>JAWWNH010000104.1:2649930-3974895 GCA_034641385.1 Darevskia mixta
AGCGCTACTTGGAATTCCACCTTATGGCTTAAGGCAACGCTAGCAGCACTGGGACAGCCCCTTCTCCCTCCCCTTCTTGGTGCTACTTTGACCTGCGATGATAAAAACAAAAACAGGAGAAGATATCAACAAAAGAAGAATGGATAACTAAGATGGTGGACTATGCCAAAATGGCAAAGATGACTGTGAAGATCAGAGATCAAGGTGAGAGAATGTTTGAGCAGGAATGGAAGAAATTTATAGACTATTTAAAAGACCACTGTAAATATATTAAAACGTTAGCAGGTTTGATATAACATCTATGTAACTATATACCGTAATTGGAAATCAAGATAAATAAGAGGGAAAACAATGAGTTTGGAGATAAAGTGAGATGCAAGAAATTATGGGGGGGGGGATTGGAATCTAGGGGGGAGTCTATATTGTATCTTTTGGAAAAGTATTGAATTTATGAATTATTGTGATTATAAAATTCTGAAAATAAAATATATATTTTTTAAACACACGCTTGCCTGGCACCTATAGTGAGCAACAGGAAACCAGCTAAAGAAGCTGGCCAAGACATCCTCCCCTCCCCCCATTCCAGGCCCTTCCTGATAGGCCACCTGGGAGTGATGCAGGCATTCCTGAGCAGGTAGGCTAGTCAAAATGTTTGCGGCCTTACTTGCCAGGCTGCTTTAAACTGTAAAAACACTATGTGTGCATGCATGTACCTGAGAGAGTTGCATATACATAGGGAAATACAGAACATGACAGCTGAGCATATGGGGCGGTGGTATGATTGCTAATGCTCATGCATATGTCACAGTGCCCATCTCTGAAATAAAAAAATGAAAACCAAGAGGAAGAACAAAGAGAATAGTATATCAGGCAGTTTTACAGATGTTTGTGACTCTGTGCAACAAGACTTTGAATAGTTAAACCAGGGGGAGGCTTGGTGCAGCGGCAGGGGGTAGGGGCGAGACGCAGCATCTCAGCAAAAGAGCCGCCTCACTACACCCTTTTTGCCAGATGCTAGATGAGGCAGTTTGAAAATGCAAATGTTGGCCCCTGCAGCCTTCCTCTATTGCTTGTCCTCTATGGCTTCTCTGCCATTGGGTTCTCCAAGGGTCAGCATCCTAAGCATTAAAGAGTAAAGAAGCTGTCAACTGGGGCTGGATCTACACTGATCTTAAAAAATATGCAATTTTCCATTGACTGCTGTACAGCGCCCCCTGGTGTCACATTTTAATAACACATTTATAACATTATAACTCACCAGTACAGATTAGTCAGAGGCAAGCTGCCTAGTCAAAAGCAGGACACAATTCAGGGAGGAGTGCATAAGGAGGATTTTCCTACACATGGGGTGCAGATGTGTGAGCAAATGTGCGGTCCATGTGGTAAAATAATATGCTTCCAATATTATACCGGTACATGTAAGAGAAATTGATGGATAGATTACTAATCAATTCTTCAAGGAAATTCTTCACAAAAGCAGCTTACAAAATGAACCCAAAATGCAACAGATAAAATCTGATTTAGCATAATTTAAAACAACTACTCCACCTTACCTCTCACTGTTTCCCTTCTCCATAATTTTCACACATTTATAATTTCACACATGTCCCCTCTTAAAATGTATTTCTTCTGTTCAAAATGTGCATTTTGATGCAACTGACAAAACCACCCCAAAACATAATCAAAATCAACCATGATATAATAGAAGATTCATATTACTCAATAGCTTAATTGTGAGAGCAAATAATGGTGATATTCAGTAACTAAGGCTGGTTGGTAGGTCCAGAGGGAGGAATCGAGTATTTTTATTTGTAGAGGAAACATGCAATTTTCATATTCAAAAATGCAAAAACATTTTAACAAGTTTAACAGACGGAAGTTCATTAAGTTTAAAACTAAGTTTATTTCAATACAGGAGTTAAACATATGCTTAAATCTTGCCCATTGAAATCAATGGGACTTAAAATGCTTACATTTAGTTGGACACTGTTCTGTGTAGTTTGCTTTTTGGGGAAGCTGAATCCCGTGTATGCTTATTTGGAAGCCAATTGTATGGAATGCAGTGGTGACTTACTCCTAAGTAAATGTGTGTTGTAACCTAACCTTAATCTCTTGAGTTGGAGGAATGCAGCTTGTTACATTTACACTCTCCTTCCAAACCGTATCACTTTAATCTCCTCCATAGACTTTTCCAGTAATGCCTACTGGCAATGGAAAAACAAATTAGCTGAAGTTCATTTATTTTCTCCATAACACTTTTAACTCTTGGGGAACTGGACACCAAAAGCAAATCAATGGGGGTCAGTCACTGCAGCATATTCACAAAGGCTGCAGTCTCTTCTGGGAATGGAGGGGTTAACAGCGAGGTTTTGTTGCAATCACTGCTAAAATACAGAAACAAAAGTTGTCACTGGCCCAGGCATTAATCTTGCTAGTACTGGGCCATTGGAAGTTTGTAGCTAGGAGTGCATGTTTTAGGATAGGAGAATAAAAACATTTCTCCAAGCATGTAGACAGTTTGTGTTATTTTCATGCTATTTTTTTTAATGCTTTCAAACTCCAGGGTAAGTTCTGCTGCAGGAATGAGAACTTCCTCCCAATCTTGTTGCAGCCCCCCACCCTCTGAGCGATGCGAGATTCCAGGGGCTTCAAGGCCTTTCCCAGGGGTTGTGCTTCCTTTGGAACAAGGGACAGTGGTGCTTTTAGGATATATGGTTTATTTACACATATACACAACCTGAGCCTACAATGGAGGGGTTCACAGCATTAACACCCCGTGAGGGTCCTGCTTCTCCCATAGTTGCAGCCTTGGATTCAAACAGAAACCAGGCATTTTCCCCCCCCCCCAGCTTCCCAGTCTGCTGCTTTTTCAGCTTCTAGCCTGTAGCTAGAAGTTGAGGAAGGGGCCACACACATATTTGTCCTCCTGCACAGATCCACTTCCTTTGTTCCCTTTAACAACCTGCCACTTCACCAGGAAGCTAGCTTGGCTATTCCAAGAATTAGAAGGGAATTCAGGCATTCAGTCTACCCTCCTACCTCCCCCCTCAAAAACCCCCACTAGTAATAATATTTTGGAGTCATTGGAAAGAGAATATCAGGTCATTCCAGGGATAATATTTCAAATTGTGGCTCAATAGATTTGAATACCTGAGCAATTCCAAAATATATGTAAAAAATCTACACCGTACCTACTGCCTCTCCTACCCTGAGCTACTGAATCTAGGCAACTTATGTGGTGGATACATTCCGGGGATAGAACATAAAGCCAAAATCGTGTATAGTCAAAACACACAGGGTTCAATGGTGGGTGGGATAGCCAAAATCTTCCTGGATGCCAAATTCCACCTCCTTTTAAATTGTTTTTAATTTTTTTTGCCACGTGCATAAAGCTAAATGCATGCAAGTTAATGTATGTAAGTTGCACGCTACCCATGTATCTTAGTGAATGGGGTCAAATACTCCTGATATCCAATCATTTTTTAAAAAATCCTTTAAATCTGTTGACATAATTTGTGGTGCGATTTTAGGCCAAATCTATTTCCACTCTGCTTTATTCACATCCTGTTGTAACTCTGTATCTCATTTCATCATAAGCCTTTCAATTTTATTATCCAGATTTGTGATTGTAGAATAATTTTTGCCAATTAAACCCTTTTTGTTATCTGATACCAATAAGATTTCAAATTCAGATTCATCCCCAAGAACTCCAGGCTTCTTTATTAAATGTAATAGTGCATCTCTCACTTGAGAACATTGACACAATTGTGGGCCGAAGCCTGATGTGACATTCAGAGAGTGGTACTTAAAGTGATAATCAAATGTTATTGTTTTCACATGTACAATTTTGCAGCGCATACCCTTTTGCTTATTATTATACTGTATTTGCCACCATGGTGAGAATTATTTGTATTTTTTGCCTTGTGCATTTATTTAATTTATTTTGACAGATTTATAAACTGCTTAATCAAAGAGTGGTCTCTAAGTGGTGTACATAATAAAACTGTAGATAAAACACAACTAAAATCTATACAACCATTACAAAACAAATATACATGACATTATTATAATTAAAATACATCTAAAATCAGAAAACCTTTTAAAACGAATATACTGTAGGTAACTATTACAGTATATGCAGAAGTGGGCATATGATTTTTATCAGTTGAGTTTTCATCACTTGCCTAAAATCTGAGAGACCTTGGCAGCTGTGTGTGAAAGAAAAACTATTTGTGGAATTCTGAAGTAAAATCTACTTTAAAAAGGCACCTGGTTTCATAGCCTTATGTATGGGTTGTTCTATATATATTAATGGAAGAGAGAAAGAGGGGTTTGCACTGCTTCAAAGCTCTCTCACTGCATTTCAGGGCCTCTCCTGGGGTCACCCATGCTGTGAACCTTCTTCACCATCAAAGCTGAAGTGAGGCTCATGATATCATTCAAACATCACCAAACAAATGCTCCCCGTCCCAACACAAAGAGTGATGTTTCTGCTGCAAAATTTAATATGTGAAATGGCCTGAAGTTGACCTGATTTCTTCGGGTATCCGTACTTGCATATTTAGCTAGAACCGGATTCCCCCAGATCTTTAGAGAACTGCAGAACTGAATAGCCAAAGCCAGTGATAGATTCATAGTTCCCTTAGATGGGCCGCGGGTGGCACTATGGTCTAAACCATGGGTAGGCAACCTAAGGCCTGGGGGCCGGATGCGGCCCAACCGCCTTCTCAGTCTGGCCCACGGACAGTCCGGGAATCAGTGTGTTTTTACATGAGTAGAATGTGTCCTTTTATTTAAAATGCACCTCTGGGTTATTTGTGGGGCATAGGAATTCGTTCATCCCCCCCCCCAAAAAAATATAGTCCAGCCCACCACATGGTCTGAGGGAAAGTGGACCGGCCCACAGCTGAAATAGGTTGCTGACCCCTGGTCTAAACCACTGAGTCTCTTGAGCAGAGGTCAGCAACCTAAGGCCCATGGGCCACAAGCGGCCCACGAGGGTCGTTTAACTGGCCCACGAGCCTCCCCTGAACTGAGCTGCCTGCTCGGCGAGTCCCCGCGCACTGCACTAAACTGACGCAGCGCGATGCGGGGACTCGCTTCCACGGCGCCGGAAATCGCGTCTGCACAGACACCAGAAATCGTGTGTGCGTAGATGCAGGAAATAGCGTGTGCGATCCGGCCCACGGAGGGATCTCCGCTAGAGTGAACCGGCACAGGCAAGGTAAACCTTGCCGACCCCTGCTCTTGGGCTTGCTGATCAGAAGGTTGGCAGTTCAAATCCACTAGATGGGGTGAGTTCCTGTTGCTCTGTCCCAGCTTCTGCCAACCTAGCAGTTCAAAAGCATACCAGCGCAAGTAGATAAATACATGCTCGGTGGGAAGGTAAATGGCGTTTCCATGCACTCTGGCACTTGTCATGGCCCTCCGTGCACCAGTAGCAGTTTAGTCATGCTGGCACATGACCCCGGAAAGCTGTCTATGGACAAACGCTGGCTCCCTCGGCCTTAAAAGCACCCCGTAGTGGTCTTTGACTGGACTTAACCATCCAGGGCTCCTTTACCTTTACCGTATTACCTTGTTCCGTTAAATATCTTCTTTGAGGTGGGTTGTCTTCCCTTGCTAACATTGACCAGAAATCTAAGTGTGTGCTTGGTTGGTCAAGATGGAGTTATGGTGCTGTACAGAAAATACAGTTTACATTCTGAAAATTAGAAAAGGAATTCACCAGTGACCAATTCACCAATGACCATGAGCTTCTTAGCTACTCACGAGTAACCTGAAGGGTGATAGATCTGTATGACATTTCTGGTTAACCTGACCCAGAGAATGCTTCTGCTAATGTCACTAGCTGTTCTGTCAAAGCCATTGTGACCTTCCGGCTTGTATGCATTTTCTTTTGCTTACCAGAGTTCAGGCATCTCCCTGGTTTACAGGGAGGCTGTTTGGACAACAGCTAGAGAACAAGTGGAAGAACATACCCATTTTCGCCAAATATCGTCATTACTATTCATAATGTATTTAGGCCATTAAATTGTTAAAGATGCACCACACTTATTCTACTCAGCTGTTGGTTTAAACTGAAGCAAGCAAATGCAAACATGCAAGAAGTCATAGAAAGTACTGTACAACTTGGGGCAGCGGGCAGGTGATAGTAAGCACATTAGACCGGTTCAAGCAATGCATGTTCATGACTCAACGTCAACTGTTTTGTTTTTTTGTTTTAGTCTCACCCTTTCTCCAAGGTCAGAGTAGCATGCAAGGTTCTTCTCACACCCACAACAATCCTGTGATGTAGGTTAGGCTAGGAGATAGTGGCCAAGATTACCCAGTAAAATTGACATTGTGTGGGGATTTGAACCGGAGTCTCCCCAGTCCTAGTCTGATACTTATAACTACTGTGTTACAGTGGATCACTAATTTGCTGGGACTGATGCATTGCAGGCGTGAATGTGTGAAACGGTTAGTTTACAACAAGCCTCTCTGGCTCAGCTTACATTGGAATGGAAACCTACACGAGGGATGGATGGACCTGCTTACTTGGCCAAACACCTGGGCTGCACTGATTGGCCGTTAAGTCAAACCCTAAAAAAACAACACCCAAACACATCAATGTTCCTCAGCCTAAGTGCTTAGCTTGGAAACTTTAGCAGTCCCACCACCATAGAATCATAGAATCATAGAGTTGGAAGAGACCACAAGGGCCATCCAGTCCAACCCCCTGCCAAGCAGGAAACACCATCAAAGCATTCCTGACAGGTGGCTGTCAAGCCTCTGCTTAAAGACCTCCAAAGAAGGAGACTCCACCACACTCCTTGGCAGCAAATTCCACTGTCGAACAGCTCTTACTGTCAGGAAGTTCTTCCTAATGTTTAGGTGGAATCTTCTTTCTTGTGGAATCACCTTTCTCAAACCCACACTATTTCCTCCTCTGTCCACCTTGTCAGTTCCCCTGTTCCTCAAGACAAAAGCAACAGGACCTGCAGGAGGGGGGCAAGAGAGGAAAGCAGGCTAGTAAAGGCCTGTGGGGGCTTTTTCCAGTGGCAAATGATGTTGTCTACTGCCAAAAATCAAGCGGCCTGCAGTCAAATTCTATGGTTGGTAGGAAGTAATACCTGGAGCATGCCACTTGCTGCCAATGAGAGGCCCTTTGGAGATCCTCTGGACTAATTTTATGCCCTCCACAGCCTTCTCTCCCCCCCCCCCCACCCCTTGGATATGGCGAGGTTTGTGGAGCAGATGAGGTGGGGTGTGAGCCTATTTTCAGTGTGGCTCAGCTCAAAGGTAAAAGGCTGGGCTAAACTCAAAAAGGGTTTGTGCCTTTGAGCAGAGGGAAATTGAGTTTTGAGGCCCCCACTTTTTTAAATATGTTAAAAGTCACCCAATATAAGTATTAATTCCATTACAAATGGATTCATACAAAGGGAAGTCTCTGTTGCTGCTTTGAAAGTGGTTTCAAAAATGCGTAATTAGAGAAAGCAAAGTAGTGCAGATTATAATACAGCAGCAATTTTCATTTTAATAAATATGTATAATGTAAATAAGATATCTGCTCCATAAAGTCAATGGAAGCGCAGTCCATCATTTTGGAAGAGCATTGTTAGCAGCAATAATTCACAAGGCTTAATGGCATAGTAATGAGTTGTGTGGACAATCATTCATAATGATACACTCCTAAGAGTACAAAGAACAGTTAATCAGTCACAATACATTTATCCATTCATTTGCCTTGAAATGAGTACAAACCTATAAACCTGAGCAGGGCATGTCCAGATGCTGTCCCAATGTCAGAGCAGCTGAAAACCCAGTAAATTATGGAGACATTTTGCATGCTTTCATGTACACTAATAATTGCAAATCTTTTCACTCTAAAGGATAAATTTAAGAAGGGCTTAATTCTGTTTCTCTTTTGGCAGATGCCACAATACAGTGGAAAAATCTCTCATGGAAGCTCCACCAAAATGAATGGGAGAAATGCAAGAGCATGGTAGTAACTCACATATAGACAGGTAGCATATTGGTCACTATTGTTGTTCTAACTACAGAGTTTTGGCCTTTTAAATTAAAAGTTGAGTGTACCTGTGGGTGGTTGTTGGTGAATGATAGCCATCTTTGTGGCTGTTTGGAGGTAGTTAAAAGTGGAATCTGTTGTTCATCTGATTGCACCCCCCTCTTGCTCTAGGGGCGTATACGTACATGCTAGGTTGGATCTGGATGTTACTATCTACACATTTTTTTGCGCACAAAGCATGCTGATCAGGTAGGAAATTGCTAATTATGAAGGAGTGCTTAGTTTAATATGGAACCCTTCTGGTGTAGTTCCATCTGTGATGGAACTGCAGTAAGACTATGTGATGGAAATGGATGTGTGGTATCATTTTGCGGGAAGATAGGAAGCTGCATTATACTGAGTTGGTTCATTGGTGCACCTAGCTTAGTCTTGGCTGTCCTGATAGACAGGCTTTCCCCAGGCTTTCAGACTCCTCCCAGCCATGTCTGTAGATGTCAGAGACTGGACATGCATGCTGAATATGTGTTCATATTCAATTTTTTTCTTACGTGCACTGATGATAGTCATTGTTTGGATGGTTTTTTTAAAACCCATTTCTGCAGTCACACAATCAATCAGTAGCTGAACTGGGTTCCACACAGTCACAAAAACGAAGTCACAAGTCACAGTCACAAAAACGAAAAAGCCACACAAACAAAACCACAAAAAAGAGGCAAAAACAAAAGCTCCAAATATCACCTCTGGGTGCTTGGGACTCAGGACTCAGCCTCTGATTAGCAGCGGGAGACTCAATTTACAAATGAATACATTCAACAGGAAGCTGAACAAGGCAAAGCTCACAAAAAGGAACACCTTCGCCTGGATTTGCAGTGTTCTATTTCCAAGTTGTTCATAAACTAAGCTTTTTCTAAAACCAAGGTACCACTGTACTCTCCTTCCTGTTAAAACCCATCCCACACAGTGGCATGATCCTGAAACTTTGGGGAATTCTCTTTAAAATGATCTACAACATGTTTAGGAACGATGAGTGCCTGAAAGGGTACGCTGAGCTGTTCTTTTTGTGACTATGGAAAGTAATAGGAAACATTAGGCCCCATTCTCTTGATGAGTCTGTAGGTTGACATTTTAATGGAATGATCCTGTGATTTCAAGGTGTGATGTTTACGCAGCCTTCGAGTAACCAACCAGATATTCACAACAGAAAATATAATCTGGGGACCACAGCTGAGGACCTGCCAAGCTGTCAACATCTGTGGACAAGGCAAGCCAGGGAGCCAAGCCAGATGCACCAGTGACGGGTGACACTAGTAACAACAACAACAATTTTATTTCCATGCCCCTCATCTCCTCTGGGCTTTGCAGCTCCTCCTACCTTCAGAGTTCCTTTTCATCATAACTGTTGGGCACATTTGTCTCAGCAAGTCTCTCACCCTCATCTGACAGGCATCCCTCTTGCAGGCCACTATAAGGCTTGCTTGCAAAGCAGCACTTTGTGACATCAGCGGCAAACAGGGGCCAGGCTGCTGGGTTGCCAGGCAGCTGAATTCAGAAAAATAAAATCAGGGGGGTCAAAGTGTGCTGGGATGAGGCCACCATGGGTCAGGCCAAAGGGTGCTGTTGGGGTGTGTGGTTGTGCCTCCCCTTGTTCTGCATCTTGCTCCCCCACCCATTCCTTTAGCTGCCTGATAGAATCATAGCATGGTAGAGTTGGAAGGGATGCCAAGGGTCATCTAGTCCAACCCCCAGCAATGCCAGGATCCTGCCCACAGGCTGTGCTCCAAACTCGGACCATCTTCTTACCATCTTCTGCATGGGGTGGAGAAAGGGGAGATAATCTTTTTTTTGCCCCCTCTCTCTCAGGACATTGATATGAGAGCCACACCATGCAGCCCTGTCAATATCTCAAGGGCCGTCACAGGGAGGATGGAGCAAGCTTGTTTTTGCCTGCTCCAGAGGCCCTCAGGACCTGAAGCCATGGCTTCAAGTTACAAGAAAGGAGATTCCGACTAAACTTCAGGAAGAACTTTCTGACAGTAAACGCTGTTTGACAGTGGGAAGGAATCCCCCGAAAAGCGGTAGACTCTCCTTCCTTGGAGGTTTTTCAGCAGAGCAGGGCCGTCTTACCCATAGGCCGTAGGGGTGCGGGGCACCTGGGTGCCGGACTCTCAGGAGTTGAGTTCGGGGAAGAGCCTGCCCGTCGGTTGGAGCGCCACGGCGGGCTCTTCTGCGGCGGGCGGCTCTGTGGTGCGAGTTTGGGGGCGAGCGAGGCAGCGAGGTGCTGAGGCGGCCTGCCAGCTCTGTGTGCCTTGACAACCTGCCCAGAGTGCGCTGCTCACCCGACAAGGCCCCTGCCTAACGCCGCCACCACCTCGTGCTGCTCTGTGCCCTGCGCACCCGGGGCTGATTGAGGAGGTAAGTAATGAGTAATTTTTGTTTATGTTTCCTGTTTTCTTTTCCTGAGCAGAGATAAGCATGTTTTCAGCTCCCTAAAAAAAGGTTGACAACTCTGGGCAACCGGGGGGGGGGGAGAGCGCCAGGCGGATCTTTGCACCCCGGCACTGCATATGCTTAAGACTGCCCTGCAGCAGAGGTTGGATGGCCACCTGCCATGGATGCTTTAGCTGAGATTCCTGCATTGGAGGGGGTTGGACTAGATGACCCTCGGGGTCCCTCCCAATTCTACAATTGTATGATCCTATGATTTAAAGTGCATCCAATGAGGATTTAAAGCACATGGTGTCCCCCAAATTATCCTGGGCATTGCAGCTTCCCTCTCACAGACCTACCATTCCCAGAACCCCCAACAAACTACAATTCCCAGGATCATTTAGGAGAAGGCACCTGCTTTTTAGAGCAGGGAGCAGAACCTGCAGCTCACTTTCCCCAATTTCCTAGGAACCAGGAACGCGAAGCTCAAGTGCTTCTACCAGGGTGACTTCAGGGAGCAGGCTTATAAAATGTTGTTCCAGAAGTTGGGTGCCTCCCCTCTCTCTGCTGAGCAGTGCAAGAGCCCATGGAGTTCCAGGCTCTCACCTTTGGAAAACTGAGACATGGCGGAGACTGTCATAGCTTTAAGAAATACAGTTTGTTCACCTATCCAGATCTTACAGCAGGGTCCTTTTAAGAGGGACTTGTCCCCCACAGCCAGCCTTTCCAATTTGGATTCCAGACTCTGTTCCTTCTTCTTCTTCCCAGCACCCCTTGCTCAAAGCCTCTCTTTTCCTGCCACCTAAGCACCCAGTTATCCTGGGCCCCGCAGGGCAAGGGAGAAGGACTTCTCTTGCATTTCCAGTTAGTCTCTCAGGGGCCTTGAATTGTTTCTTCATGGCCCTTGCAGCTTGTATTTCTCCCTTCAAAACCCAAATAATCCCAAATCCTACCATTTATCAATTTCCAGAGTTTAGTGGGATCCCCCCTAAATCTATAAAAATATTGTGTGTAATAGAATAATTGAGGTGATGCTATTAGAATTCCAAAGGGAATGTTAAGCAGGGAGGGAGGGGGGAAGAGAGAGTGGAATTCTGGTGGAGACGGAAGGTTGGAGGAGGCTTTGAAAGCGAGTTTGAATGTTGGGGGGGGGGGAGGTTGTTGAGAGTCGGTTGAGAGCGGTGGGTTTTAGAAGGGGGGCACTTGGTGGGGGACCTGAATCTGGGCTGGGCAGCTATTCAGCTTAGGATCAGTATGACAGTCGCCATCACCCTCGTTTGACGGTGTCCAAAAAGGATCGGAGATGCAGAGAGAGACTGTAAGTCTCCTCTGGTGGCCGGGGAATGTGTCACTCCCATGCCCAGCGAAGAGGGGCTCTGCCAGCTGCCCAGGAAACAGAATTCCCTCGATTTAGGTGGGCCACGGAGCCAGGGCATGGCTAGCATTGCTAATGCTCAGATGCCTCACACCAACCACTCCAGTTACCTGGAAAGTAGCTCTATAGACCTGGACTATGCCTGATTATCGTCTTCCCAAGCAACATAAAAAAATGTAATGCTGGTGGTCAACAAAAGAGGTTTAAAGACTCTCTCAAGGCAAAGAAATGTAGTATAAACAATCCGGAAACGCTGGCCTGCGAACACTCCAGTTGGTGAACAGCCTTTACGGAAGATGTCATGGACTTTGAAGACACTCGAACTCAGGATGAAAGGGAGAAGTGAGCTAAGAGGAAGGCATGTTTGACAAACCCTCACTGTGGTCAACTCCCACCCGAAAACCTATGTCCCCACTGTGGAGGGTTATGTGGATCCAGAATTGGCCTCCACAGTCACTTATGGACTCACTGTTAAGACCGTGTTCATGGAAGACAATCTTACTCGGCTACAAATGATCGCCAAAGAAGAAGATAGATTTGGGGTCTACAGCCAATTTCATGGACATGGACTTCATGGAACACTCTTGGGAAGATGTCTCACATCTCCCTCCAGTTGGTCCAACACTTCCACCGTCATGCTCCCCAAAAGCCGGCACACATCTGGCAGGTGGAGGCGCACCTTGGGGAAGGGGCTAGAAGTAAACTTCGCCTGCTGAACAGCAGTCTGAAGAAGGAGTGACTCCACCTGCAGATGATCAGCCTTCAAGGACTCCAAAGAGAAGGCATTGATGAGACCCAGTTGGCTTCAGCCTTCTTAAGCAGAGCTCCCAACAGCAGCCAGAGAAGGCAGAGAAGGAAAGAAAGAAAACAGCTTGTTATTTATCCTATTTAGCATTGTTTATTAAGAAATATTATTTGATTCTTGGCATATCAAAAGCAACCAGTTCCTCCAATTTCTTTATTGAGCTTTAACATATGCCAGTGATCCCATTCTCCTCTTGTCAGGGACTGGCACATTCAGACAGCAAGCGTGGGAGCCCAGAAGACATGCAAAGCACTGAGCAGCATGGATTCCTTCAACGACTTGGAAGGACTTTACAATCCAGAAAGGCCAGATTGGAACGCCACAGATGACGGAGTTTGGCTCTTGTCCATCAGCTTGGGAAGTGGCAACGGAGACCATTCTCTGGAAGTGTGGCCCTGTGAAGGAAGAAGGACTTGGTACCCCCCTGGCAGACGTGGCGAATGGATGCCCAATGCCCCTCCCCTGACATTGCTCCTAAAGAAATCTTGGCCAACCCACTTCAAAATGAGAGCACCTCCCTTCTACTCTCATGCAGGAAGGTTCTTTAACCTCTGAGAACACAGGGCCTCCACCACCACTGGCTATTCCCGGTCTCAGCTCGCGTGCGGCGCTACAGTTCCCAGATGGACGCAGAGTACAACTGCGAGGATTACAAAACTCAGGAGCCGCCAGTGATTTTATGCCCTGTAAGTTTGCTCAGCAGCATGACGTGACAACGCGATAACTGGGGAATCTGCAGACAGTGAGAGCCCATTCACATGAGAGCCCATTTAATATCCTGCTTCCTCCACAGAGTCATGCCTCCAGGGATCAAGCTCCAGCTCCCGGGATGAAGAACCAGAGGACATCCTGGCGATTCCTGGCTGCCATCCCTTGCACCTCTTCCCCACGCCCCCTTCTCCGTGCAAGTATGGCTCCTTCCCAGCCCTGTTTGGCGCAGAAGCAGCAGCCAAAGTTTCCGATTAAGACCACATCTTAGCTAATTTCTGAGAAAGTGGCAAAGTGGGGAAAGGCTCAGAGTTCAGGTAGGTGGAAATGCCACTTGAGTGCCCTATATTATAGGAATGCTTCCTTCCCATGTCCCGTCCGCCCATGGCCGATTTGCTATGTCGTGAAGGCTGAAATTTCAATTCAGTGGAGCACTTACTGTTCCCAACCCTAACCCTGCGGAAAGCCATCTACCGGTAATTAGACCTTAATTTGATTTTGACATGTTTTTAGGAGGTAATTTAATTATTGTTTGATTTTATACCAATGTTATGTATCTGATGTTAGCCACCCTGAGCCTGACTTCGGCTGGGGAGGGTGGGATATAAATAAAAGTTTATTATTACTTATTATTATTCCTTTGTAAGAAAATATGAAACAACATAAAACCACTTTTGCAGGCCAATGACAAGAAATTTTCCTCACCTGGTACTACCTGACCTTCCTACGCCTCTGTTTGGGGCACCATATTGGGGGAAAGGGTTGTTTCCAATCCTGATCTGGAGGCTGTCTTCTACTTGGAAATAAATCCCAACAGTTCAGTGGGGTTTCCTACCAAGTAAAATGTGCCTGGATTGGGGACCTCAATGGCTAAAGCCATTTGTGTGTGTGGAAATACTGCTGCCCAGAGACCTTCCAGTGCTGTCTTGTAAAACGCAAGCATTCATCAGAGTTAAATGTCAGTGTTTTGCTTAAAATAGCATTCAGTGCGGTCTGAGGAGTAATTTTGTTGTTGCAGTTATCTAATATTAATATTTAACATTAAAACATTGAGATATTTTCAGTGCATCTGTCTAATGAGCCCGTTGCATACCCACTCCAGAGTCTTTAGCCTATGTCTAAGATAGAAGCCTGGAAAGATTTCCCTGTCAAACTTGGCCTGCAAAGGCTGGGGGAGATAACAGTCTGAACCACAGAGCCAAGAAGGCTTCCCACCCTTGTGATAGGAAAACAAGCCACCAAAATACTTGGATCATGTCAGGCATCCTTTGTGGAAAATAAGATTTCCTTTTGGGGAGTTAATTTTCACTGACACAGAAGGTGAAAGGGCCTGTGGCTCAAAGATAGCTGTTGCTGAATCACTTGTTTCTTGCAATATAAGGCATTAATATATATGCCAGCATGTACACAAAAAGAGAGAAACCCCAAGAAGGAAGGAAACAAGATGAAGGAAATCTTGAGGAGACAGCTGAAGAACCTCTAGGATTCCCTGGCAGGACAATTGGTTGCAGTTGCTTTATCATTGCTGCCATTTGCTGGAGCCCCTAGAGCAGGATGATTCAACTATTCATACCAAGTGGGCCACGCGACTACTTTGACACAGAACCTATGGGCCACACACTGCCTTCCTGCACGGGGTGTGAGGAGCAAGCCCAAAATTTGACACCCCACATTCCAGCTTTGGTGCTGCTTTCCCAAGCCTGGCTAAGTGACATGCTGGGCTTTGGGAAGGTGTGAGGGCCCTGACAGAGACCTAGAGTCCTCCCTTCTTCCCAAAGCCTAGTTAGCACTTTCCCAGCTTTGGGAAGGAGGAAGGAGGGCTCAAGGACCATGCCAGAGCCCTTACGCCTTCTTCCTAAAGTGCAGCGCTTTGCTTACCCAGCTTCGGGAAGGTAGTGTGAGGGCTGGGGGGGCCCTCAAATGTTGCCGAGAGTCGCCAAAAAAAAAAAAGGCATTGAGGGCAGCATGCGGCTCTTGAGCTGCACTTTGGACCAACCTGCCCTAGAGCATCTGTGTCTCTCTAGGTGTTGTTAAACCCCAACTTCCATCACTCCTTAACCAGCAATACCAATGGTCAGGGATGATGGCAATTGGAGTCCAAGTACATTGGAGGGCAACAGGTTCCCCATCCCTGCTCTGGAAAAACAGGGGTTTGAGTCTATCATTAGTAGGGAGCAGATAAAGGGACTGTGATGGAAGACTGGGAGTTCAGATAGGAGACAGACCAAGGAAAAGACCGGCCTCGTTTGCTGTGGTGGCTATCAAAGGAGATCAAAGGGTTGGTCCTTTTGCTGCACTTGTTTGTTCTACCTTTTCCTTGGGGAATCTGCCTTTGCCGTCTCTTTCCCTATGCTTTGGGCTTCCTTCCGTAGTCTTGGTGCAATGGGTTTCCAAAAAGAGATCAAGTATGTGGGTGTCAGGCTTCAGGGACTCGGCTTACTCCCCCACTCCCTTTAGCAGCAGAAAAGCAGAACAAAGCGAAAGGAGTCTCTTACCATTTAGAGATTTTAAGGAGCACAACGAGAGAACAAATAATCCATTCCTAGGACGAAGGTGCTCCCAATTAAGGATTCCACCAACTTCCCCCTTCATCATCCACGTCACTTCGTGTCTTGCAACCTGACCTTGCAACCACTTTGCTTTCTGTGCTGCCACCTTATCTACTCTCCTACTCTTCTTCTTCTTCTTCTTCTTCCTAGCCATTAAGTCTGTATTGGTGCTGCACCAATAATATAGGATTACAGAACTGGGACTGGGACTGAACTAGGACAGACTGAGTCCCCATCCCCAGCTCATCCACCAAATTGATGTTGCAAGCCAGGTTGGCAAGGATTAAGTTCCACCCAGGGGCGTAGCAACGGGAGGGGGGGGCCGCCCCGGGTTTCACCCCAGAGGGGGGGTGACACTTTTTTTAAAAAAACATTTTTTTTTTAATTTTTTAAAAAATTTTTAACTTCCTTGAAAAAAAGAGATAATAGACACACACACAACCCCCCACACCTCACAAAGTGGCACCATCAGAGGGGGGGTGACACTTTTTAAAAAAAATTATTTTATTTTTATTTTTTAAAATTTTTTATCATTTTTTAATTTTTTTTATTTATTTTAACTTTATTGGGAGAAAAAAGAGATAATAGACACACACATACACAAACCCCCCCCACCTCGCAAAGTGGTGCCATCAGAGGGGGGGGGACACTTTTTATTTTATTTTTTAATTTTTTAAATTAAAGTGGTGGTGGGGGGGGGGTGACAAAAAAAATTCCGCCCCGGGTACCACCTGGGCTTGCTACGCCTCTGGTTCCACCAGACTCCTCCCCACATCAGCTGTCACCAGGCAGCAGCCATTCCATTGGCTTACAGCAAAGCTACTCCACCAGACCTGTTGAGACAACAGCAACTCTTTGAGCCTCCTTTCCTCAAACTGTTTCCATTCCAGCTGATCATATTTAGCTAAGAACCAATGCCTGTTTGTTTTTTCCTCCTCCCTCCCAATCCCTTTTTCCTTTGTGTCATGCACTCTAGATATAAGCCTGAGGCAGGGACTGTCATCCCAGGTGGGGTTTGCAAAGTCAAACAAACAATAATCCCGCATTAGAGTTGTTTTACCCTTGTATCAGCCTGGCATTTAGCAGCAGCGCCTCAAGATTTGGCAGCTTGTTGATAAAACAGCCAGGGTAATTGTGGATCAAAAGGGACCAGAAGCTGCAAGCAGGCTTTATTTACCTGACCTTTCTTCCTCACAACTGGCTTGCCCATTAATGAGATTATTGGAACATTGCCCTCACCTAAGAAACTGGCATCATATGCTCCAAGCAGTTACTAAGCAGTAGCATGACATGTGCCATATAACATAATAAGGACAAAATAAATCAACAGTGCAAAAACACACTTCCCCCTCCACAAGGTTCATAAAAAGCCAATTTTTGCAATCCTCTCTCTTACCAGTGATGGAATGGTCCCTCTTCCTTCCTCATCTGTCAGGCTGGGGGAGACTTCTACTATCTATTTCCTGCACAGTTAGATCCATTCTCATACTACCGTAGACCATACGTTTGTTAATGCCATAGGAATGGCCACTCCCATATTCCTTTTGCTCTGAAGGCACACATTGGGGAGCTGCAGGTTGTCAAAACACACATTTTGAGGTCATGAAGAACCACAAATTTAGTTCTTGATGAGGAAGAAAGGAAAGTATGAAAGAAATGAAAGAAATGAAGTATGAAAGTGTAGTGTGGAAATAATTGTGCCTTAGCCAATAAAACTTTCCTGACTCTCTCCTGTGGACAGTAGTCTATACTGGCCCCTTGTCTCTTCCATGTCACGGTGGTTTCCTGCTGCTGTCGCTGTATGTCATTTCTCATCACTGTTTCCTCTCAGCAGCCCCCGCAGAAGCAAAGGGGCACAAGAGAAATTGACACACGGATGCCTGCTGCTCCCTGTTGGGCAGCTGGGCTCTTGAGATGTGGTTCAGTGCACAGGGGTCCCCCTCCTGTGGTGGCACTCTGACGGGCTTGCCATATTGCGGACTGGTACATTTCTCTGGGAATCTAACTTAAGGGGAAAGGGAACTGTCACATCTTGCTGTGTGAAGAAACCTAATTAGACAGCTCTGTGGGGGCCTGAGAAGCAGAAGACAGTGTGCGGAGAAGGCAGAGTTGTATCAAGAGGCCTTGTGGCGGACTGATCAGCGTAGGGTGAATAGAACAGTCTAAACTCTTCCAAAACAAACTTGTAATAGAACTTCCATCAATGCAGGTTTGGAATTAAGTGGGCAGTCGCCAAGCAATTATTTGTTGGTGGGCTGTTTTGATGCCAACTCTGGCACACTCAATGTCTCTGCTGCTCACCAGCCTTCTCAGTTCAGGTGCTCCATATGTAAAAGGCTGGTTTGTAAATGGAAATCATAGAATCATAGAATCATCGAGATGGAAGAGACCACAAGGGCCATCCAGTCCAACCCCCTGCCAAGCAGGAAACACCATCAGAGCATTCCTGACAGGTGGCTGTCAAGCCTCCAAAGAAGGAGACCCCACCACACTCCTTGGCAGCAAATTCCACTGTCGAACAGCTCTTACTGTCAGGAAGTTCTTTCTAATGTTTAGGTGGAATCTTCTTTCTTGTAGTTTGAATCCATTGCTCCGTGTCCTCTTCTCAGGAGCAGCAGAAAACAACCTTTCTCCCTCCTCTATATGACATCCTTTTATATATTTGAACATGGCTATCATATCACCCCTTAACCTTCTCTTCTCCAGGCTAAACATACCCAGCTCCCTAAGCCGTTCCTCATAAGGCATTGTTTCCAGGCCTTTGACCATTTTGGTTGCCCTCCTCTGGACACGTTCCAGCTTGTCAGTATCCTTCTTGAACTGTGGTGCCCAGAACTGGACACAGTATTCCAGGTGAGGTCTGACCAGAGCGGAATACAGTGGTACTATTACTTCCCTTGATCTAGATGCTATACTCCTATTGATGCAGCCCAGAATTGCATTGGCTTTTTTAGCTGCTGCATCACACTGTTGACTCATGTCAAGTTTGTGGTCTACGTGTGTGTGTGTGTGTGTATACTACATATACTATACATATACACATACACATACACATACACATCCTAGTTCCCTCTGCTGCCAACTTGCTTCCACTGCCTTCACTCCAAAGACAACTCTTCCCTCTTTGTGCCTAAAACCCATTAAGCAGACTTGCCACAGGGTCACATGGGCAAGGGGGCTCAAACCATTCTCCCGCCTGTGACTTAATCCCCCACAGCCCCTCTTCTGAAGTGCTTTTCTGTCAACCAGGGTCACTTCCAGTATTGCAACCTTGTCTGGAAGAAAAGATACCTGGAGAGAAGGCCTGTGTGGAGGCGACAGGGAGAGGGTTCTGCCCTCCTCACCTAAACATGCCCTCTTTACTTTTAAAATTTCCAGGACTGGAGCTCTTCTGTGTCTAGACACACTCTGTTCCTAGCACATTCTAGGTTAGAACCCCGTTCCACTATCGTTTCTTGCCAGAGTCTTCCTCAAGGTCTTCTTGACATAGGGGGCTGATTTGCTCTATGCAAGTGACCCCTTAGATGATTCACTGCTGATAGTTTGAACAGACCCAACGGGAGAGCATGGCCTTGGCCTCTTGTGGCCTGCTCTCATTAATGCTCTCCTTTGATCAGTGAGGGCCCATTCACGGTTGGAAAGTGCCCTCCAAACCTTCAGTCCTGAAGTGATGTCCCTGCCTCAGTTATCTCCAGTGAAACTGAAATTCTCCAGTGAAATTCAAGGCCACCTGGCAATTACAATAACTGTGCATTGTGAACCAGCTCAAGGTCCCAGGAGGGTTAAAGTAGGTGAGTGACAAACCTAACTAATTGGCAGGACAGTTGCTATTGCCAATTTTTGTTTCTTCTCTCAGAAGAGATAGACAACCCCCCCCCACACACATTTCTTTCCTCCTCTTCTGCCCTTTAGCATTATGTGTGAAATTTGCAGCCCCTTGGGATCCATTTCCATATTTGCTGTGCCAATTACTCCTATAGCAGGAAATGCCCCTTTAACAGAAAGCCTGGCCAGGTTGACTCTCCAGTGCTTTGTCAACAAACTCATGCATGTAAGCTAATTAAATTACGTGCCATGCCAAATACTAAATCATGTGTCTGTCTATTGCAGGGTGTGTGTGTGTGGCACGGAACTAGCAGTTGTAGATGATTTTCAGAAGAAAAATAGGGAACTGAAAACCTGACGCGTCACTAGGCCAAAGAAGGCAATCTGTGGGAAATACTCACAGTTGTTGTTTGTGTGGGTCTGTGCCCGTTGTGTATTTTTAATATGGAAGGGAGCTGAAGGGATCTGCCAATTAGATCAAAGCTCTCTCTCTCTCTCTCTCTCTCTCTCTCTCTCTCTCTCTCTCTCTGTGTGTGTGTGTGTGTGTGATTGATTACCCTGTAAACAATTTGTCCACTCAAAATTGCCCTGCATAAGCTGCTTTTCTTCCCATAATGACAGGGACTGGCAGGACACTGAGCACTGTGTGCACTGGGGGGAGAGGGACTGGAGCTTGACCTGTGAGAGCAGGCCAATGATTTGTGGGACCTGTACTGGCCAGAAGGCAAGTGTTGGAGGCAGGGGAGGCTTCAGAGATGGAGGGTGGAGGACAGGGTGGGTTGGAAGAAGGGGCGGAAGAGGCAGGTCAGGCAAATGAAGGGCTGGGTGCTCCCCACCCTCTCCTTCACCACTATGTCATGGACTGGTTGGACGCAGAGGAATGGTGGGAGAAACCAGCTGGGGAATCACCAAGGGAAGAAGATTCATAGCCCCAGGGACTGGTGGTGGTACAATGATGAGTGGTCAGAGGGAGAAGACTGGGAAGAGGAGTGTGATGACCTGGGAGTCAGACTCAGACGCTGAACCTGAGGGATCCCAGCCTGCACAGGATTCACTGCCTCCAGAACCAGCAGAGCCAGGGCTGGGGCCTGAGTCTCAAGGGGACTCACCTGTGCTGGATCCTCAGGTGCAGGCATCGGCTGAGGTTGATCTGGCTTCTAATGGGATGGAGGACTTATTGCCTGCAGGTGCTCCACTCCCCACCCAGTCAGGGGAAGCTGAGGTTGCCTCTGGGTCCGGTAACCCTCCAGCTTCTCCTGAGCTGCAAAGGCTAAGGGCAGAGAGGCGAAGGGAACTAAGTTCCCACAGGAGGAGTGCTCGCCTCCAAGCCAGGAGAGGCGAGGCACCTGAGGATCGGAGCCGCCCTTTGCCTCGGGGCAGATAAAAGCCAGCCAGTCCCAGACCCAAGTTGCAGGAGCAACATTGGTGCTGCCTAGTTCCTGTTCCTGGTTCCTGCGTTCCTGACCTCAGCTTGGTTACTTCGGCTTCCTGACCTCGGCTTCGTGACTTCGGCTTCGTGACTTCTGGCTTGGACTGACCTTGGACTGGACTAGACCTCGCCTATTGGATATCCCTTGGGACCAGCACAGTTTGCTCCTGCCACACCCGCACTCCCCCTTCGTTGGGGTGCGTTCGGGAGGAACCTGTCGTCATGACTGACCAGGCGGCTGCGCTGGTGGCATTGGCCCAGGAGAACCAGGTCTTGACCCACACAGTGCAGCAGCTAAGCAATGCGGTTACGGCGCTTCAGCAGCGTTTGGACGCCTTACCGGCTCCTGGTGCCGGCGCCCCAGCTCCAGGCAAGTACCCAGTGGCCCTGCCAGAAAAGTTCGATGGGTCCCCGGGCAGCTTTCCCATGTTTCTCGCCCAGGCCAAACTGTATATTCAGGGGCGAGCCCGGGATTTCCCCGACGACCGCACCAAGGTGCACTTCCTGATCAGCTTGCTGAAGGACCAGGCGGCCAAGTGGGCGTTGCCGCTGCTCCGGCAAGACTCCCCCTTGCTGACAGACTATACGGGGTTTTGCAACCATTTTGAAACCGCGTTCGCCAACCCTCAGAAGGCGAGTCAAGCCAATCGGGCAATTCGGCGGTTGAAACAGGGCAAGTCCACAGTGGCCGCCTATGCCACGGAATTTCGGCTGTTGGCGCAGGACTTGACCTGGAATGATTCCGCACTTCGGGACCAGTATCTCGAGGGGCTTTCGGACGAGATACTGGACCAGCTGGCCACCTTGGATCGCCCCGCCACGCTGGAGGCCCTCATCCAACGGAGTCTACAGATAGACGATCGGTTGGAGGACCGGCGCCAGGCCCGGGCCCGCCAGCACTCTGGGCTCCCGACTCCAGTGCTCCCCAGCAGTTCCACGGCCAAAGCCGAGTCACTGGAGGAGCCGATGCAGCTCGGGGCAGCACGGCCTCGCCTCTCCCCTTCGGAGAAGACACGACGTCGGGAGGGAAACCTGTGTCTCTACTGCGGGGGGAGTGGACACTACGCCCGAACCTGCCCCGAGAAACGCCAGCCGCAGGGAAACCGCCAACCCCAGTAGCCAATGGCCCAGGCTATCTGGGGTCCCAAGCATCGCATGATGGGCCCTCACCAGTGGAATTGCAACACCTCATGATCCCAGTGCATCTATACCCCCCAGGCGGGCCCTGGATTCTCACCCACGCTCTGGTGGATTCAGGGGCAACCCGCTCCTATATGGACTCTGCCTTCGCCGCTCAGCATCGGGTGCCGCTCCAGAACAAGCCAGAACCGGTGCAGGTGGAGGCAATCGACGGACGGCTCTTGCGGTCAGGCGCCGTTACTCGGGAGACCCAGCCCTTGGTCCTGTGCCACCAGCAGCACCGGGAGGTGCGTACCCTGGACATTGCCACCATGCCCCGGTTTCCCCTGGTGCTGGGGATGGACTGGCTGGAGTCTCACAATGTTCAGATCGATTGGGTCAATCGAACTGTACGCTTCCCAGACTCGGGTTCGATTGCTCAGTCCGAGATGCTTTCGGCCGCCTCCATGGGGGAGGCTGCGTCAACGCTCCCCGCCGTGTACCGAGACTACGTAGACGTGTTCGAGGAACAGGGGGCAGACCGGCTGCCTCCTCATCGGTCTTTTGACTGCGGCATAGACCTCCAGCCTGGGGCGCCTCTGCCTGTGAGTCGCCTATACTCTCTTTCGGAGCCAGAGCGTGAAGCCTTACAGGACTTCCTTCACAAGAACCTGGAGCGGGGGTTCATTAGGCCCTCTACCTCTCCCACCGCCGCTCCAGTACTCTTCGTTAAGAAGAAGTGTGGGGAGCTTCGCCTCTGCCATGATTACCGAGCCCTGAATAAGATCACCATCCCAGACCGGTATCCCTTGCCCCTAATTGCAGAGTTGCTGGAGCGGGTGCAAGGGGCACAGATGTTCACCAAACTGGACCTCCGGGGGGCTTACAACTTGATTCGGATCCGTGCCGGGGATGAGTGGAAGACCGCATTCGGGACCCGTTATGGGCAGTTCGAGTACCTGGTCATGCCGTTCGGACTATGCAACGCGCCCGCCGTGTTCCAACGGTACATCAACCACGTGTTCCAGGACTTGCTCGACAAGTATGTGGTGGTGTACCTCGATGACATTCTGATTTATTCCCGTGACCCAGCTCGCCACGAGAGTCATGTCCGGACCGTGTTGCAGCGCTTGCGGGAGCACCGCCTGTACGCTAAGCTCAGCAAGTGCGAGTTCCACCAGCGGTCAGTGGACTTCCTCGGACACCGACTCTCCCCTGACGGTGTACAGATGGACCCCGGGAAGGTGTCTGCGGTTCGAGAGTGGGCGGCGCCACGGAACCGCAAGGACCTACAGCGGTTTTTGGGGTTCGCCAACTATTACCGGACATTCATTGCGGACTATGCTCATCGCACCACCCCGTTGACCCGACTGCTGCGCCCCAAGACGCCCTTCGCCTGGGATGAGGAGGCTGAGGTGGCATTCCAGGGATTGAAAGCCTGTTTCCAGAAGGCGCCAATTTTGCAGCATCCTGATCCTTCTCGTCCCTTCGTGGTGGAGACGGACGCCTCCAGTACGGCTCTCGGTGCCGTCTTGTCTCAGCAACATGGACCTGATGCGCCACTGTTACCCTGCGCCTACTACTCCCGGCAGCTCCTTCCGGCAGAGCGTAACTATACCGTGTGGGAGCGGGAACTACTGGCCATCAAGGTGGCCTTTGAGGTCTGGCGCCATCATCTTGAGGGGGCACGACACCCAGTGGAAGTGAGAACCGACCACCGGAATCTGGAGTACCTCCAGACCACCCGCAGGCTGAACCAGCGGCAGATCCGGTGGGCACTGTTCTTTTCCCGGTTCCAGTTCCGGATCCGCTACATCCCCAGCTCCCAAAATCAGAAGGCGGATGCGCTGTCCCGGAAACCGGAGGACATTGCAGAGACGGTGCAGCAGGCGGCCCCAACAACGATCATCCCACCAGCGGCCTTCCTGGCTGTTCATGAGACTGAGTCGCTGCGGGACCGAGTGCGGAGGCAGCAACGGGTCGACGCGTGGGCTCAGGAACGGATCCAGGAATTGGCCAGGGGATCCTGTCCTCGATACCCGGAACTGGTTGTGCACCAGGGTTTGCTGATGCACCGTGGTCGGTTGTACATCCCACCAGGGCCTTTGCGGGCCGAGGTACTTCGAATGTCACACGACGCCCCAGCAGCTGGCCACTTTGGAAGGTATCGGACCACCCACCTGGTCAGCCGGGAGTTCTGGTGGCCCCGCTTGAAGGCCGACGTGGCACGGTACATTGGGGGGTGCGAGGTCTGCCGGCGAGCCAAGGGAGCGACCGGGAGACCTGCGGGACTGCTACAGCCACTGCCAGTTCCCCCTCGTCCATGGCACACGGTTTCTTTGGATTTCGTGGTAGACTTACCCCCATCCCGTCAGTGTACCTGCCTCCTGGTATTCACAGACCACTTCACTAAAATGGTGCACTGCGCCCCGTGCCCGTCTGTACCCTCAGCCAAGGAGACGGCGCAACTGTACCTACAAAACGTCTTCCGCTTACATGGCCTATCGGAACGTTTGATCTCCGATCGTGGTGCCCAGTTCACCTCCCGCTTCTGGCGTGCTCTTCATCAGGCTCTCGGGACGGAGGTCTGCCTATCTTCGGCCTACCATCCACAGACGGATGGACAGACCGAACGGGCAAACGCGGTGTTGGAACAGTACCTCCGGTGCTACTGCAGCTTCCACCAGGACGACTGGGTCGACCACCTGGCGTGTGCTGGTCCCAAGGGATATCCGATAGGCGAGGTCTAGTCCAGTCCAAGGTCAGTCCAAGCCAGAAGTCAGGAAGCCGAAGTCAGGAAGCCGAGGTCAGGAAGCCGAGGTCAGGAAGCCGAAGTAACAAAGCTGAGGTCAGGAAGCCGAGGTCAGGAAGCCGAGGTCAGGAAGCCGAGGTCAGGAAGCCGAGGTCAGGAAGCCGAAGTAACCAAGCTGAGGTCAGGAACGCAGGAACCAGGAACAGGAACTAGGCAGCACCGATGTTGCTCCTGCAACTTGGGTCTGGGACTGGCTGGCTTTTATCTGCCCCGAGGCAAAGGGCGGCTCCGATCCTCAGGTGCCTCGCCTCTCCTGGCTTGGAGGCGAGCACTCCTCCTGCGGGAACTTAGTTCCCTTCGCCTCTCTGCCCTTAGCCTTTGCAGCTCAGGAGAAGCTGGAGGGTTACCGGACCCAGAGGCAACCTCAGCTTCCCCTGACTGGGTGGGGAGTGGAGCACCTGCAGGCAATAAGTCCTCCATCCCATTAGAAGCCAGATCAACCTCAGCCGATGCCTGCACCTGAGGATCCAGCACAGGTGAGTCCCCTTGAGACTCAGGCCCCAGCCCTGGCTCTGCTGGTTCTGGAGGCAGTGAATCCTGTGCAGGCTGGGATCCCTCAGGTTCAGCGTCTGAGTCTGACTCCCAGGTCATCACATGGCGTTGGCCGAGTTCGCGTATAACAATGCAGTGCACGCTTCCACTCAACAGACCCCGTTCCAGGCAAACTATGGGTACCACCCGCGGTTATTTCCAAGCGTGCTGCCAGCATCCGCAGTTCCCGCAGTGACAGACTGGCTACAGGAGCTCCAGTCACAACAGCAGCTTCTGACGGAGCAACTGAGCCAGGCCAAGGACGCGTATAAGGCCCAGGCCGACCGTCACCGTCAGGAGGGGCCAGAACTCCATGTCGGAGACCTGGTATGGCTCTCCACCCGTCACCTGCACCCCTCTCGGCCTTCGCGGAAGCTGGATGCCCGCTTCACCGGCCCATTTCCGATCGTGGACCGGGTCTCACCTGTGGCCTTCCGTCTCCGGTTACCCGCGACCCTGAAGATCCACCCGGTATTCCATCGGTCCCTGCTCAGTCCGGTCGCCCCGCCCGATGAGTTCCACCCAGACCATCCACGACCGCAGCCAGTTTTGGTTCAGGGGGAGCCCGAGTATGAGGTGGAGCACATTCTCGACTCCCGATACCGCAGGGGGAAGCTCCAATACCTCATCGACTGGAAGGGGTATGGGCCCGAGGATCGGTCGTGGGAACCAGCAGAGAACATCCACGCACCTGTCTGCCTCCGTGATTTCCATGCGGCTTACCCCAGCAAGCCTGGTCCGGCCCCTCGGTTGAGGGGGGGGCCTGGGAGGGGGGATGGTGTGATGACCTGGGAGTCAGATTCAGACGCTGAACCTGAGGGATCCCAGCCTGCACAGGATTCACTGCCCTCAGAAACAGCAGAGCCAGGGCTGGGGCCTGGGTTGCAAGGGGACTCACCTGTGCTGGATCCTCAGGTGCAGGCTTCGGCTGAGGTTGATCTGGCTCCTAATGGGATGGAGGACTTACTGCCTACAGGTGCTCCATCCCCCACCCAGTCAGGGGAAGCTGAGGTTGCCTCTGGGTCCAGTAACCCTCCAGCTTCTCCTGAGCTGCAAAGGTTCAGGGCAGAGAGGCGAAGGGAGCTAAGTTCTCGCAGGAGGAGTGCTCGCCTCCAAGCCAGGAGAGGCGAGTCACCTGGGGATCGGAGCCGCCCTTCGCCTTGGGACAGATAAAGCCGGCCAGTCCCAGTCCCAAGTTGCAGGAGCAACATCGTTGCTGCAGAGTTCTGCTTGCTCCCTGCCCGGTTGTTCTGCCTGAACTCTTGACCTGCCTTGGTTCCCTGTTTAACCTTCTGTTCCTGACCTCGCCGGACTCCTTGCCCTGACCCTGCCTCTGTTTATTTGGACTGCCTTCACGTATCTCCGACCTCGGACCGGACATCGACCTCGCTTCCTGGATACTCCACGGGACCAGCACAAGGAGGTGTCAGAAGCTGAAGAGGTAACAGGGAGCCAGGGAGGATATGACAGAGAGATGTCCAGAATCAGAGGCAGAAGCTGAAGCAGGGGAAGAGGAAGACCAAGAGGCAGAGATGAGTCAGGTTGGTGAAGAGTCACAGGTGTCTCCCTCTCCTGCTGTGACAAGCTCCACTCCGCACTTATCTCCCAGGACCAGAAGAGGCATAAAAAGGGTGGAGGAGAGGTTGGCTTTGTGGAGGCGCAGTCTCTGATTGCTTGGAAAAGGCCTTGGAGAGGAGGGGACTTTCAGTCTTGACAACTGATCCCTGGGACAAGACCTACTGGGAATGAGTTGCTGTGCTCATTGGGCCTGACACTCTGCCAAGTCTGTGCAGATTGTGTTCTTGCTAATAATTAACTCCAATGTGCATGGTGTGATTTGCTGTTGGCTCACTCCTGAGGAGGGTATTGAAGAGATAGCTTCCACACAGGCACAGTCTCGGGCTGTGTGTGTGCAGCCCATCAGGGGAAGGTACATAAACTGGTGGAGGGGGAGCGGCCCCCTGTTACTGCAGCTGCTTCATAGAGAGCAGACCTGGGAATAGCTGCATAGATTCTAGACTCCTGTGTGTGGGTATTTGGAGCCATAGACACTACTGTAAGTGTCTGGTTTTGACAATTATGAGTTAACTATGTGCCATGTGCATTTCTTTGGCTGGGAAGCACCCGTGACACATAAGGACAGGATGAGACACTCTCTCCATCTCTGACTGGGTCTGATGAGAGTTGGGAGTCCAACAGCATCTGGAGAGGCATAGGCCTCCAGCCCTTCCATATGGAGGGGGAAAAGGTGTAGCATAACCTTCTCCATGCCATGCTACTTAACTGCATGTAAGTGCTAGTTTTTCCATGCAGCAGAATTCAGAATTATGATCTGTATTCTGATGTAGTGAAGGGAGCAAAACTCTGCCTAGGTGTTCAACTTTCCCTCCTCCACTCTGCTGCCTCAGGCTGTTTTCTCCCAGCCCAACTCCAACACAGAAGTGAGGAAACCTGGGAAGATGAAGGGATGGATTATAGCGGGGGTGGGTACAGTATGGGTCCCAATTTGGCTGGTGAGGCCATTTGCCTGAAACCATGCCCACCTGCCCCACATCTGGTGCTATATCAGGTGCAGGGCAGGTAGAGTAGTGCTGCATTGGCCACACCACTGTTCCCGAACAGCTCCCAACAGCTGTTCTCTGGAAGCGGGAGTCAGAAGCGCTCCAAGGGGTAGGTTGCAATCGCTGCACGCTGGCGAGAACTGTCCGAACAGGGAGAAAAGGAACATGTCTTTGGCCGTGGGCAGTTTAAATAGCCTGTGCCACACCCCCAGACTGTCCAGATTGGACAGCCTTGAGTTGACGCGGCCGAGGACCAACCAATGGCGCAGGGGCTATCCCGCCCCATGCGTGTGAGGAGGGCTTGCTCCCAGCCTGCAACGTCCTCTCCCCGGGGACAGGAAATGGCCGTGCCACTGCACTCCTCAGGGGCTAATGGGCAACGAGTTCAAGCCTGCTGTATAATCATCACAGTGAGGTGAGGGTTTGGCTCCTCTCGCCCACACCTCCCTTTTCATGTGAAATTTAGACCTTCTCATCTCCACTTGAGACATGAATGATGCCGATAGATAAATAAGCAACATTGCTGCCTCTGCCATCTCTACTTTGGCTTTGAATGCTTACATAAGTGTCATGAATTTTAACCCCCACATTATCTAACCCTGTCCTGGCAGCAGACCCTTAAACATCCTATGTGCTTTCACGTAAGTGTGGGCCCTGTGTCATGAATTCTGATGTGAATGGCAGAGCAGTTAGTGGTGCCCCAGCCTCAGGATCCATGGACACATTCTGCATGCCATTAGGAAAGCAGGCCTTTTTCATGGGTTAGAATCCACTCCATCCAAAACACACTTTCCTAATAACCTATTAGATGAAACTATGTTAATTCTATGCAATCTAATTGTGAGACGGATGGGTGTCTCCTCGGAAGTAAGCATCCACAAAACGCAGTCTGCTAAACTAATCACTTTATTTCATAACATTGATAATCCAGACCTTGCAATTATGCATCCGACCCCTCTGAGTCAGATCCTTCTAGTACGGATTTGCGGCTCCGCCCCCAGCATAGGAGCTTCGGAAAGCCTAGTCTCCGCCTCTCCTTTTTCCGCTTCCGCGCCCTTGACCTGGGCAGCCCTACGGCTCCCCCTTCCCTTTCGCTTTCACCTTCCCCGCTTGTGGTGTCTGATGCTCCGGTAGGCTCTCTAAGCCTCAACTCCTCCTCGGTCTCCATATTCTGATCCCTTCCCATTGGCTGTGCTAGCGCTCTGGTGGAGCTTTCCTCCCATTGCTGCACTACCTGCTCTGGCGTCAGCAGGGGCTGTGCCTGTTCCTGATCCCAGACCCTCAATAACTCTTCGGGCGTCAGCGGAGCCCTATCTAGGTCAGCTGTCTCCTCTGGCACCGCTTCGGAAACCGGCCAGCCCCTGACACTAATTATAAATATAGAGCAGCACACTGCAGATTTCCTATCCCATTCCTGCAAGTTGCCAAACACAGGCATAATCTCACATTTCCATTTGGTTGTGGTTTCTAATGTGTTTTTGTTTTTGTTTTGTGTGCATTTTTTCAAATATTGGAGCAATGAAGTTGGCTAAATGTACAGAGCTTTGCAAATGTAACTTGGTTTCATTTCCGCAAGAAATGAGAAGTCAGGAACATTTCTTTTGGAAGACTGAGAACTCCTTTGACTTTATGCACTTTTTTGGAGGGAGGGGGAAATGTCACACACATAGAATCATAGAATTGTAGAGTTTGAAGGTACTCCCCACGATCATCTAGTCCAACGCCCTGCAATGAAGGAATCCCAACTAGATCATACATGACAGAGGACCATCCAACTTCTGCTTAAAAACTTCCAAGGAAGGAGAGTCCACAACCTTCTGAGGGAGTCAATTCCACTGTTGAACAACTGTTACCATCAGAAAGTTCTTTCTGGTGGAATCTGAATCTCCTTTCTTGTAACTTGAAAACATTGGTTTAGGTCCTAGCCTCCAAAGCAGGAGAAAACAAGTTTGCTCCATCCTCCAGCCCTTTAGATATTTGAAGATGGCTATCATCTCCTCTCAGTCTCCTCTACGAGGATAAACATACCCAACTCCCTCAACCATCCCTCATAAGACTTGGTTTCCAGACCCTTTATCATCTTGGTCATCCTCCTCTGCACACATTCCAGCTTCTCAATATATTTCCTCATATCATTTACAGGATGATACAGATGGCTCACCCTGGCATAGTTTAGTCATGTAGATGGGTTGGTATCATCCTGCCAAGCAGAGGCTTCTACACCTGATCAGAATTCTGGGGACGCAGAGGAGAAGTCAAATTCTTTTTTACAGCTTGGCTGGACAATACAGATGACTGAAATATACTGTCCACTTTCATGTATACTGTAGTGGTTTACTTAGTAGAGAATTGCCTTTAATCACCTTTAGTCATTTGCATCTTTACTTTGTGGCTAAGATGGAAGTTGAACCCAGATCTCCACAGCAGAAGTTCATGGCCATGCACAAATTAGGAGAGGGTGCCCTAAACAACTCATTTCATATGGATGATTTGAGGAGTGGCAGGACCTCAAACTCTGTAACAATTGCCTCTACAAAACAGCACTGCATAGCCACCTCCACAATCCTAGGCAGCCACACCTGGAAATGTGACAAGCACTACAGGCTCTAAAAGCTATATAATGATGCTTTACGTGACTCAAAGGATTATAGACCAGGAAGTCACAAAGTCCTTTCAATGCCAAAAAGCAGGTTCCTCTACCCCAGTAACCTAGAAATTAGTCTGCGCAGCCCAAGCCCTTAGCATGGAACAGGCAGAGGCACTGCCCCAAGGAGCCTACACAGTAGTTAGCTCCTCATGACTAAAACAAATATCTGCATGTGAATGTGCTGAGTTTATCTTTTGGTTTCTGTTTCGTTGAAGCTGTTAATATTGTTTTATATATTATAAATGCTGTATTGATTTGTTAATCATATAATATGACTTTTGCTTTAATTGTGATTCTTAGCTTATTTCTTAGTTGTTGTTTTGTTAACAGTGTTTTATAGATTGTAGATACTATTTATGCTATATTTGTGATGTATGTTCATCATGTTATTGTTATTTATTGTTTGTAAGCCACTTTGGGATTCATTTAAATGAAAAGTGCTTGCATTCATCCCCAGTATCTCCTGGCCCCATTTTTGTTTTATTCCTTTTGCTTCTACCCTCCTCCCCCTCCTCCCCCCTAAATTGAAATGTAGATTAAAAGCTTATTGAGTCAGAGTCCTGTCTTTTGTTGCATTGTGTTACTCTGTAAAGCATCCTGTACTGACGGTGTATAACAGGATTGGGCCAAAGATATACAGGTGTCCACCAGTATGCCACTGCCCAATTTGCAGGAGACTCCCAGATGTTTGCTGGTTGCTGAATTTATTTATTTTTAAAGAACATGTCCAAGGTGGGTTTTGTTCCTTGTAAGGCATTTATTATATGCCTAAGCAAGAGAGCATGTTTAGGATCACTGAACATGAATTAGTTTATGCCTAAATTGTTAAGAGATCCTGGAAAACAACTCTTGTTTTGTAAAGTCAAAATACATTGTTGAAACACAGTGATTCTAGACCAGCTGGGACCATTCTGATCTTCAGGGATGGGCAGGAAAAGGAGAATCAAAATGAGTGAAATTTTCCTCATATTTAGTGGCTTGCAATCTTTCGCTTATTTATCTGGGAAACAAAATACATTAAAGCCATAGATGCATAATTGTTTCCAGGGCAGCACACACAATTATATTAAAAACAATATAAATAAAAAAATTCCTTCCAGTAGCACCTTAGAGACCAACTAAGTTTGTAAAACAGTAAGAAAAGATTGGAGAAAGAGTAGGCCTTGTCCAATCCATTACTGATCCCAATTTTAACACAAGCCAGAAACCAGACTGAAGTGGATCCAGGTAATTGGTTCATCCAAGAATGACTGGAGTTTCACTGCAATTATTTGCACATTTGTTGGTTTTTACCTTCCTGCTTTGATACATGCTCTCAGGGTGGCTTATAGCAGTTTCCCCTAAGTTTTAACAGTACTGTCTCTAAGGGGCTCCCAATCTATAAAACCTAATTGCTTGAGCGTTTTGCCCAAGAAGGGGATGTCTGTAACTGGGAAGGAGATGCCTAAGGAGAATTTCTTCAGGAACATTGACACAACTACCTGTCTCAAGGTGATTGGGAATGTCCCTTCCTATGTGAAGCATTAGTTACCTGCAGGAGTCAGCTGCAAGTGGGGGAAGAGTCAATCAAGCATGCAGCAGGCGTTAGTCCTCCAAGCACCTTGTCCACTTCCTCATATTGCAATAACTAAAATCCATTCAATAAAATAAGCCTGAATAGTGCTCTACATGGTGCTCTGGATATATACCTTAACTGAACTGCAGAGCTAGTGATGTCCAGGTTAACACACACAAATTTGTTCTGGCAGTGCTTAGCAAACACATCATAGGATGCTTCAGAAAGCTGCTTCACATAATCATTTGGGCCAAGTTGGCGAACACTGTGAATTACCTAGTAAAATACTACAATCACTCCTACAGAGTAGGCTGCATAATGAGCTTTTATCCATTTTCTAACACTTGCATTCTAGCCATTTTCCTGTCTATCTCATTTTTCTCAGCTCTCTCTGGTAAAGCAAAGTTTTAGTTAAGTAAGACCACCTGACCTTGTCTTTTTTGCGCTGAGTAGTAATAAGTACCGGTATATACCACACATCAAACTCAGTTTGACAGCTGATGTCATGTGATGTCACAGGAAGTCCCTACTCACTGGACATTTTTGACTCTACAATGCTCATTCAGAATTGCTTCCATGACTTTACCCCCATCCCAGTTATGTTTATACTTTATAGCTGTTATGTATCCAGCATCTAACTCCCTCAACCAGTCTATGATATACTTGGGGCACTTGCCACAAATTCTGCCTGTGCCTAAGACAGAGCCTTGGCTATGAGCAAGAACCAGATTACTGATGGTGCTGTTGCCATGGTTTCCATGAAAGCAACACATGACCCAAATGTTTTGATCTAGGGATCCTGTGGAAAGCAGGATCTGATACACTGGCAGCTTTAGAAAATTATTCAGCTGAATTCATTTTCAAAAGGGTTTAAAAACAAAACAAAAAAACCCATATTTATTGTTCTGTGATTATAGGACTCACACTTCATTTTGATGACAGACTAAGGTAAAGGTATGGTTAAGTCCAGTCAAACTTGACTATGGGGTGTGGTGCTCATCTTGCTTCAGGCCGAGGGAGCCGGCGTTTGTTCACAGACAACTTTCTGGGTCATGTGGCCAACATGACTAAACCGCTTCTGGCGCAACAGGACACCATGATGGAAACCAGAGAGAATGGAAACGGCGTTTACCTTCCTGCCACAGTGGTACCTATTTATCTACTTGCACTGGCATGCTTTCGAACTGCTAGGTTGGCAGGAGCTGGGACCGAGCAACGGGAGCTCAGCCCGTTGTGGGGATTCGAACCACCAACCTTCCAATTGGCAAGCCCGAGAGGCTCAGTGGTTTAGACCACAGCACCACCTACTCCATCTATGACAGACTAACGCAAGTTGAGGAAAAAAGCTTTTAAATAAGACAATATCCACCTATTTCCTTTTACTGCAATCTACTGTATGCCTTCTTGAGAATTATTCAATCAAACAGTGGGATATATAACATTTCAAAATGAATTAATTACATTATTATTATAACTGTTACTATTCACGTGCTTAAAAATAAGACATTATTTTCTTTTAAAAAATTGTTTTTATTGAAATATTTTCAGTACATATAGAGTCTCTGTTTTCAGTTCATAGAGTCCTGTCTTAAATTTGGTGTGAGACACTGTTATCATAGGCACTGTGAGCGGAGAAGGATGTGGCGAGAGAGAGGATGGAGAAAGAAGGGGAGGTAGAAGATGACAGCATTTTCAACACATAAAATGACAAGTTCTGCACAATCTAATTGAGACAGAATTGTAAAAACCAAGTATAAAATAGACTAAAAACTGGAAAAGACCAAGAACAATATGTTTTATGATGCAATTGTATGCACCTCAACTCAGAAATATAAATGAATCATGGTTGTTTTAAATTGACAGGTTATTGTACTGTGCTCTGCCCTTAGATTTGCTTGTTTCATGAAATTGTCAAGTTACAAAGAGCCTGAAAAACACAGAAACCAAGGAGGAGAAATGTAGAGAGGTCAGAGCTCAAATACTAGTAAAAGCTAAAGAGAATGAATACATTTGAAGGTAAGTCACTGATTCTTACATAGGAAAAGTAACCAGTGGAGTGAATTTGTTTTGAAACATGCAGAAACATCACCACATCTGCATGCAGAAGACAATCAGGTGAGTGGTACAATTCAAAGCAAAAACAAGAAACTTAAGCTGGAAATAGGGGAGACTGACTAAGACTGTAATCCAATACACATTTACCTGGGAGCAAGTCCCACTGAATTTACGTCTATGTTAACATGTATAGGATTATACTGTAGAGAGATTACAGTAATCCTTTCAGGACAAAATTAGGGAGGAACTAAAATATAAGCAGCATCAACAGCAAGGGGATTTTTTTATTTTTATTTTTTAGCAATATTTGATCACTGAAAAAGATAAGTAAGTAAAGGTGAAATCTGATATGATCAAAAATAATACCAAGCTCTCAAAAATAATACAAAAGCACAAAAGGAACAGGAAAGGAAGAGTCTGAATGATAAAAGAATGAAATCCTCTCTTTGAAAGAAGTGCAGAGCAATTATTCATAAGTTTTAACTAGAAGTGGAAGTCCTGGAGCACCTCCAGACTGCCACTATTTTTCATAGAATCAAAGAATTGCAGAGTTGGAAGGAACCCCTAGGGTCATCTAGTCCAACCCCCTGCAATGCAGGAATCTCAATTAAGTTATGCATGGCAGACGGCCATCCAACCTCTGCTTAAAAACCTCCAAGGAAGGAGAGTCCACCACCTCCCAAGGGAGTCCATTCCATTGTCAAGCAGCTCTTACTGCCAGAAATGTCTTCCTGGTGTTTAGTTGGAATCTCCTTTCTTTTAACTTGAAGCCATTGATTTGGGTCCTGCCCTCTGGAGCAGGAGAAAGCAAGCTTGCTCCATGTGACAGCCTTTTGGATATTTGAAGGTGGCCATATATCTCCTCTCAGTCTCCTCTTTCCCAGACTCTTTCAACTGTTCCTTGCAAGGCTTGGTTTCCAGGTCCTTGACCATCTTGGTTGCCCTCCTCTATACACGTTCCAGGTTGTCAATATCGTTCTTCAATGGTGGCACCCAGAACTGGACACTGCCCTCCAGGTGTGGTCTGAACAAGGGGCTATGACTGCCCTTGATCGGGACTTCATACTTCTGTTGTTCCAGCCTTGAATAGCATTAGGGAAAGTTGTACCCCTCAACCTGTACCCCTCAATCCTTTTTGCAGGCAGTTGACAAGTTAAAGTGTATTAAAGGGCTCTGATGCTCTAGCACAATAAATATACTTTTAAAAATAACCAGACTTTCTGCAGTTTAGAAAGTGATGGAGAAATGCACTGAAAAGTGTGGGAAGAACAAATGATTAATGGGAAAGACACGTGAACAATAAAAAGGAATGAATGCAGGATGAATACTCATTGTCATATATTGGGGGGGAAAATTTGGATGAATGAATGGTCAATAAATACTTTGGGAAAGCAAATCAGGTGAATGCTTTATAAATAGGTTGTCTGGAGGGAGCTGTACTGTGTGCAATGAGGTTTACTCCCAGGTGGTTAGTATAGGATTGCAGCCTGCTCAAAAAAGTAGAAAAGAACTGAATATTGCTGGCAGAGAGAAGATAATTAATGCCAAAAAAATGCATAAGAGGTTTGAAAGGACAAAGATAAAGGATAAAAAGCACAAAATATGAAACTGAGCCTGTGGAACCCTGACAAACTGATTAAAAAACTATTAACAGAAACATGATGTATACTTAGAAAGATAAGAGGAAAAAGCCAATACAGAACTGAACTGTGAAAACCAAGTTCACACTATGAAAACGATCAGAAACAATGAAAGTGGAGGATAGATCAAGAAGATTAGTTAATGAAACAAACAGCAATATCATATACTCAGGATCTGCCAGGTGAAGGGTTTGGCAGAAGTCGCACAATACCAGTCGAACACCCGGCAAGCTGCTGCTGTGGCAGCTATGCTGGAAGAGCACTCCAGCAGGGCTGTTCTGCCTGCAAAGATACACGAGCACCATGGCTAAAACCAGGCAGGGTCAAGGGCAGGATGCCCTAACCTACATTCCTCCAAACTGCAGACATGACTCCATCAATGGTGCAACTTTACATCAGCCCTAGATCTGGTGCAAGTAAATCCCCACCTGTAGACTTAAATGGGAGGGGAAAATGTAAATGGCCAGCCCTGCATCCATAGCTGCCTTGCCCTGCCCACACCATCACAACAGAACGTAAAATATGGTGTAACTCAGCACCCAGTGCCCTCCCACACTCTCCACGCCACAGAGGATTTATACTGGACCACGCACCATGACACTTCTTTATGGTATTGCATTATTGCCACATTATTGCCATCTGGAGCTGCACAGTTGCCGTTTCACACAACAAAAGCGGAGGCCTCACTCTGAAGAACACTTGCAGAATGAAAAGCTTCAGGATTTCAGCAGGAAGCTACAGGACACGCTTGGGACGGCGCAAGTGTTGCACCCTCCTGGTGGACTGGGCAGCGGTCAGTCCCTTTGCTGGCCAGCATCTATTCAAGGGAGTCTCTCTTTGCAAACTAGCCCCAACTTGGCAGCAGAGATAAGGCAGAGAAACGTGAAGCCAGGAGCACCACTGTGCCACTTCACCCTCCTGTCCTTGCAGCGAGACCGTCTGGTCAACTTGTGTGGCTCCAGCAGTGCTTTCCCACCTCCCTCCTCCCTCCTTCCTTGGTGGGTGGTGGCGGCAACCCCCTCCCCCTCCCTTCACTGGCCACGAGAAGAAGGCACCACCACCTCAGCCTCAACTGCCCAGGCTGGGCAAGTCTTGCCTCCCTGCAGCTCTGGCCTTGATGTGGGAGCCTGTCATGAAGGCGCCTGGTTGCGCCCCCTCATAAATTTGTATCCAGGGCCATGGCCCCCCACGCTGCACCACTTCTAAGGGCCCAGATCCTTGAGGGATTGCTGGCTCCCTAGAATGCCTGCCCAAACATTAAGGTCCAGTAGGGACACCCTCTTAATGGAGGGTTTGATATGGGAAATGTGACATTCTCAGAAGGTTCAACTGGCACAAACCCTGATAGGTTTCAAACATCAGTTAAAAACGTTTGTCCAGGCTTTCGATTAAGGTGGCTCTGGAGGTGGGTAGCTGTTCTCACAGGATCTGTTGATTTAAACTGCTTCTTTTATGTGACTGATAGATGTATTATGCATTATTTTTGCATATTGCACCCCTCTGTGGGGTAGTTTTAATGAAGAGCAGGCCATATATTGCCTAGATAAGGAACAATAAAACAAATAAATGCCTTCCCTGCACAGGCTTCTGCACACTTGCATGCTCCATGGAAGACGATTATTGGGCAGATGAGACACCTGGGATGCTGCTGTCAAGCAACTCCACTCAAAGGCACAGAAGCCCTGCTGGGCTGACCAGCTGGCACCCCCACATATGTTTCAGAATCTCCTCCATCCTGGAAGCTACCATTGCCACATGAGTTGTTCCTTTGTTGCTGGAGGTTGGGAGATGCCCCCATCATAATACAGTCTGGCTTCAGTAGGCTTCATGGTGCAATGCTGCATGGGAAACTGTCAGGGACTGGACTGAGGAGAAATGACGGAGACTGCCCTCCCTCCTCCTGAAACTTCCAGAGAAGAGGGAGATAGTATAGATTTACAACAGTGGTTTGCAGAAGGTCACGACTCTGAGACAGAAGAGATAAAAAAGCTGGAAGATATGGGAGAAGAGGAGGGGGAAGGAGCAGAGCCGGAGCAGCTGGCTGACACTTTATCACTAGAAAGCATTCCAGGCCCTCCTTCTCCCAGAACCTGGCGAACAGTGAAAGCGGGAGAGCAGAGAGCTAAGAGGCAAATGGCCTTAAGCAGCCACTGTAAAGGGGGTAGTGCTGTTGACAAGTGCGAAGGGAAGCAGGGAGGAGATTACTCTGAGCAACACCATTAACCCAGGAGGCAACGTTTCTAAGCCACTCTCTGTGAACATGGAATAAAATACATTGGTAAGAACTTCTTGTCTATCTATTACTGGCAGCCTGCCGTGGGGGAGAGGGATCGGATTCCCTGAAGCCTGACAGAAACCCAGCCAGATGGACTGGTGTGTGTGTGCAAGGAGCTTGATGCGTGCAAGAGCAGCGGTCCTTCTGTGGCCAGCTTGCTCAGATTCTCTGAACTGTGGGAGGACAGGCCTCTCAGAGCACACAAGAGGAAGGTTGCTGCTGCAAGGGTGTATGAGACTGAGGAAAGGGATGGGCTGTCAGGTGTGCTGGAACACTCACTGGCAAGGCTGGGCAGAGATGGGAGGGAGGGCTGGTCACATGGGGTGCCAGTGGAAGGAGTGTGTCATGCAGGGTGGATTTCCCCTGCTGCAGCCAAGCCATTTATCCTGATGGACTCAGCAGTATTGGGGGGGCACCATCCCTGGTGTGGGGCTGCACTCTACATCTGCAGATGCTGCATGCACAATGGGAGACCTTCCACTTTGTTATAGATCTACATACAGACCCTCTAACTGTTGTATCAATGACTGTGTCTTGGAGTTGAGTGGAATGGGAACTGTTCCTTTTTTGGAAGAAATTTTATTAGATTTTATAAAGAGATACAAACTGTTCAGTGGAGTTTGCCATGTGGGGCTGAGTCCGCAGGAGCGCCATCTAATTTGCACCCACCCGATAGGCCAGGTACAAAAATCTTTTGGAGAGGAAAACTCCACTATGGTTATCACCCTTAGAGGACTGTGCTCAAAAAGAAATGAATATGAAGGTGGTTTGGGGTTACCCATAGAGATTAGCTAAGTAGCACTCGAAGTGGGTGGAAACTTAAAAAGCAGGAAAAATACAATGACGGGTGACCAGTTGGTTCCAATATCATCAGATACATGAGCTATATTAAAAAGATGTATTGATTGGTTTTTAATGAACAAAGGTTGGATTTTGAAAGGAGATTGTTGGAGGGTAAAGAGAAATTAATTTCTAAAATGTATGAATTGTTATTAGAATGGGAAACAAAAGATGAACTGGTAAAGTCAGTGATTGGGCTAAAGATTTAGGATATAATATTATGAATGCATGGGAGAAACTATGGAGAGTGGATTTGAAATCCACCATGTGCTACACTTTGAAAGAAAATTATATGAAAATGATGTATAGGTAGTATTTAACACCATATAAACTAGCTATGCGGGTAGCGCTGAGGTCTAAACCACAGAGTCTAGGGCTTGCCGATCGGAAGGTCGGCGGTTCGAATCCCTGCGACGGGGTGAGCTCCCGTTGCTTGGCCCCAGCTCCTGACAACCTAGCAGTTTGAAAGCACGTCAAAGTGCAAGTAGATAAATAGGTACCGCTCTGGCGGGAAGGTAAACGGCTCTGGTTCACCAGAAGCGGCTTAGTCATGCTGGCCACATGACCCGGAAGCTGTCAGCAGACAAACGCCGGCTCCCTCGGCCTATAGAGCAAGATGAGCACCGCAACCCCAGAGTCATCCGCGACTGGACCTAACTGTCAGGGGTACTTTTACCTTTACCTAAACTGGCAAAAATGTATAAAACAGCATCAAGTACTTGTTGGAAGTATAAGTGGTCTGAGGGGTCATTTTATTATACAGTATATGGTGGACTTGTGGCAAGGTTAAAGTTTTTTGGGACATGATATATAATGAATTGAGAAAGATGTTTAAATTGACCATTCTCAAAAAACTGAAGCCTTTTTTGGGGGGATAATAGGGATGGTAAATCCCAAAAAGCTGAAAACCATTTTATGTATGCAACAACTGCAGCTAGAACTATATATGCACAAAAATGGAAAGATGAAGTCAAAGAGACTCCCAACTAAGGAAGAATGGCTTATAAAACTGATGGGACTATGCAGAAATGTTGAAACCGACTGCTGAAATAAGAGGACAAAATGATATTTTCAAAGAAGAATGGAAGCCATTGATAAACCTGTTGATTTATCATTCTTATTTGAAATCATGTGCAGGATTTGAGATATGAGCAATGGAAGAATGTAGAGAATGGATTTTGGGAGCTTAGAAGCGACATGTAGATGTGTTTTAATGCAGCTATTAAGGGGGAATTTAAAAAATCAAGGAAGGAGGGATGGGAAGTCAAGAAGATGTGTAACAAAAAAAAAACAATATATGATTGGAGTTGTGTAATAATTTGGAAAATTTAATAAAAACCATTATAAAAAAGGGAGATCACAGATTCTGCCACATTCATTTTTTTCTGGCTGCATGAATGTGTGTCCCTCCCCCCCCAGTTCTCCCCCCTCCCCCACCCCCCAATGTCATTTGAGGACATGATTGCTCTTCCGTTTTGAATGGCAGTGTTTGTGTGTATCAGGTCTTTCCTAACATGTGGCTATTTACAACAACTCCTTAAAAGATGATTTTGTACCACTGACAGTGGGTTCTGAATATAATCTCTTGGATTTTTAATATTTAAATAGCAAGAGGGCTATAAAAAGCTTCTATGAATATAGATGTTATGCTGAATATTTTAAAGACAGGCTTTAACCATCTGTTGGCAAGCACTGCTTACTATGGTGTCTTTTTAAATTGTGGCGGATCCAAGGAAGAAATGCTGCTTGAAACACATTGGGGGAATGTGTTTAGAAAAACTTTGGGGGAAAAAAGGAAACTATAACAAACAACAACTTTGATTTACTGCCTTCTCGGTGCGTTTCTGAGCACAATTCAAAGCGTTGGTGCTGACCTTTAAAGCTCCAAACAGTCATGGCCCAGTATACCTGAAGGAGCGTCTCCACCCCCATCACTCAGCCCAGACACTGAGGTCCTCCTCTGAGGGTCTTCTGGCAGTTCCCTCACTGCGAGAAGTGAGGTTACAGATGGGTGGGGAATCGTCATCATCCTCTACTCTACTCAAGTTGCTTATGTCAATAAATCCATATTGATAATTTTTGGTGTTTTCTTCCTATCAAAATCCAGTTTCAAGGTTTCAGTATTCCATCTTTGTGTCTGAGGCTTCCTTATACACCCAATTTTCCCAAGAGGAAAACCCATGCCCTCCCTTTGGAGACAGGCTGGTGCGAGCCCTTTGGTTGCTCCATGAACCTGCACCATGTGACTGCAGCTGCAGGATCCCATGGAGGATGCGAAGGAGCAACTGACAGCTCTGTGAGAGTTGACCCCCCACATCCTCTTTGCCATTGCAAGGCAATCCAGCCATACCACTTAGATCCCCTGCCTGTATCACGGGTAATGTTAGGGGCTGCCCAGGTCCTGGGTCTTTTGATCTTGACCCTTCCTGCTCTGTTTTAAAAGATCTCTAAAAATATTTTATATCCTGATTTTATTCTGTGAACCGCCCTGAGACCCCCCCCCGGGTATAGGGTGATATATAAATTCTAATAATAATATTTATACATATTTATAAATACTGCCTGGGTGCAGTGCTAGTGAGACCCCCACCCTCCAGCCACTTACCACCTCCATTTCCCAGATTTTCTTATGTTGATGCAAATTGTATGAAAATCTGTGCCATGAGCCTGTGCTCCCCGTCATTTACATCCCCTGATGTTTCATTTAATATTCCTCAAAGAACAGACATATCTCTTGGATCTGCTTGTGCCAGTTGTAGGAGCCCTGATCTGGAGTGAAGGAAGTCTTTCCTTGTAAAAAATCGCTCGCTCTCGGGTTCCCCCGCCCCAATGGCCAATGCAGAATTCACAAAATGAAATGTTTTGCCACCTTTACCACAGCTTTGCCACCTTTACCACACCTGTTTAGCGGGGAGGGGGTCATCAGGACTCTCTCCGGACTGGTTCACACGGGCAGCTGATGACAGCAACATCAAGCGGTGCGTGAACGAGCCAACCCTGATCTAACACCACGGACAGAATTCTTGGATCTCCACTGCCCACTTCCCCTTTCCCGAACGGAACACTGGTCGGCTGAGCGTTCACACGTTCAGCCGCCCCCCGCCACCAAATGGCGAGCAACCAAGGCGTGTAGCAGGGGTTGCCGAGGGGAAAGGGGCGCACAGGGACGCCTCCTGCCTCGGTCCGAAATCCAGCAGGGGCCGGGGCTAAGCTTCGGCACCAAGAAAGCTCTGCCAGGGCGCGCCGGGGATGGATTTGGGCTGCAGGGACTTGGGTTCCCCTAAAGCTCTGCCAGGTGCTGGAGTGAAGGAGACCATCCGCTAACCTCTCCGCGAGAAGCTGCAGCGGAGGCCGCCCTTGCAAGACGCCCACCCCCCGTCTGGCGGAGGAGGCGGAGCCGACCGGCGAGTGCCCCCCCCTCCGGCTCTCGGTTGGGGCTGCCGGGCTGGCCGAGCGCTCGCCACCGCCGCCGCCGCCGAGGAGCCCTGCCCATGGCGCAGCGCCTCGCCCCCGCCGCGCCGCCTCGCGCTCTCCCGGCAGCGGCGCTGGGAGGCGGCGCAGAGTGAGCGGCCAGCGGAGGAGACGCGGGCGGGCGGGCGGGCGGGCGAGGCGAGGCGGCACTGCTCGTCGCTCGCGCCCAGCCAGCCAGGCAGGCAGTCGCGCTCCTCGCCGGGCGGCGCTCCGTGTCGGGCCGAGATGCTGCTGCCGAGCAAGAGCCCCGCTCGCCGGCGGAGGAAGGAGCGGCTGGCGGGCCAGCTGGGGCTCGTGGCCTCGCTGCTGCTGCTGCTGTTGCTGTTGGCGGGCGCCCTGGCAGGCCAGCGGGCGGCGCGCCCGGACGTCGCGGCCGGTGAGTGGGCGCCGGGGGGCTCGGGGAGGGCTGGGCCAAGAGCGGGAGCTTCGCCCGCCAGGGACCGGCGCGCGCGGGGATGGCGAGCGAGTCCTCCCAGCGAGAGGCTCCCCCTGGAGAAACGCCCCCGATCTCGCCTTGCCCTTCGCGCGACGCGCTCCTTTGGGGAGCCCTTGGCTTGGCTTCCCTGGGCTCGGGGCTTCTGCTTGGATTTGTCCTTCCGCCGGAGAGAGAGCGGCGGTCCCCTTCCGGCTGCGCCTTAACTTTCCCTGCGCCTCCATTCCCAGAGTGCTCGGAGCGGAGTCCTTTGCCCCACGGCTGTCTCACGCGGCTCGGCAGAAGGGGGGCTTCTTCCTTTGCCAGGCATGAAGGGGGGCTGTGGAGGGACAGCCTTCTCTGTGGGGCTGGGCAGGCTAGAGGGAAACACGACCCCCGCACCCTGCAGTCCAAGAGGCAATCTCAGGGGGACAGATTTTGGGCAGATCGGACCCATGCAGGGCAAAAGCCTCCCCTCCCCAGAAGTTTTTCCTGCGGAAGCCCCATTGCAGTGGGTGGCAGTAGTGCAACAGCCCCCATTCCTTGCCCCCGTGGCCTGTGCCCCATGTGGATGATACTCGGTGAGAGGAGAGTGTCCATTGGGGTTTCCACCTCCTGAACTGAAATCTCTTGAGCTGGTCCTGCCAAGCCTACCTTTCTTCTCACTAGCTAATTGTGAAAAGTAGTGTACAGAAAAGGCAGGATTTGGCTGGGATCACAGTAGTTTCAGTGGCCTTATTAAGCACACCTAAGGCTGTGTTGGACACTTGGACTACGGCCAGCCTGCATATACCCCCATTCAAACAAGGGCCCAGGCATGTGATTTGATACCTGTTTTTAAGGGGGCTACAAATATACATGGGGAAGCAAAGCTGCCTTCTTTCCCATTCCTACCTGGGGGGCACCTAGTGCTTGTCAGTCTAGCAGAGTTTAAAGGTGGGCCGATCTTAAAGCGCAAACAATTTCATGTGGGCACTGGTGGATCCTTTGGGGCACCTGGCCCCAAACGATTCAAGGCCTTAAAACTAGCACTTTGAACTGGGGCCAGAAATGCACCCGTGATAAGTGCAGCTGGCATAGAATAGGCATAAGATGTTCTAATCACCTGGTCCCAACAAGCACACGAAGGGATGCATTTGCACCAGCTGAGATTTCTGAATCGTCTTTAAAGCTGGCCCGTTGTGCATTACATCCACAGCTAGGCTGGGTGCACTCTCCAGCCTAAGATGGCAAAAGTCACTCCTGAATGCTGCCTGCCCAGGTCTTGAATCCAGAAGTAACCCCCTCCCCCCGCAAACTGCAAATGTGGTCCTTCCAATGGAGTGCATTCCCCTCCAGAGCCAGTGACGCCTCTTCATCCAGATTAGCCAGTTTCCCTGCCCATAGCACCTCTGCCTAGATTAGGCTTCAGCATATTCACCCTCATCCATCCCAAACCCGCCTCCAGACACCTGTCTCTTCAAGAGTGCCACTGCCTCCCTGCAAAAGGTGAAAGAGAGTCTACCCCCACAGTCTGCAGTTAATGGAAACAAACTTTTTCTCCTCTGTAACTGACAGCCTGTCAGTTTCAGGGACCCACTTTTCAGAGCTGGTCTCCATTGGTGAATGTGGCTTACAGTTCTGCGTTGTGGCAGCAGCTGGACATTTTCTGGAGTTGCAAATGTTACTGTTTAGCTACAGTTGCATAACTCTAGTGGAAAGGCTATTCGTTAGATTTCTTTTGTAATCTCCTCTGTTGGATTTTGTGAAGGGAAAGGCTTTTTGCAATGTATCACCTACCTTTGTACAAAGGAAAATCCCTCTGGCTTCAGCTATTGTCTATTTCTTCAATACAATGAGAGTCACTGACTCGGTGGCACAGTTCTGGATTTTTGTAGGAAGATAATGAAATGTTTGGCTTTGGGAAAGTGAGCTGACTGACAGTTTAATATCTTCATGTTGCAGTAGGATACTATCAAGCAATGCTGGGCATATGTTAAGAGGATTTTTTTTTTTTTTAAAAAGAAGATATACAATCACTTTGATGGCTGGGGGACCCATGCTTAATTTCAGACACCTTTTGATTCTTCTTTCCAGTCACAACCGCAAAATGTATTGAACATGAACATGCTATCTGCCAAATCCTGGCATGCAATCCATACTTGCATTGAAAATTAGGATGCGTAAGGCTAATCTACAACTGCACAAATAATAGCTGCAGTGATATAAATAGAGTACTGTATACACTCCATATTGATTTATAAAAGGGTTATTTGTACAAGGAAGGTTCATATACCCCTGTGCATGCAAGAAACATGCAAGGGGGGGCATGTGAGTTAGCCAGTGTGGTGTAGTGGTTAAGAGTGGTAGACTTGTAATCTGGGGAACCGGGTTCGATTCCCCGCTTCTCCACATGCAGCTGCTGGGTGACCTTGGGCTAGTCACACTTCTTTGCAGTCTCTCAGCCCCACTCACCTCACAGAGTGTTTGTTGTGGGGGAGGAAGGGAAAGGAGATTGTTAGCCGCTTTGAGACTCCTTCGGGTAGTGATAAAGCGGGATATCAAATCCAAACTCTTCTTCTTCTTCTGATGCTGACATCACATACCCATACAGCCCCTTCTCACATTCATCAGATTGGCAGATGTGGGTGTATGGCTGCCATGTGTGGTGGAGGTAGGGCTAGCCCACAGAGCCCAAACCCCTTTTGTTTGTTCCTTGAATGTAGCAGGTAGAGTACATGTGCCATCTGAAAACCCTTGAAATTACCAGGAAATGAAGCTTGCATTCTGCAAGCACAGATGATGTTTCTATCTACAACCACCCATCCCGCTTCCCCCAAATTCAAGCCTGCAACAGCTACATAGACTTAAAAACCTCCCGGGAAGGAGAGTCCACCACCTTCTGAAGGAGTCCTTTCCACTGCCTACCCAGTGTTAGAAACTGGGATAGAAAAGCTAGGAGCCAAATCACTTCTGGGACCTGGTTGTGGGCGCCAAAACAGAATTTCTGGTCGCCACTGGGGGGATGTCAGCAACACTTTTTATTTATTATTTTGATAAGCATGAATGCAATTCAAATAAGTAATATCATACATAATACATATTTAATTTAGTGTTTACAATAAAAATATTGGTACTATACTTCAGTTTTCAAAACACTCCTTGACATATTGTCTATCCTTAACATATACTTTGAAGCTTCATAGCACATACATTTCAGTAATCCTTAAGTGTCAGCCAAGCGCAAAAAATGCCACCCAGACTTTTGGAGGTGCTTGCAAATGGAGAATCTTTAGGCACAAATTGCACCTGGTGCCCTGCTAATTTTGAACCCTTGCCTACCTGTTCTTATTATATTTGAAGGTGGCCATCCTATCACTTCTCAGTCTCCTATCCTCCAGGCTAAACATAACCAACTCCCTTAACTTTTCCTCATAAGGCTTGGTATCCAGACCCTTGACCACCTTGGTCACCGTCCTCTTTTAGTCTCAGCCTGGGACAACCAGTTGCATAGAAGTAAGACAACAAGAGGACCACCATATGGTAAATGGTCACATAGAATGTAATAGGTTCAAAATAAGGAATAAATTGATGTACTTTGCGGGATTGTTCTGAAGATTTGCAAGGTAAAAACTGAAAGGATAGTTGAGAATTGATGTAATATCTATATACTTATTCTGATGTATATAGTTAGGAATAATAGTCAGAATGAAGTTTATGTAATCTTTTAAGACACTAACTATAATGCCATTGAGACTTGAATGAGGTATCAACTCACACCAAAGAACTTGCACATTTGCAGATTTTATTTGGCCCATTCTACCCCAAATCAAAAACGGACCCTGGGTGGCGCTGTGGGTTAAACAACGGAGCTTAGGGCTTGCCGATCAGAAGGTCGGTGGTTCGAATTCCCGCGATTGGGTGAGCTTCCGTTGCTCGGTCCCTGCTCCTGCCCACCTAGCAGTTCGAAAGCACGTCAAAGTGCAAGTAGATAAATAGGTACCGCTCTGGCGGGAAAGTAAACAGTGTTTCCGTGCACTGCTCTGGTTCACCAGAAGTGGCTTAGTCATGCTGGCCACATGACCTGGAAGCTGTACGCCGGCTCCCTTGGCCAGTAAAGCGAGATGAGCGGTGCAACCCCAGAGTCGTCCGCGACTGGACCTAATGGTCAGGGGTCCCTTTACCTTTACCTTTTTATCCCAAATCAAACTCAACTAAATAAAGTAAACATGTGCTTCAGTCTTTGAAACCTCCATAGCTATTGATTATAACATCTCCAGCTTTATTTCATTGAAATGAGTCTTCCCTAATGGGTGTCTCAGTTACTATGCGGTGTGTGTTAGATTCAGACGAACCCCAGATCTCAAGACGAAGCAGGAGGCCTTAGAGATATTTTGAGTTTATCAGAGGTGATGCAACATCTCTACAATGTTGGTGTGAGACAAAGAAGGGACCCCAAAGAGCTTAGAGGCACCTCAGAGATCCAAGCATCAAAATAATGCTACAGAGAAGCATCTGCTGAAAGTGATTTACCTTTAAGCTTTACCCTAATGCCATAACACCAGGGTGCAATGATAGTGGAAAGGAGAGCAAACACCAAAGTGGAGATAGGACATGAAGGAGAAGCTCTGTTGTAGCTCACAGGTGTGTCTTGTTACTGGAGGGAATGATTGGGCCATTGCTCTCCAATCTCAGCAGATTTGTGAGAATGAAACTTTTGTCTCTAAACTTCTGGAAGATGCCAGGTTGGGGAGATGGCGAGAGAACTCCTTTGTGATTGTGATCAGTGGGAATTATTTTTTACCTAGAAAATGAACCCCTTCTAGTTTTTCTCACCTCAAAATCAACTTTAAAGGTGCCTAACACAAAAGCCCCTTGATTTATTTTTCTGCTGCGTGGCAGGTTTCTTATCCAAAGATACAACTGTGATGTTTTCCAACCAATTACCCACAAAACTAATGGGGAGATCAAGCAATTTTTTAAAAAATTAATATTTTTATTAACTTTTCAAATTTTACATTTCAAATTGACTTCCCACCCTTCCAAGGTTCATTTGACTTATCCACCATTCCTGCATATTTTAATATATCCATCTAATTTAGTTTCCCTATCTTACATCAGTTCAAAATATACTGTTGAATTACTTTAATACTGCCAGCATTTTTAACTGTGCACAATTTTTTTCAATATACACGACAAAAAATCCCATTCTTCTTTAAATATCTGTTCTTCTTGTTCTGTTATTCTACTTGTTAGACCTGCTAATTCTGCATATTATATCATCTTAAGTTGCCAGTCTTCCTTACTAGTGACCTCTCTCACTTTCCATTTTTGGGATAACAAAATCTGAGCAACTGTTGTTGCATACGTGAATAAGTTCTTCTGACTCCTGGGAACCTTAATCCGAACAATTCCTTACAGAAATGCTTCTGGTTTTTTTTTGGGGGGGGGGAATTGTTTTAAATATTTTTGTTCATCTCATTATATATCATTTCCCAATATACTTTCACTTTTTGCATGTCCACCATATATGGAAAAAGTTCCTTCTATTTCTTTGCATTTCCAACGTAAGTCCAATTCCACATTATACATCTTAACCAATCTAATCAGAGTTAAATACCATCTATGGATCATTTTCATATAATTCTCTTTCAGTGTAGGAAATTTCAGATCGTTCTTCCAAAGTTTCTCCCAGAGGTTTAAGTCTATATTATATCCTATATCCAACTCATCTTTTGTTTCCTGTTCCAATAATAGTTTATACATTCTGGACAATAATTTTTCCTTGTTCGTCAATAACTCTTTTTCAGATTGTGAGCTTTGGTCCAAAAAGCCATTTTTCTTATCTAATTTTAACATATCATGTAATTGGTGATACTGTAGCCAATCAGTAACTTGGCTCCTGACTTCTTCCAGTGGTTTCAATCTGGGTTCACTCCTTGAAAAGTCCAACAAATCTTTATAGATCGCTCACTGTCTATCCATGTTTATTCTTTTGATTGTAATTGTTTCAATTGGCGGCAACCATGGGGTGCTTTTCTTTTCAGCAAATGTTTGTGTTTCTCCCAGACTCTATACAAATTTCTCCTGATAGCATGGTTCATAAAACTCTTACGTATTTTAAAGCAATTTCTTTTGCACTCACCTCCAGCGGGGTGCTTGCAAGAAACTGCAGCTATCCTTCTGAAAATTGGTAACCTTGCTAGCAAATTTAATCCAGTTATGAAAAAAAGTATAGATAATTCCTTCTTAGAGGAAAACCCACATTTTACAGATGTCCAGCACAAATGCCCTTGAATTTGTTTGCCTGTAATTTGGCAGGCTTTATCTCTGAAGGATTCGACTATGCCTTCAAATTTCGCCCTCTTCGGGTGTGGGGAACAAAATAGACTTGGGCTTCTGAGATGAATCTGGCAACCTCCAAACGGGTCAGCTCAATTGGGTTACTTTACAAAGCGCTGAGTTGGGGTCGGTGCCCATGCCTATCAGATCATAAGGTATTGTGGAATGTTTATGGTACATTCCAGTTGCTCAAAAGATTTTAAAACTCAACAGTAGTTCCCAAGGCCAAGGGATAAGGCAGTGCTGTTGGTAGAAAAGAATGCAGCAGAGAAAGGAGTAGGGAACGCAATCACAGTGTTGGTCAGCTGTGTCTGTATATTTCTGTAGTGTGAGCATATTAGTATTGCATGTAAGTTGTGTATGTGAATGTAGATGTGAAAAACACATTTACAAATTTCATGTCTCTTCACTTTTGGATTTTTGTGTAAAAAATGTGTTAAAGACTAGTCTTCCTGTATGCATCCTATCTTTCTTTGAAAACTGAGGCAATGATCCAATCAAAGTTAAATGCACCCATATTTCATTTAGTTGGAGAAATGTAAGCACTTGTTTAATTTTCCCCATTTAAACTAATAAAATAAAAATGCTTATCTTTGGCCGGGCTTCTTTGATGTTCTTTGCTACATTGTTTTTCCCCCTCTCTCAAAGTTATTGTACAAGCCTTCCAGTCTAAGAGAAGAATCTAGGGTTAGAAAAGTCAGGGATAAAATCATGGTTATAAATACACATAGATCACTTGTATCCGTGCAAAGGACTTCCCTTATGAAAGATGTGCAGAGTACTTTCTGTTTTTGTTAGTTACTTACTTTACTACTACTGAATTGCAGCTATCTCTGGGGAAAGCCATGGAACAGAGTGCATCAACACTACAAAGCCATTTCTAGATAAGGAAGAAATTCATTGATCTTTCACCAACTATGTAGGGCAATGTTCTCTCTGATCTCCAGGTGGGTTTTCCATGTACTGGCTCCCTGTAGTTTTCCCCATTTTGATGTCAAAAGATGTTTTAGGAATGAAGCAGAGGCAGGTGAGAATTCTGACCTTAGCTTGTGTCGGTTTTGTCTTTTGATTCTCTGTGCTATATAGGTTTTGGTAGTTTTGGAGGAACCCTTGTGGCTGTACTTTGCTAAATCTTAGCTTCTAAGGACCTGGTCTTGCAATAGGATTTTAAGATAGGAGAGTTGGCCTACCAGCCTCCTGCATCTAAAACCAAGATAATGTAAGGAAAATTCATAAGGTGTCCACTTAAGCAGTTCTCAAACAGAACAAACGGTTGGTGCTGGTGGGGTTTGGGCAGCAAGGCAGAGGCAGAAGAAGTTCAGCAGTAAGGCAAGAAACTCAAAATATTTGAGAAACACTGACCTACTCAAAATAGCAGTTGTATTGGGAGTGACTTCAGGATCACCCTGTAACTAGAGGTCCTGTCACGCTCCATGTGAATAACAGGCAGTAATGAGGGAGGGAGACTAACAACTTTCTAATTAGTAGAATTGTCTAAACTAAGGATGTCTTATTAAAATGTGTTTGGCGTATTTTTAAATTCTTCAAATATTTCATCCTCATATCCCCTAGTTGTTACCAAGTTTTGTCCAACGTTTATAACAAGGGAATTGGCCCCAATGGTGGGAATTTCCCTTTTATGCTCTGTGGTCCAAGTTCTGACACCTATCTGCCTGTTGGTATACTTTTTTCTAGGCTAAACTTGATCTGGTCCCATCAGTCGGCTTTGTAAAGTGTCCTATGGCCCTTTATAGTTCTGAAGGGACTGCTCCTCTTACTTTCTGAGTCTTACAAAGATCCTACTGTTGAGTCTTTCCAAGTTAATCATCTTGTCATGGCAGGATGATCTTCAACACAAGAGTGGCCTTTTAAAAACTCCTATTGATGTCAGCCGCTGTTGCGTGCAGGTGAGAGCAGAGTGCAGGGTGGAGACCAAAGGTGGACAAGCTACCCCAGAAGGAGCACAATGCGTCCCCCCACCAGAGATACTACCCCTCCCTTAACACCCCATACATGGCTTTGACTGGCTGGCCAAACCAATCTAGGAGAAGGAAAACTCTAATCCTTAACCTCTGCTGCATTGTATCTTCAGCAGAAGAAAAGGCTAAGGAGTAAACTCTGCACAAATCTGGGGTGAAGTCCCTGAGATGGTTGGGTGCCTTCTGGCAACTCCTGCAGCCCAGCTGGTGCCAAATGTCTTGCTCTGCTTTCCTTTGGACCACATCAGCCAGGCCGAGAGAGGGGAGTCTTGTCATATGGGCCGCCCAAGACCTGCATACACACTGCCTAGGCTTGTGTCCTGGAGAGGTCACTTCAGTGCTGCTAACGCAGTAATTTGATTTCACCCTGGGAGAGGCACTCCTTAGTGTTTCGAGACAGATGGATGCCAACAACGAATTGAAGTCAGTGGGAAGAAAATTTGTTGCACCACATGTGGGTCTGGAGTCAAGGTCTGCTGTTGGATGGAATGTGGCATGGGTTGAAGGAGTATAGCAGGTGCAGGGACCTGTGGCCCTCCAGATCAGGCTTCCTCAATCTCGGCCCTCCAGATGTTTTGAGACTACAATTCCCATCATCCCTGACCACTGGTCCTGCTAGCTAGGGATCATGGGAGTTGTAAGCCAAAAAATCTGGAGGGCCGAGTTTGAGGAAGCCTGCTCCAGATGTTGTTGGACTACAGCTCCCATCATCCCTGATGCTAGCTGCAGCTGATCGGAGTTCGAATCCACCATCTGGCAGGCCACAGGCTCCCCACTCCCATCTTGGCCATTCCTTCAACATTTTTTCACCAGTGGTCCAGCTGTGTTGGCATATCTGGCTGCGCTATCAGCATATCTATCATGTGAGTGGCATATCTAGTGTTCTGCTGGCACGGAGGGGCTCTCACCAATCCGAAAGCCCCTAAACCAGCATAACTCCAGAACAGGGATTGTGTGCTTCTAGTCAGCATATCAAATAGCATTCCTTTTATGCAGTAAGGTTGTGAATTTTAATTACCAAGGATGCAACTGAGAGATATTGCACAGATTTCCATTTTAGGGCACAGAGCAAGCAAATTGGGTTCGGTTGGGAGGAATTTTCACTCGTAGCTGTTAGTATCTGTTCTATGACATGTGTTCGCTAAAAAAGCAGGCACACATCAAGATTTTAAAGGAATTTGCAATGAAAAATGATATCTTCATAAAGTATATATTAATTCCTAGCATCTCTAAGGGTTATCTGTATGCTACAATAAAGTATTAACAATATTTCTGCACCAAGACGACACAAATCCTGCATAAAGAAATGTTGATTTCTTCATACATTAGAATTTAAAAGCTGGACTCTCTGACTGGTAGTGATCATCCCATTCTCTCAAGCAGAAATCTTGCATTGTCCTGCAACTGTTGATTCTTAACAGGAGGTTGGACCGTCTACATTCCAAGGAAGGGCTCTATCACTCATTCCTGCACACCTTAAGGAAATCAAGCAAATATGCCTGTTTATTTTGCACCATTTCTTCTAATTTTGCTAGTCATGGAGAGAGGCAAGGAACTGTGAACTGCCCTGAGGGTGGTATATAAATTCAATAAATAATAATGATAACTGTTCACTAACCCTCTGCTCCTGTCCAGTTGAAATCTTACCTCTGACAATCAGCAGCAAAATCATCCCACGAAAACTGGAGGAAAGAATTGGAAGGCTGCTCCTGCTAGGATATAAACATTGCATACCAGAATCCTCCTGATCATGGAAGTTAGATGAGCCAGCCCAATGCCATTGCCTGCTATAAAGGCTGCACTCCTTCTGTGACCCTTTGAAGCAAGTCATTACTCTGTCTCTGGCACTTCTAAATAGTTTCTTTGCTTGCTTCCCTGTTTGTCTTCCTGCTTGGTGGTTTCTACATCAACCTCCTGGCCTTTCAGCCATGGAAACTACAGCATTGGCTTGGCCTTCTGTTGGCTGCCTCTGTTTCCCGGCACCTGCAACTTATGTAGCTTGACAAATTGAGATGCTCCTAGACCAACTATTGAATCCCAACCTTTTACTTTTGTTAAGCTGACACAACCATACAATTTACAGTCATTATCTAAAGAGTAAAGATGGTGAAGACAGCAAACCAAGTGGAAGGGAACAAACAAAAGTCAATAGCAACTGATCCAGCAATCTCTTTAAATGTCTTGTAGACTTTTTTGAAACCTAGGAAGTGGATCATAAATGGATATGACCTGACAATGTATTTTGCAGAGTAGGAGCAAAGGCTGCAAAAACAACACCCTACCACAACCTCACCATTCTTCATCTTTTGTTTATGCAACTTTGAACAAAAATGCTCCGGCCGAATTCGAAAGGGGTGTGTTGCACGCGTGAGTGTGCATGTTTTGTGCCAGGGACTTCAGCCATGGGGGACTTAAACTGCAGACCTTCTAAGAGCTGAGGTGGAGATAGGCTACTAACAATACTCCTCAATTGTAACTTTCTTCCTTCTGAAATTTGATAAAGACCCAGTTACCGGTAAGTAGTTCCTGCAGAACCGTCTTACTCAGCAAGCAGTTAGTGGCTGAAGATCAGCAGGATTTTTTAAATTAAAGATCTATTTAAATATAGTTTACGTGGGTTTTATTATATAGTAAATGTTTTTACTTCAGCCAGCTGGAGTGTGATTTTCTCTGCAAGTAGGCAGTGTGTGTCTCACCCTCAGAGGGAGAAAAATAATTTGTGTTATATTGGAATCTGCCCAAAAATATCTGCCCCCAAAGTGCAATGGATATCCTTGAAAGGAAACACACACTTGCAGAGCAGCTGAAAGAGACACAATAAAGATTATGCCAATCAAGCAAGCACACTGGAAAGGGCATGATGGTCACTGTGAATCCCAAATCCCAAGGAGAAGATGGACAGATTCTTACAATCTAAGCATGACACTGCAAAGCTGCACCAAAGAGACTGCAAGGGGCTTGTAGTGTAGGTGTATCCGCAGAGATGCTGATGTGAAAGAGAGGGGCTGGAGTGGCTGCCAGCCACGGCTGTGCTTTCCAGGGGGCAAGAGGAACAAGAAAGGACAAGCTTGCGTTCTATCCAAAGAAAGGCACTGGTAATTTCAGGCCAGTGAGTTACAACATCCCAACCCCTTCTCATTCATAGTTGCACAGTGGACCTGTTTATGCTCATAGAATAGCATCGACTCAGCAACATTCATAATGTGGGAAGGTGGTTCTGTACTTGTTGTTAGTCAAGGTGCCATGAATCAGAAGGAGGCTGAAGTTGGAAAGAAGGCAAAATAGGGACATGAACAGGGACTGTCCCTGGTTAATAGGCCACATGGAGCATAAGGAAATGCAGTGCGTGGGTGAGTTATTTACATCGGCTGCTTCCATATCAAGCAATGTACTTTTGAATTCTAGTGTTTATGTCTGGGAAACAAATCATATTTATAACACAGTCACACATTATGTACTCACGGATTTTTTAGATGATGCACACAGGAATGAGCCTTGTGAGTGGCAGATGTAAACCTTGATTGACACAAGGGTGGAATGAACTCTGGCTTGCTTGACCTAAAATGAAGAACCGGTGGACAATTTTGTGGAAGTTCTTTTTCCTTCTTGATCTCAGCAGGACTGCAATTTGGCACAGAGAAGAAGAAGAGTTTGGATTTGATATCCCGCTTTATCACTACCCGAAGGAGTCTCAAAGCGGCTAACATTCTCCTTTCCCTTCCTCCCCCACAACAAACACTGTGAGGTGAGTGGGGCTGAGAGACTTCAGAGAAGTGTGACTAGCCCAAGGTCACCCAGCAGCTGCATGTGGAGGAGCGGAGACGCAAACCCGGTTCACCAGATTATGAGTCTACCATTCTTAACCACTACACCACACTGGCACACACTCTGAATGTGCACAAACTCTTCTGTGCAATTGGGACCCGTGTACGATTGGAGCGCCTGATCATGCGTGTGCCTATGCATGTCCAGATGCCAGTTGTCAAGCACGACTTCCCAGTGCACTCACAAATGAAGCTCCCTGTTAGAGCTGAATTGTCTCTTTGCAGCAGGCTTGAGGCATCAGCTGTGTTGCACCAGGAGGCCTCTTGGCAAAGACTAAGTCAAGCAGCTACACCTTTATCCTTTGGGGCTAGCTTGAAGTGGTCCCCAGTTAGGTGTCTGTCCTTAGATGTGACTCCCACCTTTGTCTGCCAGTCACAGCTTCATATTACAATGCTTTCAGGTTGTGAAGTGCAAAATGTTCCCATGTGACAGAAAAAACTTTTCTGCTGCACTAGGTGGAGTAACTGCTCCTTTCCCCGCCACCAAAGCATGGACATCCTGCTAGGAATGTGCATAGCCAGGATGCTAAAAGCTGTATGGTGACCATTGATTCTCAGGTCACCACTGACAAGTATTTGATTCAAAATGGATGTAGCATTATCTGACAAAACAGTTCTGCAATTCACAAACATAAAACCACAGCCGTAATAATGGCAGTAATAGTGTTTCCTCCAACTATGTGGTAGGTAACTGAGAGTCCTCTAAAACAACTGGAGGAATTATAGTAACACAGAAGTGGCAATGTGTTGTTCTGAATTCTTTTTCAAAAGTAGCATCAGAGAAGAGCTTGTGTTTTCTGTGGACGAGGAGGATTGTAGGGCCAGAGGTGAACATGGCAAGCAAGGAATCTGCCTGCTTTCATTGGGAACTGTGGCTCACAGCTTGCTAGTGATTTCCTAACATTTAAATGTGTTATTTGAGTAGGAGTCCAATGCTAGAAGACCATAAAATTAGGGTAGCAAAAATGTAAAAACATATGTCTGGGATTTGTGGGATATATAAATAGGTTTTTAAAACCTGTAACATGCCATACCATCAGGTATCAAGGGAGAAGTTAAAGAGCTTGTAGCTGTAATATGGGTCCTTTGTTAATTTAATCTATGCCCTTATATTCAGGTCACAAGAGTTGCTGGAGGGCATAAGCTTGAGGCAGTGTAGGATTCAAATTTGTGTTGTCTGTTAGATATATCCACTTGGACATCTCATTGCCATCTCAACATGTTGAAGATAAAACTATTTATCTTGCCTCCTAAAATGGCTTTCCAACTCCTCTCAGTATTGTCAGTAGTATCATCCTTCACATCTGTTTGTCAAGCCTGCTGGCTTAGCTGCTATCCCTTGACTCTTCTCTCTTGTTTGCTTCCCACATTCAATCTGCTGCCAAGTCATGCTGCTTCTCCCTCTACAACCTTGCAAAACTCCCACCCCTTCCTTCTTGTGCCTTGGCTAAAATTGGTTCGTCCTCTGGTGGTCATCTGCACCTTGACTGCTGCAACCTTAATCTGCCTGACTCTTTTCTTTCATGCCTCGGTTTTCCCAAAGCACCCCTCTCTCCCATCCCTCTGGCCATGTGTGACCTCTTTTAGGTTCCTTCACTGGCTCCCCATCCCCTGCCAGAACCAATGCAATCTTCTTCTCCTTCCTGCTAAAACTATCCACATCTTTCACGTCTCCCCACCCCAACTCACTCCTATCTTTTGGCTCCTGTTTTATGTTGTGTAGTAGAAACGTTAGTCGTTTTGTCCATCAAGCCCAGGACCGTCTGCTCTGAGTGGCTTCAGCTCTCCAAGATCTCAGGCACAGAGCTCAGGTCTTTGTCAGCATCTACTGCCTGAAGACAGGAGTGCCTGGCGTGCTCTGGTCCATGGGGTCACGAAGAGTCGGACACGACTAAATGACTAAACAACAACAACAACTGCCTGATTCTCCCCCCCCCCCATTTTTAACTGAAGAAACCAGGAATTGAACCCTGGGCCTTCTCCATTCACAGTGTGCTCTGCCACTAAGCTCAGCCCCCTCTCTTCCATAGCTGCTTGTGACCTCTGCCACCCCAACTCTGCCATTCTCAGCTGACTGAAAGTCTCCAACTCCTTTATGCAACTACACCCATTTTCCCTAAATGTCGAACTGCCTCTCTGAACATGTATGTGATGCCACCTCTCTCTCTCTCTCTCTCTCTCTCTCTCTCTCTCTCTCTCTCTTTCTCTTTCTTCAAATTCTTCTTTAAAACTTACCTGTTTCTGTATGGCCTTTCACTTACCCTCTTAGTACTCATTACCAAGTGCAACCAAGCTTTTGAAACATGACATTTCCCAAATTTCATCCTCCTCCCTCCCTTTATTTCTCCACCGTCTGTTTCAGATTGTAGGCTTTCTGCAGTGCAGGAGACTCTGTTACCAATAATAGGCAGGCAGGCAGATGCTCTGCACAATGAATAGTTTTTCCTGGCCAGTTCAGTCTACCTTCCCCCCTCCCTTGGTTTATACATTGCTATAAATACGCATGCATCGCCAAAGGGGGAGGGGACAAAAGAGGACACAGATTTGCATGGAATTTGTATATGCTAAAGTAGATGCATAGATGCAAATTTAGAAATAGTGATCACTTAAGTAGAAATCCAATGTATCTCAGCATAGCGAGGAAGAGTGTGACCAGATTATGTGTGAACCTGCTCAGTGTGCTGTCTGGGGGGGAGGCATGTTGATGGGAAAGTTTGAGGGACTGAATTTAAGCCCTTCAGTCAGAGGGCACCTTCAAACACAAGGCAAAGCATCCCTCTTGTAATTGCAGCAGTGGTTGTGAGAGACAAAGGCAAAAGTCAGCTTGACTCTTGGAAGCTGCCAAAACCCAGGAATATCAACAACAGTTTAGATTTTGCATTTGTAAGAGGTAAATTGTTAAGGAAGTGAATGTTCTGATGGAAGAGTTACCCTTCCCCGGAGCAGTGATGAAATGGCGAAACAGTAAAAGCTAAAAATACTCAAGACACTGATATTTAAATCAGTAATCTCCCCTTGCCTCTAGGAGGAGGAGGAGTTTAGTCCCCTTGTTTCAGATGACAGCAGAAAGCTGCTATGAAAATGAATAACTTGAGTGGAAGAGAATTAAATGGTGCAGTATATGGACAGTGGGGACTGTTATAGCAGAGGTGAACATGCCAGGTTTGTTCCTAGTGGGACAGCTCATTAAGCTGAAAGAAAGCTAATATGCATATTTGTAATACTCTATAGACTTGCAAGGTGGTTAGGTCATCTGGGGAGGTTCTACTCATGTCACCTCACCCTACAGGATACTAAAGGGTGTTGACCTCAAAACCGGCTGTGGAATGCCCTTCCCTCTGATATACATGACGCAGCAACCATCAGTTGCTTCAGATGTCTTGGGAAGAATTCTCTTTTTGGCCAGGCTTTCCTTGACACATAAGATAGGTCCCCACTTTACATGTTTGGAGTTCTCTGAAGTTCTGTTCTGTTACCTTTTATACACTTTTATGACCTTTTTATACTGCTGTTTTATTGGTTTTGGGTTGTGTTTTTGTTTTAAAGTTTTAAAGAATAATTTTTTTGTTTTTTTAGACTGTACATTGCCTTGGCATTTTAAAAATATTAAATGCTCTCTCTCTCTCTCTCTCTCTCTCTCTCTCTCTCTCTCTCTCTCTCTCTCTCTCTGTGACACACAGCTTTCTTGACCAATCTACAGTAGGTTAATCTAGGTTATATGTACTCAGAAGTATTCTGCCCTCCTTCCATGCTACAAATTTTTGAAAGCAGAAAGTTGGCAACTCCAGGACCACTTCATACATCACATTCTTTAGATATTCAGTTAATACATTTTAAAAGAAAATTAGATGGCCATGTGGTTGTAAATATGTATGTACATAAGCAGCTGTAGGTATGTGTATTGGGAATGGGGAATAATTTTGTTCACTTAACATTTTAATGCAGACGTACCTAATTCACTCTAACTGAACTAATAGTGCTGATAGACAGGCCCTTGTGACTTCACGAATCCACTCCCAGCATCCTTACTGCAGTTTTGCAACTCCAATTTTATTGTGCCTTTAAAATGCAATGAATGAATGCAAAAATGTTTATGTGGTGCTTTAAAACAGTTTTTGAAAGGCAGACTGCCTTCCTGAGACACGAGGAAGATTGATGTCTGAACCAGTGTTTGATTTGCTGGAGTGAGCATCTGTCGTTTATATTGCAAATGTTGGAAGAAACATCAGAGGAGAAAAATCTGCCACAACTCTATTTTGTTGTTGTAAACACTCTAAAGTTGTGCAGCCTGTTCTATTCCTGGTTTTCTCTCCTCCCACTGACTTCAATTAATCTAATTGAAGGAACTGCGCATTTCACATTTCTGTGTCTGTGAAGTATTTGCATACATTTAAGGCTGTCGATTCTTATTTTTATTTTTGGGAGCAATGATTAGACTCCAGCAATTCATTCAACACCGGGTAGCCTTTGGAGAGGATTTGGGCAAGCATTGACATAGCAGAATGCTTACCCTCCAACTCTCCCAACTGAGAGCAGTAGCATCCCCATCTTCCAGTCCCCACACATTTAAAGAAGCACCTATATGGCTCTGATAGTTAAAGGCAATACCTAGACACTACAAAAACGCCATCTCAGCATTTGAACGGAAAATTCAGAGGGAAGAATGAAATTCATGCTTGCATTTGCCTATTGAGCTAGAAATTCACCTTGCTTTAAACTTTGACCTAGATCCTTTCTGAGGTTTCTTCTAATTTCCTTCCATTCCTTCCATTCCTAATCTCTCTCTCTCCCACCCCGTTACTTGCATTTCTCCATGATGCACGCATATGAAACAACCCGTTTTTGAAATCTTGCATTCATTGTGAGAAACAAACACCCCACCCCAGTATATGTGGTGCATATCTCTAACAACTCTGGAATGTACAGTGGTACCTCAGGTTACATACGCTTCAGGTTACAGACTCCGCTAACCCAGAAATAATGCTTCAGGTTAAGAACTTTGCTTCAGGATAAGAACAGAAATTGTGCTCTGGAGGCGCAGCGGCAGCGGGAGGCCCCATTAGCTAAAGTGGTGCTTCAGGTTAAGAACAGTTTCAGGTTAAGAAGGACCTCCAGAACAAATTAAATACTTAACCAGAGGTTAAAGGTAAAGGGACCCCTGACCATTAGGTCCAGTCGTGTCCGACTCTGGGGTTGCGGCGCTCATCTCGCTTTATTGGCCGAGAGCCAGCGTACAGCTTCCGGGTCATGTGGCCAGCATGACTAAGCCGCTTCTGGCGAACCAGAGCAGCACACGGAAACGCCGTTTACCTTCCCGCCAGAGCGGTTCCTATTTATCTACTTGCACACTTTTGATGTGCTTTTGAACTGCTAGGTGGGCAGGAGCAGGGACCGAGCAACGGGAGCTCACCCCATCGCAGGGATTCAAACAGCCGACCTTCTGATCAGCAAGCCCTAGGCTCTGTGGTTTAACCCACAGCGCCATCTGGGACCACTATACTTTTATCTTTGTTTTAAATAAAAATAATTTTAAATAATAATAATAATGAAAGATAAAGTGAAATTGTTGTGCAATTTTGATCTTGGATGACCCTCTGAAACTATGTACCATGGAACACAACAGGAAGCTCCTGTCTTTCGCAATTTCTTATCTTTTCCATAAGAATGTTCCAAATTCCATAGAGGTGAGGGAGTGAAAACGAGGGAGTGTGAATGATGGCACAGAATCCTCCTTTCTGCACATATAATAGTAGTATGACAAGGGAGAAAACTAGGCTAAACCCTTATCTTTGGCATGCTAGTTTTGTTCATTCAAGCCTGCAGCACCCCCATATTTTGCCTCCTCCTTGGTTGTTAGGGAGATATTAGATTCAGTCTGCATTTAAAAGTTGATCTGTCAAATTCTCAGTTTCCCAAACAATATGAGAAGTGAAACATAGAACCAGCCTTCAAAATTCACACTTATCTGAAATTTGAAATGCAGTTCTCCAACTTGAATAAAAATGTGTAGATTGAGGGAAAGTGTGCATAAAAATTAATATTTTGGTGAAAATAACACACAAAACTGGATTATATTAGGGAAAATTACCTGAAAATGTGTATGTTAGTCAAAACTGCACACAGATGCATTCATTAGGTGAAATTTACACTAAAATGTTGAAGAATTTTCATGGTGATTTTTTTTAAGATAACAAATTGTTGCAGCACTGTGGAGAACTGAATTTCAGAATGGAACTGAGGGAACCAAAATGGAGAGATTCTTCCATTACTATTGGTTGTTGTTGCCCTAAGTTTTGTGAAAGTGCTTCCCTTTGCCGCTACCCTTAAAAGAAGAAAAGTGCAGGTGGAAATAGATGTTAAACTCTGCATGACTCCTGAAAAGGTATGTCTGTGTCTTCTCTGCCTAGTTTCACAGTTTTCATAGAAATTCGGTGGCTGCAAAGGAGAGCCAGGGATCCTGCCAACACTTGACAATCCTTCGTTGAAACTTGCAGTGATTCTGCAATGCTACAGTAACACATCATTCTTTTGTACCATTTGACTGGCCAGTGTTCAATGTGTCTCTTTCAACTGTTCTATGCTAGCATGGGCTGCTTCTTTCCTGTATGTTCTTTTCAATGTGTGCAGTAAGTTTGTTTGGGCAGATTCTGAAATAGCACAAGTTAATGTCACTGCACAATATTGTGCAGATGAAGACAGTTGTTTCATGCTTCCTACTCTTGGGTAGCCTTTTAAGGAAACAGTTTCCTCATGACGGGAGAGTGCTGGAGCCTCAAATTGTGCATTTCCAAGTTGAACAGAGTTGCAGCCAAATATAGATAAGAAGTTAGGATGGGAGCACCTTATTACTCTCAATGAATCCAGGTTTTAAGGGCCAGATAAGTTGTATGTTAGGGTACTAAAGGAAGTTGCAGATGTAATCTCGGAGACCGTTTATGATTTTTGAAAATTCTTGGAGAACAGGTGAAGTGCTATGAGACTGGACAGAGGCAAATGTTGGGTCCATCTTTAAAAAGAGGGGGGAAACAGGATCTAGGCAACTACTTGCTGGTCAGGGTGATGCCAATACATTCCAGTGCACTTTCCCATATCTTTCCTTACTGCAAAAATTCTGGGCATTTTTTAAAAATAGGGGTTTTTTTTGCACAAGAGCTCCAGATCCACTTTAGCTGTGTAAGCCACAGTATCCATTGTTGTAAAGCTGGTAAAATTTGGGTGAGATGAAGCTACTGTTGGATTTGTAGCCATGAAACAGGATATTCTGAGGGCACGGAGGGGCTGAGCTGGCCTGGGATCAATTGGATCCCGAATTGGTTCCACTGCTATTGTGTGATGGTATGGGACCAGGGCCAATCCAGGCCCTCTTGCTGCACAGCTCATGGCTGGCACAGCATTCTCCCTGCCCACCCTGCCTGCCACTTGTGTGGTGGGGCTGCAGAAGTGGTGGCCCCACCACCTTGCTCAGTCCCAGGGGGATATTTGCATGGCAGCCTAAGAGGCATTATGATCTCATTTTTATTACAAATATTACACAGAAGACAGAATAAATTTGTTTGCTGTTGCTCCAAAGGGCAGGACTCAATGCAGTTGGTTCAAATTACATGAAAAGGAATTTAGAGCAGACATGAGGAAGAACATCTTGATGGCAGGGATGAGGGAGTGGGGTGGAAATTTTTCCAATGCTTTATTTTTCCACAGAACGTTTTCCATTTCCTAAGTTCATTAGTAGCAATGAATGGATGCCAAGTGCCAAAGGCAATATTGGGCAAGCTTGGCAGTTTCAAAGTTGCAATTAATGTTTTTCAGGTGATTATCCCTGACAGACATGTGAGTCAGCCTACCACGCACAGTTCTCCAGGATGCTAAAATTTATTAAGGGTGCCAACAGCCTTCAGTACTTTTGGGGTTTCCCTCCACTTAAATTTAAACATTGCAAGAGAAGTTCATGCTATTGCCTTTAAATATTTACAAGTATTTTAATAAAATGTTTGTATATAATATAACATTTAAACCATATTAAGTGGGCCTCAAATATTTCAGGTCAAATACTTGAGGTCTATTGGGACCAAAAAATTAACATGGGGTGGGGTACTTTTTTAAAAAAACTATGTTTACTAAATACAAGTAAAATAAACATACTAAACTAGGAAATTAGGGTTGCCATATGTTCTGTTTTTCTTTTTTTCATGGGTAGAGTCATCATAGCGATCCATAGTTAAAAGTAGAAGTTGGCAAATGTGTCCTCTTTTTTACTCTTCAAAATATGGCAACCCTAATACTAGATTATTCTCAACAACATCAGAAATGTGGAGGCAACTGATAATTTCCCACTGCAAATGGCTTCAGATCCCTCCCTATAGTGAGTTTTCCCTCCTATACCAAATAGCAGTTTGGATGAGGGGATTTTCATTAGGATAATAGGGAAAGGGTTCAGGATTGCAGCCAAGCAGCTTTTTATCCATTCCCCCCCCCCCCGGTTTTCCATTTTTCTCCCTGCTCCCACCAACAGTCAGCATCTCACGCACATTGAGCATGCTCCGTCCTCATTCACAACAGACGAAGCATGCTCAATGTGCGTGTGATGCTGACTGTGGGTTAAACCACAGAGCTTAGGGCTTGCCGATCAGAAGGTCAGTGGTTCGAATCCCCGCGACGGGGTGAGCTCCCGTTGCTCGGTCCCAGCTCCTGCCCACCTAGCAGTTCAAAAGCACGTCAAAGTGCAAGTAGATAAATAGGAACCGCTCTGGCGGGAAGGTAAACGGCGTTTCCGTGCGCTGCTCTGGTTCGCCAGAAGCAGCTTAGTCATGCTGGCCTCATGACCCGGAAGCTGTACGCCAGCTCCCTCAGCCAGTAAAGCGAGATGAGCGCCACAACCCCAGAGTCATCTGTGACTGGACCTAATGGCCAGGGGTCCCTTTACCTTTACCTAACACCAGTGCTTTTTTCTCCTTAAAAAATGTTTAGGGGTCCTCTCATTTTGACTCAAGAAAATCACCATTTTATAGTTCAAATCGGGAAAAATAAATACAGTAAATGGAAAAAAGCACTGCCTTTAGCTCAGCATCCCACCAAAAAAAAGAGGGCGGGAGACTGGTCCCTCAGCGGCTCGGCATTAAGAAGAAGCCACCTTCATACAAACAGCAGCAGCAGCTGTAGCTGTAGTAGCGCCAAGCTGTGCCGGGGACTCCGTGTCCACAAGGGGCGGTGGGGGGAGAGAGGAGAGACAGCAGGCACCGCCACGCATCCCTTGCGCCCTCTCACAGAGCCTCTGCTCAACATCTCCCGCCTCAGGGACGCCAGTCATGAGCCTCTGAGAGGCCACCAAGCCTCCAGGCTGCTTCCATTCAGCCTGCCCGCCTAGGGAAAAGTGGTGCGGGGGGGGGGCAGAGAGAGAGGACACCGCTGGCAGTGTCACCTCAGCAGCAGCGGAGCAAGCCGATCGGGCGCCTGGGGTGGCACATGTGCCCTGCGCCCAGGGACGGGGCCAGCTGCCCGTGGGGGCGGGGCAAGCCGGGGCACGACGCTCCATGGGGCCTCCAAAGAGTCTGCCTGCCTCCTTGCACTCAGCCGCCCTACAGCTGGGGGGAGGCAGCGGGTGGGCTGTTTGGTGAGTGCCGCCCGGCATTTTGTCACCCCCCTCAGTGGTGACACCTGGGGTGGCCTGCCCCCACCGCACCCCCTTCCTCCGCCCCTGCCCCTCAGTCACTCGGCTCAGAGCTACTGAGGAGAGGGAGGTGGGGCCGGCGCGTCTGTTCCGCTCGGTGCCAGTGCACCCCCCCCGCCCCCCTCTCCGAAAGCCCAGCCAGAATCCCCAACTAAATACAATACACTAAGGGGGGGGGGAAAGGAACCCACCCACAAAGAGGATGCCTCATGCTCTTTCTGCAGGGCTCCTAAGCTACCCAAATCCCCGCTGCTACTTCTCCAAATGTTATGGGGTATGCATACCCCTGCGTCCCCCCCAGAAAAAGCACTGCATAACACCTTCTGCTATGTGACATGCTATTGTGCTGTGTCAAGGCAAAAGAGGAGTTCTATTGGAATTGGGACTGTGCCTTTAGGAAGGGTTTCGAAACTTTTTTAACCTTTTAATTTCTTTTCAGGGCCTTGTGGTATGGTCATGTTGCAGTTGTCATTTGCTAAACAAGGCTTGCTGCAACTGAAGCTTGTTTGGAAGGGACATTCTTTAGAAAGTCAGCTTTGCTCCGTACTTCTCCAAGATGTGTGTGGCATAATCTGTAATTATTCAGAAGTTAAAGAATACTCTAATATTCTCAAAGGCACCCTTGTCCTTTTACTCCACGTGTCCCTGGCATTCAGAATCGTTCTCCGGCAAGTCCCGACCGTATTCATTTTGTTATGACCTGCCACTTCAGAATTCCTTTGCTTCACGTGTGAATTCCCTGAGGACACTTTCAAAAAGGAATCTCCTGAGTAATCACTGACTCTCTTCTGAATGGCAGGTGCAAACCTGCAGAAAAGAGGCACAAGTTGATCTGAGTTCAGTTGCTTAATATGGTCGTCCGTAAGAGGTAACAGCTCTGCTCTGTTGCCTTCCAGCTGGGCCCCAGGCGACTGTACTGCCCAGTAGGAACACAAACTGAAGTGCTGTGCTTATTTCTTGCAGTGTGCTCAGGCCGTTAAACAACAACAACTCTGAGGGCTTCTTGTATTTCTTGTTTGGTATGAAAACTTCTGACCATGATTCTTATTCTTATTTAAATTTCTGTACTGCCCTTCATCTGAATATCACAGGGTGGTTTACAATATAAAAACACAAAAATACATACCATAATAACAAACAAAAACTATACCCCCCAGTTAAAAGGCCATATATTGTGCAATTATCCAAAGGCCTAGGAGTAGAGCAATGTTTTTGCCTGGTCCCTAAAGATATGTAATGAAGACACCAGGTGACCCTCCCTAGGGAGAGCGTTCCACAAGCAGGGAGTCACCACACAAAAGGCCTGCTCTTATGTTGCATACATTTTTAAAAATATTCTGGGAGATTACACGATAGATGCAAAGTTAAAAAGTGTAACATTAGAGTTCTTGGTGGACTGATCACTGTTGGTGAAATCTGGAATGAGTTTAGAATGGCTGTGGCCCTGGTCAGTTTGCCAGCATTCCTGTTGTTTGATGGTGCCATGGCTCAGAAGCTGTAGTGCAGGCATGTTCAATGGGTCGATCGTGATCTACCAGTCGATTGTGGGGCGTCCCTGGTCGATCGCGTGATCCTGATCTATGGCCCGCCCCAAAAGCTCAACAACTTTGGTCAATCCAATGGGTAGATCACTGCCAGTTGTTTTTTTTAGTGGGAGTAGATCACAGTCTCTGGGGAGTTGGACATGCCTGCTGTAGTGCAATAAAAGCTCCAAATGCTGCTGCCCAAAGAGGAATGGCTGACCAGAGTCCCATGTCTCTCGTTTTCTCCTCCCTGTCAGCAGTGCACAGTGACATTTATGTATTAAGTGCAAAACCAGCTGCGGAGGCACTGCTTTGTCGGACCTGCTCCTCTCACTAAGCTTCTGAGTCAGCTGATCTCTGATTTGTGCAGTGCGTTCCTGTACATGTCTTCTCAGAAGTAACTTAATGTGCCTCTGTGTGGTGGTGGTGGTGGTGGTGGTAGTGGTGGTTTGTGTGTGTGTGTGTGTGTGTGTGTGTGTGTGTGTGTGTGTGTGAAAATGCTGGCAACTGTACTGAATTGCCACACACATTGTTCCAGCCTGCTTATAATGTCTGGAGTGGAGTTAGGACCTGAACCCACACTCTGTTCCACTCGTCCACATTTAGAGAAAAGGTGGGCACGAAGGCATGAATAAATGTGCAGGAGTGGTTGCACCCCTTTTTGTTTATTGATTCCACTTCTGTGCCTTTAACTGCAACCTGACACACACAGATTTAGTAGTTGATGTCGTTCTTGGTGTGGAGTTAGGTGTTGGGAAGCGAACAGTTCTGCTGCATTTCTGAGCACAGGTTGCTGCTCAGTGTACAGGGGCAGGGTGTGTTAAAAAGTAGATGTGAACAGTTGCTTTATGTGTCTGCTCCGAGCTTGTGTGGCCAGACCTGTCCAACTGCTCTGCTGCTGAGTCATGTGTTTTCCCCAGAGGCTGACAGGGTAAAAAGCCCCATGGGAAACGGATGTGTGGGGAAGGAAGAGCTGCTGTGTTTTAACTGAAGGGAGAAAGAGCAAAACTCTATTTTTTGAAATGGAAACTTGGCGTAAAGCTCCTCTAACACTTTGCCAAAAGGGGTTGAACTGTGGGCTGTGCTGCACACAGTGGGCACCCTACTGTTCCCCCCCCCCAGCATTTTCAGCTCTGCCAGATGTTACTGGCACATGAGCATGCACTTTCTGCTTAATCGGAGCAGCATGCAAGTTTCCAGGATGAGCAGGCTCAAGCAAAAATAAAAGCCCTTGGAGAGGTGCCATGTGTTTGCATTGATGCTGCCAGCACAGAGTTTTTGCTCACCAGCATCTCTTCTATAGCAAGGCAGTGCAGAAGTGGAATGGTCCACTACAGATGATCACCACACATGTCTACTTACTTGTGCCTCATAGCCTCAAAAACCTGAGAAACAGTCTTCCTGCAATCCTGAAAACATTATATAGGCAAATTTGTTAGATGAGCATAACAGGGTTTTGCCAAGTCCCATTTTGTCCATCATTTTGCTTCCAACAAACAGCTAGTTGCCACTACAGTATAATGCTCTTTGCTTTAGGAAGCCTCTAGCTATTTTGTTTCAGTTTTATTTACAACTGCAGGCTCAATCAATACTTAGGATAGATAGATAGATAACTTTATTGCAGCTATAAGCTCAAACATATATACATAAATAGGCACACAAATCAAGCCTCTCTTACAATCTGTTAAAAAAATAAAAAAAAGAAAAAAAAATTAAATAAATTAGATTTACATAGGACTGATGAAATAAAATATATACAATCAGTCAATGGAAATAAAAATGACATCAGCCTATGATGTCATCGGAGCTATTGACCTGGAAAGGGTGAAAATAAATTATTGAGATTCGTGTAATAGACCATTTCTCCTCTTGTGGTTCAGAACCGAAGTCAGATACCTTGCCACTTGCAAGGTTACCGTAGGGTTGGAATCCTGAAATAAAAAGGTAAGCTGCCTCTCCACTGGCAATCCAGAAATTTTTTGGACCAATGGGGTCAACAAATTTCTCCTCGCATTACTGTATAAAGGGCAACTAAAAACAATGTGCAGGAGGGATTCCCTTGACAGCTCATCACATGAACATAAATCTGATACACTTCCCCTAGAGAATCTATGTGACAGGACCCCCGAGGGAAAGGCATTAAACCTTGCCCTAATAAACGCAAAACGGTGCTTTGCAGTAATAAGGGATGAGAAGTAAGATAGAAGGTGCTGGCCCGATGTAATACCCAAATGCCGGGGAGAGCATACTCCCCCACCCAACATGTGATTATGCTGCAGCTCGATATCGTCTAGTCTCAAATTGATAAGTTTTTTGGCGGAAATTAGATCTAAATTCAGAACTTCGGAAGGAGAAATTCCAATATTTAGAAGCTTGGCATGGATCTTACTTGCCCAGGGACTAACAAATTCGTCCCGCCATAGGCATTGGGCTAGGTAGTAGTCCGGAAGTCTATGCCAGAGTGTTAACCAAAAGTTTAGAGTTCTTTTCCATATAAGTGTTTCTATTGATGAGATTTTCAATTCTAGACGTATCGCCGCGTTACTCACGCAAGGGGGGAGTTTCAAGAGACGACGCAAAAAATAATTTTGGGGCGTCTCGAGGGGTGTGAGGTTGGACATAGCAGCCCAAAGTGGTGCCGCATATGAAAGTATAGCGGCTACTTTTGCTTTGAACACCCTCAGTCCCGAGGGTACATGCAAGGCCCCATCGGAATAGTAAAACTGCAGCAGGGCATGGGACATTGTTTTAGCCTTGTTCAGAAGATACTGGATATGAGATGTCCATCGTAAGTTCTGTTGAAAATATATACCCAGGTATTGAAATTTGGCTACTTGCTCCACAGTCTCTCCATCCAACTTCCATTTATACAGTCTTCGAGATCTAGAGAAAATCATCACCTTCGATTTAGAATGGTTTATAGCCAACTGATTTGCTTGGCAATATGCAGCAAAAATCCTCAGCGCTCTAATGAGGCCAACTCGCGAGAAGGATAGAAGCACAGCGTCGTCCGCATACAAAAGTAAAGGGCAACGGTAATCCGCAATACGGGGAGCATGGATATTAACCTGGGCCTCAATTAAGGGATTTCTCATATCACTTATGAACAGATTAAACAAATAGGGTGCTAGTATGTCCCCTTGACGGACCCCCTTATTTATAGGTACCGGGTTCGTAAGTTCTCCTGCCGGGGTTAATCTTACTCTGGCAACAGAGCCCTCATGTAGTTGAATCAACAACCATAAGAGCCTTCTATCTATGCCCCAGGTCGCAAGCTTCTCCCAAAGGGTATTTCTAGGGATACTATCAAATGCTGCCCTCAGGTCGATAAATGCAGCACATAGATAGCCCCGCTTATTGGAAGAGTATTTCATAGCTAGATGGTGAAGAATTATGGCGTGGTCCGTAGTAGAACGGTTGGTTCTAAAGCCAGCCTGTTCATGGCCGATTAGATTTAACTCTTCAGACCACTGTGTCAGTTTAGACAATAGAAAGCGGGCATATATCTTCCCAATTATTGAGAGAAGACTAATATTGCGGTAGTTCCCCGGGTTCGTGGTGGAACCTTTTTTGTGGATTGGGATGATGATCGCCTCCTTCCACGATTTGGGGATGAGGCCCGTGGAGTTTATTGCATCGAAGACTTTGGCTAGGATTCCAGCCCACCATTCAGGCTGAGATTTTATGGCCTCTGCTGGAACCAGGTCTGGGCCGGGTGCCTTACCAGTCTTCAGTTGGCCTATCAAGTCTTTTATTTCTCCTGGGTCAGAAGGAGGCCATATAGGTAGATGGTTAGACAAGTACACCAAGCAGGTATAAGAAGGTTCATCTGCATGAGCAAAGCATTTCCTCAAAAACTGTTCCCATATGGGTGCTGGGATAACAGTCAAGGGATATTTTCTGTTTCCTCTGTTGATCAGTGACCAGAACTCGCGAGATCTATTCGCTTTAGATGCTGCGATTAGAGCTTGCCAGCGATTTGCTTGCCATGTGCGTTTAGCCTTTATCTGGGCCTGTTTATATGCTCGCTTGGCCTGAAAATATATAGATGGCAAGGAGGAAGCACCTGAAATCTTGTCAATACTTAGGAGAAAGTCAAACCCTCATGGTCCTGTTGCTTGTGTCAGGAAGGACCATATACCCGAATAACAGAGCACCTGCCTCAGGTACATAAGCACCCCCTGCAGTTCAATCCCTGATATCTAGATCTAGCTGAATGAACAGTGAACAGACTCCCTTGGGAGGTTGTGGACTCTCCTTCACTGGAGATTTTTAAGCAGAGGTTGGATGGCCATCTGTCATGGATGCTATGGCTGAGATTCCTGCATTGCAGGGCGTTGGACTAGATGGCCATTGAGGTCCCGTCCAATGCTATAATTCTATGATGGGATTCCAGAGGGTGGGGTTCAAAAGGTCTTTGGTTGAGCAAACCACAGGCAGTGCTAGGCCAGATGAGTGGTATTGGCTTGTTTCAAATTAGGTATGATTCCCCGTCAAATTTTGTTAGTTTCCCCAACTAGATGCCCATGTAGATTTCAGCCATGGCAATTTGTTCAATTATTTTGTCTCTTTTAGGGGCAGGCTCAGTTGTTTTGCTTAGTCCTCCATCCATCCCACCCTGTGCTGTTTCTGTGATTCACATCTCTTTTTGAGCCCACCTCTGAGACTGCCAGCCTACTTGGGCAATGTGGAAACTGGCCACATAATGCTAACCCTATCACAAATATCAACATATGGACCTCCCTCACCACCAATTTCTTACACCTCTGCTTGTCCTATCCCAATATTCTTAACTAGGAACCATATTGGCATTATTGCACCAGCAGCTTTCCTGGGAGAGAATGTGCATGTTTAAAGAGGAACTGAATGTTGCCAGAGTTCAACCTCTGTCCAAATACCAAAATGGCAATCCCACCAGCAATGCACCATGCCTGCGCTGGGGCAGGCTCATGTTTGGGATATAGAAAGCCCCATGGCGCCTTCTCCGTTCTAACACCTGTCGCCAGTCCTTACTGCCAGCACAATGTACAGTTACCATGCATGGGAGATCCCACAGTGCTGAAAAAACTAACTTTTGTAACAGAAGGGTATAGAATTTAGATTAATAAGTGTGATAACTTGTGAGGTCACTGTAGGAAAGGTGTCTTAGGTCTGCACTGATCACCCCTTCATGCCACCTTCATGCCACCCTCTACCTACTTATATCCTTGCACTATGTAAGTAGAAGCATAGCACAGTGGTGCAACTTATTGCCTGCTTCATTGAATTAATGTGATACTTTGTTCAGCTGTGTTCCTCACTCTTACATTTACCGTGGTATTTTCCCCTCTCTAGGTTATGATGTTCTGAACACTGCTTTGGAAACTAGTGACAAGTGGATTGGGCAAAGGCTACTGCTGGAAGTGGAGGAGAATGTTACAGATAACCCCGAAGAGACAGAGCATCCAAATCGCAAAAACTGCACTGAACCAGGTAGGATCAACCTTCTCCTGCCCCTCAAATGCTTACAGCTGGTTTGTCAAGCAGTAGAGCTCTAGAATTGCAGACACGTGGCTCTTTTGCATTTTTGTTCCTTTTTAGCTTTATAATCACATCGGTCTTGGATTTATTTGGAGCATGAATAAATCCCTGTCAATTTGAATTCAAGAGGATAAGACTAGTAGAATTTCAGGTGTTGCAGCCGTATCATAGTTGATATATATGAATGTGGAGTGCAACAGTTTTAAAACTGGAAATACGCTGATATTATTGCACAAGCGCTGTTCTCTTATTATGATCTGAAAATGTGATATGGGCACTGGAGTTTGAAGATGCAATTTAAATAGATTTTGAGGAGAGGGCATGGTTGATAGTAATTCCTATTATTGTTTTTCAAAGCTACTTCTGATTCTTCTTCTTTTTTAATGGTTTTATTTCTCTTTCACCTTAATGAAAACTGAAACCCCTTTATCTTTGCTGCAGAGAATTGTTGGCATCCTTCTTATGCATAAAACTTAAAGTTCTGTTGCTGTTTTTCCTACAATGATAATGAGTCATGTTTGTTTTGCTTGAACTTTATATTCTGCCTTTCTTTGATGAGGAGTTCTCCAACTCAGGCTCCCAGAAAAATGAATGGGACTTGAGAAGAGCACTTCTTTTTCCTCAACTCTCCAATAGGGATGAAAGAGAAATTTACATTTTGATGTGAACCAATACAATCCACACCATCCAAGCTCCTATACAATATGAAACACAGCCATCCTTTGAAATTCATTCTTTTCCAAATTTTGCAAACGTACTACGCTTATATTAGTGAAAATGATGTTCAAAAACCATCCAAAAATATGACAATAAAAATGTACAAAAATATTAGAAGTTGCTTGCGAAAATGTGTATATTAGAAGAAAAGCACATGAAAATGCATGCCCATTTTTTATTTAAAAAATTCCAAGCTGAAGTAGAAATGGGGACAACTGAAATTTAGATTGTAAAATTAAGAGAGAGAAGGTGAAATAGACATATCCGTTCGTTCTTACTCCCAGGCTTGCCAGGGTCTGAATGGTTTGAGTGCTTCTTTGAAAGAAATAATTTTGGTAGACCTATTTTATGCCATCACAATGAATGCTTTGCTGGCTTATCTTTTTTTCAGAGATCCCTGATGTTGTTGTTGACACATCCTTGCATTTTATTGTTTCTGCTGTTTCCTCCCAGACCTGATTTCTGTTGCTGAATGCAATTGAAGGACCAGCCGGTCTGGTGTGGATTTTCTGTTGTGCTCTGTACTATGGCAAGGCAGGATTCAGGCCGCTTGCCAGGGCTCAGGTTGGGCTCTGCAGCCCCCAGACTCCTCTGTGTTGCTTTGGCAGGGAACAAACTGAGCCTCAGTCGTCCTAATTTTGAGCCCACCCTGGAAGATGTTGCTTTGCTATAATGAAACCACAGTATTTGCTATGCAGAGTGAAAATAAAATTAATACAGAATTGAAAGCCTCCGCCCTTCCCCCCAGAGCAGGAACTGATATTGAGGGGCAATTAAGATAGAGTTGCTATAAGTCCAGTTTTTCCTGGACATGTCTGGGATTTCAAGGCTGAAATCGCCATCTGGGATGGGGAAAATCACCGAAATATCTGGGGTTTTCTGTTTGCGAAGCCCACGTGGTCCACCATTTTGGTGGTGGTGGCCTGAGGGCTGGTCAGGGCAGCAGTGGTGCTCCTGGGCGGCGGAGCAGGAGCAGGAGGTGGCAACGGGAGCGCTCATCTCCTGGCAGAAGTGGCAGGGTGGCAGTAGAGGTGGCTGCAACAGCGCTTCAGTTCGTGGCACCCCAGCCATGCTGCCCATGTGGTACCGCTGCTACGCCCTAAGCAAGGGAGGGTGCGCAAGAACAAAAGTGAGCGCCAAGGCAGAGGCCAGTGCAGCCAGCAGCCTGCCGAGCATGCTCTGCTCCTGTCCTCTCTGCCTGCTCGCTTCCTCCTTGGCCTTGGCAGAGTATGCGCCCGGGGCAGCATAGGTCAAGCGATCGAGAGGAGCACAGAGTGGAAGCAGAGCCTTGGTTGATGGGGTCAACACCGCTGTTTCTAGTGGCGCTTAACTTGCTGCTGTTGCAGAAGGTGGGAAGCTGGCGGAGGCCGTGGGAGCGCATGCGTGCTCCGTTCCTCCTCAGGGAAGATTGCGAGGCAGTCTACTCCGTGCATCCAGTCAGATTTGCGGCATGTAGCCAACACCTATGTTTGCTGGGAAGCAGGTCTCGTTGGAGTCAACGTAGGGCACATTCCCAAGGAAACCTGCATAAGACTGCAGCCTCCTAGGTATGCCATCTCCCCTCCCCTCTCCCGCCTCAGAGGTTCTTTAAGAGCTGCATGCCAGGCAGAAGTGCAGCAGATCAGTTGCCCTGCATTTGTGAATGGATGTGGTTGGTGTGTGTGTTTGAGAGTGTCTCTTGCCACTTGTATGCTGCAGCTAACACTTTACCCCTAAGAATAAGATTTTCATCCCATGCTAGAAAGTGCAGGTGCCTATGTTGTTTCTTGAATCCAAGGCTGCAGTCTTCCATTAAGTTGTCTGTGTTTTTTTCAGTGGTTACTAGCTGACCCGGCCACGCCTTGCTGTGGCTGATTTGGTGAAATGAAAAAGTAAGATACAGTATGAAAGAGAAAGCGTATGTTTACTTACACCTTATCTCATTGAAGTTCAGTCTATGTGTTCTCCATTTGCCCCTCCCGTTTTTGTCTTCGTTTCTACAACTGTTTATTGTGCTGTGCTGTTTAACGTCCACTGGAGGGCGCTATATTTTTTTGCACAAAATCACATTTTTACCTGGGAAAGGTGTGGTATTTGTGCAATGTAAGTACATATGATCACTCCCATATGGGCATGGAACGTTGTGTCCAAATTTGAACGGAATCGATCAAGGGGTTACGGAGAAAGGCAATTGTTAACAAACATCCAACTTGAACGATTTTATATATATAGATAAGATTGATGGGAAGGTGCATAATGCAGTCCTTTCACAGGAAGGGTTAACTATCTTGGAATATAGGTTTGGGTGGGAAACACTTTTTGGAAAATGTCCTCATGGCAAAATCTCTCTCTGTGTGTAAAGCTATCATATTTGCTGCTTTGGGAAGGAGGCAGCAGGGCACCCGGATCCTGACAGAGCCTGATGTCTCATTCCCCAAGCTGGGCAAGCATGTCCTGGGCATGGGGAATGAGGCACTGTCAGCATCCCGGAGCCTGAAACAGGAGGGCTCTTGAACCCTGTCAGAGCCAAATTGGGGAATGAGGCACGAGGCTCTGCCAGGACCTGGAGCCCTGCTGCCTCCTTCCCTGAGCACGTGCAGAGCGCCTCCCCCTTTCCCCATCTGGCTGTCCCTCTTCCAACCATTTATAGGCAGTGAGCACCAGCACCTTTATTTTCTGCGGGGGTGGGAGCACTAACTAAAAGGAATGTGATCAAGGGGTGGGAGCTTTAGAGTTAAGTTATGAAACACAGCATCAGTGCAGAGTCACAAAGGATAAATGGGATCGTCATAAGTGTATGTTTGTGACATTACTAGGAGGAATATGGTTAAAGGATGATGGTGGATATTGTTTTTATAAATGCTATTTCCGCTTGAAAAGGCTGCAGAACTAAGGCCTCGAAATCTAAGGGAGCTGAGATATTGGAAGAAATTTCTGGAGGTGGAGTTAATGTTGAGTTGGCTCAGATGATGATGATGATTTTATGTTGAAAGTTAAGAACATTGTAGAAGTTAGCAAATATTTCCTCTTTTTTGCTTTTCAAAATACGACAGCCCTAAATTAAGAGAAGCTATTCAAGGAGCAATTAACAAGCTAATAGTCAGTAAATCCCCAGCCGAGCTCAACAGGAAACAATAAAACAGGATGAACCTGCAGCCCGGGAGCATTTGATTAATGTCGAAGGGACCTTGGATGGATGGGAGTAATGAGTAAACATAACCGAAGGATCTTGGTCAAGGGCAAGTGCATTGCTAGATTAAGTGCCGTGTGGAACCTCTTTTTTAATTCTGCCTCTCACTAATTGTGGAAAGGGAGTGAGAAAGGGTTCTGGTCTGGAAACAAAACATGATGGGAAAAGAAGAAACCTTTACTATGCAGTTATTAAAGGCATCCAACTGTCAGCCTTCTTGCCGTCATATTATGTGAGGTCTTCTAAAACACTCATTAAGGCTCCTTAATGTATTTGATTTGTATTTTGATTTGATTTGATTTACTACTAAAATGAGACTGCATTTTAAATTGTATTTTAACCTGTATTTTAATTAACTGTCTTTTCTTTTTCGTTTACGTTTTATTGTAATTGTATTGGTGTTAGCCACCCTGAGCCCGGTTCTGGCCGGGGAGGGTGGGGTATAAATAATTTATTATTATTATTATTATTATTAGATAATGAACGATCACAAAACTAGTGTAGAAAACCATGAGATTGAAAGGGGAAATAGCCGTAAATTCTTCTGACTCTGTGAATCAGGAATAGATCTTGTTCCTTTTTCTTTAACCCCAAAATAATGTGTGTAAATATTTGCTGAATTATTTAAGTGAAAGCATAGTTTTGCCAACAATAATCCCCCCATAAGGCAGTGGGAGTTTTGTTTGTCAACTCATCCCTATAATTAACATTTACAGTCTCTCTCTTGCTGTTCTCTTTGTAGAGGCAGGATTATCTTTTTCAAAGGAGTGACTGTTCTGATGATGTATTCTTCCTTTAAAAAGCTCAACTTTAAATTAATGTTTCATTTTATGCAGTGGCATAGCGCAGGGGGCCTGGGGGGCCGTGGTCCCGGGCACGTTTTTTTGAGGGGGTGCAACCAGTAGCCTCCACGACAGGCTCCCTCATCAGGGCCTGGCTCCAGTGCATGAGGGGGCTGCAAAAACAGCTTCCTCGCATGGCCAAACGCTGCCGGCTGCAGCTCCATCCATGGATCAAGCCTGACCCGGGGCAGAGAGAGGAGAGTGGCTGGCAGCGTTGCTGCCCACTCTCCTGGGCTGAGGCGCATGAGGAAGCTGCCCTTGCACCCGGTCGCAACACCTCCACCCCTGCTCCAGCAATGCAATTTCTTTTTCAGCTAGAATCTGTGGCACATTGACTGTGTAAAGTGGAGCCCTAATGTCTTTCTGAGGGAGCTGATTGATGAAAATTGCTCGACATACAACATGTAACTGATTTTCCATACTTGAGATTAAGAAGGTTCAGGAGTAGCGACCCTGTTTTGATTGTGTCGTCTGTTAGTTTGGTGGAATCTGTGCTGCTCTGGAATGAGTGACCCAGCTGGGCACTGACATATTCAGGGCAGAATATGCCATCACACAGATACACCACCGCACATCCTTTAGGAACTATCAAAGCTTCCTGGGACTGAAAAGAGAGGAAATGCAACAGTGGAGGCTCACTGACAAAATGGTAGCAGAAATGTCAGATCAATCCCTTCTGTCTGTCAAAACAGACCCCAGTGTAGCCCAGGAGTGGGATCCGGAATCCTGACCAGGGTGAAGTATACATTAAAATGCATATATTAATGGAAATAGCACACAAAAATGCATTATATTATGGAAAATTGCATACAAGAATGTATATTGCTGGCATCCGTGTATGTCAAGAGACAATGGGGTGTGTCTCTGGGGGTGATGTCAAACCTCTGGAGAATCATAGCACCTGCTGTGCTGCAGAGACCAGTAACTTATAACTGGAGCCTTCCATGTTGTTTTTGCCACGTTAGCAGCACTGAAGTGACCTCTCCGGGGCAAAAGCCAGGGCAGTGTGTATGGAGGTCCTGGACTTCCCAGACAACAAGACCCCCTTCAGCCTCACTTATGTGGCATATAAGGCACCATCCAACCGTCTTAGGGACTCCACTTCAGATTTGTGTAGTGGATATGCATGTATATATTTGGAGGAATTTGCACTAAGATGCTGATGAATTTTCATGAAGACTTAAGGGGGGGGAAATCACAAACTGATGTGAAAAACGGAACCTAAGAATGGAAAAATGAGAAACCAAGACTAACCAAAACTGACAGAATTGCCCATACCTAATGGTGTTTAATCTTCACGAGAACAATGGGTTTATGCTGAATTTATGCCGTGTTTACACTTCCAGTACAACATGCCCTCTTTTGAAGGGCCTGCGCTCTACCTGAGAAGCCCACAAGGTTCTACAGCAGCAGCACTAAAGAGGAGGGAGAAAGTGACAGCCAGGGCCACTTCCTGGGCCAGTTATAAGGGAAAGCAAGTGAGGGCTGACTGAGGGCAGACTGGGTTTGGCAGGGCAGAGCAGTTAATGTCACTTCTGAGGTCTCCATGGGTGGTCATGATTTCCACAGATAATGTCATTTGATATTGGACAGGCCATAAGGATCCATGTTGGGAACGTGGTGACATTAAGTGCTAACAAATGCCACAGTTATTTCATTGATGTAGGGTCAACAAAGCCACATGGGCAAAGTGGAAATGGGCAAAGAGGATAAACTTCCCTCTTCCCAAAACAAAAACTGGGCAAAACTTTTGTAATTGGTGAAAATGGATGAGTAGTTTCAGCACAGTCCCAAGTTTCCAATTCAAAGGCCTGTGAAATCTCTTTAGTCTAGAAGAGGAAAATGGAGACTTTTTGCTGGAATAATTAAGCCCATGCCACATCTGTCCTCCAGTTTTATTGAAGACATTGGATTTTGACACTGTTTGATTTATAAATGGCAAAAAGCTAGAGTGGGACTTCTGTGTGATCCTTCCCTATGTGATTTGTTGCAGATTGCTGGAAATGATTTTGCTTTTTGCCAGTTCTTCTTCTCTGCAGCAGCTGCAGCCTTGCTTAAGTGGAGCTGCAGCACTGATCTGAAAACAGCGAGCTCATCCAGCTTCCTCACCTGTAATTATGTTCAGCTTAAATCACTTGTCAGTTTTCATGTATGTTTGGAGCCACGATCAGCTTCACCTGAAAGTAGGCCAGATGTGAATAGAGCATATTGGGGTTCATCTTGGATCCCACATCCTGAATTGCTCTCAGACAGTTATGAGACTCCCGTGTAAGGAGCAGCGGGAGGGTCGCTCTTTGTGCCACAAGCACAGCAAGATCAGAGATGATGATGAACATATAATGCAGTAGGAATATTAGACAGAGAATTCCCACACAGTTCGAAGGGTGAAGATAGATGTAGCAGCCACAATAGGGTTGCTATGGCTTGAATCCAGCCTTGCAACTTGGGTTACAGACATACCAAAATCTGACTGCTGCCTTTGCCCCAATTCAGCCACAAGTATGCCGCCAACCTACAGATTCCACACACATCCTCTCAAAATCTCACTCTAGGACAGAGAACTTGCCATTGTTTGGGGAGGTTTTGAGGGTGTTACAGAAATGCCTCTACCACACTTGGTATTTGCTACATCTGTGTTAACCCTTATAATTCTTAACAAAGGCAAATTATTCTTACAGTACTTAGGGTCAAACTAGATGTGACACTAGGCATGATGCGAGATCTCTGCATCCTGTGTTTAGGATTACCCTTTATTTACTTTTTCTTTTGTGGGAGATTAGCAGCCACACCTAACAAATGTATATCCTTGCTAGTTAGCATGCTAATAGGCATATACTCAGACCCAGTGTTGGGACGACAATATGAGCCCAAATATACACCATACACACGTTGTGCACTGTGCTGGCATACCACGGTGTCTCTGCACTGACCAGGAATGATGTGCTGGCAAACCACATCGCGCTGCATGTCGGAACGGCAGACACGTGTCAAGAGGAACAAAGGATAATGGCGGGTGCTTGGAAAAGTACCAAGAAGCACGAGAGGAGCACAAGGAGGGTGCATGGGGAGAGCATGAGGATCAGTCACGTATGCAATGGCAGGGTCCTAGGTGGGGCTTGGGGGTGTCACCCCTCACCATACATGGGGTGGAAAGTTTTCAAAGTTTCCCCTTGTTTGGACCTGGGCTGTGCCTGTCATGTTAATGATTAACCTGTTGTGAGAAACCTAATAAAAGGGGGCCCTCGCGAAAGAGTCAAGGTCGCCTTCCCGCACATCCATCCTGTCTCCGCGTCTTGTTGATTCACCATTCCCGCAACCCAGTGCTGTTTTCTGGGGGTAATCAAGGGTACACAGTACCGGCACCTTTCCCCCCAAGTGTGACATTTACTGTAGCAACTTCATGGTGAGTACCAGCACCTTTGTTTCTAAAAATGAAAACCCCACTCAGACCATAGAAATACAATTGGTAGAGAGGTCTCTGTGTCGTGTCATTTCCCCTCCTCTCCTGGAGTGGGAGGAGTATATAGTACTTCCTGTTCCCCTTTTCCTTGACCAGTGTTGAATGCTGACATGCCTATGCTTGCTGCAGCTTTAGGGACATGCCTGAAAGTGGTTATACTATGATGTAAGCCTGCATAGTTTTTACTTCTACTGTTGCTGTGAACCAAAGCGTGATTGTAAAGTGAGTAAATTTCATTTTTAAACTTACTTTACAAGTTGTTGCCTGATTCTTTGTTAAGCAAGGGAAGAAGGGGAAAGCCAGCTTAGTTCCTAGCTGAACTTGCTCAAGAGGAGGCTCTGCAGCCGAATTCCTATGCTTAAAATTTTTGCTGCCAAGGATGGGATTTTAAAACTCTGTTTAACGCATGCACATGGGCACCTGGAAGGATAAATTACAATTAATATATCCTCTCCCACCCATTAAAACCTATCCCACCCTTCACCAAATGGCCCCAGGGTGGATTGCAAAAACATGACAAATTTCTCTCCCTGTATATATGAATGATAAGAAACCTACAAAACAAACCAATAACAAAGTTACAGAGCAAGCGCAGAACAACATAGCTCAACAACTTTTGTGTCCGGATTTTCACTTTTTGAAATATGGCAACCCTAGCTATCAGTAGCTACAGATGAGAGTTCAAATCAGATTTAGGACTGTGGCATGGAGTGGGAAGTAGGATTAAACCCTTCCCCTCCTGCCATTTCCTCACCGGATATCAATTCCCTGGTGTCGTGTCCCTAATGGTAACTGTAGCTAGCTGTCAAGAACGCACGCCACTCCGAGAAGTCAGCGGAAGAAGTCTTGAAGTTTATTGTACAGCACACAGAGAAACGTGGAAAGTCTGTAAGGATTCTGAGGAGGCCATCTCAGAGTTCCCCTTAAATACATTTTGCTGGTTGACCCCCAATTCCCCCCTCCCTTCTGCCCTAAAGGTCCGGGGGAAATCCTCTTCCCCACCCAGGATAGCTTGGACAAAAGGGGTTAACTGCTCCTGTCTACCCGCGCTATTCATGGGTGCTTTTTACATTGTTATTGCGATGCTGACAGTTCCGCCGCGCCCGCCGCTGATGGCTCGTTAGCGGTCGTTATCACTGGCTTCCCGGGATTGCCTGCTAAGCCTTTCACACCTGGAGTTGGGCCATCAACCTGGGGTTGTTTACCCCTCGGGGCATGCCTAGGTGAGCTCAGGTCTTGCCGTGTTCGGTTTAACCCCTGCGCGCCTGGCTCCGCTGTCGCCCCCTTTCCTGGCCTGCTGCCTGGTTCCCCTTCCTGGCGCCCGCATGGCGCGAGCCCGGCGGATCCCGGTCTGCCACTGTCTAGCCGGGTCGCGACACCTGGGTTGCTATTTGCCCCTGAAGCTGCAGCCATTTGGTATCAAGGCAGCAAGTGCACGTGTCGCAGATGAGGGGAAGGTCTACGGCAGAAGGTTGGAAGGTGGAGCTACCGTACTTGCTGGAAGACCAAAGGCGCAGTCAGACCTTTGTTCTGCTACCTAATGTCAACAGTAGCCTCCTTCCCATCATCTGTCCCGAAATCTGCCATCAACCCCCAGGATCTGCTGTCCTCGGCTGACTTTGTAAACAAGTTGCAGGACCACTGGCAAAGATAGAGGAATTGGTTGCACAACCTCGCTAAAAATTCTGGATGTCCTTCTGCTCAGGGAATCTTTGGTGTGTTAGAACCACAAAAGAGCACTTTTTAGCTGAGGCGAGGAAGTGTGCAGATCCTTCAGCAAGTAACTGAGTGAGGAAATTACAGCAGCAGGACTGGTGTGACAATGGCTGTCAGCCTTAAGTAGTCTGATAATGGTGTCTGAAATACGGATGCTAGCTTGTCGGGAATGGTGAAGCTGAGGCTCCCTCTTCTCCCTGAGTCAGGCATGTGCACAGCACACACATTATGCTCATTCGCTGTAACGTCACGAAGATTATCCTCGGGCAGGCAGGAACTTGGCAACACAAAGCTTTCAGTGTGAGTTATTCTCCGTTAGATATTCTTAAGCTGAGGCACGGCAAAGGAGGGATGGCATTGCTAACTGTTGCTGGATAGTTTCCCCTCTGCTTCTGAAATAAATCTGCTTGCAAATATTTATTTTAAATTGTCATAGAATTGTGGAGTTGGAAGGGACACTGAGGGTCATCTGGTCCAACCCCTTGCAATGCAGGAATCTCAACTAAAGCATTCATGACAGGTGCCCATCACCTTTCCATAAAATTGTGCTTGAGCCATCTAGTACACAACAATTTAAAATTAGATTAAATGAAGAAACATTTTAAAACTAGCAACAGCTAAACAATGTACCTCAATATTTCTGTTTCAAGTGATGGAAAAAAATGTCTAGTGATGTATGCAGCTATATAATGAGGCTTGTGCTTCATTCTTGACTTCTTGTGCTCATTTTATCTGATTTATAAAAACCAGACAGTATTATTATTATTATTATTGAGCACTGGAATAAGCAATAATCAGTCATCTTCCATATCTTTAAATAGTGATCAACAAGACAAAATCCTCCTTTTAAAACCTCCTTTTGAATGTGCATTCTTGGTACTGGTAATCAAAAACATGTATAAAAAGGAAAGAAAAAACAAACAAATTTCTCTGAGCAATGGGATTGCATCAAATGAAACCCCTCAGTTTTTCTATAAATGCATGTTGTTCCTATCTTCCTCTCTTGTCAGCTTAGCCATGTCCCCCCCTCCATTTCCCAGGTTCTCCCAAGCCATTCATAAATAAATGGAGGGTTATTGTTCCGTCCTCCCCACACCTGTAATTTATAACCATTCATGTAGCAGTGAGTAGATGAACTATCATTTCCATGACTTCTGGGAGAACTAAAGATTTAACATAGCAAAACAACATCACTATTGCGGCTGAAGGTAACCAGTAATCTTGTTGATTTTGTTTGTATTATCTACTCAGAAGTTTTTAATATTAAGGACAGGACTAGAGTCTATTTTGTTCGTGAGCCTTGAGATGCCAGTTCCCCAACAATGATCATTTACTGATGGGTAAATATACTGCTTACATGGCACCAAGGTTAAGCCCAGATGCCTTAACTTTCATTGTTTGTGTACTTTTTTCTGTATGAATGAATTTTAATATGTTTTTGTTAGGGTTATTTTAAAGATGTGCATACATGTACCCAGATGGGATAGAAGTATTTTTGGATAACAAAGGAAAGCATTTGGAAATAAAAAGCTGGACAAAATCAAACTGCAAGCAAGAAACACGCTTTTAGCAGTGAGTGAGGTTAATTGATGGCAAGATGTGCCAAAGAAAGCAGACGCATCTTTGTCCCTGGAGTCTTAAAATCATGGTTATGTGCTTGTCTTGTGAAAAAGACACATTGTGCAACCACGCACAATTGTTGCAGTTGCCTCAGTAATGACTGAATAAAAGCCACTGACCGTGTGCTAAGCAAGATGTCAGAATATATAAAGTCACTGGGACTATTGGTTACGATCAACCTGGATTACTGTCCCCTTGGAAACAAATCGTGGTTCTACTTGAAGAAACATGGGCACTTCTGTAGCCTCTTTGATATTTTCATATACGGTAATAATAATAATAATAATAATAATAATAATAATAATAATAATATTTTTACCCTGCCCATCTGGCTAGGTTTTCCCAGCCACTCTGAGTCACTTCCAACATGTATAAAACATAAAAAATGCAGGGGCGTAGCAAGGGGGGCGGGCCGCCCCGGGTGCCACCCCAGAGGGGGTGACACTTTTTTAAAAAAAAAAAAATTAAATATTTTTTTATTTTTATTTTTAATTTTAACTTCATTGAAAAAAGAGATAATAGACACACACACAAAACCCCCCACACCTCACAAAGTGGCACCATCAGAGGGGGGTGACACTTTTTAAATTTTTTAATTTTTTTTTATTTTTTATCATTTTTTTATTATTTTTTTTTATTTTAACTTTATTGAAAAAAAAAGATAATAGACACACACACACACACAAACCCCCCACACCTCACAAAGTGGCACCATCAGAGGGGGGACACACACTTTTTATTTTTATTTTTTTTATTTTTTTACATTTATTTTTTTATTTTTTTTATTTTTTTTAAAATTTTATTGGAAAAAAAGAGATAATAGACACACACACACAAAACCCCCACACCTCGCAAAGTGGCACCATCAGAGGGGGGTGACACTTTTTAATTTTTTTTAAATTAAAGTGGTGGTGGTGGGGTGACAAAAAAAATTACGCCCCGGGTACCACCTGGGCTTGCTACGCCTCTGATAAAATGTCAAACATTAAAAACTTCCCTATAGAAGTTTCTGTAGATGTCTACAGAAAGTTGTGTAGTTCTTTATCCCTTGACATCTGATGGGAGGGTGTTTCACAGGGAGGGCACCGCTTCCAAGAAGGCTAGCCTTTTCCAACTGGGAGCCCCCCAGATGTTTTCTATTATAAATCCCATTAGCCCCAGAAAACACGGCTGTGCTGTCTCGGCCTTGTGAGATCTACAGTCCAAATCAGCATAATGGCACCAGGTTGGGGTAGGCTGTTTAAAGCTGTGATGTTGTTGAAATTCCACTTTCCTGGTTGAGGGTCAGAGATAGCAGTTAGCCACTTTTTATTAATAAGCTCAGGTAGGAGCAAAGCTTTCTGATCAGGATGCTGTACCACAATCTGCATCGTAACAGGTTTGCATAAACCTAATTGTCTCTTAAATTCCCTTATAGTTAAGTTGAATATTCTGCGTTAATAAGAAGTTAACTTTGGACACTTCCCTCTTCCCCCCCCCCCTGTTTCCTTTCTGCTTTATTGTTCGTCAACACATCTGTACAGCATAAACAGTCATTCATTATTACCCATAAATCAAAATTGTCAAACATCACAACACTAAGACCAACACCAACAAAAAAGCTACAAACTCTCTGCCATTAAATTTTCTTCATCAACCTATGACTTCCTGTCCTTTCCATATTTCTTCCATTTTAATAAACTTGTTGCATGAACTTAACTACTTAATGACTAAAAAGATATTAAAGCTCGTGTACATTTCCCTTTAAGATAATTATTTACAGAAGTTACTCAAATGCTACCGGTACAACCGTGTTCAGATCATGGCAACTGTTTTTAAAATATATTTTAAAGGGTTCCCAGCTTGAAATAAACTATTGTTTAGACTTTTCTTTGATATTTTCATCTACTTGGAACTTTAAAAAATGTTAAATATAAACCTTTAAAACAAACAAACAAACAAAAAAAAACACCCACAGAGTCATTCCTACTCGGAATAACAGGCTTAGATATTCCAAGAAAGGCAAGGAAAATTTTCTATACGCTACTGTCGCAGCGAGAATACTTATAGCAAAACATTGGAAGAGTGACATAATTCCAACCAGAACCGAATGGATTCTGGTTGGTAGGTAGTAGAATACACTGAACTAGATAATCTTTCTGGACGCTTCCCTTTTTGTCTCCTGGCTTACTGGCAATTTTTCTTTTTCTTTATGAGTGCCATTTCCCCTTTTCCTTTCCATTTGTTTAATAGTATTCAATTGTGAGTGTCGACAGCAGCATTCCCAATAATCTTTATAGATTGTACATAATTTTATTTGTTTTCAAACATAATGATGGTGATTTCAGGATTCTTCTAAATTCTCAGTGTTGCTTCTTTGTTTTCACTTTATGATTCAAAATCCTTAACTCTCCAGATCTTAAACTTGGTGCCCTTTTATCTTTTACATTTACGACTCCTTTGAGGTTCAAGAGCATGCTATGTGTCAGTGCAGGGTAGGGAGCCAGAGATCAGGAACAAAGGACCTTGCTGTGGAACTGGATCTAGGCCAGCATTGTAAATCGGGTCCTCCCTTAAAGAGGGCACCTATTGCGGTGAGACCTGGCAACCAAACCCTGTGTTGTGGGTGGGTATGATTGACAGCCACAACACCCAATCAGTAGGTCCCTCAATGCAGGGTTCAATCAGGCCAATGGGACGCAAGCTAAACAGATCGAGGGACCTATAAATACCCATGCATGTGACCCAGAGCTTCCTCTTTCGGTGCGTGCCTGAGTCCGGGGGGGACATTTGGGTGGTGGATAGAGCATGCTTTCCGCTTATCCGAACCAGAGCCTATGCAGCCAATCACTTGCTGTAATCAATAAAGTTGTGGCCTAAATTCTGCCAAAAACCAAACCAAAATTTGAGTCTTGTCTGAGTTTATTTGGGGTAAGGTTAAAAAACACACAACTAACCATAACTGCTCCTAGTGTAAACCATACATTGTGCATCACCCCTTGCTTTTTGCATAAACAAGCAAAAAATGAAATTTCCAGGACAGCCTTATTCTTCACAAACTCTTAAAAACATATATTACACAATGAAAATAATAACTTTTGTTATAATGTCAACGTCAGTCAGTGATCAGTCTTGTGCACCCCAGATCTTATTTATTATTACATTTATATCCCACCTTTATTTGAAGGAGCTGAGGGACACTTCTTCCCTTCTCCGTTTTATCCTCACAACTTATGCCAGGCTAGGTGGGGATTTGAACCCTGGTCTCCCAGATCCTAGTCCTACACTCTAGCCACTACACCACACTGTCTCTCAATCACTACAACCCCTTGTGCCTGGTGTTGGTTTGTTTCATCACTCTGGTTACGTTACTGAGCTAGACCTTCATGCTTCTCTGGATTGAGGATGTTATGTAAACGTGAGTCACATCCCTTTGCCTTCAAGAGAGTCTTGTTCCTGCTGACACTCAAATGCACACATGGAGCTCTCTATACAGCAGTATTGCCACTTCACAGAGGCCCAAACCCAGTGTTAATGCACACATTTTGTTATTTAAATAGCAGCTGCAAAGAAACCTGAGCAGCTTCAGGACTATGGTGGTGAGGACAGTAAGTATAACTGTTTCTCTCTGCCGCAAATCTGACAAAAATTGCCTCTCTGAAGTGCACCTTATATCAGCTGAAGTCTTCCCACACCGATGCGAATGGGGAAGCCAACACATATATTGTACACCTTGCACTGTATACAGTATATACCAAACTGAAGTGTAGCATGTAAACTAGTTCTATATGTTGCTGGATTCCCTGTCAGATTTTAAACATTGGATTTGGAAAATGCTAAGGCTGTGTGAGAGCAAGCCACAATGTAATCTAAATTTAGTTATCCTGAGATGCAATGACCTCATCCAATTCAGCTTTTTAAAAAAATGGGATTAGAGATGCTGCAGAGCATGCAAATAATGGACTACTTTGTCCTCTTATACCCTGCTATCCTCAAAAGGTTATAGGTAGCATATTAGAAACTGCAGTTATGAAAATTTGTCCGGCTTTTATCTGCCCGCATGGCTTTACTCTGTACTAGGGCTGGCCCAAGACATTTTGGCACCTGAGCCACAAAATGACACCCCTCACCACCACCAGAGAAAAGAAGGGATGAGTGGAGATCTTTATCAGGAACAAGGGTGTGAGGAGACCAGCAGTGCCTCCTATTTGCCAAGAGGCCGCTTTAGAGGCAACATGGCGGGGGGCTGCCAAGAGGCGGCAGATCCAGTCTCCAAGGAGCACGCCACAGCTGCAAGGGATGCATTCCTGTGTTGCCTGTGTGGATCCTGCCGCCCGAGGCGGTCACCTTATCTTGCCTCATGAGTGGACTGGCCCCGCTGTGCACTCATAGGATATCCCACTGATCCAGTGAAGTTTTCAGACCTGACTTATCTAGATTACCATGTGTGCTGTTATAGTGCAGGAAACCTTGGTTTTGTTCATCATTTTGTAAGACTTTAAAGAACTTTTCCGTACTGGATTTTATTTTTTATTTTTAGGACTGTGTGCATAGTAGATGCTTAAAGCATTTGGTAAAAAAATCAAAGCAGCGCAGATGAAAGGGGCAAATAAGGCACCTGACAATAAAATGGGAGTTTTTAATGAGAAAGGAGCTCACAGCCAGGCGACATTCTCCACAAGAGACCATTGCAAGCCCATGTGCCCATTGTTCACCTCTTTCATCTGTTACACCTGTCCTTGCTGTATAGAATATAATTTTTTAAAATGGGAATGCATTTTGCATAACAGTGTATTGCCTTCTGAGCAATCAACTGTTGCAGGGATTTCAAAGTTTGAAAACAACAGGTATGTTGGAAGGGCATGCAGAATGTAAAGGTGACTTTTAAAAAGAAATTCATGAGTCCGACTGTTTGGAAGAAAACAAACGTCTCATGAATAAACAAATCAATTTTGAAGTTCCAAAAAGTCATGTTGACATTGCTATGCCAACCAAGGCATGCAAGTACATATGACCCAAGACAAATGATACTGTAGAAAATTGAGTTGTTTTGGCACTCTAGTGGTTTTAATAATCCTGCCCTTGTGTCCTTTGTTCATTTCACCAAGGATCACATTCTGGAGTGCAGTGTTTGCCTTTTGCCATCCAATGAGCTATCATTAGCCTCCTTCCATCATCTATGTGGAAGGAAAGGAAGCATCACACAGTTGCCGAAGCAACTGTCATCCAGAGCTGTCCTATATGTGCATCCTGTACCTGAGTGTAAAGGAAGTGCATCTTTACATAAAGTTACAAGCTGATAGAAAAGTAGCTGTTTTAAACTTTGCCACATTCTCTGATCTAATTAGTTAGTATAACTAAAAAGCTAATTAAATAATATACTGCTTATATACCAAAAAGGCTTCTAAGTAGTTTACAGCTATAAAATCAATATATAATTAAAATACACAATAGCAAATCTCTTGGAGCCGTAAAGCATCCTTAATTAAAACATGCAATGAGACAAAAAATTAAACAGCTTAGCAACTAAAACAATTTAGAAAACAGTTAAAACATAAATCAGAAGGGAATGTTAATTTAGTTAAAACATAAATCAGTTCAGGGGAATGCTTGCCTAAAACAGGTGTATCTTCAGCAGCTGGCAGAAGGGCCAGTAGGGTATTTCATTAGGGAGGGCACTGGTGCCACCAGTGAAAAAGCCCACCTTTTCCAAACTGAACCAAGGGAGGTTTGTCACTACAGAGCATTCCAGATGGCCACCAGACTTTGATGCCATGTTGCCAGTTGGATAATGTTTCCTCTGCATTTAATAATAACAATAACTGAAGGCAAGTGGCCTGATAACGATTGGTCTGTTGTGGACATAGTAAGGCATATGTCACCAGCTTGAAGTTCTCAGTTAGCAAATGGCCGGAGAAGCTACAATTCACTAGATTAAAAGTTGGTGTGACAGACACCAGAGTCTGGTGACACACTGCCTCAGAGTTCCACCAGAGGGCTGGAGCCTCTCTCTGATTGGCCACCAAGGCAGCAGCAGCCAGAGGGGGTGGAGCCAGCACTTGGGGAGGGAGAATAAAAGGAGCGGTTTCTATACGAGGGTTCAGATCCAGAGGGAGACAGAGCAGGAGGGAGGGAGGGAGAGAACTGGTCTGGTCCTGATATTTTCCACTATGAAAAAGGAGTCTCTGAGCTTAGATAGGAAGACGGTGTTTGGGAGAGTATGCAGACAGGAGTTAACTGGAGGACTGAGTTCGAGTCAGGAGAACCACGATCTGCCCCCCTAGATCAAGTAAAACAATAGAAATACATAACTGTCTGACCAATCACATATGTTCTGCCCCCCAAACAAAGTCCTGCCCCCATAACAAAAATCCTGGCTATGTCCAGGTCCTGGTGAGAGTTTATTGGGTAAACAGTTAAACCACGGGTAGGCAAACCAAGGCCCGGGGCCTGGATCTGGCCCAATCGCCTTCTCCAGGCTGAAAACTAATAAATGAATAAAAAGAGAACCTACCCACAGGATGATGACACAAAAACCTCACACATACACAATGTAAAAGAATGAAAGTTTACTATCCCCTCCCCCCTCCCCCCCTCTCCCCAACCTTATACTGTAAAAAGGTATAAAGGACCCCTGACAGTTAAGTCCAGTTGTGGAACTCATCTCGCTTTACAGGCCGAGGGAGCCGATGTTTGTCCGCAGACAGTTTTTCCAGGTCATGTGGCCAGCATGACTAAGCCGCTTCTGGCGAAACCAGAGCAGCACGCAGAAATGCCGTTTACCTTCCCGCCGGAGTGGTACCTACTTATCTACTTGTACTTTGACATGCTTTCGAACTGCTAGGTTGGCTGTATCAACATTAAAGTATCACATCAAATATAACCGATCTGTAGAAAAGACTTTATGATCTTTATGATCTGAGAATACAGACGATGTATGTACTTCTGTAACCCAAAAAATCTTAATAAAAACAATTTTAAAAAGTTAATGGCACAACACAATATAGTTTTACATTCTTTCCTAAATTGCTCCAGTTTCCCAACATGCACTGTTTTCACACAGGATAGTTTACATGGATGTGTGCTCTCTCTCTCCTGCCACAATGTCCTGGTGTAGGATAATTGTTGCAGACCAAGTGTACCTAAGAGACAGTTGCAGGCCCTTTAGGGTGGTTTATTCAAACAAGTCATGTTATGTTATGACCTGGGAAATCATAAATTTTTCACAGTGGCAACTTCCCTGGAAAACTCCATAATTTACCGGTACCTTTGGAAGTGTGGAAGTTGCTGTGAATTTCTTGTTGATGTATCACACTACGCAGTGGTAGAATGTACCTATGAGTCTCTTTTTTAAAAAACCAGTAGTAGTTCTAAAGCTTACAGTTCAGTCCTGTGCATATGTATGTAAGACCAAATCTCATTTGATTTATTAGGGCTTACTCAGATGTAAGCCCTAATTGGACAACATCTGTTTTGCAGCATCCCAAACATTCATTTGGTGGGCTCCACCATAACCAGCAATCTCTCCATTGATGCTGATCTAGAAAAGCATATTGGCAAGGCAGCTACATCAATGGCTTTCTTCTCCAAAAGGGGTATTGGAGAATGTGACGCTAACAGTGCTGGATTTCCAAGTAGGAAGAGTAGGCACTGGCAACAACAACGGATCAAAATAATATTGATTTGGTTTGTTAAAATTATTTGTTGGAAAAATAAAAAACGTATTAGAATATAATTTGGGGGGGGTGAGATTTCGACTGCCACAGGGATGCTAACAACCAATGCCAAGATAAAGGTCTATGAGGCTTGTGTATTGAGCACACTTCTTAATGAATGTGAGTCATGGGCAACTTACACCCACCAGAAGCGACGCCTCAATGCCTTCCATGTGCACTGCATCAGGAATATTTGGGGCATCACATGGCAGGACTCTGGATTGCTGCACGATTTATTTGTGGAATCCATTTCTTGGTCTGAGATTCAATTGCAAATTGGTCACCAGCAGGGGGTGGTATTGTTGACCTGGTAGTTTTGCACTCTTCTTGCCCTGCTCTGCCAAAGCAAATATTCAGATGCTGCTAGGGATTACTCTTCTTCCAATCCCCAAAACGGCCTTCTCAGAAAATAGCATGTGAAACTGAAAATAGAGATAAAAGGCTGAGATCTGAAAGAAGACATTTCTGTTTGTTGATTGATGTTAGTCCCAATGAATTAATTCCATGATGTAACAGGCTCCCTACAAAGAGTAGAGTAAGGGAATACAGATTAAATTGATTAAGAAAGGATTCAGCTGAGCTTCGTGGGGGCTGGTGGAAGGGAGACTGAGAGACAATGCTGGCAGGGTAATGGGAACATTATCTAGCTATTCGAGACTGAAATAAAGAATAATATTTATTAAGAACTACCGAAATTCCTGACATGACAAGCCAGGCAGGGGACAGAAGGAGGGTGTGTATACTGCAAGGACCTTGGGTGTGTGCGCATCTGCAGTTAAAATGCATGCTTTGTCAAAAATATCATTTTCAGTGAAGGCAGGAACACACGGCAGTTTTATGTTTTCCCTGGGATGGAAAGGCAGCCATTTATTCATATGGGAAAAGGTGAAGGAGTAAGAGTGTGGATGAATAGCACAGTTGCAGTAGCTGGAACAATACTCCCAGTGTCTAGGGAAGAGGACAGATTTTTCTCGTCTTCAAAGATGTGCTGATTCTTTGAAAAAGTAAGAGAGATGCCACTGGGACAATAATTTTAGTGAATTACACCTTGCTTTTTCCCCAGCCACTCTGGGCGGCTCCCAACAGAATACTAAAAACACAATAAAAGATCAAACATCAAAAACTTCCCTAAACAGGGCTGCTTTCTAAAAGTCTTCTAAAAGTCAGATAGTTGTTTATTTCCTTAACATCTGATTTTGGGGGGGGGGATTCCACAGGGCAGGTGCCACCACCAAAAAGGCCCTCTGCCTGGTTCCCTGTAACCTCACTTCTCGCAGTGAGGGAACTGCCAGAAGGCCCTCAGTGCTGGACCTCAGTGTCTGGGCTGAATGATGTGGATGGAGATGCTCCTTCAGGTATACTGGTCCCCTCCACCCGCCCACCCCCTGTCCCTCAAAAACAGTATTTCTGTCTTGCCAGGATTCAACCTCAATCTGTTAGCCGCCATCCATCCTCCAACCGCCTCCAGACACTCACGCAGGACATTCACCGCCGTCACTGGTTCTGATTTAAAAGAGAGGTAGAGCTGGGTATCATCCGCATACTGATGAACACCCAGGCCAAACCCCCTGATGATCTCTCCCAGTGGCTTTATATAGATGTTAAAAAGCATGGGGGAGAGGACGGAGCCCTGAGGCACCCCACAAGTGAGAGGCCAGGAGTCTGAACACTCATCCCCCAACACCACTTTCTGAACACGGCCCAGGAGGAAGGAGCGGAGTATAACAGTGCCCCCAGCTCCCAGCCCCTCTAGACGGTCCAGAAGGATATCAATGGTATCAAAGGCCGCTGAGAGATCCAGCAGAACTTGGAAATAGCTTTCACCTTTGTCCCTAGCCCGCCAGAGATTAGTGACCCTGGTGTCTAGGGCACTGGACATATTTTCTGTCTCTAAGTTCAGCCAGTTTCTCTTGTTCCATAGAATTCAGTGGAAGCTACTAAGAAATAATCCACCCTCACCTGTACAGCTGTTTCAAGTGCCCACTAGATTAGACCACTATGGCTGAATCTGCATTGATTCAAAAAAATGTTGTGAAAATGCTTTTTAAGAAAACGTTGTAAAGTATATATGGAATTTGTCATTAGCTCATCAGCGCAATTTGGTGTCACATTTGTATAATGCACTTAAAACTTTATATTTGCAGTTGTATAGCTGAGTCTTATGACCAAGGTTTAGGCTGCACAAAAGACTTATGCCTGGACTTACAAAGGGTCACACAAATTGATACCATAACTACTTTCTTCTTTATTTTAGGATTTAAAATAAAATTAGTGAACATTTTGGGGGAGGGGTGGGCGGGAGATTTATACTACTGTGAAATAAAATAATTTCTTTATAGTTGGTTAAAGACTGGTCTCAAGTCTGAAAAGGTACTCGCTGTGTCTTGTAACCTCATTCTGTGTGCTCATTCATTTTCACATCTCATTTCTGGATTTGTTGTTGTTTCATGTATTGTTAATTGGCAACGTGGGAAATGACCTTTCTGAATAAAAGTGAGCCCAAGCCTAGTACTTACAGATGGGAGGGTCTATTGCAGCCTGCAATGGAATCTTGTTTCTTGTTTCTTTTCTCCATGTGGCTCTTTGATCATTTGTAATGAATCTCATGTGACTGAGAAATTCTCCCACCAGACTTTTAGTATGATCTTTTTTTTTTTTAATAAATTTTTATTGATTAAAAAGACAACAATATACAAAAAACGTACAAAATCACAAACAAACATATATCCCCAACAATTACAGCCTTTAACCTTTATATATGCTTCTTCACAATAACATTTCCCCTCTTTTCCACCCTATCCACCCCCCTCTTCCCCGTGCATGACTTCCAATCTCTTCAGTTGCAGTTTCCCTTCCCTCTATCATTTTTCATATATACTATGATATTATCATTTTTCTATTCCTTCTACAATCCTCTTATTTCCTTATTTGATTTCCTCTTCTTCTGTTCTTGCTCGTCCCTTTTCTCCTTTCCAGTAGCTCGCCTAGCATGATAGTAACTCTGGTTTTTCTACATATCTCTGGATGTATTCCCTAAAGGCACTCCATTCATTTTCTAATTTCTCTTTTGGTCTATCTCCTATGTTCCCCATTATTTTGATCAAATCATAATACTCTATTAGTTTTATAAGCCAATCTATTTTTGTAGGGATTTCTATCTTTTTCCAATTTCTTGCCACCAATAGCCGTGCAGAGGCCGTTGTGTACAAATAAAGCACTCTGTCTTTTCCCTTGATGTCATCAGGTGGCATGCCCAATAAAAACCCTTCTGGGGTTTTCTTGAATGAATATTTAAAGATTTTTTTCATTTCATTGTATATTATGTCCCAATATTTCTTTATTTCCGGGCAGTTCCACCAGATATGATATAACGTTCCCTTGGCTTGATTACATCTCCAACAAATATCTTGACTATTTTTATTTATTTTGGCTATTACCTCCGGTGTCATATACCATCTATGTTGGACTTTTAGGCAATTTTCTTTTAATTTATAACAGGTTGTAAATTTCATATCTCTTTTCCATAATCTTTCCCACTGGTCAAACATTATGTTTCTTCCAAAGTCTTGTGCCCATTTTATCATTGAAGCTTTTACCACTTCATCTTTTGTTTCCCATTCCAAGATTAAATTATATAATTTGGATATATTTTTTGTTTTTTCCTGGGTCAAATATCTCTCAAATTTAGTCATTTCTTTTTCAAAGCCAATTTGTTTATCTTTCCCCCACCGTGATTGGACTTGCAGATATTGAAACCAATCATACACTTGATTTTTAACTTCTTGATATCCTTTTAATACTAATTCCCCTTCTTTTTCTTTTAATAATGTTCTATAGTTTGCCCAATCTTCTCTCATATTCAATCTTTTTACTGACACTATTTCTAATGGTGACACCCACCATGGGGTTTTACTCTCTAATATCCTTTTATGTTTTTGCCAAATTTTATATAATGACTTTCTTATTATATGATCTGTGAATGCTTTATGTATTTTAACCTTTTCATCCATCAAGTATGCATGCCAACCAAATCTTGTGCCTATTCCTTCTAAATCCAACACATCTGAATCTTTTAATTGAATCCACTCCCTTAACCAAATCAGTCCTGCCGCGTCATGGTAAATTTCTAAATCTGGCAATCCTAAGCCTCCTCTCTCCTCCTTACCTATTAAGATTTTATGTTTAATCCTTGGCTTTTTCCCTGCCCATACAAAATTTGCTAAATCCCTTCTCCAATTATTAAAGCATTTTTCCCCTCCCAAAATTGGTATCCCCTGGAAAAGAAACATCATTCTTGGTAATATGTTCATTTTAATAACCGATATTCTCCCCAGCAAGGATAATTTTAACTTTCCCCAAACTTCCAAATCTTTTTTTGCCTCCTTCCAAATCTTCCCATAATTTTCCTCAATCAAATCTTTTGTATTTGGTGTTATAATTATTCCTAAATATTTTATTTTCTTTTTAATTTCCAAATTAGTTATTTTCTGTAATTCTGCTTTTTCATTTTCTTTCATATTTTTCACTAACATTTTCGTCTTTCCTTGATTTAACTTAAATCCTGCCAATTTTCCATACTCTCTTATGCACTCTAATAACCTCGGCACGCTTTCAAGGGGGTCTTCTGTTGTTACCATAATATCGTCCGCAAACGCTCTCACTTTATATCTCTTTTCTCCTACCCTTATTCCTCTTATTGTTTCTTCTTCTCTTATCTTCTTCAGTAGAACTTCCAATACTAATATAAACAAGGTTGGAGACAATGGACATCCTTGTCTTGTTCCTTTACCTATATTAATTTCTCCTCCTATTCTCCCATTAATGATTATCTCTGCTGTTTGTTTACTATAAATTGCCTCTATCCCCTTTTGAAATTTCTCCCCTAAATTTATCTCCCCCACCAATTTTTTCATAAATTCCCAGGATACCCTATCGAATGCTTTTTCTGCGTCAATCGAAATCAGTGCTGCTTGTTTATCTTTTTTGGCTTGTAGGTATTCCAATATATCTATTATGTTTCTAATATTATCTTTAATTTGTCTCCCCTCTACAAAACCCGCCTGATTTTTATGTACTATATTTCCCATTATCTTCTTCAATCTATTTGCCCAAATTTTTGCATAAATTTTGTAATCTGAATTTAATAGGGATATTGGTCTATAATTTGCTACCACTTCTAAATCGGTTCCTTGCTTTGGGAGCAGAGTAATATAGGCTTGTTTCCACGAATCTGGCATATTTTCTTTACTTATTGCTTCCTCCATCACTTCTTTTAGTGGCTCAATCATTTCTTCCTCCAAAATTTTATATATTTCTGTAGGTAATCCATCTGGGCCTGGCGATTTCCCCTTCTTCATCCCTTGAATTATATCTTTGATCTCTTTAACTGATATTGGTTCATTTAATTTATCCCTATCTTCCTTTTGTATATCTGCTAATTTATTTTCTTTCAAAAAATTTTCTATTTGCTCCATTTCTATTTCCTCTTTTTGATATAAATTCCTATAGTAATTTTCAAATTCTTTTTTAATTCTTTCCATATTAGTTACTATATTCTGCTCTATTCTTAATTTATTAATCAATTTTTCATTTCTTTGTTTTTTCAATTGCCACGCAAATACTTTCCCAGGCCTGTTTGCCCCTTCCATATTTTTGTACTTCCAAAATAAAGTCTGCTGTTCTACCTCTTGTTCTATTATGTCATTATATTTTGCTCTCAACAATTTAATTTCTTGATTTATTTTTTCGTTTTTCTTTTTGTTATATGCCATTTTCTCCTTCCTCTTAATTTCTCCTAGGAGTTCTTCCTTGCTTTTTTCCCTTCTTTTATACATTATTGAATTCTGCTGTATAAAGTACCCTCTTAACACCGCCTTTCCTGCGTCCCAGGTTATCTTCGTGTCTACCTCCTTTTTCCAATTGTTTTCTAAATACTCTTTCATCACCTTCTTGGCTCCCTGTACTATTTTGTCATCTTTTAATAAGAAGACATTCATTCTCCATCTTTTCCTTCCTCCCTTCTCATTCTCTTTTAGTTTTACGGAGACTGGATTATGGTCCGTAATTGTTTTTGGTAATATTTCTGCTTCATCTATATGATTTAACATTTCCCTACTTGCCCATATACCATCTATTCTGCTATAGGAGTTATTTGGTAATGAATGGTAGGTGAATTCTTTTAGTATGATCTTGACCACACATACTTAAGACTGAAGTCCCATTAATATCTGTGGAACTTGAATTGTAAGCAAGTCTTCTCAGGACTTTTATCAGAGAGGGAGGAAATCTTTGTGTTCTAGCTTTCCAAAACAGTTGCTGATTTGTATATTAACATAATGCAATCTCCTCTAATGATCTCACATGTTTTCTGTCTTGGCCACAGACAATCAGTTAAAGCAGTGGTCCTCAACCCCCGGTCCGCGGCCCGTTACTGGTCCGTGGATCAAATGGTACCGGGCCGCCCAAGGAACATTAAATTATTTCAATTTTATTTACTGTGGTGTTAAAATGTTAAATCACTTTATATTCATTTTTGGGTGTAACTGTATTTTATTTTGAAGGCATGTTTAAATACAATTAAATTAAAATTATGACATCAAAACAATCTAAAATATAAACAATCAATGTCCCCCCCTCAGCGGGCCACGGTAAAATTATCAAACGTTGACCGGTCCGCGAGGATAAAAAGGTTGGGGAGCACTGAGTTAAAGGACATGCGCTTTTTGTGGGACCACTTCTGGCTTCTACTGTACCGGTATGTTTTGGAAAGTTTTTTTGTTTGCTATGCATCTGTACACATCTTAAGATATCGTAACCAAATTTTGCACGGTGGTTTTTGTCCATGGACACAACTGAGTACCATTTTGAATCAAGATGGCAGACCAAACCTTTTAAAATTGCACTGGGTTTAACCAAATTTTGCCTGATGGTGCTTGAGATCAAGGAGCAGGTTTTCACCTATGTTTGGATACAGTTGGGTGCCATTTTGAATCAACATTGTGGACTGAGCAGGGATCGACCAGTAGATCGCGATCGACCTGTTGGACACCCCTGACATATAGCAGTGAGTCAAAGAGTGTAGCGGGCTCTACAGTGGTACCTTGGCTTGCAACCGCTTTGGATTACAACTGTTTTGGATTACAAGCACGTCAAACCCGGAAGTGTGTGTCCCTTATTTTTGGATTACAACCCATTTCTTTTGGATTACAACCCATTTCTTTTGGATTACAACCCATTTTTTGGGGGGGGGAGGCCCCATTGGCAAAAGCGCGCCTTGGGTTACAACCTGTTTTGGTTTACAACCGGACCTCCGGAACGGATTATGGTTGTTAACCAAGGTACCACTGTATTACACAATGCTGCCCCCGGGCTCTGCTTGGAGACACTCCCAGCAGTGCAAGGTCTGAGCCTCAGCCTAGCCAGCTGGCATCACAACACTCTGCCTCCTCAGAAAGAGCATCTCTGCCTCAGCCTGCATTGCATCACCTTTTTTTTCAGGGGGCGGCGGCAGCTCTTTCTTCTGGGCAGATGTCAGAGGGGAGCGGACCCTGTGGACAGGTAACTGGGTGCTTCCTGGCACAGCAGCCATTTGGGGGAGGGGAGGAGCACTCTGTGCAATGTAAAAATCTGGCTCCCCCTGCCTCTTGCTCAGCTCCAATACCGGCTGGGCAAAAAGCACTTGGGAAGAGGTACTATGAGAGGGAAATCATGAAAGGGAGAAGGTTCCTGCATTGCTCAGGGGCCCTCCAGACTGATCTTTTATTGCATGCCACCGTCGCCCTGGGCACATTGTTGGGAGGGGGTGCAATCAGGTGTCCCCACAACAGGCTCCCATTGGAATGCCTGCCACCTTTCTGGGTGCCAGTGTGGTGTAGTGGTTAAGAGTGGTAGACTCGTAATCTGGGGAACCGGGTTCGCGTCTCCACTCTTCCACATGCAGCTGCTGGGGGACCTTGGGCTAGTCACACTTCTCTGAAGTCTCTCAGCCCCACTCACCTCACAGAGTGTTTGTTGTGGGGGAGGAAGGGAAAGGAGAATGTGAGCCGCTTTGAGATTCCTCGGGTAGTGATAAAACGGGATATTAAATCCAAACTCTTCTTCTTCTTCTTCTTCCTTGCATGCCAGAGCCAGGCTACGATGAGAGCCTGTTGTGGGGGCGCCTGATTGCACCCCCTCCCGACAATGTGCCCAGGGCGACGCCCCCCCCAGCACTTCACACTACACCACTGCACATAATCAAGCTTGATTTTCACCTTCATCCTCCTAAAAATGCCGTCTGATGCATTCCAAAATTACTCCTCATAATTTTACTTTTGAGATGCACTTTAAGTAGATGACAGATGCTAGAAGAATTCTTGTGGCGGTGATGAAATCACATGTGCATCTCATGAATGTTTTACTTACCCATGTCTGTTTTTGAGCAAACATATATTAAGTGCTGGAAAATGTTGGATAATTGGGTCTGAAGTGAATTTCGAAGAGTTTTGAAAATTGGTAACATTTCTCTTAGGGAATGTTTTGGGGGAAGAACATGAGAGATAAGCTAAATGTGATTATGGTAGATCTGTAACCTTAAATATGGAACAGCCTTAGTGATGCAGAAAGTGTGGTGAGGGATCTGATTTCAAACAAAAATGGGGTGCATTAGGGCTCCTCCGGGAATCCGTTTTGTTGCACATTCATGATGATTTGTGCTCATGATGCTATTGGAGCAGTCACACACATTCCAGCATTCAATACTGGTTGCTTGCCTGCAGACCTTTTGCAGTGGTCCACTGTTTCATTTCCAGCCAGTGTATATCCCATAAAGTCATGATGAAATCCTATAACTTTTGATACCATAAATGTTCTGGTTTATTTTTGTCCAAGCTTTGCTGCACAGCAGCCTCCCTGACAGCAATAATGTGGCTTCATCAGGAAAGTCTCACAGAACAAACTAAAGCAGAATAATTTCACCACTAATGTGCTATCATCAAGAATGTGTCACATAATACACCTGCAAAAAAAGATCAGTCTGGAGAGGCCCTGAGCAATGCAGGAACCTTCTCCCTTTCATGGCTTTCCTCTCATAGTACCTCTTCCCAAGTGCTTTTTGCCCAGCCGGTATTGGAGCTGGATTATGGAGAATAGCACTTGGGAGAAGTTGTCAGGAGATAAACTGGAGCGGGGGAAAGGTGTACTCCACACTCACCTTTTTTTTTTGCTTTTAGAATCAGGGCCCACTCCTTTTCCCCATGTAATTGGGGCAGTTCTGTGTTTAAACAAGTGTACTTGTTGCTATCACATCCAGCATGGCCTTGAAGCTGATGGTGCTGTGTCCTTTGCTGTAACTTTGCTCAAGTAGCCTCACCCCTTGCACAGTCAGATCTGTTTACGGGACTGCAGTTTATGGGAATCTGAAAACCTCCACCAGACAACAGAAATTAGTGATTGTCCTCAACATTGTTTTACAACCGAAGTGATTGATTTTATGCCAGTGACTGTTGCATCCCCTTTTCCATTATAGGAAAAATACTACAGGGTCTTTGTGTATGTAGCAGTGTTAGAAACTGGGGTAGAAAAGTTAGGAGCCAAATGGCTTCTGAGACCTGGGTCGTGGGCACCAAAACAGAATGTCTAGTTGCCACGGGGGGTGGGGGGGTGGGGTCGACAACACTCTTTATGTATTTGATACGCATGAATTAATATGCAAGAGACACATTCTTAATTTAAGCAGAAATTGTTAATACATTTTTAATTTTGTGTTTACAATAAAAATATTGGTACCATGCTTCAGTTTTCATAGGGTTGCCATATTTCAGGAATTTCCCGTGCATATATGAAATACTGCAGTCGGCAGCATCCGGTTGGAAATCTGCCGAATGTCCAGGGAAATCCAATCCCCCCCTAAAAATAGCTCAAAAACAACTTTTTTTTGCAATTTTGCCAAAAATCTTTCGCCAAAGAAAGCTCAGCAACTTTTCTGTCTGGATTTTAACTGTTTGAAATATGGCAACCCTAGTTTTCAAAACACTACTCTTTATTGTTAAACTCCTTAACATATTGTCTATCCTTAACATACTTCAAGGCTTCAAAGCACATACATTTCAGTAATCCTTGAGTGTCAGCCAGGCACAAAAAATGGCGCCCAGACTTTTTTAGGTGCTCGCAAATGGATAATCTTTAGGTGCAAAATGTGCCTGCTGACCGGCTAATTTTGAACCCTGCTATATAAAACTCCCAATGGCTTAGTTAAATGATTGGGAGCTGATTTGTGGATTTTATATGTCTATATGTCTCTCTGCCCCTCCCTTTTGACTGCAAATGCCTCCTGCCCTTCCCTTGTTAGGCTGAAATATTTAACTGCAATTAAGACTAACCAGGATCCCTTCATAACCATGATTTGAAATTAGTGATCAACATTAAGCAATAAAAAGCACTGTCTGTATGTGCAGGAGTCAAAGATCTCAGGGCTAGAACAGTATATACAGTTCTCTCCCCTGCAGCCACAAACAGTGTGGTGCAGTGGTTAGAGTGTTGGACTAGGACGTAGGAGACAAGGACTGAAGCTCACTGGGTGACCTTGGGCCAGTCATTGCCTCTCAGCATAACCTGTTTCACAGACTTGTTGTGGGGATTAAATGAGGAGGGGAAGAACCATGCACGCCACATCGAGCTTCTTCCAGGGCTATGATTTCCCACATGTCAAGGAGGGGGTCACTTTCCTGAGTCCTCCCTCCAAGCTACTAATCAACCATATGCAGGCACCAAATGGGTTACCAGACTCTGTGCCTCAGGGTTTATGGAGACAGGGGAAGCCCTGAATTCCCCTCTTCCAAAGGAGTTATTTGACATTGGCACCAAGGAAATGATTCTATATTGGATAGTTGGAGGAAACAGTGCCGGTACATGGTATCCACTTATTGCTACAGGTTTTTATAGACTACTTTTCTGAGCTTCTTTGTTGTTGTGTATGTACTTTATCTAGCCTCTGGAGAGCTTTTATTATTGCATTACAATTTTATGCACATCTTGGAAAGGTAAAGGACCACTGCAAAAGGTCTGCCTCTTGACAGGATCTTTCAGGAACACTTTATTTCATCTGATGTGTGCCATACCTCTGAAGGGGATGCCAACTGTATTTATAGGACCTAACGTGGCGCTCTTTGCTCTATTTCCATAATTGTTTCAGTTAATTGATTTAAACTTGCAGCCCTAGTATTACTGCACAAAACTTCATATTTCCAAAGTCCCGTGGGTTAATAATTAGTGGCTTATTCTCTTAGAGCAGGGGTGCACAGCCTTTGGCTTCCTGGATGTTGTTGAACTCCACTTCTCATTATTCCTGACCACTGGCCATGTTGACTCTGGCTGATGGAGTCCATCAACATCTGGAGGGCCACGGGTTCCCCACCGCTGGTCTGAACCTGCTGGTACTGCAGACTAGATATTGTGGCTTAAGCCTATTGAGAAAAAGGCATTGTGGACATGCAGGATACAGCTGACCCCTGGCACTAACAACTCTTTCAAGGGCTAAACCCTTAGCATCCACAACATTCTGTATATCATACCCTCCAACATATCCAGGCCAGAAACCGGGATGCACATTTTCCGGGTCATGCTCCTGGGTGAGTCACGTGACCTACGTGAGGGGGTGGCCCTGAAAAAAAGCACTTTTTTTCAGGGGGAGTTTGTGTGAGATCACAGCACCCAAAATGGCTGCTGTGCTCTCATGTGAAAAAATGGGATGTCCTGGTTTTCCCAGGACAGTTGCGAGGTGTGGTATATGGGTATGCTGTGATGGCCATGAGAACAATGAAAGGGTGTGTTCACATTACTGCCTTAGAGCACAGTGAAGTTGTTGTTTCTTCAGTGTATTTCACAGCTCTTTCCCCCCAGTGGTTATATTTGTTTCTGTTTGTGTTCACCCCAGGGGGCATGGATGGGTGGGGATGTCCTTGACCCTATGCAAAGGGTTCATGTCTTGGATAGACATTAATAAGGAAGGGATTAAGGACTCCAGTTGGTGTGAAGCTGGTTTAAGAAACAACACATCAAACAGTAGTAATTTTTAACAAAGTACAGAATATATAAACATTTAGATAACATTGTGTGAACACGGATTAAAAACCTAGCACTGGAAACTCACAGCAAATGGGAGAGTGAATACAGTCTTAATTGGACTCTTCTTAAGTGCAGCCAAGTCCCCCCCCCCCAATGACAACACCCTGCCTCAGTTGCTTTGTGTTTATGTGTATGAAGAAAGTTCTGCTTCTTTTTTTGACATGTCATTGTCTCATGTCTGCAAAAATGTGGAATACAGAAAAGCTGGGTATGCAGATTGTGTGTGAAGCATTGGCCATGCAGCAAAAAGACAAATGGCTCATGAAACAAGCAGGCTGTCAGGAGATCTCAGCGAAAATGCCTTGAATCCTGGAGCTAAGCTCATGAGGACACAGTGCATATAGAGACTGTGGAACTTGAAGCTATGGTGATGTGTTTGGCTTTTTGTCTACCTTGACAGCCTTATATCTTCCTTGCTCTCTGCCTACTTGTGCCTTTCATGACTGTGTTTATTTCAGTTAATGGTTGTTGAATCTCACAGCATGGACCAGACTCTTCTTAAATGGTGCCAGCTAGTCTAGTTCCATTGATTTATTAGTGCATCTTGATCCAGCCTCATTAATGGCAGGGCTGCAGTGTTTAGACAATTAATTGGTTAATCAATTAAAAACTTTTGGTTAACAAGGTGCCCTGATTAATCAGACAACAATATTGGAGGAAATTAACTATTTTTACTCCCCAGTATTTAAAACCCTGATGGTAGCAGCCATCATAGAGAAGCCATCTTGCCATCTCTCATACATATGAGTGGGTGCCTCTATTAAGATGATACCTTCTGCATACCCTCCAACATTCTTCAGATGAAAATAGGGACATCTATTCTACTTCATTATCACTGCTTGAGCATTTCCTCCTAGTCAAGAACAAAAGTAATTAAAGGAAACACACAATACTGCAGTATTTTAAGCACAAAAATATTTGAATTCATGTATTGCTTTCAGGGAAGCCTGAGGGGGAAAAGAAAACCCCAAATCAATAAACACAAAGCACACTCTAGCACACACACACTGTGTGTGTGTGTGTGTACTATGCGATGTCATTATGCATTTATAAGTAATTTGGAAGCATGACAACTTTGAGTAACCATTATTGTTGCGATTGTGCATGCAAACCTTTGAGTTTGAGGATACATAAAGTTTCTTTTTTTGGTGTTTTAAACTTCTGAGAAAATTAGGAATGTGTTAGTGACTGCAACAACCTGGTGCTGTGGTGAATCCTGGATAGATCAGCTACTCATACAGCCTCCCCCCTCCCAGGTATCCCTTCCGCCAGCTGTCCTGGGACTCCCCTTCACCCAAATGTACAAAATGGGGAGACTCATCAGATTTCAGAAGATCCCACCAACTCAGCTCATGGGACAGATCAATGCCTTTCCCCCTCCTTCTACATGAGAAGCCAGTCAAGAAGGGGCTTTGGGGGGAGGTGTCTTTGGTTTGGATGACCTCTCACCACCTCACTCCCCTTTCTCTCTAGGAATCTAGTCTGATTTGTTTTAAGCCATAGAGAGAGCCACGCTGCAGGATCAGATCTCTACATCTCTCTTGAAACAGGAGTCAAAGAGGAAATGCCCGTTACACACACAGGTGGCGGTGGCTCAGAGATACTTCAGGTTTCCAAACGAAACTGGCAATGAAAGGTGAGGCAGCAATGCAAAGAAACTGGGCAGGGACCTAAGAGGTTGGAATGCAGAGCAGACCCTCCTTGTTGTGCACAATGTTACTGAGCATCTCATAGGTAAAGGTAAAGGGACCCCCTGACCATTAGGTCCAGTCGTGGACGACTCTAGGGTTGCGGCGCTCATCTCGCTCTATAGGCCAAGGGAGCTGGCGTTTGTCCACAGACAGCTTCCGGGTCATGTGGCCAGCATGACTAAGCCGCTTCTGGTGAACCAGAGCAGCGCACGGAAACGCCGTTTACCTTCCTGCTGGAGCAGTACCTATTTATCTACTTGCACTTTTGACGTGCTTTCGAACTGCTAGGTTGGCAGGAGCAGGGACCGAGCAACGGGAGCTCACCCTGTCCTGGGGATTCGAACCACTGACCTTCTGAACAGCAAGCCCTAGGCTCTGTGGTTTAGACCACAGAGCCTGCAAATGAGAATTGCTGCTTCTCTCTTTCCCTGGCCAGGAGGTGAAAGGAGCAATGAATCAAAAGGTGGAGAAAGATTTTGAGATTTTTTGAGGGGAGGGGAGAACAGGCTTGCATTTGGGAATTTGGGACTCTGCATGACAAAGTGAGAAGCCATGATGGCTTAAGGGTTTTCATGAAGCTCTTGCCATTTTTGTGGCAAATGGAGAATATGTATATATCATAGTGGGGACCCTTCAAGACCCCACTGCTGTTTGAGTAGATCTTAAAACTAGGCTTCTGCTGGTTCATCACTCCTAGGATTTAGCTCCTGAATTCTTTTTTGTTTACAGGATTTCGTTCCTAGCACCCAGTGCCCTTACTGTGCCCTTATTACAGTCTGAACTGGCACTTTAATTAAACAAACAAATAAATAGGTGGTGCATACCCAATTGTTACTCAGCTGTTACCTTGATCTTTTGTCATTAGACTGAGACACTTAATCTACTGAAGCTCCACTTTTGCTCATGGAGCAGGTGAATTCCCAACTGAGCTGAGATTTACATTCAAGGTTTCTAGAATCAAGACTGTCCAGCTGACAGCACTGACAGGTCTCCTTGGCAACCATTAAAGCACCTGAGAAGAGGAAGGAGGAAACATGCTTAATAAGGCCTGATGTGTCAGCCACTGACTCCTGGCTAATGTTGGTTGTGGTCCAGCACACAGCTTGGTGCCCTGTGGATGAGGAGGGTGACAATTACACAGAGAGAATAATAACAGCAACAAAGCTGTCCACTAACACAGCCTCCCATCAAGAGCATCGCCCCCAAACAAAGCAAGCCACAAAAGAGACAAAAACATCCCCAGAGCAGTAGTTAATGGCAGAATCTTGTCATCACTGTTCCTTTGTTCCCAGAGTTTCCAGAGCATGAGACAGGCACAGGCCTCCTTCCTTTTCAGAGATGTGAGCATTTATAAAATGCTCCTTCTCTAACCCTTTTCTAGGTTTCCTTATTCACAGATGTAGTCCAATATGCTTGCCAAGGTGGGGTAAGGGACAAGTCAGAGTATGATCCTGTTTCCTCCTTTCCCATCAGGCAGCTGAATATTTGAGCTTCCCAAATGGTGTGAAAGATTGTTTGAAATAAGAAGCCACTGTTTTTATATTTCTAGATACAGGTAGGTGTTGGTCTGCCGTAGCTGAAACAACAACAACAAAAATTCCTTCCAGTAGCACCTTAGAGATCAACTAAGTTTGTTATTGGTATGAGCTTTCGTGTGCATGCACACTTCTTCAGATATCTCAAGGGCTGTCACATGGAAGATGGAGCAAGCTTGTTTTCTCCTGCTCTGGAGGGCAGGACATGAACCAGTGGCTTCAAGTTACAAGAAAGGAGATTCCAACTCCAACTCGGCCTTCCTCACAGGGCACCCCGATTTTGCGCTGCCTGTGAATGGGGCTCATGGAAGCAGCTCCTGCAGTGGCAGCGGCATTGTGAAGGAGAACTTCCCAGCCTTTGGGAAGGAGGTGCGAGGCTCCTGGAGCCCTCCTGCCACCTTCCCAAAGCTGGCAAGCGCTTGCCTGGCTTTGGGAAGCTGGCAGGAGGGCTTTTGCACCCTGTCCCTAAGCTGGGCAGAAGCTTCCTGGGCTTTAGGAAAGTGGTGTGAGGCCCGTTCTGATTTTTATCAACAGAATGCTGGAGCGTATGTGTTTGGAAACTTGCACAACCACCAAGGTGAAAACCATTTTAATAATAATAATAATAATAATAATATTTTATTTCTACCCCTCCCTCCCTGGCTCAGAGTGGCTAACATCATATAAATAATACATTATGCATAAAAACAAGCAATCATTCGATTAAAATGCATCCCTAAATTAATTCAAATAAATTAAAGTTAAAGTTAAAACTGGACAAATGACAATCCTCAGGTTAAAATTGAAAGCAGTTAATACTTGCCAGGACCAGCTGTTTCCACTGATATTATAAGGACCTGTGAGCGGGCTGGGAAACCTCCTTCGTGCTTGTTCTTATACAAAGAGAGTCAGACTGACTCTTATAAGGGAGGGAAGGAATAACTTTTCTCCTGTATTTGATAACCCTCGAAGGCTTATGCTTTCTTGTAAAAGGAGACAACCCTGCAGTCCTTTCCTCCAGTCGTGTCCCTTACAATGCTGTGGTCTTGCCTGGGGGTTCCTGTGCTCCTCAGCATCGCAGGCCGTTGGATCTCCCAGCACCTTGCAGCCACTCTGTCCCCTCTCACTGTTTGGTTCTGCCCCTATCACCACACTGTCGCAAGATGTCCTTCACAAATGTTAAATACTTTCTTCTTTCTCACTAACCCTCCATTCCGTCTCCCACACTACCCAATGTCCCTGAACAGTCCTTTCCCCAATATTATAATTCCCTTCACAATGTTTGCCAAGGCTGCCCAGATCTTTTTCACCCTTAACTGTGCGCACATTTACCAGTACTTATCCCCTGTTTTTCCCAGGCAACTAGCCTTATGAAACATGTTAAATCCAAACAGAAACATCTCATCAGAAACCCACATGGATAAATGTACATCATCCATGTATAAGACTGCACAGTTAATGTTTAGTAGCATACAAATTAGGCTTTTTAGAAATGTGTTGACCGAGAGTGCTGAATGTATTTGTTCTTAGTGTTATAGTGGCTGAAACCATGACAGGTTAATCCAAGACCTACATTACGGAACCTTTTGGAATGTGAGGGAAGTATAAAACTAAATTGGAGATAAGACTTTGAAGAGTCGTCTGTTCTTGCATGGCTGTGCTGCTCCCTGTTTAAACCAATGCATACCTTAAACATGACTCTTGCAGAGACTTATGATTGATTTTTATGCTCCAGATTAAGCTGCAATTGCTATATATGGGGATTATACTCTTCAGACTCTGTTTCCAGGGTGCAAGGTATCCTATCGGTAAAAAGGGAATTAAATGGGGCAAAAACTAATTAGTATACCGTATCAAACTAGGAAAATTGTCACAGATTGGGTTCTATGTGAACATCAATAGCTGTGCAGGTATGTTAATAATTAGGGATGAGTCGTGGGTGCCCCATCCTCCAGGGTGCTGCGATGCCATCATTTGGCTCTGCCTCATTTTCTGCTCCACCTCCTTCTGTTTTCTAATATTAATTGTGCAACAGGTGTATTTGCATTTTGCCACAATTTGCAGTTTATGTGTTGTTTTTCTTGTACCACATGCACCACCTCATATACACCTTGATTTAAAACATTGTACAACTGATCTTGTGCAATAAAGCAAATAGGTTTGAAGAAGGGGTCTTGATGGATGAAGAGTCCACTTTTGTAATTCAGATTTTTTTGCCCTCTGCTATGCTGTTGCATTTGCCTGGAATAATTTCCACCATCCCTTTGTGGCTACGCAGCACACCAGCCTCACTTCCACTGTCCCAGGCTATCAGGGCCGACCCAAATCATTTTGGCACCTGAGGTGGACCCCAAAATAGCTTCCTACCAGGTTAAGGGGGATGAGAGAAGATCTACATCAGAAACAAGGGAGGGAAGAAAAATTGACATTGGAATCTGCTGCCCTGGTGAATCCTGCTACCTGAAATGGTCAGCTCACCTTACCTCATGGGTGGGCCATACACTTATGTGTATAAACCAAAATGGTGTGGTTGGTTGCCTTGTATTTTTTCCGGGGGGCTAACCACGTGTTTTTGGCACAAGGATTTTATGCATGTACACAGCCAAGGATGGCAGCGGCAAGGCTGGAGCAAGGGACGAGGGGAGAGGGCTGGTACACCTGAGTTTCCTATAAACAAAGGGTTAGAACAAGAGTGGGAGAATATTCATTCCGGCCTTTTGTGTATTTCATTTGGACTGTCCAGTCAGAAAACACCTCTGTACTCTGATTCAGTATATTGTTTCTCTTTGATACCTGCAATGATAACGTAATATTTGATGCCCTCAAAATGGCATTTCCACCAAGACATAAAACGTGATTAAGAATACCATGAGGAAGCTGTTTTAAACTATGCAAGCTAATTCCGGCTGCAGAGGATAAATCAGTAGATTAAATACATAATGGAAGCCAGAAGCATGAAAATGATAAAAAATAGTTCTGCAGCTTGAAGGAATGCAATTAACCAATGAAGGGCAGCATGGTTGGGTTATAGTCTGCCTTATTATCCACTCTTTCCAGAGCTACCCAGGCAGAAATGTATTTCTTAGTAACTTTTTCTAAGTAGAGAATCTTCCAAGTCATGTTGTAACAGGTAACAAGGCCACATGTTACATTCATCACATGAAACCTGTTTGTTTAATATATTAATATCCTGCCTTGTCATATGTAATTTCAAGAAAAAATAGGAGCTAAAGAGGGGGATAGAAAATGAGAAAGGCAGCCAAGAACTCTCTTTGCCTGCTTCCAGATAAACCCTGAAAGCTCTCTGCAGTCAGAGCCTGACTGATATGTAATTATTTACGTGATGTTTGTAATGTGTACCTAGAGAGACGCAAACATGTTGGTTTCAGTTTCTCTCATTTTCTCATTATTCCAACCTTAATTTCATTTCTCCACATTTCTACATCATTTTTTTAAACTTCATGAAAATTCATCAGTGAATTTGTAATACACACATTTTTGTATGCTATTTTGCCTAAAACACACATTTTTGCAAAGGAAATTCCCCAAATTTAATGCATTTTTGCAATGTAATGTACACTAATATATGAATGTTATGTACACTTTACCCCAATATATGCATGTTTGTACCCAGTTATTGGCTAGAGAACTGCATTGCAAAATTCAGAGAAGTGGGAATTTTGAAAGTGTTCTGCTTCAGTTCATCTATTGTTTCAGAAAGTACAAATTTGTTATAGTTAGCTTTAAATGTGAATTGAATCAAATTTCTCCCCCACCCCTACATGCAGCCATGCTCTCAGTATACAGTGGTACCTTGGTAATCGAACGGCTTGGCTCCTGAACAAATTGACTCCCAAAACACCACAAACCCTCACAAAGTGCGTGTTCCGGTTTGCGAACGTTTTTCGGAAGCCGAACGTTTGACGTGGCTTCTGCGGCTTCCGATTGAGTGCAGGAAGCTCCTGCAGCCAATCGGAAGCCATGCCTTGGTTTTCGGACTCCCGGAACGGATTCAATTTGAGAAGCAAGGCGCCACTGTAATGGTTTCCATTTAAGTTACTTTCCTGAAGGAAACCCAAAGCACCTGATAAGAGGTACAGAAGAATATATTTAGCAATATCAAATTATCAGTCCAAATTAGGGCTGTGCTATAAATTGATATATTGTCTGATATTGAATTTTAAATCAAGTTGTGATAACCGTTTGTTTGTTTTTTAAAAATGACCTTTCAATATATCACAAATCGTGTGTGGTATTAAAAAATCACAATATTGGAAAAACCGGGAAGTGAATGCTTCATCCTGTGTGTGCAGTCCTTGCTAACTCTGCCTCAGTCAACTCTTCCCTGCTAGCAGGCTGCTGAAAAAGCTCTCCCTTGATGGCAAATAGCTACAAAAACCGGTTACAGGCTAAGCAAAAATCACTGCCTCCTTGAGAATGAGTTAGCTCTCCCTGCCATTGCTACAAATAGCTATAGCAGGCTGCTGCAAAAACCGCTCTTTCGGTTAGCTCTCCCTTGCCATCACTACAAATAGCTACAAAAACCGGTTACAGGCTGAGCAAAAATCGCCTCAGATTTGTAAAGCCAGCTGATCCTTGGAGCCCTTTGTTAGTTGTCTGTGGAACTCCCCCCCCCCTCATGCTTGGCTTGGGACTTGCTTCAGAATAAAAGGGGGGACCCCCTGTGTTTGTTGTGTGTGCCTTTCTTTTGAGGCAGAAGCAGCCCAGAGGTTTCGTATTAACCCAGCCTACACAGCCAGCCCCATACCTCCAGCACTCGCCTCCCCAGTCCAAGCAGGAGGGAAATACACTCTCGAAATACGCTCTCCAGATGCTTGTTGGCTTGCAAGTTGCTTCAGAGTACAAGGGAGAAGGGCCTTTTGAGCCTCTTCCCTTTCTCTTCATCTGCATCTGTGTCTCTCCCCCTTGTTATGGCCCCCCATTTTCTCCTCCAGTCCCACTCCCTACCCTAGAACTCTTTTCAATTCTCCCCTCACCCCTTTGATTTCTCACACATTTGCTATTATTAATAACAAATCAATATATTGATATTAAATGTGAAATTTTGGATGCACTGTCAATCAATCAAATGACTGGTGTGAGATGTATAACACTCAGTGGTGAATTATATTTGAATAGCTAAAGTGTGACAATGAATTGGCTTTTTTTCTTGTTTACGTAGTAATGTAATTAAATTCAGTGGATTTGTAACTGGCTGACTGACCGAACCCAAAGGGTGCTCATCAATGGCTCCTCTTCATCCTGGAGAGAAGTGACTAGTGGGGTGCCACAGGGTTCTGTCTTGGGCCCAGTCTTATTCAACATCTTTATCAATGACTTGGATGATGGGCTTGAGGGCATCCTGATCAAGTTTGCAGATGACACCAAATTGGGAGGGGTGGCTAATGCCCCAGAGGACAGGATCACACTTCAAAATGACCTTAACAGATTAGAGAATTGGGCCAAAGCAAACAAGATGAATTTTAACAGGGAGAAATGTAAAGTACTACACTTGGGCAAAAAAAATGAAAGGCACAAATACAGGATGGGTGACACCTGGCTTGAGAGCAGTACATGTGAAAAGGATCTAGGAGTCTTGGTAGACCACAAACTTGACATGAGTCAACAGTGTGATGTAGCAGCTAAAAAAGCCAATGCAATTCTGGGCTGCATCAATAGGAGTATAGCATCTAGATCAAGGGAAGAAATAGTACCACTGTATCTGGTCAGACCTCACCTGGAATACTGTGTCCAGTTCTGGGCACCACAGTTCAAGAAGGATACTGACAAGCTGGAACGTGTCCAGAGGAGGGCAACCAAGATGGTCAAAGGCCTGGAAACGATGGCTTATGAGGAACGGCTTAGGGAGCTGGGTATGTTTAGCCTGGAGAAGAGAAGGTTCAGGGGTGATATGGTAGCCATGTTCAAATATATAAAAGGATGTCATATTGAGGAAGGAGAAAAGTTGTTTTCTGCTGCTCCTGAGAAGAGGACACGGAGCAATGGATTCAAACTACAAGAAAGAAGATTCCACCTAAACATTAGAAAGAACTTCCTGACAGTAAGAGCTGTTCGACAGTGGAATTTGCTGCCAAGGAGTGTGGTGGAGTCTCCTTCTTTGGAGGTCTTTAAGCAGAGGCTTGACAGCCACCTGTCAGGAATGCTTTGATGGTGTTTCCTGCTTGGCAGGGGGTTGGACTGGATGGCTCTTGTGGTCTCTTCCAACTCTATGATTCTATGAAATTTTTAGGGAACATTCTCTCACCTTAACTTTGATATATATGCTACTGATTACTTTAATTTTTGAGAAAATGTGCTAATTTAAACATTGCTACAGTAGTACTATATTGCTACAGTAGTACTATAACATAGCAGTTGTAACAATATGTTAAAGGTAAGTAAAATTTTAACAGTTTTTGAATTAGACCCATAAGTAGTAGCAGTTGCCAAGGATATTACCACGTTCACCTCCACATAGCTCCAGCCTTATTTCAGATATCGTGATATATTGAAATAATAATAATAATAATAATAATAATAATAATAATAATAATAATAATAATTTATTATTTATACCCCGCCCATCTGGCTGGGTTTCCCCAGCCACTCTGGGCGGCTTTCAACAGAACATTAAAATACAACAATCTATTAAACATTAAAAGCCTCCCTAGACAGGGCTGCCTTCAGATGTCTTCTAAAGGTCTGGTAGTTGTTGTTCTCTTTGACATCTGAAGGGAGGGCGTTCCACAGGGCGGGCGCCACTACCGAGAAGGCCCTGTGTAGCTGGTGATATATTGTGATGTTGAAAACCAGATATCACCCAACCCAGTCCAAATATATTTGCACTTCATTCTGTCAAAAGTGGCTTAACGCCTATCATAAATCTAATTGGGAAAAGGGGAGACAACCGCAGGAGGCGGGCATGTGTGGAGGACTCCCTGGTCCTTTTTTTTTTTTTTTCTTTTCTTCTTTTTTTATTTTTTTAATATACTTTATTAAATTTGATCATTACAAAATTACAGATTAAAAAAACAAAGTAATATCATATTCCATTATAAAGACATAGTTACAAATATTTTACTTTGTATTTACCTTCCCTCCCCCTCCCCTCCTTCCCTCCTCTTCCCTCCCATCCGTTACCCCCGTGCTCCTCAGTACGTGCTATGCTGCTCTTCTAACTCTATTAGTTAAACATACTTCTATATATCCTGTCTCTTAAATGATTTCACCCATTGGACTATTCAATGTCTGCCCAGGAGGAGGTTGCTTTAGTAATTTGCGATGTAATCCTCAAATGCTTTCCATTCCTTTACCTTTCTTCCCTCTGTTTTACCTCTCACTTCCTCTTCTTTTGTGTTTAAGATTTTTAGATTTAGCATTTTTAATTTCCACTCCTCCTTTTCCGGAATAATTTGTGTCTTCCATTTGCTTGCCACTAATAGTCTGGCTGCAGTTACAGCATACAAGACTATAGTTCTATCCTTGGGTCGTATGTCTTTATTTAATATTCCCAACAGGAATAGTTCCGGCGTTTTTCTAAAAGAATATTTCAATATTTTTTTGAGTTCATTATAAATCATATTCCAAAATTCCTTAACTACTCTACACTTCCACCACATATGATATAGTGTCCCCGTGTCTGAATTGCACTTCCAACATTTATTATCCATTCCTTTCCTCATTTTAGCTATTTTTACCGGGGTCAAGTACCATCTGTGTTGGACTTTTAATAGATTTTCCTGTATTTCATAATTCGGAGAGTATTCCATGTTTCTTTGCCAAGAAGTCTCCCATTGTTTCGTTGTTATTGTTTTCCCTATATCCTTACTCCATTTTAACATTGCCTCTTTTACTAATTCCTCTTCTGTTTCCCAAATAAGCATTTCCTCATACAAATTTTTTATATATTTCTTTTTCCCACTTAATAATATTTCAGATAATTTTGAGGGTTTTTTTTCAAATCCTATTTTTAAATCTTCTTTGAACCTCTGATTAATCTGAAAATACTGTATCCAACTTGTCATGTGATGTTTGATTTCATTATAATCTTTTAACCTCCACTCGCCTTCCTTTTCCTCCAATAAATCTTTATAGGTGGGCCATCTCATTTCCTTATTACTTTTCTTTTTTGTTATTATTTCCAAAGGTGATAGCCACCATGGCGTTTTCAACTCAAAATATCTACTATATTTTTGCCAAACTTTCAGCAGGGGTCTTCTTATTACATTATTCATGAATATGTTTTTTTCGCTTATATTTCCCTTTGACAGATACCAATGCCATCCTGATCCAAGGTCATGACCTTCTAATTCTAATAGGTCTGTGTTTTCCAACTCAATCCAATCTTTTATCCACGTTATCGCCGCTGCGTCATGATATAGTTTTATTTCCGGCATGCCAAACCCTCCACGCTCCCTCTTATCTATCATGATTTTATATTTGATTCTGGGTTTCTTACCTCCCCATACAAATTTTGAAATGTCCTTTCTCCATTCTTCAAGATACTTCGTACCACCTAAAATTGGCAGATTCTGAAATAGGTAGTTCATTTTAGCGATTACTTTCATTTTTATAATTGAAATTCTCCCCATTAACGAGAAATTTAATTTTGTCCAAATCTCTAATTTCTTTTTCATCTCTTTCCACGTACTTATATAATTTTCCCGTACCAAATCCAATCCATTATTCGACATAATTATTCCTAAGTATTTCATTTTCTTGATAATCTTTATTCCTGTTATTTTTTGCAATTCTATTTCCTCCTCTGTTTCTAAGTTCTTAACTAACATTTGTGTTTTATTATAATTTATTTTTAATCCTGCCACTTTGCCATATTCCTTTATAATTTCCATGACTGCCGGTATACTTCTTTCTGGATTCTCTAGTGTTAATATCATATCATCTGCATACGCCTTGCATTTAAATGATTTTTTTCCTAACTGTATCCCTTTGATTGAACTTTCCTCTCTTATGTTTGCTAATAGGACCTCAAGGGTTATTATAAATAGAATTGGCGATAGTGGGCACCCTTGTCTTGTTCCTTTATTTATAGTTATTTCTTCTGTAATTTTATTATTTATTATCAAATTTGCTCTTTGTTCTTTATAGATTGCCGCTATTGCCATTTCCATTTTTTCTCCTAATTTCAAACCTTTTATGGTTTTAATCATGAAGGGCCATGCCACATTATCAAAAGCCTTTTCGGCGTCCAGCGATAGCACCGCAGCTTTTTTATCTCTTCTAGTCTCAAGGTATTCAAATATGTTTATTATATTTCTAATGTTCTCTTTTGCCTGCCTGCCTGCCTTTAACAAATCCCACTTGGTCTTTATGGATAATTGTTTCTAATATGTTTCCCAATCTCTTTGCTAATATTTTTGCAAATATTTTGTAGTCAGCATTCAACAGTGAGATTGGCCTGTAATTTGTAATGACCTCTAAATCTACTTCTTTTTTTTGGCAATAATATAATCATAGCTTCTTTCCATGTGTTTGGCGTCACTCCTTTTTGCAATATAAGATTCATCAAATGTTTTAATGGTTCTAAAATTATACTTTCCTCCAAACTTCTATAATACTCCACTGGGAGGCCGTCTGGGCCCGGGGCTTTACCCCTTTTCATTTCTTTCAATACTTCTCCTATTTCCTGTAATGTTATTTCCTTATTCAAATCCATATATACGTTCTCCGGTATCTGGGGCCATTTCATCCTTTTTAAATAATTATTCATCTCTGTTTCACTAATATTTTCCTTTTGGTACAATAATTTGTAATATTCTCTGAAAATTTTTTCTATTTCCTCTCTTTTCTCTATTATTTTGCCTTTATCTCTAATTCTATTAATTAATTTTTGACTTTGTCTTTTTTTTATTTGCCAAGCCAGCATCTTACTTGGTTTATTGGCCCATTTAAAATTTTTGTATTTCCAATGTTGTATTATTTGGTCTAATTCTCTATCAATTAAATTTTCATACTTACATCTTAGAATTTTTAGCTCTTTTCCAATTTCCTCCTTTTGTGTTTTATAGAAATTTTTTTCTTTCTTTCTTATTTCTTCCAATAGTTTTTCTTTTTCCTTTTCTCTACTCCTTCTTAATTTTGAATTCTGCTGGATGAAATAGCCCCTGATTACAGCTTTCCCCGCATCCCATACCGTCTTTGCATCTATTTGAGCACCACCATTCTTTTCAAAATATTCTTTCATTACTTCATTCGCCCCCTGTAGAATATCCTTATTGTTCAACAGAAACACATTCAATCTCCACCTCTTTACCTTCCCTTTCTCCCCCTCCTCTAAACTCAAACAAATTGGATTGTGGTCGGAAAGCACCTTCGCTTTTATTTCTATTTTTTCCATTTTTAGTAGTAATTCTTTCGAGACCCAGATTGCGTCTATCCTGGAGGCTGTCTGGTGTCTTTCAGAGAAATAAGTAAATTCTTTATCTATTGGGTGCTTATACCTCCATGTGTCTTTCATATCAAACAATTCCATACACTCCTCAAAATTTTTTGGTAGTTTTTTGTACTTCTTTCCTTTCAGATCTTTAGATTTGTCTAGCTCTGGGTTCAAGACCCCGTTCAAATCGCCCATCAATATTATTTTTTTGTCTATATATTCCAATAGCTGTTCCTGTAAATTTTTAAAATATTCCACTTTACTTCCGTTGGGCGCGTATATGCCCACCAAAATCCATTGCTCCCCCTCGACCACAATTCTTACTATTATTGTTCTTCCCTCCTTATCAGTCCAGATCAAATTTGGTTCCCATTTTGGTCTTACATAGATCACTACTCCCTTTTTCTTTCTCTCCTCCGCCGCAATAAACTCTTTTCCTAATTTATCATTTTTTAACAACCTCTGATGGCTCTTATTTATATGTGTTTCTTGTAAGCACACTATATCACAGTTTTGTTTTCTAATATAATGCGTTAATCTATTCCTCTTTTTTTTATTATTCATCCCATTTATATTCCATGAAATAATTTTTAATTTCATTTTGTTATCTATATCAGATTTTATTAAATATCTTTATTAAAAATGTTTTTAATAATTTTTAATTGTCAATACTTTAATTTATATTTCTAGGCGTTTCAGAGGAGAGATAGAAAACGGAAGCAATTCATAACATTTTCAGTGAAGGGTTGTCTTCTCATTCGTATTTCATTTTTCTTCTCCTTCTTCCCCTTCTTCTCCTTCCTCCGTCTCTGTGACATCTTCTTCTTCTTCCGCTTCTAGTTGTTGATTTTGCAAGTCTTTTGAAATTTTTGGTTTTACTCCTCCCAGTTCCTGAGTATAAGTCCTATAGAACCTGTCAGCATCCTTCACGTTGTCAAATTTCCTCCTTTTTCCTTTGAAATAAAACGAAAGTCCTTCAGGGAATTCCCATCTGAAGTAAATCTTTTTAGCCTGTAGAGCTCTTGTGAGAAAGAAATATTTCCTTCTCTTTTGTACAAGTCTCGGTGGAATTTCCTTCATAATCGCTATTTCTACTCCCTCTATTTTCAGTGGGTCCTTTCCTTTTTTCTGTAACACTTTGTTTCTTAGCCACATTGTCGTAAAGGTTACTAAACAGTCCCCTGGCCAGTTATTTTGTTGTGCTTTCTTGGAGATGACTCTAAAAATTCGCTCTATGCGTGACTCCAGTTCCTTTTCCTCTATCTTCAGCCATCTTGCCAGCTCAGTTATTATTATTCTCTCTATATCCTCATTTTGTGTTTCTGGGATGTTTCTAAATCTCAAGGTTTTCTCTCTGATTTGCATTTGAAGCATCGAAAGGGCGTCTTGTGAGGCTTCTTGTAATATTTTTTGCGTCTCCAGCTGTTTCCTTAATTCTTCCACTTCTTTTTTTAATTCCTTTTTGTCTTTTGGGATTTTCTTTATAGCTTTCTCCATCAATTGGCTCTTCTCCTGTAGTTCTTGGCTTGCTCTCTCTGATGCTGACATTCTTTCCTCCATTTTCATTACTTGTTCCTTTATTTCTTTTTTTTCCTTCTCTGTATTTTCCATCCTTCCCTCCAATTTTTCCATTTTTTCCTCAACGCCCTTCAGTCTGTCATTCATGTCCTTTTTCATTTCAGAGAGTTCTTGTTTTATTTCACCCATATCATTCCTCAGTCCAAGTAGAAGCTCCTTGAAATCCACATCCAAATCCATTCCAGACTTTCTCCTCTTCTCTTCTGGTACTGCTCCCGATCGGTTGGTATTTATCTTACTCATTTTCCTGGTTATTCCTCCTGTCTCTAGCTAAATTTAATTTTTGGTTGTGCTGTGCCTCTTACTTGCACTGTTCACCTTCCCAGGTATTTCACTTGAGATTTATTCTTCCAACCAGTAGGGGTCGCAGTGAATTTCTGAATCTCTATATTCCTGTTATGAGTTTACTCTCGCCCCACTTTAGCGCCCTAGTATTTCCTTTTTCGTCACATCCGTCTTCTTTCGCTCCTCCGTCTGCTCACTCATCTGCTCAGCATTCCGCCGCCATTTTCCGCTCCGCTACGACCCGATTTCTCGCCTCTCTCTTTCCCGTCGCAGCCTCCGCCCTCACCCTCCACACTTATCTCGCCAATTCCTTCGTGGCACCTCCACGCAGAATTCTCCACAAGCTACAGCAGTATATAGTCCAAATATCGTAAGTATTCGCTCTTATTTCCGCAGCATGCACGCCTCCCTTAATAGTTACTCCACGTTTATTTTTTCCTTCTTTTATATTATATTTTCCTTTGCCGACAGCGCTCTCTATGTTTACTTTGTCAGGTTCTTTATGCTCCCCCTTTATCCGCCGCTGTTTCGCTCTATAAGTTGTAACTATGCCTAATCACTTTCGCGGTGGGGGGGGGTTATTTTTTTTTCTCTTTCTCCCTGGTGTTCTTCCCGGTTAACACTGCGCCTCGGTTGTGTGTAATTAAAAGCAAACAGGAATTTTACCGACCCGATCAGGGGGGTGACAGGCTTTCAGCTGGTGGGATTAGTTCTTCTTTGTCTTAGTGCCCTGGGACTCCTTCGCTCCTGCCCGTCGGGACGGGGGCTGTTGAAGACCCTTCCGGACACCACCGACTCTTTTCGCTCCAAGAACCCTCCTTGGAGCTTTCCCGGGGTTCGGTTTAGCCTCCCGATACCCCTCCGCACCAGCTAGTTGACTTGAGAGTACAAACTCTCAAATCTCTCACCCGCTTCTGATCTGCGGCAAAACCGGAAGCCCCCGAGGACTCCCTGGTCCTGAATGGGGTAACTGTGCCCCTGAAGGACCAGGTGCACAGGACCAGACCTTTAAGAGACATCTGAAGGCAGCCCTGTTTAGGGAGGCTTTTAATGTCTAATAGATTATTGTATTTTAATGTTCTGTTGAAAGCCGCCCAGAGTGGCTGGGGAAACCCAGCCAGATGGGCGGGGTATAAATAATAAATTATTATTATTATATAACCCTGAAAATCCCCAGGCGATCAAGCATGAAAGGGTTATAGAAAGTTGCTGTTGCTTCTTTTGGGTCATGGGTCAATGTATCTGACTGTCAACCAGAAGGTTGGTGGTTTGAGCCCACCCAGGGATGGCTGTGGGCAGGATTCCTGGACTAGGTGACCCTTGAGATCCCTTCCAACTGCACTTGAGTCATAGAGGTAAATATGTTTGTGGGCTGAAGAAAACCATGAATAACCTCTAACAATGAGTTTGAAGTGTAGATATGGAAGTATAAGCTCCGGACTTGCCTTTCTTTCAGAACAAACAAATGGCAGTATACCATTAATCATCAGATCTCCTTTATTCAGTCACATTTTCTCTTTTATTCACAGCAGCATATAGGCTTTGTTACAAAGTGCAGAGAAGTGAGCTGGCAGTTCTGTAATGCTGCCTACATGTCTTTCTTTCAATTAAGTTCACCCTCCCTGCAAGTCTGTGGGACCTTGACGTCAGTAATAGCTTCTTAAAAGAGAGAAGGAAAGTTCAATTAGAGCCTCATGAAAAATAGGCTTCTCCAGGATAAGATTGATTACACAAGAGCTTTTTTTATTCCTTCAAGAACATATGGTCAAAGAGGCAGGTTTATGGTATCTAACCCAGTTTTCCAATCCTGCATTTTTTAAAGCATCCCCAAGCTTCCCCCAACCCCCATTAGAGTAAATATTCACCCTGTAACATGACTGCCTTGCCCCTAAATTTCTTCTCATGTCAAAAGAGTAGCAATAAAACTGCTAGCACATTTGCAAAGCTAAGCAGGGTCCAGTATCATTTCAAATGGGATTTGGGGCCTCATGTTGAGATTCCTGCATTACTGGGGGTTGGACTAGATGATTCTCGGGGTCCCTTCCAACTTATTTCTTGAGAGATTCTTTGAACAACATGGTTTTGGATTCATGGAGGATAAGACAAGATAAATCTTTCATCTGATTCACCAGGACATTTCTCACGATTTCCGCAGACACCCCTTTCCTTTCCTTTCCTTTCCTCTCCTCTCCTCTCCTCTCCTCTCCTCTCCTCTCCTCTCCTCTTCTCTCTCTCTCCTCTCCTCTCCTCAGTCATTCCTTGAAACTCTATAAACAACTTAAAAAGTTTATTGGAAATGTTGGTGTGCCAAGGGCATAGTATCCTCAGATGAAAATTGGGACATTTCTCACATCCCCCCCATCTGACCCTCCTCAACCCCCCATTTTCTGTCATCTCCTTCCCACCACAGAGCATTTCCTATCAGAAGAAAGGCGAGTGAACAACAAAGAACCTACACAAACAACGCTGACACCAAACCCTACATATATCAAGTAAAATAGAAACATCGTCACCCCACCCCACCCTTCTCCCCACCCACCTCCTTCCCCCCTTTCTTCCTAATGTCTCAACAAATGAAACTGATCTGCAAAAATGTTACATGGAAAAAATACGAGAGAGACATTGTACACACCTTTGTAAATCAAGAAAATCTTTAAGAAGAAGAAAGGCGAGTGTCAACACCAGTACACCAACGGGACACAGCACACACACCCTCCGCTGTCCTGAGGAAACCTTTTAATCCCTATTATGTTCTATGGTAGATTTACACAAAGAAACACCCCAATAATACATTTTAGAAAGGGACAAGATCTGACGTGGACACACAAAGTGTTATTGTTTTTTTTTAATCAAGACTTCTTGCGCTCCTCTCCTCATCCACTTTCTTCCTGCCCCCCCTCAGAGCTGGTGTGTCACACAAGGCTGGGCCTTGGCGGTGGCAGCTTCTCCCCCTCCTCGCCCACGAGCTGCTCAGAGGAGGAGGCTGGCAGCGGTGGCCATGGAGACGCAACAGGATGCTCCACCGCTGTTCAGGATCCTCATCTTCCTTGAGCTTGGCAGCTGGCAGGGGAAATAGGGACATTCTGGGATCAAATCAGAAGCCGGGGTGGCTTTCATAATTCCAGGAGTATCCCTGGAAAAGAGGGACACTTGGAGAGTTTGGAATCTTGCCTCAGATTTGGAACATATATGATTTGATACAGGTCTGACAAAGCTAAAGTCGTTTAATATTCTATAAAGACATGACTAGGAAAGAAGCAGGCCAACCCAATGATCTAACACTGCCACTTGCTTTTTTTTAAATGAAGTTTATTTTACAACACAAACACACACACTCATAAGACTAAACATAAAAATAATAATAAACAAGCAGCGAAAAACAAAAAAGAAAAACATAAAAAGAAAAAGAAAAAATGTCAAAGTAATATACAGAAGCTTATACAAAACAAATAATAAACAATATATATACCATATTTCAGTTCTTCTTTTCTTCCAATTGACTTCCTTCATCCTCAGCACAGTTCTATTTTCGTTTTTGGTAAACTGTTTCCTTCTTATTTTGTTTTTACCCACTTTCCTTTCTATTTTTAGCTTTTACACCATAATTTGTTTTGCAGAAGTTAATCAAAACAAGTCCCAAGTATTAATTTGAGGGCACTGCTTTTTAAGGTATTATCTATACTTTTCCCATTGTTTTTGAAATTTTTGCTTGGGCTGACCCCTAATAGCCTCTGTCAGTCTAGCCAATTCAATAGAGTCAAATAAGTTGTCCTGCCATTCTTTTTTTGTCAGTATTATTTCTTTCCCCCAATTTTTGGCAATTAGTGTTCTCGCAGCCCCTGTAGCATGAAGGAATGTTTTCTTATTTTCTCTGGCTATATCTGTATCTCGTATCCCCAATAAAAAAGGTTCTGTTTTCTTAACAAAATTTTGTTTGAACATTTTCTTTAGCTCTTCATATACCATATTCCAGAAGCCTTTGATTTTATCACAGTTCCACCACATATGTAGAAGCGTCCCCTCTACTTGGTTACACCTCCAACACAGATTTGATTTTGTTTTATACATTTTACATATTTTGGTTGGTGTTAAATACCATCTGTAAAACATATTTATCAAATTTTCCCTTATCACTTCGTAAGCCATAAATATCCAACTCTCCATCCATAATTTTTCCCATGATGATAAATCAATAGACTTACCTATGTCTATAGCCCTTCTAATCATTACCTCTTTTACTTGTTCATCCTTAACCTCCCATTCCAGTAGTGTTTCATACATTTTAGAAATTACCTTTGTCTTATTTTGTAATAACTCTTTATCAAGTAATGAGATTTCATTTGTAAAGCCTTTTTTTCTTGTCTGCCTTGAACACTTCGTTTAGTTGGTGATACTTTCTTTATTTTCTTTATTTCTTAAAGAAAAGCTGAGTTTACATAGTGACTCAGAAATATAGAGGCGTCCTCCACCATCCCAATATGCCTTGTTAGCAGTTCAATCCACCTTGGGAATGTGAGAGCATGACTTGAATCACCACAAGTTGTTTTGTTATTTGGGGTATGCACAGAGCTGATGCACACCCCTACAAGACATGAATTACCGGTACTCTGCTGAAATAAACAGGATTAACTCATAATAATAAATAGTCCATAAGCTCCTAGATAGATACAAACAATGATTCTACTGCAGGCTGAGGGACAAGTTCAATGATGCCATGTTCTTTATGAGATCATTACAGTTTGTAGCATGGACGGAGCCAGGATTTTTTGGGGGGGGCAGGACTTTTGTTCGGGGGAGCAGAACCGAAGTGATTGGTCAGTTAGTTAAATATTTCTAATGTTTTACTTGATCTAGGAGAGGCAGCTGCCTCCCCATCCCCCCTTGACTACACCCATGGTTTGTAATGTGATAATGATAACCAAGACTTCATGAAATTGTGTCAGAACTGTTAATGAACTCAAGTTTAGCTATCTACCAACTCTACCTAGCCCTTAATTTCCCACCCCACTTTAGTGTGGTGACTTTGAGGAAATAAATGGAATATTTAAAAATGATGTGCAAAGCTTTGCATTGTATAAATATTACCTGTGCTTTGATGTATTGAATTTGTGCTTGCTATGACTTTGTTTGGAGAGAGAGAGAGAGAGAGAGAGAGAGAGAGAAACTGTATATGGAGCAGATGGTACAATCCCTGTGTAGAACTTTAAACTCTTAAAGGGTTTCCTTTACTTCTTAACTATTCAAATGGGAAACATGAACAGTTATAATGTATGGCAGCCATTCATTTGTAAATAGGGGGTGGGAGTTACGTTGCAGGGACATAACAGGGTTGGGGCTTCTCTTGTGATCTTAGTGGCTGGAGTCTGGGTCAGGTTTGGCCCTCCGCCTGCTGTTCAGTAGATTCCAGCCAGTGTGCTTAGTGCCATATAACCAAGTGGGAGAAACCGAGAACTGAGTCAGCCCCTTTTATGACCTGCATTCTGTTTCCTAGAGTGCATTTTCAAAGGGCCATAATTTACTTCACTAGTAACTTCAGCAGTAAAGTGCACCATTCCTGTACAATTTGCACTGTGGCGATTAAGCTACTGCTGTTCTCCCCTAATTTATCTCCAGGCTAAGAAGAAAAAAAACAATAGCTATCTTGAAATAAATGTAGTTCCTTGAAATATTAAGAGAGTATGGAGAATTCTGATTTTTAAAAGGACATGTTTGCACAGGGATGACAGAAGTTTCACTCTATTCCTGAACCCTTCTTACTGGCTCAGTTCAAACATTATGCTGCACCATAGTTAGGAAACCATGGTTAGCAAACAGCTGGCAGATTTAACACTGAACTGCAGTTAACCATACCAGTCATGCAGTGGTTGGTAGAAAGGGAGCCAACACTAAACCATGTGTAAACTGCCTGTGTAAACGCACAATTTGCTAGACCCTTTTGACTTCTTCCTCTCCGTGCGTCAGTGAACTCAGGGAGAGCGGGAGCAGGCCCACACCCACAGGCCCTACAGGGCAGCAGGCCCACAGAGTGCCCCTTGTGGCGTAGTGTGCGCTGCCAGCGCCTGGGGCAAGGCAAGGATTGTGCCCCCTAACCTCTTTCTGAGTGTTGTGTGGGAGGCAACAGGTGGGCTTCACTTGCTGCACCCCTGTAGCGGCTGCTCCTCATAGAGATCGCCTACTAGTTCCTGTGTTTCCCCTCTCAGCCCTTCCTTGGCTTCCTCTCTTTGGCTGTGCAGCATGAGGGTGGGCACTGACCAGTCCTGGGCGAGCAAGCAGCTCTCCTCTCTGTGCTCCTGCCGTGGGTCATGCGCCTCGCCCAAGGACACATGCCGGGAGGGAGGCCCCAAGAAAGGACCGGCATGGGCAGGGAAAAGTTCAGGCTCAGGCCAGTGGGAGTTCTGCCCAGGGGCGGGCGTCCCTCCGCCAGCTGCAGCCCTGAAGGCCCGGCTCAGGCACGACTCGCCTCCCCATGGTTTCAGGTGGCAGCCACGCAGCCTCAGCAAGGGAGCCTGTGGTGGGGGTACCGGGTTGTGCCCCCTCAAAATTTTGCGCCTGGGGCCACGGCCTCCCTTGCCCCCTACACCACTACACCACTGTCCAGACATCGTGAGGTACGAAAATGGCTCTTAGGACCTATGCTGACGTAATTTCATGGCGTCACTCAAAAATCTTGCCACATTCTCCACAACATTTTTACTACAATTGTTCAACAGATAAGACACCCTAGAAGAGTCAGTGTGATAAATCCCCTCTTTCAATAAGGAGGCCAAATACTTATCATATACGTACTTTTGCATAAAATGGGCAATAAAATAAGACATGTGTGATGGATTTGACCTGCTTTGTGCCAGAAGGACAGTATCTTACAGGATATGGGGTTTTCGAGAATCTACTTGCAAAACTGCAGACAGCAAGACATAAAATTTTGTGAGGGAAAGAGCTCTGTGTAGTTGGGGATCATAAAAGTGATGTAAATATGGAGTGTCCTGGGCAAACAAAGTTGGAATTCCCAACCCCAAGGGGGAACAGGTTTTATTGGCTGTGCTGCTAAGGGTTTGGAATTCAGTCTCTAGGATTCTGCACTTGAGTGTCTGGAATGCTTCCAATTGTGGGAGCATAAGCAGTGACTTGAGTGATAGATCACAGGTTCTGATTTTGCTCTCATTGTGAGCCAACTATTTGGAGTGGTGGGATTCTGCCAGCATATGGAAAGCTAAAGAGGACGGATTGGTTAACTGCACCAACCCATAATGGGATGCCATACAGGAGTTTTTGGCCTACCTTGACATTAAAGACCTTTAGTCCACCTGGGACAAACTGATTCCCTCTGTTAAAGCAGAAATGGGTGATAGCCAGAGCTAGAGTATCTACCCCATTAAGTGTGAGTTTACAATGGTGTTGCCAGAAGGTGTTATATTGGAAGTGGATGCCTAGGTATTTTAAAAAATTAACCTGTTCCAACGGGTTTCCACTGATCTCCACCTATGAGGCTTCCAAGATCTTGAGAAAACAAGCACTTTAGATTTTGTGAAGTTCAGTTCCAGTCTGTTGGCTATACAATATTCCTGGCAGCAGCATAAAAGCCACTTCAAGCCAACCCTTGTGCGACACAAGATGGCTGTGTCATCGGCACATAGTAAGATGGGAACGTGGATGGAGCTGAGCTTTGGGCAATGGCCATCCACCCCATGTAAATGGTGCAAGGTCATTTAAGAAAAGGTTGAATAAATACGGGACTAAGACGCAACCCTGTTTTACCCCTTTGTTGGCAATGATTTGGGGGGTTAGCCTGCCTGATTGGGAGCATCTCACCTGGCAGCGCGTGGAGGTGTATAGTTTTCTGATGAGAAAGAGTAACCTTTCATTGATGTGTCTAATTGAACTTTATAGGCACTGTGATGATCCATACAATGTTTTTAAATGTACTTGTTTTCACTTGTATAACTTGTGTGAAAGGGCGCCTTTTATTTTCAGAATCCTATCAGTTTCAATTGTAGTTGTGAACTATAACAGATGTTTCTTTATTATGAAGTAATCCATTTTAAAGGCATAAAGTGATTCCAGATTTATGCTATACATTGTGTCCTGTATGACCTCCTTAGCAGCAAAGAAGAATGTCACACTTTGATCAGTTGCAATGGCGGAGAGGTAATATTTATTCAGCTCTTTCTGTTCAGACATGTCTGTTTCATACCCTAAATTCTGATTGGTTGGCAGGGCACATGGAAACCTTGGATCATGTTTCTGGATTCTCTTCCTTGTCCCAGAGCCAGCGTAGTCATTCCAATTCTAGGCTTGTATCTAGCCAACATAAATGCAAGTGGATATATAGGCATGTTGGAACGAATTGCAATATTTACTCTGACAATTCATTCTTTTACTTGAAATGTCTTGGGTTTAAGTTACATGTGGTACTATCCTATGCATGTTTACTCAGATGTAAGTCCTATAAAGTTTAGTGAGGCTTGTTCCCAAGTAAATGTGCACAGTATTCCAGCCTTGAAAGGAAATTGTAACCTGATAGACAAACAATAACATTATCTATGAAGCTTGACCTGTAATTCTTGCAAACCATTTTTCCTTTGCTAAACTCTTTTCATTACTGTAGTGGGTCTCTTAATTGCCAAGGCTGCATTCCTGTTCACAGTTACTTGGGAGTAAGTCCCATTAAACATAACGAGAGTTACTTTTGAACAGACATGGACAGAACTACACTGTTCCCCTGCTTTGTGTATTTTCTGTTACAGTTGAAAAACTGAGAAAGTCCACAGTTTCAAACTCGCCTCTACCAATAGCAGGCAGCCTTAGGCAAGCCACTCTTTCAGCCTCACATGGGGATAGTAACTCACATCTGAGTTGGGCAAACTTTTTGCTCCCAGGAACTGCATGGAACAGTGGACAATGGGTCCGTTGCCAGAGCTGCTGGTGGGTGTTGGTGGGGCTCTCTTCGCTTTTTTACCTACATATGCTCATCCCACAGTCTCTCTCTCTCTCTCTCTCTCTCTCTCTCTCTCTCTCACACACACACACACACACACACACACACAGATACACACACACATGAGCCTTCCCCCCTCGCTGAGTCTCTTTCCCTCTCTCTCTATCTCTTGAACCCACACTTTCTTCCCTTTCATCTCAACATAGAGGGATGGAAAGATCTAACCCCCCCCCCCCATTGCACTGAGATGACCTTACCCCTCCCCTCTCCCTAATGTTTGGTGCTGGGAACAGCTGAGGAGTGTTCACCTACTTCTTAGCTTTTCCAGGCACTAATCATCTGGACACCTTGAAGGGGGAATCAGCTGGGGAGCAAGCAAGGGGCCAGTGGGCTGCACAGGAGTTGGCTGCGAGGGCCGCATGTGGCCCACTACTTGCCCGTATGTGCCTTGTAGTAAGGAGCACCAGAATATATTGTTGGTGACGTGTCTTCAAGCCTGTGATGTGCTGTTTGAATTGTAAATATTATCCCAGCTCAATTCTTGCATCTATTCTCCTGCCTTTGGAACTTTTGTACATAGCATATAAAGGCCAATTTAAACCCTATGAGCTAATAGCAAACTCAGTCTTTAAATGGTGATCCATATAGAGTGGTACCTCAGGTTACAAACACTTCGGGTTACAGAATCCGCTAACCCGGAAGTAGTACCTTGGGTTAAGAACTTTATCTCAGGATGAGAACCGAAATTGTGCGGCGGTGGCAGCTGGAGGCCCCATTAGCTAAAGTGGTACCTCAGGTTAAGAACAGTTTCAGGTTAAGAACGGACCTCCAGAACGAATTAGGTTCGTAACCAGAGGTACCACTGTATAGGCAAAACTGCACTATCCAAGCACAAGTGGAAGGAATTGGCAGACCAGACGGTCAGGATCCCAAGATGTGCAGAAATATATCTAAAAAATAATTAGGGGCAGAGGCCCCGGTCCAGTCATTGTTGCGGCACCAGAGACAATCTGTTATGACGGTGCGATGTGACATGACATCATCACGTCACATTGCAACGTCATTATGGCCCACCGCGGGGGGCCTGTCGGCGCGCCTGATCTGATGTTTTATGGCCAGTCTTGTAGATATGTGTGGATGCAGTTCACCTGTCTGTTACTTTTAGAGGCAGTTTTAGCAAATATCCATTTGTTCTGGTGATACTTCTGTCTGAGGTGCAGATATCACAAGGCATATTTGTCAAAATTTAAAGTACTCTTTCAAATGGCTAAGCAGTGTGATGAATTTAGGAAGTTCCTTGTGATAGTTTTTGCACATGCTGCTCTATTTCTGTTCAGTGTCCAGTATCGTGTCCACACAAACATTCATATAATAGAACAGTGGCACACCTCTGTTTGATGACAAAAGTGCACAGTGTCTAAAATCAACAGTAACCTTCATTATAAAAGAAGCCAGACTTAAATTGAGATTGCAGGGGGATGTATTAGATGACCCTCGGAGTCTCCTGCAGCTCTATGATTATATGATTCTGTGAAATATGTTATTATGGGATATTCTTAATATATGAAACAAGTTACTACTTGAAAATATTCTAAACCATAATAATTCAAGTGCAAAATCATACATGAAAAATATAGGACAATATATTGATCTGTTATTTGACAACATTTCCACAACTTTGTTGAATCATATGATAAGTTAACTAATCTGTGTCACTATTGGTCTCTTTTGGACTAGCTGATGGTATATTAAAAGGCAAAGGGACCCCTGACCATTAGGTCCAGTCATGGACGACTCTGGGGTTGCGGCGCTCATCTTGCTTTATTGGCCAAGAGCCGGCGTACAGCTTCCGGATCATGTGGCCAGCATGACTAAGCCACTTCTGGCGAACCAGAGCAACACACGGAAATGCCGTTTACCTTCCTGCCAGAGCGGTACCTATTTATCTACTTGCACTTTGATGTGCTTTCGATCTGCTAGGTGGGCAGGAGCAGGGACCGAGCAACAGGAGCTCACCCTGTTGCGGGGATTCGAACCGCCGACCTTCTGATCAGCAAGCCCTAGGCTAAGTGGTTTAGACCACAGCGCCACCCGCGTCCCTTGTGTGATGGTATATTGCTTTGGTCAAAATCTGAACACCCATACAGTTCAGTTCAGTGCATGGGATGCTATTTTATTTGCAGCCGCAGCTCATGGTTTTGCAGCCTTTCTAGCAGTTGCACTTTATTAACATCAGGATTGCTTCTGCTACCAGTGAGTTGATGCACGTTACCAAGACAAGCTGTCGCGACCCGACTAGACACTGATAGACCGGGGTCCGCCAGGGTCGCGCCATGCGGGCGCCAGGAAGGGGAACCATGCAGCGGGCCAGAGAAGGGGGCGACTGCAGAGCCAGGCGCGCAGGGGTTAAACCGAGCGCAGCAAGGCCCGACCTCGCCCAGGCATGCCCCGCGGGGTAAACAACCCCAGAATGGGCGATAACGACCGCTAACGAGCCATCAGCAGCGGGCGTGGTGGAACCGGCAGCATCGCAATAACAATGCAAAAAGCACCCATGAATGGTGCAGGTAGACCAGAGCAGTTAACTCTTTTGTCCAAGCCACCCCGGGTGGGGAAGAGGATTACCCCCGGACCTTTAGGGCAGAAGGGAGGGGGGAATTGGGAGTCATCCAGCAAGGTGTACATAAGGGGGATTCTGAGATGGCCTCCTCAGAATCCTCACGGACTTTCCACGTTTCTCTGTGTGCTGTACAATAAACTTCAAGACAACTTCCGCTGACTTCTCGGAGTGGCGTGCGTTCTTGACAGCTAGCTACAGTCACCATTGGGGACACGACACAAGCACAGCATTTGATTCCACAAATAGCTCGTGATGAGCAGGCAAATGAAGTAGACTGAATTAGCTGGATCATAATATTCTGAGTTCTTTGAACTATGGATAATAACAAGCCTAATGTAGCCGGAATAAGTTGTTCAACCTGAGCTTGTCAGTTTTGCATATAGTGTAAAATCTAACTGGAAATAATATAATTAAAAATGCAGTTAGGAACCATTACCATCCTGTACCCTTGAGTGGTAGAACGTTCCTTTCCTTTAATTTTGTCTCATCTGTCTCTCTTCCTTCATGGAATGTTTGGTGCCATGGTCGGTCACCACCACACTTCATGATAACATTCTGCTGTTTGAATGTGTTTACGGCCAAGCACAATAGGAGCAGGTGAGCCATAATTTTGATAATCATGCTCAGAGAAATACTTTGAGAGGGTTTCTGTGCTTGTCAGGTGTGATATGCATCATTTCGCCGTTACTCTGATCTAATAGTAAAATGAACCTTTTCATGCCTCCGAACCACACTTAGAAGCTCTTGCCTGCTGTTTTCACCAGGCATTCCATTATCAATGCACCTGCTGGCCCCACCACTGACCTCTGTGTGGCCAAAGGTCTGAAGGGGACTTCTATGCATGAAGGGACCTAGGTCCTTCACAACTCTGTGGCAGAATACACAGAAGGTGGGAGTGAGCTAGCAGGCACGACCCCCCGCCCCAATGTGTTCAGTATGTGCAACATCAAATTTGTGAGAAGAGGAAAGGTAGGGCCTGTTAGTGCTTAAGTAACTATCATGAACCTCCATATCTCATTGTCATCACCTTTTAGCAGTGAAAACTTAAGTCTACAATGGGTTCTTGAATGGTTTTAGGAAAGTGCTTTCCTAAAACCAACTTTTCAAAATGCCCTTTGCCTTGGGGTTTTCTATTAGTGTAGCTTTGATTGATATCAATGGTCAGGGATGAGCTGTGGGCTGTGGGCAGCATTCTGAGGTGAGCTGTGGGATGAACCCAATCGCAAGATGGAAGAGCAAGTCACAGCTGAAGGAAAGTAAACTGCAGTTCCCAGGATTCTTTGTGGCAAAGCCATGTGTTTTAAATGTGCTTTAAATGTATGGTGTGGATGCAACCAAAGCAACACATCATTTAAACCACAAAGTCATAGCAGCAACCATTCAGCTACGAGTAATATCAGAAAACTGCACCTAAAAATAGTTTATCTCATTATACAAATACCTGGCCAGTATAAAATTATCTACAGTCTCCTTGTAAAAACAACATCCCATATCTCCTCCCCTCCACTTTCCACTGTCCAGGCACATCAAGTGAAGGTGAGACTTCAAAGTGCAATACTTAATAAATGCTACGGCAATTTAATGACTCAGTAATGGCAGAGCAATAAGAATAAAACAAGTACAGCAAAACTATCAGCTAATAGTAGAGTAGTAAAAATAAAACAAATAAAACAAAATAATCAACTAATAATAGAAAGCAAAAATAACCAACGCTGCACCTTCCCCTCTTCTCTCTCCTCCCATAGCAGCTGCAGTAGTGTCAATATACAGTATATACCGGTATACACAAACACAAACATAGAGCGACATGTATGGGATATAGTAACTGAATCACTGCCATTTCCACAGTTTCTTGCGCTAGTGGTTACAGTGATCTTCCCCACAGTGCCTCAGATGCTGGTCTTCCACTGACACCAGGCCTCTCCCCCAAGCTCTCACCTGGAAGCAATCCCTGTGCCAGTCTCCTCTCCTGATATAACTTTTACACCCACTTCAGATTCATCCCACCAGCCACTGTTAGATGAGTGATGGACGCTTGGTGCTCTAGAAGCTGCCCACACTGCCCACATCACACCAGTGCTTTAGCAGAAAAATAGAGCAAAAACAGGGCCTGTGAAACAAGAGGGAAGTATTGGCATGCTCAGATAAACCTAGAGGTTTGCAGAACTGTTTGCTTTTAATCTCAAAAAGCATAAACCTAAGGGCACAATCCTACCCCCTGAAAAACAGCCCAGTGAGAACTGAACATGTTCAGAGGAATATTGAATATTGGTTGGGGGAGGGTGGATTAAAAATGGAAACAGGTGGAAAGACCTGCTGGAGGGGGGCACCGTTGATGGGCTGCCACTTTCCCATAAGGAGGTAAAAGTAAGTTGCCACATTTTTTCACAGGTCTCACTTGCCTTTATTAATGGCCGAAAAGTCTCTAGAAAGTAGAGTGAAGTCCTTTACTATTTCTGAACAATAAAATAAGAAAGTGCCCTTTAAACATTACACTTACACCATAGGAGGTAGCTTTCTGTGAGATGGTTCCCCTGGCATTTAAGTGCCTGCAACCACATGGGCAGGATTTCTCCTCAGAATCACAGCCTTGTTTTAGCCCCCTGGTGTCACATTTTTATAATGCGTTTATAACATTATAACTCACCAGTGTAGATTAGTCCCCAGTCATCAACCCAGACACTGCTGCCGCCATCTTGAAACCATAATCACAAAATGCTGGGCTACACCATCTTATAGGGAACTGTGCATCTTATTCACTCCCTCTTACCTAGAGGTTTCACTGAGCCGTCATGGCTAGTAGCCTCAATCTCTCCCGGCGAAGGTGTCTCCCTGGGGATGCCCATGTCAAGCCCATCCGCCTGCCCATGCGCACAGCAGGTAGAATGGTGCACACCCACCCACACGTCACTGCCGCTGCTTGAACCCAAACCAGAGGTGTGTTTCTGGTCAAAGGCAATGCGCACACAACTGGGCCATCAGATGGTCTCCCTGAGGAGGCAGAAGCAGAGTTGCGGTTGGACTCAGGGTTGGTGTACTGGAGGCTTGGACTTGCACTGACCTCTCCTCCCCCTCAGCCTCCCTTCCCATCCCCATCTGCTTTCCTGCACTGGCAACTGTTGGTGGTGGCAGCAGAAGGATTGGGGCAGTGTCAGGAAGCCAGCCCACAATGGCACCTGCCTCCTGAGAGGTGCCAGAGCTGCACTTCGGTGCGCTCTGGATGAAAAAAAGAAGCCCTGGAATACAGTATGAGTTGCCAGCCAAGGGAATAGAAACAATCAACTTGAATTTTATTTATTTACATATTTAGCTACATACAGCTAGACTGCGTCATGTCTATGACTTTGTCAATTTTGACCGGATATCAGATATATTAAAATAGCTGAACAAAGATCACTGTCAAACAGAGGATAACAGATATAGAAAGACAGAAGGATTTGAGCAATGTCCCTCACTTTCTTATCCAGGAGGAACGGAGATACCTGTCCCTCCCAGCTAGCTATCTATTCCATCTCGAAACACCCTCGCATAGAAGAGCATTCACCCTAGCCCGAAACCTCATTATGCCATCAGCTGTTTTGCAAGGGAAGTTCAACCGGGTCCCATTGGGCGAGAGACGTTGCCCATGCGGATCTGGAGAGGTGGAGACTATTGACCATGTGCTCCTGTGATGTTGTTTCTACAAGGACGTGCGAGGCGGTCTTATCCACACAACGCTGGCCGATCTTCCAGGACGTTTGGACAGTTTTTATATAGAATGGCTTCTTTCAGATGCTAACTGTAATGTGACAGCTAAGGTAGCTAAATTCTGCGCTAGAGCCATAAAAATTCGGTCTGTTTTAATTAGCAGTATCCATATAACTTCAGGATAGAGCTAAAGAAGAATCAGTGCCACTATTAGCGGTAGCCCATCCTCTAAAGTAGTGATATCCTTTTATCTAATAATTTCATATAATGGTTAAAGTTTATATTTCTAGTATATATTTTAGATTGTATTTTGGATTGTTTTTATGTATATCTGTGTGTGCTGGTTGAGGACCGTAGCAATAAATCTGAATCTGAAAATAGCTGAATGAGCTTGCAGTTGCTTTTATTGACTGAAAAACAAGACCAAATGCACCCTGTGAGGTAAGAACCTCAAGGGTGATATATATGAATACATTGTTCCTCAAATCCCCTCCTGTTTCCTTGTAATTAAAGGACTACATTTTGAAGGGTTGCATGTGGAGTAATAGCAAATCTGACGAAAATAACTATTCAGTAGAACAATCTACAGCAATAAGTGCCATTGCAGTTTGTGGTTATTTTTGAGAGTGGTGAATAGACTGGGAAATGAGTCAGATTCACGGCCCTCTGTAGCAATCCAGTGCTCAAATGCATACGTGTCTAGCCCTCAGTTTTACGATGCAAGTGTATATATGTACTGTATACTCGGAAGTAAGACCCGCTTCGTTCAGTGGGACTTAATCTCAGGTAATAATGTATCAGATTGTATTCTTAATTTAATCAAAAACAGCTAAGGTGACTATCAAAATAGGTCAGGAGGGTGTCTTCCTTCTGGTACTTTCTAATTCATGTACTGCAACCATCTCTTCTGGTGTACAAATGGCAGAGCCATTCAAACTATAGGAAGCCAATGCAGTTTTTGCCAGTTTAAATGTTGGCATCTGTCTATCTCAGGAGACAATGGAGGAGTGCACCTTTGAGGTTGAAGGCAAAACTGCTGGAAGGTTACAGCGTCTGCTGTGGCTGAGACGGATATGGGAGAGACATGTTTTGTTGCAGCTGAGGCAGATGAAGGTGTCTGGTTGTGCTGCTGCAGATACACTACGCCATTTCTTCTCTCTGCACTCCTCCCAGTGATCATTCCTCTTCTGGTCACTGCTATGGATACACAGCATGACTGCCAGCGGCGTAGCTAGCTGCTCGGGTGCCTGGTGCGGGGGCGTGTCCTGCAGCCGGGGGCGGGGCGAGTCATCTCCTGCCACTGTGTCATACATATGAGTATAATGGCACAATAACATTTCACCAGTTCACATAGAGAGTTAAGATGTATACAGCCCTGTTGTAGAATTATTATTTTTTCAGAATTGTTATTTAAATTGTTATCATTTATGAAGACATTAATGAAGTTAATATGCCAGGAGAAGAATAAAATAATATTGCAGCTGAGATCCATAGGCAGGGCTGGTGCTTGCTAATCAAAAATGGCATGTTTCTAAGCTTGGTAGGATCAGACTTGGTGTTATTTGGGGAGAATCAACTTCCCAAGTGCCATTTTTGCAGTGAATTTGCAGGGGATGCCTGCAAGCTATGTTCACAACATAAACAGCTGTCAACCTTGATGTGCTTTCTACCCCACTTAACACATCAGAGTAACAGTGCTTGATTAAATATGTCATTAGATTTTTTATAATAAATATAATATAGATTTATTATTATTTTTTATAATAAAAAACTATTTTATGCTAGTCCTCACATTATCCATTTATGTTATGTATTTATCAGCTGGAATTCTGACCAAGAAAACACACAAGACATTATATTTCAGTAGATTGAAATCCAACAAGGTAGCTATAAGTGAATGGTCAATGTGAATGCTGCTGATTCACAAGAATGCAAGCTGGAAAACCATGCTTCCTAACAAGTTGTATGTATGTCATGTTATTTTAAATGCTCACGTCCTTTGAGATAGGGCTGCCATATGTCCGGATTTTCCCGGACCCGCCCTCTTCTTCATGGTGAAAATTTCTGTCTGGGGGGATTTTAGAATTATGACAAAATGTCCGATAGTATTAGGAAGGCTGGCAGCAGTGCGATCCCCACGCTGAAGCATGGAGGTCTGGAGTTGTCCCCCCCATTGCGCTTGGGAGACGGCAGCAGGTGTGCTTTCTCACAAGGAAGTTCATAGCAGGACTTGCAGCCATGCAGCCTGCTCTGTTTACGTGGTGCTTAACTTCCAAGCAAACATGCCGAGGGCCGCAGGGCTTGGGTATTACGCTTTGGCTGGAGAAGGCAAGGAAGTGGCCTGCTGACATGCAAAGCCCTGCCACCAATCTGTGTGTGTGTGTGTGTGTGTGTTTGTGTGTTAAACTTCTCCCATCCAAGTGTCCTGGCTTGTGCATTGTGTGCTGCTCACTCTCTGTTTCCCCAACTCCCTTTCACAACCTCCTGTCATTCTGCACACCTATGCTGCAAGCTGCTTAGAAATCGCAGACTTAGGAGGCGGACAGGGTGGAGCTCTGACCCTGCCGTACATCTCAGAACTTCTCTCAGAACCAGCGGCATTTTGGATACTTTAGCTGAGATTCTGCATTGAAGGGGATTGGACTAGATGGCCCTCGGAGTCCCTTCCAGCTTTACAATTCTGTGTGTCCTCTTTTTTGCTTTTCAAAATACGGCAACCCTATTTGTTGTTGTTGTTTAGTCGTCTTAGTCATCTTTGACTCTCCATGACCCCATGAACCAGAACATGCCTTGGAAACTCTCACTTTCTTCTCAAAGCTTCTCCTTTTTTATGTCCATGGAGTTTTCTTGGCAAAATACTGGAGTGGTTTGCCAGTTCCTTCTCCAGGTGGATCACATTTAGTCTAATCTCTCAGTTATGACCTGCCCGTCTTGGGTGGCCCTGCACGGCATAGCTCATAGCTTCTTGGAGGTATTCAAGCCCTTCGCCACGACAAGGCAGTGATCCATGAAGGGGAATCCTATTTTAGAGCATGTCAATAATTTTATTGTTTGTGTCAGGTTTTCTGCCTCGTCCTGCTATAGTACCTGATACATCTGTCTAGAACTGCCCAGTCTTCAGCATCATAGATCCTGGAATGTCAGGAGAAGAGCCATGGAGTTAAAGGATGATGCCCCATATATGAGCCTGAGTATGCCTGTGGCACAGAGCAACCCCCTGATCCTGGTCCCTTACCCTGAAATTATACTCTTTCTCCTGGAAGTGGAAACCCTGAGATGAAAGTTAAAGCCCTAAGCCTGAGACCTGGCAACCCTATACCTGTCCCCTAGGTACTGGAAAAGGAAACTGCTGACATATTTTTTTTGGGGGGGGGGCTTCAGTTGTGTGCTGCAGGTGCTGCAGCACCCAGGGGCAATCTTAGTGGGTGCAAGCCAGGATGTTGCACTGGAATCTGCATCATCGCAGCAGCTTGCTGCTTCCGTTCACCTGTCCCCTAGGTACTGGGAAAGGTAACATGCGGAAGTGCTGCTTGTGACAGTCCGCTCCTTCTTGGCATTGCACCCAGCTGGTCCTCAAAAGCCCCAGGTTTGGTGCAAATCATAATGGATGCTGCTGACTGGATATGAGTAGGTCACCCAGAGTTCCCAGATACTTACAGTATACCAGGGATGAAGAGTTCAGTCTGTTTCTAGTCCACTTCATTCATTCTTAAGTCCATCCTGTCCCGTGTCTACATCAATCTGTAATCAATAAACCACATGATAATCCACATTATTTTTCTACCAAATATGATTCACTGAACATGATTTTTGTACACTAAATTACAGGTGGTTTTTTTTTTACATATGTTATCTTAAAATATGCATTTTTGTACACACACAACCTAAAATACACATCTTATAAGCATCTTGGGGTGTTTTTAAAGTTGAGAATTGTGTCACAAGATTCAGAGAAGTACACAATCAAAGAATGACTGTTTTCTGACCTGCATATTAGTTCAGGAAGAGCAAAACAGATTAATTCAAGTAAAGCTACAAACCAATCCTCAACCATCACTAGTGTGTTTACACATGTATTATGTTTAGACTTTACATGTGTGCTGTGGGAAATATCCCTATGGCAATTGGTGCAAATCGTAATGGATGCTGCTGTTCTTATTGCTGAAGAAATAGAGGCATACCAGGAGCCCCTAGTTAATAAGTGGATTACATCCCTTAGTTTCAATTCTCTTAAGCCTCTGATTTATCCTTTAATCATGTAAGCAAATCAGTAGCTGAAGCAAGGCTAAAGCTTTTTTGGCTTTTATAATTTTGGTGTGGGGCGGGGGAGGGAAAATGGTGTGATAGTGGTTTATAAAATTATGAATGATGCAGAGTGAGTACATAAACACCGTCTCTTCCCCAACACCACTAGATTGACAGAAGCCCCTGGTTTCTGTTTTGATCCCGGAATGTCACGTTTTTCCTTAGGACACCTCTATTTTCATTGGAGAAATGTTGGAGGGTATGTAGTTATGCGACCCCCAAGCCAAGGAGATAAGTAAACATACAACTTTTAGAAGGTATCTGAAGGTAGTTCTGTATAGGGAAGCTTTTTAATGTTTAATGTTTTATTATGTTTTTCTGTATGTTGGAAGCCACCCAGAGTGGCTGGGGCAACCCAGTCAGATGGGCGGGGTACTACTACTACTACTACTTCTACTACTAATGGAATAGGATGTTCCTATTTTCATCGAATGTTGGAGGGTATGGTGTTCACGTACGCAGGTGAGGGGGCTCCGCGTCCTCTTTTTTGCTCTTCAAAATATGGCAACCCTAACTGATGGTCTGTTGATATTCCTGGAGCTGGGAAAGGAAGACACACTTGCCAGATATAAGAAATAGTTTTGCAGTTTGGAATGTAACTGACAAAGCAGGTGTGGATTTTTGCACACAGCTGGCAAGAAGCAAGCTCTACAGCCACAAGACCTCTAGCCATTTGAAAAACTTGCAATAGCGACAGAAGATCGAGGCCCAGGTATAACATCTGCAATCTATAAAATTTACTCAGTGCATTGGTGAGTTAACTTGACCCTACTAAACATCAGTGAAAATGTGATTTCAGCTATGAACTTGAACTAGGTCAGTGAAAAAAGCCCTTTAAGACTATTTCAGCAAGTAATAGAGAATTGACCCTAAAACTCATATATCGGTAGAATAAGATAATTGTGGGGGAGGGAGACAATGGTCCTGAAGGTAGGAGTCTATCAAATGCTGAAGATGATCATCCAAAAGTCAAGGACCAAATGGAGCAAACAGCACACAGACCTAGTGGTGGGAGGAAAAACTCCTTAAGTAGGAGACTAGGGGGAATGATCAATGGTTTTCAATGTCTGTATACAAATGCACAGAGCATGGGAAATAAACAAGATGAACTTGAGCTCTTGGTACAGCAAACTAAATACGACATAATAGGCATCACTGAAACCTGGTGGGATGAGTCTCATGATTGGAATGTAGTAATAGAGGGATACAATCTATTTCAGAGAAATAGACCAAACAGGAAAGGAGTAGGAGTGGCGTTATATGTCAGGGATGTGTATACCTGTGAAGAGATCCATGATTTAACACTTCAAAGCCAAATTGAGAGTATCTGGGTCAAAATTAAGGGAAAGAAAAATAACAGTGATCTCATTGTGGGAGTTTACTATAGATCTCCAAGCCAAACTGAGGACATAATGATGCCTTCCTGGAACAGATGACCAAGCATTCAAAAGGAAATGAGATAGTAGTAATGGGGGATTTCAACTATCCTGATATTTGTTGGATGTCAAACTCAGCCAAGAGCATAAGGTCGAACAGATTCCTCACTGGCCTTGCAGACAATTTCATTGTCCAGAAAGTGGGAGAAGCAACAAGAGGATCAGCCATTTTAGATCTGGTCCTAACCAATAGTGATGACCTGGTTAGTGGGGTAGAAGTGGCAGGATCATTAGGTGGGAGTGATCATGCTCTTCTGGAGTTTATTATACATCAGAAAGGAGCAACCAAGCATACTAAGACTCAAATTCTAGACTTTAAGAAAGCCGACTTCAGAAAACTTAGGGAAATGCTGGGTGTGATCCCATGGTCAGTAATACTAAAAGGGAAGGGAGTTCATGATGGATGGGAGTTTGTTAAAAGGGAGATATTAAAAGCACAACTTCAAGCAGTACCAATGAGACGAAAACATGGAAGGTGCCTAAAGAAGCCAGGGTGGCTATCTAAAGAACTTTTAACTGAGTTAAGATTTAAAAGGGATATGTACAAGAAATGGAAAAAGGGGGAAACCACCAGAGAGGAATTCAAACAAATAGCCAGCACATGTAGAGACAAAGTCCGAAAAGCTAAAGCACAGAATGAACTCAGGCTTGCTAGAGAGGTTAAAAACAATAAAAAGAGTTTTTATGGGTATGTCCGTAGCAAAAGGAAGAACAAGGAAACAGTGGGGTCACTTAGAGGAAAAGAAGGTGAAATGCGAACAGGGGACGCAGAAAGGGCAGAACTCCTCAATACCTTCTTTGCCTCAATCTTCTCCAAAAAAGAAAACAATGCCCGACCTGAAGAATATGGAGCAGATGATTCAGCAGGGGAAACACAGCCCAGAATAAGTAAGGAGGTAGTACAAGAACACTTGGCTAGTTTAGATGTATTCAAGTCTCCAGGGCCAGATGAACTACATCCCAGAGTATTAAAAGAACTGGCAGAGGTGATTTCAGAACCACTGGCAGTAATCTTTGAGAATTCCTGGAAAACAGGTGAAGTCCCAGCAGACTGGAGGAGGGCAAATGTTGTCCCTATTTTCAAAAAGGGGAAAAGAGAGGACCCAAACAATTACCGCCCAGTCAGCCTGACATCAATACCAGGAAAGATTCTAGAGCAGATCATTAAGCAAACGGTCTGTGAGCACCTAGAAAGGAACGCTGTGATCACTAAAAGTCAGCATGGGTTTCTGAAAAATAAGTCATGTCAGACTAATCTGATCTCATTTTTTGACAGAATTACAAGCCTGGTAGACGAAGGGAACACTGTGGATGTAGCCTATCTTGATTTCAGCAAGGCCTTTGACAAGGTGCCCCATGATATTCTTGTAAAGAAGCTGGTAAAATGCGGGCTAGAGACAATGCTACCATTCAGTGGATTTGTAACTGGCTGACAGACCGAACCCAAAGGGTGCTCATCAATGGCTCCTCTTCATCCTGGAGAGAAGTGACTAGTGGGGTGCCACAGGGTTCTGTCTTGGGCCCAGTCTTATTCAACATCTTTATCAATGACTTGGATGATGGGCTTGAGGGCATCCTGATCAAGTTTGCAGATGACACCAAATTGGGAGGGGTGGCTAATACCCCAGAGGACAGGATCACACTTCAAAATGACCTTAACAGATTAGAGAACTGGGCCAAGGCAAACAGGATGTATTTTAACAGGGAGAAATGTAAAGTACTACACTTGGGCAAAAAAAATGAAAGGCACAAATACAGAATGGGTGATACCTGGCTTGAGAGCAGTACAAGTGAAAAGGATCTAGGAGTCTTGGTAGACCACAAACTTGACATGAGTCAACAGTGTGATGCAGCAGCTAAAAAAGCCAATGCAATTCTGGGCTGCATCAATAGGAGTATAGCATCTAGATCAAGGGAAGTAATAGTACCACTGTATTCCGCTCTGGTCAGACCTCACCTGGAATACTGTGTCCAGTTCTGGGCACCACAGTTCAAGAAGGATATTGACAAGCTGGAACGTGTCCAGAGGAGGGCAACCAAAATGGTCAAAGGCCTGGAAACGATGCCTTATGAGGAACGGCTTAGGGAGCTGGGTATGTTTAGCCTGGAGAAGAGAAGGTTAAGGGGTGATATGATAGCCATGTTCAAATATATAAAAGGATGTCATATAGAGGAGGGAGAAAGGTTGTTTTCTGCTGCTCCAGAGAAGCGGACACGGAGCAATGGATTCAAACTACAAGAAAGAAGATTCCACCTAAACATTAGGAAGAATTTCTTGACAGTGAGAGCTGTTCGACAGTGGAATTTGCTGCCAAGGAGTGTGGTGGAGTCTCCTTCTTTGGAGGTCTTTAAGCAGAGGCTTGACAGCTACCTGTCAGGAATGCTTTGATGGTGTTTCCTGCTTGGCAGGGGGTTGGACTGAGAATCACAGAATCACAGAATCATAGAGTTTGAAGAGACCACAAGGGCCATCCAGTCCAACCCCCTGCCAAGCAGGAAACACCATCAAAGCATTCCTGACAGGTGGCTGTCAAGCCTCTGCTTAAAGACCTCCAAAGAAGGAGACTCCACCACACTCCTTGGCAGCAAATTCCATTGTCGAACAGCTCTTACTGTCAAGAAATTCTTCCTAATGTTTAGGTGGAATCTTCTTTCTTGTAGTTTGAATCCATTGCTCCGTGTCCGCTTCTCTGGAGCAGCAGAAAACAACCTTTCTCCCTCCTCTATATGACATCCTTTTATATATTTGAACATGGCTATCATATCACCCCTTAACCGTCTCTTCTCCAGGCTAAACATACCCAGCTCCCTAAGCCGTTCCTCATAAGGCATCGTTTCCAGGCCTTTGACCATTTTGGTTGCCCTCCTCTGGACACGTTCCAGCTTGTCAATATCCTTCTTGAACTGTGGTGCCCAGAACTGGACACAGTATTCCAGGTGGGGTCTGACCAGAGCGGAATACAGTGGTACTATTACTTCCCTTGATCTAGATGCTATACTCCTATTGATGCAGCCCAGAATTGCATTGGCTTTTTTAGCTGCTGCATCACACTGTTGACTCATGTCAAGTTTGTGGTCTACCAAGACTCCTAGATCCTTTTCACTTGTACTGCTCTCAAGCCAGGTATCACCCATCCTGTATTTGTGCCTTTCATTTTTTTTGCCCAAGTGTAGTACTTTACATTTCTCCCTGTTAAAATTCATCCTGTTTGCCTTGGCCCAGTTCTCTAATCTGTTAAGGTCATTTTGAAGTGTGGCACTCTGCCTCCAGGCACTCTGCCTCCAGGCACTGGATGGCCCTTGTGGTCTCTTCCAACTCTATGATTCTATGATTCTATGGTACCAACTCCTAGGAAGCTGGCAAGGATCTATTCTGGTGCCTCACCATGTTGCTAGAGGGACTGCCCCACACCCAGTACCTATCTCCACATGTGATGGGAATGTACAAAAATCCAGCCTTTCTGGGTGGCATGCCTATTTATATTATGATAAAGTTAAGGTACAGAAAGGATTTTTAAATCATTTTATAAGAAGGAGTGTGTATAGTGTTTAGATGAGATATAATGACCTCCTTGAAAGAAAAACTCCACACTGGTTATTGCCCATTGAAGCTGTATCAGTTAAAAAGATAAATATGGGAAAGAATTAGGGCATGTATAAAGAAATTATTGAATTTGAAGAAGGGAAAGCAAGATGAAAAAGAAGAGAAGAGATACAAGAATGGATCACCGATTTGTTTAAATATTATCAACTAAATGAGATATTCCAAAAATACAAGGAAAAGGGATTTATGTAAGGAGGTTCAGAATACAAAAGAGTGATATTTGGAAATAATTAAAAATTAATCTCCAAAATTTATAAATTTCTGCTGGAATGGCAGACAAAAGATGAAGTGACTCAATGGCCAATTGATACAGGCCACAACATAGAAATGACGGTGTGGGAGAAACTATGGTAGACAAAAATGAATGTCTCAACCTGTTTTGCTATAAAGGAAAATATGCAAGAAACAATGTATAGGTGGTACTTAACAAGATTGTAAAGATGTACAAAAAAGGATCCAAAATGTGTTGGAAATACCATGAGACAAGAGGGGACTTTTATGCATATGTGGCGGTCATGTAAGTAGGCCAAATAATTTTGGGAAATGATTTATGTAAAACTAAAAAAGATGTTTAGGTTTACATTCCCCCCCAAAACAACAACAACAACAACAACAACAACAACAGAGGCCTTCTTACTAGGTATAATAAATGGTGGCATCTTCAAGAAGATGCTCTGTCTCTTCCTATACGTCAGCCAGAATAGTCTATGTGCAGAGATGGAAGGAAGAAGAAATCCCAACGAAAGAGCAATGGCAAAATAAGTTGATAGAGTATGTGGAGTTAGCTACCATGACAGGAAAGATAAATCAAGAGGAGACACTGATAAAGGAGTGGGAATACTTTGGAAAGTATATAAAGAGGTATAAAAGTCAAACTTCCAAGAAGGGATTGACTTACGTGCAGCAGTAAACAACAACTAGGAATCCAAGTGGAATGTAATTGGGTGAAACAAAAGGATATGCAGCTTAATAAAGATCAACTAGGATGCCAAGGAGGGATAGACTGGGAAGTATTGAGATATGACATGAGATGATTGAAAAAGAACTGTCAGAGGTATATAATAAATTTTGAAAAATGCATAAAAAGAATTTGATATTCCAAAAAATTAATAAAATAACAAAACAACAATTGGAAGTCAAACCAGGATTAGCTTTACAGTGAACCTCGTGTTACGTACCACCCCCCTTATGAATGCTTCGGGTAAGGAGCTCTGCTAACCCGGAAGTAGTTGCTCCAGGTTGCAAACTTTGCCCCGGGATGCAAGCGGAAGTTGCGCGCCGGTGGTGCAGCAGCAGCGGGAGGCGCCATTAGCAAAAGTGCACCTCATGTTAAGAACGGTTTCCGGTTATGAACGGACCTCCGGAATGAATTAAGTTCATAACCGGAGGTACCACTGTATTAAATATATTTCAAGACAACAATCTGGATTTACATAATAAATAATTAATAAGCTGCTTATTACAAGCAGCGAGATGCCACATCTCCATATATGGGAAAGACCTTTCTGGCACAATGATGGGCAATTGGTACAAAACAGTTTGGAAAACAGTCCTCCTTGAGAGATTAACAAATTAACTATAGCTGACACACGGACACAGATCAAGAAATATGGCTGTACCCTGGTGTGGTTTGATTTATTAACATATGCCAATATTCCACAAAAAGGAACACAACCCGCCCCCCTCCACATCAGCAGTTGACTCAGTCTGGTTGATAAAAAATTAAATTTAAATACAGGTTATTATCTTCACACCCCACACTCAAATATACCAACACTTTATGTTGTTTCATTCGTAACTGACTATTACTCAGACTTAATCTAAGCACAACCCCAAGGGCTTCTGCTAAGGCATTTAGCTATGTGATGTTGAACAACAACAACAACAACAACAACAACAACAACAACAACAACAACAACAACAATTTATTATTTGTAACCCGCTCATCTGGCTGGGTTTCCCCAGCCACTCTGAGTGGCTTCCAACAAAGATTAAAATACATTAAAATTACTGTTATCTGTTAACTCTAGGGTTGCCACCTTTGGTCGGGCAAAATAAAGGACAGGTCAGGCAAAATCGAAACAGGTCGGGGGGAATTGGGGGGGGGGCTAAAAATTACTTTATGTGGTACGTAAATGACTTCAAAGCAATCCATTACGCTCTCTTGCTCTCTGACTCCCAGTCTCCATGTCTGACCCACCCGCCTCTGCCCATGCAAAATGTTTATCTTCCCTTGCTCTCCACCAGGGCCATCCAACACCCCCCCCCGCTCTTTGAGTCCGACCCACTCCCCCCCTCTGCTCGCGCAAAAACTATTTATTCTGCACCAAGCCAGGCCCCTACAAACCCACTCTCTTGCTCTCCGACTCATCTGCTGCCCCCCTGCCCGTAAACCCCCCTTGCTTGTGACCCCCCCCAAAGACTGCGCAAAACTCTCTCTCAAACTCCTCCTCCTGGCCCCACCCCACCGTCTGCCCACAAAAACTTCCACTCAGGATCTTGCTTTCCTGCTCCCACCAGACCCACCCTCTGCCTCTACAGGAGGAGCAGGAGGAGCTTGAGTAGGCCTACATGCCAGGAGGCATTTTCCTCCAAAGAAAATGGAGGATCATGTTTTTTTAAGAGACAACCCTAGTGGCAACCCTAGTTAATTCTTTTCCATCCTCTTTTCCCTTTCCTTTTGTTTAAACCACTTCACAAACCAAGAACTTATACACTGAGCACTAACAACGAACTATATGTTGTAGATATTACTGCAAATTTATTGTGCTATTTTTGTGACTGACAAATGACATGAGGATACTTGGTCTGTTTATTTGTATCATTTATTATTCCTATGATCCTTGTTTATAAAACCCAATACAAAGTTATTCTAAAAAGTAGGTAGGCATCACCTTGATTGTTAGCATTGGGCATCCTTGGGCAAAATAAGCGAGGAGGCAGGGCGGCACATTGCAGGTCCTGCCCCTAGATAGTGGCCAGCAGTGCCAAGCGCAGGCGAATAACATCAGTGGCTTACAGTATGTTGTGGCTGGGAGCTGCTAATCATGTCCAAGCATTATTGCCAAACTAGCCCTAGGTGCTGATCACACAGGCACCAAGCGACGGCCTTGGGTAAAACATCCTCAATTGCCACTCGGCAGTGATGGCCAAGTAGTGCATCCAACCCTTCTCTCCTTATGCTCACCACCACTATTTTGGAGTTCCTAGAACCAAGTTCTCATATCTGTGCCCATTGGGGCAGACTTAAAGCAACAACACAGTGCAGTCTAGTCATTGTTCACATCATGTGAGGAATCATAAGCATAAAAACGGTAAGGTTCCTAAGAATGTATTGTCTTGGCTACAGTTACAGTTTTAATATCATAATCTAATTAAGTGTTTAGAAAGTGCTCTTATAATTATGTCCAGTAGTACAACTCTGATGATTACAGAACAGAACACTGTGTTTAGAATTTGTTGGCTGTGCCCAAGGCAACATGATGAGACATACTGGTACAATAAATGTAGCATCAAATTTCCCAATAAATGTTTACCCAAAAAGGCTTAAAATGGCCAGGGGACAATGAAGTAATTTAAAAGTAACATGCACAGTGTGATAGTTTCCATGGCAGGAAAATGCAAGCATTGTCAGCCTACAGAAGCACTTGGCTTGTTTAATTAAAGTATCTTTACTGTGAACTAAATGAATGTTTCCATTTGCTTGATTCTTTGCTTTTTCCTTCCTAGCTCTCAATGAATTCCCTAATGACATCTTCACAAATGAGAACCGGCGGCATGGAGCAGTCGTTTTGCACGCCTTCTGTGTGAGTCACTATTTGCCTATATGCATATTATGTTTATTTTTTTATATAAAATCTGACATTACAAAAACACATTACAACATACAAATTATAATTGAGAGATAACGTCAGCAGGAACAATTATTAATAATGCCAATCTGTGGTCACCGCCGGCCTCAAAAATGCCTTATAAATATTTAAAATACTTTAAATGTTCAGCAGCAAGTGAAGATCTATGGCTACCACCAAGTGGCGCTGGGTATATGGGGCACGAGGGGCTTCAGCTCCCTCAATATTTTGAGCAGGGGGCAATGCCCCTCTCAATATTTTAGTGGCTGCCATCCCCCGCTGCCCCTGGGCAAGTTCCGGCACCCTCCGCAATTGCCTGAGCACCGGGATGGACGGGAGGCTTGGAGGATGATTTTTGCCCTCCGTGCCACCCACTGGGATCGCCAGAGTGACCCTGAAAGCGTGGCCTGATGGGGATGGGGCATGTGACCCATGTGATGTCAGGCGCATGTGGCAGCCCCCCCTCCATGTGGGGTCCAACTTGGCGTGCCTGCTACCACAATGGGGTTTTTAAAATATATATTTAGCCATTTAGTCATTTCTCACCAGAAACTACTTGTAGGAAGGTGTTCCTGTCTTCCATTGCACTGATTCACTTGTCATTTATGCCGATGTATTCAGGGTTTGTAGTTTATAGAATCATTGACTCTCTTTGAATCCTTTTTGAATGGACCCCAAGAGAACTTGATTGAATCAGTGAGTCAGTTTTCATGTCATGCTAAGCTAAGCCAAACCTTGGCTTAGCACAAATGCACAAACGTACAGGCTCCCAGAGAGGAGCTCAGAGCCACTTTGCGCCTGTGGTCTTTTTCATGACTATGTTGGCACCAGCCAAAGAAATAACAAGTGAGGAGAGTGCTATTGCATCCAGGCACTATTTATTTTTATTTCTTATATTTATTTGTCACTCACTGCAACCCCCTCTCCGCCTCTTTAAAAAAGCATAAAATACCACATTTAAAGTACCATTGAAAGGTTAAAAACCATTATTAAGTAAAAGTTCTCCACTGACAATAACATTAAAAATGGCACTCCCTACCTTGATTATGTTGTGAACTGTCCTGAAATCTACAGATGAAGAGTGCTAAATAAATAATCAATCAATCAATCAATCAATCAGTAAAGTGAAATGCCTGAGTAAAAACGTCTTCACTTGCATACCTTCCAATATTTCTTTTCATGTTTCAATAGGGACGTCATAAGGAAAAGCTAGGGCTTGTCGACCAGAAGGTTGGCAGTTCGAATCCCCACGACGGGGTGAGCTCCCGTTGTTTGGTCCCTGCTCCTGCCCACCTAGCAGTTTGAAAGCAAGTAGATAAATAGGAACCACTCTGGCGGGAAGGTAAATGGCATTTCCGTGCGCTGCTCTGGTTTGCCAGAAGCGGCTTAGTCATGCTGGCCACATGACCTGGAAGCCTTCTGTGGACAAACGCCGGCTCCCTCGGCCAGTAAAGCGAGATGAGCACCACAACCCCAGAGTCGTCCGTGACTGGACTTAATGGTCAGGGGTCTCTTTACCTTTACCTTTAAGGAAAAGCATTCCGGGATCAAATCAGAAACGGGGCTTCTGTCAATTTGGGACTGTCCCTGGAAAATAGGGATGCTTGAAGGGTCTGCACTTGTCATCTGAAAGTTGATAGTGATGGCACGAGGCACATCTCTCTGGGGAGAGCATTCCAGCCAGGGAGTCACCACGGAGAAGGCCTGATCTTGTGTCACCATCTTCTACACCTCCCTCACAAAGAAGGGCCCCAAATGATGAATTTGGGTAGATTCACATGGGGAGACACTGTTGCTTAAGGTTTTGTGGTCATGAGTCACGTAAGGCTTTATAGGTCAAAACCTGCACATTTAATTGAGCCCAGAAACTAACTGGCAGCCAATGCAGTTGGGCCAGGATCAAACCTCCTACTTCCCATTAACAGCCTGGCCACTGAAATGGCAGGCCACTGTTTCTTCAGTGTAGGTGCAACTCATATCACGGGTCTTTTTCTCTTCTGCATATTTCTCTTCTGTTCATGAGGAGCAGCTTCCTTTCTGGTAACCAGCCAGCTCCTTGAGAGTACAGCTGCTTATCGTTAGACCAGGCAAGCAAAGCCCCCAAATAATCAGCCAAATAATTAACATAGACATGGCTACCAATGCTTAAGATGTTATACACAACTTCTAAAACTAATGTTGTTACAGAAAATAATTATCATACCAATAAGCAACACAACTCTGACCATATGGATGTACGCTTCAGTTGCCATATGTCTTTTCCTTTAAAGAGACATCTCAGATAACACTATAAACCATGGGTAGGCAAACTAAGGCCCGGGGACCAGATCCAGCCCAATCGCCTTCTCAGTCCGGTCTGCGGACGGTCCGGGAATCAGCGTGTTTTTACACGAGTAGAATGTGTCCTTTTATTTTAAATGTATCTCTGGGTTATTTGTGGGGCCTGCCTGGTGTTTTTACATGAGTAGAATGTGTGCTTTTATTTAAAATGCATCTCTGGGTTATTTGTGGGGCATAGGAATTCGTTCTCCCCCCCCTCCAAAATATACTCTGGCCCCCCACAAGGTCTGAGGGACAGTGGATTGGCACCCTGCTGAAAAAGTTTGCTGATGCCTGCTATAAACTGATAACGCTATTAATTCATTTATGTTCTTGTTGTCAGAAATAGAACATACATTATTTGAATTGAATAACTCTCTTTAATTAAATTAATCTTTTTTTAGTTTATATAACTGGGTACAAAACATGTTGTCTGCAGCTAAATAAACTGTGATCCCTTCCCACCTTTAACATAGCTGATGTGGTCACAATGTATGAAGAACCAGATGAATGCCTCTTTCACCTTGGGTGAAACATTGGGGAAATTATACATGTGGCAGAGAGCTTAATAGACTTGTGTGCAAGATGTGTTCTGACCTTCCATCTAAATTAAAATCAGTTTTAAAATGCCGAAAGAAGTAATGAGCTTTCTTGCCATTAGTCTTTCTTTTGTGTCACTGAGAGAAACTGATATGAGTTTTTATGGGATGAGTTATTCAGCTAATTTGAATGTTTTCTCTACTGTTATGCTGTTGAAATTATGAGAATTCAGTTCTAACCAATAGACCATTAATTAATTCCTTGCTTATCTCTAGTGTCTTTATAGGGTTGTGTTGTGTTGAGATGTTTTATTTTCTGGAATAAAAGCTTGTGTTTGCAGAGTATCCTTGCTTGGCATTTTCGTGCTTGGGTGCTTACATTAGTATTTCTGTGACAGTGAAGTGCTGTATTAAAACACCTACTCTTAACATTATTTGTGTCTCCATATGAAAGCTATATGCCGATCCCCTGTCAGGACTAGCACTGCTTCACATTGGCTTGGAAGCAACGCGCATGGCCCTTTAATAGCACACTGTTTTTACGTACTTTGAGGACATCAGATGTTGAGTTTGTTATCAGGCACTCCATAGCTTAAACTGGAAACTTGATGGCTTTAAGTTGGGAGAGTCTGGTGAGTTAGTATGATCTGTAAGCTGCTCAGGCCCACCTCAACACCCTTCTCAGACACAGAGGAGGGGTGGGAACCTGTGGTTCTCTAGATGTTGATGACTTCAGCTCGTATCAGACCCAGCCAGCATGGCCAATAGTCAGGCATGGGGTCCAACAACATGTGGAGGACCACCAGTTTCCCACCCCTGCTCCAGAGCCTGTTTTTCTTCCTTTGTCCAATCAGCAGATCAACATTTTCTCATTGTTGCATTCCAGCTTCCTGCTTCCCACTCAGACCTCCCAAGCCTAGTTGTGGTGCACTTGGATTTCTAACTAGATCTTGTGTGCAGTACTTTTTTAGCTAGATATACTTGTTCAGTACTCAAAACAACACTAGAAACCTATCATAGTACAAGATTACATAGTTTTGTCCTGTAATCCACAACTCCTGTGGGTTTTTATGTGTGGGGATGTCTGCCTTGAAAAGTGAGGAGGGCCCTAAGGCCCCCATCCCCATTGCCCAACGCATGATATTTTTGTCATCTGCCATACCCTCCACACTTCCCTTTTAACCAACCTCTGAGTTGGGAACCAGGCATGGCCTCGCAAGAGTTATTTGTCTAAGAATACTTCAGCCAGTAATTCCTTGTTTAACTGGAAGTGATTAACCTTTTCATGGAAATTTTAATCCTTGCTGCTTATTTTTAGCAGTGGCTCCCCACATGCGTTTTTGATCCAGTTGTGATTTTCAGCTTGCATGAGGCAGACAAAACTCTGCAATGTCACTTGCTATAACCATTTGTCACATGGAAAAGTTGCAGTTTAGCTTTCCATATGCAGGGTTTCATTTTTGAAATATGTGTTCTCCCATTTAAAGTGTTCCAGCCCAGAAAGGACTTTACTGTATGATGTTTCTGCATATTGGATTTGGCTCTTTATTTGTATGTATTTAGTGATCAGCATCTTCTTGTAGTAACAAACCTTTTTAATGACAACAGAATAGGTGGGGACCTATGCCAATCACAGGACTTTTAGTGGTTTGAGAGAACTGGAAAGTCATCACAATGTGGCTGCAAACATGATCAAATTCTCTGGTTATTAGGTGCTAGATTTTGTAATGGAACATTTTAACCAGGCACTATTACTGGCCTGTAAAAGAGGAAATAACTGACTGAAAAGTTTGTTTTATTTAGACATCACATCTTCTGGATTATTGACTGAACATAACAAAAAAAAGGGATGGGGTTGCCAGGTCTTCCATGTTTAACCTGGATTTTCAGGGTTTTAACCTCAGGTGTCTAGGACAAATACCTAAGTGAAATCCCAGGGTTAGGGCAGTATTCAAGATGGTGCACTTATTTTCTGCCTGACTTGATTAAAGCTTTTGCTATTAGGCATGCTCCATGCTTGCCTGGCTCCATCCTGCAGGCGCAATCAGGCTCTTCCCCTAACTGGCAGGTAATATCATAGAACACATCTGTATCCCATCAGGCCACCTTCTGATCTGCCTGGCACTACCCTTAAGCTACCATGCCAGGAGACATGGAAACTCTAGATCATTCACCTTCATAGAAACCTCCCTTGAAAATCAAAATCAAGCTCCAAATTTTGCAAACGTCCCACATGAAAACTACATTTGTTTAGGAATAACTGCAACATTTGACTGGCTCCAGTTTTCTAGAGCCTACATTTATTCAGTGAAAAAGAACCATAGAAATGTAGAGTTTGAAGAGACCACAAGGGCCATCTAGTCCAACCTCCTGCAATGTAAGAATCTTTCGCCCAACATGGGGCTCAAACCCACTACCCTGGGATTAAGAGTCTTATGCTATATCAGTGTACTGGAAGAAGCAAAGATCACCAGTGTTGAAGCAATGATTCTTCAACATCAACTTCGTTGGACTGGTCATGTTGTGCGGATGCCTGATGATCGTCTTCCAAAGCAACTACCGGTACTCTATTCCGAACTTTAAAATGGAAAGCGTAATGCTGGTGGTCAACAAAAGAGGTTTAAAGTCAGTCTCAAGGCAAATCTTAAAAAATGTAGTATAAACACTGACAACTGGGAAACACTGGCCTGCGAGCGCTCCAGTTGGAGAACAGCCTTTACCAAAGATGCCATGGGCTTTGAAGACACTCAAACTCAGGACGCAAGGGAGAAACATGCTAAGAGGAAGGTACGCTTGGCAAATCCACACTGTGATCAACTCCTGCCCGGAAACCAATGTTCCCACTGTGGAAGGTCGTGTGGATCCAGAATTGGCCTCCACAGTCACTTACGGACTCATTGTTAAAATCGTATTTATGGAAGATAATCTTACTCGGCTACGAGTGATCACCAAAGATCACCATTAATCTGCAAAACCGGAAGTAGTGTCCCAGTTTGCGAACTTTACTGCGGTCTAAGAACGGAAGCCAAACGGTGGAAGGGCACCGGCGGCGGGAGGCCTCATTAGGGAAAGCGCGCCTCAGTTTAAGAACGGTTTCGGTTTAGACTTCCGGTCGGCGTGCCGGAGATGGCGGTCGGGGGGACATGTCGTTCCTGACATTCCCCAGCCAGACCGGGCAAAGGGGTGCTCGCGCCAGTGCCGCGACCCCCAAAACCCCCGGGAAGGGCGTCCCGGGGTCTACAGGACCCGCAAGAGCTTGGACGTTGGTCCCGATCCCAGGGAGTCCTCAGCGGGGCTTCCCGGTGCGATCGGGCGGCGGAGCTCCAGGGTCCGCTAAAAACCCCGTCTGGCGAAGCTGCGTGACTGCCGCCTCTGAGCACGTCGATTCCTCCAAGACCTACAATTTGGAACTGTGAGTAATTTTTTTTAAAAAAAGCTTGAATTTGGAAGATAATTTGGACTGGTTTGTGGACGCAATTACGGAGGTCCGTCCCTTGCCATTGTGTAATGATAACAGGACATTGTTACAAAGCTTGGATAAGTACTCAGTGGAATTTGATACTTTGTGTCTGCGATTTAAGCCTTACGCCTCCCCTGGTCCCAGGGGGTAGCTGAAGTAACCTAACTTTTACAAAACTGTGGATTATGTTAAAGTTTTGAACCTTTGGGCTTTGAAAAAGTTTGGAAAATCATTAAAAGAAATAACTCCTTGAACTATACATTAAAATGGCGTTGGAACCGGATGCTGACTTGACAATACTGCTGAAAAGGCTGAAAGAATTCAGAGTGGATTACATCACAGAAATAAAGGAGTTGAGAGCTGAACTGCATGTGGTTCGGAGCAGCTTTGGGAATGAGATAAAGGAAAATTTAAACAATGGTCTGATTGGCCAGGATTTACAAATAAATCTGGAGGACAGAGAACTTGTCAAGGCCAAGCAGCGAAAGTCTGAATTGGCAACAACCAGCTGCAAAGGACTTACCCAATGCAAAACAAAAAGAGCTGTCATCTCAAGAAAAAAGAAAAGCAACATAAGGAGAGTCAGCAAACTACAGAATAAAGACAAGCAGCGAAGCTGGAGCCGAGACGACCAGGACAGGAAACGGAATGGCTGGCAAAAGATGGTGGCGGATGTCGCTTTGGATGTTGTTTTGCAGCAAAGACAGTGGTTCTGGAAGTTGGATCCAGAGGGAATAGGATGAGCAACCATATGAAGTAATTCTTTTGTGGCCTACTGGTTTTGATTCATGGACATGGCAGGAACTGATTGTAGGAAAATATGAAGTACACAATATGCATTCTGAAAAATAATGATATAAGTTTGATATATATTACAGATGATAAGTAAATTTTAATAATGAAGCAGTCTATCCTGGGGACCGGGGGGGGGGGGGGCAACAGGGATGAGATTGAAGTAGAATATAAGTGTGCTAAAGATGTGAGTGGATGGTAAATTGTTTGAAAACTAATATGTTATTAAAATGTTAACGATGTGGAATTAGGAACCTGTTAAAAATGAAACATTTAGGTGAATGAAAACAATGAGGGGGGGCGTGAGGAAGTCATTGGATACTGTATAAAATGTATGTGATTTGGCCTGAATCGGGGCCAGACAAAATTTGTAAAACTAATAAAAATTATAAAAAAAAAAAAAAAGAACGGTTTCGGTTTAAGAACGGACTTCTGGAACGGATTAAGTTCGTAAACCGAGGTACAACTGTATTACTATTAGCTTGGTAATGTATGAAGTGTTTTCAAATGAGCCTCAAAACAACTAAAACAGCTTTAAAAACAGTACTAAAACCCACAACTAAAGAGAGGTTGAAAAAGAACACAGAATAAACTTCTACAACAAAGACCTTTTGAGACAGCAGAAAAAGCTTGTTGAAACAGAAATTTATTCAATTGTTTGCATAAAGTACAATCTTATCAGGGATGCTGACTCCACAGAACAGGATCATATATCACATATTTCCACAAAGAATTCTATTTTCTTTATTTGACAAGATTTATATACCTCTTAATAACCAAAAACCTCTAAGCGTTTTTTATTAAACAAGATGAAATTTTCATTTAAAAATACTGATAAAAAGCAAGCATTAAAAACAAATTGGCATAAAATTGATAAAAAGAAAAGGGAAAACCAGCACTTCAAAATACACATAATAATATTACATGATAAAATTACATCTCTGGGTAGGGTTGTGAGTAGGGGGTAGGATGAGTACTGAGATTTATCTGCTAAAGACACCCCCCCACACACCCACACACTGCAGTTTCCAGGGTTCCCTAGAGAGCAGGGATGACTATTGCACCAATTTAATTCTGTGGTATATCTTTGATGTCATTTCAAATCAGTATACATAATGTGTTCTTAATTCTTTTAAAATAATAAAATTATGACAGTATCCTGTTTTAACTGGTGCCTTGTAAACACACTGCTTTCTGTTCTTGCAGGCTGTCTACATGTTCTATGCTTTGGCTATTGTCTGCGATGATTTCTTTGTCCCTTCGTTGGAAAAGATTTGTGAAGTAAGTCTATGTTGATGCTACTTACTCATATTTATTAATGGAATTGCCAAACCAGAATTGTAACCTTTGTTCACATCCCATCAGTTTTACACACTTCATTTCTATGGGCACAGCCAGGTCTTTTTTCAGCTGGAACTTGCTGGAGCTCATTTACAGCACCTCTCAGGTGGACTCCATTGCCATGCTAAGAGAACAAGGGAGAAGTTCATGGTGAGCTCTGGAACCCCTTTTCCAGAAAAATATCACTGTGATTGGTATAGCTTTCATGAACAACTGTAGCAACTTGAATTAAGGCGACTGCCAACCCTGTAGCATATGAATCAAGTACTACGTCATGTGCTTTAAAAGTGTGTTGAATGAGCTTTAAGTGTATGGTGTGGATCACTACTTGATCTTACCGCTTAAAGGTAAAAATAAAAAATCTACTCTGATTTGATGTTTTCATTGAGCTTGAGCTATCACAAATTTAAGGTAAAAATTATACAAAATAAAACTGAAACATGAAAAGCTTGTTATTAAAATCCCAAGCCTGAGAAACATTAACTTAAGTGTGTAAAGTTTTGATATCTGAAATCATTTATAACATTGTAAGTATAAAATAATGTGACATTTATACATGGAAAATCAAATGGGACAGGCTGATAATTCCTCTTACTAGCAGTGAAGTAATTGATAGTGATAATTTAATAATAATATAAATAATTTCTCAAATTCAGGCAGCAACTGACAGCTAATTATTTTGAACATCAGTAGAAAGCTGCTAGAGAAACAATGTGCTAATGTCCCATTTGAAAAACACAGACAAGAGTAAAGCTGTAAAAAACTGTGTGTCTCTAGAGCAGCATAGGATGAAAGCATGCAGAGTAGCCGTGACAGTGCTCCCAAACTATCAGAAAGATAAATGGCATCCCTAAAGAGTTCTGCTGCATGCCCCTTGCGCACCTCCAACATCCTCCTGTGTTAGAATGACATTGGAGGCAATACTTTGGGGAAAGAAGTCTGCTGCAGCTACTTACTGCATTGCATATCCTTTGATACTATTCTGCCTGGGGAAGATGTTGGAGACGACCATGAATCCTGAGTCCTGAAACACTAATAGACTGGGGACGTGTTATATTTTGCTTCTGATAAGAGACTTTTCTCTTCTTCCACAGCGCCTGCACCTCAGTGAAGATGTGGCAGGGGCAACATTCATGGCAGCCGGCAGCTCTGCTCCAGAACTGTTTACATCTGTCATAGGTAACTAAATCATCCGCTTCTTTCTTGGTATAACTGTGAAAGTAAATACAGCTTTTTAATAGTTTTGTGCCTTATCTTTCCCACAAAGATGATGGGGGATAGATATGCACACCCAGGTTTTGGGTAGAAGACCAAATCCATAAGGTTAACCTTAGTCCAATAAACATTGGCAGAAGGATGGAATGGATGTTGCTGGAAGATTGCCCCAGTGCCAACAACATCTTCCTGGGATGACTACCCAGGAAAATATTATGTTTGTTGGGAATTTTCCCACCTGTGTGTTCTTAGGAAGTACAAAACAATATGCTTTTGAATGGCATCCCTGTTGTCATGTGCCATGCAGAAAGAGATGTGAAGAATGGCTCAGTCTACAACTAGATGTGACTATGATACATTTAATGCGAAGCTGCACAGATAATGAAAATGGATTGGACCTTAACTCAGTCAGGTGCACATGCCTTGTACGCATAAAGATCCTAGCACTTCCATAAAGGATCTCAGGTAGCAAGATAGGAAGGACCCCAGCCTGAGATGGTGGAGAACTGCTACCAGTTTAAGTAGTAAATATTGGGATGGATGGGACGCGGGTGGCGCTGTGGGTTAAACCACAGAGCCTAGGGCTTGCCAATCGGTCCCTGCTCCAGCCAACCTAGCAGTTCGAAAGCACGTCAAAGTGTAATTAGATAAATAGGTACCGCTGCAGTGGGAAGGTAAATGGCGTTTCCGTGCGCTGCTCTGGTTCGCCAGAAGCGGCTTAGTCCTGCTGGCCACATGACCCGGAAGCTGTACGCCGGCTCCCTCGGCCAGTAAAGCGAGATGAGCGCCGCAACCCCAGAGTCGGACACGACTGGACCTAATGGTCAGGAGTCCCTTTACTTTTATTGGGATGGATGGAAGATGATTTGGTGTAAGGCAGTCTCAAATGGTAGTGCTTTCTTTTGTTGCATCTGAGGTATTAAAGGTTAGGTGGAGAGAGTGGGGAGCAGCACAGTCATTTTCAGTAGTTCCCCTCAGAGTATATAACACACTGCAAGGTCAGGCTGGTTGATTGCTAGTGAGTCAAAATCCCTTGGAGGAAGTGGAAAGCTACTTTTTAAAAATGCCCTTGTGTTAAGAAAAAACATGTTCACTAGCACAGGGCTGCCATATGTCCGGATTTTCCTGGATTTTCAAAGGCAGAAATGACGTCTGGTGGGGTGGGGGTGGGGGGAGCTCAACAACTTTTGGGGTGTCCTTGTTTTTACTTTTTGAAATATGGCAATCCTGCACTAGCAGCCATGGTCAGACAAGGAGGCAGCTCAGGCCCGTGCAGGACAGAGAGATCCTGGGAAGAAAGGATCAGAACCACAGGATGTGGCAAGCTCAGCTGTTTCACCTCTCTAAGTTTAGGTTGATCAATGTGCTTATGTGTGGTCTTTAGGGGGAAGGATTCAGCACATTCACACCAGGTAATTTGGCCTCCAAACACTGTTATTCATTCTTAGATCAAGGCCAAATTTGAATATTCAGTCATGAAAAAAATGACTGGGGAGAATCCTAATGTCGTTCAGATTATCTAAATTCCTGCCAAACTTGTGTAAGCTGGCCCTGTGAGCTGGGATCTTGATCAAGCAGGGTTCCAGCTGGTGATGGAGGAGAAATTCCATTCATATTTATATCTAAATCTATATCTATCAAATGTTCACTTTCCAAAACCTTTATGAGAACTGAAACACAGGAATTTAGATAATAGCTATCCTTTGAAAACCACACATCCAAATTTTGCAATGCAAAATTATATAGTTTCTCAAACTATATAATGTTTTGAAGAATGCATAAAACTGCATAAAAATGAATAAAATGAATAAAATACAAAAATGCATTACATTAGCAGAAATAGCTTTTGGAAATGTGTACATTTGTCAAAGCTGCATCCAAAAATGTGTTTCTTAAGAGACATGCTGAAGAATTTTAATGATCACAAACTGCTGCAGAAATGTAGAGAACTTAATTTAAGATAGGGGAAGATGGGAAACAGGGAGAACCAAAATTAACAGATCTGTTCACCCCTATTTCCAGCTCACAGAGGCAGCCCATGCATGCCCTACAGCCTTCCCCTCTGCCAACTTCCCCCCAATGTGTGGGCAACAGCAGAGGCTCTTAACCATGCAGAAAGAACTCCTGAACACGGGTCATTTGACTTTAAACAAGTATTTTCCTACCCCAAATTTCTACCCCAATGTGTATAGGAATCCTATGCACATTGCCCCCCCCAAAAAAATACCAGACAGCACCAAAATTTGAGAAAGCTTTTTATAACAGCTCAGGGCATTCAAGTAAGACTTGGTCTTCACATGAAGTAGAATGGGTCTTGTATGAGGTGCTACACGGTGATGCAAGTCCTAAAGTGGTAGAATGCCTGTACCATTTAAGACTGTCGTGGTGGAGAGAGAGATATCCCTGCAAGTAGAAAACCAGCACAGCTGCAAACAGGCAGTATTTCTGTCTCTCTCTCCCCCTCTCCCCTTCTTACTTGCTTAGTGAAGCATTCAGAAATTGTGTCTCCTCCACCTGAAGTGGAACAGCTCATTCTACCATCTCATTCTAACATGCGTTGATCAGACCTGCATGTACTGCTAACCATATACCATAATGAATTTGACTGTTCAGCTGGTTGATCATGCTGAAAACACCTTTAAGTAATCTTTTTATTACACACATTTTCTCTGCTTCTCTCAGTATTGGAAAATATGCTCTGGTGTATTTTCCTTAATCCCAGCAGTCTTCTTGAATAGTGCCACTTGTTCTGGTTTGTGGTGGGAAATCTTGCCTGCCCTTGCCACTGCCTGTTCATTCTGAGCGACACAGGAATTCTTTTCTTCCCTCAGGTGTGTTTATCACGAAAGGAGACGTGGGTGTTGGGACCATCGTTGGCTCTGCTGTATTCAACATACTCTGTATAATTGGGGTTTGTGGCCTCTTTGCAGGGCAGGTAAGAGAATATGACTAAATCTCCCCCTCCCCCTTGAGTAGTAGCCACCATTTTACAAACTGGTGCAGAATCAGTATGGAAACCTCCTGCTTGTCTCTATTTATATAACATTTCACAAGAGTTCAATGCATTTCTTATACCATTGCTGTAACAAACATGTAAGATACAGTAGCTCAGTTTTATTTATCTCTGTAGCACAATGCACTCATTAATGTTGCTTCCACCCCAGAGGCCTTAAATACTGCTTGTGGCATTGCATTTTCATAATCAGTTCGAAGGAGGATTAAACTGTAGGTCCCACAAAGTAGTTAATATACCTTTATGTTTTATCTCGGGACCCTTTCTGTGTTTCCTTAGAAGTCAGTCCCCTTCCCCAGTATTGATAAAAGCTTCCTGCTTACAAATTCATTTTTATACATTTCAACAAATACTTTTCATTCAATCATTCTTTCAGCCTTTATTGGCATAATTTAGACAATTAAAAATAGTCCAATAAAACATTAATAGTCCAGATATATTAAACACACAAAACATACAAAAGACTCAGTAGCCATCATTAGGTAAGATTAAGAAGTTTCAAATTTGACTTTAAGAATCTCAATTTCGTATCCTGAAACAACCTCAGTAGTTTCGGGAATATCATCCTTCATCAGATATTGGATTACAGATTCTTTGCGAGTAGATATTTGGAACTTCAAAGGAGTCACCAGTTAAGTCTCTCTGAAGAGTGTTGAACGAAGAGAGAGCAGTCCAAAATTATATGATATAATGTATCTGGTGTGTTCATAGCACAGGTGCAAAGTCTATTCTGGAAGGGTATTTTTTGGAACCTTCTAGATAGTACAAATGAGGGGTACATTTAAACCAGCTAACATAAAAACTCTATGATGCAAAGGGGTATCTAAATTATAAAAATGGCTGGGCATCATTCCATGACAAGGCTGCAAACCCAAGTAAGCAAATAGGCATACAGAGGGCTGAGTGGGGCAAATTTTTTGAAATTTGTGGTCTAACAGCCTTTGCTTAATGAGAGAGAAAGTATGTGATTCATCCAGTAAGAGGAAAGAGTCTATTGCAATCCCTGTTTGTTTGAGTTTAAAGGTAATTGCAGAAAACCATGAAAATTATGTGACTCTCTCAATAAATAAGTTAATAAGCTTTCTGAGTATGTAATAAAATGAATTTTTAACCAGTATTTAAAAGTCATGATCCAACCCCTGGATTCTAAGAGATATAGCTCAGCACATATAGCATGTTAAAATCTGTTATCTGTAGAGTGGTCCCATAAAGAAAGTGTGAGAATGTTTTCTTCCTATAGGCCTTAACCACTACAGGTACATTCTGATTACCATGAAGAAAATAGAATCATTTATTTTTACAAGTTCACAAATAACGAGCAGATCAGAGGCAGGTAGGAATCTCACTTGGGTCTGGAATGAGATGGGAGCCTGGGATCTCACCTAATGTCTTATGGAACTGTGCCGAATGTGTTTTTTTGCAAAAGGGGTCTATCTGCTTCTGAGATCAACTTGGACTGCTTAGACATTTCATTTGCTTTGATGAGTGCTTGGAATTTACTAACATTTGAACATTGTTGTGTGCTTTCCCACTTCCCATAGCAGCGAGAGGTTCCAGAGGCAGTGCTACAGGATTTAGGCTATAATCCTAAACCCGCTTACCTGGGAGTAAACCTCATTGATCTTAAAGGGTCTTACTTTTGGGTAGACAGGTATACAACAGCACTTTCCTCTTGGCTGAGAGATCACTGGCAGGAAAGGGGCAATACTTAATAGAACAAACATCTGTGAGGCAAAGGGCAAAGTTAGGAGGAAGCTCAGATCACACTGTAGGTGATGTACCATTGCAGCCTCTCTGCAAATATTATGTTTCTCTCCACCCTTATTTACTGTTTTTCCTTCCAGTGAAGTTCTCTCTGGTTAGAGCTCTATCTGAATGATGTTTTGGTTTTTATGTGGGAGGCGGGGACGTAAAAAAATCACAGAACCAGCTAATAGAGCAGTTTTAACTAGCAGTGGAATCCTTACAATGTAAGGCTTACATAAAACTCATAGCAAAACTCATGTTAATCAGGCCAAAGGGTAAGGAAAGCTCAAGGAAGGTGGCTTTTGATCTAATATGCCATCTGTCTTCTGGGCTGCTACAGCCAAACAGGCTTAATCATAGCAATTACACAATAGCAGTTTTACAATTGTGGTGGTGTACTCTCATGGAGGAGTAATCTACAATAGGCACAGAAATAGGATGTTAATTACATTACCTTAACTTTCTTTAGCAGAAAGGGCTATGAGGTTTAAGAGCGAGAAATACTCCCACTCTTAAAATAAATATTAATAGACAAAAAATGAAATAACAGTATCTGTGGTGGTGCCTGTTATAAGAAGGCACCCTTCAGTCTTGGTGCAAGAGTACCAGTTGGTAAGTGTATTGTGTTAATTACACCCAAGTAACCATCAGTTGTGTCAGGGGCTGGCCGGTTTCCGAAGCGGTGCCAGAGGAGACAGCTGACCTAGATAGGGCTCCGCTGACGCCCGAAGAGTTATTGAGGGTCTGGGATCAGGAACAGGCACAGCCCCTGCTGACGCCAGAGCAGGTAGTGCAGCAATGGGAGGAAAGCTCCACCAGAGCGCTAGCACAGCCAATGGGAAGGGATCAGAATATGGAGACCGAGGAGGAGTTGAGGCTTAGAGAGCCTACCGGAGCATCAGACACCACAAGCGGGGAAGGTGAAAGCGAAAGGGAAGGGGGAGCCGTAGGGCTGCCCAGGTCAAGGGCGCGGAAGCGGAAAAAGGAGAGGCGGAGACTAGGCTTTCCGAAGCTCCTATGCTGGGGGCGGAGCCGCAAATCCGTACTAGAAGGATCTGACTCCGAGGGGTCGGATGCATAATCGCAAGGTCTGGATTATCAATGTTATGAAATAAAGTGATTAGTTTAGCAGACTGCGTTTTGTGGATGCTTACTTCCGAGGAGACACCCATCCGTCTCACAGCATCCTTCTAGTCATCGTCACCTCCTCAGAAGTAAAGCACAACCAGCATGAGCAGCGCGGAAGAAGCCGCAGCGTTAGCTGCCCAAGGAGCCGGCGGTGGAGGTGCCCCTACCTGGGAAGATAGAGCTCGTGAGCTAGAGGTACTGTACCGAATTAGTCAAGCCAGGTTGGAGGAGGCAAGGATCCACGCTGAGCAGGGCAGGAGTGCGCAGGCGGGCAGGCGAATCACCATGCTAACAAGCAGGTTTCAGGGCAAACCAGAACAGTACATAGGTTTTAGAACGGACATGCTATATGCCCTGGAACTACAAAAAGACTCATTTAAAAATGAGGAAGAGCAGGTCGGATTTGTAATTTCGCATTTTGAATCACATGCTCGAGATTGGGTGAGGCCACTGATTATGGCCAAGGACCCAGCGCTTCAGAGAGTAAAGGAGTTCTTTAAAGCGATGGACGCTGTTTATACGAGCAGTTCGGAACAGGAATTGGAAGCGCAGGAACTTTTGCTTTTGAGGCAAGGGAATATGACGGTGCGCGAGTACCAGGCAAAGTTTTTGTCGTTAACCCATCGTCTGGGATGGGAAATCAATACGCCTCAAATGATAGCGCTCTTTAAGTTAGGTCTGGCCGATGAAGTAAAAGACTCTTTGGCGAGGGGGGGTCCCTACAATGACATGAAAAGCCTCACCGAAGCAGCGATGGCAATCGGCATTAGACTGGAACTCAGAGACAAAAGCAGGAAGGAGGGGAAGGCGGGAAGGTGGTTCAACTTCCGCATTCCCACACCAACAGAGAGACCGGCTGGCGCGCAGACGCACCTCCCGGAAGAAACGCCCATGGAATTGGGAGGAGCGCGCGCGCGCCCTATTTCAAACGCAACGGTTGCCAAGGGGAGTGACACGCAAGACGGGAAGGCGCCCAGAAAATGCTATGTGTGTCACCAAATAGGACACCTCGCAAAAGCGTGTAATAAGAAAAAGGTGTGGCAAGGCATGACGGGGGCTGTAACAGGAGAAGGGGAGGAGCAGACGCCGAGGCAGGGAAACGGGAATGCCGGCTGGCAAGTCACGGGGACGGCCAGCCCGGCTCAGGAGCAGTAAAAGGTCCCCCCAGCAACGCACCAGAGACGCCCCCCCCAGCCCGCCCGAGCACACCCTCCCCAACCCTCCCAAGCCAGGCATCGTGATGGAAGTCACACTGGAGCTACCCAATGGCTTCACCATGCAAGTTCCCGCCTTGGTAGATTCGGGAGCATCGGCTGATTTCCTGGATATAGACTTTGCACGGCAGCACCAGCTTCACCTCCTGCCTTTGCCTGTCCCCTTGCAAGTCACCACCATTGATGGGAGGGAATTAAAAGGAGGGGCGGTCACGCAAAGCGCTCCACCTATGCGGATGGGGATGGGAAGGCACTCTGAAGTTATTGCTTTCCACGTCACCACGTTAGCAGGCCCCCCCTTAATACTGGGGATGGGGTGGCTGGACAGACATGACCCAGTAGTGAGCTGGCATCAGCGCTCTCTAGTGTTTGGTTCTGCGTATTGCATGGAGAATTGCTTGCAGCAGCTCAATCCCAAGGAGCAGGCAAAGGCTGCCGTGATGCAAGCAGGGGAAGTCACCCTCCCTGCGCAATATGCGGAGTTTCAACAGGTGTTTAACGAAAGGGAAGCAGACAAGCTACCCCCCCACCGTCCCTACGACTGCCGAATCGACCTGGTGCCAGGAGCTCAGCTGCCACCGGGCAAGCTTTATTCAATGTCGGAGCAGGAGATGGCAGATCTGAAGGACTTCATTGACAAGAACCTGGCCAGAGGGTTCATCAGGGAAAGCAAGGCTGTAGGGGGCAGCCCAGTGTTCTGGGTGGACAAAAAGGACACCCCCCAACGGAGATTGATTTGTGACTATCGGATCCTCAACTCCCTGACCCTCCCTGTCTCCTACCCCATGCCGAAGATCGACGACCTGCTGGCGGCGGTACGCAAGGGCAGGATCTTCACCAAGCTGGACCTGAGGGGTGCGTACAACCTAATCAGGATCAGAGAAGGCGATGAGTGGAAAACAACCATGTTCACACCCCTGGGTGCTTATGAGTTCCTCGTGATGCCCTTCGGCCTCCAGGGAGGTAGTCAATGCTTCCAAGCGTTCATGCATCACGTGTTGGGACCCCTGCTGTACAAACAGGCAGTGGTCTATTTAGATGACGTGCTGGTGTACTCTCAGAACCCAGAGGAGCACGTGCACCACGTAAAGGAAGTACTGCAGAGACTCCAGGAACACCAATTAGCGGTCAAGCTGGAGAAGTGCCGGTTCCACACCACGGAGGTGGACTTCCTAGGCTACCGACTCTCAGATACAGGAATAGCCATGGATACCAATAAGGTGGAGGCGATCCTGCAATGGAAAAGCCCCAAGACCAAGAAGGACGTGCAGCGCTTCGTCGGCTTCGCAAATTTTTATCGCAAGTTCGTAAGGGCGTTCGCAGACATGACAGCACCAATTACGGACTGCTTGAGAGGCAAGAAGAAGTTTAAGTGGACGGACAAGGCGCAACAAGCCTTTGAAACACTCAAGAAAGTCTTCGCCTCAGAGGAGCAGTTGCTGCATGTGAACCCCAGCAAGCCCATCAGAATAGAGACAGATGCATCAGATCGAGCCATAGGAGCGATACTACTGCAGCAAGATCCAGCAAAGGAATGGCGGCCCTGTGCGTTCTATTCCAGGAAGTTGAGCCGGTCTGAGGCCAATTACGCCATTTGGGACAAAGAACTGTTGGCAGTGGTCGCAGCATTCAAACACTGGCGCCACTTCTTGGTGGGGGCGCAACACCAAATCCAGGTTCACACTGATCACAAGAACCTGGAGTACTGGCGCACGGCTAGAGTGCTCAACCAGCGCCAAATGCGATGGGCAGAGTTTTTTGCGGAATTCAATTTCCACATCCAGTATGTTCCTGGCGAGCAGAACAGCAGGGCGGACGCCCTATCCAGGAAGCCAGAATACATGGAAGATGAAGGACCTCCGGTGGCAAGGGCCATCTTCAAGCCTGAACAGTGGCGGTGTGGGGCGACATTGGGTGGTAGGGAAGAACTGGTGCGCCTCACACAGGCGGACGCCTTTGCCCAGAACAAACTGAGGGAACTCAAGGAGGGGAATCCCAGGGCAGGAGGGTTTGAGGAAAAGGAGGGGCTACTGGTGTACAAGGGGGCACTGTATGTGCCAGGGGAGGATATGAGGGCCAAAATTCTCAGACAGCTTCATGACAACCCCACAGCAGGGCACTTTGGGCAATTCAAAACCATGATACTGGTCACTAGAGAATTCTGGTGGCCAAAGGTCAGGCAGGACGTTAAGGACTACGTCAGGGGGTGCGAGGTCTGCCAAAGGGCCAAGGGGGAGAGAAGGGTACCAGCAGGACTACTGGAACCGCTTCCCACCCCAAGCAAGCCCTGGGAAGCGGTTTCGCTGGACTTTGTCACGGATCTCCCCAAGTCCAAGGGCAACACGGCTGTACTAGTCGTAGTGGATCTCCTGACCAAGATGGCTCACTTCATTGCCTGCCCCAAAGTGGTGTCGGCGGAGGAGACGGCCCGGTTGTTTATGCAGCACGTGTTCAAGCTGCATGGTATGCCAGTGAGAGTAATTTCGGATCGCGGCGCCCAATTTACCTCCCGTTTCTGGCGCAAGCTCATGCAGATCTTGAAGGTGCAGGTGTGTCTATCTTCAGCACGCCATCCTCAAACTAACGGTCAATCGGAGCGTGTTAATTCCATACTGCAGCAGTATCTGCGCTGTTATGCTTCCCAGCAACACAGCGACTGGAGTGACAAACTCGCCCTTGCAGAGTTTTCGTACAACAATGCTCAACACTCCTCGGCAGGCATGTCCCCGTTCCAGGCGATCTACGGCAGCCACCCCAGGGCCTTTCCGGGAAGGGAGGGGGAACAGGGGGATGGAGACGTGCCCGCTGCACAGAATTTCGCTGAGGAGTTGGAAGCATTGCACCAATTGCTCAGTGACAATTTGGAGCGGGCTAAAGCAGCCTACAAGACGGCAGCGGACCGGCACCGCAGGGAGGGGGAGGACATCCAGGTGGGAGATATGGTATGGTTGTCCACACAAGGGCTGCCCATTCGCGGCAGGTGCAAGAAGCTGCAGCAACGTAGACTGGGGCCTTTTGAGGTAGTGGAGCAGATCAACCCCGTGGCTTTCAAACTGCGACTGACGGACGACATGAGGATTCACCCGGTGTTCCACAGGTCTCTCCTGTCCAAGTACAGGGAACCTCACAGGTACCAACAGGGCTACCAGCAGGGGTCGCAGGGGTTACCGATGGTGGAACCGGAACTCTTCAACGAGGCCACCGAGATTTTGGACTCCAGGTGGCAAGGGGATGAACTGCAGTATTTGGTAGCGTGGGAGGGGGAGCCAGCGTCGGAAAATGCATGGATCCCGGCAGAGGAAGTCACCAAGGAGCATCTGGTGTGGGAATTTCACGAACTATTCCCGCACAAGCCCAAACCATACCGTTGGCAACTAAGAGACGTGTTTCAGCCCACGGACTCGGAGGAAGGGGACTTCTGGGGTTTCCCACCATCAGGGGGGAGTGAAGGGTACCCAATGGTAGGAGAAGGGACCGAGAGTGCAGAACCCCTTTCTCCACCCATGGCCAGGGAGGATTGGGAAGACATGTTTGCCTCATCGTCCAGTGGCGACACCACAATATTCTTAGGTTTCCCTTCCTCCCCTGACACAGCAGACGAGTCTTGGGGGGAGCTGGGAGATCTAGCAAGGGACTCCGAAACCAATCTGCCCCAACCAGGTGTGCCTTTTCAGGAGGGGAAGGGGGGCTTGGAAGGGGGGATGGATGTCAGGGGCTGGCCGGTTTCCGAAGCGGTGCCAGAGGAGACAGCTGACCTAGATAGGGCTCCGCTGACGCCCGAAGAGTTATTGAGGGTCTGGGATCAGGAACAGGCACAGCCCCTGCTGACGCCAGAGCAGGTAGTGCAGCAATGGGAGGAAAGCTCCACCAGAGCGCTAGCACAGCCAATGGGAAGGGATCAGAATATGGAGACCGAGGAGGAGTTGAGGCTTAGAGAGCCTACCGGAGCATCAGACACCACAAGCGGGGAAGGTGAAAGCGAAAGGGAAGGGGGAGCCGTAGGGCTGCCCAGGTCAAGGGCGCGGAAGCGGAAAAAGGAGAGGCGGAGACTAGGCTTTCCGAAGCTCCTATGCTGGGGGCGGAGCCGCAAATCCGTACTAGAAGGATCTGACTCCGAGGGGTCGGATGCATAATCGCAAGGTCTGGATTATCAATGTTATGAAATAAAGTGATTAGTTTAGCAGACTGCGTTTTGTGGATGCTTACTTCCGAGGAGACACCCATCCGTCTCACAAGTTGTTCATAATTACTCCTAAAGTTGGCAGTGGACAAAGTCAATAAGAAGTGAAGCTTTCTTCTGTGTGTAGGAAGGAAATTTCCCTTGCAGATTCTCACTTGTTTGACAAATAAGTGCTCTGTTCTAAGGTTATTCTCAATATCTGAATTCATTTTGTCTATTATATCCCCAAAATAGCACTATCTCTTGTGCTGTGTTTCCTTGTGGAGCAAACATATCATCCACACAGAAGATACCAATTGTGAAAGGTCCACAATTGGTATCTACTAGGTTGCAAAAGGTTTCCCCCAAGAAAATCTCAGTTCTGTCTTTCTCTAGAATAGCTGTCTAGGAAGTTGGAGACAAGCTTTGGCGAGTGTGCTAGTGCTGTGCAGGTTTTAGATTGTCTATTCCTAATCTAGCGGAACCAGTCCTTTTTTTCTAGAAAAAAGGTGCCGGTACTCACCATGAAGTTGTTAAAGTAAATACTGCCGGGGGGGAAAGCACTGTGTAGAAGTAATAAATTATAATTCTTCTTGTATACTAGGGTTGCCATATTTTGTAGAGCAGAAAAGAGGACACTATGATGGCCATTCAAAGTAAATAAATGCTATTTGTCTCAAATTTTACCCCTGAAAAAAGAGGATGTGTCCTTGAAAAAGAGGACACATGGCAACCCTATTATGCAGCCTATAATAATAAAATAATGCATCATAATAATAAAACAATGCCTGCTGGGCAAGACGGAGAAAAACAAGCTTTTGCGGTGGGAGACAGCCAAGCAGAGGTGCTTCCCCCTGTCTTGACTCTGTCTCCTCCTCAAATACAGTGGTAGCTCTGGTTGCAAACGGGATCCGTTCCGGAACCCCGTTCGCAACATGAGCAGAACACAACATGAAGCGCCGCATCTGTGCATGTGCATGGCACGATTCGGCGCTTCTGCACATGCGCAAAGCGCGATTTGGTGCTTCTGCGCATGCGCGAACCGTCGAACCCGGAAGTAACCTGTTCCTGTACTTTCGGGTTCGACGCGTTCGTATCCCGTGACGAACGCAACCTGCAGCTATCGTAACTAGAGGTATGACTGTACTGATCAGAAAAGGGGTCGGAGGCTGCAGCAGCACACACGCACACATACACATACACAATTTTTTCTTGCAAAGAGAGATTCTGTTTCTCTCCCCTCTCCCCTTCATGCTGATGTTTTCCAAAAGGCAGCTGCTGTTACTCCTCCAATACCCACCCACAGAAGGTGCACAATCTCTTCCGATGAGAATTGCCCCGGGCCCCCTAGGCAGGTTCTTCTGCAGGGATGCCCAGCGAGATCCCCCGTTCTCTCCAGGAAGCGGTGGGTAGCCAAAGGCAAGCTTAAAGCACCAGGGGACTGGCTAGCTGGTGGAGGGAAGGAGCTGCAGCAACAGCAGCAGCCACCACCAAAAGAGAAAATTCTGTTGCCAAGATCCACCCTCCTCTGCCGCTGTGGCTCAGCCAGCCATCTGGAGCGCAGAGCTGCCCGTGGCCACCAGCTGGCCTTGCAAAAGCAGCAACAGTTGCCGCAACAGCAGCAGCAGCAGCATGGTCCCCTGGTGCCACTGCCCCTCTGCACCCTGCATGCACCTGCACGACACGCTCCCCTCAGAGCCCGCCTCGTCAGAGCAGCTCCCTCCGCCTCTCCCTCCCTCGTAACGGGACCCCAGCTCCACCCACATCGCAATGGGGTGACCCAGCAGGAAAATGCGTAGCCCCACAACACGCAGGAAGGGAAAGGGGAAGTGTGCGGTCATTTCCTAACTTTGCCCCGTGACGTGCTCGGCTTTTCCTCTCTGCCTTGTCACCCAGGGTCAGTTCCTTCTCCCTGAATATCTGGCAAACATGTCCATTTGTCATTATATTTATTAATCCATAACCAGTGCTTTTTTCTGGGGGGGGGGGAGGCGCTGGTACTGCATACCAGCATCTAACACCAGAAGGAAAGCTCTGAGCACAACCAATATATAAGAATGAGCTCCTCAGCAACATATAGAATATTATTGTTCGTAGAAGAGGTTATTATGGTTTTCCTGCCCAGTTGGTTTGCATGTATCTTAATGTTTTAAGCTTTAATTTTACTAACAACAAAGTAATTCAGTTTGCTGACTAAAAGTAATTCACATTGGCCCAGCCTTTGATCTCTGTTAACAAAATTGTTTATATGAACTTCCTCCCCTGCAAATGGTTTTGGGTGTGTTCATTTTGGTACATGGCACTCCCTGAAAAAGCTTGTAGCCTATGGTGCACTTAATGTACTGGATGTTGTAAATGGGGCAGGGTGTTGTTGTTTTTCTCCAGAAAAAGGGGACATAAATGCAGTCTTGTATCAGGCCACCTTTTCAGAGGTTATCTGCTACACCCTGACATTAGCCGCAATGCACTGGGGTTAGTGAGGTCACTGAATGAAGCCTATTAGAAGTCTTTCCCCTGGAGATTTTTGCCAAATGCAGGATTTCTGCTAAAATGAAATACTGTGAGTCTGACTGGAAATATCCTGGTACCATACAAATATAAATGGGCACGTGTGTGTGTGTGTGTGTGTGTGTGTGTGTGTGTGAGAGAGAGAGAGAGAGAGAGAGAGCATACACTCAACATACACACTGTGGCATATAATTTGTTTGGTACCAGCTACAATGTCGTTTGGTCCCTGCTCCTGCCCACCTAGCAGTTCAAAAGCACGTCAAGTGCAAGCACGTCAAGTGCACCTCTCCGGCGGGAAGGTAAACGCCGTTTCCGTGCGCTGGTCTGGTTCACCAGAAGCAGCTTAGTCATGCTGGCCACATGACCCGGAAGCTGTACGCCGGCTCCCTCGGCCAGTAAAGCGAGATGAGCGCCACAGCCCCAGAGTCGGACACAACTGGACCTAATGGTCAGGGGTCCCTTTACCTTTACTACATGTACCAGAAGGAGAGAAGAATTTAAGTAATTAGATGGACTATACCACTTGAGACTGCAGACAAGGATTCATATTTTTGAATGCTCCCATATTTTCTCCCCATAAGTAGAAAATTCACATAAGACGGAGTGAGTAGCATAGACACTTACTCTGTGATGTGTTAGGTTGTGTGTGTGTTTTTGTCCCAGATGAAGGTTGAAGAGATGCTGTCAATTTACTCTACCACCTCAGGATTTTGTTACCTTATGATGCAGATTAGAAGTGACCACCACGCCCCCATTAAAGAGTTGAAGACACATGCTTACCACAGTATAGAATCAATTCTCTAGTTAGTCAATCTTCATTAAAGTCAAAATGTGATCATCTGGTTGCCAGCAACGACCATAAATTTGTTTCTGACGGTGGTATACTGTATCTCTTTCTGGTTTTTTGGCTGTCTTCATTAAGAGACCCAATGTATCATAAAGAACCTGGAAGAAAGAAGGGGTATCTCACTTCATGCCTGATGGGAGACAATCTCCCTTTGCACTGGGAAGCACTGAGAGATTGCCTCCAGGGGCTGACGTAAATTGAGACTGACCCTGTCCTGAGTTTTCTGTCCATGTCAGAAGATTTGGGGGAGGACTGGCTGGTAACCAGAGATAATGGCTGGCAACCATTGCTTCTTCCCCTCAGAATGAGGGGTCTGAACAATGTGTTATAGACTGGGTGGGGCCAAACCCTAGAAATTAAGACATTATAGGATTTTGATTGTTTGGGATGTGAAGAGGAACCATAAACTGCAGAGGAATTTCTGGGCTAGCCTATGCAAAATGACCTGGCTAAGCTAGGGATGTTAAGGAACAATATGGGGCCACTGAGGACCATTGGCTTGCAGAGAACTATCCTTACGCTCTGCCCCGAGGTGTGAAGAGACTGAGTTTGGAAGGTTACCAGGGTAACTGGGTATGAGGTGACAGGAAATTAGAGTTTTGAGCAAGGTTTGCTAGGAGGCGGAAGGTGGCATGAGGTCTGAGATCTATCTTTGGACAGGCTGACTGCAGAACTGGCTGGCAGAGATGCCTGGGATCTGGACTCCCTCCATGCAGACTGAAGGTGTAAATAGAAGAATAAACCATATTTCTTAAAGCTACAACAGTCTCCCCTATGACTCAGTTCTCCAAAGGAACACAGACCTGGGGTGAGGGCCTGGAACCCCATGGGCTCTTGCTACCACTCAGCAGAGAGAGGTGGAGGCACCCAACTGTTGTAACAGGTAACCTCAGATAATGCCTGGCAACCATTGCTTCTTGCCCTCAGAATGAGGTGTCTGAACTCCTCATGATGTATCTTCAGTATAACAGGCTCAAGAATCTGGCCAACACTTGGAGATCATGGACTTTCCACACAGTGTTTTTTCTCCTTCTCAATAAATGTTAATTGCATATTTGTTGCATGGAATCTTCTTTCACAGATAACTTTCAAAGTAACACTTTTGTTGCAGGTATGTGACCTTTTGAGGTATAAATATTTTATGCCTGGAAAAAAAATGTGATTCTTCTGACTAGGTTAGTACAGCTGTTACAATGACTGTAGAATTCTCTGGTCTTTTGAAAAAAGCCCAACAGCTCTTCCTTGCAGCTTGCTATTAATGTGAATCTTGGGATCGTATATGGCCAGTTCATTTTCTTCCTGTCTGTTTTCTCAGATTGTTGCACTGTCATCTTGGTGTCTCCTGAGGGATTCCATGTATTATACCTGCTCTGTTGTTGCACTTATCTTGGTAAGTGCTCAGAGATCGTTTTCCTGAATAAGTCTTTCTTTGGCAATCCAAAGTGCCATTTCTCCCATTTCATAGGGGTTCACTAAGCTGATTTATTCTTACAAGAAGTTTGCTTTTGTTGAGTGTTTCATTTAAATGAGTATAGGGCCTTGCTCATTGCAATTTACATCTTTACCAGTTTCATCCATAGTGATTTGAGAAATAATGTTTTGCAACTTCAGATGCCAAAACCAGCTTTGGGTTCATCCAGTGAAGTCAGGGGGGAGATTTCATTCTAGGTGGTTTCATTTAGAAAATGATCAATAAGACACTAGCTGAATGGTGAGACCAGAATTTTTCTCTACAATAAGCAATTGTTATTTCACACTTCTGGCAAAAAATATTGTTATCCCTTGCTTTCACTCCCCAATCCATTATGATTCCTACTATTTATGATCAGAAACAGCGCATTTCCGGGCATCTGTTGGAATTTATGAAGAATTTTCTGTAACAGTGCCTCTTAAATTGAGTTCTGAAGACCACCAGTGGTCTCTGGTATATTTTCTGGTGATACCTGAGACCATGATGAAGAGTCTGATTCAGTTACTGCTGGAGTCCAATCAAGTGATTTTCTGTGGGCATATATAGGGCTGCTGTGGATGTGTGTTTTATAGGGGCTGGAGATGGGCAGCCAGGCAGCCACCATGATCTACAGAATCATGGCAGCTCAAAACACTGAGAAAATTGTGGCAAGCATATGTCCAGAACCATAGAAAGGCATCAGTTTATAGAACCAGCTGGGTTCTGAGACTGCTGGGACCCCCTCTAGGTTTGCCACATGTCCCTTATAATAAGGGATTGTCCCCTGTCTCAAGGAAAAATGCTGCATCCCTTAAGGGGCGCAGTTTGTCCCTTATTTCTGCCCCGCTTTCTTCTCCCCGCTCCTCTTCCTCTGCTGAGGCGAGCCCTGAGCTCAGTTCCTCCCTCCCTCCCATCTCTGCCAGCGCTGTTGCCTCCCTCCCTCCTGCCTGCCTGTGTTCTCTTTCTATCTGTCTCTCTCTCTTTCCCTACCCCTCCCTGTCACACTAAATCCATGAGTGACGCAGCTGCGGCCCAATGGATGGGAATGGAATGACTTTGGATAAGTGGGAGGGAGGGAGGAGAGGAGGGAAGGTGAGACTGGCCACACATACACTAAAGCGGGCAGTGGGGGTAGTAGGCATGGGTCCTTGTTGCTTTTACATGCTCCCCTGACCCTGTTCCTTTATAGAGGGGCAGGGTGGATATTGCAAACCTATTCTTTAGGTACCAAAGAACCCCCACCCCCAAACCCATGACTTTTTAAAGTGTTTTAAATGTGTACTGCAGAAAACTCCCTTGCAAGAAAATGTCGCAGTCCTAAATTCACGTTCAACCTGATCCTTTGAAAACAGAAATAAGTCCCAATTAGTTCAGTTGAATTTACTTTCAATTAAGTATCCAGAGTATTGAAGCCTTAAAATGGTTGTTGTTTTTACTTATTTAAATAAATTGATGCAAAATATTGTATAAAGGAGCGGGCCAAAAATGAAGCACACATGTAACCCTAGTGGTTAGATGACCTTGTCTGACTATGATGCATGTGCTTTAATGCGCATGGCATTAGCAGCTACATGGAAAGGGATGTTGGAGGCAAAGCTCTGTGAGGAAGAGAAACAGAATTGTTGCTATCTTCACTCCTCCTTCTTTTTTGGGCTGGGTTTCTACATTTACCATTCTTCTGACAGGCAGAAATCCAGCAGCTGGGGAGGATATGAGTCCATTTAAATTAATGTGCATCACTAACTAAGACCTGTAAATTTCTTTGGGTCTACCCTATGAGTACAGTATGACCAGCATAGGAAACAACTCATTGTAATGGATTGCTTTGAAGTCATTTCTGCAGCAGGTAAAGTAATTTTTTAGCCCCCACAATTCCTCTCTCCTGACACATTCCTTATTTTGCCCAAACCAAAGGTGGCAACCCTAATTCCCTCTCATGAGCAATCATAGGAGAGGGGGGGTCAATATCTGAACCCACCATGGAGAAGAAAAGTTGAAGAGGCTATTTTTGCGATTCCTCATGGTAGCAGCTCAAATAGCAGGAGCCCCTCTCTGTGTCCCCTCCTTTGCATTCTTCCTTTTGCTTCTTGATTCCATACCTCATATGAGAAATCTTAATATGTGTGAAAGCGCAAGTATCTTTCAGCCTTTCATTGCATCTATGTCCTGGGGTATTGGGGGGGGGAGGAGAGTAATGTAAAAAATAAATAAGTAGAAGATAGAGAATTGGACATTAGCTGTTCTGGGCAGAGTTCTTTTTTACAGCAAATAATAGTAGCCCCCTCTCAGGCTGAGGACAATACAGAAATGTCACCCCTCTTCCCAGTTTCATATAATTTACAATGTCATGTTCTGGGAGTATTTAGTCAATTTGGAATGGCAGGAAGCAGGACAGTAAAACCCGAGGAAGAACTGCATCCTCTCTGCCTAACTCTGCATTGTCACATTTTGCCCAGACACCTTACTGAAGCATGAACATGTGTCCTTGACTATAAGCTGACTCACAATAAGGCCTGTAGTTGTGGGTGACAGCTGTAAGCCGACAGCAAAGAAGCAATGGATTCCTCCCCCTCACACACACACTGACTGTAAAAGCAGTAGAAGGCTAGAAGGGGGGCGCGTTGCAAATATTTCTTCCCACATTTATCAGGGCACTTCATTTGCCGCCATCATTCCAGGCAAAGCTGAGAGAGAAAAGAAAAGACAAGCCGGGACATAGAATTTGAGTGCAACCTAGTGGTGACTGAGGAAGAGACTCTCTTCTTTATCAGAATTTCTGAAGGGTAGCCATGCTTGAACTGATCTATACATTATGTAGAATGAAGTGCTAGAAGTCTGGATTATCTCTTCAGACTGCGTGAGGGATTTGCATTCTTGAATTCTGCCTTGCCTAAAAGGGTATCTGAATAAATCATAATCTGGGTGGGGCCATTGAATCAATTGTCTTAAGTACGTAATGGTGACTTAAGCCCATGGATTTCACTGGGTCTGATCTGAGGATCGCCTATACCACCCTCTCTGTATAAGAGTGATTCAAACATATGGTACCTTTTGGCTGTCGTCTTAAGCGGCACAGAGCAGAATTCTGCAGAGTGAGAGAGAGAGAGAAAGAAAGAGAGAGGGAGGCTGGAAACCTATGCAGATTTACTGTAGCTGTGGATCTGCTTGTCAGCTAAACATAGTAAAGCCAAACTACACATTAGCTCCTGGTGGGCTCTCCTGGCATCTTGGATTTTTGCTTAAAAGCAGCTGTGTAAGAAAGAGGATGCAAATTAGGAGTGAGGCAGGGGTGTTCAGCATTTTCCCTCCATGCCATTTTTTTTTCTGATCAGAATTTTCTCCCCCAGTGCTACTGCTCCCATACAGTTTCTCTTCTTCTTCTCAGCTGCTAAAAATCAAAATGTATTGAGTTCTGATTGTAGAGAGCCTTCATTTCATGTACTTTGGCCCTGCAAAAGCCTCAAAATCATGACAGCATACAGCTTGGTTGCAGAAAACTGGGAACCCTTTGGCAACTAGGACAGTACCATGGTCAATGCCATGAAAACTAACATGTCATTTCCAGGCATTGTATGCCTTGCATACAATATAACCCAATTTCAGTCTCTGGATCTTAGATAGCAGGGCTGGGAAATGTTCTGTTAAACCTGTGCCATATTCGTGTGTTTGCTTCTTCATATACTGATTTAGTACATTGGAAGAGAATTATATAGAAACCTTTATCTAAAAGTTAGCAGATATATAATGCATAGAGATTGGATTGAAAAGTGACAAATCTCCTTTTCATTTTACATGTTGTGTTTCTTGATAAAATCAATTCTGCATCTATAACAAGTAGAGCTGTACAACACAGATGATAAAAAGTGGATGTTGGAAGGAATGAACTGTATGAAATTATTTGGGATAATTTGGGAAATTATTTGGAATACTAGAAGAGAGTTTGTGTCAAGAGATATTAAAAGTCTTTTAAAAAGTGCTGCATACCTTACAGACAGTCTCACATGGTAATTCATTTTTTAAACATTTTTCTCCACAGATTATTTATGATGAAAAAGTTGCTTGGTAAGTAGTGCAACTGTCATTTTCTGACTAATGGTAGCAAGGGAGGCAAAAGTTCTGCTGAGCAACCTGGGGACCAATTTCCATTTCTATAGAGGTTCTAAATAGGAAAGTGATTCATGGAAATCTTTTTAGAGTTAAAAGAGGAAACATCTCTTTCCCAGCACTTTCTGGGCCACCCACACAGATCTCCACTGCAGATGCAGGGCTTGTATAAGCAGGCTGAATACACTGTCCAAACAATTTCCTTTCAGGGTGACAGTCACCAAAGTAGAAAGCTGAGGAGGGCACAGGACATGTGTAGTTGTATTGATCTAAGAGGCTGGCAACATGCGATAGCTACCATGGGGATGTCTGTAGAAATGGCCTCATTTTGGGGAGCTATTCCTTGCCTGCCAGCCATCTACAGTCACGATCACATTGTGAAGGAATCTCCCTGAGCTCCCTGTGACTGATGGGGTTTTCTTTGGGGGGGGGGGTTCAAGCACTGCAACAACCTGCAAACCTATCTGATCTGAAAATAGGGTGTGACAAAGTGAATGTGGGTATGCGCAGGCAACGATAAGACTATTATATTGCAAAGACAAAGAAGTGAAGCAGAGAGTGGTTTCTAGGACAGGAAAGGAGACTTGGCAGCTGGGGAATGAAAGGAGGCAAAGACTCATTTGTATGCTCACCTAGATGCATTGGTGCTGCTGCTTCCAGTGAAATGCTGATTATTTGGGAAAGGCTTGTCTCTGGGTCTCACTCAGCTAGGTGTAGTGCTTATATACATGCGCACACATCTGCATACCACAGCCTATTGGGATAGTACCATTAAGAAGAAAGTCCTGTGTAATTCATTGAGAGTGCGAAAGGAACAAAAGAGATGTCAGCAAAGAGGTTAGCAAATTGGAGATGGCAGCTAATGGGAAGTTGGAGCTAGGAGGCAATGACTCAAGAAGAGAACAACAGAGAACTGGACATGAGCATGATAATTGTGGCTAAAGTTATTTAGCAAATTACTCTGACATTTTATGATATGGAAATATAGAAATACAGGAAGGAAGGAAGGAATTATTCCCTGTCCAGCTAGTGAGATTTGTTCAGCTACTGTGAGTGAAGGTTTACTTGACTTCCTATAGGGAGGAGGAGTTGGCTCTGTTATTCCCCATCAGCTTTCAGTACAACAATAAACTAGGCAATTTGGGCAAGGCCACAAGGAAATGGCAGTTCCATAAACCCTGAGGTCACAATCAGCAACAGCAAGTACTAAGTTAGGAGACCAGGCTGGAGTTGTCCAGCAGGAATGAAGTAACAGGAGCAGGGTCTTGGGCAGGAGTCCTGTACTAGCAGGGAAGTTGTCCAGCAGAATCCAAGAAGCCAGAACTAATTTTGCCAAACTAGATGAGGTTTCCCACAGGGTTGTTGTACTAAGCCTGAGGAACTAGGGGCTGGTGGGTGTTTTTTTTAGTGGATTGTTATCTCCTTTCTGAATCTTCTCAGTGTCATTTAAAGTCTACGCAATATTGATCCAGAGTAGATTCCAATGTCTAGTTAGCAGAGTAAAAACTTGAACACGTTGCAGGATTCCCAAAAATAGACCAGAGGCACAATTATATTTCATCCAGCAGAGCTTTATTGCTACTGAAGGCAAATGAGCATAATGGTCACAAATCTAATACATTCAGGATTGGCACAGTCCATAAGAAATCTAGTTGCAGCAGACTTAACTTAAACTTACAGTAACTTATAACAAGACTAAAACTTAACACTAAGCATACAGAACACCACACCAGACAGAAAAGAGATAGAAAGAGAAAGTAAGTGAAACCCAGGCTCCTTCTGGCCTATTATTATAGTCAGCATGACCTTGACTGAAAGAGATAACAGAACCAGTTTAAACCAGCTGTAGTCAGCTTCTCAGAATGAATAACCCAAACAGCATGAACCTTCTTTCACACAGAGAAGCTCCAGAACCCTCTTGAGCTAAGTAGAATAGGAAAGATCTCTACACATCAGATCAATACTTTCTGCACTAAGAAATGCAAGCTGACACTCTGAAGTAGAGCATGTATGAGACTTCTTCCTCCCAAGCTGGCGAGATGGAGAGAAGGCCTCACAGTACCAAATGGGCACTTGGTCAGTGCATGTGAGCTGCAGAGGAACCATCAGGGCAAGGCAGCTCCCCTACTCCTCCACTGCCTCCCTCCACCACTTCCTTCCTTCTTGAACTCTGCTGCTGAGCCTGAAATGGAGGTATCAGTGTGAGGGAGGCATTATGAACAAGATGAGCAGTGGTGGAACAAGATAGTTGCTGAGGTACTGGAGCTACAAGGGGCCTGTGCCTAAGACTCTGGCTGGCAATAGCTCTCCAGTAGAGGCTGAGCTAGATATATAGTTTCAGACAATTGGTCCCTGGCAGTTTCATAAAGTGCCTGTGTTGACTAACTAACGCTCAGACAACTCTTAAAAGAAGTAACAGATAAGAACACCTGGTTCCAATTGAAAGAAGAAAATCTGGTGGTCTACCAAGACAACACAAGCTTTAGCCACTTGATCATAGGAACTCCTGCTTAGTCTCACAGTAGCTTTTGAGATTCCTTCTTCACAGATATCATGTTAGGCATACGGGCTCACCATGCTAGTTTCAACTGCTGTCTGAAATATATTAAAATGTTGTTTTAAATTGTTCTATGTAATTTCATTTATTATAAGCTGCCCTGGGGTCCCTTTAGAGAGGAAGAGTGGTATATAAATGTGAAGGTGATGATGGTTGATGAAGATGCAAGGCAAAGATCCATATAGAAAGAGTAATAATATAGGAAGTTAGAGTAAGGACCAGCTTTTATGATGAGATTAGGTAGGCTCCATCTTTGAAGCACAAGACACTGCCTGCACCGCTAGACTCAGCTGCTGCCCACCATGATCCACCTCCTATCTGCCAGACACTAGCCTGTAGCACCCAGGCTCACCTTCTTGAGTCATGGGCTCTAAACTTCAGAAGACCCGGTAACTCTAGGCATCAATGGTCTAGAAAGAGATCCATTTCAGCTACATGGAACCCTATTCCTTATTTGTCTTCATTTTCTTCCTCTTTTGGTTGCAGGTGGGAGTCTGTAATTCTAGTGCTAATGTATGCTGTCTATATTCTCATCATGAAGTAAGTATCATGTATTCTTGTCTGCACATTGCTAAGGTTACTTTAAATGGATGTGGGTCTAAACCATTGAGCCTCATGGGCTTGCCAATCGTAAGGTTGGCAGTTCGAATCCGTGCGACGGGGTGAGCTCCCATTGCTTTGTCCCAGCTCCTGCCAACCTAGCAGTTCGAAAGCATACCAGCATGAGTAGATAAATACGTACCACTGTGGCGGGAAGATAAATGGTGTTTCCGTGCTCTCTGGCCTTCATCATGGTGTTCTGTGCGCGAGATGTGGTTTAGCCATGACCCGGAAAAGCTGTCAGTGGACAAACGCTGACTCCCTCAGTCTGAAAGCGGAGATGCGTGCTGCACTCCATAGTCGAATTTGACTGGACTTAACCGTCCAGGGGTCCTTTACCTTTACCTTACCTAAATGGTTGTCTTAGAGATGCTGTTAAAAAAAACCAAGTCACCAATTTTCTATTCTGTTAAATCAGAACAAGAGTGTCAGTGTAGCCTCAGGACTCGGTTAATCATGAAAACCTGACTATGCATTCTTTTAATTACAAGTAGGTGCCCTGCTTCCAGGCATTTGGACAGCACTTTTGGTCAGGCTTTGGTGGCTACTTGTGTCCATCCTTTGTTAGCAGAGTGGATATTTTGTGCTGCTTTCAACAAGTCTTTCTTTGGATGAACACGTTTCGTATGTTATATTTGTATTGCTTTATTGATTTTTTTTTAAGTATTTTGTATTTTATTCTTTTGTTATTGGAAATATCTTTGGGACACCTGAATATGTGAAGTGATATATACTGTAAATCTTCTTTTTTGTCAATAACTTGTAGCAAATTGAGTTTGCTAACAAACCAGGGAAGTTACTAGCATAATACAAAGTCAAAGAAAAATATATCACCAAGGACAAGTGCTCCAAAATAAGGAGTATAGACAAGCAGACAAATATAGACGTAGTCTTTTTCTTTACAATCACTCGTGTATTTGATAGAAGTAACATCAGTTTTTCTCATTATGAGAAAATTGGTTAGAAAGAAGGGTGGCTCCCGAAGCTTTATAGGACCAGTCACGTGAGCTGCATTGGCTTCCTTGGTTTCCTGATTAGCTGTCAAGTCGGTAATGGGGGCTTCCATTGGAAAAATAAGGTACTTAAGGCTGACACCTTCATTCACCCAACCAAAAGCCTTTGCTCTGCTGCTCCACACACCATAGCTTTGTAGGCATCACTCCTAGTCTTATTTTCTATGGACTCACATTCTGAAGTTTCTCTTTTAGATGTTCTGCAATGGAAGAATTGCTGGTAGGAACAGCGTGGTGGCTTCACATATAGCCATATTTCAGTCCTTATTTCTTCTATTTAAAAAATGTAACATTTATTTATTAAAAGGCTTCTTAGACACTAAAATATAGGGATTGCCAAAACCTACAAATTGATACACAGGTCTGTCAGGAAAACCCCATGAGAAAGCCATTGAGAAGACATCTCTTTGTTCTTTGTATAGGTTTAATGCCAGTCTACAACATATCTTTGAAAGGAGGACAAAGAATGCAACAAATATGGTGAATGGACTAGCAAATAACACAGAGATGGATGACAACAGCAATTGTGATGCTACAGTAGTATTATTAAAGAAAGGTAACTGTTCCAGTAAGTCACACACTGCTTATTTGCAGAATCCTTCTTGATGTTCTGGTGGGCCAGGCTAGATGCCACTTTAAATACATCTTTCAATCCCATACTTGGGAATATCCATGTCATCTTTTAACCGAAGCAGTAGTGGAGTCCCAGTCTAGATGTTGTTTTCTCCCTTATAAAGCTGCTATTTGCTTCCTGGGGCAATATGCAGCTAGAGGAGGGGGGGGGGAGAAGCACAGGGGAAAGGGTTAAACCATGGCAGTAATCCTGATCCATTGGTCACAGATTCCTGTAGCTGCTTTTGAAAACAATAACAGCAATTCCAAGCATGGGATTCAAAGATGTGAAGTAGTATTTAGTTTGGCCCCAATCTTTGTGAGACATGTCAACAACTGGAGAAGTTAAAGAGTGAAATGGTGAAATGCCATCTTTGCAAAAGAGACCTCAGTGTAGGAGCATATTACAGCATTATAACAGATTTTCATGATCATTTTGCTTTATCGCCCATTGTTTACAAAGCTTTATAATGTACATGGCACTTTACAGAGTCACATTTAAAGAAATGGGGGTCAAAGAAAGACCACCTGACCCAAGGAGCTTAAAATCTAAATTTAAACAGTGGAGGAGCTAATAGAAGAGGAGAGGTAAGGTGAACTGGGCATGACCGAACACAATTATGTGTTTCAGCTGGGGAGGTGAGAGCTTTGGCTCACAAGAAATTATATCATTTTTAGAGAGTAGTTGACAGCTTGAAAGAGGAATTGCTGCTTGTATGTACATCCATCCCACTTTTGCCTCCAGTAATCAAAGTCTGTGGGTTTGGGGATTGTTAAAAAAAAATCTGCCAAACTTGAATGACAGAAGGAAACAGAGGGGTAAAAGAATTGTGTGTGTACACCATGGGATGCAAAACCTCTTTTGAGTCACTGTCAGTTCTCTTAAAACTATTTTCTGTCTCTGGCCTAAGTTTTCCAGCAGGCTGTTCAAAAACTGTACCCAACATCCAGTGCATCCAACTCAGAGATGGTTCCCATTGATTTCAATAACATTTACTCCCTGGTAAATGGAATAGGATTGTAATCTGAACCATCTATTAGGATAGCCTGGATACTGACATTCAGCAAGAAGACAGTGAGTATGCAGGCAGAAAATTCCATGATTACAGGCAATCAGGAAGCAAAATAGCAAGAAGATGATTCCAGCTGCCTGTAAGGGTGATGCCAGGTAAAGCCAACCATGCTCTTAGCTAGACTGAATTGTTTAATTAGTGTTCATTAATGTGAGTGCAGAGTCTGCCTTTTTCAGCAGATTTAAACTTTAAAAATATATTTAGTAGTCAGGACTTTACTTTTCCTGTCTGAGAACCTGATCTATAATTTCTTCTACAAACTATATAAAAGTCTTATTCAAGCTGACCAAGATAAATTGCCCTTTATAATGTATTTTACATGTCTCATATTCGGGTGCAACTGGACACCTCCTGTTTGTAGCCATTATCAGTTACTTAGATTACTGTTTGATGTGCTTGCTGCTTTATGTGTCTGTCCCACTATGAATTAAGTCACATTCCCCCAAAATGTATGAACAAAACTAATAGAGCAGCCTTGCTCACATGAGAGTGGCTCCAATTATATAAGGGGAATATGATTACACCAGTGTTTCCTGCAGCAAACTCATAAAGTGTGTACAACATGCATTCACTTTGGACTGCACTGGGTCCTTTTTCAATGCAAGCCTTTCGTGGAGCTAATTTTAACCTTTGAAGCTCTAAATAGCTCGAGACCTGGGTACTTAAAGGACCACCACCTTCCACACCTCAGAGGTGAGGTGTTCTTATATAATGTTTTAATCCAACAGACCAGTTTTTCTGTTGCTATGATTTTATGCTCTTTGTATGCATTTCTTGATTTAGTCATTGTTATGTTAGCTGCTTGAGAGGGTAGGATAGAAATGTCTTAATTAAAATAAAACAAATAAAACTGGGCCGGTCATGGTTCCCTGATGAGAGTACACAAGTAGGTTGTCTTGTTTACATGTTTGCCACAGGGAATAGCAGAGTAGATGTGGCAATGAAAATGTGGAGCCACCAACATACCTAGTGCATTGAAGTAAGAGGGGAGGATGTGGTCAAAGTTCCCCCGAGTATAAGGCAGTGATAATTAAGAACTAAGCCTGGGAGCTGTAACCCCACCCCCAGATTCCCCCATGAAACTGATCTGCATCATGACATCGATCTGGTCAGAGGGAGGATCATGGGGGAAAACAAAACCCAGATGATGGCCACCAGCAGAACACTAATGCCAGTGAATTTTGTGCACTCTACTTTCACTCTTCTGGAAGGCAGTCAAAATGCCCTCCCCTCATTTTTGCCACTTGCAAAATGGGATAGTAAAGTGGGAGGGATACATATTGGCTCAACCACACAAATAAGAACTTTCGGCATGACGTGGTCTGAAGGTCTTCAGCTTCAGTGGTAGAGCATCAGCAGGTCACCACAGGTTCTTTCCCCAGCATCTCCAGGTAGGGCTGGGAGAGACCCTCTGCCTGAAACCCTGAAGAACCACTGCCAGTCAATGTGAACGGAAAGAGTAACAGCAGATGGACTAATTACACCTGCTGCTAAAGTGTCAGGTTTTTCCGAACTAGACATTCTTTTAGTCTTTCTAAAAAATTTAAGGAGAGATTCTTAGCGCTGCTTATTAAAGAGAAGCAATGTTAGGGAACACCACTGAACAGCTGACTGTCATATGGTGACTTCAAATAGGATAAATATCTGATGATGCAAAAGACTTTTTCTCTCCTGTTAATTGCCCTTAGGAAACTTCCATCGCAAAGCCTCTGTGATCATGGTGGATGAATTGTTGTGTGCATATCCACACCAACTTTCCTTTTCAGAGGCTGGGCTGCGGATTATGATAACCAGTCACTTTCCCCCCAGAACCCGGCTCTCCATGGCCAGCCGCATGTTGATCAATGAGGTATATTTTATGTTTTGTGTAAACAGTGCTTGCTTCAGCAGTGATCGGTAAACTGGAAGCTATCTGGACTCTTTTTTATGGGGTATCTTGGTGGGTTGCTCTGAGTGATGACTATACTTCTTCCTCTCACCTCATACTGGATGGCCAGAATCTTTATCACAGCAGGGCTGCTCTGCATGTTTCCCCAACTGGAATATAATGGTAGAATGAGCCATATTGGGGTCTGGAGCATGAGAGGAGAGGAACATGAGTTGCACTGACAGGGTCAAGGAGGACCTCTGTTGTCTGAGAAGAAAAGAGGAGGAAAGCAGGTCCCCAAGAATGGAACACAGCCCAGTCATGGCAAGAACTTGGAAACACAGCCCCAAAATATAATGCTGCTTTGTTTTCAAGACAACGTATGAGATCGGTCCCTTTTGCTCCTCATGTGTTTCTCAGACACAAGTCTCTGCCCTTCAGGCCATTTCTGCATAGGACAGAACAAAAAATACACCTCCTTAAAGGGTCCTAAGTATTCATGTAATAAAGCATTGTATTGATGAAATTATATATGATTTTTCAAAATAAAGTACATGAATACATTGTTATTTGTATTGCTACTTAAGAGCCTTTAAAAGTAAGGTTGCAGTCTTTAATAAGTTTACTTAGCAGGTTAATAAACTAAAGCGTTAGCTGATTAATCAGTATGTTCAATTATAATCAGTGGGGCTTGGAACTAAGGATGAAGGTGTTCATTTCTTGATGCTGTTGTAGTTTTATAATACAACACAAGTGACTATTTAAGATGGCCGTTCTATCTAACAGGGAGTTTGAATTTTTTTTCTAAATTCTATTACAAAACAAGTGTCAGTGATGTACATATATTACATAAAAGACATATATTTAAATAATGTTATTTTGATCATTTAAATATATACCATACTTTTCCGTGTATAAGACGAGGGTATTTAACTCTAAAGTAATGTTCTAAATGTGGGCTTGTCTTATGCATGGATAGTGCAGAGGGGGGAGCAGGAGGTTGTAAGCGGCGAAAGGGTGGGTGATTGGCGGCTGCGACAAGGGCTGCTTTTGATTGGCTGCTGCTGTGGCAATTGGGTTGCTGATTGGTGGCTGTGGCAAGGGCTGCTGTGGATTGGCTTTCGCTGCGGCAGTTGTGTGTGCGCTTGCCGGCTACTGGTGGTGATCGGGCAGACGCTTTGTCAGCGTTTGTCAGTCTGTTGAGTGATTTCCCAAAAAAGCTCAATAACTCTGTGCACCCCTCCCCCCATTTTCTAAAATTGGAGTCCCCAAAAATACATGGGGGCGTCTTATACACGGGAAAAATACGGTATATATTCCTTGCCATCTTTAAAAGCTAGCAAATTCAGCTTTTATCGATGTATATTGAGAATCTCATTAATTGAGGTATGCAGCGGTTTTGTACATCAGCACAACTTGTAAGAGCTCTGAAATAACATGAGTTGATACTACTATATTACCTGCAGGTGAAGCATTTGTTTTCAGCAGTTGATATGGAGATTTGATCATACAAATCTCTTCTCCCTCCTCCCTATTTTAGGCTCTTTGCTTTTTAAAAACTACTAATGTATTTGCCATCACTTCTTCCAACAGAGACAAAGACTAATCAACAGCAGAGTATACACCAATGGAGAATCAGAGGTGGCCATCAAAGTCCCTGCCAAGCGTACAGTAGAGAATGGGTCAGGACCCAGCAATTCTGCAGAGAGAGGTGCAAATGGAGCGAGAAGAGACGAAGAGGCTGCAGAGGCTGGGAATGAAACAGAGAATGAAAACGATGACAATGAAAACAATGAGAATGATGAAGAGGAGGAGGAGGAAGAGGATGAGAGTGGAGAGCCTTACACTCCCTTTGATGTACCATGTAAGAAATTCCTAGGTTTCACAAATCTGTTTGCTTGTTTAATATTAAACATACTTATTTAACTTTAATATTTCAAAGTCTGCTTTTAAAAAAATTCTTTAGACATCTAGACAATTGGGAGAGATCCCCTTCAGAGTAAGGCAAGTTACTGAGCAAAAAGTCCTCCTTGCCATTAGATGCTACATGAAGGCTTTGGAGTGGAGGCGCAAGTGATCATCCAACCTAAATGGCAGAAAATTTAGACCTCAGTTGAAACATCCGCTATGGTTTGTAGGTGAAGTAAGGTTGTTGTGCTGGCCTCAATTGCTCAGTTCTTCATTTTGATATGCTATATTCTTTTTCATATGCATTTATCTTAGCTCTGTACTTAAGTAGAATTTTTGTCATTTTAAAAAAGGAGGTCAGAAGGCATGCAAGATGGAATCACCTTCTAAGGTTGGGGTTTGGTTTTTTTGCAGCTGGCGTAATAGAAATTGCCAAATGGTTATTCACCTGGCCTCTGTCCCTCCTCTTGTACTTCACGGTGCCCAACTGTAATAAACCCCGCTGGGAGAAGTGGTTCTTGGTCACTTTTGCTTCTTCCACCCTCTGGATTGCAGCTTTTTCTTACGTGATGGTATGGATGGTACGTATTGGGCCTGACGAATGCGGGAGTGCTTTGAATGCTGGAAGTGTCCCCTTCTCTTGACAGTGCCTGAGCACATGGTGGGTCAGATCACAGAGCCATCTGATCTAGCATCCTGTTTCCAAAAGTGGCAAGCCAGGGCATGTCCCTCCATGATTTACCCTTCTGCAACCAGCTTGCTAAGTACAATTTTGGTATCATAGACCATAGAAAGGCAGAGTTGGAAGGGACCCTGAGGCCATCTAGTCCAACCCCCTGCAAGGAAGGAGAGCCCACTACCTTCCGAGAGAATCTGTTCCATTGTCAAACAGTTCTTACTGTCAGAAAGTTCTTCTGATGTTTAGTTGGAGTATCTTTTCCTGTAACTTGAAGCCATGGGTTCGGGTCCTACCCTGTAGAGCACAAGAAAACAAGTTTGCTGCATCTCCCTTCCCTTCCCCTTCCCTTCTGCTTGAAACATGAAGGGAGGGAATCAGCACTGGATCTGGAGCTAAATTGGTGAGTTTGGAAGGGGCACAGCTCAAATTAAATCCACAACATTACCAGGCAAGGCTGGGAAAGATTCTTGATGCCCAGTGGTCTGACTCAGTATAAAGAGCTTGCTATGTTGAGAGCAGGGGAAGCTGAGTTCTTCCTGGAACAGAAAAACCCTCCTAAAGATTGGTACATCTGTATGTGCTCTGAATGAGCTTAAGCATCCTAACGGTCCATTTAATTTCTCTAGGTAACAATTATTGGTTATACTTTGGGTATTCCAGATGTGATCATGGGGATCACATTTCTGGCAGCTGGAACCAGTGTACCGGATTGTATGGCAAGCTTAATTGTAGCAAGACAAGGTATGTTTGTGTAGTTTGTTAAAACATGGCTATCAAAGAATCTGTTAAATTTTTATAAAACAGAACCATTGCCTGTGCTTAAAGGTAAACACACAACAAATATTGTAACATAGAACAGCACTTGGAGATGGGAGGCTATTCAGATGCTACTTGGTAGAAGACTAACTTAAGTTTCAGATTAGTTTCAGTATAAGTAAATGAAAGTGATGCACCAACCTCAGCACAAGCCTTTCATATACTTCTACTGAAATTGAGGGTGTCTAAACCATTTATTCCACTGAGTAAATCTGAGCCAGTGTGGAATGTTTTGTGGCGGCACGTCCAAAAAAGCTTGTGAGAATGAAGAACCAAAATTCTCGTCATTATTATGTGGATAACTGTTGAACTTTCTGAGACTATTGTGTGGATAACTACTGACCTGTGTGTTCCAAATTAGTGAGCATCAAGACACCTGAAAGAAAGCAGGGGAAATGGGGCAAGCAGAATAAGAGAGAGCTCAGAACTTTGCAAAGGAAATAATACTTGCAACTCGGACATAAACAAACTTGCATAAGATGGGTCTATAATAATTCTTATTTTCTAAAAAAGCAAAACCACTCTTGTTTCCTCAGGAATGGGTGACATGGCTGTGTCAAACTCCATTGGAAGCAATGTTTTTGACATTCTGATTGGCTTGGGGCTTCCATGGTCTCTGCAGACTCTAGCAGTAAACTATGGTTCCTATGTAAGTACTATGTTTTTAGTCGCTTTTTCCTTTAAGTCGCTTTTTATGTTTACAAATTGCTACAGCTGCTTTTGTGTGATGCATACATGGAGATTCCCAGGATAACGTGCTTTATTTTCTGTTTAACAAATGGCCAACTAACAGGGGGAGTGCTGGACTTGAACATGATCAGGGGTCTGTGGTGTGGTGAGAGGTTGACTTCAACTCTTTGTCCTGGCCACAGACCCAGTTGGAATTGAGCATCCTTGCTCCTGCTGTTTGCTCTAGGGCAGGCACCCCCAAACTGCGGTCCTCCAGATGTTTTGGCCTACAACTCCCATGATCCCTAGCTAACAGGACCAGTGGTCAGGGATGATGGGAATTGTAGTCCAAAACATCTGGAGGGCCGAAGTTTGGGGATGCCTGCTCTAGGGTAAAGTATCCCATTGATGGGATGGAAATATCCCATTCAGTTCAGGATTAGGGCAGGTGCAAAGTCCTTTCCTTCACACATCGTGGTCGCAGTCTGGCTCATCTTCCCTGTGTCAGCTATTTGCTGTTGCTGTTGCATATATATATATATATATATATATATATATATATATATATATAAACCCGCACCAGACCAAACACTGTGAATAACGTCACACCCAGCTTGGTTCCGCATCCAACTCATTAGCTGTACACCACAATGTCTAATTCCTTAGGCAGTAGCAATGTAACATCCTGATTAAAGGCATTGAGATGTTTTAGTAGCAGCAGAAGAGATGAGATGATGACATCTCCTCTGTTGGCCCTCCTGGGACCAACTGCCATTTGGTTCCTCCTCTCTCTGAATTGTCTCCTGCAATGGCTATTCCACCTGGTTATTATGTAACTTCATTCTGTAGTAGCTGGTACCTAAATTTTCTTTCCTTCGCCCTCTTTTTTTTTTTGGCTTCTGTATCTTGTCTTAGATTGTAAGCAATATTTTAACCTATTAATTGCTATGAGTACTTAGTTTCATAGGAAGCATGTGGCCAGTAAGTAAATAAGCAACTATAAGTGTTGCTCAGCCATAAAACATACTTTAGGAGGGGAAGAAATCTCATAACTTGAAAAGATTTCCAGACAGCACCAAATATAGAGATAAATAGGTGTCATTGGGCATCAATTTATACTATAGGTTAGACCAAACTTTCTCTACCTTTGGTCCCCAGGTGTTGTTGGATTACAACTCCCATCATCCCTAGCTAGCAGGACCAGTGGTGAGGGATGATGGGAGCTGTAGTCCAACAGTATCTGGGGATCCAAGGTTGAGAAAAGCGGGGTTGTACCATCACCTATCAAGGTCTGGACTTCTGGGACTTGCATTAGGGTATTTTTGGTGGTGGCACTGAGGCTGTGGAACACTCTTACCTGAGCTTAGACTGGCACTGACATTGGCTAGTTATCAGGGCCAGTTGAAAACATTTCTCTTCACCAGGCTTTCTGATTAAACATCTTAGGCCTAGATGTCAGAGTATGACAGTTGAAGGGTGGTATACATTGTTACCCACGCAGAAATCATTTTAAGATGGACAGGATATACATTTTAGAAATAAAGGGGGTGTGTGTCTCCAGTGACTCCGATGACTCAGAATCTCCCCGAATTGTTAATTCATTCCACATCTAATGTAACATATTCAACAAAGAGAAAATAATTAATACTGAAGCCTTTATATATAATTCTTGGAAATTTATACAGTGTTATTAAAACCACGACATGTGAACATGCTCACAACTTAGAAGCTCGGAGTGACTGTTAGTGTTCCGTGGTAATTTCATGAAACCACATGACCACAGAAAGTTTAGAATGACAGGAAAGATGGTTAGCAGTAATGTAGTGTGTGCTGACCTCCCCCCACTGTAAGGATCTTGGCTAAGACTCTCCTTCTGACCACCCCAACTAGCTGCCTCTGGGAAAGGGAAGCGGGGTGGGTTGGCTGTTGCTGCTGCTACTTACCACTATTCTCCCTCTTATTGGCAGCTCTCTAAGTTGCATTAATTTTCTGTCCCAATTGTCATCTGTGCCAGTAGGCCTTGTTTCTGAGCAGATTATAGCTTCTGCTCCTGACTGAAGGAGTGTTTCGGGTCACATTCCATTGTGCATCTCTCCTCCCAAATTGGCTGCTGAGAGGACACAGCCCCTCACCACTTCCACAGCCAGCACCTGTTGCTCCCTCTGTGATTCTCCCCCTTGATTCAGCCCTCTTTCCCTTGCATGGACCCCATTCCTATGCAGGGCTGAACTTCAGTAATCTTTCGTAATATGGCTTCTTCTTCTTCTTTGGTGATCACTCGTAGCCGAGTAAGATTGTCTTCCATGAACACGGTCCTAACAGTGAGTCTGTACGAGATTGTGGAGGCCAGTTCTGGATCCACACATTCTTCAACAGTGGGGACATAGGTTTCCGGGCGGGAATTGATCACGGTGAGGGTTTGCCAAACGTGCCTTCCTCTTAGCACGTTTCTCCCTTTCGTCCTGAGTTTGCCTTGAGTTTGTGCTTCTTCAGAGTCCATGGCAGCTTTGGTAAAGGCTGTTCTCCAACTGGAGCGCTCACAGGCCAGTGTTTCCCAGTTATCAGTGCTTATACAACATTTTTAAAGATTTGCCTTGAGACTGTCTTTAAACCTCTTTTGTTGTCCACCAGTATTTCGCTTTCCATTATTAAGATGGGAATACAGTAGTTGCTTTGGAAGACCATAATCAGGCATCCGAACACCATGACCAGACCAACAAAGTTGATGTTGAGGAATCATTGCTTTGACACTGATGATCTTTGCTTCTTCCAGTACACTGGCATTGGTTTGCCCATCTTCCCAAGTGATATGTAAAAATTTTCAGAGACACTGTTGATGGAATCTTTCAAGGTGTTGGAGATGGCGTTTATAAGTGTTCCATGTTTCACAAGCATACAGTAAAGTTGGTAGTACAGTAGCTTTGTAAACAAGCATTTTGGTTTCCCTGCAAATGTCCCAGTCCTCAAACACTCTGTGCTTCAATCGGGAGAAGGCTGCACTTGCAGAGCTCAGGCGATGCTGGATTTCAGCATCAGTGTAAGCCCTTGTGGAAAGATAGCTGCCCAGGTAGGAGAAGTGATCAACACATTCCAGGATTGCACCATTAGGTTGGATTTGTGGCACTACAGAGGGGTTGTTTTGTGCTTGTTGGTGCAGCACTTTGGTTTTTTGGATATTGAGCAATAGGCCAAGTTTTCTGTAAACTGTTAAGATATTTAGGATAGTTTGGAGGTCATCCCTTGAGTGTGCACAAACTACATTTTCATCAGCATACTGAAGCTCTATGACGTAAGTTATGGTAACCTTTCTCTTTGCTTTTGGCCTACTCAGATTAAAGAGCTTTCCATCTGTTCAATATATGATTTCTACCCCAGTGGGGAGTTTCCCTTGGACAATGTGTAGGATCATGGCAAGTAAGATAATAAATAGAGCTGGGGTAATAACACATCCCTATTTAATGCCTGATCCCACTTTGAGGACCATTTTAATCCACAATTGTTGCTGTCATGTTATTGTGGAGGAGCTGAAGGATGTTCACAAAGCAGCCGACTTTCAGAAGAACAGTCCACAATTTATACTGCCGAAGGCCTTAGTCAGTTCAGTAAATGCCATATACAGGGGGTTGGTTTCTCTCCCTGCATTTTTCTTGAAGCTGTGGGGCAGTGAAAATCATATCCACTGTCCCCCTAAGAAGGTTGAAAACCATTTTGGGATTCAGGAAGGGTATCCTCAAATATAGTTAGGAGACGGTTTGCTAAGATCCTTGCAAGTATTTTGCCAGCTGCAGCTAATAAAGAAATGACTCGATAATTTCTGCAATCCGTTCTATCACCTTTTTTAAAAAAAGATTGCTAATTTTGGCATCCCTGAAGTCTGCTGGAATCTCCTCTCTCTCCCAGATTTTTTCGATGAGCTTGTGAAGTTGTTGTGTAAGTTCAATTCCGCCCGCTTTGAGGACTTTGGCAGGTATCCCATCAGGTCCGCTGATTTTGTTGTTTTCCATTTGGTTAATAGCTGTACACAACTCTCCCAGATTTGGAGATACTGCAGGCTCATATCTAAGTTGTTTTTGTGGGATTTGTGAGAGGACCTCAGCAGCTACGGGGGAGTTGCGGTTAAGGAGATGTTGGTAAGGTTCTTTCCAGTGCAATGCAATAGCTTCTGTATCTTTTAGAAGTGTGGTACCGTCTGTTGAGCGTAGGGGGCTTATACCGTAATTTAATGGCCCATAGATGGTCTTTGTGGCTTTAAAGAAACTCTGTGCATCATGAGTGTCGGCTCAGTGCTGGATCTCTTGAGCTTTTTTTATCCACCAGGTGTTCTTTAGTTCTCTGGTTCTTCTTTGAACCTCAGTCTTAGCATTGGCATAGGTATTTTTCTTAGCGGCACAGTTTCTATCTCTTTGTGTGCTGCCAAAATTTTGCAGCCCCAAATGGATCTTCTCAATTATGGATCTTCTCAGTTTCATGCCTTCTGTGAGGGAACCGCCTGCACCGCCCTTAATCCAACGCTATTCCTATATCTCGGAGCCTCAGTGTGGTAGGGATATGTCCCAACAACACTATTCTCACTAACTCCAAAATGGGACACACCATTCCACCACAAAAATTAAAGGATTCTGTCAAGGTTCTGAGGGTTCTCAGTTCTGATGCATTTCTCCATCAGGTGTGATTAGATCAGTGATGGCTAACCTTGTCACTCCAGATGTTTTGGAACTACAACTCCCATCATCCCTAGCTAACAGGATCAGTGGTCAGGGATGATGGGAGTTGTAGTCCCAAAACATCTGGAGTGTCAAGGTTAGCCATCACTGGATTAGATCATTGATTTGGGAAACACTGGAATAATGGCTGTGGTCTGTGAGCCCATATGGTCCTTGTCACAGACCTGCCTTCTCTTTCAACTCTGCCCCGTATCAGTCAGGCTGGAACCTGAGCCCAGAGTGGCTCCTGAACTGATGACCTGACCTGGGAGATGTCAGCACCACCATCTGATTGTGTCTCATGGAGGAAGTTCCAGGAAGACTAGTTATACCAGCCAAGGAAGTCTGGTGCCAATCCCTGACTCTTATTAAAGTTTCTGGACCTGGTTTGTTTGTCTTGCTAACCTAAGCAAGTAAGAGACCTGTTGAGCTACAAGTTACCTTTCAGCATTGCACAAGAACCAGATTCAACACTGACATATTTTGACCAACTTTGCCCTACTTCTCCTTTGGCTCATTGAATCCGACCCCACCCTGGCCCTGAGGCCTTTCCCCTTGAGTTGGCAGGAACAAGGTTTGGCACCAGCATATGTTGACTGAAGGACTGGGTGATGTGTGTAATTTGCACATACAGTTTGCATCGAAGTATAGATTTATATGTGCCTGGTGTTAAGATAAGATAAGATAAGATAATTTATTGTCATTGCACAAGTACAAGCACAATGCTATACAGGTGCAACGAAATTGCATGCCATCCCGTTAAAAAAACAGAAAGAAACAAAAAACAGCACAAAACACACAGTGTGACACAGAATATCCAGGAAGCTGTTGTGCTTGAGGAAAGAGAAGATGGAGTGGCTAAAACCCTACATAATGAAAAATATTTGCAGTCTAATATTCCCTCCTCACATACAAGACTGTTGTTTCCCACTGTGCACTCCAATAGGGACACTGTCATAACCATTGAATCAAGGTATTTGCCACTAGAGATGATCAGAAATAAAAATATATTAGTGGCGATAAGGAATGCTTTTACTTGTATGGAATCTGTATCAAAATTGCTTTTGGCTTTAGCAGCACTGCCTCACTTTCTCCTGAACCAAATGCCAGAGTAGAAGTGAAAAATGGAGTGTGCCCTTGTTCCTACTTTCTGGTTTTTCCATTGCAGAAACTTGTTATTCCATTGATATTCTCTGTAAGTAGGACACCAGGGGAGACTCTGAGAGCCACAGGAATACTGAAATGTGTAGGTATGTGTACTGCTTTTTTCCGGGGATACTCAAGGGTATGCAGTACCTTCACCTTTTTTTCTAGAAGAAAAGCACTGGGAGTAATATTATTTTAATAAATGGAAGATACATCATAGTTCTGGCTCGTATGCTCGCTGGGATGGTGTCACTCTTTATCTGGTAGACGAGTGAAGATGCCCTTCTTCCTCCCCATCAGTATACACATAATGTCATGTGTAAGCTGAGAGTACACACATCGTACTCAAAAAAGAGAGGAAATGTTGTCCAGTTAGGCCTTCTTGTGTAGAGTGGCATGTTCTTTCTTCCACCAGGTGCTGAGTTCTCAGTAGATGGAGCTGAGCCACAGCTCACCATCCTGATGATAATCTTTGTAATCTGAGAAGGCTGGTGGGCTTCTGGGAAGAGAAACCTAAAAGAGCTTCCCTTCCCTACTACAAAACAGAAGAGAGCTTCCCCCTCATTCTTGGTATGAAACTTCCTGATCAAACTCCAATAAGGCACAGTCAGGAAATGTGGCTGGCAGTGGCTTTTTTGGAACTGGTTGCTTTTCTGCAATTCCAGCCCAGTCAAATTCTCATTGTCTCTCAGTAGTATACAGAATAGGAAGCAATTGAGTGATGCCTAGTGGATAATATTCTAGGCAGTAATGTTATATCCAGCAGGGGGAGTTACTACTGTATTGTTTTAGTCCTATTTTGCCATTCAGAGTGTGCATATTCCTGGTCCCTAGTGTGTTTTTCAACTATAGTTTGAGCTGCTCTGTTTAATTCTTCTGCCTCTACCTGCAACGTGGCATGTCAAGTTCACCTTACTGACACCTGAACCCAATTTACGCTTTATGTGCCAACAACAACAAAAAAGCACAGTGAAATCTAGCCTTTGTTCCAGGAAATGCAGCTGTGATGTCTAGTGTGGGCAGCTGAACTTCCTGACAAAGTGCATTCCAGAGCCATAAAGCCATCTTGCCAACTGTCCCTGGGAATTTCCACACACACTCCAATCAATCTTCCCTAGGGAAATTAGCCTCTTTTGTTTACTTGAAATACTTTTAGATCTGACATCAAATGGAGAGTACAGAGAAACGCAGTGATTCAGATTTTACTACAAATTAAAATGCTGCCCCCAACCCAGCTTCATCTTTTATAAGCACCATAACACCAGCACATTAAATGACAAGGAAGAGATCAGGATGTAATTTAATGCTTTGTCCCTTAGGAACTTGCCTCCTACCAGGTCAGATTATTTGTCCATCTGTCTCAGTAATAGCAGGCCTACTCAGTCTGGCAGCGGCTCTCCAAGGGCTCAGATGGAGGCCTTTCCCCCTTTCCCTTCCATTATGTTCTTTTAACTAGTGGTGCCAGAGGCTGAACCTGGGATCTTCTGCATGCAATAGATGTGCTGCAAAAAAGGACTGAGCTACAAGTCTTTCTTGACTCCTTCTATTTTACAACCGTGTCTATAGAAATCAGAAGGCTCTTTATCATGTTTCCTGGACTGTGAGTGACGAGCTGCTAAATTGTCTCTGAGCACCTCCTGGGAAATTCAAGCAACACTTTCCCTCCCTGAGACATTTGCATAGCTGTGGCCTTCTCTTGTGTTTTTTCTTTAAAAAAAAATAGTGATGCTGGTGGGAAGCCTCCTAGCTGAAGATCCATGTCCCGTGTCTTGATAATTTTAGAATCTTTTGTGTGCTTATTATAGATGGTGATAATGATATAACTTTGGCATCAACACAGGTTTGCTAACTAAGAAATGGGTGAAAATCCGCTGCTGATGCAGTGTGGAAAATTATTTATTCAACTGGCAACACAGTAAATTACTTTAATGCAGAAAAAAATTGATTTGAATTGCTCATTAGATTGAAAACAACTTTACGAAGCAGGGGGAAAGCCCAGCTGTTGAACAAACAAGAGACACATTGTTAGTGGTCCATGAACTTTTAGCCTCCAAGTTATTTTGTGGTGACAGACGGATGCCTTTTCTCCCCTCTTTCTGTACATGTGTCAGCCCAGCTGAGTAACCGAGATCTGGAACTCATCCCATCACCTTTAGAGGAAGAACACTAGTTCTGCCCTGAGCCCTCAGGTGGCAGTTTGCCATTAAAAATATTCTTGTACTCTAACCAAAACAAAAACAAGCCAACCAATATTAGATGATGTCTTTTATCAAAATGACTTTGGGGGGGGGAGCCCCCACTCATGTTTAATATAAACTGAGTTACTAAATAAATACACAACTCTGATAGGAATCCAGCCAACAGAATAATTCAATGTAAGGTCTGGAGACAGGCAATAATTTCTCAGAGGATTGAAACCAGTTTAAGGAAGTCTTTGCTTGCTATTTAGCATACCACACACAGATTTATTTGGTCGCCTTGTCACCTCTGATCAAACAGTTTGGCAAGCTTTGTTTTTTAAAAAACAACTTTATGAACCTGAGGCAAAAGTAGGCCAGATTTTTATCCCTTTCAAGCTACCTTCAGTTGTTCAAAAATTTTATATATCTCTAGCCTAAATGTACCTTTGCAACTGCCTTTATTCTAACTCCACATTTTGAACTCACCTCATCCCCAGTTACTAATATATTTAGACAATATGTCTATGTAGATACCCAGTGCAAAAATATGGTGCTTCTGCGGTGACTAAATGCAAGGGTGAATGGGGCTCCTGTACCTTTAATGACTGTCCAGACTAGCACAGCTGCCTGTCCAGATTCCATACTTTCAAAAATTACAGGGATCCTGCACCCACGAAAGTAGACAATATTGTACCATAATCATGATGTGCGTAGCAGATACTACTTGAAAGCTGGTGTAGCATAGTTGCGTGTCGAGGACCCCCAGGACACCCCCAAATAAAGACACAGTCCGCACAAAATTCAAGTTTTGGTTTTTGGCATAATTTTGGCCACAACTTTATTGATTACAGCATGTGAGTGGTTGCTTCGGCATTGGTTAGCGACTATCTGTTCCCACTTTGAGGTAGGAACAGATCTGACATCTGCAAGCCTGCGAAAGCCAGTAAGGGAAAACATTTGGGGGAGAGAATAGAGCTGGATGCCAGGCTCTCACCTCTCCCCAAATGCTCCCAGGGGCTCCAGCGTGGCCCTAGCTCCTTGCCAGGGGTTCGGACAAGAGCATGGCGAGCCCCTGGATTCCTTTAACGGAATACCTTTGCAGCAGCATCATTGAAGGGGCCGGCACAGCCAACCATATCCCCCCCACCAACCAAAATTAACCAATGCCTAACCGCAACCTTACAAGTTGTGACGATTTGCTACGCAGTAGGCAAAAACCAAATGGCACCAGCCAATCAGCCAAATGGTAAAATTCCTACCTGGCCCCTTCCCCAAAGCAGAGACCCCATGACAGGTTTAGCAAGGTCAACACAAACAAGCCTAAATATAGGGAGGGTGGGCGGGTGATCCGATGTGCGCAGAGAAAAGAGGAAGCTCAACGCTGCGCACAGGGAATAATAGCGCCTTGGCCTGTCAATCATAATTGCAACATCAAATTCTCCCCAACGACCAAGAGGTGCCCAATGAGCTTCGTGACCATCCAAACTAACCCACCCAGCAACAGGGGGATGTCCTGGCTGCCCCCACCGCAACACGTGCTCTCCATGAAGGAGAACCTACTTTACAAAGAGTACAACAATGATGTTGATGGCTGGGGATGGGGTTAGAATGGGTGCACAGAAGCCTCTCGGCTGAGCTGCACTGGTGGAGAGGAGCACTGCTGCTGCTGCTGCTGCTGCTGTGATGGATGCCCCAGCTGCACCCTAGGGGACAGAAAGCTGGCTGTTGTCCAGGCTGTAATAGCAGGCCCTGAAGTGGGGTGTTTCAGGGTGGAGTGTCATTCCTTGAACCTGCTGGATCCAAAGCCCTGTAGATCCTCCATGGGACCCAAGTGGAAGCTGGTATAATGAGAAAGGGACAAGGCCCACTTACTCAGCTTGTCCTGGCTGGTGTGAGGTGGCAGGACTTTTGATGGGGTCCCCTTTCTTAGGACTGCTTGGTATGAGACTGTTCTACTATGTGTGTCCCTGCCATGACCGTAGGGTATTCCTAAGTGTCTCTTTTTTCAAGTCAAAGCCTGCCATCTGCATTATGGAGACAATAATACAGAGGTAGTACTACTATATATGTGCCCCCAAGCTTCTTCCAAGGAGTGGAAGGTGGCAAGCATGGGTTTCCTAGGCTGAAAGAGAGTGGGAGACAGGCTTTTGCCTTCATGTCCTGCTTCTGGGCTTCCCAAGAGGCATTTGGGTGCCGCTGTAAGAAACTAGGCAAACTAGATAAGGGCCTTTGGTGGGACCCAGCAGGATAAAACTGAAGCTGCTGGGTGTTGCAATTGTCCACATGGAGGTGGATACATGGAGTGAATGTCCACATGGAGGTGGTGACCAGGAATGAGTGACAGGTTTATTTATTGCTCCAGTTGCACCCTTTTCTGCAAAAATAGGACTGACCTCAATGACTAAGGCCTGTAGTCACCAGTAGGTTAGATAGGTTTTATACGTTTTTGTGGGTATCACCTTTAAGATAGTCTGGAAGCTTCTTTTGATTCAGAAAATAGTTTGCAGGGTTCTAAATGGTGCCAAGCTACCAACATGAGTCTGACCAAACTGCGGGAGGCAGTGTAAGACAGGAGTGCCTGGCGTGCTCTGGTCCATGGAGTCACGAAGAGTTGGACACGACTAAACAACTAAACAACAACAACAACAACATTGTGCCAATAGATCAAATCACATTACACCAATCCTTTGGCAACTTCACTGGTTATGGTTTATTTCTAGGCTCAATTCAACCTCCCCCTACCCAAGTCATTACTTCCAGCCTCTTCAGTGTGGGCCTGGTCATTGGCTGGTGGGCATTAGAGACGGGACCTTTTTGGTTGTAGCACCCATAATCTGCAACGGCCTCCTAAGAGAGGGATACCTGGCCTCATTGCTGCTCACTTTTATTGAGAAACAAAGACTACCTTATTCCTGTGGGCTTTTGCCAAATACTGCCCTTAACAAGGTTTTGCCGGCGGCTGTGGCTGCCTTTAGAATATCTGCTGTAATTTGCTCTTGGTCTGATTATTATTCTATTATTTTAAGGAATGTGAGGTGCCATGATTATTTTTATGGAAAGGTGAGGTTGAAATGCGAAGAATAAATAAATAAATACACATTCAGAAATCGAAAACAGCCAGCCCTGCCCAATTCTGTGGATCAAAGGGCAGCAGCAGTGTTGCTTTGAATACAATATTCCCTTTGGTGTAAAAGAATGTGACATAATGGTCTTATCTCATTTATATCTATGAGATTACAGTTTTCTGCTGTGTAGCGATTATAACTAGTTCATTATAATCAAAGTGGAGACAGAATTCTTAAACAGTTGCATTAACTTTTCAGATTTATTTAAACAGCCGAGGACTTATCTATTCTGTGGGCTTGCTGCTGGCATCAGTTTTTGTTACTGTAAGTAGATCACCATTTTATTCGGAACTTTTAAGATAGTAGCAAATAGTGAAATAAAAGCTTAACCCCATTTTGATGAGGCATGTATGAGATATGTGGAATGTAGCAGTGTGTGTTATGATAAATGTAATGGGTGATTCATGGGCAGCATCTTCCAAAGACTTCTAGTGCCCAGAGGGTCTGCTCAGACCAAATGGTAGCTATAGAAGTGATGAGAGATTTCTAGGAGCAGGTTGGTAGATCTAGGCTGTGAGGGACTTTGGGTCTCAAATTTCAGTGACGCCAAAATTTGATGCCCCCTGCCTCTCTCCTTTGATTCTACATCATAGTTGTGACCAAACCAGTCACGCTCCATTAAATCTACCTCTGATCTAGGTCAGCTCTATGTCTATGTGAAATTGTTTTATGTGCCTCAAGGAAAACCTTTCTTCTTGTCTATTTGTAGGTGTTTGGTGTTCACTTGAACAAATGGAAGCTGGACAAGAAGTTGGGCTGCGTGTGCCTTCTGCTCTACGGCATCTTCTTGTGTATCTCCATCATGACAGAATTCAATGTCTTCACTTTTGTGAATTTGCCCATGTGCAGAGATCACTGATCATGTGGATGGACTGCTGAGAGGCAATTTTCTTCTGTACCTGTGCAATATGAAACGTGGTTGGCGTCTCCAAGCGGTGGGGGTGCCTCATGGAGGCCATGAAGGACACCTCCTCACTGTTCATTGGGTCCTCTTCCTGTTTGGGCTCAGCCTCTTTCTAAGCCACTCCTTCACACATACAGACACACACACCTGGAAACCTCCTGAATCGATGTGAAGATTTACAAACTCAGATACTCTGAACCGTGACTTGCAGTCTATATGAACCGTCTTCTACCTGGCACTGAGCCAGAGAAACTGAACTGCCACAGTTTCTTCTTTTTAACTTATTTGAAGACTAATCTAATTTATGAATTGAGACTATAGCTAGGATACAAAGAAGAGGTACATTGTGTTGGGTCCCTTCTGAGGAAAATAGAAGGGGCCTATTTTATCCCCCCCCCCCCAAGACAAGCTCTCTTGCAACTTCCTTACATTTCTGAGTTTTCAGTTTCATTTGGAAGATCCAAAAGTCACCAGTGGCACTCAGGGAGCTGAGTTCCAGGTACTTGTTAGTAGGAATGGACTTGATACTTTTTGAAAGAAAGCGTGGAGGTAGTACAACATGGCTTCCTTCCTCACAGGAGGTCATGTATTGCTCAAAGCTATTTGAGAGGAACCCTAACTGAATGCAGACTATAGAACTGAATGTTGCTACCATTTTATTCTTATCGTCAGAATTTGATTGCTAAATTGTTTGTTATATTTCCAAGCAATAGTTTTAGGCCTACCAACTCCGGAAGGCTAACAAGGTGGAGTTCTGGTTTTTAACTGTCAGTAATCTGAAACGCAAGGTCAGAAGCAAAGCCTGGACTGACCTTTTTGTGATTTCTCAATATTTCTAGTTTCTGTAGCACTTTTAGATTGAAAAGTGCTTTGCAATCCTTACCTTCTTTGTCCTGACAACAATCCTGCAAGGTAAGTCACTCATATTCCCACAGGGAATTTTTTTTCCAAATGGTGGAGCTGAGGCTGAGAGAGAACGATGTGCCAAAAGCCGATGAGTCCCTTTAGGGCTGAGCTAAGGCTTGAACCAAAGTAGTCTGGGTTCAACTCAGACCTCAGGCTACTGGATTATCAGACTAGCTCTCAATGTATTGGAGACTGGGAAGTGGGGAAAGGGCATGTAAAGCTATCTTTTTAACTGAGAGGAGAACATAAGCACATGGCACACATTTTTTAAAAAGTTAGTTATAGACACTGGTTTCTGAAAGGCATATTTTGCACATATATTATTGCTGATGTTATCATTTGCCACTCTGCAAAGGATACACTGGACCTGGGTAGGGTTTTCTCTCTCTTACAGATGCATCTGGCACAACACATTGGGAATTTGTCCTGTGCGAGCTCCATTTCAGGAGCACTTTCAAGTGAATTGTGCCATCTACCTAATACAAAACTGCTTAGAATTCATCCTATGTCCTCTTGGAGGTAGGGCAGGGGACAGGAACAGGGAGGAATGACTATGACACTTTGAAAACTGAGTATTTAGTAGCTGAGGTGATTGTGAAAGATTTGCCATTCAGCATTACATTGGCCCTGCTGTCTTTGGTGCAATATTGCATTTGTCCATATGACAAATGCATTACACCTTGGTAGAGCCACCCATCACGGTCACAGCTTCATAGTTGTCCTGCTAGGCAGATGTTTGGGGTATATTTTGTCTATGGTACAAACAAAGGTCATTATTAACAGAGAAGCAGCAAGCTTGAAGTGTTGGGGTTTAAAAGCATGCTCCAGAATAAAAAAAAACCTATCTACCCACCGGTTTGCACTTTTACACTTGATTATTTTAAAATGAATTTCCTTGGGATAAATGGTGTGAAATAAAATTTTCTAATCTGCGAACTCCCTTCATCCTAGCACCTTGCTTTCTCTTGCGATGTCCACAGTGAGCACCTAGTAGTTGTTAGAGTTTTCCTTGTTTCTTGTAGCCACACACACGGCTGATCAAGGCCAGCCTGGGAGAGTGTATCCCATAATTCAATGGAGAATGGAGGAGGTGGTTCATTTCCCCTCCATCCCCACCACTCTCACAAACACACACATGAAAGCTCATACCAAGAACAAACTTAGTTGGTCTCTAAGGTGCTACTGGAAGGAATACTTTTTGATGTTTGCATTTCTGTGTCAAACAACTTCAGTAACATTTGTTCAAGTTGTACAGTAGGCCCACAATTTACGTGGGGGTTGCGTTCCAGGGAGCCCATCTAAAGCCATAATCACATAGAGTCAAAAACCTATTGGGTTCAGTTGTGGGTGGGATTGCCGAAGTCATTTTTTCCTGGAACCAGGGCCGGTGCGTCCATTTAGGCAAACTAGGCAATTGCCTAGGGCGCCAAAATGGAGGGGGCGCTGGCCAACCAGCGGCGGAGCAAGCAAACTCTGGCGGCAGGGGGCGCCCGGCCGGCCGGGGGGCGGGGCACCGCTCCGCAACGTGCGTCATACGCAATGACGTCACGTGGCCTGCCCCCTCGCCTAGGGCGCCAAAATTGCCAGCACCGGTCCTGCCTGGAACCCTGCCCACTTTGCACCCCCTTAAAAAAAATTCCATGTGCGTAAAGCTGAATGCGCACAAACTAAACGCATGCAAATTGTGGGTTTACTGTACAGTTTTCTACTAGTTTATGAATAATGTTCTAATGCAGGGGTCAGCAAACGTTTTCAGCAGGGGGCCGTTCCACTGTCCCTCAGACCTTGTGGGGGGCTGGACTATATTTTGAAAAATAATGATGATGCAAGAGCACCACGAGCCCCAGTGGCTGCTTACCTGTGTCTTGTGAGTGGCAGGAGCTGGTGGCAGTGGGACGATGAGCGGCACGCGAAAAGGCTCCGGAGAGGGGCTGCTTAAAATGGCGGTCGCTTGAGCGCTGCTGCTGCTGGCACCAACAAAGCCCAGCCCCCTTCCTCCTCTAGGCAGGGCGCGGAGAAGCCAGGAGGAGGGAGGGAGGGAGGAGAAGGCTGCAGCGCCGTGGGAGGGAGGGAGAGGGAAAGAATGCGCATCCTGGCGATCCACGCGGTGATTCCCGGACCATCCGCAGGCCGGATCCAGAAGGCCATTGGGCCTGATCCGGCCCTCAGGCCTTAGTTTGCCGGCCCGTGTTCTAATGTCTGTCATGAGGTAATCCCATTTCTCAACTAGTGGTTTTCTGATTTCTATCTTTAAGGGAAGGGTGATTCCACATCAGCTTGTCTGTGAAGAAACCCCAAGCATCTCTCATGGGACACATGTGTGCTGCAGAGGATTCTGGGACATATTCTAAGCTACAAGCACTCTTCATATAAGGAACTAGTCTAGCCTTCAAATGACAGTGCAGTCTAGAACAGACCCAACACTTTTCTACAGCTGTTGATTGCAGGGAAAGTTAAGTAATGGAGATGGAACTTGTCCTCTTGATAAGCATCAGAGGAACTCCAGGATTCCCAGAACACAGTTTGAAAAGGTTTGCTTTTGACATTTGTGCCATTCCTTCTTAGTGGTGTTTTTTTTATTAAATCAGTAATAGTGACCATTCTTCCTTTATAGGAATCAGTAATAGTGACCATACTTCCTTTAATCAAAATTTTAGCACCCAGAAATACATCAGGATTTTTAAAAGTTTGTTGCTTACTGCTTACTTGGTTGTACAATAGGGCTTAGCAACACTTACTTTACATCCACTCTTTCCAGGCATGGTCCACACTTTAAAGCTCTGTTTCTGAGCACCTTTCCCCCCCTTGCTCCAGAGCTTTCCCTGCAAAAAGCCGTTCTTTAAAGTTCATTTGGAGCAAACAGCAATCTGCTTAGACTTGACACTTGCTCTGAGCACTAAAGAACAGGTTTTCAAGGGGAAAGCTCTGCAGCAAAAAAAGGAACATGCTGGGATACAAAGCTTTTAAGTGTGAACATGCAACGGGAAAGAGCAAGACAAAAGGTAAGTGTGGATAAGCCCATAGCTTGTATTTGGAAGACCTTTTTAAGCAGAATATCTTTCAACTATTTGGAGGGCAGCTCCAATGGAGCCAGTTGGATTTATTTCTATGAAATAGCCTTTATATATCTTGTGATACAGCATAGTATTATCTGCATCAAAGAGACCTTTCGTGTGGGAGGGAATCATATATTGTAGGAGTTCTGTAGCATTGAACGTGCTTTTCTAGCACAGCAGATGGACATTAGGAAAGCGGGTCAGGAATCTGAGCCAATTTGATTCAAGTTAGGGAATGAGGATTTGGTCTGCATGTCAGGTCCAGAGAAAAACCACTGAGTGTTGCTAAATTCAGACCGGAAGTGTGTGCCCCTCTGAGGTCAGTTGCTGAAACTGGAATTGGTGAAGGTCAGACTCCTAGTATTTTATATACAGTCTTGGTCAATCCAGAGGCTTCATACTGTGCGCTAATTACAGGAACTGGTGTTGCATAGTAGTGTTCCCTGTTGTGCATGGCTAGGACTCTCAAGGCTGGAGCACACACAACCCTAAATACCGACCATGTGTATCCAGCCAAAATTCAGTGCTTGATGATGTGTGTGTATCTGAATGAGAGATTGATTCACCTTGATTCACTCACTTTTGGCTCATTTACAGAAGTAAAGTCTATGTAACTTTGAAATGCTGGCTAGATGCATGCTGACATATTAATGCAAGACAAATGGATCGTTTTGAACATCTCAATTTAGTTGTCTGAATTGGCCCCTGTTGCTGGTACAGATAGGTTTTAGGAAGACTTCCATACCTATTGCATCTTAACAATATGTGATAGCTTACTGTGATGTGTAGGCAACAATTTAATAAGGTGATCAGGTGTATTGCTTAGTTGTGAAGATAATTTTACTGTCCTTTCTGATTCAACATATAATTAGGGGCTGACTTGGGGCAAAATTCTCATTACTTAGTAGGATTGTACAGATTCAGCTGAGGTCACATGCACATTTATAGTGAGTTACCACTTGGTATATAGTGGATTGTACCATGTAGAGTACAATCTGGAGCCTGTTGCTCACCCTTAAGTCCTGCTGAAATGAGTAGAATGTATTTGATAGCCTCCACCCACCCCCCAAAAATAAACCCGGCATAATAGGTTCAAAATGGATTGGAGACATTTCTTTGGTGAGTAAGTTTCCTTTGTTTCCAAGATAAAATTAATAACACAAGCTTTTGTACCAAGATGTGAACATTTTTTGTATAATGTGTGTGTGTGTTTTAAGTAGCTACAGTCATGGAATCACTGCATATATAAAAGCAAACACAGAACAGAAATCACCAGGAATATAAAAAAATGTTTTCATAGTTTTTATCTTGGCTGTTGTTTCAAAGAGTTCTGGGGAATTTTTATGTAGACTGAGCAGCAGGGTCAGCTCTGTTAGCCTTGAGTGTACTTTCAAGAACTCAGTGAGTTGGCTACTACCAAAGAGAATGTTGTTCTTGTAGTGTTTGGGGTGGTGGGATGGGGGGGGGGTTTGTTGAAAAATGTATGTAAGTAATCATGGATTTTTCTAACAGAAAATGCACTAGTGTTGGAAGTTGGTTTCTTTAAAAAGTATCCCTTATAACTGTATAGCCAAGGATTCATATTGGTTTGGTCAGTCAACATGCTTTGCATTTTTCTTTGAAGTGTGAAACAGGAAATGCTTGCCAATTTGAGATATACAGACTTCTCAGGAGAAAAAATATGATTAAAAGATTATCTGCAAAACCAGTTGAATGAGCTAGGCATTGAGAAAGCTTCACCAGTACAGGCTCACAAGCTGTTATGGCATGAGCTGGGCCAAACAATTGCACTGGAGAAATCATGTGGGTCAGAAGTACTGTGCCAGACACAGAAAGCATTATCAAATGCAATGCATGACATAAAGCAGAAGTGGGGAGCCTGTGGCCCTTCAGATGCATTTGGACTGCAATTGCCATCTGTCCTAAGCAACAAAACCAGTTGTCAGGGGTAGTGGGAATTGCAGTCGGGCAGCAGGGAGAGGACTACAGGTTCCCCCACCCCGGCGTAGAATCAGCAAAGACATGCATCCTAACCCAATCCAGAAATAATACAGAGTTGATGTTTTGTTTCCTGGGCATCCTCTGGACTGAATCAGAGTTGGGTACAAGACATTTCCCTGGCCAGGGAAGTAGGTTGCAAGTTGCCATAGAGATATACAGCTTTCGGCCTAAGTCCGAACCCCTGTGCAAGCAGTCAGTTCAGACCTCAGGAAAGTGCAATCTGTCCCCACTGGGCGGGGAAGAAATGAGAGAGATTGAGGGGGGGTAGGCATGGCAGGAAGAAAAGGGGTGACCAACTGACCTGGATCCCACCTACAGCCAGCATGCAGCTCCTGGCAGATTCCCATAAAAAAATGTGGCCCTTCAGGACCTTGCTGATGGTCTTCACTCCTCTGTTTTGAGTAGAGAGTATTGTTTCAAATCCCTTGCAGCCTGATCCTGTACATGATCAAAATAAGTACTGTGCAACTCAGTGCAATTTGTAGGATTACTAGATTAACCAAACTGTTACTAGTAGATTTAGTCAGGCTACTGCTTTTAGATGGTTCTCCAGAACATTCTGATTGTTCAACTTAGCTACAGGAAACAATAATAACTCTGGAGATGAAAAAGAAACGTTTGACTCAGCAGATTTTCCTTACCGAAACACATGCTAATGAATGCACTGTCTTTAACATTGTTCTCAATAGACAAATGACCATAATACAGAAAATGTTTTTGGTCATTTGTATCGAATTACTTCGGCTGCAGATGGAGGCGGAAATTAGGAAGTATCCTGGGGAGGCAGGAATGAGTTGCCAGGCCTCAACACAAGTATGCTCCAAACCATTCAGGTTTCGTGACTTGGAGAGAGAAACTGACCATCAGTCTGATTGGACAGAAGCAGGTGGGTGGTCCAAAACAGGCACAGGGATTGCGCTCTAGAGCATCAGTCAAGAGAAGGAAGCAGGAATGTAAGAGGATTCACTTGGACCTCCTCATGTGCTGAATGTGATTTGGCATCAGGGGATTGCACTGCCTTGCCCACACACCCCACCAGATGCATTCATGTACAGCTCCCCTACACAAAGGTTGCTTTTTCACATAGAGGACCTGTACGGAGAGCCCCTTCACATGACTGTCAAATCCATGGTTGGCAGTGCGATGAGAAGGAGCAAAGCACACTCAGCCGTGAGGGGGCTCCATGCAGCATGACCTTGGGATGCACGCTTTCCCTACAGAGCAGGATTTGCTCCCCTTTAGTCAGGCAGTGTCTTCACCCAAGAAGCAAGTTGTTCAGTCTGAGGAACAAGCTCAAGAGTTAGGTTGCCGCACAAACATAATGTCATGTTACAGGACTAGACCATCTCCAACTGCAGGGTGCAGGATACATTTTTTTTCATAAATCCATAGAATTGTAGAGCTGGAAGGGACCCTGAGGATCAAACCCCCTGCAAGGCAAGAATATGAAGGTGTCCCATGCAGGGATCAAACCTGAATCCTTGGCATTATCAGCAGCATGCTGTAACCAACTGAGCTATCCTGCTCCCTCTCAGTTAAAAAAGCCTCTCTGCAAGTAGGAAACTAACTCAGCAGGGAGGGCTGGGTTAGGATGTTTGCCTTCCTGGTGTCCTAGCTTTCTCCTTTCAAGGAGGCTCTTTTTAAATGCGTGGAAATGTTAAAAACTGACAGCCCGAAATTTCAGCTGCATCCTGAAATTATATAGTTTGTCCATGTTTGTGTGGTATGTATGTGTCTTAAGATGTCATTGTGTCTTAAAATGTGGCTTCTGCCGATACCACCAATCCTCTGTTTCCATTGCAAATTTGGCAGATTGGTCTGTAGTTAACTGCTGTTCAAACTGTGTTTTGATCATAGAGTTTTAGAGTTGGAAGGTGCATTAAAGGTCAGTCTCTAGCCCAACTCCTGCCATTGCCAATTACAGCATCCCTGAAAGGGGGTCTTCCAGCCTCTACCCACTAACAAATGAGAGCTGGGGCCCCTCCAGATGACCTGTTTGCAGAGTATTCATCCTGATTTGCAGTATTTATTGAACATCCATCCTGAGCTGCTTGTGGGGTGTTTCTACATATTTCCATTAGTCGTCTATTCACCCCACACTTTTCAATGCATTTTCCCATCAGTTTCCAAACTGCAAAAAAGTCCTAACAGAGCCCTTCAACTGCCCAAACCTAAAGTTCCAGTATGCCCTTAATCACTCCCCAAGATACTATCAGTCAATACAGCCTCACAAAGCTGCAGGACTATTACTAACATGACCCTCCATTGTGCCACAGCTCCTCTGACATCATTACCAGGTGTTACCAGGAGGGCCTTCCCACCCAGCAGATCTCAAAATCCAGGCAGGACAATATGGCAGGAGGTGCTCCTTCAAGTAATTGGGTCCTAGGTCCCAGGTAACTCACAAATGAGATCCCAGTCTTAAGCCATGGGGAGCGCTAGGCGGTTGGTTTTGAGAGATGCCATTTATATTTACAGCAAATGGTCCCTGATGTGGCCAGGTACATTTACATCCCACTTTTAATCCAGTGAGGTCAACATGACTGTTCCCATGTTATCCTCATAACAACCCAATGAGTGGTAAGTTAGGTGAAGATCAATGAACTTCATGGCTGAGTAGGAATTTGAACCTGGGTCTCCATGGTCTCAGTGCTATGCTTTTACCCATCAACAGCTACTGTTTAAAGGGCAGAAAGAGTTTGGGTCCTGGCAACTGCTCTAGAATGCCACAATCTGACACTAGGCCCAGTGACGACCCCAGAGTCCTTGACAGCTAGTGGCTTCATATCTGGTTTCCCACAGAGAAACCCCCAGGTGTCAAATATGACAAGCTACATCCCGGTCCTAGGCTAATTGCTGCATATTAGCGCCTTCTATTTGGGGCATATGAAACAGGCATTTTTCTTTGGATGATAGAAGAAAAATCCTGGAGACATAGGCTCAGAATGCATCCATGCTGTCTTTCATGATCATTTATTAATTTCATTTGTAGCCTGCCTTTTTCTGCAAGGAGCAGTGAAAACAGAATTCCTCCTATTGAGACTATGAGTTTTTTCTGCCCTCCTCCTTTCAATGAATGCTGATTACGTGCACATATGTCTTTCCACCCCAACACCTGATTTTTCTGGGCAATAGAAAACAAGGAACAGACTTAGGAACGTTGGCATGGGGTTAAGATGTGCAAGTTTTGTTTTGTTGTGTTGGTTTTTTTTTAAGGACAATTGCACTTCCCCTTGAAGGAAGCAATAAGGTGTCTCCCGGGGAAATTGCTGAATAGGTGGGCATGTGCAAAATCAGGTTGATCTATTTCTGTTTTTAAACAGAGCAGCAAAAAAACATCATAGTCCCCAGACTGAACAGTAGGCAGGAAGAGGAGATTCAGAATAGTCTCCAGGGGTGGCTGGTGCCCTTTGAGACGGGACAGAAGACAGAGAGGCCACAGGCACAGCCAACTAATTCTAGTTTTGCCCCCATGCTCCTCTCTGCCAAGTGCTACAAAGGCAACACGGAAACTAAGGAGCAGGAAACTGACAGCCAGAACCACCTCATGGACTGGATATTAGTAAGTAGGCAGGCATGTGGAGTCTAGTTCACATTAGGGCATTCACCCTAATGGACAAGCAAATCTTGCACAAGATGCAGAGAACAATCTAACAATCACTACCAAATCTGGTGTGGTGTAAGAAGCCACATCTGTTTATTCATCTGCCTGTCCCATTCATGTATAAAGCAATAATGTTTACAATAAAAAAAAGTGCATGCAGATAAAGGGAACGGAATGCTTCTCTCTGTCCTGCCTTGCTGCACTGTGCTCGGTTTCTTCCAACAGCCTGATACCAGAAGGAGCCACCATGCCATCTTACAAATTGCTTATGAATATGACTGAAGGTTACAGCATGTTGCAAGGCAGTCTTTCTCTGTGAGAGATACACATGCTATAAAGAGATTTAATTGGCATTGCAAGGCTGTAGGCTGAAAATGAAGTCTTTGTTTCTTAGGGCCTCTTCAGTATGTTTTTAGGGTACCTATGGTGTTTTGAGCATACATTTAAAAGTCTAAATTAGATTCCACTTATGCACACCAACTTCATGGCACAATTCCCCAGAATTCCCCTGTACTTTGAAGCAATGCAATATACAATCCTAAATTCTGAGTATGAAAGGTTTCACCAAAGGCTATGCCAGTCTCAAGAACTAGAGTGCAAATGGGAATCTGTGGCCTTTTCAGATGTTGTTGGACATCAGCCCCAGCCAGCATGGCCAGGGAACAGGAGTGACGACAGGAGCTGTAGTCCAGCAACATCGGGAGAGCCATAGGTGCCCCATCCCTGAATCAGTAGAGATAAACCAGAGTCATAGCTATGGGGGGGGGGGGGGGAGCGGCTAGCGAGGTTTTTTGCCCAAGGTGAAGCCTCCAGAGGGCCCCATTGAGGCTCCCATCCTCTCTCTCTCTCTCTCTCTCTCTCTCTCTCTCTCTGTGTGTGTGTGTGTGTGTGTGTGTGTGTGTGCGTGCGTGCGTTCAGACACACATACACACACATACACAAATGTGTGTGGGGTATGTGTGCCAAACTGGGTATTTGACCCAGGTGAAATGAGGCCTAGTTTTGCCCCTGAATAAACCCCCCAGTCTTTGTGTGTGTGGTTGATCCTTTTTCCTCAGACGGTGGCAGTAGGGCCAGAAGGGCCAAAACATGGTTGGCATGATCCCACTTCAAGCACCTTTGTCAGAGTTAAAGCAAATAAGCAGAATTCAAACTTCTTGCCAGGGGAGCCATCTCCTTCCACCAACTGAGATGGAACAATTTTCTGATTTTTCTATTTATCATTTGATAAATAATAGTAACCCATTTGATATAAAAGCAATAATTTTATCCTCTTGGACCAGTCAGTCTCTTGAATACAGAGAGCTCTCAAACAGGGATGGGGAATCTGAGACCTGTTGGACGCCTGCTCCCATCAGCCTCCGCCAACTTGGCCAATGCAGCCCCAACCTATCTGGAGGTCCACAGGGTTCCCCTCCTTGGTCTACACAGGGCTCTCTGCTCATTTCCATGCAACATCACACATGCACAGAAATGCATGCATACCCCCCCATCACAGAACTGAATGGGAAAGCCCACATTTACAGGAGTTCCATGAAGGCCACAGAATAATATATAATACAGTATATATTATTTTTCTGCAATCCAGAAAAAGATAGACATAATTGGGGCCTGGTCTGAGCCTGCAGCAGAATATGGCAGAAGAATCCTGCAGTGGTAGGACCACTTTATATTGCAGGTGGGGACTGCATGTGAATGTTCTTTCACATACAAAACACTCTGGCAGGGGAGAAACCTATTGTGCCAGGGAGAAATGCTCTATGTTTTGACCACTTCCTGCTGTGCTAGATTTCTACTCTTGGGGAACATGAAATGAAAGAAGCAAACTTAGGAAAGCTTTGTGGCTCTCTCTGGAGGTCAGAGTAGCCTTGGTAGGCAGCCATGTTGGAGAAGCCCAATGAAGTGGCATTGGCCATTTACCATTTCAGTCTACTGTGTGTGTATGGAGATGAGGTTCAAGTCCCTACTGCTCTCTAGCTTGCTTTCTACTAGGAAATTAATGGGTTTAACATTATATGTGGCATAATTTACCTATTGGTTTCATGGTGGTGGTCAGCTGAGGTAGAGAATGCAAAGAAAAGGCCAGAGAGGAGGAGTGCTCCTACTGAGCCACCCTTTGGGAGGAATGCAGTGAAGTATTGCAGTGGGAAGGGAGAGGGGGCCTTATTTCACCCCTCCCCCAATGCTTGTAGGTCCCAACTTGTATATAATGCAAATTATATTAGCAGTGGTGTCCTTCCACAGATGCTCCTGTGATCTTGGCCCATTGCTTGTAGGTCGGCGTGATGTGCTGTAGTATAAACACAAGCATCTGCTGACACAATCTGTTCCTTTTCTTTGAGTCTTCCTACATATCTACAAACGTGTTTCCACACACACTAAAACAGCTTTTCGTTTGCACAGAAAAATGCAGGGCAAGCGGAATTATTCCATTTGTTCCTGTTCTACTAATAGATTACATATCCACTGAGATGTCAATAATTAATTATTATGTGCTTTCATAATATCAAGTTATTCAGTGGAGAAAATAGCAGTTTCAAAGTGGAGTTGGCACTGAGCACAGATAAAATTACTCTTATGTATAATTCTTAGCCCACCTGTTTGCTATGTGAAAAGAGGGTCTCCTGCCTTTTTTAATGATGTGATGGTAGCCTGTGCACTGACTATTGCTGTTCCAATAGGATGGATGCAGTTTTCATGAGCATTTAAATGTTCTTGAAGACTGAACATCCTGCATGGATAGGTGGAAACATTTCTGTCCTTTTTTAAAAAAATTAAGGAGCATAGATTTATAATCAGGTTTGTATCTTACATACTTTATATTATATTAAGACCCCCCAGTCTGTGGTAGCTGGCTGCCATTTGAATAGAAATTAGTTGTTGGTTGCTGCTGAGCTAATTACTGTCAGCAGTTTAAAAGGCTCATATTTCTAAGCATAAAATATGATTGCTAGTTTTGCATATTTATGAATGAAAATCTGAACAATAACAGCACTTCAGTCGTGTGTATAATGTATTAGGTGTAACTAACTGGGTATATCATTGTAACTTTTGTAACATTTATCAGTGTTATTGCTCAGCTGGTTTGCTGAACTGGTTTCCTTCTTTGCATATAGGGAAAGTTTTTGATTTGCATGCAGTGGCCTGGGAAATTATCCACATATTAATTTTATTTATTTTTCATTGAGAATGTAGGTTATGTACCAGGGAAGCAGTCCTTATACTGGAAGGTTATGTAAATCTGTTATTTAAATCTGATCATATTTTAGTTCTTTGAGCATAGTACTCCAAATGAGCCATCTGCTTTTGTGCTTTCCTGTACCAAAGCCTAAAATTGGAGCAATTTAAATATTTTGAGCACAATCTGTCTAGAAGTTATCTGGCACGAGCACCGCTGAAAGGAATAAGCAAGAGCTTATTTCAGTGGTCATTGCATAGGATTTCTGCTGGATTGTGCCCTTTAGCATTAATTGTGTCAACCTCTGAGCTGGTCATCTATTATATTGCTGCTGCAATCATTCTTATATACTAAACAATGAACGTACACAGTTAGAGCTGGCACGCTTCTCTAAGGTGCATACTGAATATACAGTACACTTTTAAAAATATAAGTAGTAATGGCTCAGGTTTCACGGTACATTTGTGTGTGCATGTGTGTTTATGCAGGGTGAGTCTTTTAAAAGAGGCCCCGTGGAACATGTGTACTCTGTATCCATGGGTCCTCTTTTAAAGGACTCACCCTGTATAAGACACCAAAGGGTTATCCCATTCCAACTTCATCACTATTTCTTATGCTCTCTAGTGTTTCAATAAAAGTGGAAAAATAAAAGAAACAATAGAGTGTTTTCAGACCAATTATTTTCTAATGCTTGCTGAAATTAATTCTAATAAAAGTAAAGCATTTGTAGGAGGAAATATTCCTTAGGATAATTTTAACTGTGTTGGAAAACTCTGGAAATTTGGGTGGGGGAGGTGAGGGTTGTACATATCAAAAATCAGAAGATGACATCCATCCATTTTAAGTATCCTTCAACCCATTCCACAGTACTTCATCATCACTTGCGAATTTGTGCTAGTATGCTATTAAAGAAAAAAGTTGAAGTCTCTTTATAATGTACAAATGCACAATGTCTGCTGTCACCTTCTGCAGCTGTTATGTGATTTAGGAGGAGAGAGAGTAGTAGGGCATTGAGGACAGTTCTTTGCCACCCTCTAACTCTTCTATACAACACCAGCCTGGACAGCAACAGAGAAAAGGGTCTAAGTTCCCCATGCTCCTCCCCAGCATTGCCTATTGGTACTATCCCATAACCATGTGTACTTGTGTGCTGTAGTGCTGAACTATTGAGAAAATTAAGAATTTACCCCCCCCCCCATTTGTGTCCCTGGTATGCAGATTCCTGACAATGACTTTCCATTCACTTCAATGGAAGGGGCAGAGCCAGGAACATTCTGTAAGCAAGCATGACGGGGAAGTTTCTGTGTTGTGCCTCTGTGTTTTTGCACAACACAAGTGGAAAGCAAGTGAGAATGGTTTAAACATCTTTATTGAAAGGATGGTTTGTGATGGATGTCAGCAATTTGTTCTATAAATTGTAGTTTTGTAGTGATTTTTCTCTTAAGTAATATTGGCTCTTTATAGTACTTTGTAATCCACATCAGTTGTAAATTATGGTTTTTATTCAATTGCGGAAGGTGGGGTGGGCAAATTATTAAAAATAAGATGTAAACTCCACTGGTAAGTTCTCCTGCAGAAGCTTAATGATCTCATTCTTTTGAGTGGGACTTGGACAGGAGAACCTCACCATGGATTGTGGCCAATTTTTTGTTTCACTTTTTGAGAGTATATAATTTCATCCCAAACATTACAAAGTGTGCACATATATCAGTAAAGGGAAGGGCTTCTTTGGTCCTAGCTTGCACTGACACAATAATTGTCCTAGGAAGACAACATAAAGAGTCTTTAAATGGCAGTTGCATCTAGTTTGGAAGTCTAGTCACAGAGCAATATAAAGAGATATTGGCACATGAGCATGGCCCATTAACAAGGTTGGGTCTCATGAGCAAAGTAGTAGTAGTAGTAGTAGTAGTAGTAGTATACCACCCTTCATTCAAAGATCTCAGGGTGGTTCGCAACAAAGTTAGAATTATGTTGCTAATAATTGTTGCTTTTAGTGCTTCCCAAAGCTATTCACGTGAATCTTGAGCACATTTACTAGGAAATAAGTCCCACTGAGCTCAGTGGGTCTTACATCTGACATGCTTAGGATTGCATTATGTATGGTTTCACTTTCCATTTCCATTCCACAAAATCGAATTCCCGTCACACTATGCATGATGGCTATTAGCATACATGGCTTTAAAAGTGGATTAGACAGATTTGTGGAGGATAAGTCCATCAACATGACCCATGAGCTGAATGCATGTACCGAGCATCTGGCTGGTTAATGCTCAGAATGGAATTTTAGTCTAGATGGACCTTGATCTTATACAGCAGATCAGTTCTTATGTTCTCAAAATAGAAAGCATGTTTTGCTGGATTATTTCCACCAGTACTGAAAAATACTGGATGCCTGAAAGCTATTTCATATTTTCCAGGGATGGGGAACCTGTAGACCTCAAGCTGTTGTTGGACAACAACTTCCATTGTCCCTGACCATTAGCAATGCTGGTTGGGACTTACGGTAGTTGGCATCCAATAATTTGTGGAGGGCCAAGCCCCTCTTCCCTGATCTATTTTGTGCTGGAGCTCTATTGAGGCAGAGGTATTTAAAAGCACATATATGGAGAAGAGTTCTCAGACATAACACTCCTCTTGCAATGTGAATGACCACCCAAGCTCCCCTCATTCCAGATTCATTCGACGTGAGCTTGGCACTTTGAGGTGAGTGTTCAAAAGGCCTCAAGGGCACACTGAGGTCCCTGGAGCCCCTCCCACTCAATGAGAGTCCTCTCACAGATGCAGTGGGTTCTGGAGTTGCAACAGGTTTCTAAATATAGGATGGAATTCCTCTCAAAATTCAGTCCTAACGGGGTGGAGAGGATAAGCACTTTGGAAATATATACTCTTGCTTTTGTGGCCAGACAAATCCACCAGGCCTGCACATCAAGCCCAACACATGTTTTTGCAGTCCCAGGCAGCCAGCCCAAACAAACACATTTTATCAATCAATCAATCAATCATTTTATTACGGTCAACGACCAGTATACACACGCATACACGCAGAATTACATACAAATCAGCTGAAGATATAGATTAAAATCGGTCTAATGTTACTAAATAGGGGTGACCATCTTGCTATTAAAATACATTTTATAAAGCCCCTGGTAGGACATGTTTGCCTTCATGGATTACAAGTTGTACAGGCCTAGTTTTATGAATGCACTTCTTAACCTCTTTGTTACATTGTAAAAATAGTTAAATGAAAATGCTACATTTAAAAGCTATTTAAATGGTGAATACTTGTGTCCTGATATGGTTTAGACCTTGCTTGGAGGCTTTCAGAAGCACAGCAATAAATACGACAGATGGGAGCATCTCTGAAATCAAGCAACTCTTATTATGTTAGCTTTTTATAGATCAATGGATGATTCGGTGTTGGTTTCATGCTATCAGGAATATTGTAGATGAAATAAAGTGTAAACATGACAGTGCACTTAGAATGTAAGATAGTTAATTGTTAACTTATTAACAGCTGGGATTTCCTAGCTGAAGTAAATCAGAGGTTTGTAATAATAAACATTTATTCATTATACCCTTTCCTTAAAAAAAGTTTTGAAATGTCCCACTGTTAGAGGCACAGATAAATATTTAATATTTTTTTAAAAATAAGTTGAAACAATTTTGTCATACTTAGACTAGTATTTATGAGTTCTGGGGCTTCTTTTGTATGTTTCTTTTAAAAGTTTGTTGTAGAGCATTTCTAGTCTGCGTTGCTGTTCATCCACTTGCTTGTGAAATTAAAAAAAACACCTAAGAAATGAGAGCATGCATTTTTCTGTTTGCTGACAACATGAAGTCAAAAGTTTGTACACCTGTGTTTTAAAAAGTCTTATAACTTTAAACAATGACAGCATTACTGTATCTGAACATACAAAAGAAATATGAATTGCTTTCAATGTTCTGTCATTTGCGTTTTGTGATGTATCTGAATACAATAATACAGCATTTATGAATATAAATATTTTTCTCTGCTTTCTAAGTTAACAGTGCAGGCAAACAAAATGGTTCACATTGGACCATCAACTTCATATTCCATAATGAGATGCTTAAGAAGTAATATTATATGTCATATTTCAGAAAATTAAAAAGGAGAATAATTTTTTTTAGTTTCCTTCTGAGAAAATAACAGGATCCAAATTCTGAATTGAGCAAAGGCTGGGGGCCCAAAAAGCATTGACTCTGTGCCCATTGACTCACATAAGCTCAACTAAGCACTCAGTGCTTTAACTGAGTTATGTATTTGTTTGTTTATTTGGATCCACAGCCACTAGTTATTTTAGCTTGTCCCTGCCCAACAACCACCACTTTGAATAAACCACGTTTTACTGCTTTGGAAAATTCGAAATCCACAATTTGCTTTTCCTATTTCTTGCAGGGGAATCAGTATCTCATGAGAGAATTATGTTAAAATGTCTGCTGCTGTTGACACTGGGGAGGTGCTTTGCCTGCGTCTTAGCTTGTGCAAGAGAAACTGAGTGATCCCATCTGGAGCCAGGGGACAACAAAATGGTGGAGCAAATCCACCCTGGCGACTTGTACTGGTCCAGGGCCAAAGGGGGTGGTGGCTCTCTTACTTTTTTCACCACGCCAGCTCCATGCTGGTGTAGCTGAGGGCCCATGGGGGTTCCAGGGATCCAAAGGTGCTCTGCCTCTGATTCCTATTTGCTTCCTACTGCTAGAACTGGCAAGGGTAGCTTTCAGCACACCTGGGCAAGCCTAGGACCTCTGCCGCAACTGAGCCCACCCAACTGGCATTGCTCCTTTCTGTTGGCAAGAGGCCAGCAGAGAGGAAACTACATACCAACCTAACCCCATCCCAGACATCAACACTGGGGGTGGGTTAAACTAGATTCCTAAAGACACTTAACTCTGGGTGAGTCTTGTCTAGCTAAGTAAACATGCATAGGATTACACTGTTAAGTTGCGTAAGAAATTCCTTAAAGCCAGGGCTACAGGAGCCAAATAAGGGTCTCAGTTGCCTATTCCTAATATTTGCAGACTTAACAACCTTCTGAAATTCCTGTAGAATACACGAAGGGTAACACTCTAATAACTGAGTTTCTGGCATTCTAGGTGGCACAAAATGGACTCCTGTTCTATCTTAAAACCAGTCTGACCTGCCTCCCATTCTGATACTGCCTAATTCACTCCCAAATCTCTTCTCAGGAGCCTGTCAGGTACCATACCCTCCAACATTTATCCAACGAAAATAGGCATGTCCTAAGGAAAAGCAGGGCATTCTGGGATCAAATCGGAAACCCGGACTGTCTCTGGAAAATAGGGACACTTGGAGGGGCTGGTCCTGGCCGGGAGCACTTTTGAGTATTAATACTTTGCACAAGCAGAAGATACTCCAGAGAGAACTCGCTAGCATCTTTCATGCTCAAAATCCTTTACCTCATCCTAGGGAAATATTTGGACACTTTCAAGATGGAGCCTGCACAAGACACAACACCTCTGTGGTTATTTAGAACGAAGGGGGAAATATATTTGTACAGTATCTGCACAGCCTTTATGTACCCTCCATTCTTCTCCTTAGTTTTGTTTTGTTGCAATGGATTATATTTAGGAAAATGTGATATCATTTTTTTAAATAAGTATGTACCACAAACCTACAAGGCAACTTGTAATTATCACTTCTTATTGGAGAGGTTTATTTATTAGGTTTTTATTCTACCCTCCCACCAAGTAAATTAGGGAAGCGCACCGAGTTTCCCTTCCTACATACCATTCCATTCCAGAGCCCCTGATCATCCGAGGTGTGATGGGGTGGTCAGGAAGGAGTGCACCTTCTTCATTGTTCTTGGAACTCAGCTCTTTCAGGGGCAATTCATTTAATTGATTTGGTCTCCCATATAAATATTTTAAACAGCTGCCATTTATTATTTCATTGTTATATTTATTACTTTCAGTAGAAGAGAAGAAGAAGAGTTTGGATTTGATATCCCGCTTTATCACTACCCTGAGGAGTCTCAAAGCGGCTAACATTCTCCTTTCCCTTCCTCCCCCACAACAAACACTCTGTGGGGTGAGTGGGGCTGAGAGACTTCAAAGAAGTGTGACTAGCCCAAGGTCACCCAGCAGCTGCATGTGGAGGAGCGGGGACGCGAACCCAGTTCACCAGATTACCAGTCTACCGCTCTTAACCACTACACCACACTGGCTCTCAGTCTCTTTCAGTCTGTTATAAGCCACCTTGAGTGTCCATTATAGAAAGATGGGATAGAATAAACTTCTGTAATAAATAAACAAATACACAGGATTAAAAAACAACTATTAAGGAGGTTAGGCTGGGAGAGAATTACTAGCCCAAGGTTACCCAATAAGCTATGCGGCTGAAAAGAAATTTGTATTGAAAGGAGCCAGGCCCCAAATGTATCCTATAAATATGGCATGGAGGAAATGTTCCTGACAAACCACTGGGGAAACTATGAATACATTTCCTTTTGGCTACTGCTAAAGCAACTGGCAGTCATTCCTTTCAGAAGGTTAAGCCTTCAGTCCCACTTCCCTTCCAGCTGCTAAAAGAGAGACAAAAGTTAGCATTCAGAGGAAAAAGGAAGAACATCCTTCTGATATACAAGCCAAATCTATAAAGGAGAGCAAAGTATGCATACGTATCTACCGGTGTATAAATGCAACACCAGTCCTTAACAAAGCAAATGAAGTTAGCCCATCAGCGACAGACTGCTTTCCTAAAAGGATGGTTCCTTGTGATTAGGAAGGTAAAGCAGTGTCTTATAAACCTGCTAATAATAAATGTGCTTAGGAATACACAACCTCAAAGAAAACTACTGACACCACTGACAGACATTTCGCAGGAGGACTTTATTAGACAGAGAATCTGGCTTCAGAATGATATCACCTTTTTAAAAAGCTATTCTCTTGCTCTTGTACTTTCTTGCCCTGTCAGTTCTGTGCCACAGAGATCTGTGCCTGTTGTTGTTCAACGTCTTTATAAACTACTTGGATGAAATAAATAAAAAAATTGTCCAGTAGCACCTTAGAGACCAACTAAGTTTGTTCTGGGTATAAGCTGTCATGTGCATGCACACTTCTTCAGATACCTGAAGAAAAGCTTATAACCAGAACAAACTTAGTTGGTCTCTAAGGTGCTACTGGACAATTCTTTTAATTTTTTTATTTATTTCGACTGTGTCAGACCAACACGGCTACCTACCTGAATCTAGATACAGTGGTATATCGGGTTGCGCACTCAATTCATTCCAGGGTGCCATTTGCACCCCGAACAGTGCGCAACCCAGGCAGCGCTTTTGCGCATGCGTGAGAGAGCGCAAGATCTAGTGAGAGCGTGCAATATCTCTTGCGAGCTCGCGCTTCTGCGCATGCGCAAACGGCACAGAACGCTTCTGCGCATCCACGGACCGCGCAGACATGCGCAGAAGCGTCCACACTCCGTGTTACACTTCCGCGTTTGCGGAGTGCGCAACCCGAACATACGCAACACGGGGTACGACTGTACTTGGATGAAGTAATTGAGGGGATGCTCATCCAATCTACAGATGACACCAAACTGGAAGAGGTAGCTAATGCCAGAGAAGACAGAATCAGAATACAAAATGACCTTAACAAATTGGATAACTGGGTCTAGGCTACCAAAATGAATTTCAATAGAGACAAATGTCAGGTTCTATATTTATGCAGGAAGAACCAGCTGCAAAAATATAAGATTGGGAACACCTAGCTTGTCAGTAGTACATGTGTAAAGGATCTAGGGATCTTAGTAGACCACAAACTTCATATGAGTTAACAATGTGATGCAGCAGCAAAATAAGCTAATGCTCTTCTAGGCTGCATCAACAGCAGTATAAGGATCTGGAAGTAATAGTCCCACTCTATTCTGCCTTGGTCAGACTACACCTAGAATACTGTGTCTGGTTCTGAGAGCCACAATTTAAGGATATTGACCAGTGTGCAGAGGAGGGCAACCAAGATGATCGAGAGGAAACCAAGCCTTATGAGGAATGGTTGAGAGAGTTGAATATGTTTAGCCTGGATAAGTGTAGACTCAGAGGAGATATAATAGCCATCTTCAGATAGCTCAGGGGCTGTCAACATTCTAACTTGAATGTGGTTGGTATAATAATAATAATAATAATAATAATACCGTAATAATGATAATAATGATAATAATAATACTGTAATAATAATAATAATAATAATAATAATAATAATAATAATAATAATAATTTATTTATACCCAGCCACTCTGGGTGGCTTCCAACAAAATATTAAAAATACAATAAAACATTAAACATTAAAAACTTCACTAAACAGGGCTGCCTTCAGATGTCTTCTAAAAGTCAGATAGTTATTTCCTTGACATCTGATGGGAGAGTGTTCCACAGGGAGGGCACCACCACCAAGAAGGCCCTCTGCCTGGTAACATACCTGGTGCTTGCTGAGTTTTCTAGCCACATCTTAGGCATACAGTAGGCCTGCAACTTACTTGGGGCTTATGTTCCGGGGACTGCACCTAAAGCCAAAATCACATACAGTATAGTCAAAACCCATTGGGTTTAGCGGCAGCTGGGATTACCAAAGTCATTTCCCCCTGAACCCCGCCTCCTTTCTGCCCCTTCTTCTTCTTTTTTCCCCATGCACTTAAATATGATTGCACACAAGTTGTGGACTTACTGAGAAATTTCTCCACTGTATTTAGTGGGACTTTACTGTATGGGCTTTAAAAAATGTGTGTCACAGGTTGATAAAAGCTTCACAATTATTGTGTTGTCAATATTTACGGTTAGCAGCTTTTAATAAATGTAAATATTAAAGGGGAGCACAAGTACATACATAAAACAAATCCATATTCTGAGCCTGATTTAACTTAAAGCTGGGCATATGCGAGGAGTGCAAAGTAATGAACATCCCGATCCTTCATGCCTTTTCTTCTTTCTGCAGTGTTTTCCAGAACTTGGACGGCAATCACGCTACCCTGCAAAACTTCCGCCGCGGAATGTTTTGATGGCAGCCGACGGCACCCGCTCCTCCTTCCCTTGGCGGAGCCCGCCTTCTCTGCTCCAGCTCCCTGGGGCTGGCGAAGCAGGGAGCCTCTCGCGTTTCCCCCTTGCACGTTTCATATTTTCCGCCGTCCTGGGAAGGGAGCGGGGAGTCAATTGCAAAGAGGACCAAAGAGAGAGAGAAAGAGAAAGGAAGAAAAAAAGAAAGGCGAACGGCTCGTTCTTTAAAGGGAGCCAAAGGGAAGAAGGAGCGCTGGGCTTCGCACTGATTCCTCAGCTCTGCGCTCCCGACCCTGCGCCGCGGAACAACAAAAAACACTTTTCCAAAGGGCGCGCAACCAGCACTTCTGTCCGCGTAGAACTAGATCTGGCGAAGGAAAAGCACTCTGAGCATGCTCAGAGGCACTCCTTGCGATGTCGCGCGGCTAAAACTGACCCCCAAACCCATGCTTTACGAAGGTAAAACAGTGGTCTCCCCCCACTTGCGCTCGCCAAACTCTGCCCCAGATGCGAGGGAGGGGAAAGCGCTCTGGACGTCCTCAGAGGCTCACTTTTCTTACATTACGCGGAGCCCAGGATGTTTGGAGCCGCGGCGGCCCCCCTCGCAGCCAGGCACCTGCAACACCCGCTGGCTTGCTTGCTTGCCCGCGCCGCCCCGAATTCCTGAAGTGCCAACCTGGCCGCCGCCCGCCCTCTCGCCCGCCTCCTCGCCGGGCCTCCCTCCCTCCCTCGCTCGCTCCCTCGCTCGCTCCCGCCTGTTGCTCCCCGGCCTCGTCCAGGAGCGACTTCCTCTTCCTTTCCGACGCTGCCCCTGCCGCCGCCCCCCGCCCGGAGTCGGCTCGCCTGGCGCGCGTTGTTGGGGAGCCTCGCCGAGCCTGACGCGGGGCCGCTCGGCCCCAAAGAAGGGGGCCCCGCAAAGCGCCGCTGCGCTCCCGGGAGACGGCGCGGGGGCCCCGCGAGACCCAGCCAGACAAAGCCCGCCGCTTCCCCGGCTTCCTTGCGTCCCGCCGCCCTCGCGCCTCACGGTCGCCGCTGCTTCTGCTGCTGCTTTCGCGGGAGGTTCCTCCTCCGCCGCCTCGGGAGGTAAGCAGCGGAGCCGCGTCGGAGCGAGGAGGGGGCTGCTGCTCCCGGGAGCGGGGGGGGGGGGAAGGCAAGAGGCGAAGTGTCCCCCCCCCGTGAGAGCGCGTTGGGAAGGGGGGGAGTCGCTCTGGCCCGGGGGACGTTTGGACTTCGGGGAAAGAAAGAGGTCGCATTCTGAAGTGTGCTTAAAACGGACGCCTGGATTCCGAGGCATTTGTTTTCAGGGGAGGGGGGATGTGCTCCAAGTGCCGCTACCGACTTTACCTGGAATCTTATACCTGCCTTTATAGTCCCTGGGGTGGGGGGCAAGCAGGGGGGCTTATTGTGCTTTGCGCCTCAGCCGCTTTCCCTTCAGACAGCCAAAAATTCACAAGCCCTGTCTCTGTCCCGTGTATATGATGGAGCAGGAGTGCCAACTTGGCCCTGGCACCAAAATTTGTGGGAATCCGACCCCTTCATGGGGAATTTTGTGTGTGCTCCTCGGACCCCAGGGAGTTGGCATCTATGTTATGGAATATTGAGCACTTCCAAACAGAAGTTCAGAGCTGCTTTTGCAGGCAAGTTTTTTGCAGCTTCCACAGCTTGTCATCAAAACGCCTGCGATGCTTAACATTTAATCTGGAAACATTACTGTGGAAAACCTGAAAAGTAGCGAATAACCTGTTCCACATCTGCCCACTGCTCATTAGCACATTTTTTCTTGGTGGGCAGTTTGTCACTTGTGGAGAGTTTCAGTGAGTGGTCTCCAAAGCGAGACTATTGCTTCCATTCCTAGCCATTTTGCTTATAGAGCAGCACAGTTGATAATGAAGGTGCCGATTTTCACCAATAGCTACAGGCATGCTAAAGACTCACTTGCGCTTAAGCAATCTAATCAAGAGGAGCTGTTTCCTCAAGATCTCCAGGTAGAGCCAGTGTGGTGCAGTGATTAGAGTGTGGACTAGATGCTCGGAGACCAGGGTTCAAATCTCCACTTACTGTGAAGCTCATTGGGTGACCATGGGCCTCATAGAGTAGTTGTTCCTTAGAGGAAAAGGTGGGGTATGTAAATAAATGAGTAAGTGAAAGAAATTACCTGGGAAACTGAAATTGGGCTTTAAATAAAATAAAGAATTAATTCAAAGGTCTTATGTAAGACCTTTTTATTCCTCTTGTGCAAGCCTTGGTCAGGTAAACACCACACTTGCACAATACTTTGGTATTAAGAATTAAAAACAAACAAGCAAACAGAATAGTTATTGTCTCCTCCCTAAAGCAGAAGACTTCATTTTCCCCTTTGTGAAACATGATAATGAAGACTGAAGACCAAGTCGCTGGCCAGCAGTGGCACAACCACCACCCCATCTTCAGCCCCTCCACTTGTGTGAACAAGGGAAGAAGGGTGGTAGTGGTGAAATGACCTCTTTGCTCCCAGGCTGATGCAGCAAAGAGACGGATCAAGCCCATTGCCATCACATGATGGCAGAAGCAGGGCCAGCTTGGGATCCAGCAAATCCTCTGCTGATACAGTACTGCCCCCAAAATGCCCCATTTCAGGCAGAGATAATGCTGGTTGTATTTTCCAGCAGATTTAGTGGGCATGTTGGGACATTCTTTGCTAGTGTGGCTTCCTTGCCAACGGCAGAGCTGGGCAAGGCTGGGTGGAGGGACAACTCCATCCCATCCTAATCTCATCCAGCACGGTGGATCAGGATTTGAATTGCGCTTCCCAGCTGCTAACTTGTTCATGCACACTTCCTGGATCTTTTTTAAAAGGCGTGCATGCACAGGTAAAGAAATACTTGTATGTATGCATTAGAACCAATGTTAAATATTTGAACTAGCTGTAATAATAAATGCAAATTTCACATTTGTTTGTAATTGTGAATTAAGGATGTATTGAAGGTGGAAAAAAGCAGGGGGGAGTGTTGTGATAGTCCTTTTCAAAAAAGTCAGCATAGAAAGAGCTAAAAATGCCTAAAAATGAATTTTTGTTCTGTCAACATAAAAAGGGCTGTTTATTGGACTTTGGACCAAACATTTTCTGCAGGATTTTTGATCAAGGCCTTGGAAGTCGAACGTTTTGGAAGTTGAACGGACTTCCGGAATGGATTCCGTTCAACTTCCAAGGTACATCTGTGTGAGTAATAACTTTATTAGTGTTTATCTAACATGGGGCCAAAATGCAATAAAACAATTAGTGAACGTACTCAGATTTCATGGTACAGAACGTGCATAACATAGCAAAGCTTCTGTTTTCTTTCTGTCTTACTAATGGGTTTTATTATTTTTTATTTATTTTTTATTGGGAAGATCCCATGTGTGGCTGCTACTCAAAATCCATCTCTATATGGGTCATCTGTGTGATGAGCAGCAATGTTTAATGTTTCTCCAGGTGTCTTTTGAAGTGCCATGCAGACCTTGGGACAGTTGAAAGTGAACATTGCATGTGAACATTGCACATGGTAAGACCATGGCATGTGGAAGAGACATGCAAGAGTTGTTTCCCCTTTGTGAGGACTGGAGAGAGATGAAGACTAGAATCACATACCACCACTATCCTATTGGCACACCTACCAGTAGTGCAACCTTCCTGAACCTGGTACTCTCTAGGTCAGGGGTAGGCAACCAATCACCCAATCACCTTCTCAATCTGGCCCGCGGACAGTCCGGGAATCAGCATTTTTTTACATGAGTAGAATGTGTCCTTTTATTTAAAATGCATCTCTGGGTTATTTGTGGGGCATAGGAATTCGTTCATTTCCCCCCCAAAAATATAGTCCGGCCCACCACATGGTCTGAGGGACGGTGGACCGGCCCATGGCTGAAAAAGGTTGCTGACCCCTGCTCTAGGTGTTTCAGATGACAGCTCTCAGCTAACTAGGCTGTACTAGATGGGACTGGTGGGCATTACATTTCAAAATATTTGAGGAAGGCTCATCTAGTGAAAAATTGAATCGATGCAACTCTGCTAACTCCCAATGCAGCATTTTAATAGGGTTTTCACCACAGAGTCCCATAAGAGATTTTTTCTGGCTGACAATGGCTCTCAGTGTTTACCAGAAAGCCAGGCTGTCTCACTCTTCTTTTTCTGTTGCTTTTCTTGTAAATCTATTCTTGTCCTGTGTATTTCCACAATGTCAAATTGGTAAATGAAAATTTGAACTTAACTCTAGTTTTTTTTAGTCGCATTAACATGGTGATTGCGGTTGTTGGCATCCATCTGCCTTGAGAGACAATGGAGTGACCTCCCTGGGGCACAAGCCTGGGCAGTATGTAAATGGAAGTCCTGGGCTGCCCAGACAGCAAGACACCCCCCTCGGCCCTGCTAGTGTGGTCCAAAGTGAAGCAGAGCAATATGTTTGGCTGCAGGAGTTGTTGGAAAGAGGCGTACAAGGCGCCATCCAACTGTCTTAGGGACTCCACTCTGGATTTGTGTAGAGTTTATTCCTTAGCCTTTTCTTTTCCTGAAGATATCCCACAAGGCAGTGGCGGCTTAGGATCAGAGTTTTCCTTCTCCTGGATGGGCTATCTTCCCATGTTGACAAGCCCCACCTGCTCCTCATTTCCCTCTATAGCATATGCAGAAGCCACCTTCTTAACCGATGAACCCACTATTGCTCTTGTCCGCTCAATCCACCGGAGCCTGTCATCGCAAGCAGGGGAAGTCCCTAACTCACTGAGGGTTTGAGACCCATTGGTTACCCTCACCTGCTTTAGCTGGTCAGTCAAATCCATTTCCTGGAATGCTGATAGCTTCTAGGAGCCACAGGTGAGAGCAGAGTGCAGCGTGAGAACTAAAGGTGGACAAACTGTACTACCCCTCCCCTAATACTCCATGGATTCTCTTCAAATGTATGAGGGTCAAACAGTTTAAAATAAGGTTTTGAAACGTAAGAATAACTTGATTGTATTGACACAACCTTTCTGCAGTTTTCCATGGCATAGTGACACAATGTGAGAGGCTGCTATAACAAAATGATATGAAGTGGTAGCAGGCGTACCCTTTGTAGACAGGGAAATATTGAGAATGCAACCATACAAAAGCATGAGACAGCCATAAGACATCCCCCCCCGAAAATGACTCAGTCATTTTCATGAGTCTGAGGCTCCTCTTATGAATATGTTATCAAGCTTTCCAATCTTTAGGAACATTTCCCACGAGAATTTACCTCCAAAGGAATCTTTGTGCAGTTGCCATTGACCCACTGCGCATTGCAGGGGATTGTGGGTATGCACATGATTCATAAGTATCAACGTACTCCATAGAACAGACATGTCCAAAGTCTGTTTTGGGGGCCTAATCCAGCCCGCCAGTCGGTTTAATCCAGCCCCTGTGGCAGTTTATTTCCTGGGGTAAAATACTAAAAAACCTCAACAACCTCTGTCCTAAAAAAACCTCAACAACTTCAGTCCTAAAGAAAGCTCAACAACTTCGGTTGGCCCTTTAGTCGGCCCTCACGGCCCTTCACTTAATCAAATCTGGCCCTCTTTGAAAAACGTTTGGATACCACTGCCATAGAACATCTTCAGCATTTCTCTGCTGATGCACTTTGCAAGGGAGGTTACAGGCAATCTGTCTTTCTGAGAAGCTTCTCCTTTATAGATCCATTATAGAGTTAATTATTGAGGAACACTTGGAAAACTTTTCAAGAACTCAATATCCCCCCAAAGCAGAGTTAGAAAGGCGCTTATTTTAGAGTATTGACTGGTTCAAGTGGCATTTTTATATATGAGATTTAAAATAATTTGTTTTCTACCTTAGAAAAGTATGGTTCTGCTAGTGAACTTATTGAATTACTGGTTGCATTCACACAGTCAGAACTAAAAATCTGAAAACATTCAGTTAAACACCAACTCTACAATTCTGTGATTCTGTAACTTTTAGAATTAGGTTAAAAGTTGGAAAACCACACTTAGTCTGCTCACTGCTAGTAATTTCATGTCTCTTGCTACACTCCAGTTTTGTCTGATCTGTCCAGAAAGAGAGGCTGTTTTTTGAATGGGCAGAAAAATATTCCCAGTTCACAAAAGACAGCATAAACTTTCTAGAAAGCTGTGGGTTTTTCCTTTTCTTTTATAGCCCTGTTACTGACCCAAATTTCAAATAATGGTCCAAAAATTTTGGATGGGCTGGTTCTCTTCCAAGGACTTTGTGATCCTTTTAAGATTTGGAGAACGCACAAGCACCACTGTTCTGTAACTGGTTAAGCTTTCAGCAAAGTACAAGTGTACAAGTTTGGACTTTGTCACAGATTATGTGTGAGAGAGAAAATATGCGGGTCCACTGAGTAGCAGTTTGTTCATAAGCTACATCAAGTTTTGGAAAAGAGTAGAAAGCAATCCAGTCTTGAGCAAGTGTCTTTTCATTGCAGAAAATTACTAAACCCATCAGGAATTCTTACATAGTATGTGAAAGTAAATTTGTTTGCTTTGCTCATAGAAATGAACACCACTGACTTCGTGCAAACTTGTGTGTGTGTATGAGTGTCAAAAGTCTTGATGAGCTGAGCTATACACAACATGTTGTTAGTGATAATTAGAATTCAGATTCATTAAAGTCAGTTTCCAAGGTTCTTTCACACTAGTATCATTTCCAAAGTTTAATTACCTTTAACATGATATAGAACATGTTAACTATATATGAAAATGAAAAATGAGTCATTGGTTGTAATTTTCACAGAATTAAAGGTAAAGGTAAAGGGACCCCTGACCATTAGGTCCAGTCGCGGACGACTCTGGGGTTGCGGCGCTCATCTCGCTTTAGTGGCCGAGGGAGCCGGCGTACAGCTTCCGGGTCATGTGGCCAGCATGACTAAGCCGCTTCTGGTGAACCAGAGCAGTGCACGGAAACGCTGTTTACCTTCCACCAGAGCGGTACCTATTTATCTACTTGCACTTTGATGTGCTTTCGAACTGCTAGGTTGGCAGGAGCAGGGACTGAGCAACAGGAGCTCACCCCGTCGCGGGGATTTGAACCGCCAACTTTCTGATCGACAAGCCCTAGGCTCTGTGGTTTAACCCACAGTGCCACCCGCATCCCTTTTCACAGAATTACTCCGCAGTAATTAGAAGCACTGGTAAGGATGTTGCAGTCATAGGAATCAACATTGGCCCACAAGTTTGTATTCTCCCCCCCCCCCCGCCCCACCAGTTATCTTGATTGCTGAAACTGCCTTATTTGATACTAGTATATTAAGCCCGTTTAGAAAACGGGCGCCTAGGTTCTGAGGGTTATTTGGCCACCGTGGGAACAGGATGCCGGGCCAAAGGAACCTCTGGCCGGATCCAGGAAGGCTCTTCTGAGGTCCTGACAACCACCCTGCGGTGATTCCATCCGCAGATGGTTGTTACCTGTGGCAGGTGGTGCCGTGGGCCGTGTGGGGCTGGGGCGGGGCTTTACGGTCGGTCTGGGGCGCGGTGTTGGCTTGGGCTTGGGGGCCGCTGGTTTCCTGCCTGGCTGGGTTGGCTTGGAGCCTGGGAAGACGCGTCCCGTGGGATGGGAGACAACTTTGTCCACCGCCTCGCCAGGGTTCTTGAAGACGTAGGGTCGATGGACTACAGCAGCCGGTCCCTGATCTGCGCTGGAACCCCCCATCTTCCTTCCCTGTTTCTTTCTTTCCTTCTTTCCTTCCTTCTTTCCTCCCTCCCTCCCTCCCTCATTCTCTTCACCCACCGCAGCCCCTACTTCACCCCAGGGGGGATCCTCATCTTCTCCTCCCCCAAGGGAGCTTCTCCTATCGGGGCGACACAGCTCCCCACAGCGCTGGCCGCCCCCACCCTCCCCGCCTGTCAACCCCTTTCTCCCACCTGGTGAAGGCGAAGCTGAGCACTGCCTCCTCCTCCTCGATGGCTCTCCCTCTCTCTCTTTTAAAGCGCACCCCTCCATCCTCTTATCGGCGCTCGGCAGTGCCGGCTCCGGCCATTTCGCGCAGCGGCGGCGCCTCCGGAGGGGGCGCCGAGGCAGAGGCTGCCCCGGCCCAGCAGAGCTACACCGTGGCCGCCTACAGGAAAAGCCCCCAGCCCAGCGCGCACCTGCCGGGTGTCGACGCACACCCGACGCTTAAAATCGGGGGTGTAGCGTTGAGGGGGCGGTGAGGTAGAGGCTGCCCCGGGCCAGCAGAGCTACGCCGCCACCCGCAGGAAAAGCCCCCAGCCCAGCGCGCATCCGCCGCGTGGCCGTGCACACCCGCTGGGGGTGGGAAGGGGTTCCCCCCTCCTCTCCTTACTCCCCGGGGGCGGCTGCAGCGGTGGCGGTGACGGCGGTGGGTGTGCGGTGACCCTCTTCGGCCTCCGGAGCACCGGCGCTCCGCGAGGCAGGTCGATTCAGGCCGCTGGGGGGGTGGAGAGGGGCTCCCTCCCCCTTCTTTTTTTCCGGGGGCGGGGGGGAGCGGCGGCCAAGGCGGCGGAGATGGCCGGCATCGGCGGCAGTGGCGCTTCGCGCCACTGCCCCCGCGCTTGGCCTTGTAAGCAGTAATGGCGGCAGCGGGAGGCATGCGAGGCGGCGGCAGTGAGGCAACTGACGACGCGCATGCGCCGCCTCCGCCTCTCGGACACGCCCCCCTCTCCAATCCCTGCTCCAATCCCTGCGTCCCTCTCCGACATGCGCAGTGGAAAATTTCCACTGACACACACCCGGACGTGGGGACATTAGGGAATTATTATATAGGATTTACAGGCCGTTATTCAAAAAGTGTGCAGAGGGGCTTCTTGACAGTTTTACCCCAACGTAAATTGAGGGCTTACTATATGTCAAATATATTTGCATGATGGGGTGATCAGATAGTAAGGGCCCCTTTTTTCTCCTGCTATGCTCCCAGTTAAGTGACATAGTCCAGCTTTTCCCATTGGCCATGTGCTGGAATGGCTGGTGTCTCTGAAGAAGAACCCATACAGGGAAACACAGATATCCAATCATTGAGACTGCAATTGGGTCCTGTGGTGGAAGGAGAGTCTTCCATGTGGCCTGGCTTGATGCCCATAACCTTTCAAAAATGGACTGAATTTTGGAGTGCCTGTATTCAGTGCAACATGTGAAACCGCTTTCTTTTTCCTCTCCCAAGACTGACTATGAATGGTAGTCATCTATGTTTTACAGAGTAGACCCATTGAAGTTAATCAGCATGGCTAAGTTAGTTCTATTAATTTTATTAAGTTTTAGTAGGTCCACTCTCAGTAAGGAAGGGACGCGGGTGGTGCTGTGGTCTAAGCCACTGAGCCTAGGGCTTGCCGATCAGAAGGTTGGCGGTTCGAATCCCCATGACGGGGTGAGTTCCCGTTGCTCGGTCCCAGCTCCTGCCAACCTAGCAGTTCAAAAGCACGTCAAAGTGCAAGTAGATAAATACGGTAGGTACCGTTCCGGCAGGAAGGTAAACGGCGTTTCCGTGTGCTACTCTGGCTTCGCTAGAAATGGCTTAGTCATGCTGGCCACATGACCCGGAAAAACTGTCTGCGGACAAACGTCGGCTCCCTCGGCTAGTAAAGCAAGATGAACGCCACAACCCCAGAGTCGTCTGTGGCTGGACAATGGTCAGGGGTCCTTTACCTTTACCTTTTTACTCTCAGTAAAATGAATGCCACTCAATGAATTTTTTAGGTTGTGCTGCAGAACTTTTCAAAGCCAGAAGTGTTTCTGCCCAGTGCGCTATGTGCATTCCTCTTCTTCCTATTGTGGAAAGTAAGCTGTGGTTTCTTACATTGTGCTTCTGTGGGGTGGTTTCAAAGCCCAGTATGATACGAGAAGACCCCACCTCTCTCAAGTTCTGAGGCATGTGCAGAGGGTTTGGGAAAGGGGATGAGTGATTATTATGCTGTGTGAAATACAGTACTTTCAAAACAGTGAAATCTCAAATACTGGTAGTACTAATGTTCCCTCTTCCTCATCTTTTTCTTTAGACACAGATCCCTAGAGAGTGAGAGTTGATCCTTGGGTATTTCTATTGATAACGTTTTATCTTTCATGACTTCTGCTATCCCCAGGTTCAGCACCTTTGCACTCTTCCTTGAAGTTTTCTCATCTGCTTTTTCCTGGTTTGCTAAACTCCTGCTAAGGTCTACTCTGTTAATGAATAACACCTGGCACTTGCCATGTTAGATAGGGTCAGAGAGCCAAATAATTGCACTAGGGCAGATTTCAAAATGCAATCCCAAGCCTTGTTAGGGCTGCTTTTGAGAGTAATGTACACAGATGTTCCTCTTTAACATCTTAAAATGACTGTAGTTGAATGTGCTTCTTGGTAGTGAAATAGATAGATAGATAGATAGATAGATAGATAGATAGATAGATAGATAAACAATTGTTAAATTACATTTTTAAAAATATTTATAACTGGAAGAAGTATATAAAACTGGAGTAAAGTTTAAAGTCACACTGGTTTGCAGACTACACTACTGTATAAGCAATCTGAATAGTTTGTAAGATCCTGTCCTGAGTTGGAGGTGGTTAGGCTTGTCTATAAAAGGTGCTCACAGGTGCCTTTCTCCATGGTGATCACATGATTGAGGGCCCCTCACTTATTTTTGTTGGTACAATGAGCAGACTTTCAATTTCTTTGTTCACATTGCTGAACTATTTAAAGGGCAGATCCTGTAACTATTTGTATACACAGCTCATTGAAGTCAAACCGAATAAAAGCAATATCTGGAAATCCACATAGAATTTATAGCTGTCTGCAATGATCAGACAACTGATGTTTTATGAGCTTGTTTCATCTTGGTTGCTCTTTGTTGTTTATGTTTTAGAGCTGAAGTAGTAAAAGCTAAGCAAATAGACAAATATGGGTCATCTTTCTATATAAAAGCCAGTTCTAAAAATGTTCGGAAACCAAGGTGCAGCTTCTGATTGGCTGCAGGAAGCTCCTACAGCCAATCAGAAGCCGCGGAAGCCCCATTGGATGTTCAGCTTCCAAAGAACATTCGCAAGCCGGAACACTCACTTCTAGGTTTGCGGTGTTTGGGAGCCAAAACAGACGAGTACCAAGGCGTTCGACAACCAAGGTATGACTGTATAAAGGAGAATTCCCTGAATGCCAAGATCCAGGTTTAGGGCAAGTACTCTTTAGTGACAAACCCACTGGAACCCCAGCAGAGATTTAAAATCACAAAACATGCAGCAAAGTCACACGTAGAAATATAGGGTGTTAGACCTTTAAAACATGCCGTACGTTCCAAAACTTCCTTCTTTCCTTAGCATAGAAAGAGGCCACACATTTGGTAAGTTAAAAATGGTTTACTTACAAACTCTCCAAAGGTCAGATTCATGTGCTTTTCCATGCAGCATTCAGAAAAAGTTACACAGACAGTAAAACTTGGCTTAATTACAGTGGTCAAAGTTCCAAAATTATTGGTATAGGAACACAAGAATGGTTTGTGTTCACCTGCTGAGCTTCTCAGGTAGAGTGGGGTAGAACAAACACTTGATTACCTAGTCCCTCCCAAGGTGAGTTAAGTCTGGCAGGACAACTTACTCTATGATCTTAACCCCATTCATACATTAGCTAGACTAACATGTTGGTTATAGAATCATGGAATCGTAGAATTGGAAGGGACCCCAGGGGTCATATAGTCCCATCCCCTGCAATGCAGGAATCTCAGCTAAAGCATCCATGAGGCTGGTTATCCCACAGATTCAGTGCATGGAATAACAAGGACCAGGTCGCAGGTTTAGCCCCTACCCAAAGGTATTAATCCAATGCACACATTTACTTCATTTTGTATTAAGTGATGGTTGCCCTTCCCTCTTATGGAGAGGAGGTAAAATAGTGTACTCCTAGGCAATACTGTGGTAAGGGCTTTGTCTGCTCTAGCAATGAGTAGCTCTGCTGTGACTGACAGAGATTGCACCAGGGTTCATTTGTCTGTCTGTCTCTGTGTGTGTAATGTGTGCCTTTGCAGGGGTACTGTACTTCCAATATAAGGTGTTACACGTCTTCCTAGTAAGGGAGAGAAGAATCAGTGTATCTCACCATCTCTCCCAAATCAGGGTCTAGTCTTGGAAGGATAACGGCAGGATAACCCCACCCAAATAAATAGATGAGGGAAGAGGAGAGGACCACCCCCTCTCAGTTTTCCATACAGTATATATATTTACACTCCAAATCTCAGAGCTGCTTCCCACTCAGATCAAAGGGCGGCACAGCCCCTACCAAAACAATAAACTCAGGTGAAACCAAAGGAAATAAGCAATAATACATTCAGCCTATGTCGATTTAGCCTGCAATCCTACCCACCCTTAACTTGTGTGGGGTTGCTCCTTAGTCAGTGGGACTTTATTAGTCAGTGGAGCTTATTTCTGAGTGAACATATATAAAGGACTGAACAGGTAAAATTGTGTGTGTGTTGAATGGATAAAAGCTTTCAGTTACATTTAGCATAGCAAATTTTGTGTTTGTAGTTCCTAAAGCTAGATTCAGATTGATTAACCAAACACATGGTATATCATAAAGGGTGGATATTGTTATCTTTTATTTATTAAGCCAATTTGCCTTTTTAATTGACTTTAATCAGTGCCTGAAATGGGCAAAACAGGAAGTAGGGTGGTCCCAAAACCGGAGAAAAGTAGAAGTGGGATGGTTACGCCAGAGTCATTTTTGGCTTCCTCTTTGTTGAACAAGCAGCATGATTTGCTTAGACAAATCTTGTTTGGATGTTATATCTAGTCTTGATGAGGATTTGTCCTGATTTGTTCATGGGGTGGTTAATATGACAATGAGTATTTGTCATGCATTTATCCTAATTTGCTTATGGGGTGTTTATACATCTTCCTGCTAATCATTTTTTCATCCTACTTTTCAAAGCATTTTCCTGTCACTTTCGAAGCCACAAAAGTCCATTTTTTAAAAAGTGGCTTTGTTGTGCTAGGATGATAAGAGCACTTTAATTCCTCCTACAAAATAGTGACAGCGCAGAGGCACCCTTTGATTACTTGAGAAGAAGCAGTAAAATATACCTGCAAACAGAAAAACATCCCACCCCACTTCAAGCATTCACTTTAATTCATTTCTATTACTGTGTTTTTACTTTATATCTGTTTTGATAATTTTTTTAACTTTTATGCTTTGTTATAATCTATAGATTTAAACAAATACTATCTTCCAACATGTCAGGTTAGAAACGCTTGCCTTTTATAATCCACATACAGCTTTATTGAGGTCCGTAGACCCAAAATGCACAGTAAAGGTAAAGGACCCCTGACAGTTAAGTCCAGTCGCGAACGACTCTGGGGTTGCGGCGCTCATCTCGCTTTACTGGCTGAGAGAGCCGACATTTGTCCGCAGACAGTTTTTCCGGGTCATGTGACCAACGTGACTAAGCCGCTTCTGGTGAAACCAGAGCAGCGCATGGAAATGCCATTTACCTTCCTGCCGGAGCGGTACCTATTTATCTACTTGCACTGGTGTGCTTTCGAACTGCTAGGTTGGCAGGAGCTGGGACTGAGCAACGGGAGCTCACCCCGTCGCAGGGATTTGAACCGCCGACCTTCGGATCAGCAAGCCCTAGGCTCAGTGGTTTACAGCACAGTATAACAATAGTAAATAGCAACAGTTATTAAGGTGTAAGATCGGCCTTACTAGCCAGCAGAGGAGCTTTAGCCTGTAAATATTGATTTCTGATTCTTACTGCCTCCGAGAGGAATTTTGCTGCAGCCAATGTAATAGTATTAAACTTATCCTCAAGGAGAACCGTGACATAAAATAAGTCACTAATTCTAGGTTGTTTCGTTAGTATTGGATTGATTAGATGCTTTCTAACCTGTTTATGGGACCCAGGTGGCGCTGTGGGTTAAACCACAGAGCCTAGGGCTTGCTGATCAGAAGGTCGGTGGTTCAAATCCCTGCGATGGGGTGAGCTCCCGTTGCTCGGTCCCAGCTCCTGCCCACCTAGCAGTTCGAAAGCACATCAAAGTGCAAGTAGATAAATAGGAACCGCTCTGCGGGAAGGTAAACGGCGTTTCCGTGTGCTGCTCTGGTTCGCCAGAAGTGGCTTTGTCATGCTGGCCACATGACCTGGAAGCTGTACGCCGGCTCTCGGCCAATAAAGTGAGATGAGCACCGCAACCCTAGAGTCGGACACGACTGGACCTAATGGTCAAGGGTCCCTTTACCTTTAACCTGTTTATACAGACTACAATGCCATAAAATATCTTGGGAACATGGGCACAGCCTGTCTTGGTATGTGACACCAGCCAATCTTCTCCTCAGCACTTCAGAATGGAAAACATTTAATCTGGCTTTAGAAAACAGACGACAGTAGTTAGATACGGTGAAATTCTTAAGGTAGGGAGATAACAAAAAACCCTGTAGGTATTAGATTCCTGACACAGATGGGCCACAGGTCACATGCGAGCGATATCGTAAATCACTAAAGGCAACATCCCATAACCTCTGTTTCACAGTTTTGAGGGCAGTATCATACCCCAGGTGGGTAAGAAAAGATGGTGAAAGGCCTATTGAAGAGGCCTTAAGTACCATGGTTTTTGACCAGGAGCCGATATACTCCATTTATCAAATGAAGGAGTAAACATACAGATAAACCCATGAAAACATCAAATTTGTGCTCTGTTTCTCTGTGAGTCTGTACGTCCTGTTCTGTTTCACCAGGCTGTAAGAACGAACAGAATCTCTTTCTGACGGTTTACGGAAGTTGGGACTCCCCCCTCCCTCCTTTTTCTTCTTCAAATCCCGTACTTTGTTTGCAGTTACAGCTGGACTAACAATGCAACATTTGAATTAAGAGATCTGTCAAGTACTGGCACCATAGACAGTTCCTGTATTTTGGCTCCTGGATGTCAATGTAATCCTGTGTGTCACTGTATCAGTGGACTCCATGAACTAGGCTCTCAGCCGACTGTGGAAAAGGAAATAATGTCGAAAGAAGGGAAGTTTGCCAAGGCCTAGATAAAGATGTGCTATTTTAAACAACCCTCAAATTTGTGGGCTAGATATAAAATATAATTTTTTTAATAGACCAGTACATTTATATTGGAAGAAAGTTTTTTGCTCTACCAGAAAAGTGTTCAGAACCATAAATCAGCATGGGAAATACTGGCAAATGTAGAAGCAGCAACCTAATTATTAAGATTAGGAAAAAGGATTTGTTTAGGTAAATTTAGGTAAATGCACAAATACATAGTGTGCAACACCTTGCTTGACAACAGCAGTGCATGTTGAAAAGGGTTTTAGTAGACAACCAGTGAAGCCTGTTGCAGCAGTGTAATGTGGCAGCTAAACAAACTTCTCGGTTGTGTCAACAGAAGTATCCAGATCATGAAAAGTAATGATAATCATAATAATACCATTGATTTATTAATCACCTTCAAAACAACAGTCTCAAGTCAATACCAGGAAAGATTCTAGAGCAGATCATTAAGCAAACGGTCTGTGAGCACCTAGAAAGGAACGCTGTGATCACTAAAAGTCAGCATGGGTTTCTGAAAAATAAGTCATGTCAGACTAATCTGATCTCATTTTTTGACAGAATTACAAGCCTGGTAGACGAAGGGAACACTGTGGATGTAGCCTATCTTGATTTCAGCAAGGCCTTTGACAAGGTGCCCCATGATATTCTTGTAAAGAAGCTGGTAAAATGCGGGCTAGACAATGCTACCATTCAGTGGATTTGTAACTGGCTGACTGACCGAACCCAAAGGGTGCTCATCAATGGCTCCTCTTCATCCTGGAGAGAAGTGACTAGTGGGGTGCCACAGGGTTCTGTCTTGGGCCCAGTCTTATTCAACATCTTTATCAATGACTTGGATGATGAGCTTGAGGGCATCCTGATCAAGTTTGCAGATGACACCAAATTGGGAGGGGTGGCTAATACCCCAGAGGACAGGATCACACTTCAAAATGACCTTAACAGATTAGAGAACTGGGCCAAGGCAAACAGGATGAATTTTAACAGGGAGAAATGTAAAGTACTACACTTGGGCAAAAAAAATGAAAGGCACAAATACAGGATGGGTGATACCTGGCTTGAGAGCAGTACAAGTGAAAAGGATCTAGGAGTCTTGGTAGACCACAAACTTGACATGAGTCAACAGTGTGATGCAGCAGCTAAAAAAGCCAATGCAATTCTGGGCTGCATCAATAGGAGTATAGCATCTAGATCAAGGGAAGTAATAGTACCACTGTATTCCGCTCTGGTCAGACCCCACCTGGAATACTGTGTCCAGTTCTGGGCACCACAGTTCAAGAAGGATATTGACAAGCTGGAACGTGTCCAGAGGAGGGCAACCAAAATGGTCAAAGGCCTGGAAACGATGCCTTATGAGGAACGGCTTAGGGAGCTGGGTATGTTTAGCCTGGAGAAGAGAAGGTTAAGGGGTGATATGATAGCCATGTTCAAATATATAAAAGGATGTCATATAGAGGAGGGAGAAAGGTTGTTTTCTGCTGCTCCAGAGAAGCGGACACGGAGCAATGGATTCAAACTACAAGAAAGAAGATTCCACCTAAACATTAGGAAGAACTTCCTGACAGTAAGAGCTGTTCGACAGTGGAATTTGCTGCCAAGGAGTGTGGTGGAGTCTCCTTCTTTGGAGGTCTTTAAGCAGAGGCTTGACAGCCACCTGTCAGGAATGCTTTGATGGTGTTTCCTGCTTGGCAGGGGGTTGGACTGGATGGCCCTTGTGGTCTCTTCCAACTCTATGATTCTGTGATTCTGTGAAGTCAATGCATACTGAAGATAGTTAAAAGCACAAAACAGCAAATGCTGTTATAGTTGTGTTTTGCTTTTGCATTTCGCGGTTTTATTTTGTACTTTTATGTTGTGAACCGCCCTGAGATCTTTGGATAAAGGGCAGTATACAAATTTTTAAAAATAAAACCATACAAAGTAGACACTGATGGCAAAGACCCATTTATCCCTCTCCCTCTGTGAAAGCCTGTTGGAACAAAATTGTTAATTGTTTCCGGAAAGTGCAGAGAGTGGCCGCCTGCCATGCTTTGACAGGAATGCTTTTCCACAACCCATTACATGTCCCACCAACACCAGCCACCATGACCAATGATCAGGGATGTTGGGGTGGATTCTTAAATATATCTTGAACACACCAGATTGGGAAAGACTGCTGCAGTAGATAGGACCCAAGTCCAAATTATGAGAAAGGGGATTTTGACTGAATATTAGGAAGAACACCACACATAGGAATATTGGAAGCTGCCTTAAAGCAAGTGAGACCATTGGTCCATCAAGCCCAGTATTGTCTACACTGACTGGCAGCAGCTCTGCAGTATTCAGGCAGGAGCCTCTCCTAGCCCTGCCTGGAAATGCTGGTATGCTTTCAAACGGCTGGGTTGGCAGGAGCTGGGACAAAACAATGGGAGCTCACCCTGCCATGCGGATTCGAACCACCGACCTTCTGCTTGCAAGGCCACCTATCAGGGATGTTGTAATGGTAGGGTTTTTCATGCATTGATGGGTTGGGTTAAATGATATTTTGAGATCCCTTCCAGATCTATTATTCTTATTCATCATGGCATGACCATCCACATGTAGCTTTTTAAACTGGCAGAAAAAGTGAGGGTTGAGTGTGTCACTATAGTCTGTGTCTTGGCTCTGTGACCTCAATTTGTGGATGATGGATGTGACTGACACAATAATAAAGGGGAAACACTCTGTACATGTTCTGAAGCCCCAAGCTTTAGTGGCTGAGTACTGATTCTTGGCTTGGAAAATGAGATAATATGCATGTTCTGTTGTTGCACCTTGATTGAACAAATGGCCCTTTGGCCCTTTCACGCAGCACATAATTAAACTATGGCACTCTGCCACAGGAGGCAGTGATGGCCACCAATGTAGATGGCTTTAAAAGAGAGTTAGACAAATTCATGGAGGAAATTCATGGAGCCATGATGGCTATGCTTTGTCTCCACAGTTGGGGCAGTAATGCTTCTGAATGCCAGGAGGGGAAGAGCGCTCTTGTGCCCGAACCCTGCTTGCATGTTTCCCACAAGCATCTGGCTGGCCATTGTGAGATTAGGGTGCTGGAATAGATGGGCTATTGGCCCGATCTATTATTTACCGTTGTTATTATTATTTATTAAATATTGCCCTTCATCTGAAGATCACAGGGCATTTTACAACATAATCCCCATTCAGCCATGAAGCTCACTGGGTGACCTTGGGCCAGTCACCATCTCTTAGCCCTAACCTAATTCACAGGGTTGTTGTGAGCACAAAACGGGGAGGAGGAGAACCATGTACACCACTTTGAGATCCATGAAAGATAAAGGTGGTATATAAATGTAATTCCTCAAATAACTTTGTGTCCACATCCTGCAGCAGTCTCTCTTCATGTTAGATCTGTAATCTTACATGGTAAAGGTAAAGGACCTCTGGACGGTTAAGTCCAGTCAAATTCAACTCTGGGGTATGGCACTAATCTCGCATCAGGCTGAGGGAGCTAGCGTTTGTCATGTGGCCAGCATGGATAAACAACTTCTGGCACAACGGAACACTGTGACAGAAGCCAGAGCACACAGAAATGCTGTTTACCTTCCTGCTGCAGCAGTACCTATTTATCTACTCATGCTGGTATGCTTTCAAACTGCTAGGTTGGCAGGAGCTGGGACAAAACAATGGGAGCTCACCCTGTCATGCAGATTCGAACCACCGACCTTCTTATCGGCAAGCCCAAGAGGCTTGGTGGTTTAGATCACAGCGCCACCTGCGTCCCCTAATCTTCTATGGAGGATTAGGGGGACCGCCTACTATTTGCTCAATGTGCACTTTTGGCTGAGGTCAAGCAAACAAAGCCATTTATGCCATTGCAGTTAAAATAATAATAATAAGCTGGTTAAAATCACCATAAGCAACTTGTGGGATGTATGAAGAGGGGGAAATGCCAGCAGCACTGTCTTTAAAGTGCAGTCCACAGGAAATAATAGACCAAAAGGATAATGTTAAAGGCTCTGGTAGGAAATAAATGGCACTGTGTTGTTGACGGGAAAAGATCTTGGCAAAACTGTTGTGACTGTTCCTGTGGCTTAGAAAGGAATTTCCTACTGACTGGACTAACCATTAAATATGTCTCCGCTTCTAGGAGGAGTTCGGTGAAGCTTTCCCAGAGAAAATGTCAACTTTGGCCATGGAAGCACAGGGTCTTGACGAGAGAGGAAGTTTTTTTAAGGTAACTGAAAAGTTGTTACTTTATTTTGAGTAGGGAGACATGTTTTTCTTTGACATGTAAGGTACTTATCTGTTAACTGCTAATTGCTTTCCAACCTCAGTATTTAGACAAAGCTACAATAAGAAAACCTTGCTTTTGAACCATTGAAATTTGTATTTCTGTAGTTCTAGACTTTCGTAATCTTAACAGAATAGAATAAACAGTGCTATGTGCTGTATTTGAATCTGATGCTGTGTAAAGTCGTGGCCATTTGATAAGAGATCCAGCTATGTGCTCATTTGTAAACATGCTGCTACTTTCAATTTAGCTAGAATCTAGATATTCCAGTGTGTGCTAAAGAATTCTCTGATTTTTATATAGGCAAATACAATACTCGCTGGTCTCAGCAACTATTAGTTTAGAATGCAGGCATGTACACATGACAGCTGAAGTTTAAAGCTCAAAGATGATTAATAGATTGCTGGAGAGCTTTCAATTTCTGCTGAAAACATCCTTGATTTCAGGAATTTGTCATTTTACTTTGAGGCTGTATATGAACAGTCAGCAGTGGCGTGATTTACTCTGAGGAAGATGACTTCAACAGTTTGCCACTTAAAATAATGAAACTGAAAACTTTTGCTTATGGTCCGGTCCTTCAAATGCACTTCAGCTATGGAATCGTTCTGTAGAAATTGAAGCCAGTTTCTGTGCTTGGCAAGTGGGGCTGAGCTGTCCGTCAGACATTCAGGGGTGGGAGTGAGGGTGGGGGCGGAAGCAGACTGTAAAACAATGATGTTTCCAGGCTATATCTGGGCCTGCTTCCTATCATTGTCCCACTCTCAACAGGGGCATAAAATGGGCAAGCTGTACTGTAGGGGTGCTCTGTTTCAGTAGAGAAGTCATGGAGCAGAATATCAGGCCCATTAAAAATTTTAAGAGTATGTGGTAGCACCCCCCCTCCAGAAAAAAAGAAGAAAATCCCATTGGAAAGATTCTTTGTGTTGCTTGTGAAAACTGCTATTGCATCCAAGGGTTTCGCTGTTGTTGTTAATATTTATAATTACTGTATAAAGTATCATGAATGTGCACATTGCAAAGTAACAAAAAGCCAGGAACTCAGCTAGATAGGTAAAGAAAAAGCATTTTATATAATACTGTGACACCAGATGGCGCTGTGGAGTCCCGTCTTTCCCTACTGGATTTCCCGGTGTGAGTTTACAATGTGTTTAACTGAATCGCTTCTTTGACATGTCTAGATCCAGCCCAGGTCCTTGTCCTGCAGAGCCTGAGATTTTAAACTGATGCTTAAACTGCTACAGATCATCAGTAATCTCTTGAAAGTTTGTTTAGAACACTTACCTAAAGGGAGCTTCCCACTGTACTTGACCAGTACATTTAATGCCTGCATACTATTCTTGCACCAGGCTCTTCTGCAGCATCTTTAAACACCCATGCGCACATGTCTGAGCACCAAACCAGATGTGATATCATTCACATAATTAGCAATGGCTTGAATAGTGGTTGTTTTTAGCAAAACTCAGAGATACAGGGGTCCCAAGCTGGATCAGAACCCTTGTGGGTGGGTGGGGGTGCTTTATCCCTTTGCCCTGCGCTGCAGTCCCAATCTGGATTTGGCCACCTGCAGCTGCTGTTTGCATTGGGGGGAGAGCTCCTATTGGTGCCAATGGAAGCTTTTCTCTTGCAGCAAGTAGCAGGTGTGGAGGACTTGATCCAGACTGCAGCAGGAGACAAAAGGATCAAAGCCTTTCTCCCCACCCCCCATTTTTAATCATATTAATTCTTTTAATCACTTTTTAAAAGTTTCAATTTTGTAACTTAAATTTAAAATTTAAAGTAAGTCCATAAGACATACCACATTAAAGCCCATGAAGTTCTGAAGAGATTGGTGTTTTTAGTTTTTATGTATCTCAATCCTGGGCCGAGCTTTTAAGGTTTTTGTGTAGTCTGGCAAGGCCAAATTTGTAAAAAAATAAATAAAAAATTAATCAAACCCTCATAACTCACAATGGGATGAGATAAAAAATTAAAAATTTAGATTTAAACTTAGTTTTGATCATTTAACAAGTGTACAAAATATTTAAAAAATTGAATGACATGAGGTAAAAAAGTTGGATCACTTGATATGGTATTACTTGGCTGATCTCATGTCTGTAACATCAGTCTAATTTTTGAACTTTGTTTGTTCTCACCCCCTCTTTGTATAACACCTTGCCGCATGCTTTTGTGACTTTTGGTCCCAATAAAGGTATCACCCAGTTGTGGAGTCTGGCACTCCTTTTCCTGTCATTGCCTTATCAATTTACTCAGTTTCCCGCAGAGCATTTGAAGCTACCCGTATTTGGATTCACCTTGAATCAGTTCTGGTGTTTTCAGCTTGTCTGCTTACTGTGAAAAGAAAATGGGGGAAGCCATTATTATTTGGATAAATGGAAATATAGTGTGCATTGTAACTTCTTAGGAGAACAATGTGTGGTTCCACTCTTAATGACTGTACAGTTTTTGCAGTGGAATGTTTTGTATGTGCTACCACAGCGCAGGTGGCTCTGTGGTTTAGACCACAGGGCAAGGGTCAGCAAACTTATTCAGCAGGGGGCCGATCCACTGTCCCTCAGACCTTGTGGGGGGCCAGACTATATTTTTTTTGGGGGGGGGGATGAACAATTTCCTGTGCCCCACAAATAACCCAGAGATGCATTTTAAATAAAAGCACACATTCTACTCATGTAAAAACACCAGGCAGGCCCCACAGAGATGCATTTTAAATAATTTACTCATGTAAAAACACGCTGATTCCCAGACCGTCCGTGGGCCGGATTTAGAAGGCGATTGGGCCGGATCTGGCCACCGGGCCTTAATTTGTCTACCCATGGCCTAGGGCTTGCAGATCAGAAGGTCGACGGTTCGAATCCCCGCGACAGGGTGAGCGCCCATTGTTTGGTCCCTGCTCCTGCCAACCTAGCAGTTTGAAAGCACGTCAAAGTGCAAGTAGATAAATAGGTACCACTCCAGTGGGAAGGTAAACGCCGTTTCCGCATGCTGCTCTGGTTTCGCCAGAAGCTGCTTAGTCATGCCACATGACCTGGAAAAACTGTCTGCGGACAAACGTCGGCTCCTTTGGCCTGTAAAGCGAGATGAGTGCAGCAACCCCAGAGTCGTCTGCGACAGGACTTAACTGTTAGGGGTCCTTTACCTTTATCTTTTTACTGGAAAGAGGTGTGTCAGATGCCTGTATAGTGGTCTTCTGATCAGTGGTGAATGCACAAGCAGAAGAGATATAAATAAAATGTTAAAGTTACGTTTTATATAGCATTCATTTCTAAACTGCTGTGTAAAGATGGAGTTTGCTCAGAATAAAATACTTCTTGTATCATCCATGTTTAGAGCTTGTGGTGTGGATCCCTCTGGTGGACAGAACTGTGAAAGATACGCTCTTTAAAGAGCCCAAGATTCCATCATACCCAAACAAAAGCCAGAGTGTATATGGCTGGCTGCTCAATTCTCAGTTGCTCCCATTGAAAGATACAGGCTTTGCCTCACACTCAGCAATCTGCAATGTGGAGTATAGCGACAGCAACACTGTCCATCACCCCCAGACACTTGCAGGGGGCAAGTTATCTTATCCCAGCAGTACTTTTAGCTGAGTGATTACCATTCACTGTGGTAACAATAAAATAAATTACCACACTGGGGCAACTTCGCAGTGGGACTAAATCACCTCTGTACGGTGGGCTGCCTGGCTCCATTTACTGTGAATCTATGGGAACCCCGGTGCACCCCAGGGGTTTCTGTAACATAAAATCTTTCACTTCGCACATGAACATGTGTTCTGACTACGATAACAACAGACATTTTGATGGCCTGTACAGTATAGCTAAATTGTTGCCTTTATCATTTGGTGATGCTAAATTGCAGCACAGTGTGCTTTTGTGTCCAGCAGGGGTCGCATGAGCACTAGAAGCCCCAGCAAAACAACACTAGCCTAGGCCACAACTTTGCAGATGTGGTGAACCTCCTGTGTAAGTTGTGCCTTGCTATGCTAGCCTGAAATCCACTTTCTAAGAGTCTCAGAAGACACTAGAAATTGACCCGGGGTTTGTGTCCTACCTTCCAAAACACCCCAGCCATCCTCATTCCTTCTATAATGGTTTGCAGTTTTAGACAGAAATCCCTCAGAAGTGAAATTGTGCCCTTGATCCCAGAAACTGAGCGCCATCCCATATTCACCAAATGTGCCATTGTGAACAAACCTGTGCAGTTTTCAGAGGAACCAGAGTAGCAGAAGTGGTGTAATAGATCAGAAGGATTGCTATATTGTGAAAGTACTAATGGAGAGGATATTAAGGGTTTTCTCAACAAAATAACATATAATCCAAGCTTTATTACTGGTACAATGTTAGTGTTCTGTGTTAAATTACTATTATATTATTACTACTATATTTTATCAAAATCTGCTGCTTCTGCTTCAGAATACCGTTAAATTCCTGCATGTGCTTAAGAGGTATCAAATGAATTGCCAGTGCCAGGATTTTTAGTAAAAGAGAGCTATGTTTTTGTTTAATACATGGAACTCTTGTATTTTAACCAATGTAGCATTGAGAATATAGACATTGGAACATCATAGTGATGTTCCTAGGGGTGGACCAGCAGATTTCAAGTCTGTTAGATGTTGCAAATTACTTTGTGTTTTTTTAATATAAAAAACCAGGGGATGCCACCCCTGCTCGTGTTACTTGCCAACCATTCACAGCTCATCTATATATTTCCATTTCTGTTTTATTCAAACTTCTGCTGTTGTTTGAAACCACAATTTTAAAACCTGCCTTCTCTTTTGTTCCCCTGCCCTGACTATGCAAACTCAGGATTGTGATGCAGCGCTACAAATTCTCCAATGAGGGCTATGTGATGACAGCCTTACATTTATGTGTATATAGGGAAAAATACTAGAATATACCTTTGTTTACAGTAGAGGTAGGGAACCTGTGGCCTTCTAGGTGTTGCTGGACTATAGTATTTGACCCTGCTAAGAGAAAGAGTGGAAGACAGGAGTGCCTGGCATGCTCTGGTCCATGGGGTCACGAAGAGTTGGACACGACTAAACAACAACAAAGAGAAAGAGAGAAACATGGATAGAAAAGTACCCTTTGGTTATCATCAACCAAGACCTCAAATAAACTTTTGAAATAAAGGCTTATTCATTCCTTACTCATGCTCAGGGCCTTGCTGCGTTGACAGGGGAGCAGGCCTGTGCTTTTGGCCTTGTCCCTGACGTTGTTGTGCCTTTCTGCAACAGCTGTGTGTTGGGCACGGTTGTCTGCAGTGAAATTCCAATGCCTGTGTTGCTGAGGCTTCTGCAGCTGGAACACCTGCACAATTCTACAGTTGTGTCCTGATAGTTAATAGTTCCCACTTAAGCAGCAGCTCATGCATTGGAATTTCACTTCACACAATTGCACACAGTGTGTGGTTTTTACAGAAAAGGAGCACCAGTGTTGGTGGCACAGCTTAAAAGCTCTCCATCAACACAGTGAGGCCTACCAGTACATGAAAGCAATTTATAAATGGGGCTTAGCTGATTCTCCCCCCCCCCTTTGATTTTTGGTAATAGTTTTCCAAAAATGCAAACAGTAAAACCTAGCCAGAAGCAAAACAGCTACAGATTCCAGGCAGGCTTCATGGAAACGAACTTGAAAGACAATAAATTACAGATATCAGTGTAACAATTGCAGGTGGAGTAGCACTTCAGATACTTTCCATCTGTACTTCCTGTACTTTCCATACATTTTCTAAAAATAGATAACAAATGGCAAAGGAAGGGTCTGGCCTGGTTTGGTTCTTAGAAACTCTGATCTATTTATTGATGCAACTCATTTCACTAGATGTTCCTAGCTGGGACTGAACGGTGGAATCAGTTTGGCCTTTCCAGTGTGAGGCAACTTCTGTTCTGGCAGGAAATCAGATACTGTTTTTTCCTGCAAAACAAATAACTTTGCTTTAGTACTATTTCACATTAATTTGGTAGAATGTTGAAAGAGCTGTCTTTTCCCTTCATATGGAGGGTGTAGCAAACTACCTTCCCATCTCACATAAGTGAATAATTAAGGGAGCCATCCTATACTCAGGAAGCTGGCACAAAGCAAGTGGCTGTAAGTGAAGCTACTGCAAAGTTACACTAGATCCACACTCTATTCAGCAGTTGGGCTACTGGTAGCTGAGCCAGACAAAGCCTGGCAGAGGGAAAACAAGCCTTTAAAATAGTGTTTGATTTACATCACCCTTTTTGCTAGCTTAACTTCATATGCTCAAGCTGAACAGGCTAGGATCCAGCCTAAGCACACATACCCACCCTCCTGCAGGACCTGCCTCCAGAATGTCCCCTTTTAAGGACTTAAACCAGCTTGGGCTCAGCTCAGCCAGCTGGAGATACATTGGTGTACCTCGAGCTGAGCTGAGGATTTCTCCTAAAATAAGGCACCGTCTTATATTCCCCCCCCCAAAAAAACACAGTATGGCTTATTTTCAGGGGATGTCTTATTTTAACTGCTCCACGTCGGTGCGCTGCATAGCCACACCTATCCAGGCCATCTTAAGGGAGAGGCGCCACGTCACTATGTCTTATTTTCGGGGTATGGCTTATATTTCACAAATGCGTAGAAATCCTGCTACGGCTTATTTTATGGCTACGTCTTATTTTAGGAGAAACAGGGTACTTACACTGACGTAACCTGGCTGTGCTGGAAGCCTCCTAACTCAGCTGGAGATTCACTGGATCCTATTTCTGCTCATCCCAGCAGATCTTGTTATAGGATTGCTCCCTATGTGCCCAGCTTAACATTTCTTATAAGGATGATTGAGGAAATGCTTTTTCGTAGCTTTTATGATTTTTTTTGGGGGGGGGGGTTGTGTAAGTCTCTTAATGGATTGTTTTTTCCTGGAGAGGCCACATATAAATCTTTTTTTATATAAACATTATCACCTGTTGTTAATATATTTGGTTTTGTATTCCTGGGTTGTAATCTAAACCATTCTATAAGCCTCCATGAGTTAAATGATGTTTTCCCCTTATCCTGGTCTCTTTTCCTTCAGGAAAGGGAAGTCAAAATGGAAAGGAGCAAAATGGGTTGTACTCTTGAGTGACCCATTTTGCCTACTATTTTATTGCCACGCCTCTTCCACTTGTTTGACGTCATACTGTTTTTCCCTTTCTCTAGCTGATTGACACAATTGCTTCAGAAATCGGAGAACTGAAACAAGAAATGGTGCAAACAGATCTGGTGCTAGAAGATGGGCCCACCAGTTTACAAAGGTTAGTAGCATTATATGGCAAGTGTTTTGGTGTGGTTGTGCTACAGAGGTCAAGGAGGTGATATTTTCCACCGTGCTGATTAGTTTTTAGTACTACAACCATGAAATACTATTTGGTGCTTTGGCTAAGATTTAAAGCAGTTTTCCATTGACAGTGACTGGTGATCAAAACTGTTGTGTGTTCATTCTTTTTATATGCTCCTGTAGTAATTTAGTGGTTACTGGAACATAGCTGTCCAACTTAAAAGTATTAGCATGTAGAGTCTTTAAGAAATGAATGTAGAAATGAATCTAGCTTTCAGGTTTAGTTACTGAGAGATTTCAAACAAAGTTACAAAAGAGCATGCACTTTTTATTGCATATTTTTTATTTTATTTTTTTATATTGAGGACAGTGAAGAGGGGCAGCTAATTAGGTTTAGACAGGAAATAATTGTTCTGCATGTAGAATTTATGCTTCCGTTTAAACCAGATCTGAGATACTATTTGTGTTTAAACTACTGTTAATTTTAGTAAGAACTGAGATTCTCATAATTTACAAACTAGTTTGAAAAATTTCAGAGGGGAATAGTGCCCTTTCTGTTTTTCTGCATAACTGCTGGTGCTATCTGATATATCTTTGAATGAAGTCCTGCTGCTGATCAGTAAATTGGAATATCATGGGCCAAGTTGAAGTTCATTTTGGATGAGAATGCCAACCTGGCATGTGCAATGGAAGCCTGGTTCGATGAGGTATTGGAAATTAATCGCTTTCCAGCTTTGCCCGGCAGACTTCCTAACGGAGTAGCCAATTAGCCCTGGGGAAACAGCAGCAGACATGCAATCACCCTTTCATAAAACTAAGTACTGGCCAGGCCTGGTCCCTCCATGAGGCAGGCGGAGGTAACCTCCTCAGGAGGAGGCAGGTGCGCTGGCTTGGACCTGTGACCATGGTGCTGGGGCCATGCATGCTGCGGGGGCTTGTGTGTGCGGCGTCAGCACATTGTGAGGCATGTGTGTCAGCACATCCAGCAGCGTGCACGAGTGACATCAGCATGCCTCATGGCATCACTCGCAGACGCTGCCAGGCAGGCTGATGGGAGCACACACCCCGCAATGGGAGCACACACCCCGCAGCGTCCCTGCCTGCCCACCACTGCAATTTGCCCGGCGCCTTCATGGAAAATGTTTTGGGCCCCAGGGAGCCAGTGCTAATGGGTGGAGGAATGCAAGGAGCACTTCCGCGAGAGCCCATGCGCCACCGCCATAGAAGTGAAGAGAAGCCATAAGTCGCAGCTGCACAACTCCTGTAAGAGGGGCTTCAGCGGAGGTGGCACACAGCATGAGCACAGGGTGACACCTTCCCATTTCACCTCAGGCAGCAAAAGAGGATGGGCTGCCCCTGTCTTTGGCAGTTGCTGAGTTTTGAGTGTGACTCTCCAAGATGTTGGTGTGCCATCTACCTTGCTGCTCCGTCATCTTCCTTCCAAGCTCGTTGAGGTGGTCTTAAAAGGTAAAGGGACCCCCGACCGTTAGGTCCAGTTGCAGACGACTCTGGGGTTGCGGTGCTCATCACGCTTTATTGGCCGAGGGAGCCGGCGTACAGCTTCCGGGTCATGTGGCCAGCATGACTTAGCCGCTTCTGGCGAACCAGAGCAGCACACGGAAATGCCGTTTACCTTCCCGCTGCAGCGGTACCTATTTATCTACTTGCACTTTGATGTGCTTTCGAACTGCTAGGTTGGCAGGAGCAGGGACCAAGCAATGAGAGCTCACCCCATCACGGGGATTCAAACCGCCGACCTTCTGATTGGCAAGCTCTAGTCTCTGTGGTTTAGACCACAGCGCCACCCGCATCCCGAGGTGGTCTTAGGGCAATGTTAAACTTATTATCCTAGGCCAGTGGTTTTCAACCCTTGACAACTACATTCTTTCTCTAGCTCTCCTGTGGAAGCCACTTACACTAGGATTTCCCCATTCTGCTTCCGCCCCACCCCTTTTCAGTGCCATTTTTGGCACGTGTGTAAGTGGGAGCACATTTGTCAACAGGAACCCAAGCAATGCAACTGCTCTTCAGGGCTGAGCTGACACAGGGCTGCTCCTCAGGGCTGCCCTTCGCAAACTTAGTGTGCACATGATGAGGGGAATGGAGAGGGCAAAACAAAGTTAAGATCAGAAGCAGAAATATTTTGTTATTGCGGAGAAGGAAAGCGAGAAACACACAGCACAGGAAACGCATGCAGACATGGTCCTTTCCTGCAACACAGAAGACATTCCTCACTTTTGGGGTGAATTTTTAAATCCCCTGTATTTGGGGCTGAAACTCCCTTGGTCATCTTGTTTTCTGACATACACTGGGAATAAACAGCAGGATTGTGTCATTTTTGTTCTGTTGGACCTCTCAGTGGCTTTTAATACCATCAGCCATGATATCATTCTGGACTACCCAGCTGGGTTGGACCTAAGTAATCTTACCTGGAGGGCAGGTTTCTGCAGGTGGTGGTGGGGAGTTCCACTTTGTTGTTGTTCGTTCTTTCAGCATCCATATAAAACCACTAGGTGATGCTGTCTGTAGTGCAGTAATGTACAAAGAAAACCCAGCATTTTCCATTCTACTCCATGCAGGCAGTAGAAACCTTTGATCAGTGTATGGAGGCTGCGAAGGGCTGGCAGGTGACCAACGAACTGAGACTTAATTCAAGGCAAGATAGAGGAGGTATAGTTGAGCACTTGGAAAGCTGTTGTGAGCTGGGACATTGCTTCTCCTGGTTGGGGTGGTACTCCTTCTGAAAGGTGTGGTGCGTACTTTGTACCTTGCCCTTTGCATGTCAAGGTAGTGTCCATGGCCAACATTTGTGCTTTTTGACTGGTGCTCCAACTATGACTCATCTTAGAGAAAGCAGATCTGGTCATAGTATGTTTCACTGCATCCAGGTTGACTATTACCATGTACTGTACTTGGTGCTGCCTGGGAAGGCAGTTTGGAAACTACAGCTGGTGAAAAATGCTACTGCCAGGGTAATGTCAGAGGTCGGTTACTTGGAATAAATAAATCCTGTTCTTTTGGACGTTGGCTAGCTTCTTGTTTGTTTCCAGGCTCAGTTCAAACTGCTGGTTCTGACCTTTAATGTCCTGAACAGTGTTGATCCATGGTATCTAAAGCATCACTTACCCCTATATAAAACTGGCAAATAGAAGGGGAAGAAATGGAGGCAGTGAGAGATTTTACTTTCTTGGGCTCCATGATCACTGCAGATGGTGACAACAGTCACGAAATTAAAAGACACCTGCTTCTTGGGGAAAAAACAATGGCAAACCTAGACAGCATCTTAAAAAGCAGAGACATCACCTTGCCGACAAAGGTCCATGTAGGTATAGCTGTGGTTTTCCCAGTAGTGATGTATGGAAGTGAGAGCTGAACCATAAAGAAGGCTGATCGCCGAAGAATTGATGCTTTTGAATTATGGTGCTGGAGGAGACTCTTGAGAGTCCCATGGACTGCAAGAAGATCAAACCTATCCATTCTGAAGGAAATCAACCCTGAGTGGTCACTGGAAGGACAGATCCTAAAGTGAGGCTCCAATACTTTGGCCACCTCATGAGAAGAGAAGACTCCCTGGAAAAGACCCTGATGTTGGGAAAGATGGAGGGCACAAGGAGAAGGGGACGACAGAGGACGAGATGGTTGGATAGTGTTCTCGAAGCTACCAACATGAGTCTGACCAAACTGCGGGAGGCAGTGGAAGACAGGAGTGCCTGGCGTGCTCTGGTCCATGGGGTCATGAAGAGTCGGACACGACTAAATGACTAAACAGCAACAATATAAAACTTTGTTTTCCAGTTGAGAACTTCATGGAGGCTGTATTTCTCATATCATCATTGTCAGAAGTTAGGTTGGGAAGGGCTCTGTGCAGCAGAGGTAGGACAACAGATGCCTGTGCCTATATCTGCCTTTGACTGGACTTAACCATCCAGGGGTCCTTTACCTTTACCTTACAGCCCATTGGTACAGTTGGGAGCTCTTCTACTGTGCTGACCTGGTGTGCATTACTGAGACATGGATGGCAAAGATGGGTGGGTCACATCTTACCCAGGTCTGTCATACAGGGTGCTTGGTGCAGCACCAATCCAGGCTAGAGGGCCAGGGAGGTGGGGCTGTCGTAGTTCACTGTAGTTTGTTCTTCCTCACTGGGAAATGTGCTTTAGAATGGGACTAGAGAGCCTGTATCTGAAGTTGGGTCTTAGAGATAGATTAGGGCTGCTGCTGGTGTACTGTCCACCCAGGGGCCCAACAGCCTCCCTCACTGAGCTGGTCACAGTGGTCCTGGAGGAATCCCAGACAAGAATTCTGGGCGACCAACTTGGGATTTCATGGCCTCCTTCGCACCCATAGGACTGTCTCAGTTTGTCATAGGCCTGACATACAGAGCTGGGCCTACCCTTGACTTTGTCTTTTCTCCAAGTAGGGAGAGGAATGTTTTGAAAACAGGAAACTATGATTGAATGTTAATTGACATGATTTAATTGATGGTATTGTGCGTTATTATGATTTTTAATTTTCACATACTGTTTTTGGCTGAAAAATCGTATAATATCAATAACATTTTACCTGCTCACTTTAGTTATGCTCACCTATCACATATACAAATAGGTACTTGTTGAGTCTACATGTAAAATTCAACAGCATGCTACAGCTAATTCTGCTATAATTGTGACCTCATCTTTTACTAAAATGTCATTGTGACAAGTGCCTGCACAGGTTGTTAAGTGCTGAGTAAATGTCCCTACTCAACCTTTTCCATCATATGGTGCACATTTGACAGCTAGTTTGCAAAGTACAGATACAAGTGTCCTCATTCCCCGATTTAACAGCAGTGGCACAGGAGAGAACTGTTGGGCATTGTGTACTCACTGAGGGTAATTTCATGCTCATCCACCTCATTGTGCACGTCGCTTCCACATGTCTGGGTCCTGCTGGTGACATATGTATCAAGCATGAGACTTGGCCCCAGGTGGAAATATGGTAGCTTCTCATAGCAGCAGAAGGAACCATATCATGTCATTGTTCCTCCTGTGTACTAGTGTGGCAGTGGACCCAACTGCACAGATGCAGCTCCCACACTGCAGTGGTAATGAGCAAATCAGTTTGGAGAGGAAGTACAGCTTTGCTGTCTCTTCTCTTGAAACCAAACAGGAAGAACAGGAATGGAAGAGAAGAGCCTTGGTACTGCCTCCTCTTCCCACTGACAAGTCTGTACGAGGAGTTATGAATCATCATTCTGCTGAAAAGGGTGGCGCTATGTGAGCGGTGGATGAACTGATGATGCTAGGGCACCAGCTTCCGCCCCTGTAATATTTTTCTTATTACAAAATACTCTTACTTTCGCTGGAATGTAAATGCCCTCTTTCAATGAAGCATAGATCAGCTGTGTAATTGAGGTGTTTGTTTACCTGCTCCATGGTAAGTCACCTGCAATGAGTCTTACGGTTCCGAGTACTCCGTCCTTGTGCTGGTGCAGTGCTATACAATTCTTCATTGTGAAGTCATTTAATGAGTCCATTGTGACTGGCAGAACTGGAAGATACATTAGAGAGAGAAATATTTTTAGCCCGTGATCTTGAGGAAGCTTGTCAACATGTCTCTTAAGTTCCCAGGCTTCTTGTCCCAGAGTCTAGTTTCTGCGTCACTAGATCACTTCTGTAATAGCCGCTTCTGATGTGAGTTGCAGGATGCTTTTCCGACTCGATGAAAGGCAACTGCAATCATACACTCTAAAATAGGCTTGTGACGGAGGGAAGAAAGTTGGACCTTCATTGTAGTGCAGGTGTAGTTCAGCATGGTCACTTTTTATTTAAAGTATGGAATGGATTCATAAGGTCTTGTGTTCCTCAAAAGAAAAGGTAAAATCCTGAAAGTTGTACTGGAAGCTGCAAAGAGCATATAAATTTGCTGGACATTGATTTTATATATATATATATATAATATTTATATATACCGGTGTGTGTGTGTGTGTGTGTGTGTGTGTGTGTGTGTGTATATATATATATATATATATATAAAATATTATATATATATATATATATAATATTATATATATAATATTATATATATATATATATATAATATTATATATATATATATAATATTATATATATATATATAATATTATATATATATATATATATATAATATTATATATATATATATATATATATATATATATATATATATATATATATATACTAGTAAATTAAGCCTGTTAGAAAAACAGGCTCTAGAAAGTATATGGGGGGAGCGGCGGCCTTGTGCCGCTTCCCCCGCGCTTTGGCGAGGCTGGTGTGCGGGCGAGCGCGCCGGAGCGCAAAACGGGGGAGAAGGCGGCGGCGGCGGCAGCCTAGGCGCGCACTTTGCGCCCGCGATCGCCGGCTCCTCGCCGCCGAGGGCTCGGCTAGCCTCGGCGAGAGGAGCGTCCTGGCAGCCGCCGAGTCTGGCTCCCGGCTCCTTCCCTCGCTCGAGGCCCCGGTGGGCGTGAGGCGGCGACGGTGGGCAGCAAGCGAGCGGGGCTCCTTCGCCTCAGCGTGTGAGGAGGAGGACAACAATGAGAGGCGGCTGCAGCGAGGCGCCTCGGCAGCGAGCCCCGCACTGAGCCGCTGCCCGCCGGCCGAGCGACCGCCATCCAACCTGCGGGGGGGGGCGGGCAGGGGCGCTACGCGCCCCCGCCGCCAAGCGCCTATTGGTGTAATAAAGAGAGGGTTGCGGGCAGGGGCGCTACGCGCCCCCGCCGCCAAGCGCCTATTGGTCTCCGTGTGTCACTGGAACGCGCACGCGCAGTTGGCAATTCCTGTGACACACGGAAAGCAGTACGTCCCGACACAGGCTCTTTATTATATAGGATGAAACAATGTCTAGCAAAGTAACAGCTTATAATACAAATGTGTGGCTATTTTTTTAAAAATGGGGTAAATAGTCTATCATTTTATGGTAGAGCAATAGTTATATAGTGTTTCAGAGTGCTTCATGTATATTAACTCAGAAATCTTTACAACAACCCTGTAAGGTAAACAAGTACAGTGGTCCCTCGGTTTAAGAACAGTCCAGTTTAAGAACGATTTGGTTTACAAATACCAAAACTGGAAATAGTTTCCCGGTTTGATACCTTTACCTCGGTCTAAGAACGGAATCCGAACGGTGGAAGGGCACCGGCGGTGGGAGGCCTCATTAGGGAAAGCGTGCCTCGGTTTAAGAATGGTTTTGGTTTAAGAATGGACTTCCAGAACGGACTAAGTTCGTAAACCGAGGTACCACTGTGTAATTATCTCCATACCACAGAAGTGGGGGCTTGGGCTAGAATAAGAGCATGCTGAAGGCCACACTGAGGTGAGATTTGAATTAGGGACCTCCTGTTCACAGATTGCACTACACACCACTTGCTCAGTTGCCACTCATCTCATAGTATTAACTAGGGTTGCCATATTTCAAACTAGGACGCCCCGAAAGTTTTTTTTAGGAAACCACAAAAATTCCACCTGAATGTCAATTCCGCCTTTGAAATCCCGGTAATGTCTGTATGTATGGCAGCCCTATATTAACATAATGTATGGTGTTTCCTAACCTTGCCTCTACACACTGTGTCCAAGAACAGGCAACAACACTCCCTAGCAAAGCTCACAAACAGCTAACTGCAATAAGTCAAGGATCGTCTCTTCCCAAATGAACCAACCCCAGACCCTTCCATCATCATCTGAGGCCCTTCGTGTGCCTCCTCCATGAGAGGACCAGAGGATGGCAACTTTAGAATGGGTGGCTCCCCATTTGTGAAATTCTCTCCCCAGGAAGACTTGCCTGGTGCCATTATTATATATCTTTAGGCACCGGGCAAAAACATTCCTCTTCTCCCAGGCCTTTGGCTAATTAAACATTCTATGGCCTTTTAAAATGTGTGTGGGGCAGTTATTGTTTTGGTTTGTTACTATGGTGTGTATTTTGTGTTTCTATATTGTAAACTGCTGTGTGATCCTTGGACGAAGGGCCTAAAAGCATTATTTGCTTTTTAGCATAATATTTGCTGAAGGTGCCGATGTCTTCTTGAGGGATCTAAACTTAGGCTTTAATTTCCCCCACCCCTTATGTTGTTTACAGTCTAGAGAAAGACATGGATGACATGTGTCCGGATCAGAAAGATTCAAAAAACATCATACGAGATTCTGGATATGACAGCCTCCCCAATAAGCTCAGCATACTAGATAAACTTCTTCATACGCACCCTATCTGGTTACAGCTTGGCTTGAACGATGCTGAGGCAGTGGAAGTTCTGCAGTCCCAGCCTCCTGGAGTAAGAAATGCCTTTCATTTGACCTAAATACAAAATACTGTAAATGCTTATTTGCTGCACCCTTTCTTCACAATTGTCCAGACTGGGCTAAATGTCAGAAAAGATTAAATTGACCTCCTCCTTCCCCTTCACTACTCAGCACAATAGGAGCAACTCTTTGCTCATGTGGTTGTGGTATTCAGACACATTATGAATCTGCCTTATACCATGGCATACTGTTGGTTCAACTAGCCCAAATTATTTCGCCTCCCACCCCCTTTTCAGAAAAACAATAACTCAGCACCCCTCACCCCCAAATCCACCTTCTTTAAGTGAACAGGGGGTTGGACTGGATGGCCTTTGTGGTCTCTTCCAACTCTATGATTCTATGAACAAGTGAGGCCTGCTGGCTCAGTCTAATCCACCCCAGGGGCGGGGGGGGGGGGGCTGGTGCCACAGCCTGCCTGTCATTGGCCCAAAAGGCAGGTAAGCTGTGGTCCACTTCCCGGGGCTGGGTGAAGCTGGAAAGGGTTCCCCCCCCAAGCCTTGGAAAACCCCTCGCCTCCAACATGACCACTACTGGCAACTCTGACTGGCAACAGCTCTTGCAAGCAGGGTTTCTTCCTTGTCCTTTGCCAAGGACCATTTTTGTTGGGGATCAATTTTGACCCTTCAGTCAGGAGTGTTCATGCTCTTCAATTGAGTTAAGGACCTTCCCTGAAAGAGGTAAAGAGGTCATTTCTGGTTCTCAGCATTGGGTAGGCTGTGTTTGAACTTTCAACCCCAGCTGAGGGTAATTATTATAGGCATTCTGCTGTGCCACGGCTGCATGAGTTACCTCACTGTCCATTTTGGGGTGTGTGAGCATCATTAACAGAGTGGACAATCAGACACTGAATAGGTTACCTAATGAAATGTTAGACTGTATTCTGTGCCTAGATATCCCAAGTTATTGGCCCCTCTGCTGGAACTGCTACAGGAGGCCAGCCCAAATAGAAGTCTAGAATGATATTTCTTCAAAATGTATTTTATTTTTATAGACCTTCCTTGTAAGGAAATCCACAAGAATGCAGAAGAAAGTCTTATCTCTACGTGTACCAAATGATTTTGGATTGTGTCTCAAAGAGTTTGCAATAAAAGAGAGCACATATAGTAAGTATTTAAAAACTTGATTCTTCTTCCCTTGGCTGTGCTGTGATGAGTAGAAAAATTCCTCAGGTTAATTGACTGTGATTTACCATGAACATTAGCTGAGTCAGTGACAAAGTGACAAAGATAATGAGGCTTCATCGCCTTAAATTAAGGTGCTTGTTTATAGTCCAGGTTGTCAGATACCTGTCAGGGTCACCTGTTTAAATTTTAGCATCTGCATGTTTGCTATACCCTTTTGCTATACACGCTTGCACTCATATAATTAGAATCTTTTAAAGCATTTTAGAAGTGTGTTTGGCAGGGGAATAGTTCTCTTTCTATGAGGATTCATGCCTGCCACTTAAGAACTTTAAAATAATTAATCAACGTGTTCAGAAAGGGTGGTGTCACTGTTATCTAGGAGCACTGCTAAATTTCGAAATTGTTCCTTTGGGAGAACGGTGATGCTCTAGAACAGGTTGAAAACCACTATCCTGTCATGTTGTATGTGAACAGTCTTGCCACAAAGAATGGCAAAACCTAAAGGAGCTTATTATTCAGGGGTGGCTGGTGTCACAAGTCATCAGTGTGTAAACAGTTGTCTGAACAGTTGTCTGTTGTAAGCTGAACAAGATCTTTGGCAGCTAGATGCACACCTCTCTTACACAAGCTGGCCAGAGTATTGACAGTGGGAAAGTGCACATTTGGGTGCATTCCTCGTTGAAAATAATGGGCGGCACCTGCTTTTGGACGCACATTCAGATATACTCCCAAATTACACCTATAGATGGCGAAAGCATGAGTTCCCAAGGCACTGCAAAGTTTCTGTAGATGTGCAAAGTTTTGTGGGTATCTGCTAAAACCACAGGGACAGGCAGTGCAGAAATGGAAAGTGACTGGTTTTATGCCTACTTATAATGGTTGCAGTGGTGGATGTACAGCTAATGGGAGTCATTGGCTATGAGCTGTGCTTGTGCATTTAAGATTTATTAATAGGAACATTTTCCATTTATATATATTTTGCCTTTCATTTCTCTATCTTTTCAATATGTTAAAAATTATTTGACTTCTAGAAAACTATTATTAGACAATAATAGCCTGATTTATATGAAATAAATCTTGATGCATGGTTGTGATGCTGAATGGTTTGTGGAATTTGTGAATTAAAGAGCAAGTTATTTCAACAAAATAAATATTCTTTTTACTAAGATATGATGCAGCTGCAAAATGTGTCAGCGGCTGTTGGCCTGTTGTGCAATGCAGGTTTTGTGACTCATTTAACTAACTGTTCAGACAGATGCTGAGAACTTTAAAAACAAAACAGCAACAACTCAGTCCTTTTGCTACACAATTTTGATTGAGGTATTTCAGATGGTCCGCTGCAGGTGTAGCTTTTGTTACAAATGTAGTCTGTGTGCTGCAGATTCAATACTATGTAGAAAGTAAGTTCAACATTTCCCAGAACATGTATTGAGAAATTGTGCTTGTTTTCTTCTGTTTTGCAGCCTTTTCATTGGAAGGCTCTGGAATAAGTTTTGCTGATTTGTTCAGGCTCATAGCTTTCTACTGTATTAGCAGGTAAGGATGAATTTTCTTAGACTAGCCTTACATTGAGATTGTGGTTGCCCTTTAATATTTTTCTCAAAAAAATACAAGTTTGAAGAATCTTTGGAGAGCCTACCCAGCAGCTGTGAGAAAGGGAGGGGGAAACATCTGGCTCTTGTTTGCTGGTGTCCCTCTGCCATTCTGCTTTCTCTCTTCCCAAAACAGACCTCATCATTGGTGATTCCACCTAGTCATTTTTGAAGTGAATGTATTGAATGCTGAATTTACCTCTGTGCTTCTTCCCTCCACTATCCCTTTTGCAGGGGGTGGCCAGTCCCGTTTCGCCCCCTCTGCGCCCCACCCATCCCACTTTTGTCTCACGCCAATGCTCCCCACTCTCAGCATGCCTGCTCGCTCAGGGGTGAGGAAGAGGAGCGGCAGTGCTGCACACCAGAACCCTCCCCACCCCACGCCTTGCTGAACTCAGTGACGGAGGGCAGCATTCTGCAAGGCAGGGGTAGCGGTGAGGCTGGTAAGACACCAGCTCTTGCACTTCCACTGCCTGAGGCGGGTGCTTCACCCTGCCTCATCGGTGGGCTGCCCCTCGCTTTCATGTCGTATCTATTAGATCGGGGGTCAGCAAGGTTTATCTTGCCTGGGCCAGATCGGCTCTGCGGAGAACCCTCCGTGGGCCGGATTGCACGCACCCCCACAATTTTTGGCACATGCACAGACGCGATTTTTGGCGCTGTGGAAGTGAGTCCCTGCGCCACGCTGCAGCAGTTTAGTGCAGTGCGTGAGCGGGTGGCTCGGTTTGGGGGTGGCTCATGGGCTGGTCAAACGACCTCCGTGGGCTGCTTCTGGCCCATGGGCCTTAGGTTGCTGACCCCTGTATTAGATTTTAAACAATCTAATAAATAGAAAGGTCCTATTTATTTTATTCTTTTGCACTTTATATATAATTATCGACTTTACAAGGACTTAATTGTGTGCACATCCAAACCCTACTTAATTTTTTCAATGTCTACTTGAATAGAAAGTTGAGAAAATTCTGAAGATAAGGAGCATCTAAATCGTCCCCCTCCCCAGTGATGGGGTGTAAATGAGTTTCACATTCTTCCCTCCCCTTATCACCAGTGACAAAATCCTACTGCAAAAAATCTCATTGAAAATAACAGTCTTCATTGTGAAGCAGTGTGGACCACCCTAGCACAATTATTATAGGGGCTCAGATTAGGACCAGGTGCTCACCTTGGATCGACAGAAGCTGTTCAGCTCAAGATTCTTAAGGCAATTTTTTTCTGTCCCACCCTGTGTTCCAAATGCTTCATTGCTCCTGGAGGCTAATGTTCCCTCTGTTGAATTACAGATTTGGCATAGGACATTTAATTATTGGCTTTGGCTTAATTTAACCCCCACCAGTCTTCCACCCCTAGAATTGCAAGACCATAATGAGAGCACTTGGACTAAAACCATCATCCAAAAGCTTTATTCCTCTGGTTTATCACCACAACAGTTATTAACATTGGGCTTTAGCAAAGCAAAGGATTTAATTAGCCAGTGCAACAGAATAATTTGGCCACCATAAGGAAATTTTGTCCATGGTGTGATTATTTTCCACCTAGTCTTCTTGACACATTGGCACCCTACTTGCAATATTTCACAGTTCCAAAATACAGACGTGCTTTCACTTATGCAAGATTGAACATGCTGCCTTCAGCTGTACTTGAGGATCGATTTCAAAAAATTGTTGAGCTTTTTGGGGGGAGAATTCTTTGCCCACTTACCCCACTGCCACAGCAAAAAATAAATGGCCGCCTTACGCACTGAGCTTCATGCCAAAGAACGGCACCACAATGCTGCAAAAGTGTCAGAATGCACAAAGGAGGTGCCAGAACTTGTTTCCGGTGAGTTCCGGCTAAAAAAAAGGCTTGAGTGTTAGACTTTTTAACCCCCCCCCAAAAGTGAAGTTGTTACAGTAAGTGCCACACTTCTTAACAACAACAACAACAAAAGAGGTGCCGGTACTGCATACCCTTGAGTACCCCCTGAGGGGGGGACACTGGGTGGCAGTCTACTAAAGGAAATGTACTTATCTGGGATCACTGCATGTATAACAAGAGAGACCCCAAAGTATAAAGCTAGCTAACACTACAATTTTCTATCTCCAAATCAGGGATGTCTTGCCGTTCACCTTGAAGTTGCCTCATGCTATTGCAACAGCAGCAACAGAGGCAGATCTTGAACAGGTGGCTCAGCTAGGACTGAGTAAGTATGTCTGTTGATTTAAGTCAATTTTCTCCACCAAGCAGAGAGTGTTCAAAAGCAAAAGTAGTAGATTCTTTTCAGCAGTCTTCTGCAACATTCAGTCAACATGAAGACAACCAGTTACTGCATAGGTTTGCAAGCTGGGGCAGCTTTGGAGGGACATTGGCAGTGCTCTTGGTTGGAAGTCTGGTGACTATTCCTCAAGAGGTTGGGTTTTGCCCAAGATCCTCCAGATGCTAACCTATATCCTTTGACAACTATGCTGCTCTTTCCTAGCAATAAGTGGACCTCCAGCCGGCATGCAGCGAGTAAGAAATTTGTCTTCCCCTGGCCAACCCCACTATCCTTGGCTGATATTCTGAGCTCTAGCACGCCACTATTTGGTTTGGTTTGTTTCTCATGTGGTGCCTGTCCTTCCTCCAAGGGAAGCTCTCCCTGTCTGTCTCACCTTCCGTCTCCCCCATGACTAAAAATTATCATAGAAGGCTCCCCCAAGAAATAGCTCTATTCCGCACAGGAGCCAGCTCCACACTTATTTTTATGTTTCATTCCTGTTGAGTTACTAAACAAACACTGAAAATGGGGAAGGAAATCCCCTTTGAAAAGCAGGCTTTTAAAAAGAGGGTGATACGAGAGAGAGAAAAGTAAGGCAAGAGGAATTGGGGAAATTAGGGAGGAAATGATTATGAGTGATTTATTTAATTTTATTTAGAGATTTCTATGCTGAGCTATACCAGAAGTGGTCACAGGATGATTAACAAAAAAAATAGATAATATAAAAATAATACATAATAAATAAACAAAATGTTAAAATAGTTCTAATATGTAGCACAATTAAAAACATAGTAAAAATGACGATGCATGAGCCTAGCTCAGGTGAGACACACCTCAGTGCGGAGGTCATTCTACAGAAACAAAGTGATTATGTTTAAATTTATATGATGTGAAAAATATTTAAGCGTAAAGAAATACGTCCCATTGATGATTGATAGAGGAGACTTATTCATGATCATTGGCTGATTAAGGGAAAATTACTTATCTCTGTTTTTAGGTGAAAAGTGGAATTTGTTGTTTGCTGGAAAGCTGAGATTAAATCCCTGCCTTCCACTAACAAGAATTTGGCTATAAAAACATGCAGACCAGATCACCCTTAAATGGGAGTAAACACAATTCCATATGTAAAGACAGGGTCTAGATGATTACATGATATGCCGTAGTATTAGTGACACACACAAGTTATAGATGTACTTGCACATGTAGGATGAGGGATGACAAGAGTTTTATAAAATAATCTATGGTTTGGATAAAACAAAGAGAATTTTTTGCCATCCCTCATAATGCTAAAGTTGGTGGCACATTGATGGCCCTAGGTCAGACAGAAATGGAGTTCTCTGTGCAATATATACAGTATGATGGAATTTTTGTGGTGATGGCTAAGGGGCTTAGATAAATTCATGGAAAGTAGAACTGTCACCTGCTATTACCCACTGGACCTAAATAGAATGATTCTGTGTTTCTGGGTGGCATTTGCAAGAGAGCAACATCAGGAAGTAGTTACTGCTTTCACGCCTTGCTTGTGGATTTCCGCAAAGGCATATAGTTGACCACTATGGGGAAAGGGATAAACTGAACTAGATGTAGTTACAGGTAGGTAGCCGTGTTGGTCTGTCATAGTCAAAACAAAACAAAATAAAAAAAATCCTTCCAGTAGCACCTTAGAGACCAACTAAGTTTGTTCTTGGTATGAGCTTTCGTGTGCATGCACACTTCTTCAGATACGAAAGCTCTCATACCAAGAACAAACTTAGTTGGTCTCTAAGGTGCTACTGGAAGGATTTTTTAAATTTTATTTTGTTTGAACTAGATGTGATATTTATCCTATTCCACAGGATTGTGCTTAATGTGTTTAGCCCTCTGAAAAATTGGAGCCATTTTTGAATGCCATAAACTGAAATATGGGATTCCTTTTGAAACTGCCAGCTCAGCATCCCCTCTCACTGGCAGCCTGAATTATTATATTTCCCAGCAACCTGATGCTGGAGCCTTAACTTGGTCATTCTGCCACAGAGCTATTGCCCCTTCCCAAAGAGAGATTATAATTTCCCAAACAGGTTCGTATTTATAACTCTGATGCAAATATTGTATAGCTCCCAGGATTTTAGTTGGACCTGTACTTGAGTAAGTTACAACACCTAGGAATGTGTTCTGTTTATGTAGCTAAGACATGTGGTTTCATTCAGCATATGTACACTTTTAATGCCTTTTTCATATACCTTGGCTCACTCACATGTGTACCTTCGCAGTGCAATTTGAGGATATGATTGGTCCAGGCTGAGGAATTGATAAGAAACGAGCCTTCATTCCGTTTCTTTCCAGTTATGTGTGGAGCCCTTTCAAAAGAGTCTTCCTTATAAAGGTTCAAAATCCCTCTGGGGCAAGATGGATTTCCAAAGCAACTTTGTTGGAAAAGTCATATGACTTGACTTGTAACAATACATTTCTTTTGAGATTAGTGGCCAGACTGAGGTGGGACTGCAGAATTTATGGTTTGGCTCTCTTGCGGGTTCCCCTCCCCCCACAAAAATGGGTAAAATCAGCCCTGTACCAAGATCTGAATAGAGCTGCAACATGGTGGGGGGGAGCTTCCTTCACCAAGGCCACACCTCTTGCCTGATTGGGGGGGCTCTTGTGGCTGCTTTTACTTTTGGCGGGGGAAATCTATGGGAGAGCTAATTGCAGATCCTTTAACATCCCACCTCATGTGCTCTTTATGGACAGATCAAAGGAAAGTTTGGGAATTTAACCCACAGCATAATTTAAAGCCACAATCTCAGTTCATATTAAGGAAGCAAATCGATTGGTGTGATGTCTAAACTGACAAACCATAGGCACAGCTGTTTTTCTGCTTCTTGAGGCCCTGCATCTAGATCCTGCCCTGCTTAGCAGAGTGAAAATGAAAACAGACATGAAGCTCTAAGCCAGGGGCTGCCTGCTCATTTGGAGCGATGTCTGAATTAATCCACCAAGAGAGGAGAAAGTCTGTTTAGAAGGCTGCTTCTTAGTAGTGTATACCATCATTGGTATAAGCGAAGATAACCTGCCATGGTATATTCAAGCCCAAGCAGTTAGGGGTGTTTCTTCAGAAGCCCCCCTCCCCCCATATACTTTAAGAAACTTAGTTTTTGAAAACATAGGCAGGTCTGCCATGAGGCGAAGTCAGGTGGTGAACTTTGGCAGCAGATTTGGGTCAAAGAGGTAAACAGGCAAGTCTGACCAAGGGACTAACAGAAAGTTGTTCTGCAGAAACTCTGCTCAAGTGAACTGAGGCTTGTGCAGGAGAGCTGCCAGGTGATCTGTGCTGTGTGTGCACATGTGTGTTGCAGAGGGGAAGGAGCAGGTGCCATTTGGATTTCCCACCTCAGTGCCCAAAATGTCTTGGGTTTGCCCTTTACGGAAAGTCAAAGAACTATTTGCTTGAGCACAAATGTTGTTGAGCAGAGTGTTCTGATCACTTGCTATATAATATTGGCATTCTTGCACTAACCAAATAATTACTTTCAGATTTTTGGAGTTCTCCAGCTAACAACAGACTGAAAAATCCTTCACTCCTTCAGAAGCCTCTGCCTTCAGACAGCATATATAAAGGCTCCCAGCAGCTCTGCCTCATAAATGGAGTTCATTCTATAAGAACCAGAACGCCTTCGGAGCTGGAATGCAGCCAGACCAATGGAGCCTTGTGTTTTATTAATCCTCTCTTCTTGAAAGTGCATAGCCAGGATGTCAGTGGGAATTTGAAAAGACAGTGCCCAAGAACTCAAGATGTGAACTGCCCAGAGAGGGCTCGTTCCCCTCCACCTAGGCCACCCCCACCTTCTATTCATAGCCTTGTTGCAAGCCCTCAGCTGTCCAGGAATATAAACCAGGCAAGCCTGCCGGAAACTGCCGACCACAACAAACACTGGAACTTGGATTTGCTGCAGAAGACGCCTGCTCCTGTCCCACCTCCTCGCCTGAAGAAGAAGGCACTCTCTTTAGAAGCAGAGAGCAGTGCAAAAAGCTCGGCTGTAATTAGACCGAGCCATAACTCAGTGCATGGCTCAGAAGCTGCTCACATTCCAGGTGGAGCCCCGCCTCAGCAGAACTTTGCAGAGAGCAAAAAGAGCTTAGCTGCACACTCTGAGTCACAAGTACAGTGGAATGGAGGCAGACAGAGACTAAGCGACATGAGCCTCTCCACATCCTCCTCTGACTCGCTTGACTTTGATCGGAGCATGCCGCTCTTTCCTTACGATGGGGATACTAACAGCAGCCTGGAAGAGTATGAGGGGGAGAGCGACCAGGAGAGCATGGCACCACCCTTGAAGCCTAAAAAGAAAAGGACTAGCTCGTTTGTGCTTCCCAAAATTGTTAAATCCCAGCTGCGGAAAGTGAGTGGAGTTTTCAGCTCCTTCATGACCCCAGAGAAGAGGATGATCAAGAAAATAGCAGAGATGTCTCGAGATAAGCGCACCTATTTTGGGTGCTTGGTTCAGGACTACGTAAGCTTCCTGCAGGAGAACAAGGAGTGCCATGTTTCCAGCACAGACATGCTTCAGACTATTCGGCAGTTTATGACCCAAGTCAAGAGCTACTTGGCTCAGAGCTCTGAACTGGATCCTCCAATTGAGTCCCTGATTCCAGAAGACCAAATAGGTAAGCAAGTGTCTGGTCTGTTTGCCTCTCCTCACCTGTCAAAAGTGAAAACATGCTGCCCTTGTAGTTGCAGTTTTCATACTTGTTGGAAAGGTCCAGGTCTTCTGTTAATGGTCAGAGTTCCAGTTGCTTCTCCTAGTTAAAATCCTGTCTACTTAAAAATGAAACAAAGCCTACGGGAGGAAAGTTTGCATGAAACCAGTGCTTTTTTTCTGGGGGTACTCAAGGGAACCAGGTAGAGGGCCTTCTCGGTAGTGGTGCCCTCCCTGTGGAATGCCTTCCCTTCAGATGTCAAGGATATAAAGAACTACACAACTTTTAGAAGACATCTGAAGGCAGCCCTTTATCGGGAAGTTTTTAATGTTTGATGTTTTATTATGTTTTTATATACGCTGTAAGTCACCCAGAGTGGCTGGGGAAACCCAGCCAGATGGGTGGGGTATAAATATTAAAGTTATTATTATTATTATTATTATTATTATTATTATTATTATTATTATTATTTATTATGCAGTACTAGCATCCCCCCCCCCCGAAGAAAAGCACTGGTTTAAAGTGTGGCACTTACTGTCACAACTTCATGGCGAGTACTGGCACCTTTTCTTCTAGAAGAAAAGCACTTCCTGAAACACATGATTTATTCAATACAACACCATCAGTTTCACAAGGTAGCCTAAGTATAAGTCAGGACCCTGCCCCAAGAGACTTGCAATCTAGACTTGGCGGGGGGACAGAGGGAAAAATAGAGCATTGCATTTGCACATGCTTCCCCCCCAGAAAGAAATACAATATACTCGAAGCTGACGTTTGATCTAGGATTAAGACTGCAGTCCTGCGCACGCTTACCTGGAAGCAAGCCTCACTAAACACAGTAGGATGTATCTCCAAGTGAACATAGGATTGTGCTGCACAGTTGCAACCCTATGTGTGTGTAAACATGTGTGAGATTAGGTTGCATGGCTTGTGGCAGCTACATTTTAATATATTACAGTCACTTAAACTCAAGCATCTTCTAAACACAGATATTTAATATCTTTCCGTTTTCCATGTAGCATCTTATGTTCTTGCTTTTGTACTGCAGGACAGCAACACATTATTATTTATTTATTTAAAATATTTCTTCACCACCATTTGCTTATACACTGCCCATCCAACTGCTTTTCTACCGTATTTAATTTTTTTCAGCAGTGCACAGAAATCAACAAGTCAGTAAAAGCAGCAGAACAATAAATAACTAAGATCTTCTAGAAAGACTTAAAGCAGAAGCAAAGGAAAAGTTAAGCAATGCATAAAATTTCAAAGAGTAAGCTATGGCATTCTACAAATTGGGTGCCATCACTGAAAAAAGGCTCTCCCCTCACTTTCTACTTGTCAGGGGAACCTGGAGCTCAGTTCCAGAACTTAAACTGGACAATTTCTTCTGCAAGTCTAAGATTCATACGAAAGAGAGAAGAGGGTTTCCTCAGATCCTGTTTGCTCTGTGTTGCATATATAAGCATTTTAGAAAGACATAGGGGATGTGGTATGAACATGCAGGTTAGTTCCTTAAGATATTGTTTCTGCCCATCTTTATGTGCCTTCAGTGTTGTAAGTATTTAAACAACCAAAACAACAACATTGAAAGCTATTTTCCTGATGTACCTCCCTCAGGCAAAATACTTTCCATGTGAGCTCATTTCATCGAACCGCTTTCCTCCCCATTGACTTGGTGTTCTCATATGTTGTTGGGTATCCAGCATAGGAATTTGTATGCAGTGCTAGCTGATAACCATTCCCAAAGAAAGTAGTTAAGTGTTTTTGTACTGAAACTTTGGCATGCCGTGAATCGAGTAGCTATTTCCATAAGTATGACTCATTGTAGATTCAGTGTAAAGGGGATTTGTTGCCAATGAAACAACATCCTGTGATTATTTTTTCTCCCGAAACTCAAGATAGTCTAGTGGCTTTATATAATACTATACTGTATATCAAAGATTTTGCAGTGCTCTAAAACTTTTAACCTTGCTTTTTAGCAGCACGCTCTTTTTTACAGTTCACAAAGAAAAATCAGTTTTTATTGTGGTTTGTTTGGACTTTTGCTGCTTCCCACAAGGGTGTGGTTTAAACTATGTTGACTTTGGTGGATTGTTAAAATGACAGCTTTTTCATATGTTAATGACTATGTATGTGGAGGAGCATTGTGTTTTAGCTTGGGTGAGTTTAGTTGAGCAACTGATGGCCTGTGAACAATCTCTCATTATGCAGAGTGGCAAGTTTGGGAGCAGTTTTGCTGCCTTCACCAGTCTTCAGATTTGCAAGTAACCACAACAGAGCAGATGCATCAGATCTTGCTGATTTCAGCACAGAGCTTATGTGGCAGATGGATTGAGTCATTCCAAAGAGACAATAGAACAAACACCAGGCTAATCCATTTTCTCCTCAATTTATTTCACCATTTCAGTCTTATCTTTGGCACAAAAATAAAAGCCAAAGCTAGAAAAACAATTGCATGCATTTATTTACAGGTTAAAACTGTGGTATTTCATTTTCTTATTTGTTCCAACTTTTCTTCTGGTGTTGTAAATAACCTCAAGATACCTGTTCCCTACCGGTAGTAATGCAGGAAAAGATTTTAGGGTGAGACAAAATCGAAAGGTTTTAACTAGAGGTCTGTTGTTTAATGTTTGGACAAAAAAGAGGAGCCTAATAGTAATAATACTTTAATACTTAACATAGCTTTTTTTTTTTTAGTGTACCATCTACTTCACATAAACTTTAGTTTAGCATCCAGTCCCACTAATGGCCAACCAGGTGTCCCTGTGAAGCCCACAAACTGGACTCGAAAGCGGCCAGCCACTCTTGCCATTTACTATCTAAAGCAGTTGCTATACACATACTTGGGAACATCATGCAACATCATAGCCCTTGACAGGCCCATCAGTTTGTCTGATGTCAAGCCACATGAACCAGTTGCCATTATGGAGCAGCAAATTCCTTTAAAATTACTTATGAAAAGTTTCTTATGAAGCATGCAAATAAGTCTTTAGGTAAAAGGTAAAGGGACCCCTGACCATTAGGTCCAGTCGTGACCGACTCTGGGGTTGCGGCGCTCATCTCGCTTTATTCGCCAAGGGAGCCGGCGTACAGCTTCCGAGTCATGTGGCCAGCATGACTAAGCCTCTTCTGGCGAACCAGAGCAGCGCACGGAAACGCCGTTTACCTTCCCGCTGCAGCGGTACCTATTTATCTACTTGCACTTTGACGTCTTTACTGAGCAATAAATTTCTTTGGGACCCCTCTTCCCAAATTCCTATGTTATATTGTAGGAGGGATGGGTAGGTGGGAATTCTCAGCCTTACAACAGTTGAGTAAGGTGTGTTTGCTGAGGTTATGGAGGTAATTCATGAACAGGGGTGGTGAACCTGTGGCCCTTTAGATGTTGTTGAACTCCAAGTCAGGCTAGTGAGTGTGACTAATAGTCAGGTCCTCCATGCTTGAAAAGGTCTTTTTGAACACGTTGCTCTTACCCCCATATCTTCAGATCTAGAATTGCAGGGTTCATAGCCAACTGGAGATGCCCCTACTCTGAGCCCCTATACTGCACCAGTCATTATTTTTCAGACAATATCTGGAGAGCCAGAAGTTTTTGCATAATTCCACTGTGCACATCCATCCAGGTGTGGTTATGGGTTGAATATCAATTTCACTCCTCCTTTCTGACATATCCCACTAGCTGCTCCAGCTTGCACTGCTCCTGTGCCTAATCCACGCACAAATGGCGGGAATTGCAGTGGAAGCCTGGTTTCAGCCTGGAATAAAACATTTCAGGGAATGCAAATGGTGTCCTCATTCAAGCAGCCATTTAATGCTGGTGTTGGAGGCCTACATTGTGCAGATATGGCTGGTGATTTTGGCCATGCTGCTTTTGTTGATAGTGTGAAGGGTAAGCCCTTAATTGTTTCTTTGCCTTCTCCTGTGCCAAGTAAAGTAAATGTATGATGACATATTGTCATATTGTCTTTCAACAAGGTTTGGTTGAAAACTTTTCTTTATTCCAAAGCCTTCCCGAATGAGGTCATTTTATTCCTGCAACTTTTAATTATCATTAGTTTCCTGTTTTTAACAATTTTTTTATGGGTTTGTTTTTTTCTAGTTTTGTACACCGCTCAGGTATTTTTTGAATTTAGAGCAGTTTATACATTTGGAAATCAATAAATAAAACAAAACAGGATAATCATTCCTGGCTTCTTCAAATGTTAACAAACTAGTGTACTGTATTTGAAATTTAGGTGCCTGACAGAGTACCAGCTTAAATGGCAGAATAGAAAAGTAGGTCTGCTTAAATTAAATGAATGTCTCAAGCACAAATGGAGTTTCATATTGTATTATTTTACTGCAAATTGTTTTAGTAATACAGTTCTTTAAGATATGACCATTGCTTTTAAAATGATGTTTTAACTGTCTAAAAACACTTCAGTCAGTTGACAGCCCTTTCTTCACATATATACAGTCACCAAGAATCACTCCAGGAGACACAAATATTACCACAGAGCTGGCCTTGAGATGAGCCAGATGGTTTGATTTTCAAACAAAGTCCAAAAATTGTGTTTCAGCCTTTTATATTATTTTCAACAGCGCCATGTCTAGAGGTGTGTGTGCTTCCTTAAACTTCAGCATCAGTTAGCTTCACAAAACCATGCTTTATTTGACTGCTTTCAGGCACACAAGAGAGAGAAGGGAGGAAAGAGGGCCTGCTCATTCAACTCAGGGAGATGCAGAAGCTCCAGCTGACTTCCTGGTGTTTTGCAGTATCATTATTTTTGCTTGGTGCGCGCGCGTACACACACACACACACACACACACACACACGACTTATATTGCCGGCTCATTTATTTTGAGAAGGTTATCACGATGTGGTCTTGAAACCAGTTTTGGACAATATATCAATCTATCACCCAGACATACCTTGCAGCTGTTCTCCCAGTTCCTTCATCTAAATTAGACTAACATTATTGCTGAAATATTTAGAAACCACAGAAGCACAAAATCCTCCAGCTTCTGAACCATTCACATGTTATCAGATCTCAATGTCTTCCCAAAGTGCGCAATACACAGAACCTTCAAGATTTCCTTGGGGTATTTTAAGGCTGCCCAAAGCCAGTGTGGTGTAGTGGTTAAGAGCGGTAGACTCTAATCTGGGGGACCGGGTTCGAGTCTTCACTCCTCCACATGCAGCTGCTGGGTGACCTTGGGCTAGTCACACTTCTCTGAAGTCTCTCAGCCCCACTCACCTCACAGAGTGTTTGTTGTGGGGGAGGAAGGGAAAGGAGAATGTGAGCCGCTTTGAGACTCCTACGGGTAGTGATAAAGAGGGATATCAAATCCAAACTCTTCTTCTTCTTCTTCTTCTTACCTCATTTCCTTCTCAGTGGACCACAAGCCTCAGTCAGCTTAAATGAAGGCTACTCTTTCCCCTGATTTAGTAGTTTCTTTTATGTGCAGGGATTTTAATTATTATTATTATTACTTTTTACAAGGAGGAGCAGTTAGATCAAATCAGCTCCATCTATCATCTCAGTGTGAATTAGCTGATGCGCGCACATACATATGTACACACCTAAAGCCTTGCATGCTTGAAGTTGAGGAGAGGGAGATGTCTTGTAGAATGAGTTGCTTTCCCCACTATTTTCACCCACTTCAGATTTTGCATGTGCTCTTCTGCAGACCACTTCAGATATCTGAAACTGTGTTCTTGCAAGCGATCTTCATCCTGCTCCCCTACTCCCTCCATTCTGCCTGAACTCTTGCCTACAGACTGCCTGTGGCAGGCATACAATGCTGCTCCCCATCATACTTGCTCAGTGAACCAATAGGTGCACTATGCATGTACCCAGGCAACTGTGGGGATGCAATGCTTTCACTTCCTTTTGGTAACAGCACACCCTGCTCTATGGGGCCTGGTGACTTGGCAGCAATGCATGTGGGTCCTCACATTGCATGACAGATAAAAGGGCATGCCCCCTTTTAAAGAAAACAAAACTAGCTGGTTGGCTTTCTAGCAAATAGCAGTTTTGTATGCTGCAGCAGTGGTGTCTTTTTGAATTTTTGCACACCAGACAGTTCCTCATGTGGTATTATGGTCAGGTGGGTCCGGCCATAATAGCTTTTAGGAACCAACCTTCAGTGGCTGTTGTTTACAGTGTGTGCATCAAGCAGACTCTTGGATAGCTGCTTACCAGAGTGAGTAACAGCTTTCCCCAGTTTGGATCCACCATTGCTGGCACCATTGCTCCCACCCCAACAGGTGTCCTATGGCTGTTTCCATGCTGGGAGCTGACAGTATAACCAAGTGTGGAGTTGAAATAAAAGATTAAAGTCTAGGAGTAGCTAAGTCAGGTTTTCGGGGGAGGTGGGGGCAGAACCTGTTTTCTGCATCTTTCTGGATACGTCCACTTTAGGTATTGTGAAGATCAACTGCCCAAAGTTACTTTTCATCTATTTTCATTGCTGAGGTAAACTCAGGCTGGTCTATTTATGTATTTTATGAATGTAGTGATATATTTCTGGCATGGCAATCTAAGAGAATTTATTCCTGGAAGAGCTAAAAGCACTCTGTTCTCATTGTATCTTTGTGGAAGAAAACTTGACCTTCCCTCTTAAATCAATTGCTCTTTGTCAGTGACAATCTATACATGATTGCCCACCTGCTCCCTTTTATTAAAGTGTGGCTTATACTAAGTTTCTTTATTAAAAAAAGTGTGACCTAGCTTCATTTAGAGGCCTTCATGGCACTACAGTGGTACCTCGGGTTCCAAAGCTTCAGGTTACAGACTCCACTAACCCAGAAATAGTACCTCGGGTTAAGAACTTTGCTTCAGGACGAGAACAGAAATCGGGCAGCAGCGGCGCAGCAGCAGGGGGAGGCCCCATTAGCTAAAGTGGTACTTCAGGTTAAGAACGTTTTCAGGTTAATAACGGACCTCCGGAACGAATTACCGGTAAGTACTTAACCAGAGGTACCACTGTAGCTGCTCCAGCCCCAACCCTGACTTTGATTCCCACCCCTCAATCTATTAATATCCAGTGTCGCTGGAGGTCTATTGCCTCCCCATCCTGAAACTGTTCCCCACAAAGGAGTTATGGCTTCTTCCTTACAGCCTACAACAGCATGCCCAATGAGGGCATGTAATTTGGCAGTTGACAATAATGTGTAAAAATGGTCAAAAATGAATGAAAACACCCATACTTTAGACTTCCTTGGTCTTCTAAAATCATGGCTGCTGTTCCTGAAGAAGAACCATTAAATAGAACTGGTTAGTTAAGAAGCACTAAGATAAGGTAAAGGACTCTTGTCCAGTTAAGTCCAGTCCAAGGCGATTATGGGGTGCGGTGCTGATCTCGCTTTTCAGGCTGAGGGAGCTGCCGTTTGTCCACAGACAGCTTTCCGGGTCATGTGGCCAGCATGACTAAACCACTTCTGGCGTAACGGGACACAGTGACAAGTGCCAGAGCGCACGGAAACGCCATTTACCTTCCCACCGCAGCAGTACCTATTTATCTGTTTGTATTGGTATGCTTTCAAACTGCTAGGTTGGCAGAAACTGGGACAGAGCAACAGGAGCTTACCCCGTCATGCGGGTCCAAACTGCCAACCTTCCAATCGGCAAGCCCAAGAAGCTCCGTGATTTAGACCAGTGGTTCCCAATAGCTAATTACCCCCTATTTTTCAAAAGCCAAATCACGGACCCCCCTTAGTTTTCAAAATTTTGATAACTCTATGGTAGTTACCTGTGCAAAGCAAGTGGGGTGGCCCTTTAAAAGCAAAGGATTTTGGGTATACTAAAAATAAACCATAAAATTTGTGATATTACCACAAAATTGCCTATCCCCAGACAGTAGGAAAAACTTGTCTCCATTACTCCACTATAACTGAAATGTTTTTTGATCATTATTTTTTTTATTGATTCAATTTTTAAGTTGCAATCCAAAGTGACTTATAACCAAACAACCAAAAAACTCCCACATATACACATTAAAACCAAGGCAGTGTGGAAGGGGAAAAATACATCAAAACATCCTACCCATTAGGGGGGAAACCCAAGCAAGGTATAGTGCATTTGAGTAAGGTTCCAGGTGGGAAAATCCACTGAGGCAGATGTTGACAATTGAGTGTCAAGAGTGTGTGTAGAATGCTTCAGTATTTTGTTTTTGATTTTGTAAATCACTGTGATTACGAAGACCCAGCATGGGTTATGCCAGACGAATCTCATTTCTTTTTTTTGATAGAGTTACAAACTTGGACATAGTGTATTTTTTTAAATAGTTTTTTTTATTTCCAATATATAACAAAAAGAGAGAGAGAAAATAATAAAAACAAAATCCCAAAATAAGATATGAATCCTACAACAGATAATTAAATGGTTGTTCTGTGAGCACCAGATGAATCTCTTTTCTTTTCTTTTTTTGATAGAGTTGCAAGCTTGATGAATCAGATAAATGCTATGGATGAAGTGCATCCAGATTTCAGTAAGGTTTTTGACATAGCCCCCCATGATACTCCTGTGGAGAAGTTGGTAAAATGTGGACTGGACAAGGTAACTGTTAGGTGGATTTGTAGCTGTTTGCCTGATAGAATCCAAAGAGTGCTCACTAATGGCCCTTCATCTTCTTGGACAAAAGTGACAAGTTAGGTGCCACAGGGTTCTGTCCTGGGCCTGTTATTGTTCAATGTCTATAAACGATTTGGATGAAGGAATCGAGGAGATGCTCAGCAAATTTCCAAATGATACAAAACTGGCAGGGGTAGCCAATGCCACTTGGCCTTGACCTTAACATATTGGAGAACTGGGGCCAAACTAACAACATGAATTTCAATAGGGACAGATGTCAGGTTCTGCACTTAGGCAGGAAGAACCAGATGCACAAATGTAAGATGGGGGACACCTGGCTTGCCAGGAGTACATGTGTAAATGATCTAGGGATCTTAGTAGACCACAAACTTCATAAGAGTCAAGAATGTGATGCAGCTGCAAAATAAGCTAATGCTCTTCTAGGCTGCATCAACAGAAGTATAGGGATCTGGAAGTAATAAAAAGGTAAAGGACCCCTGACAGTTAAGTCCAGTCACGAACTACTCTGGGGTTGCGGCACTCATCTTGCTTTACTGGCCGAGGGAGCCAACGTTTGTCCACAGACAGTTTTTCCGGGTCATGTGGCCAGCATGACTACGCCGCTTCTGGTGAACCAGAGCAGCGCACGGAAACACCATTTACCTTCCCGCTGCAGCGGTACCTATTTATCTACTTGCACTTTGATGTGCTTTCAAACTGCTAGGTTGGCAGGAGCTGAGACCGAACAATGGGAGCTGACCCTGCCGCGGGGATTTGAACCGCCGACCTTCTGATCGGCAAGCCCAAAGCTCAATGGTTTACAGCACAGTGCCACCCGCATCCCTCTGGAAGTAATAGTCCTGCTCTATTGTGCATTGGCCACATCACACCTAGAGTCCTGTGTCCAGTTCTGGGTGACATAGTTTAAGAAGAAAAAACAAAATAAAAAATAAAAAAAATCCTTCCAGTAGCACCTTAGAGACCAACTAAATTTGTTCTTTGTATGAGCTTTCATGTACATGCACACTTCTTCAGATACATGTGCATGCACACAAAAGCTCATACCAAGAACAAACTTAGTTGGTCTCTAAGGTGCTACTGGAAGGAATTTTTTTATTTTTTATTTTGTTTTGACTATGACAGACCAACACGGCTACCTACCTGTAACTGAAACATAGTTTAAGAAGGATAGTGACAAGCTGGAATGTGTGCAGATGAGGGTGACCAAGATGATCAAGGTTCTGGAATTCAAGCCTTATGAGTAATGGTTGAGGTAGCTGGTTATGTTTAGCCTGGTTAAGAGCAGACTGAGAAGAGATGTGATAGCCATCTTCAAATATATAAAGGTGAAACAAACTTGCTTTCTGCTGCTCTGGACCTGAATCAATGGATTCTGACTAAACATCAGGAAGAACTTAATGATAATAAGAGATTAGGAAATGGTGGGTTCTTCTTCCTTGGAGGTTTTTAAGCAGAGGTTGAATGGCCATCTGTCAGGGATGCTTTATTTGAGATTCCTGCATTACAGGAGGTTGGACTAGATGACCCTCAGAATCCCCCCAGGAGCCCCTTTAATGGTAGCAGAACATCCAAGTATTTTTTGTTTTATTAAAATAATGTGCTGCTTGAAAAGATTGCAAAAGACTGTTTCAGTACAGGATGCAGATGGACATTCCTGAAGTCACAAGGAAACTGCTCACCCTATCAAAGCACTTCCTCTTTCCACTTTCAAATGGCTAAGACAGCTTTAATTAAGTCAGTCAACATAATTACAAATTATCTATGACAACTATTCTCGTCTGTCTCATTAGCTTTCGTCATAACATTGGAGAGAGGTATGTGGTGATTAAAAATACTTTGAGATTGTAAACCTAAACATACTATTTGAGATTTCCCAGTAAACATAATGTTATGAGTTTCTGGGTGCTGGACACTTCTAAATTCCTGGAACCAGTAAATGTTAGAATTTAATTAAGTATTGGACTAGTTCTAAACTAGTCCCGGGATATAAGTGTTAAAAGCAAATTAAGCAAGGGTAGCTTCCTCTTGAGGTGTTGGGCCCTGGGTGATAATGGGCCATTAAAAAAAGCAAAACCAAAGGATTAAAGGGGCTTCCTTGCGAGACAACAAGTGGCTAGGGGTGCCTCCCATAGTAGATGAAGCCTGAGTGGAGAGTTTAAGAGTGATGTCAAGGAGAAGAAAGGCAGCAAGATGAAAAGCTGGAGAGGCTAGTGGCTGTAAGAGAAACAAGACCCATTTGGGGTGTTGATGCTGTGAAGCCTTCCATTGGTGGCTCAAGTTGTATATATGTGTAAATAAACCAAATATCATAAGGATACCACAGTCTCCTCTATGCCTCATTTCCAGACAGAAACAGGAACCCTGGGTCAGCGCTTGGAACCTGTGGAATCTCACACTGCTCAAAGATGTGGAGGCAGGCAGCAATATTTAGGATCTGTATATATCTCCTTGTGAAGCCAAAGCCAGCTTTGGATAATTTTTTAAGATCAGACAGACAAGTGAAGTATCAAATTAAAGTATAGAGAGCATGTACTGTATTGGCCCGAATCTAAGCCGCACCAGAATATAAGCCACACCTTTAAAATTGGAGAGCGGGGAAGAAAAATACCCGAATATAAGCCGCTCCATTCCTCACTGCTCCTGGCTGCATACTGTGGGAATGTTCAGGGAGGCAGAAAAGGATATATTACTTAATGATATCCTTCCTAACTTGCGTTAGCAAATTCTGTATCTTAGCAGAGTTTAAACATTCCCCTTTAAACGCACAGCGGTTTGCTTGTTGCAGGCTCGTCTGAGCCTCTCTATATAAGATTCCTGGTAAGATCCCTTCTTGTCCCTCTTAAAAAAAATAGACACGAAAATCTTATGGAAGTCAACATAAAAGTAATTTACTCACAATCATTCAGTTCACAGTTGGATCCCTGAAGGCAGACTTAGGTTACAAAAGTGTATACATATATAGCAACTATCCCATAAGGGAGTTAGGGAGACAGGAAAAACAAAATGGAGAAGAGAGAAAGGAAGGAGCTCTGCTCCCTTGCCCAGGTTAGGCCTCACACACAGACAGGCCTCTAGTCACATGCAGAGGAAGTTTGTCACAGCTCAGGAGGAAACAGGAAGTTTTCTCCTGGGTGATACAAAGGATTCCCTAGCATGTCCACTCTAGGAATGTTGTACTTGACTGCTATGTGTTTCACATCCCATGCATACGGGGGGGGGGGCTCGTGCTGTGTTGCCGGCGGCCTTTCCCCTTCCTCGCTCTCTCTCTTCCCGGCCTTGGGGGAGAGGACGGGGGACTATGCACAGGGCGGGCGTCACTTTGCCATGCTCCTGGCGCTGTTTGCCCCACGCTCCTGGCTGCAAGGTCGCGAATATAAGCCGCACTTTAACTTTTCACGGTTGGAATTTAGGGGAAAGGTGAGGCTTATATTCAGGCCAATATATTAGATTTGCCAACAAAATCATTGGAAGGCCTGTGGACAGATGTTTCTGTGTACTATTAGTTTTTGGGCGACTTTTCTCATACATGTGTTGAATTTTATACCAAAGTTGCCACTATTTCTTACTTGTCTGACATTAACATCTTGTGGCACAGAAGTAATCAAGCATGAGAAAAGAAGAGAAAAGAAGGAAGGAGTAAGGTCTAATAAGCCCACAGCTTTGTCAAAAGTCCCAAATATTATAATGGGACTGTTAAAAAAAATCTCTTTCCAGTGCCCAGAACCATCAGCCCATACATTTACTTAGTGCTTGTCCACACTTCCGGATGTCCTGAAGTGCCCCATGCTTAGAAAGCACGGGTCTGAGTAGTTTCCTGCTTGTCCTATCTTTCTAGGCACAGGTCCAAGTGGTTTTGCATTTGTCTTGCAGCTTTCCCCTGGAAAACTTGCTCTTTACCGCTAATCTGCAATTTGTTCCCATTCAGCAGTAAACCACAGGTTTTCCCGGGGGAAAGTGGCAGGGCAAATGGACGTGTGGATGAGCACTTAGTTAACAATATTTATATGCTACCCAGTAACAAATGGGCATTGAGCTAAATAAAAAGGATGGCACAATGGGACTCCCCCCACCACACCCTGTGCCCCCATGTCATTCCCAAATCTGCTCCAGAGGGTTGGGGGAGACTCTCAGAACAGATTTAGGAACTTCATGGGGGAAAGAAAGGGGGGAGGTGGACATTCAGTTGTGCAATGATGAAACCCGCTAAGTATCAGCCACTTAGTGCTATGTTATATACAGCATGGGATAAGCAGTTGTCCCATCCATTTTGCTGCTGTTCGCATTGCACTGATTGCACCACAAGGCAGTTTTCCCCTTGTTAACCAAGAGACAGGAAAGCTGAGCCCTGGGTTTAGGAGAAGGTGTCAGGAATTTTGAAAGAATGTGGCCTAGAAGAAGCCAAGCTATGCGCAACTGATAAGAGATAACCACAAAGGCAGCCCTTTAGGTGTGCAAACATTACTTCAAGGTTACAAATATTGACTCTGTATTGTGTATAGTAGGCTCATAAGCTGGGAAACAGTGTTGCATTTAGTTTGCAGATTTTAGCTGCAAAGCAGCTTGTATGTGGGAGGTGGAAGAAGGATGAATTTTTAGAGCTAAAAGCTGGCTACAACAATTCCTCTTTCTATTTTTCAAAGTGCAACTCTGTCACCCCTGATGCTTTTTACAGTGGTTGTTAGTGACTTCATATGCCCATGTGTCATCTGTAAGTGCTTCCTGCCGCAGAATCGCTTCCTCCATCCACACCAATGTGCTTCTTTAATCCCAAAGAGGTGTGTGTCGTTTTACTAAGGAACTGATTCATAAAAAATCCCTTAAGGCCTATGAGAGTTGTGCATCACTGCTCCTGTGGCATCCTTCAATTTTCAGATGGGGTAGTTGGTTTGAATTCTCAAGGAAAGTATGTATATCTTCATCCTTATCCATAATGTGTATATTTTACAAAAGTGCATTTACCTCCTGTTTATTCCTCCATGTTTTGTTTTTATTGGTATGGTTAGAAGTTGCACTTCGGGTTTTTGAAAATGGATGTTATTCTGCCTCAGCAGTGGGTTGCATGTTCATTCCATTATATTGTCAGGTAATTAATGTTTATGACCATCTTTTTGTGGCTACATACACAGCCTATTACTGGGGTTTGGAGAGGGGACTAGGCACCTGCTATCAAATATATCTTTACTCAGCCCTGCATTTACTTTCCTTGATGTGATGATCGAGGACGGCTCACGAGTCAGCTGGCTCAGTGGAGATGTCAGTCTCCAACTTGGTGCCCAGAAATCTCCATGTAGTCACAACTGGACTTGCACCAGTAGCAAAATGCACCTGGCACCAGCAGAATTTCTAACACGGGTGAGGAGATGGGCTGTTCACTGTTTTCTGTAAAGGGATTGCTGTTGAGTGTAGCATTGAGGCTGAATGTGCTTGGCTTTGGCCAAATCATTGGTCTCCTTCTGCTTCTGTGTCTGGGTTGCACAACAAATGACAGTAAGAACATGATCTCATGATATTTCTGTTTTACTGTATACATGTCCATTTAGTAAAATGATAGCAGTAGCAGTGGAAAGAAGTGGTACGTACGGATGTTTAAGCATGACATCATACAACCTTTTTAAAAATAAAAAGATGAGGAAAGAACAGGCCAGCAAACCCTGACAAAAGTGCTGAGAACAAACACTTGACAGTGGCACCGCTGTACTTGAGGGACTTCTTGTTAGGATCCATCTGTTCGAGAGACAATGGCGTGTGCCTCCAGCGATGAAGTCAAACTGCTGCATTAGTAGCACCAAAGTGACCTCTCTGGGGTGCAAGCCTGGGCAGTGTGTACGGACGTCCTGGGCTACCCAGATGACGCAAAGGTTGAGAAGGCTGTGTGGAGCCCCGACCCCCTCCGACGACGACTTTGGCTCCACCAGGACTGGGATTGACCCATCTGGTGACTGGTGCGAGGGAAGCAGGCAGGGGCCTATCAGGGAGCCGCACAAAAGGTATCACCCGGGAGAAGACGGGCACTGTGCAGGTCCTCCCCTGCTGGCAGAGGGGTGCCGCTGGTGGCTGGAAATGGACACAGGATCCCCAAAAATATTTTCTAAATTAAAAAAAATATTTTAATACGTTTATTTTATTTTATTTTTAAAATGCTAAAGTATTAAAATGGTGGCACCCATAAAGGAGCTCTGAACCAACAAAGGCCACTTCCTGGGACCACCGCTTCCGCCCTAACTTCCTCTTCTTTTTATATTTTTTCTCATTTTTTAAATTAAATAGGGAAAAAATGACAGGGTTTTTTCCTTCCCCCCTGCCCTCCCATTATTATCATCACATTTTCCCCTCTCAAAGCGTTTTTTATATATACTTTTTATTTTTACACACACACACACACACACACACACACAAAAGTTTCAGATTCCACCACCTCAACAACTTTCTTTCTTTCTTTCTTTCTTTCTTTCTTTCTTTCTTTCTTTCTTTCTTTCTTTCTTTCTTTCTTTCTTTCTTTCTTTCTTTCTTTCTCAGTCTTTCTGCCTGTCTGCTTGTCTGCCTCCCGCTTCGCCAACATCACTGAGGCGACTACGGTGACTCTAGAGAAGTCCTTAAAATACAGTCCTGACATGGCAAAAATAGCCGCCTAATCCAGATGTTCTGTAAAAGCCACCAGTCAACAATGCTGGTTCAACTCAGCAACTCAACAATACCCAGGAACCACCACCGCTAAAACTCCTAACCACAACACACCCCACTCCAAAAGGATACCACACGCATCTCAAAACAAGGTCACCAGGGAGATTGAGGTGGCACCAACCAGGGAGATGACGAACAGCACTGAGACCACAACATCGCCCCAGGATGACAATAACCCAACAACAAAACGAGGCCTGAGGGAAATGGAACTGAGACTAGCAGAACTACTGAAGAACACAGTGACTCCCCTGAAGACAATAATCAGCGACCTGACCTCCAAAGTGGAAACCCTCACTAGCACCATCTCCACTCTAGAAAATAAGAACCAAATGCACAGAACACCACAGAAACTAGTGCTGATACGCCCAGGAACCTCTTCTGGACATTAGTCATACAAGAAATATTCAAAATAACTAAGCAAGTATTAGAAGTCACCCCAGAACTGGCCCTACTGAACATCTTCCAAGATAAAAATTCCCACTCACATTATAAAGAGCTCATAACCAACCTACTCTCAGCAGCCAGAAGCAGACACTGGAGAGACCTCTCAGGACCATGGTATCAAATAGTATGGGAAACAGCCTTACTAGAAAAGCTAACCAATAAACTGAAACTGACATGGGGACAAATAGAAGAAGACGCCTTCACCATGGTATGGTTCCCCTTTATCACATACATAACCCAACAAGACAGCAACAAAAATCTACCAATAGCATACAAATCAATCTGGCTAACCTGATCCAAAAACCCACCCTCTCACACACTCACATGCATAAACAAATCTCACTAAAGACAACCAAAGACAACCAACAATGCCCTAGGCCACCCCCAACCTCTCTCACCACCAAGGAAATACAACAAGCGAATAGAAAGAGGACCCACACAAGTGACGCTGACACAAAACCCCACACATACACTCAGTAGAAGAATAGAAGCATTGCCACCCCACGCACCATTCCCCCTCCCCTTCCTTTCTCCTCTTTTCTTCCCAACCTAATACTGCATGCAACACTAATGTCTCGCAACAAATGAAACTGATTTGTAGAAAACACAACTTGAACAAAGAGACAATGTCCGTATTTTTGTAAACTAAGAAATCTTTAATAAAAATATATTTTTTTAAAAAGTGGAGAAAGTGGATAGAAAGAAGTTACTCCCTGGCTCTCACGGTACTCAAACCTGGGACCATTCAGTGAAGCTAAACATTGGATTCATGACTGACAAAACTAAGTACTGCACTGCATCATGCAGCACATAGTTAAACTATGGAATTTGCTCCCACAAGATGTAGGGATAGCTAGAAATGTGGACGGCTTTAAAAGAGGATTAGACAAGTTCATGGGAGTAAAGCTATCAGTGGCTAATAGCTGCAATGGCTGAGCCCTGTCTCCATCGTTGGAAGCAGTGTGTCTCTGAAGGCTAGTTGCTGGGGAGTGTGCAGTTTCACTTAGCTCCTGTTGTGGGGTTTCCATAGGCAACTGGATAGCTATTGTGGGGAAAGGATGCTAGACTTGATGGACCTTTGGGCTGATCCAGCAGGGCTCTTTTTACATTCATACAAATAGGGACTGTGTTTTGCACTGTTGACTGTCTTTATTTTATAGTTTTTCTTTTTAAAAAATTAGCATGAATAAAGATGAAGTCTGAATTGTGGACAGTCTTTCTTCCCATCAAGAATGCATTTAGAACTGGTTTTGACATTAAAAATGAACCTGGCAATTTAACGGAGTGATTATTCTGGCCTCAGTAAATGGTTTCCATTCTTTGTCTCCCTCAAGAGAGCAGAAATCATGTTCTTGGCCAGCTAATGAACCAGGTTTGCCTGTCTCTTTGCAGATGTGGTGTTGGAGAAGGCCATGCACAAGTGCATCCTGAAGCCCCTCAAGGGTCATGTTGAGGTGATGCTAAAGGAGTTCCATACAGCTGACGGCTCTTGGAAACAGTTGAAAGAGAACCTTCAACTTGTCCGACAACGGAATCCTCAGGAGCTTGGGGTCTTTGTCCCAACACCAGACTTTGTAGATGTTGAAAAGATTAAAGTCAAGTTCATGACCATGCAGAAGATGTATTCTCCTGAAAAGAAAGTCATGCTGCTGCTAAGAGTCTGCAAACTAATTTACACTGTGATGGAAAACAATTCAGGTAAATGCTGTCTCTTGACCAAATATTTCTTTGCTGTTCAGGGAGTTTCTGGAGGAAGAGGGGAAAGTGAGCAAATGTTTTATCTCCCAACAGTTTCAAATCTCTCTTTTCCTTTATCTCACAGGTTTTGTAATTTGTAATCTGACAGTCTGCAGTTTGGTTCTATTTGTTTTCATACCTGCACTATTTCTAGCATGTTGCAGTGACTAGTTGGTGTAACAGGTATCTGGAATGAAGGCAGTGGGAGCTAAGAAGAGATTAAACTAAAAGGGGATTGATGGACCCAGATAGTGGAGCATGTTGGAAAAAACAACAGGGAATCTAGCTAATCATAGGTGGGCATTTCTGAATACAGTAATTTGTGAAAGCAATAAAACAATTTGGCATTGGTTCTGCATTTAAATCGTGTATCCGAACACTATGTATGCATTGCTGTAGGGTGAGAAATGGCCTGTGACATTGGTGCCAGTTTATGCCTTTTTCTTAAAGTCTCATACAAAAAGGGCACAATTTAAATGGGCAAATACATGTGTGGTACTTTCAATTATGAATGGTGCACACACACATGCAACTATCGCTTGCTAGAATTCCTGCACCCTCTGCATGCTTTCTGAAATTGGCCTGGATGGTTTCAGGAGAACAGCACGTGAGGTGGGCGGGATCTGGCAAACTGGAGTGATGGTCCAGATAGAGGGGCTAGAAGAGTGTGACATTGAATTCCACCCATTGATTTGCAACGACCTAACCTTCAGACTGCATTTTTGCATTGTGAAGAACAATGAAAAACATAGCGTCACATCACACTTGTTTTAGAAGCTTAGTTTGAATAATTTGAAAATGGTGTGAGCCTTGAAAAAAATCTTTGCCCGAAGACTAGTGCAGGCGTTTCCCATTCTAGGGTTCTGCAAGGTTTACGAGGTATGGCTAATCCTTTTAGGTGGAACAGAAGTGTTGCTGCAAGTATGAGCACAGTCCCAGCCACCCAGGGGTAGGTAGCATAGAATTGTACTCACATGGAGCAAGCTAGCTCCTCACATAAGTTTTCAGCAAACCATGAAGCTGGTCAAGAACATCTCATTGCTAAGCTAACATGGACATTACTTAATCCAGAAGGCAGTTGCTTAGCACAAATCCCAAGCTTTAACTGATTTGTACTACAGTACAGTACCTCAGCACTACAAGTATTTAACTTTGCTGTATCCAGTTGCCATCCTTTAATCTGCTTATCCAGTCTGGTGATGGCATATAAAGTATATTAATATGTGTGCCTGTCCATTGGGTTTGCAATCACGTTCTCTTTAATTTTACACCAATGGTAAAGGATCCCTGGACGGTTAAGTCCAGTCAAAGCTGACTATGGGCTGTGGCACTCATCTTGCTTTTCAGGCTGAGGGAGCCGGCATTTGTCCACAGACAGCTTTCCGGGGCACCAGAACACTGTGATGGAAGCCAGAACACATGGAAACGCCATTTACCAATGGATCCTGTGATAATACCGTCTTTCCCCCTTTTTAAGACACCGTCTTATAATTTTTTTTCCTCAAAAAAACACAGGGTGGCTTATTTTCGGGGGATGTCTTATTTTTATTACGTCAGTATGGGACGGTACAGCCTCCCCCTGTGCGCTGAGCAGGCGGGGCAGAACTCCGCAAGAGGCGCGTCCCCCCCCCCGGCCTCTCGCTGGTTCCCTGCGCACGGGGAACAGGCGGGGCAGGAAGAGGCGTCTTCCCCCCCCCCCGCGCCTCTCCCTGCGCGCTAAGCAGGCGGGGCAGAACTCCGCAAGAGGCGCGTTCCCCCCCCCCGTGCCTCTCACTGGTTCGCTGGCTCCCTGCACACGCAGGAGGGGCTGAGGATGCGACGGGAACAATGGCGGCACCATGGCTTACTTTTGGGGTACGTCTTACTTCTCACAAAGGTAAAATAACCCTGCCATGGCTTACTTCATGACTACGTATTAAAAAAGGGGAAACAGGGTAGCATATATGTGTGAGTAAAATTCTCTTGTCATGAATTAAAAGGATTCAGCTGAATGGAAACAGCAGTGCAGAGCAGTGCCTTTAAACATGGAAAGAGGCAGACAAACCTGGCAGAGGGTTGTGATTAATGCCTATATTTTCTTTCCCCACTCTTCCTCACCCTTCGTCAAGGGAGGATGTATGGAGCTGATGACTTTTTGCCAGTGCTGACCTACGTTGTGGCTCAGTGTGACATGCTGGAGTTAGATGCTGAAATTGAGTACATGATGGAGCTGCTGGACCCATCCTTGCTACACGGAGAAGGTAAATGCCCTTGAAGCTCTGAGATTACTCTATTGCCAGGAATTTGTTTACTTGTAGCCTGCCTGAATAGACAGCCTTTAAAAGAAGCCTGAGAGCCTCTAACTTGTTGCCATGGCTTATCAAGTAATGCCTACAAACAAAACAAAAAGATAACCCCAACCAATGAAGATAAAAAGCCCTGTGTTCCTGCCTGCATAGAGAGAGGGTATTTTTAATTTAAAATAATAATATGCTTTCCTTTGTGATTCTGGAAGGAGGAAACTGTCGTTTGGCCTAGCAACTTGGGCAGTGGTGATTTACAGTAAACTCTTAACTATGTCTTCGCAGAAGTCCTATTGAATTCAATGGGGCATACTCCCAGGTCAGTGAGGTTAGGGTTGCAGCCTTAGTTCAGTTTGGAATGATAGATCTTGTGGCAGGGTCTGAAATTATATGTGACTATTTCTCTCTTCAATTCTCTCTTTCTCCAGTATGGAAAACTTCGTTTTAACTTACTGAGAATTTTGAATTATGGAAGCTTTCCTAAACCTCAGGAATAACTTGTATTTCAGAGCAGGCTTCCTTCAGAGGCCAGGAGATTGCCACAAGTCTTCCTGCAGATTCATATTGGTATTTAGTAACATTATCATGGTCATCCTGCCTCCTGCATGACAGTTCATTGAAAAAGAAAAACATTTCCTTGTTCAGTTGGTAGAGCATGAGACTCTTAACGGTAATAATAATTAATAATAATTAATAATAATTAATAATTTTATTTATACCCCATCCATCTGGCTGGGTTTCCCCAGCCACTCTGGGCAGCTCCCAACAGAATATTAAAAACACAATAAAAGGTCAAACATTAAAAACTTCCCTAAACAGGGCTGCCTTCAGATGTCTTCTAAAAGTCAGATAGTTTCTTTGACATCTGATGGGATCGTGTTCCACAGGGCAGGTGCCACTACTGAGAAAGCCCTCTGCCTGTTTCCCTGCAATTTTACTTCGCCGGTAGAAACATTTGCTTTTGTCATTGTCATTGTTCAAATAGAACCTTCAGAGCTATGTTTCCCAAAATGTGGTACATGTATCCATGGGATATGCAAAAGGGTTTCAAATTTGCTGTAGTCTGGACAAAATAGTATTATTAAAACTATCCCCAATTTATCTTCTCCCAAGAAGAGGTACTCTGATATGTCCAAACTTTCAAAAGGGATATACAATTATTTGGGAAACACTGCTTTAGAGTGTTCTAAGCGCACCACATGTGTTATCTCAGCAATCCTTACCAAAGTCCTGTATAGCAAGCAGATAGGTAAAGGTAAAGGACCCCTGGACGGTTAAGTCCAGTCAAAGGTGACCATGAGGTGTGGCACTCATCTTGCTTCAACCGAGGGAGCCGGCGTTTGTCCACAGACAGCTTTCTGGGTCATGTGGCCAGCAGGACTAAACTGCTTCTGGTGCAGCGGGACACCGTGGCGGAAACCAGAGCACATGGAAATACCATTTACCTTCCTGCCAGAGCGGTTCCTATTTATCTACTTGCACTTTGGTGTACTTTCGAACTGCTAGGTTGGCAGGAGCAGGGACCAAGCAACGGGAGCTCACCCCGTCGCTGGGATTCGAACCGCCGACCTTCTGATCAGCAAGCCCAAGAGGCCCAGAGGTTTAGACCACAGTGCCATAGCCCTGTGTAGCAAGCAGATATTCATCTTACCAAAAGGGGAAAGCACTGAGGATGTGAGAGAGTTGATAACAGAGGCAGGATTTTAATTGAGGATTGTTTCGTAGTGAAATCACTTTATTTGTTATTTGTGCGGGGGTTGCGTTCCTGGCCCGCTCATGTGTCAGCAAAGTGCGTGTAAGCCCCCCCCCCCCAGTTCCACCCCCTTTTCTGGCCACTTCTGGGTTGCGGCAATGTGTGCGTCACAATCACGTATGCATTGAACAAATGTAAAATGGTCTTTGCCTGTACTCGAAACCCTTTGAGGAACACTTCATTATTATTTTTTAACACACAGGTTAGTCATTTTTGTCAAAAAGGCATGGAGTGGAGAAGCCACACAGAGGTAGCAGCAGCAGTTCATACTCAACCAAAAATATACTCTTTCTGCCAAGCAGAAAGAATGGGATAAGGCTATGTGAGCTAGTTTTATTACTAGAGATTCCTCTTGACTTTTGCTTAGGTTGCTTGAGAACAAGGGGCTTGTTATTAAGGTGACATTTGCAAAAAACAAACAAACCAACAATGATTTAGATCTTAAAAGATGACCTAGAATGTGTCTCCTGCTTGTGGCTGTGAAACTTTTCCTGCCTATGCAGTTGTTTGGCTCGTTCTACGCCTGGAGTAGTGAAGGATTCCAGAGGCCCCTCCCCTCCTGGGCAGCTGAGAGCAGAAGAATGCTGAAGCTGTAGAATCTGGCAAGGAACTTCTGTTTCCAACAGCAAAACAAAAACAAGCGGGGCCAAGCTTCTGGCCAAGCAGCTGGATGTTGATACGTCCTTGGCCTCCAAACTGCATCAGATTTCTCTGTGTTACTATTTGCAACAAATTGCATTTGTCTTTTCCAGAAATCCAATGGTGGGCGGGGGCATGAACAGAATTCCATCTAATGTGGAAGAGCATTTGAGTACAGCAGGAATTAGAACTGCAACAAACACCAGAGTCTGCTTTAAGTCATCTTCCTGATGTTTGTGCTATACTTGCCACAATGTGTGGTGTCATAAACCAGGAGAACAAAACAACTCAGAGGGTTGGATCCAGACTCTATTTCTTTGGAACAAAGTTTGAAACCCACCGGCATGGCTGTGGTTTCAAAGGCACACATCGGAAGGATGGCAGGCCCCCAATTTGTAGTAGTACAATATTTATTAAATTTGGATACCACTCTTCAAGAGGAGACTGAGAAGAGATAGCATAGCCATCTTCAAATATCTCAAGGGCTGTCACATGGAAGATGGAGCAAGCTTGTTTACTCCTGCTCCACAGGGTAGGACCCGAACCAACAGCTTCAAGTCACAAGAAAGGAGATTCCGACTAAACATCAGAAAAAACTTTCTGACAGTAAGAGCTGTTTGACAGTGGAATAGACTTCCTTGGGAGGTGATGGACTCTCCTTCATTGGAGGTGTCTTAAGCAGAGGTTGGATGGCCATCTGTCAGGGATGCTTTAGCTAAGATTCCTGCATTGCTGGGGGGGGGGCGTTTCGTTTCAACTCTGCTATTCTATGATTCTATGATCTTTAGATTTCAGGGCGGTTCACAGTATAAAAATACAAAATAAAAGCACAAAATACATAATGAAAACAAGAACAAACTACTAGCACATTGATGGCTAACCTGTTGATATCCAGATGCACACTTCCCATCATTCTTGAGAATTGGCCATGTGGGAAGGGGCTGATGGGAATTGGAGTCCAACATCTGGAGGGTCACAGGTTCCTCCCCCCTGCACTTTCATTTAATGCAAGACAGCAGATCACTCTTGTCTGTCTTGCAAAATTACGGACATACTGAGTTTTACACTGATTATATATATAAGTAATCAAGCTGTTGGTAATTATCTCTGGCCCACTCTTCTCCTGATTTCTTCACAGGTGGCTACTACTTGACAAGTGCATATGGAGCACTTTCTTTGATAAAGAATTTTCAAGAAGAACAAGCAGCTCGGCTGCTGTGCTCGGAAGCCCGGAATACCCTCCGACAATGGCATAAACGTAGGACAACAAATAGAATGATTCCATCTGTGGATGATTTTCAGGTACAGTTGATGACTTTTCCATATGATGACTTTTCTACTGTGGGCAGAGTATAAGTGTGATATAACAGACAGCATGGTAGATGTAGAGTGTCCTTGGTGATGTTAGTTCTAGTTCCCCCTCATTCGTGAAGCTCAGGGCAAAACTAGTTCTGACAGGGCTGCCATTCTTGTACCCGCTCCATTCACTGGTAAAGCCAGGGATGGGATGAAGTTAGAATAAAATATGCATGGAAGACCGGTGTCCTGCCCTGCCATACAAACCCTGAGGCCTTTGTTCCCCTCCATCTTTTGTTCTCCTTTTTTAAGCTTCAGTGTTGGAATTGAGCCAAAGAAGAAATAGACAACTGTGGGCAGGAAGATGTGCAGTACGATGTACTTTGCCCCTCACCTGCATGATCTTTTTACTGTTAAAAGACAGACCCTGTCTTTGTTTATATGTGAAAGGGGCAGATATATAAAGAGAAACAGGTGTCTGTCACCATTTCATCTAATTTGGGCATGACTCTGTGTCTCTCAGTGTAACCTAAGGTTTGGGGGAAGGGATTCGTCTCCATGTTGCAATGCCTGGAAGCACTTTAATAACACTGAATGTGAAGTGACTGCAGAGTTTCATAGTCTTCTTGGGGAGACCCTGGATATGGGCAGCTGCTTCTTCCTTAAGACCTCCTTACAGGATTCCTGTTTGGTCAGAGCACCTAAACAAGATGGAAGTACAAATTGTTGTGTACTTTGATCTTGCATGGTCTGAGAAAATTACTTTTCATATCTAACTTGCAATTTTGGTGTAGGCTTGTTAACTTGGTAGTGATAATGGAATTGCAAATCAAGCTTAACTTCAGTTTATGTATCATCAGTGCTTTTTTTCTAGAAAAATAGGTGCCGGTACTCACCATGAAGTTATTAGAGTAAGGCTGTATCTTGACACATCAAAGAAGCGATTCAATTAAACGCACTGTAAACTTCATACAGGGAAATTCCGTTGGTGAAAGATGGGGCTCCACAGCGCCATCTGGTGTCACAGTGATATAACGCATATAGTGCTTTATCTTTACAAACGTAGCTGAGTCCGATGTGCCGGTACTGCATACCCCTGAGTACCCCCTGGGGGAAGCACTGTGTATCATGATAATTCAGCACTGATACTTTTTGGAAAGCTAAAGCATGTTTCACTGTTTGAATTTTATGGTTAGCAAAAAACCTCCAAGATTTGGGTTGCCAAGCTTGCAAACATGTTAGATAATAAATGTGGAGGATGTTTCTTCCTCTTAGAAACAAAAGTATTTGTCCTGAATGTACATTTTGCCCTGTATTTGACCAACTCCCTCCAATGACTCATTTCATTTCATGTCAGAACAAGCTGTGTTCCAACCTGCACACTCTGCTCTTCTTTCTTCCCTTCCTTCCTTCCTCATTTCTATTTTCTCCCCTTCTCTCTCCCCTCCCTCCTTTTTGTCCTTCCTCAAATCTCCCCCTTTCATGTCTTCCCTTAGATTCTAGATGATGTCTGTTTCTGCTTTTGGCCAGCATGTGTGCGTATGCTTTTTGTGTCTTTTTTTAAAAAAACATTCCTAATTATTTTACTGGAAGAAATGTTAACAATGAAAAGCAATTATTCCCCACCTCCCCACCTGTTGACTGTGCTTTACTTGTTTTATTCTGCTCTGGGTTTTGTTACATTTAAATTGGTTTTATTATCTCTTGCATTGTTTTATTTTGGGCCAAAAAGTAGCATAGAAATGAATTTATGAAGAAGCAAATATACTACTTCTGCAGTGGGCAAAATAAATAAAAAAGACCGGCATTCCCACTAAATGAAAATGCAAAAAAGGTGGGAATAACTAATAACAACTCACACGTTCACCAAAAGCTCCCATAGACCTTGCCTAGAATTAATGAAGCTTGAATTATTATCAAATCGGACTCAGGAAAAGAGACATGAATCATATTCCCAAATGAGATTCCTGAAACCAGTTCCTTGCTTCAATATTAAAAAGCAAAAGCCAGACACATGTGCTCTGTAGAATTGCAAAGTATGCTTTCCATCTGCATCGCTGGCTGATGAAGGTCTGATTTGTGTGAATAGGGCTTGGCCCACTTTCTTTCCTGAGCTCTGCTGAATATTGTGTCAGCCTCTTCAACAATAGGAGTTTCTTAGTATGACCACCGTTCCCCAGAGAAGGCTCAGTGACACTTTGCCACCCTCTGGCATCTGCCCAGGTATCAGCTGAGTGAACTCAGTCTGGCCACAGATGATAGCTTTGCAGTTCACTTAGCTTGCTGTCAGGACACAATAAAGGGAGCTCAAAAGTATGGCATGCTAATAATGAATAAGCAGAGGAAGTGTTGGGGCTATTAAGTAATAATAATAATAATAATAATTTATTATTTATACCCCGCCCATCTGGCCGGGTCTCCCCAGCCACTCTGGGCGGCTTCCAACAAACATTAAAATACATACACATGTCACAGATTAAAAACTTCCCTGAACAGGGCTGTCTTCAGGCATTTTCTAAATGTCAGATAGTTGTTAATACCTTTGACTTCTGATGGGAGGGTGTTCCACAGGGCGGGCGCCACTACCGAGAAGGCCCTCTGCCTGGTTCCCTGTAGCTTTGCTTCTCGCAATGAGGGAACCGCCAGAAGGCCCTCGGCACTGGATCTCAGTGTACGGGCTGAACGGTGGGGGTGGAGACACTCCTTCAGGTATACAGGACCGAGGCCGTTTAGGGCTTTAAAGGTCAGCACCAACACTTTGAATTGTGCTCGGAAACGTACTGGGAGCCAATGTAGTTCTCTCAGGACCGGTGTTATGTGGTCCCAGCGGCCGCTCCCAGTCACCATCCTAGCTGCCGCATTCTGGATTAATTGCAGTTTCCGGGTCACCTTCAAAGGTAGCCCCACGTAGAGCGCATTGCAGTAGTCCAAGCGGGAGATAACCAGAGCATGCACCACTCTGGCGAGACAGTCCGCGGGCAGATAGAGTCTCAGCCTGCGTACTAGATGGAGCTGGTAGACAGCTGTCCTGGATACAGAATTAACCTGCGCTTCCATGGACAGCTGTGAGTCCAAAATGACTCCCAGGCTGCGCACCTGGTCCTTCAGGGGCACAATTACCCCATTCAGGACCAGGGAATCCCCCACACCCGCTCGCACCCTGTCCCCCAAAAACAGTACTTCTGTCTTGTCAGAATTCAATCTCAATCTTTACTCCTTTACTCACATGGGCAGGTTGAATAAATTTTCAGGCAAGGTCATGTGAATGGACCCTGACACTACTTACTTACAGCAGGGGTTTTCAGTTTCTGCCTTCAGGGAACATTTACTGCATCAGTTTGTCTGCCATGGCACCCTTGTTACAGAATATGCATTCCATTTGAACAGAGCACTGGTTAGGCCTATGAGGCCTCAATCGATATATATAAAATCGTAAAAGGTGGGTGTTTGTGCTGTACCACCTTTCTCCATAACCGCTTGACCAATTTACTTCAAATTGGGACACAACGTTCCACGGGCATATGGGAAGGATCTTACGCAGTTAGATTGCAAAAAAAAAATCACACCTAACCCACCGAAAAATGTGATTTTGTGTAAAAAAAACACAGCACCCTCCAGTGGACGGAATGCAGCATAACACACTGAAAACAACTCAAACCCCTCCTCCTCCTGTTAGAATGTCACTACCACCGGCCACTCAGAAACGCCGCTGCTGCCATCGGCAACCGCAAAAATGGCTATTCCTGTCAGCGGCCAAGGCACCATCGGGTGGGGTGTGAAAGGTAGCCAAAACGTCGCATCTGCTATTTGTGCTAATACTTTGCCCGCCTACAGAGCCAGTACGACTACAAGCGGGGGGGGGGGGGGACATTTCTGATTTACAACGCTGCCTCCACTAACATAACAGCCAAGGCGGGGGGGGGGAACTACGTCACCCACAATGCCTGCCTACCTCCATTTCAGACAACGGCTGTTGCGCCTGCAGAGCCGGCAAAACATATACCCGGTATAATTTCTGACATTTCCTGGCCTCTCAGGATGCCCGTAAATGAAACAACCGGCATTTTTGTCAGCGCTCAAAGCGTTTAAATAGCAGCTACGGCCACCACCACCTCCAGCAGCTGCTGATCCACACACACACAAAAACCTCAAGCGGCTAGGCAGCAAGAAAAAGTGTCGGTAAGCACACACTTCATCTTTGGCTATGCACCTCCCTTTTCCCTATCACAAAATCAGCCACAGCAACGCGTGGCCGGGCCATCTAGTATCTTATATGTGAATTGAGGGTGCTTGAGAACATTTTGCTTCGAGTAGACCTGTTGCAATTAATGGCTCTAATGTCAGGTTCATTAATTTCTGTGGATCTGCTCCGAGTAAAATTTAGTTGTATACCACCCTTAAGGTTTCCTGGAACACAGAGGACCTCTGATTAATAACGAAAGGAACAACTATATTTCACATTGATTAGCCCAGCAAACCAGGTGATATCGTGTGGGGGTTTTTTTATTAGGTCTTGAATTTGAATATTTATTCTTCTCATGTATTTCCCCACTTCACAGAACTATTTGCGAGTTGCATTCCAGGAAGTAAACAGTGGCTGTACAGGGAAAACCTTGCTTGTGAGACCATATATTACCACAGAAGATGTGTGTCGGCTTTGTGCTGAGAAGTTTAAAGTGGACATTCCTGATGAGTATAGCCTATTTCTTTTTATTGATGACACCTGGCAACAGCTGACGGAAGATACCTATCCTCAAAAAATCAAAGCTGAACTGCACAGCCGGCCCCAGCCCCAGGTCTTCCATTTTGTTTATAAGCGCATCAACAGTGACAATTATGGTGCCATTTTTCAAAACGACAACAGCGACCACACATCATAAAGCTCGTGTGTTTAATGGTTGGGTTTTAAGTTGCTGAAAGCACCCTTTGCTTGCTGACTTGAGTTCATTAGACACTGTCTGCAGGGCTCTAAACCAAATGTCTGATAAGAACATGAACAACAATCCCTGTCACTGACTAAATGTAATATGTATACAGGGCCATTGTACAGCTGTAGAACAGAAGGGCTACAGTGTACGGAGAGGGGCTGAACTTCATGGATCACTGATCTTCTCAAATATACTGCAGTATGTCACATCAGCACATCCGTATTGCATTTTACCCTCATCCTTAGTTCAAGCCCTAGTTTGCATTACCTTTACTGATGGCCAGACTATCTATAAGCTAGCTGGTGGGCTATCCATTTCACCAGTGTACATATATATGCAAAACTGTCCGGTGCAGGGCATCAATTAACTATGTTATATGGATGGTAGCAGCCTTCTCTAAAATAGTTATTTAATTATTATTATTTTACTGAAGGCAGCTTGTTTTTATATACATCACAGAAATTTTATAACAGTTGCAGGTAAACTGTCATGGTTGGTCCTTAAAATATTTTTTAAAACTATAAAATGTTCTATAATTCTGCATGTGATTTTTAACATTTAATATTCAAAATAAATCTCTTGCTGGTTTTAGAGTATTACATTGAACACTCCTGTGAGATTTAGATTGTTTAGTGCCTTTTCTTCCCTGATTTAAGTGTTTTTAAATCTATCAAACTCATTTTAAGGTTGATAAAATTCTGTAAGTAATTTGTATTTTTGACATTGGCTACCCAAAGCCTTTTACAAACCTGATGTATCACTTACTGAATTATTATTTATATACTGCAATCTTGTATGGACAGATAAATTGGACAAAAGTATTTGAAAGAAGTGAATATAGAGACCAGGAAAGTGAGAAAACATAGTGTGGCTGCTTTAGAAACGAGATGTTTTAGGGCATGTGTTTCAAATAACACAGTTTAGTTACTCCATTATTGTACACAAAGTTAGCCAAAGAAAGATAGCTGAGAGCTCCATCACTCCTCTTCGTGGAAGAGTGACTGGACATTGTTGAAGGTAGATGTGAGTGACAATCACTCAAAATGGCGGGGGGCATTTTGAGTTACCCCTAGTCTGCTGGTTCAGGCTTCTTGCAGAACGTAAGTGAATGAAGTTGGGGGGGGGGTTCAAAGTTTGAAATATTGTACATATACAAATATTGATTTGACATCTGTTATGTTAGAAACAGCAAGGAACTGAAATTACAGGTTAAACAGATTTATGCAGACTGAAACGAGCAACATCACATGCATTTTACTGTGGCTGAAAAAGTAAATGTTTTCCAAATCAGAGAACTAAAACTGGGTTGTAATTTTGAATAAAGTCTACCTAAAAGGTAATCGCTCCCTCCAAATCTCCTGTGCAACCCCAGAGGAAGCGGGAGATGAGAGATATTTCATGGGGTGGATTTTGCTGTCCCCTGTACATGATGACTGAACAATTAAATTATCCAGTAGATACAAAAATAAATCTGGACAATGTTGTAATAGTTTAATGTTGTAACAGAAATATTAAGACCAACACTGAGCACCAACCAATCCAAGTCATTGTGTAAGATGTGGTTGAAAATCTTGGATCATAAGTCCCTTATTGATCTTATCGAAAGCCAAGAATCTTGGAAGCTAGGATGGCTTCCAAACCATGTGAATGCACTCCAGTACTGAGTTATTAATTGCTGTACCTTAATGCTCTGGAGTTACCAAAAGAATATTGGTGTCTGGCTCTGCAAGTGCATTTTGTATGTAAATATGTATACGCATGTTGATTTGCCACATACCTGCCACTTTGACATGTGTCTATGTTGTATTTCATTTTGTAAATGATAAAACAGTAGTTTTGCACATAATACATTGCAATACTTTACTATAATGAATATGTTTGTGTATACAGTATGTGAATAGTCTGTATTTAAGTACTCATCCATTTTTTGCACTTGTAGGACATAGCCATTTTCTAGTTTCCTGAAACTATTCTTTAGTCCAGCTCATGGGGTTTGCTGTACATTGGAATCTGAGAGCTGGTTCACACACTCATATCTATCCCTTGATTATATATATATGTACCCATTAGGGAATCAAGACTAAATGTAGTCTCAAAGTGAATCAGGAAATACATCTTGATTCTAAGACTTTGAATGTTTAATAGCTAGTTTTGAGCTCTGGCTCTTGTTCCCCTGTGCCAATTGCTACTAGTAAACTTGTGCCAGCAATGGTCACTGTAGGGATCAGCAGAGCTCACACTGGCCAAAGGCACTCCGATCTCTGGAAGGTGAGGACATCTGGGACATCCTAAGGACAGTGACAGCTGTCCTTTAATCTTCTTCCATTTTATGCATATATCAGTGGTGTGCGGTCAGTGGATTAGGGGGACTAGGCTAGTCCCCTAATTTTTTCCCTGGCATCTCTTTCCTAAAGCCTGGGAAGCTTCTGCTCAGCTTAGGGAGGGAGGCGCGATGCTCCGACTGGTCCAAAAGCCCTTCCACCACCTTCCCAAAGTCCACAAATCTTTGGGCAGGAGAGCACCAGCATTCTATCAGGCCTGGTGCCTCCTTCCCAAAGCCTGGGAAGCTTCTGCCTGGCTTAAGGAGGGAGGCGCAATGCTCACACACGCAACATCAGGACATCACAACGGTGTGCCCGTTCCCCGTTCCCAATCACCCTTGCAACCTGGCGCCTCTGGCCCTAACTGTTCCCCTGTGGGGGGGAAAATCACCATATATCACTGGAATAAATGCTTAATTTTCCTGAAATTGGCACAAAAGTGCAGGAGATGACTCACAAGTGGATACTATATGTGGAAAAGTCCATGTTTCTGAAATGGTGAACTGTAACTGAGGAGTTGGATGGAAGAAAACACACACTCAGGATTATTTTAAGGTGGGTGCTTTGCACTCTGTTTTCCCTTCCAGAAACATTTTGGCCTTGAATCAGTATCTATTTATAACAATCTCATGTGCTTTGCTATGCTCCTATACACCCTTACAATTTGCTTCTTCGGTACAATTCTTGCTACTAGTAAACTTGTGCCAGCAATGGTCACTGTAGGGATCAGCAGAGCTCACACTGGCCAAAGGCACTCCGATCTCTGGAAGATGAGGACATCTGGGACATCCTAAGGACATAGTGACAGCTCTGCCTTAGACTGAAAATGACTTGTGTCATTTGATCTTCTTCCATTTTATGCATATATCAGTGGTGTGCGGTCAGTAGATTAGGGGGACTAGGATAGTCCCCTAAATTTTTTCTTGGCATTTTTTTGGTGAGGAGTTTGTTGAACAATTCTTCTGTACAATTTGCTTTTTCTCCTGAAAAACAAGTCAACACTGAAATTTTCGCCAATTTCAGAACCAACACCTAATTATTCTTCATGTCATTTTACTTAAAAATAAATAAATCAGAAGATTAGGCATACCCTGCTGGTGGTTGCTGTGCTTGAAATATCATTGCCTCCAAATCAACTCCCATCTTTTCTTTTCTTAATGGACAACACTGATGCAGTGGAAAAAAGGGGGAAATAGCTGCATTAAACTGAAAATCAGTGGACTGCAATGGGCAGAGAAAGAGCTGAAGCAGTCAAAAAGCTCAAGATAATGGGCATCTTTGTTTAATGGTGCACATTTCTTTAAAAATGTAATCATTAATTTCCACTCTTCCCTTAGGTGAAAACCTATTTCTTTCAATGGCTTGGAACAGGTGACAAAGATGCTGTCTGCATGATGGTTAAAGCAAGTTCCATCCTTGAAGAAGAAAAATGTGTTGTACAATATTGAGGCACTTGATAACTTTTAGAGAATGTTCACTGGTAGAAAGGAGTGGCAGAGAAGATTTATCAGCTTTAAAAACAAGTCACCTGAATATATTAGCAGAAAGTAATACTAAAGCAGGGAATGCTTCATTAACTATGAGATGTGTGATAGTTTGCATGTAAACACTACAGACTTCAATGAGATTAATTTGCTGGTAAGTGTATAGGAATGCAGGCTTAGAATCACAAAAATAAGAATAATCCAGCAACAGTTAAATCCAATATATTTCAAATGTGCTCAAAAATCTCCTGCATAAATCAACCAAGTTTAGGAACTACTGAGTGTCGAGGCTGCACAATGTATCTTTCCATGACTGAAAATGGATTCTGACTCTCATTGAATCTTAATGTCGAGATTCCCACCCACTGATCTTCCTACATTAAAGTTGGGTCATTAAGCAGTTTCTAGAGGCAGTGCTGTTACTGCTCTCATCTGTCAGGATACCTGTATTGAGTGTTTTTTAAGTGTAGGTCTGATATTTATTTAAACATAAGTTTATAATCCTTGCAATTCCTTTGAATTAGTGAGACATAATGGTGTTGTTCATTGGCACTGGGTGCCAGGGGCCCTGGGTGCTCCAATCCCCACAACATTCCCCACAAATTTTTGCACTGGGTCTGCTCACACTGCAGGAGTGTGCTAATGCTAGGCGCCTGCAGCGTGCGTGGCCTCGGGCACCCACGGTCCTGGGGCCAAACTGTTGGCCCTGGTGGTGGTGTTTTTGGTATTAGTATTATTTGAATTTCTTACCTGCCCTTCATGCTAAAGTCTCAGGGCAAGTTGCAAAAATATAAGATACAGTTAAAAAACGAGAATTAAAAATACAGTCACTAAAACCAAGGTGGGTCCTTAAAATAAACATCTCCATTGTCAAAGGTCAGGGTAAAGAGGAATGCCTTATTATTGGTTAAGGTTATGCTCTTAGAGAAGCCAGTCAGGGCCGTGATAGGGACCTGAAGCCAAGAAAACTGCACACTCTTTGGAATTAGTTCCACTGATAACGGTGGGACTTCTTATAAGTAAGCATGCAGACATGGCTCAGTCGGTAAAACACGAGACTCTTCATCCCGGGGTTGTAGGTTCAGGTCTAGAAAACCCTCGTGGTCCCTCCCAACTCTACAATTCTGTGACTCTATAGGAGGACTGACATACGTCCGTTTTTGAAAAGTAAAGAAAAAGCTCCGCAATTTTGGGGGGTGTCCTGGTTTTCACTCTTTGAAATATGGCAACCCATATGGATCTCTAGGCTCAGACTGCAGGGGGCGCAAAAGTCTTGGCGAGAGGCTAAACCCAACCAGCCGTGGGGATATATTTTAATGTTGCTCATCATAAAAGGAGGAGGGCAACAAATATGTTTTAATTTATGCAGGGCAGCAAAAATCCAAAATGCTGTCCCCTTTTCCCCCCCTGACAGAGACTCTTGGCGGCTTACAGAGAAAAGAACATCTAAAAACATAGGAAAGAAACAAACATTAAAAAAACATTAATTGCTGTCATAGGCACAGTATATATGTGAACAGGAAACGCGGAGGGCGGGCAGGCGTCACTATGTATTATGAGTTCTACACTTGCGCGCTCTTCCCTTTTTTATCTCTGTGGACAATTCTGACGCAAGAGGGCGTGGCTTCCGCGACTCCGTTTGGACCTTCGCTTCTTTCTCGAATGGTCGTCCTGGCAACCGACGGAACGGAAGTGGTGTAGTCGTTGACCGGCGCCGGCCAGAAGTAGTTCCGGGTCTTCCGCTGCTGTAAGGCTTCCCCGCCTCGCCGGGGGAGAGGATGACTTCGCTGCGGCCTTTCACCTGTAACGACCTCTTCCGATTCAACAATATGTGAGCGAGGAGGCCTCGGGGCAGGGAGGGGCGGCGGGGCTTCGCTTGGCTCGGCCTTCTCCGCCTGGGAAGCTGCTTCCGAGGCGGATCCTTTCGTGAGAGGAAGGGGAATCGCCTGGTCTCTGGCAGATGTGCACATCAGTTCCATGTCCTTCAGACCCGCCTTCCTCTCCTTTGGGTCCCCAGATGCTGTGGACTGCACCATCCCTGGTCCTGCCAGCTATGGATGATCGGAATTGTAGTCCAGCAAACATCTGGGGGCCCAAGGTTGAGAAAGCGCGTGCTGCCGTTCCGTCTCTTGACATTTGTGTGCCCAGGGTTGCCATTTGAGAAAAGGGAAAATTGAATTCTGCCTAGGATTGCCAAGTGCCTAGCAGCGAGTCTTATCAATTACAGTACTTGTACCTTTAAACATCAAAGTGATGAGCAGAAATCAGATGAAGCTTGTTGCAGATAAAGATAAGGATTATCATCTGCTAATTTCTGTAACCCAAGCTATTGTTAAAGGCACAGCTACAGTGGTTATTTTAAAATTTGGCAATTTAGTTGGCACAAGGAGATAGCTCTCCTCTATTGAATATTTCATGATCTCTTGGAATTAAAGGGATGTTAGAACTTGCCTCTTTGGTTATACTTTATTCCCTGACCCACTGAGTTGTGTACCCAGGGTAGATCACAAAATTAATAATTGTTCAACAAGCTAATTGAGGTTCCAGAATTGGTGTATGGGATGGAAGAGATTGAAAGGTTTGCCCCATACCCAGTTGTAACTGGCTCGAAGTTTCTCCCTAGTAATACTTTGGGTTTTTAATCAGTTCTTGTTTCCCACAGCAACTTGGATCCCCTCACAGAAACTGTATCCTTTTAAGCCTCAAGACCTCTGAATGCTAATGGCAGTACCTGTGAGCCTCTTCATACATTATACTACAGAAAACATATGTTTGTCCCTGAATATTTTTATCAGGGAGCTGCAGCTATTCCTGGCGTCTTGCAAGTGTACCTACATGAAAGAAATGTTTGTCATTGCATTCATTATTTATTCTTCTATGGGCAGTCCATAAAAATGCAATATATGGGGCAGCCTTGAGAAGCTTGTAATATGGAAGTTAGTATTGATGTCAAACAGCTGTGTGTTGTATTTATTATTTAATTATAAAATTTCCATCTCACCCTCCCTAAGGAGCCCAGGGCAGCAAACACCAAAATAATAAAACAATCATGTTTTTTTAAAATAAACAAAACTTATTTAAAACATTTAAAAACACTTAAAAGAGTCATATAACCCCACAGCAAATAATATCTGGGTCAAGTATCTCTTGACCATCAAATGCCTGATTAAACGGGAATGCTTTTCAGTTTCTCCTGAGAGTTAATAATATCGGCTTCCTACCCTCAGAAGTAATATTTTGAATGTATCACTTTGACTGTTCAAATTGTTTATACAATGTTTATTTGTAGTCCATATAATAATATTGTAAATCTCTGTGATGTTATCCCTATAATACAGGGGTGGCCAACTTCCAAGAGACTGCGATCTACTCACAGAGTTAAAAACTGGCAGTGATCTACCACCTTTTGGGGGGTTCAGGTCGAGGTTGTTGAACTTTTTTTAGGAAGGAAGGCCATCCATGTTTTGGGGGTTCGGGCTTTTTTTAGGAAGGAAAACCCTGTTTTGGGGGCTTCAGGGCAAAGATGTAGAGCATTTTTTTTAGGGGAGCCAAAGTTGCTGAGCTTCTTTGGGGGGAGCCAGTGATCTACCAGTGATCTACCACAGACGTCCAGTGATCTATCGTACCAGTAGATCACGATCTACCTGTTGGACATGCCTGCTATAATACAAATGTGTAGCCTTTGTGAGCTTATGGCAAAATTGAACAATACACTTTCTGATTCATAGCCCAATGTTCTCTTCCAATATTATGTCCAAGCTTAAATCACTTCATGTAAGAGGATCTGTATTTCCTTTTTTCTATAGAGTGTCTTAAGTCTCAAAGATTTAAAAAGTGTCATAGTCATCAATACTTATTTAGAACTGGTACATTTCAAGTGGTCAAACAATATGTATCTTAGTAACCCATCCAATAGCCTGCAAGGAAGATCAGTATAATTAGCCCCTTCTTTGCTGTGTGGATGCAGGCTGATAAATAGTGGTATAGTCGAAGCTCAGGAGAGAGATGAACCAGAGAATTATCAGTTCTTACTCTTAATTGCTATTCCTTCTAAAATGGGTCATTCCATATCAAGTGATATCATGTATTTTGTTGTAATGTTCACAATATTCAATATAACAAGAATTCTTTCAAAGTGTTAATTCTATCATGCAATAGCAAGCTATCAGTTGGCTTTGGAACACATTTTTAAAAGAAATGCCTGACTAGCTTTTCAGACACCTTTTAATTAAATAACTTTCTAAAGAAATGCCTGAAGGAACTGATATTATAACTTGTTTATTCTGTTATATCTTACTCCAAGAAGACCCATTAATCCTAAATAGAACCCAATAAGGCAGACATGTATGTACAATTTTTTTGTAATGTGATCCCATTGAGATCCCAATATGAAATTTTGCAGGTAGCTCTTAGAAATATTAAATAATCAATACAAATGTTTTGGAATTTTTAAATCATATTAATTTTTTAAATCATTTTAATCATTTTATTTTATTGCTATGGCTAGTGGCTGATGCAAATAACGATTCTTCTGAGTCTGATTTTACATCCTATGTTTACCTATGATATATTGTCAGAAATTTTATTGTTATTATTTTTTACTCAGAAACAGACAGTAGTTTTAACAATTATTTTAGTATCTTACTGTGCAAAACCAGAACTGTTCGGAAAACAGTTACTTCGGGGGTGAGCAACTTAGGGTCCCCCAGATGTTACAGAACTACAACTTCCATAGTCCTTTTCCCTTGGCCATGCTAACTGGGATGGATGGGAGTTGGAGTTCAGCAATAGATGGAGTGCTACAGATTGTCACCCCCCCTTGCTTATTGAGGTGATCTTTTCTTAACATGCAATACTCCATAGTATGGAATTCCATTTTACTTGCAGTACTTGGCTCACTGGCCTGAGTATTTTATTGTTGCAGAAGCTCCTGGTGGAGAACTGATGGGCTACAGTAAGTAGGTTAATTTTCCTTGTTTCTGTGTGACCAATCTTTGACTAACCCTTTAATTATTTGGCAGTAGAACTGCAACATTTACTCAGTTTTTAAGGGCTTTTTATCAACCATGAAGATGTCCTTGATAAATTGGAAAGAACCTTTTGTTAATATTAGTTTTAGTATGAGCATATAAAAACCACACATGTAAAGTAGCATCTTAAGGTTGCCAGCCCAGATGCCTGTAAGGATGAACCATAGCCCCCAGATTCACAGTCTTCATTTTTTTTAAAGTAAGTTTCTAGTTTTTATAATCTCCACTATGAGGCAAAAGGTACACATATTCTTTTTTTGTCTATACCACCCTTACTGACACCTCTCCCACCTTGCATCTTCTCCCCCAAAAACATGCAAAAGCCCCAAAAAGCTTGCATCTTCTCCCCCAAAAAGCAAAAACATGAGAGAAACGGTGCTATGCGCTTGGGAGAGGAGGAAAAGATGTATGTGTGTGAGAGAGAGAAGAAGAAGATTGTATGCATATGTGATCTGTGAGGGAGAGAGAGGTGTGTGTGTATAAATCTGTCTATGTGTGGTCAGAGAAAGAAATGGACTTGGGCAGAGAGAGAGATGTATGTGTGAAGTGTGTATATGAGTGTGTGAGCAATGCATGTGTGTCTGGTCAGTGAGTGTGTGCAGGAATGTGTGTGTGAGAGTGTGGTGGGGCCACCTTGGATATTTTCCCTGGTCCAAGGGGATGCTCTCTGTTATTAGCTAGCAACAGCATCATTGTGTGTATAGGACAAAAGACAATATTTTGTGATCTTCACAGTCAGGACCAGCAGGGTGTATTGACTTCCCTTGGTAAGCCTGAAGTTGTCTGTGTTGGAAGCAGCAGTGATAGTTCTCTCTCTAACTGTGATATGTCATGCCTCCCATAGCAGCCATTTTGTGACTAGTACTTCCTCAAAATTTGAAATGTGCCCCCTGGTCCAAAAAGGTTGGCAGCTTCTGTCTTAAGGTATTTTCCCTTCTCTCTCACATCCAGAATGAATGCTTCACCTGATGTGCATTCGGCTACAGCACATCCATATATTCGAAACACAAAATGTACTTCTTGCTTTAGTAATAGTTTTTACCATATGCAAATATATCCCAATTTAATTGATACATTGATTTTATTCAAACAAAACTCATAGTAATCAATTAGAATTTCTTTAATTGGGTTTCAGCCCTCCCATCAGATGTCAAGGAATAAACAGCTGACTTTTAAAAGACATCTGAAGGCAGCCCTGTTTAGAAAAGTTGTTAATGTTTGATGTTTTATCATGTTTTTAATATTCTGTTTGGAGCCACCCAGAGTGGCTGGGGCAACCCAGTCAGATAGGTGACATACAAATAAAATTACTACTACTACTACTACTTGGAAGTGAATACACTTACAATTATAGCTTTTGTTGTTCTCCTGCAGTTCCGCATCTATTAGTATCTTTCTAGTCAAAGAGTTACATACATATAGTGGTATCTCAGGTTACAGATGCTTCAGGTTACAGACGCTTCAGGTTACAGACTCTGCTAACCCAGAAATAGTACCTCAGGTTAAGAGCTTCAGGATGAGAACAGAAATTGTGCCACGGCGGCGTGGCGGCAGGAGGAGGCCCTTAGGTTGAGAACAGTTTCGGATTAAGAACCGACCTCCAGAACGAATTAAGTTCTTAACCTGAGGTACCACTTTATTTAGTATTTCCTCGTGGTGATAGGAAGGTGGCAAGAAGAGTCTGCTAGGGTACTGACCTGAATGACTGCTCTCTACCCACTAGAAACTCTGCTCAGGGTTTTAAAGTTCATTCACTTTAAAGCTGGTTTTCGGAGGAATAAGAGTTAGAAACATTCTGTTTCTTTCTTGAAATTGGAGACTCTCTGAACTTTTTGTTCAGTGCTTAATTTGGTATGTGTGAGACATTCTGGAATCTGTATAGTCCTGATGTTCAACTTCTAGTCTGAGTCCTTTTTAATTGCTTGCATCTGTAGCGAAGCATTTTTTCTGGTTTTATGTCAAATACCATAAATCCAATCGCTAAGTTTCTGTGGGATGGCCATGGTCTAGCCCAAACAAACTAACCCATTTTATCCAACTTTTCCTTGTAGTCATGGGGAAAGCAGAAGGTTCAGTAGCCAGAGAAGAGTGGCATGGCCATGTGACTGCACTCTCCGTTGCACCTGAATTTCGGCGGCTAGGTTTGGCTGCTAAGTTGATGGAACTGCTTGAAGAAATATCAGAAAGGTGAGGGATGCCTACTAAGTGTAAGAGCCTTAATTACCACATGATAAACATATCTTTTCCTCTCTTAGCGATGTATTGATCTGTTTGAATTCCTGTAGATTTATCGATGAGAACAGCTGAAGGCCTTATAATTATATGGGAAATTACTTTGGGGACTCTAAGAAAACAACTCAATGAGAGCTTTATGAAGTCAGGAGTGCATCATAAGGAAGTTTTGTTTTAGGAGTATTGGGGTGCTGCTCAGCTGACTAGTGGTTAAGACTCGTAATCTGGTGAACCGGGTTCGCGTCTCCGCTCCTCCCCATGCAGCTGCTGGGTGACCTTGAGCTAGTCACACTTCTTTGAAGTCTCTCAGCCCCACTCACCTCACAGAGTGTTTGTTGTGGGGGAGGAAGGGAAAGGAGAATGTGAGCCGCTTTGAGACTCCTTCGGGTAGGGATAAAGCGGGATATCAAATCCAAACTCCTCTTCTTCTTTTTGGCATCACAGCAGGGGGCCAGTAAAAAAACAACACAAAAAAACCCTTTTTTAAGGCAAATGAATAAATGGGAGAGGAGCCACATTCAACATTACACAATTACAAATGTTACATCTGCACAAGCGTAGAAGCTTGCTAGAGGAACAATCTCCCCTCTGCTCTCCCCAAGTGCTGTTCTAGGAGGACTTTCCTGTCCCTCCCTGAACCAACTTGGGGGAAGCCTTGGTGCAGTGCTTCCGATGCCAGTGTTTGCCCTTCAAATTAATCTGTTATATAGCAGTCACTATATCAGCACTGTTTCCACTACTTTAAGCTATGTGTTGCATCAAACTGAATTTCCTGCTTCTCTCCTCCACCAGTTAGCCCTCCAAATCTGCTTTGGGTTCCCCCAAATCCTCTGGATCAGATTTGCAGAGGGTGGGACTATGCTAGGAGAGGATGGGGATGTTCTCAGAAGTTGTTCCACATATACAAAGATTTAGTTTGATACATTCCTAGGTTGTCAAGAGTTCATTTTATTTCAGTATTTTAATTGCAATTTAGTAGTGTCCCATCGTGGTACAACACTGGCTGCATTTGGAAGCAATTATAAGCTATGGTTTATTATTACAGAAATGAGCCTGGTTCAGATTTGACTTCCTCCAGAGTAGCTGTGTTAGAACCTTTCTCTTCCATTATCAAATAAGTAGAATTTCACATTACTCCTGAATCCAGAACTCCTTGGCTCATCTTAATTATGGTATATTAAAAGAAGCTAGCCTCATAAAACAAATTCAGACATAACTCTAAACTGATAAATCAGGAGAGAAGAATGAAATAAGTACAAGGACGATGTTTTCCTAAGCGCATTTATTTAAAAGCAAACCATAGTTTGTTACAGCCAAACAAAATCATGGAATCAAACTTTGGTTTGTGCCAATTCCAAACCATCATTTTAACATCCACACAAATAGGCAAAGTGGGAGATGCTCGTTGGTTTCATTTTCCGTCTGCTCCAAAGTATTCTAACCCGAAGGCTCAGTGGCCTCTGGAGGCTGGAGCAGTAGCCTTAACTGATTATCAAGACAAACATCATACCAAATCAGAAGTACCCCTTTTTCTGGTTTGCCAGTTCAGACAAACTAAATGTAAACATGATTTGTCACGAGGAATGGCCTATTTGTCAGTTTGCCTGTTTAGTGCAGAAATCTTTCTTTTCATTATTCACTGCTTAGTTCTTATGTCTTTTATGTAGATTCCTGTGTAGCCTCTTACAAACTACAGGTATGTGGTTTTCTGTTAGTTATTTCGTCTTATTGTGTCATTTTCTTTTCTTAATGAAGAAAGGGCGGATTTTTTGTGGATCTCTTTGTAAGAGTGTCAAATCAGGTTGCAGTGAACATGTACAAACAACTAGGCTACAGCGTGTACAGAACAGTGCTAGAATACTACTCTGCCAGCAACGGGGAGCCTGACGAAGATGCTTATGGTAAGTGTTGTGCAGAAAGAGACACTTTGGACAGTCCTTGTGATGTAATAAATTCCCATGCAGTTAAAATGAAAATGTGAAACTCATTGACATATTGATTAGAATGAGCAAAGCTTTTGGCCCTAAGTGGGTGGAACAGGAGATGTGACTGAGCTGTGTGTGGCAGGGTATATTCCAGGCATGCGGAAGCCCGCTCTCCGCCCTTCAAGGACTCATTCCAGCCAGGCAAAATCACTTGAGGAAGCTGTGAGCCAGAGCTCTTGAGGGGCTGTGTCCTAGGCAGAGGAGTTGGAGCTGCCTTAGACAGAGAGACCTGAGGGCTGGAGGTTCCCCCGCTCTCGAGTAGAATGATAAGCCAGTGTAAGGGCACCACTGACCAAAGAGAAGTACTCTGTCTTCTCTCACTGAAATAGATGGCCGTATTATGTTGTAAATATGTTGTTAATCATTTTCCACAGATATGAGGAAAGCTCTGTCCAGAGATACAGAGAAGAAATCAATTATACCATTACCCCATCCTGTCAGACCAGAAGACATAGAATAAGCTTAAGCTGTGGATATTCAGTCAACATGTTGAAAATAACATCTTTGAAAGCATTTTGGACCATCTATGGAAAACGGTGTTTAATTATGAATGTACTTGGAAACCTGAGAGCAACAAGGAAAGTGTGTGGAGACACGGAGGAAAAGCTTCATTTTTAGGCTACTGGGCTAATGCCCCAAAACCCAACACAGTTTTGCAGCTGCACTATTGGTCGCTTAGGGTTTAATGTTTTATACAAAAATAATTAATTCCTTGGCTGTACAGAACTATTTCTAAAAATCTAGTAAATAAAAATTTTAGGAGCCTGGAGCTCATTGGTGTCACTCATTCATGCTTTGAGCATTGGAGCCTTAAAGTATATATTGAAAATAATAAAATCAACGGATTTCAAATGAATTCCTCTTGTACTTGATTCACTTTGTCAAATACAGGCAACTCACATATTACACTTATTTCACTTATGCAACCACAGCTTTTACGGGCAATTACGGGCTTACAGCAATTACGGGCTTACTTTGGGAAGGCAGTACGATGGCTCTGGGAAGCAGCCTTCCACCTTGCTGAGGGGAGGGGGGGTTCAGTTCCAGGGATTCCTGTCTTTATGCATTTATAAGTGGACACTCCCCCCCCCCCCCCGGAACCAAACCCTTACATAAGTCGAAAGTTACCTGTATTTAATTTAATCTGTTATTGATGGGCAGTTTGCCCTTTCCCTTTAATGAATTAAAAAGCATCATGAAAAGTTAAGTTTTGCTAGTATGAATGCTGTTTGAGTGATTCAGACTATTATTCTTGCCAGTAGCCGCTTCACAAAGTAGTACCAGTAAGTAGAGTGGTGCTACTATGTCACCTTACTCAGACAGGGTTCTTATTATCAGGAGCTCTGGTTTGTAGATAGGCTGCTTCTCTAGCCACAGTTACTAGTAATAGTATTAATAGTATCATGCAAGTAAGGTGGCTATAATCAGCACTCCTTAGCCTTGTTTTAATAGAATTTTGTACTCAGGCAATCCCAATCAAGAAAAACTGAACTCTGTGGTCAGTAAGAAATAGCTTTGGCATAAGTTTTGTTGTTTTCTATATTGATCCTCATTTTGGTACCCAGTACACACAGTACACAGATGTAAGAATAAATCTGCCATTACATAGAAGAGAACTAGATACAATGGGTGCTAATCCAAATGAACAGTGTCCCTAGAAGAACTCCATTAAACAATCACTATCAAGCGTCTCCTAGAAGCCAATTTCTCACTTGGAAGCCATGTATACCTCAAAACAAACTTCCAAAATGTTGTATTTCATAAGCCATTTGATAATAGGCTATAAAGATTTTACAGCCTGTAGGAGTGCTTAAATGGTCTATATCAGTGCCCATGGAATAGACCATGTATGCACCAGATTGAAGAAACATAAAATCAATAAACATAAGTTGCAGTCATCTCACTTTGCAGTAGTAATTAAGGCTAGGCAATATCTGGTTTTCAACACCATCTCATTCGCTAACCATCACAATATACCAGTATAGCATGATGTGTGAAATAAGGAGGGGTGGCTGGGCTGTGGAGGGAGGCTTTTTGTTGCATGATCTCCATGCTCTTTCTTAAAGCTCTGGGTGGTCCTTCCCAGCACAATCACGGCACCTGGGCTGGGGAGTGGAAAGAGCAACCAGGAGAAGGAAGGATCACACCGCTTGGGCTGATAGTGCTCTTTGCTTCCCAGCAACACGTCCTTGATCGCTGTACCTGGGCTGGCAGTGCTCGGCTGTCCTTCCTAGCAGGAGGAGCGACTAGGAGAAGGAAGGATGGGGCAAGCAGGCAGCGCTCTTTCTTGAAGCACCAACACCGTGGTTAAGGGGAGGTGCCGAGGCTGACTTCTCAAATTGCTCACAATTATACCGCCCCCTGAAGTTTTGAAGGCTGTTCACAATGTATTGCTGGGTCAAATATAATGAAACGGTTATCATGTGGTCTTCAAACAGATTTTGAATGATGTATCATTATATCACACAGGCCTAGCAGTAATAGCTCATTTCTCAGGCCTGAACCTCTCTGATCTATAGATTTTGTAATTGGGGCAATGGAAATCTTTTATAAAAGAATAAATTTCCATCTGTGAATAATGCTCCGAGGCTTTACTTCTAATTTTCTTTTCTGGTGCTGCCCATCTCTTTTCCCCACACATGGACACATAACATTACTACTACTAGATGAAGTGCTAATGGTTCTTTCTCACATTTCAGACATTGCCAGTGATATTTTTTGGAAATATTTATTGTATTCATTGGCAAAAATTCTGTACAAAATCAAACAGGGAAAGCAAATGTGGTATTAGGGACTGCTTTCATCCACATCCTTGTCTGGATCTCTCTCTGGATCATCATCTTGTTGCTGCTTCTTCCAGAGTTTAGCCATTGCAAGCAGTTTGAGGTTGGGCTGATTGGCAGCATCTTCTGGGAAGATGTAATCATAGTATTCTTCCCAGCCTGCATCAGACTAGAAGGAGAAAAGTTAACATAATTAGACACCCAAAACATTATGCCTGCTTGCTTCAGACATAAATTTTCCTACTCTTACTAGTGTTTCCATGCAATAGTTGATGTTTCATAGACATTTTAAAATAGCAGCATAATAGCTGCGAATTAGGAAGTTGCATCTTTGAGTGCACCCCCCCCCCTTTCCAGAAAAAGCTGCCCACTGAAAACTAATGCCAGGGAGAAGTCTAGGCTCCACCTGCCATGTGTTCTGGAAAACTTTTATATTGTTACTTGTGTGAATACTTAGGTTTTGGTTTGAGTGGTTTTTAATTTTTAGTGCATACCACTTCAAAAGCACTACTATGAAGCAGTACACAAATTAAGGCTGCTGTACATGTGTACCTGATAGCAAGTCCTACTGAACAACAGAACTTACTGCTGAATAAAATTGCACTGTAAATCAATGAATTGTGTGTGCGCACAGACACTTATACACGCCACACAGCCCACACTAGTATAGCTCACAAAGACCTTCACTTGATTCTGCTGATGTATAAATTGCTTCTTGAAAAGCCACCACCAAGCATGCAAAGCCAGGTCTCCAGCTGGTGCTCTTACCCCATCTTCGGCTTGAAGTTTCCTCCTCTTCTTGACTTTCTCTGGCATGAGTTTGTCCACCCTCTCTTTGCTGGATTCGGTTCCAAATTCCTCTTCAAAGTTTCTCCAGGATTCCAGAAGCATAAGCCTCTCCTCTTTTTCCTCACAATTTCTCATTGTTTTATTAGCCTCTTCATATACTTGCCGACATCGTGGTAAGCTGTCATCTTTCCCTGCTGAGAGTTCAAACTGAGCAAAACTGATCCACACCTACAGCAAAACCAAATAAGTCCATATTAGGGCATGTGGCAAATCTTTACGCAGGAAAACAGACTGCCAAAGGGTTTAACACTAATCCATTGTTATATAATGCATATCAAGTGCTCTGCTCCGGAGCTGTATATGTTGCATGGAGCATATAGCAATAAATAAGAGAATATGTTATAGAAGTGATAAAAGGTACAAATTCACTGATTGCTAGAATAGTCAAAACTATTCACATCCAATATCCTTGAGCACTGTGGATACAAGTTTATTTTGGCCATTAGAATTAAGCACTTTATTCTAGTGCTTAAGACCTCTAATTGCTTTGGATTTTTTATAGTTCTTATTAAAAATGAGCATTGAATTAAATTATTTTATTTTATTTCTAAGTGTATTACTTAGAAGTCAGATTGCTCTCAAAAGCACACACAAAAATAAGAATTTTTTTAAAAAACTGGGTAAGGAAAGGTGAGGGAGAGAAAGTACCATCTGAACAGAAGAATTGTCATACATTTTGAATGGAGGAACAAGACACATATGGGATCTGCTAAACAAAGACTGTATTGCCCAGTAGCTTCAGAGGTGATTGTGAGTGGTGTCTGGACAAAGGTATGAAGATGTGGATTATGGAGGTGGTCTCTAATTTAGTCAGTACCTATACCAGAGGCATTAAAATTTAAAATGATGGATGGCTGAATTCCCTATCCACATTTCACCTCACTAAACTCCGCTTGACAAATGTCATGGATATAACAGGTTGTAGCTCCACCTTGCGGCCGAAGACAGGAAAGGCAGACTGTCTATTGGACCATCACTCCAACTGGAAAAAATACAAGCTGTCCCTACACTGTTGGCAACATCTACAGTGGTACCTCAGTTTATGAACTTAATCTGTTCCGGAAGTCCATTCTTAAACTGAAACCATTCTTAAACTGAGGCGCGCTTTCCCTATTGAGGCCTCCCACCGCCGGTGCCCTTCCACCATTCAGATTCCGTTCTTAGACCAAGGTAAAGTTTGCTAACTGGAACACTACTTCCAGTTTTGCGGAGTTCGTATAGCGAATAGTTCGTAAACAGGGCTGTTCTTAAACCGAGGTACCACTGTATTTGCTTTTCAATATGTAGTAGTAAGTTGGCTTCTTTTCTCTATTGGTTCCAAAGCCCTGAAGATGGATCAGTTTGGGTATGATGTGGGCCATGCTAGATGCTGTTTAAGAGCTTGATAAGTTCTCCTGGCCTATATTGTCCCAGGCCTTAAAATTCTGTAGCTATTTTAATGGCAACCCTATCTAAATAAACTCATTCATTTTCTAAGCAAACCAGAATTAAATTAACAGTTCTATCAAGGTAGCCTAAATTGCAAGCTTGCGGACTTCTCCAGTGGGCTTACTTGAGCTTCAAAAAAACTGCACACAGCCTTGAACTACAGTGGAATTTAGTTCTGCCTAACCAAGTACATACCTTGACATGCTGCGTTCTCTGAAGCAATCGCCTATAAAGATTTCTTGTGTTCTCATATTCCTCTTGTTCAATTTCAAAGTCAATGTAAGATTTCCAAAGAACCTAGTAGGAAAGCAGACCGGCCAGTTATTAAGGTACAGCAAAGCGAACATTCCCACATAAAAAGGTTGTCTGGGCAATCAGCTGCAGCAGACCATTGCACTTTGTATTCAAAATCCAAATCTGTTTTTTACTCCCATATTAGCTGAGTTACAATGTATTCCCTCCAGAGAAAAATAGGTTGCAGAGCACAGCAAACTCCAGCACCCCTCTTACCTCTGGCATGTCTAATCGCGGCTGGCCAATAGCCAACTCATATATAGCTCTGGCCCTATCAACATCACCAAGAATGGTTTCTAACTCTGCAAACTTGATCCATGATGTGCAGTTTTCAGGTGCGAACTCTAGAAATTTCTCATACAGTTTCCGGCAACGATCAAACTCTCGTAGCTGCAACTCCAGTTCAATGTAGCCTTTAAACAGTTTGTTCTTTGGACATTTACCTATGGATGTTCCCTGTAAAGAGTAGAGTCAGAAATTGCCCAAAGCCTGTTAGAGAAAGAGCACGAGATTCAAACATGCTTTTTTGAGGCACACCCAAAATTACAGTGAGTGGGCTTCTAAGGTCTGATTCTCACTCCCAACTTTGACCTGCCCTGACAACTACAGCTGCTATCATGGTTAGAGTGTTGTATTTTGGGCCTGTTGAATAAACATTACAAAAGAAGGTCAGACCTGCCAGTAAATGTGTGCAGGAGGAAGGAGAGACAAAACTTCTGGCACCTCAGAGAATCAAGTGGTCTTATGGCTAACGGTGTTATAAAGACACTTCCTTAAATAAAAAAGCCAATTACCCCGTGGTGCTGATCAGGCCCAGTGGGTTCCTTTTCCTTACCAGAACTTGGTTAAAGAAGCAGACTAGGGATGAAGCATTTCTATAGGCTAAATCAATTTGTCGGGAAGGAAGTGGCCTGACCCTCCCCTTCCAGTTCAGCTTAGAAACCCCAACTGGATAGATCAGTTCATCCCTGGGGACAAATGCAAATGATCACTGGTAGAAGGTTATCTATGACACTGGGAAATGCAGTGTTACACTTAACCCTCACTTCAACAGCTAACAACAAAATTCGAAAACTGCCCCTTACTTTCAGTAACTGTATAGCCCCATAATTATAGAATTACAGAGCTGGAGTAATACTGTTGCTTTTACATGAAACAAGATAGCAAGTTTTGTTATCTGTAACTTGTATTATTGTTTTGTATGCAAATACAAATCAATAAACATTTTTCTTTAAAAAATGTCAAATCATGACAGATCAGCTGATCACCCTCATTGTATCACAAAGGAATTAACTTGGACAACCACTTTATTTTCCTTACCAATGCTTGCCTGGCAAACTGGAGATTCTTCTGTCTTATTTCAAATTGAGCATACAACAGCCATATTTTGGCAAATGTAAACTGAAAAGAGAGACAATATAAAGATTCTCTAAGAGCAATGCCTCCAATTCAACTAAAATAAAGTCTTCTTAAATATACCAAAGCAGAAAACTTGTCCCAAAGAATGGTTATTAACAAACACAAAGCATTTCCCCTGATAAAGAGTTTTTCTGAAACACATGAAAAGCCAAATCTGTGTGTGTCGCTGCAGTGATGGCAGGGGGTAAATTCTGCAGAAAATTGTCCAGTGCTTTCTTTTCCATTGAATATTTTGTTTCATGAGTTCAATAGTAACAATTAATGGATGCCAGTTGCAAATAAATATTAGAAAAGCTTTGCAGTTTCAAAATTCTTAGATTAGTTTACAAAATAGAAGTAAATACATTGCCATATAATATCACTCTCTAGGGACATCAGAAAATGTTCTAATTTGCACAGGCAATTTTCCAGTTCAAGTTTTCCCAGAGAACTCACATCATTGTGTAGCTGTCTTTTTTGTCTCTGGCAAGCCTATGTTCACTTACCTTACTGCAAGTCCCATGGGGCAAAGTGTAACTTGTTTCTGAGTGGATGTGGGAGAAATCAACTGCAATCAGCTTTTATTGGTTCAGTGAACCATAGCCAAAACTTTAGCGAATATTTCTATACAGGGGGACTCTTGAACTCAGAACTGAGGTGACAAATGACCCCCACTCACACATGTACACCCTTATGTACGAACCCCAGACATACAACAGAATGTAGTACCTTTTTATGAGGAATGAGTTCAACACAAGCTTGATACACTTGTCTTGTCCGCTCTGGATCCTGAGAAAGAACACATTCTATTTCACATATTCAGAACAAATGCTTCTAAGCAATTACATTCAGAGTGCCCCTTAGGAAAATTGCCTATCTTGTTGCCTGTGTTAGTTATACTACTTAAACCTGTACTCCTGCTCCAGAAACCAAGAACTGCTTACAGCTCTCCACAACCAGCCTTTTCCCCCTTCTCTTCCTGTCCCCATTTCTCCTCATTCCCCCTTTTACTCTCTAGGGGGTTCAAAATATAGCTGCTATACTACTAATTGCAACTAGATATTGGGAACATATCACACCAGTGGCTCAAAGTGTTTCAGTGCTTTCTGCTCCATTTTGGAGCACAATTCAGATTCCTTTAAAGCCCTATGCAACCTAGGGACCATTTTCTTGTACACCAAACTGCCCATGCATTGAGATTGTTTAACAGGACCTCTGGAAGTAACCAGAGGGTGAAAGTAACGAGGTGCTCCTTTCCCCTATTGCACCATGGCAGTGGAACTCTTTTCCCAGAGATGCTCACATGGTGCCCATGCTGTTATCCTTCTGGGCACTGGGTGGAAACCTTTTTACTTCCAAGGCTTTTAAATAAATGATGTGTATTTTTATCCCTGTTTTAGTTTTTAAATGCTGCTTTTAATCATTGTTCTACTGTTTATGTTGTTCTGATTGTTACAGTTTTTTTAATTGACAGTGGGGGGGCAGAATTAATTGAAGGGCAGCAAATGGGTTTTTGCACACTTGAATGAGTCATCATCTATACACATACACACACACACACACTACAAAGTAATAATTTATTTAAAAACAATTCCATAGGTAAACACAAGTCACATTTGGTTACTCAGAAAATCAAAGAAATTCAGGAGTTGTACCTTTGCCTCTAGCTCTTCATACAGTGCATAATTGATCCACAGATAGATATACCTCTTCCAGTGCCTCTTTTCTTGAATTGGAGGAACATTGGAAATGGCTCGTTCATAAACTTCACGTACAGCATCAGGATCCGCATCACTTTCCACAAGCCTCAGGTAATCAAACCAGGCATCATAATTATGTGGATTAGCCTTTAAGAGAGAATAGAGAACAACTTCAGAAATACAAACTCTTAGTAGTATTCTGGAGACGGCAGTTCAGGGAACTGTCATAAAAGTTTGTGCTTCCATTGGCCCCCAGCAGTTGCTGCACTCACTTTCACTTCTTCTTCATATTGGAATCTTCTCTTGCTAACTATAATATCCTCGATTCCTCGTCGGTCCCCAAACTTCTTCTCAAAAATGGTGTAATTTTTGAAGAGCTCTTGAGCTTCATGCTTTGGGATTCTGTCCAGGGCGTATTTATAGATTACTCTCACCCTTTCAAACTGGAAAAAGCAACAGCTTAGAAAGCAAGGAGAAATATGCTCTACATAAATGTATAGTACCACTCTCTGGCACAAGCTTTTCAGTTAAAGGATAGGCAGATGATCTTGGGAAAGATCCCTGACTGAGACCTTGAAGAATAAACAGTACAGGGCTAGATGAACCAACAATCTGACTCCGTGTGCACTGACTCACAACTCAAATCCTCAGCCATTTCTCAGAGTAAAGTTCTACAAGGCAAGAGATACAACCATCAGCTTGGGCATATAACAAGGTTCTCATTTTGCTCTAATATATATAAGCTAACATTTTTTATAAAACCAAGAAGTTCTATGTTGCACTGTGGTCCAGTTGCTAGAAACTGACAACAGAAACAAATAGACCCAAGTCACAATACTTAAGCAATTTATTTGGAAGTAATGTTCTACTGAAATAATGTTATTTGCATTTTAAACAGTTGAACAGTAGAACAGTTGAAGGAGCTGGTTATGTTTAGCCTGAGAGGAGAGATGAAAGTCGTCTTCAAATATCTCAAGGGCTGTCACATGGAAAATGGAGCAAGCTTGTTTACTCCTGCTCCACAGGGTAGGAACTGAACGAATGGTTTTGAGTTACAAGAAAGGAGATTCCAACTAAACATCAGGAAAAACTTTCTGACAGTAAGAGCTGTTCGACAGTGGAACAGACTCCCTTGGGAGGTTGTGGACTCTCCTTCCTTGGAGGTTTTTAAGCATAAGTTGAATGGCCACCTGTCATGGATGCTTTAGCTGAGATTCCTGCATTGCAGGGGGTTGGACTAGATGACCCTTGGATCTCTTTCAACTCTACAGTTCTATGATTCTATGAATCATGCCCAATATGTAAAAATTTAACTTTTTTTCCATTCCCACTTCCTCCCACAACCCTCAAACTGCCTTGAGATATTGAGAAAGAAAATGAATGAAGATGTTTGGGCTTCACTTGCTCGCTAAGGTATAAATTTTTTTAAAAACATACTTTTGATTGCAAAATGCAAGCTATATTTTCCAATAAGCAAAATGTTACCTCTTTCTGGTTCTCTTCATATTTGGCAAAAGCTACATACAGATGCTCATTCATATGTTCTTCTCCAAAAAATTCTACTGCTCTCTCAAATACTTTCCTTGCATGGGCAAAATAACTATGTTTTTCTTCAAAACGGGCATACTTGATCCAGTTCTTAACATCGGGATGCACAATGACAAGTGGAAGATGTTAAGGAATTCAAAGTATGAAGAATTTCATTTTAACATCTAACTTTTAAGAATAAAATGCAACAAATATATTACCGTATATACTCGAGTATAAGCCGACCCGAATATAAGCCGAGGCACCCAATTTTACCACAAAAAACCTGGGAAAGCTTCATAGGAGCCACTGCCTGCCTCACTCGAGTATAAGCCGAGGGCGGCTTTTTCAGCACAAAAAATGTGCTGAAAAACTAGGCTTATACTCGAGTATATAGGGTATGCAAGGATAACAAAAGGATGGCATAGTTTTATATTTCCTGGGGAAACAGAATGATTTAGGATACAGATCTAAGATTTTGGGAAACTGGTAAATGCAGCAAGACTCAAATAATTTGTTGTTTTTAAATCTCAATCAAGCTGGCAGCACTTTAGGGGCACCTACATCCTATATAGGGACACGGTGGCGCTGTGGGTTAAACCACAGAGCCTAGGGCTTACCGATCAGAAGGTTGGCGGTTCGAATTCCTGCAACAGGGTGAGCTCCCGTTGCTTGGTCCCTGCTCCTGCCAACCTAGCAGTTCGAAAGCACGTCAAAGTGCAAGTAGATAAATAGGTACCGCTCCGGCGGGAAGGTAAACGGCGTTTCCGTGTGCTGCTCTGGTTCGCCAGAAGCGGCTTAGTCATGCTGGCCACATGACCTGGAAGCTGTACACTGGCTCCCTCGGCCAATAATGCGAGATGAGCACCGCAACCCCAGAGTCGGTCACGACTGGACCTAATGGTCAGGGGTCCCTTTACCTTTACATCCTATATAACCTCCAAAACACTTTTGTGCATGTGGGTCCTGATGTGAAAGCAAATCCCTTCCTTCCAATGTAGCATGCTTTTCACGTTTAAGCATGTCTCCTGTTATGTTACCCTCAACCCAACAACATTCAAGATAAAAACTGGTTTCTTCAAAGCCTAATTCATACCAGGCAGAATTAGTGAAAGCATTGCGGCCACTGAGCATAACTGCATGCACAAAATGTAGTCTCATCCAACAGGGAGCCAAGGTGCACCTATGTCTGCATAGGATCATGCTTTTGGAATGGCATCTTTTGCTGCTAAGATTTAGTAGCAGATGAAAAGGTAACACACAGGGCCTAATTGTCTCTGAAGTGATACACTTGTATCTGGCCTCTAAGAATTCAGATGGCAAGTGAATAATCACATGACTGAAGGCTCCTTCAAAGTAAAAACAATACTCCTCAACATAGGAAATTAGCTGTCGGGAAGACAGGTAAGTTAGTACCCTTCTCCTTCACATCCAAATTCCTATAATTTCTATATTCAGCAGATAACCAGGTTGAAAAGATGCTGCTTTCATTTGGCCTAAAGACAAAATGTGAACAAAGCAACAACAGAAAAGTAAAACATTAGGCTGAAATAGAAGCAGCCTCAAAAGGATATATCTCTCATATATAGAGCGTGCTCTGTCCACCTCCTTGTATCTCAGCTCAAAGTTAATGTAAGAATGCCAGGATTGTTCTTCTGGCTGCCATTCCATCCAGCGCTCAAACACCTGGCGGGCTCCAGCAACATTTCCCAGCATCTCTTCCATGTAAGTATATTTGTACCTTTCCAAATAAAAGCAACGTAAGAAGCTTAATCCAGGCTAATCACTCTTCACACATAAATCTATGTTCTAGTTAATATCTTTTTTAAAAATCACATACGGTGCTTAAATATAGTGCTTCCACATTTGGTGTCTAGCACACCCTAGTACAGATTCCTATTTTGGATCCTGGTCATCTCCCAGGGCAAGCAAATAGTTCACCAGTAACTATGCAAGATGCAGTGACATCTCTTTTTCAGAAAAGTACAATCTATAGAATACAATAATTTCCAATTACACTTTCCAATACAGTATTTATTTTTATCAAATAATTTTCAGATGATCAGAAATAGATGCTTTGTCACCCATTTAGAGAGGAAAATATACTCTGGTTTACTGATTTGTCTGCAAAGCAGCAAACCATACTTAGCTTACCAGAACTGGTTGACTCTTGGCAGAGTAGTAATAGCACGATCCCAGATGTTTCGGGCATGATTAACTTGGCGGTTCTTCATTTCCATCTCGGCATACTTCAGCCAAAGGGTGACATTTCGGTAGTCTACATCTAGAGCACGTTCGTAGATGGAACGAGCCCTGAGAGCAAAACATTGTTGAAATTAATATATATGTGATTCATACTATAGAGAGCTGGGCACTGTAAGTTATTCATACAGCTGATGGTGCTTGAAAGGCAACTCTTAACAAAGTACCTTTGTACTTCTTTGAGGCTTTCCTCCCATTGTGCGTACTTGATCCAGTTACTGATAACTGTCCGGTTTTTTCTTATGTTATCTTCAAAGGTCTAAGGGAGAAAAGTAGAGTGTGTAACTGTACTGTGTAACCAAAAGGAGATTGATAAGGAATTTAACTGTCTTGAGTTCTGTTTGTTTGTTTTTTAATCATGGAGAAGTATTCAGTCAGGTCATTTAGGTCCAGCATACCTTAAGGACTGTCTGATTCCTTATAACCCTGCCTTGATCACTGAGGTCTTCAGGAGAGTCTATGATAGTGGGGTCCCATGGCTCAGATGCACAACTATGTATTCAGTATTGTGTGCCCAACTCTGTAGAATTCCTTCCCAGCTGAGATCAGACAGGCCCCCTCCCTGTCAAACTTTTGGCACCTTTATTTCAGCAGGCATTTAATTTTTTATGGCTTTCCTGATTTTATCTTTATTGTAACTTTTTAACTTTACCATACACCGCTTAGAGACTAAGGTGTTGAATGATATATGTCAGGCATAGGCAACCTCGGCCCGCCAGATGTTTTGGGACTACAACTCCCATCATCCCTGACCACTAGTCCTATTAGCTAGGGACGATGGGAGTTGTAGTCCCAAAACATCTGGTGGGCCGAGGTTGCCTATGCCTGATATATGTTGTTGAAAGAATAATGACAAATACTGAAATGCCACTATTGAAGAATAATTTTATCAATCTATCCACTGATAGCACTTCTCAGAAGCAGCTATCTTAGAGAACACTAAAGGTAAAGGTACCCCTGACCATTAGGTCCAGTCGTGGACGACTCTGGGGTTGCACGCTCATCTCGCACTAAAGGCTGAGGGAGCCGGCGTACAGCTTCCGGGTCATGTGGCCAGCATGAGTAAGCCACTTCTGGCGAAGCCAGAGCAGCACACGGAAATGCCGTTTACCTTCCTTACCTATTTATCTACTTGCACTCTGACGTGCTTTCGAACTGCTAGGTGAGCAGGAGCTGGGACCAAGCAATGGGAGCTCGCCCCGTCGCGGGGATTCGAACCGCTGACCTTCTGATCGGCAAGCCCTAGGCTCTGTGGGTTAGACCACAGCGCCACCCGCTAATTTTCTTATATATCATCATGTTCCCCAAAAACCCCAGCAAGTGACAACTGCATATGAAGATATGTTCTTAATAGCTAGTGGAAGTCTAGAGTAGCTCTTCCACATGTATAGAACTCCTTCCTCTGGAGTGTCCCCAGAATGAAACCTTTTAGGAAGCTATGTATTGTATGGTTAGCGTTTGGCAGCTAGACTTAAGCTGCTAAGGGAAAGGGTTTTTTCAGCTTACAGTACGTTTCAACAAGTTATTACACATCAAGAGATTCTGGGATACAAGTTCAAATAAATAAAACCAAATATTTAGCATTAGATCAGCATGATGTTTACTTGCCTTTCTTTTTCGAAGTTTATAATCATTTAGCTCCTCTTCATCTGTGATCTTCTGCTGAGGAGGTGGGGGAAGAAGCTCAAGTTCTCTTTCTTTAGCTTCTCTTAAAAGCTGCTCTGCTGTGATCTGCACCTCAGCTGGGGCTTTGTTTTTCACCTGGGGAACAAACCATTTCTTGTAACGACATATTTTAGCATTCTATGCTAATTGTAGAAAGTAAGTTCATAAGTTAATACAAAGCAGCTAGGCTTGGAAGTTAGTTAGCTTATAATTTGTAATGAATTGCAAACAGATTAAGAAAATATACTAAACCATAACTTCACTTGTCAATCTCGTTAAATATTCCACAACTAAGAACTTGATTCACTAGGAAATGTTAAAAAGGAAAACAGTGACCAGTGTAAAAAAGTATTTAAGCAAGCATACTTTTTGAGAAAAGATTATGGCAACTCACTAACAGGTAAATCGTTTTTTAAAGTTTCATAATGGGATGCTGAATCATGCCATTGCTACACCTACTTTATAAATTTGTATGCTTTATATATCAGTTTAACTGTCATGGCCTCCTCCAAAGAATCACATAATTTATGCAGATGTTGATGATTCTGTTACCGTAGCCCTGCTACAGTTCTCAGCTTTTCCAGATAGTAAACCAGTTGATATCTGCAGCACAGCAGTGCCCAGAGTTCACAACTGATGCAATGAGCAAATATGTGGCCTTTTAGTCGTGAAGCATAGTATATGAAAAATCTATACCATGGTAGATTAAAAATAAAAATCTGAGATTTGGGGAAATACTGACATAAACTAATAAACAGGGTAATTTTAGGGCTGCACCTGAGTACTTGTAAGATTTTGACATTTTGAAGTTTTCAGATTCGCCTGTGCTGTGAGTTTCAAGATACTGATTTTATTTTATCTATGTCATTGTTTGTTTTTATAATGGTTTGTGTTTTTATAGCTGTAATTTTTAATTCACTTTTCGAAGTACACCACCCAGAGAACCTAGTATATATTTTTAAAATTATTATTTTTAGATGATTTTTTTAAAAAGAAAATTAGAAGACACCTATAATTTTTGGCATATTGTTAATGATGGGTGATGTACAACTTTAGTCATACTCAGAGTAGACCCACTAAAATCAATGGTCCTGCTCAGGAATATGATTTCATTGGATATCACACAATGACTGCAATGCAAATAAATATAGGGCATTTGTCCTATCTTGGTTCCTTAATTATCCAACAAATCAATTCAATGTATTGGACAAATACTTCGAGAAGTATTGTTTTTTCAGTAAAAGTATATATATATTTTATGTAAAAAAAGTATATATATATTTTATGTAAAAGTACCAGAAACCTTCTGTAATTCCGCACAACACTGCAACAGATGTTCTTAATATTTTATTTTATTCTTAAAATAAGTTACCTAGAGGGCTTCTTGTGAAACAGAAATATATGGGCAAAGTCATTTTTTAAAAATCAATAAAGTTCACTCATGCTGATGCTATGATAGAAATAAATTTTAAATAAATTCCTTCCAGTAGTACCTTAGAGACCAACTAAGTTTGTTATTGGTATGAGCTTAATGTCAGCCATGACAAAATGCAATCTTTCAGGTCAATTTGCCTTTCAAAAATCAAAAATTAAGTCATTCACCAGAAGAGGAATTAACCCTTTCTTTAGACTCACACAATCTAAATGATTCAATTTTGTTTGACGTTTTGGTTGTTCCATTCTTATCAGAACACTTTTTGATTCCAAGATGTGATCTATTTATAGCATTTTTAGTTATTTGTAATTTGGGAATTACACGAGTTTTTTACAGACATTGTTTTTGCTGTCAGGAGCAATTTCTCATTTAAAAAAATCCTAATAGATAATTGTACATTTTGCATGAATCATGATGATCATTAGGAAAGGTAGAATTAATCAGCATGCCCTCTACCAATGCCCTGCAATTTAGATGGTGGTTGACTGCATGCAGTTTGACACAATGTTGCCAGATAGGGCAGATGTTGCCTCTGCATTCAACAATAAAAAATAATGTCAATCTATATAGTTTTACTGTGGTCACAATAAAAATCCTTTTTGGTCCACTTGTTTTGTGCTGCTCAAGACAGCAAATGGTTGGGTCATCCAAAATGTGCTTAATAAAAGGGTGGTGGCTATACTTTATTTCAACTTCTCTTTCAGGGAGGGTGGCAAGATACAAAGGACTCCCATTCGTTTTAACAGTTGTGAAGGAAAAGAAATTTCAGCAAATGCAGCTTTTCTCGCCTTCTGCACAACAAACTGTGCCTGCTAAAGTTCCTTCTTCTCTAAAAAAGTAAAACAAAACTACTTTATAGCCCGCATCTACTCAGAACCAAATCCCACTATAAAGCGTCCTCCTAACCAAATGTGCATGGAATTTAAGCCTGGTCCTCAAAAGCAAGCCCCAGTCCAAATGTATTTTTGTGCTTTTATACCGTAAGCCATCCTGTGATGCTTGGATGAAGGGTGGCATATACATTTAATAAACAAAACAAAACAAAACCCCTCATTTAGGGTTTCAGTATGGTCAAACCTAGTAGTGTTGCTTTATTTCTGAATAAGCATGCAGCTCCATGGGGAAAGGTTGTATTTGTGCGGTTGAGCCAATAGGAAGTATCCCTCCTATTTTGCTGTCCCATTTTGCAAGTGCCAAAAATGAGGCGAGGGCATTTGGACTGCCTTCTAGTAGAGTGAAATTAGGGGGCACGAAATTCACTGGCAGCAGCAGCAGCAGCAGCAGCAGAGTTCTGCTGGTGGCCATCATCTGGGTTTTGCTTTCCCTCCATGATGGGGGTTACAGCTCCCAGGCTCAGTTCTTAATCGCCGCCGCCTTCCCACATGCTTCCTCCTCCCACGAAGTCCACTGAGGCCCAGGCCCGGATAAACGCGCACAGGCCGCATCCCGTTCCCCACCTTCGCCACTTTAGGGATCCGCTGCTTCCCGGCCGCCGTAGACGCCATCTTCCCCACCCGTCTCGAAAGGATCTCCCGAAACTCCGGTCCCGCCCCCTCACCTTTGACCCTGTTAGCATCCCAGCATGCCGCGCGCGGCGGGAGGCCGGGCCTCTGCGTCGCCATAGCAACGGCCAAGCGCGACCGATCCAGTTCGGGAGCAGAGCTCGAGCCCCTGAAGAAACCGGGCGCGGACGGGCGGCAGCCCCGGCTGGGAAGGTGAGTCCCCGGCTGTCACCCATGACGGCACGGGCATTGGCCGAGCAGAGACTAGATGACCCTCAGGGACCCCTTCCAACTTTACATGGCCATGATTCTAAGCTGCTCCTCACCCGGCGTTTGCTGCTGCGACACCTGGGAGGTTTGTAGGATCCCGCCATTTCGGAGCCTTAAGACAGCAGGCAGCGTGAAAAAGGGTTCCCAGGCTGCGAATGTTCTCACGTGCATGAAATGTTACGCGGAGGTCTGCACTTGCCGGGTGACCTGTTTTGCAGAGAAGAACTGGGAAGAGCGACATCCGGAACAAGGGAGGAATGAAGCGTTAGGAGCGAGGGGGTGAAATCACATCAGCCTTAAGCAATGGTTGAAGAGGGAATCCCAGGCGGGCGGGCCCGAGCAGCAGGTGGAGACCAGCCGTGGGCGAGGCGGGCCTTGGAGGGAGGAGGCAGTTGCCTCGCTTTGCTTCCCGAGTGGGCTGGCCCTGACCGTGGCTGCTGCCAGCGCAGGAGCTGCTGAGTCTCTGTCTTAGTTCTTATGTTAACTGGGAGGCTGGCTCTCTCTCAGAAGTAACTTGCTTATCTGGGGTCAGAGAGAGAATAGTTCTTGGACTATATTAAGAATAAGACGTTAAAGGAAACTGAACTACATTGCTAGTTAAAACAAAATAAAATTAAAAAAAATTCCTTCCAGTAGCACCTTAGAGACCAACTAAGTTTGTTCTTGGTATGAGCTTTCGTGTGCATGCACACTTCTTCAGATACACTGAAACAGAAGTCACCAGACCCTTATATATAGTGAGAGGGTGGGAGGGGTATTACTCAGAGGGGTGGTGGAAATGCTAGTTGTTGGTTTGTATGTAAGAGCAATGTGTTGGTTTGTATTTATGACGTGTGCTTTTTTGTACCGAGTTTAAATACAATTTGCAGAAAAACTTTGGAACTCTTTCTTGGTGTGGGGAATTTATTGATTCATACTCCGTCCAGGGTCCAGATCAGATAACTCTGCTCACAATAACTCTACCATCTTTCTCTGTTACATAAGGTCTGTAGAACAGCCCAAGAACAGCAATGAGGTGATAAAATTCAGTACTGTTTCAGCCTGCAGGTTGGAGATGCTCATGTCTTGTAATGATCTCCACGTAGTAAGCTAGGGCATCACCGGGAAAGGTTTATGTGCTTTTATTTGTAATTATTTGTATGTTTTTAATAGATTTTATATATGTATCATTTTAATTCTATCAATGTTTAATTGTTTTTAATGATTTTTTTCTACATTTTTAGTGGTTCTTATTTTGATCTGTAAGCTACCTTGAGTCCTGTCTTGGGACAAAGGCAGGGTATGTATGTATATATGTATAATTAATTAAGGTTTATAATTATCCTCTCTTTGATGTGCCACTTACAATGTGTAGGGAACTTTTTGTGAGAGAGAGCATTTAATATGACCTCACCCTTGCAGATTGTAGTGACAGAATTGCACTTGTTAGTGTAACCTTTCATGTTTTTAACTCCTTTTAACACTCAGTAACCCAGGTGGCGCTGTGGGTTAAACCACAGAGCCCAGGTGGTGAGCTCCCGTTGCTCGGTCCCAGCTCCTGCCCACGTAGCAGGAGTGCAAGTAGATAAATAGGAACCGCTCTGGTGGGAAGGTAAACGGCGTTTCCGTGCGCTGCTCTGGTTCGCCAGAAGCGGCCTTGTCATGCTGACCACATGACCTGGAAGCTGTACGCCAGCTCTCGGCCAATAAAGCGAGATGAGCGCCGCAACCCCAGAGTCGGACACAACTGGACCTAATGGTCAGGGGTCCCTTTACCTTTATACACAAAACTATACAATCAAAGTGCTCCTGGAGTCATCTGCAAAATGCCTTGGTTAATATTAACGCTCCAAAAATTATCAGCTTCCTTCTCTATACCTGAATGTACTCGAGGCATGCCAGTTCTATGCACACTTCACTTCGAAATACCCTGTAATCTCCATTGAACACAGTTAGGCCTACTCTCCCATCAGTTTGCGCAGACAGCTACTTCAACTGACATTCCTAGAGTTCTGTAGTGGTGCTAAGTACAGTAGCATAACCTTACAAAACTAGGGATTCTGGAGAAATTTGGTGGGATTCCTCTCCTGTCCTCTATTTCAGGTGAATTCACCTGATCCACACCACCTGGATAACAGACAGATCAGACAAATTCTTCATGGGAATCTACACACACACACACACACACACACACACCCTGAAGTTCTATGAGGTGCTCTGAGTGGAGTGCCCCCAAGACCATTTGTAGCTCTGTTTTCCACAAGAACCTTGCTTCCTAGCTGCTCCAAGCAGCTATTACCAAGATTATAAAAAATGTAAATGGCAGACTATGTAGTGAAAATGTAAGTGGGGGATGGGGGATCCAGAGATTTGTGTGATTTTTTTATTATCACACATTTATGCAGAAATGGGATGGAAGGGAATGAGGGGCAAACCATGCAAAAGGGAAACCAAACAGAATTAGACTGATCTGTCAATCTCTGTACAAAAACGGTAACTCCCATTATTTAAGTGTGACAGCTGACAAATACAAGAAGACACTATGGTGGTGTTGTAGACCTGCTTTGTGAAAGCAGAGCAGTTATAGGAATTCTTTTTTTTTGGCCATATAATTTTTTATAAATTTTATAGCAATACAATGATAAATCCATCACATAATCTTTACAACTCATAACATTTTGGCTTTTTAAGGCCGTGACTTCCATCAAACCCTCGTTATGATATCCTAACATTCATCACTAATACTTCACAAATCAATCATTGCTTAAAATTATCATACATAAACTTATTACTAAAATTTCATATTACAATGACATTCTTTCTTTAATCTACAAAGCTTCTTGCAGGCCTACCAACGTATTCAATTGCGTGCAATTGTCTTTCAGATAATCTACAAATTTAGTCCAGTCTTTGATGAACTTCTGGTCCTGCTGTTCACAGATTCTTCCTGCCATTTTGTCCAATTCCTCATACTTCATTAATTTCACTGTCCATTCTTCCTTCGTTGGTGATTCTTCTTGTTTCCATTTTTGTGCAATTAAGATTCTTGCCGCAGTTACAGCATATTGGAAAAGTTTAACATCTTGTTTTTGAATCTCCGTACCTATTATTCCCAACAAGAAAGCTTCTGGTTTTTTAACAAATGTATATTTCAACATTTTCTTAATTTCATTATATATCATATCCCAAAAGCATTTCACCTTCTTACACTCCTACCACATATGATAATAGGTACCTTCTTTTTCTTTACATTTCCAACATTTATTCTCAACTTTATAGAGTTTGGCTAATTTAACCGGTGTGATGTACCACCTGTACATAATTTTCATGACATTTTCTCTTAATGCATTACATGCTGTGAATTTTATACCTTCTTTCCACAATTTCTCCCAATCTTCTAGCATAATATTATGGCCAAAATCTTTCGCCCAATGAATCATCACCGACTAGCAGTTATAGGAATTCTGTAACATTTATTCAGATAAAGCATAAATTACAAATTTCCCAATCCTAACCAAATAAACTTCAGTCTACAATTATAAGTGAGCTTATTTCATTGTAAGTGTAGGTTTAATTCAAATACATCAGACCTACTTTCAGGGAAATGTGGCTAGTATCTGGCTGTTGAAATCATTTTATGTTTAAATTGTATGAATTCATTTTTGTGATTCTCAGTGATAATGTTTACTGTCAGTCATTTATTAGAAGAATAGGAAATATTTTCTTTTCTTTTTTGCTGCAGAATGCACAATGTCTTCACCGTCTCCTACAATAGCATCATCTACACCATCATCTTCTGTCATACTCAGTGCTAGAAGAACAGAATCCCATGATATTCCTAATATTGTCCATCACATGAGATATAATACAGAAAGATTATTTGGCAGAATTAATGTCATCTATCTTTTGTAAGTAGCAACATTGCAACCATTTATAGTGCATCTAATTTCCTGTTAGTTGTTTCATTAACAAAAGTTAAATGTTTGTTTTACAGAGAAAAAGCCAATATTGCAGTGACTTTAGTTAATCAGAAGAATGTAACTGTTGCTCATGCTGTATTTCTGGACTACCCCAATTGGGATGTTGTTGATCAAGCCAATTGGGAAGAGTACTTAGAACAAAATTATGTTCAAAACAAGTGTACGGTAAGAAACATTTTTTCCCTTCAAAATGTTAGTGATAAAGGTTTTACATATGTAAAAGAGAATAGACAAGGCCCACTTATACTGTGCACGCTCGAGCACAGTAATTTTAATTGTCCTGTTCAAGAAGGTAAATGTGGAAATGTACATAACACTAAGCCAAACCACTGCTTAGCATTAATGAGCAAGTGTGCTGCTCCACAGAGTGAAAATGCAGCCATTTCCCTCCTTTCCTGCTCCTGCTGTTGCCACAGTACATGGAGCTAAGCCATGATTGGCTTAGCATTATGTGTGAATCTCAGTTTGTGGTTTGTCTTGTTCCAAGCAAACCATAAGTAGTAAACGCCAAATAAACTACAAGCCCAGATTCACACATAATGCTATAATAATAATAATAATAATTTATTATTTGTACCCCGCCCATCTGACCGGGTCCCCCCAGCCACTCTGGGCGGCCTCCAACAAACACTAAAATACATTGAAATATTACAGATTAAAAACTTCCCTAAACAGGGCTGCCTTCAGGTGTTTTCTAAAGGTCATGTAGTTGTTGATCGCTTTGACCTCTGAAGGGAGGACGTTCCACAGGGCGGGCGCCACTACCGAGAAGGCCCTCTGCCTGGTTCCCTGTAGCTTTGCTTCTCGCAGTGAGGGAACCACCAGAAGGCCCTCGGCGCTGGATCTCAGTGTCTGGGCTGAACGGTGGGGGTGGAGACGCTCCTTCAGGTATACAGGACCGAGGCCGTTTAGGGCTTTAAAGGTCAGCACCAACACTTTGAATTGTGCTCGGAAACGTACTATGCGTCACTTCTAATATCGTAGCAGCAGCAGAACAGGGGATGAGTGAGGCAGTCTGGTTTTTGATCTCTCTACCTGTACTAATTTATGCTAAGCCATATTTTCGCTTAGTATTACCGTATTTTTCGCTCCATAAGACGCACTTTTTTCCTCCTAAAAGGTAAGGGGAAATGTCTGTGCGTCTTATGGAGCGAATGTGTGGTCCCTGGAGCTGAACTGCCCAGGGGCAAAAGCAGATCGTGCTTTTTTAAAAAAAAAGAGAGAGAAGGGGGTGTTGAAAGGAAGCCCGCTGAGCAGCTGCTCAGCAAACGATCGGGGAGAGAGATTCCAGCCCCGCCCCCTTGCAGAGGAAGGCTGTTTCCCCAGCGACATGTGACTGGCTGATTAGATTATCTGTCTGGAAACTGTAGAAATGGCTTCCTGAAGCTGCAGAACTGTGAGTTAAACCCCATAAAACAGGGTTTTTTCCCTTTGCAAAGTAAGCTCAACAACTTTGAGCTGATCCTCAAAAAATGGGGCTTTTCTCCTTTGCAAAAGAAGCTGCAGAAATTTGAGCTGATCCTCAAAAAAATGGGGCTTTTCCCCTCTAAAAACTAGGTGCATCCTATGGTCAGGTGCGCCTTATAAAGCGAAAAATACAGTATGTGCAAACCAGGCCATTTTGCTTTAATTCATTGATTCATTGCCTCTTTCCTGTGGAATACCTCCTTTAATATATTGGAGAATAGCCACACTCTTCATAGGAAAGATGTACTACAGTTTGAAGATAAGTGGAAATAAACGTTTTCTTGGTCATAGGCCAAAGGGGGTGGGATCTACAGAATCTAAGAAGAGGCTTATTTTACACTCCATCTCAAATCCTGTCTAAGAGAAAAACAACAAAAAGCCAAAGTAGGCAGCACCTGTATAATCTCCACAGCTTTCTTTGCCTGTTTGCGGGAAAGCCTCCACAATTCTGAACAGAGCTGAGTTTACACATTGATGTTACATTCTTCATATGAAACTGCTATCTAGCTAGCATGTGCACCCTCAAGTTTAGCTGTCTCCTAACATATATTCTCACTGACACTATATATAGCCATCATAAGGGGAGCGGGTGGCGTCAACCCATCCCAGCTTTGGAGAATGGAACCCAATGGCTATGGGAAGGGTTAAACTTTTGCCCGAAGCTTCTCTCTTGAAAATGTTTGCCACTGCTTTGAATATAAAAAATAATGCAGCCCTGGAAATAGTATATTAGTCATTAAAGGTTTAGCTCCACCTTAACCTTAGCCCTTAATCCAGTATCTCTTTAGAGTATGAGCTGTCCTCAGTGCTGAATAGCAGCAGGGGTCAGCAACCTTTTTCAGCCATGGAATACCTCTATCAGGAGTTCTGTGTTTATTCTGGCAGTCCTGTGGAAATTTAATCTGTAGCTATTTATCTGCAAACCTATATTCACTTGCTTGAGAGTAAGTTCTTTGGAATCAATGGGCATACTTCTGTGTAAACATAGGATTGCACTGTTATCCCTACTAATGAACATAATTGATTGTTCTTTAACAGTATTGTGCTTTAAATAGATGTTTTTTAAATGACTTAATTCTGTAGCTATCTAATTATATGACTATTTTGTTGCAGCATTTTGTACACATATTTTACAAGATCAGTGCCTAAGCTGCTATTTTGCAAATTATTTAATTCAATTGAAGTTGTGCTGAATTGTTTGTATCTTTCATTCACAGCCTTTAAATACACTATTTATGCATCTTTTTGTGACAACAAAAGAATATGCTGCTGACAGTTGCCATGAAATTATGACGTAAGTTTATTTATATAGCGAAGTCTGTGGAGGTCCTGGTTGGTGTTTTAATTAAATAATAATTAAAATGCTTGAATTCCGTTTTAGCTGGTAGCATGTATGTACAAATATTCACTGGATTGTAGGCAATGCTGTTTTCAGTCTGTATTTTTAAGTTTTACTGTCACAAGGAGAGTCTTGGTTATGTAAATAGATAACTTCTACATTATATATTTTAGTTCTCACAAGCATAACAACCTTCCTATTAACAGACAAAAAGATCTATGTGAATTAGCCACTGGTTCCAAGTATTTGCACAAACTTTGAGGTATTGATTCACATGCTGTGTGCATGTGTCATAGAGACAGACAGAAAAAATGTTGAATTTTGTATGTGGTACTTGATCATGTGATATTTGATTCATTTTGTCTTCTGCTCAGCTAGCCAGTATTTGTGCAGATTGAACAGAAATTACAAGAAAAATACAGTCTGAATTCTCCAAATAGAGGACAAAATCAGACTTCTTTATGAAAAATAACTTGTGTTAGGTTAGCTTTGGAAACTGTCAGGTCCGCGTTGCGGTTGCTCACGAGTAACGACAAAGTCCGTCTTGTCTTGTCTATATACAAGTTTATTGTGCAAACTATTTACAGTGCTGAGTTAGTGAAAACATTACTGCCTCAGTCACTAGCAGAATCCGGGAGTGCCGGTTTCCGGCTGCGACCCCAACATAAGAACTTGGGGGTGCCTAAGCACCCCCTCCCCTGTCTCTTTTTGACCCCTCTGCACAATTGGGGCGACGGAAGTGCGTGCTCCCCTCTGAGCGAGTTTCACGGGATGCGCTGGGTCTCTCAGCAGCATCCTCAAGCCTCTACCTCACCGGGCCGCCTGTTGCCTGCCCCTCCCCGCTGGAGGAGGAGCTGCTCAGGAGGTGTTTAGGCTCTCTATACATTGCTGAGCCTTCCCGCGGGGCTGAGGGCAGTTCCCTGACAGAAACATTTATTAGAATGAAAATAAATAAATGTTTACGGTGCTTCATCATGTAGTACAGCTTGCAGTTAATTCTTTCAATCCCATATAAAGTATACTGACTCAGTCTTTAATAGGATGAAGCAGATAGCGTGACAGTAGTACCACTTTTTTCAGTAGGCTGTGGGGCAGTTTCCTATGGAATATTAAAAGTTTGTTTGGTAGATCTCATTGATCCAGTTAGATAACCTTGGCCTGAAATCAGGATAAGGCTGAATTACATAATACCTCTTCTGCTTCCTATAGCTCATACCTCAGTTTAATAAGAAACCTGCAGATTTAGCCTGAATGATTAAGCATAATTTATTTGATTCAGCCAGAGATCAGATTGGTTTTCTGCAAGGTCTCATCTGGCCTTAAAATAAATTGTCTCTGGAATTTCCTCATCATTTGATGTGGTACAGCTTCTCCTTTTGTAAAAATGCCTTCCTGTTTTACTGTATCTTATTGCCCATCTTATTTAACAGAGAAATTTCAAACACAATAACCAATATTTGAATGCAACATAAATGTTTTTCAAAGCTAAAACAGAAACTGTTACTATATATAATTCTCTTTTTTTATTCAGGACTGTTTTTAAAACTATCCCAGAGCTACATTTCATACTTCTCTTTATACCATATGAGGAGGATTTAGGTAAGGTATATTGAGGTCCTAAAACATTTAGGGAGCTGGTGGTATGGTTTCTCTTGAACAGTTGTGCTTCAAGCAGAGGTGGTGGTGGTGTTTTTTGCCAGATCATCTAAGGCCTAAACTGCATATAATGTAGTTATTTTCCCAAACATGTTTCTCACCCCCAAGGAACAGCATCTATGGGAGGGATGGTCGGCTGGGGGGAGGGGACTTCTTAATCCTTTTCCAACCACTTATTCATTTAGTAAAAATAAGAATAAAACCATCCCCCGGTTTTTCTGAGGGGAGGAAAAACTATGAGGATCAATGGATCCTTTAAAAAATGAAATAAAATGATACATATCAACAAGTAACTTGTAGTTGGCCTTCAAACTGCATAAGTGTGCACAGCTATGCATTGTTTTTTATTTTTACAATTTTACTTCCCTAAAAGTCCTGTAAGATGGGCTCCTCCAGTACACTCCTGGATGTAATGCGAAAGCTCACCAGCAAACCCATGTTCCTGTGCCTTAGATGGCTCTCAATATTGGTACAAGAGGAAGCAAATAGTGTGTCCTACTATCCTAGTTCTTCAGCTTGAACTCCAGATCCTATATTTTACTTGGTACCAATATAAACAATTATGTAAAACTACTTGTCAATAATTACTGAAGCCCATTGATTTCAGTGGGTCTCCTCTCAGTGCGACTCAGTTGGATACCACCCAAAATATCTCACATGTTCTCAGTAATTCTTCTAACAGCAGAACGGAGACCGAGGCTGAGATATAATGGCTTGATGAAGGCTCCCTTTTGAAGTGAGATATTAAGCAGGCATTTCCCAACTTGCACTCATGCTCTAGCCCCTATACAACACCAGCTTCCAATGCAGGATCGGGCTATAATGGCAGTGTTAACATACTGGAAAACTTAACAAGTCATTAACTACATATTTGGAAAACCTAGTTCTAAATTACCAACCAGGTTCTAAGTCTTCAGTCCTGTGACTTCTTTCTGAGTGGACATGTATAGGATTATACTATTTTATTATATTTTCAGTATTATTGTAAAAAGCCAATCAACTACATCTAGACAGAACATGCACTCTAAAAAAATACTTATTGATCTGTACTGGATAATACCTGCCAAAAGTTGAGAAAAACAATGAACTAGTAAAATATTTTATATTAAGAGCATTTGGAAAATATACCATGATTAAATGACAACAGCAGGTCTAGCATATACTAGATATGGAAACACTTGTGTACTGATTAAGACAAGAGTCAAAATTTATTGAATTTTTCTGTCCTTTCTGACATCAACATTTAATATAAAAGTATTGGCTTGGGTTTGAGCTCATCTTTTGTTCAAAATCTCTTGGTAGTTATTCATTTTATACTGAATGAATAAAAAAGTATAATGAGGAAAAATTGAGACACTAACACGAATCATCCAGCCTATCTTGGTTCATAACCCTTATTTCACTTTAAGTATGTGATGTCGCTCTTTATTAAAAATGTTCAACTAACAGCAAGATTTGTACCAAAAACATTGTTTACCGAAGCATGTTTACTAGTGGCTGAATATATTTAGTGCAAATCATGAATCATTTTCAAAATATTTGATTGTCTTCAGGCATAGACTTAGCAACTGATTTTTCACCAATGGAGAGCATAGCAGGTCCAAAGTGGGATTCCGACTGTAATCTATATGTGTCACACAGGCACCAATATTGTCCCCAGCTGTATGTCCGCTGTGCCAGGTAACAGTTATGCATTATTATATGATTTTTGTGATAGTTAACTACCTACTCCCTTCTTCATTTGTAGCCTCACAAATTCTAAGTAAGTCATTTTCATATATACCTTTCAAGTTTTAGTTTGGTCAATAATTTATATGGTTATGAGTTGGCTAATTATGTGTTCTATTCATGAAGTATTTCCCTATGTTTAAATACTAAGTGGAATATTTTTCTATATTGCAAAGAAATTCTGTATTACATAAGCAAAGACATATTTCAGAGTTCTCATTCTCTAGCAATTTCTAAATGCTGGAACTTCCTGTGGCCTCGTTCTCACTGGGGCAGTCTTTTTGTGTCTGAGCTCTAGCACTTTATTCTTCAGATGAGGGTGCACATGACTGAATGTTCTACCACTTTTTTTTTTAACCCTCTATATGTATAAAACTAAGTGTGAGGGAGAATCATTCTAGTTTCTAGGGTTTTTGGCTGGTTGTTTTTGTATGGAGGAACAGTGTCAATTGAACTCCCACCTGCCATTTGAAGTATACTGTCCTGGTTCGTCTGATATGGTAAGTCAACCTATAACTTATAGGGAGCACAGAATATGCAGGCTGCTGGCTCCCAAAGAGGAGCTCACAGCTGCTTTGCTCCTTGCTGGTTTGTTTTGTTCCCACACTGCACTGAGCTAAGCCAAGGTTTGTCTTGTGAACCAGTCCACTGTGTGTTTGCCACCTTTTTGGCAACTAGACCTCTTTAACTTCAGCAAATGTTCTCATTCCTCCCATGCACTTCATTTTAAAAAATCTGTAAGTTTCAAGGGTTCATTTGTCTAGTAGATTTCTGAAATAGTTTATTGAACTGCATAATATTTTCAATACCAGCAAGCAATAAATGAGTTAGGAGCACCAAAATGGAAGGGACGCGGATGGCGCTGTGGTCTAAACCACTGAGCCTAGGGCTTGCTGATCAGAAGGTCGGCAGTTCGAATCCCCGCGACGGGGTGAGCTTCTGTTATTCGGTCCCTGCTCCTGCCCACCTAGCAGTTCGAAAACATGTCAAAGTACAAGTAGATAAATAGGTACCACTCCGGCAGGAAGGTAAACGGCGTTTCGTGCTTTGCTCTGGTTTGCCAGAAGCGGCTTAGTCATGCTGGCCACATGACCTGGAAGCTGTCTGCAGACAAACGCCGACTCCCTTGGCCTATAGAGCGAGATGAGCGCCGCAACCCCAGAGTCATCTGCAACTGGACCTAACGGTCAGGGGTACCTTTACCTTTACCAAAATGGACGAAGTACAATAGTTAGTTCACCAGTAGAGGTCATCATAAGCCTTGTAACAAAGAACTCATGCTATAGAAATCCCTTTGGAGGGAGGGGATTAATGAATGGCCAGAAGTACTTCTCATATCAGAACATTAACACAGTGTCTGAAACATAGCTGTCAACCTTTCCCTTTCCTTGCGAGGAATCCTATTTGGAATAAGGGAATTTCCCGCAAAAAAAGGGAAAAGTTGACAGCTATGGTCTGAAAGCACTCTTTAGCTTTGGGTTTGTTTACCAAATTCAGTTTAATTAAATGCTAGTTAATGGCATGTCAGTTTGATGGGTGGATTTGGGGTGGGTGTATGGCTGTGGCAGGAGGGGGTTACTCTTCATTCCCTTCCATACTCTTTCCTTCCTTTCAGTTACCCCCCTTCTCCTTTTACTTCACCTTTTCCTTCATTATTTTACTTCACCTTTTACTTCATTATTTCACCTTTCCTTTCTAGAGATGCTGGACGCCGACAGTGCAAAATAATCGCTAATCAATCCCCACAAAGTTTGTCATCAATGACATAGAAAGCTGTCTATGTAGCTCAGTACTATTTACACTGACTGGAAATGGCTCTCAAGAAGTTCACAGAGGTCTCTCCCAGTTGTAGATGAATATGCTAGGGTTTGAACCTTGCACCTTCTGCTTACAAACCAGGTGTCTTTCACATTGCTCAAAGAGACCCTGAAGGAAGGGGACTCTCATCTCTGGGCTGCAGTCAGTGCAAATAAGTATAACCTTAACTAACAAGGACCTCTTTCCAGCCATGGTGTGCTGCAGCATTACACAGTAATCTGTGCCAGGATGGTATTGTGCCATCTTGATTGGAAAAGAAATCCCCAACGTTCCCATGCCTTCTAGAATCATAGAATCATAGAGTTGGAAGAGACCACAAGGGCCATACAGTCCAACCCCCTGCCAAGCAGGAAACACCATCAAAGCATTCTTGACAGATGGCTTTCAAGCCTCTGCTTAAAGACCTCCAAAGAAGGAGACTCCACCACACTCCTTGGCAGCAAATTCCACTGTCGAACAGCTCTTACTGTCAGGAAGTTCTTCCTAATGTTTGGGTGGAATCTTCTTTCTTGTAGTTTGAATCCATTACTCTGTGTCCGCTTCTCTGGAGCAGCAGAAAACAACCTTTCTCCCTCCTCTATATGACATCCTTTTATATATTTGAACATGGCTATCATATCACCCCTTAACCTTCTCTTCTCCAGGCTAAACATACCCAGCTCCCTAAGCCGTTCCTCATAAGGCATCGTTTCCAGGCCTTTGACCATTTTGATTGCCCTCCTCTGGACACGTTCCAGTTTGTCAGTATCCTTCTTGAATTGTGGTGCCCAGAATTGGACACAGTATTCCAGGTGGGGTCTGACCAGAGCGGAATACAGTGGTACTATTACTTCCCTTGATCTAGATGCTATTCTCCTTTATTATGTACCATATTGGTCCGAATATAAGCTGCACCCAAATGTAAGCCGCACCTTTAAAAAAAAAATTTGGGGGGAGAAGAAAAAAAGAAAAAATACCCGAATATAAGTCGCTCCATTCCTCGCTGCTCCTGGCTGCATACTGGGGGCGGGGGGCGCTACGTTGCAAAGTAAAATGTAGATTGTTTCCAGACATTCTTAAACAAGTCATCTCATCTTTAGAGTGGAAGACCATGATGATCTCACCCCTCTCTTTGCACGCCACAATGATACCCTGAGAAAAACCTATGGAGATTACTTCCTTGCTGAACTGATAGAAGCACAAGATGAAGAGAATCGTGCTATAGTTTGTGAGGTGAGTCATAATCTTATTACAAAATAACTGCTGGTCTACTGCTTTTTGCCTTTTTGATGGTTACTGTATATGCCAGTTCATCTGGAGGTTGGGACACACTGCCATCACTTCATCTTTTGCATATGATCTGCAGTGTTTGGATGATGAGGGTTGCTATAATACACCTCTGTTTCTGTGAAAGAAATAATCGAAGCAGTCTTTGATCTTAATATTTACACAGAAATTCACCTCTCCTGAGAAGGAAAATAAAGCAGAGGCAATGGGTAGCCCCCCCCCCCTTGCTAAAGACATATATTCTATCTTTGGCATACCTTTGATAGATAACTCCAGCCAGGATTTGTCATAAGTGTTATCTTTCATAATTTAGTGTTGAAATTTTACTTATTTAGTCACATTTGCATCACATGTCAAGGAAATACAGCATCCAGAAAAATGGACGTGTGTTCAGCAGATAATAGCAGCAGAGAAGCAGTTAGAGGCTGAAATATTTTTAGATACCATAAGTCTTTGGTATTACTTGGAGTTGTTAACTTCTGGTTTTAAAAATCCTGCCCCTCCCATGTGAGGCTGACGAATGGCACAAACCAACCATGTCAGGGGCAGAGCATGGGAAAAGCTAATTGGCACTTGGCAAATTATGGTCAGAGCTTAGCAGAATCTGGTGTATCAAGGGTGGAGTTGGCAAAACCAGGATTCTACTGGATTTTCACTTTTTAGTATAGAATCATTTAATGCTTGTGGGAGCATTTTGATTGCAAACATTGCCTTTAGATAAAGAGTTGATCACCCCCTTCCCCAGTGCTTCTGTTGCAATCTGTTTTATAGTCCTCCTTCCCTGATTGCTGTCTTTACCCCCAATTTAGGTATAATAATACTGAATTCTATTGCAAGTTTCTTGTGTATATCTCTGATTTGGCCTAACCTTTCACCTGCAATGTTAATAGTGGACTACACTGCAGAGCTGACATGAACCACGCAGAGCCACAAACTCCTTTTCAACTTGTTACACTAGGATAATAACAAAGAACAATATTTGCATTTTCATTGGCAAATCTACACACACAAAACAAAAACATTCACAGAAAATAAGAGAACAGAACTGCCTTTGCTTTTGTCTTCTTTCCTGGTGGGGAGGGCAGTGGTACAAATAAATCATTGTTTCCTATGAGCTGAGGTCAGCTACAAAATAAGTGGCATCTTTGATGATGGAGGGAGGATGGACCCCCTTCTTTGTAGAGGTTCCCCAAAAATAATCCTGACAGGCTGCTTACCTGTCAGGCTGAACCTAGCTGACAAACCCTAGGCCAGCCTTCTCCAACATGGTCCCTTCAGCCCCAGCCTGCATGGCCAGTAGTCAGGGATTCTGGGAGTTGTTGTCCAGGAACAGGTTCTCCATCCCTGTTCTAAGCCCTACTGATAAGTGCCCTTCCTCTATTCCACTTCTAGACAAAATAAAAAGTTTTCCCAAAGGACACAGGCTTTAACAAATCCTTGTAAAACAGAGCACAAGGGCTAGCTTATTACTGTGCAGTCTAGCACACGAGGAAGATTTCAGTGAATAATACTGGAGAAATGCCTTTTTAAAACCAATGAGGTTAACTGTTAATGTTTGTTTGGTGGGGAGGAGGAGGAAGAAGATAAGGCAGCAGATCACATAGACTTTTAAATTTAAGCAAAACCACAGTGAGAACGCTTAGTCCCTTACAGAGCATCTCTGGTCAGCTGTTTAATATGCTTCCAAAGGAGACTAAAGCACTGGGGTGATGCTTCACATTTTTGTGGTAATCTGAGGCCAAAAGAAACCCATCCTTCCTTTGGCAGAGTGTAAGGAAAGTTGAATGGAAGTAAAATAAAAAATATGACTTCCATGTAAGAATCCAGATTCCCAGATACTTTAGATGCCACTGTTGGTCTAAATCAGAATATAGGGATTTGTCAGAAGTAACTGGGAAGTTCTGTCTCTAAGCAACAGAATAATAAGTAATATAATAATTAGTCTAGGTTTGTTATAAACCCTTGGATTTCATTGGTTTGCTAGTGCTCTCTGCCATGTTCTGGCTTCAGTCCAATGAAACTTTGGTTTCTTTACCTTAGTATTGCTGAGGTCAGGCAGAAGTGACTGCTTATGATTGAAAAGCAGTTGCCAGCCAGTTTCTTGTTTTAGTTTTGCAGTAGTAACTGTAAACTCTGCTGTGGATTTCATTAAAAGAAAAGTGTTTATTCTTTTCCATCGTCCTAAGGATCTAGTACTTCCAGGGGGAAAGGGCTGGCTGTGGGACTTCCCTCTTGGTGAATCATCTTCAGGGCTTTGCCTGCTACTCTTGAATCAATGCAGCAATTAATTATCAGTAAATAAAGAATTAAGGAATTGACAGAGTATAGCTGTGAAACTTTAGCTTAAAAAATGCTAGCAAAAATAAAATACTAGCCTGTGGTATGTCAGTTTTAGTCATAAATTATGTATCTATCCATTTATTTACTGTATATTCCTGCGTATAAGACTACTTTTTAACCCAGGAAAATCTTCTCCAAAGTCGGGGGTCGTCTTATACGCCGGGTCATATTTCTTATACGGCGAGTATATCCCAAACTCTATATTTTAACTGGAAAAGTTGGGGGTCGTCTTATACGCCCAGTCGTCTTATACGCCGGAAAATACGGTATCTGTTTTTAAGGGAGATGCATCACCATGTGTTCAAGTGTTAAGAGTTCATGTGCCTATTTTTGAGTGCAAAGAAGGTTCATCAGTCTCAAGAGGTTGAAAAACAGCGGTGCAGAGTATTTTGAATAAACTCCTTAGTTTAAATGACACCAGTGTAGCTTGCTTACAGCTTGATTTCAATTAATCATTTAGCAGAGTAAAACACTTGTTCAAAGCTTATCTTATAAATATTGCATCCTTGTCTGGCAATTATCAATACAAACCCAAGAAAATCCTTCAGAGGTTCATCAGTGCTGCTGTAGCTTGGGAAAGCACTGCTGTGTGGGCCAAGATAGAAGTCAGTTTGCCCTCCAAAGAATGAAGCTGGCGGGTTCTTTCTGCACATATGGCAGATAGATTGTTTAATCAGCTTCAGCTGAGCCTTGGGCCTAAAATTACATTGGAGCCAAGCAACTGCAGGGCTCCAGCTTTGTTCAGCTAAGCAAACAAATCATCAAGGGGGAAGGGGAACTATATGTGTTTTTATTTTTATTGAAGTGTTGATGCCAGCTGTGTCAATTCAGTTCTTTAGAAAAATACTGGTTTAGGACCTAGACGAAAAGTTGAACCACTTGGAAAGCTATTTTTGTCTAATACTGTTGGTCAAACAATTGCATGATGCTAAATGACAGGGCCATTTTCCTTGGTGCTATGACTTCTGTGTGTAACAAAAGGGTCAAACAAGATGTAGCACTAAACATGAAGTCACTAGTTAAACAGCAGCAGCAGCAGTAATAGTAGTAGTAGTAATAAACTAAGGCAGGCAGCCCTGCTTTTCATTGGAAACACAGAATGCAGAGAAGGAGTTTACTTGTTTTCTTCCCAGGTGCAGTGCCAACGAAAATTGTCCCATTGAAAATTAGTCCTGGGGGAGAAAGGTGAGGGATGGTTCCCCACACTTGCTCTAAAGGTTAATTTTACAAATTTTGACTGGGAAGATCCTAAGCGTATTTATCAAGGAGATCTTCTGAATAAACATGCTTAGGATTCATCCAAGTATCTTTTTTTGTTTGTATTTTTAAATTTCCCAAGTTCTTATTAACCATGCTTCTGTTGTAGTGGGATCTTTTTCAGTCGTGACAAATGGCTATTCAGTAAGCTGTTATTAAATAGATTGTGATTTCTACCACTTTGAGGGGTCCATATAATACAATCAGGAGGTCTTTGGGCATTTCCTATCCAGGAGTATTTATTTCTGCCAAGACCGTTGGAGAGAGAGGTTTGGAAGAGAGATTCTTTACTCTCACATAGCAGGGTTAGCACAGTGGCAGTTCCAAGCACATTAAAACATGGTTAATTTACCGGTATATCTGTCCTCAGCTACCTTTAAGCAAACATTCCCCATGAAAATAATATTCTAATTTCAATGATTTCACATTGCATTTGGCATTGCATATTAACAAATACACTTCTCTAATCAAATTCTACATTATAATACATTGCTCAGTTTGCTCTTAAAATTTCACTAGAATAAATAGATATTTCTTGTAAATATTTCTATTTAAGATATTCTCTGCCAGACATGCTTTAGCTGTGTTATATGAGAGAGCATTCTTTAGGGCACATTGAATTAGATTGGCCAATGGTTTCCCTCAGTGCTTTTTTTCTAAAAAAATGTTTAGGGGTACTCCCATTTTCCTACTCATATTGAAATACTGCCCCTCAATGAGGTCAAACTTAGATCCACAAAATGTTTAGGGGGGTATGCGTACCCCTGCACCCCACAGAAAAAAGCACTAGTGTCCCTTCTTAGCTTTTGAAATACTTTTTAAAAGAAGATTGACATCTGTTCAATTACCATGTTTCAGGATGATGGCATAGCAGTGGGCTTCATGAGTGTATGTTCTGAAGTGAGTATACAGTTGCTTCACGACTGTTTTGACTTGGGTCCCTTCCATGGACTGTGTAAACCACACCCAGATGACATTCTTAAGCCACCACGGAAGCCAAGTGAGGCAGGTAAAAATGCAACGCTTTGTAAGGTTTAATTAACTGCATTGGTTTAAATATTGTAAACCCTCACGTGAGAGACAAGGGAAGTAGGTGGTATTTATATGAGGAACTCATTTTTATAGTAGATTTTTTCCTCTTTTTTTGTTCAGAGGAGAAAGGAAATAGGTGAAATTGCCCAGTCTGTTAGAAGGTTAGAGAAAGTGGTTTCTATACCTGGCCCCCAGGCGAGAGTCCGCTATTACAGATAGAATCCTACCCACCCCCCTCCACTGCTGCCTCCAGTGTACAAGGGGGTGTACTTGGTATGAATGTTTTCCATGGATGTTAGACAGTCACATGGGTTAATATCTCCACCAAAGTCCAAGGCAAAAAATATTCAAACTCAGTGAGTATGCAGCTACTTCCTGTGCTCTTTCAGTCCATTAGGTGGACCTTTCTCTAGCTAATTCTAGCTTGCTCTAATTGTACACCTTTGTTTTTCTACGTATGTTCTAGTTGTCCTGTGGAGAAATGTTAACCTGAACTAGGGTTGTCATACATCTGGAATTTCCCAGACATTTCCCAAAAAGAACTCAACAAGTTTTTTGTCCTGAATTTTTACTTCTAGAAATATGGCAACCCTACTTGAACTCAATCCATTTTTCATGGTTAAAGCTGTGCAGGTTGGAGCACAGTCATAGTGTCATGCAATAAGGCAAATACACCTATTGTAAACTTTCTATTTTCTCAAGTTATTCTAGCACATTGAAGTGTGAACGTTGTTAACTTATAACTGAAAGATAATGACATGCATGAGCCTGGGGGAAATGCATTATCATCCGGGGCTTTAACTGAGCTCTTGCAAGTAAATGTACAGCTTCCAATACCTGCTTTTGTAGTTACACTATTGTGTGTAGCTTTGAAATGTGTTTAAATTAACCCATGCAAAATTTTACACCAGCAGGGGATGCTACCATTATGTTTTGCACTTGGTTTGACAAATGCTGTTTCATATGTTTTCTTTTACAAATAATTATGTTTTCATGCAGCTTTAATAAAAAAGGGTTTTGAGCTGATTAGCTTGAAAATGATTATATATTTTTTCTCTCTGAAAATGCAATAATAAAAAACCATTTTTAAGCCATCTTGATGTAAGTGGTATATTTCACAATAATTATAGTAATTTGGTTGTTGCTGTATCTGGAATTAGAAATTAGTAGTTACAGCATTTCTAACAGAGGATGAATTATTCTGTTGTAGCTTTCACATTGAATTGACTTTTTCAGCCAACCTGCTGATTTTCACCTCCAGTATTAATTCATCTCTTCCTATTACATTGTTTAAGGACTTTTTAAAATTTCTAGTTAAAATAAAGGTTATGGTCCTCCAATATTTATTCTTGGCATATCTAAATCACAGTAATAATGCAGTAATTAAACTGAGGCTGGTGAATTATAAGCATGTTTAAAGGAAGTTCTGAAGCTCTAATTAATTTGCATATAAAATGTAACCCTATAAGATTAAAAAATATTATTTGGCAGTTAAGAATGCTAATTACTTGTTCACCCAAAATAGTTAGAATATGTGGTGGTGAGAGCATCCTTAATTATTCCATGTGGGGTAAGCTTGTTTTTTACTTTTAGTGTTTTTCATTATCTGTTCATGTTTCCAACCCCTAAGGCTGCAGTTGAAACCACATTTACTTGAGAATAAGCCTCATTGAATTCAATAGAACTTGCTTTTGAATTCTTGCAGCCTAAGTATGTAGGATATGAGGTTGATGAAAAGACCCTTTAATTCTCTACCTTGGCAAGGATTTTCTCTGGCCCTCATATGTTTTGAATTTGCTGTCATATTGCTTTGCTTACTAATTGTTCTGTGTCACTTAAATGGTCTGTATTAGGTATTTTGTTTTAAGATGTTCACAGCTTTGAGGCATTTGTGGTTTAAAAGCAATATATAAATAAATGCTAATAATGTATCATAACAGTATCTTAGTTGTGCAGGCAATAACAGACTCTCAAGTCCCATTAGTTTTTCAGGAATGTACGTGTATTCCCAGGTGTCCATTTGGGAAACCAATGAAGAAATTTATTGCAGTATCAGTCAAGGCAGTCATTCAGGAGATGCAAAATAGCAAATACTCTTGAATGACTAAATCTTCACTATTTCACTATATCCTTCACATTATGCCAAACTAAATGTGAAAGTCCACCAAATGCATGAAAAGGAGTGAGTTAGGCCCCATCCCCTTTTAAAAAATAAATTCAAATTTGGGAAAGCAGAAAAGAGCCAAACATATAACAGGAAAAGAAGAACCTCAGCGGTAAGGAGATTTAAGGAAGGATTTAATAGAAGAATTGATTATACCATTTTGAATATACTAAGGGCAGCAGAGAAATAAAGAAAGCAAGATGGAACAAGTTGTACAGCAAATACATTTGTATTTTGTTCAGTGCTTAAAGCAGAGGTCGGCAACCTCCGGCCCATGGGCGGGATGCAGCCCATGAAAGCCGTTTTACCGGCCCACGAGCCAACCATCAACCGAGCCGCCCGCTCGGCGAGCCCTCCGCGCACACCTCGGGGACTTGCTGAGTGGCACCGGAAATTGCGGCTGTGCATTTCCAGACGCCAAAAATCACTTCTGCGCAGGCATGAATTTCAGCGTCTGGGCATGCGCAGACGCGGTTTTCGGTGCCACAGGCATGCGCAGACACGATTTCCGGCACCACGGGCATGCGCAGACGCGATTTCCGGCATCGCGCTGCGCATGTCCAGCCCACGGACTCTCTCCGTGGGTTTGATCTGGCCCATGGCTGGATAACCTTGCCGACGCCTGGCTTAAAGCAACAGGAACTTTTAAATGCGAAAGTCTTCAGAAAATTGGCAACATTGCTTTTAAAGCAGCAGTTTCAGCATCTAATGAGGGATACTAAAAAAAGTAAGTTACAGGTAGATAGCCGTGTTGGTCTGTCATAGTCAAAACAAAATAAAAAAATTCCTTCCAGTAGCACCTTAGAGACCAACTAAGTTTGTTCTTGGTATGAGCTTTCGTGTGCATGCACACTTGGTATCTGAAGAAGTGTGCATGCACATGAAAGCTCATACCAAGAACAAACTTAGTTGGTCTCTAAGGTGCTACTGGAAGGAATTTTTTTATTTTGTTTTAAAAAATTTAAGGTACTCTTATTACCTTGTCTCAAACTAGGTAGGCAGCCCTCCATATGTTGTTGGACTTGCAGCTCCCATAATCCTTAGCCATGGGCCATGCTGGTTGAGGCTGATGGGAGTTGGAGTCCAGCAGCATCTGGAGGGCCATGGGTTCCCCATTCCTGCTGTCCAAAATTGAATATGTATAGCACAGAATATAAAAACTCAGTACACAAGCCTGTAAGAGAAATGACTTCATGTTGCTTTCCATTTTATTACTGATCCCATTATTAATCTCTTAATTTTATTGTTTTTATTCTCTCTTCACTTCTCACCTCCATCCAGTTGATGAAACCAGTGTAACAAGTGAAAAAGAAGAAACAGCAGATATGGATGGTGAGGTAAATATCACAAAGAATTCATTAGACTGAAAACAAAATGATTGAACAGATGGTGACTTTAAAAATCACATGACAGGAATGGCAGTAGAAATTGTGCCAGTAATAGGACAGAGTTCTAAAGGTAGCACCACTACACTAAAGTCCAGGTTCCTACAGCGTGCGGAATGCACCCACAGATAGGGTGGTACCTGCAAGATGCCCTCTCCTGCAAAGCACAGTGATCAGTTGGGTGTATAAGGGATGAGACAATCTTTTAGGTGTCCTGGTCACAAGCCATATAGGGCTTTATACACCAGCCCATATAGGGCTTTATACACCAGCCCCAGTAGCTAATTTGCAGCCAGTGCAATTCTTTTAGCTCTTGTGTAATATGGTGATATTCTTCCGCAGGGAGCCACTGCATTTTGCACTAGTTACAGCTTCCAGGGCAGTCTCAAGGCCAGCCCCACATAGAGAACATTGCAGCGATCCAGTCTGTAGGTTACCAGCACATGGATGGTAGTGGATAGGCTATTCTGGTCCAGAAATGGCCACAGTTGTCATACTAGCCAAAGTTGGTGAAAGCCACTCCTACCCACTGAGGTCACCTTTTGTGACAGAGATGATTCCAGAAGCACTTTCAGAGTACAAACCTGCTTCTCTAATAATAATAATAATAATAATAATAATAATAATAATAATAATAATTGTTTATTATTATTATTATTTATACCCCGCCCATCTGGCTGGGTTTCCCCAGCCACTTCTCGGCAGCTTTCAACCGAATATTAAAAACAATACAGCATCAAGCATTAAAAACTTCCCTAAACAGGGCCGCCTTCAGTTGTCTTTTAAAAGTAAAATAGTTGCTTAGTGCCTTGACATCTGGTGGGAGGGCGTTTCACAGGGCGGGTGCCACTACCGAGAAGGCCCTCTGCCTAGTTCCCTGTAACTTCACTTCTTGCAGAGAGGGAACCGCCAGAAGGCCCTCGGAGCTGGACCTCAGTGTCCAGGCAGAACGATGGGGGGTGGAGACGCTCCTTCAGGTATACTGGGCCGAGGCCATTTAGGGCTTTAAAGGTCAGCACCAACACTTTGAATTGTGCTTGGAAATGTACTGGGAGCCAATGAAGATCTTTCAGGACCGGTGTTATATGGTCTCAGCGGCCATTCCCAGTCACCAGTCTAGCTGCCGCATTCTGGATTAATTGCAGTTTCCGAGTCACCTTCAAAGGTAAAGAAATTTATTATTTATTATATTGATTGTATTTATATCTTACCTTTTTCTCCAAGGAGCTCAAGGTAGCATACATGACTGCCCCTCCTCAGCTAATCCCAATAACAACCTTGTGAGGTAGGTTAAGCTGAGAGGCAATGACTGGCCCAAGGTCACCCAGTGAGCTTCATGGCCAAGTGGGGATTTGAACTCCCATATCCTAGTTCACACACTTAGGATAACACTTCAAGCATCTGATGAAGTGGACTGCATTGTTATGAAAGCTTGTTTCAGAATGAATGAATGAATTTACTTTATTACCGTCACAGACCAGCATAAGCAAAACATCTAAATAAATAGCATAACAGTATCTCTAAGAGGATAATTATTAAATTAATTGGGAACAAGCACCAAATGTAGATTAAAACATATACATAGAATACTTGATTAAGCATAGCTAATCCTATATAATAAAGAGCCTGTGTCCCTCCGTACCACTTTCTGTCCGTCAGAGGAAATCGGAAGCGCGCGTGCGCTCCAGTGAGACACGGATTGGAGGACGCAGACCAATAGGAGCGGGGGCAGAGGCGCGAAGCGCCGCTGCCCGCAGCCTCCTGCTGTCGGCCATCTTCAGCGGACCTTTCCGCTGGCTTGCCGCACTGCCGCGGAACAGCTCCGCCGAAGAGCCGCCCGCAGCCCTAGGTCCGCGCCGGGCTCGCTCGATCCGCTCCCTGCGCCATTGCAAACATGGCGGAGATTAAGCAAAGCGGCCAGCGATCCGCGAGTGGAGTGAGGAGGGGTGCGAGGGGGGAAGAGAAAGAGAAGTGGGGAGAGCCAGAGGACGGGGGGAGGGGAGGCCCCAGCCGGGTAACCCGCAGAGCGGGCTGAGAGGGATACGAGACCCTACCGCCGCCTCGCTCTCGCTCTCCTTCCCGCCCCCACCCGCTCGCCTTTCCTTCGCCTCAGCGAACGCCGCTACGGAAGGCGATAAAGCGGCCGAGGCACTGCTGAGGGGGGAGCGCCGTCGGGGAGGCGGAGACGAGTGCAGCCAAGCGGAGAGCGCTGGAGGAGCAGTCGGAGAGCGGTGGAGGAGGAGGAGGAGTAGCCGTTACCGGCCCCGGGGAGAGCCCCGCGGGGGAGCCCGCGGTGGCCAAGCCCGCCTGGAGGTGAGGGGGGGCAGTGGAGGGAGGAGACCCTGGTCAGCGCCGGCGAAACGGCTTCTTCCTCCGCCGCCGCCTCCTGCTGCTGCTGCTGCCGTCGCCCCTGCTTGGGAAAATAAAGCGACACCCCCGTTCTGATGCTGCTGCCGCCGGTGGGGTTGTTACCTCCTCGCCCCGGGAGGGGTTTGTGTGTGCGCGCGCAGACAGCGCCAGCCCCGCCACGCAGAACAGGAGCCGGGCCGCGCGCTCCCAGCCGGGCACCGCCAAGTCACCGCTGAGCGATCCGCCCAGGGAGCACCGGCATTATCTTCTAGCCCCCGCCCGTTTTTCAACGGGCTTAATTTACTAGTGGATGAATAAAAACCGATAAGGAAAATTTAAAGGAGATCAGTTTAAAAAGACCAGCTGTTTGGGGTGGGGCTTCAGCCTTTAAGGTGCCACAAGACTCTTCATTGTTTTTGCTGCAAGAGACTAACATGGCTGTCCCTCTGGAAATTATTTAAAACATTGATACTGATTGTTCCACTATAGAGAGAGATCTACACATGGTGTTTAACAAAACATTTCATATTCTTTTATTTGTATTTCTCTAGAGAAGTAGCAGAATTGGGAGCTTGCTTTCTCAAGCTTCACATGCTAGTGGAATTGCTAGTAAAAGAGGAAGCATTCTTCGTAAAATGTCGGAGGTGAGGCCCATTGAAATTAATAGTTTACAACCTAAGTTATTCATATCTTGATACTTTATTTTTAAAATGTTCTCTCTGCTGCTGGACATCAAAATTTAAGCCATTATCACTAGTTCAGAATATGAGAGACTCTTCAGTACTGGTAGTAGCTCAGGCTAGAATGGTACAGAATAGCTGTGATGGTGCTTGGAATCTAGAGCTAAATGGCTGAAAATCCTGCATCTTAACTTCTCCCAGTTCTGCTTACCTTAGAAGTAACAAAACCAGCTTACTTAAATCACTCCCATTTTGATCACAAATTGATACCCAACAGTTAGCGATACAATACTTTAGTTTGTTCATTGTTGTGTTTCAACAAAAGAAGGAAACTTTATATAACCCAAATTACAGCACTAGGAGAAATCAGTCAACTGTGGCCTAGGTGAAATAGGTCAGTCAGGAAAGGGAATGTTGATAATGAGCTGGTAAGAGTTTCTGTCTCTTCTCCCAGGATCCCACCACAGGTAAGTTTGATGCCCCACTTGGGCACTGCAGTTTGGAGTGTTCTGCAAGGGTTGGGTCTTATTGCGTAGCCTCTGGCAGTGAACCTTCTCTTGGCATCAGGTTAGTTTCAGGCAATATGGACCCTAAGGCTTCTCTGTTCTGACACCAGGCCTCAAGCTCTTCAGACAGGTGTCACTATTCTTCACCCTCTCTTTTCAGAGTCAGCTTGTCCTCACTCTTGCCCCTTTTTTGCAACCAGCTGTCTTCAGGGGCGTAGGAAGGGGGGCGTGGGGGTGGATCGCCCCGGGTGTCATCCCTGAGGGGGGTGACAAAATCCCCCCTGGGCATGATCGCCGCTGTGCCGATCGCACACCCACACCCTGGTGTGGTCGCCCCGCCCCCAGGTGCACGGCATGTGCGCCGCTCCAGGGGCCCAAGCGGCTTGCTCCGCCGCTGGCTGTCTTAAATCTTCTGTCTCCTCCATGCCTCCACACCAATTCCCAGCATTCTCTTGCTTTGCATTTAGATTTTGTACGGTATATCAGTTCAATTCGTTTGAAGAATACAGTACTTACACATTTTCACCTGTTGTAAGAAGTGTGATGAGAAACCCCAGCCTTCCTCTCAGTTCTTGCAAGGTGGGCAAGAATTGTCATGGAAGTTGTGCAGCAATCCCCACCCCTTCCTAGCTCCAATGTTGAGAAGAAGTCTAGGGTCTTGTCTGGCCTTGCACAGCTCAGTTACCTGTAGTACTTTTGGCCACACAGTAGCCAATTCGCCAGGGGCCTTTGCCTTATGTACCCTTGTTTTTGCATTTCTGTCACACTCTACTTAGTAATCTTCAAATTTCTGTACTGTATATCCAGTTACATCTTTCTGCTATTGGGAAAGCAGTCTGTTCCCACCACTGAGGAGGCATGACTCCAAACACACGGTAAACACATGCATGCAAAGTGTTGGTGCTTGATCTTGGCACGTCAGATATTCTCAATCTTTGTCCTTTTATTTCAGCCTTGTGGTCCAGCAGTTGTTTCGCTACTTTCCTAATCCCCCTTTTATGTTGTTCCATGTCCCTTCAAAGGCTACTTCCTTCTTTTCAAGAAACTAGTCTTTTCTACACATCTTCTTTATGTAATTTTTTGTCCTTGTCTTTCTATTCAGTTTCTCCATTTCAGAAAGGCTTCCCCCCCCCCCTGTGCACCTTTTCATTTGCTCCCATTCACATATAAAAGGTTGGTCTCATACATTCACAAAAGTACCAAGTGCACCATTTGGGTCAGCTGCAACTGTGCTCTCTCTGTACCAGCAGGCTTGATATGTGACTAGACTATCATGTCTTTTTCATATCCGCTGATACTATGTTGGGTATTGTACATAATTTGTTTCATTGGGTTCAGCTGAATTCAGGGCACATATTTTATAGTATTTTGACTGAACTTGATTTGTTTCTGAAACTTGCCTTGAACATATGGGGAGATAATCAGATTAAACTCTGGAAAGTACTGGCTTGGTTTCAAATGTGGTGCCAGTTCATCACTGCGACCGTGTTTGGCATCTTTTCTTATTTAGTGCTAGGATTTGTATTCATCATAACTTAATTCTCCTTTGTATCGCCATTTAATTTTAAGTGATGATTTCCTGCCTATCTTTTCAATTTATGTAGCATTAATATAAGTGATCTAACCAGATGTAATAGTTTCACATTTAATATTCAAAGAGATATTGTAGACTTCAAAGTTATTGCATAAATCTCTCATTTAACACCATGCCTTGCTTCTGGAGTGGTTAACATTACTCTTATTTGTGACCAAAGCAGCCCTTTTCCCCTTTTCTACTTCCATTTTCCAACCAATTTTCTGTGAGATGATTTTGCCAAGAATGCAAATGGATTGGTATTTTGTAATGATATTACTTCCTGTAAGTTATAGGTATTTAGGGTTCAGTCTTATACTGAAGATCTGTTTGCTGATAGGCTGTAGGGTTAGACAGAAGCCCTGGCCAACCAGCAGGATGCCTGATACACTGTTATCATGACAGGTACATTGGTGGGACACCTGTGATTGACTAGTGGAACCATCCTATCATGTGGCATGTGAGGAGGAGGCAGTGGCGTAACTAGCCGCTTGGGTGCCCGGTGTGGTGCACACGTCCTGCAGCCGGGGGCATGGCGAGCTGCCCATGGGGGTGCGGTGGGCTGTGTGGAGCCTCTCCGCTGCCTCCCCCTCCGCTGTAGGGTGGCTGAGGGAGAGGCGGTGGGCAGGTGCAAGCCCCACTCTGCTGTTTCAGGCAGCACAAAGCCTGCAGGCACCAAAGCCACCACGTCACTCCCAGGACAGACGGCGTGGCTCAGGGATGCTGCAGGCCCCGCGGTAAGTGCCAGCCCCTGCGGTGTGGCGCCCAGTGCCAGCCGCGTTTCTTTACATTTGTTGACAGAACTAAAAAGTTTTGTGATCCCATTTTTTAATACAGTATATTTTTTAAAAATCTCATATTTTTGTCATTTTGTAAAAAAAAAACCCGCCAGTGATGACACCCAGTGAGCCCCACCCCCTTCCTCCACCACTGGGAAGAGGTGCTCAGCCGCTGGCTGTTTTTCCTCTGAGATTACCTCTTTCAAGCTGCCTTTCTCTTCACAGTGAGAGAAAACACAAGAATTTTTTCCTCTTGGGAAGGGAGGGGAAGCACATTGGATGGATGATTTTGAAAAGTAAAATGGCTGTCATAGAGAGGACTAACTTACTCCACACTCACCATTCCTCATCCTCATCCTAGCCTCAAGTAGCAATCAGAGAAAAGTTACACTGAAACTCTGAATAATGGGTTGTTCACATCAAATTTTCTGCATTTATCATGGCAGTAAGTGTTTAAACAAAACCAGTATTGTACTAGTGTATAAAACTCTACTTTTAGAGTTGCTCTTCAGGGGGTGGGGACCTATAAGCCATTTTATTTTATTTATAATGTTAAAGTTACCATTATGAAAGTGAGTTTAGAAATATCTTCATTGTTCTTTCATTGCTTCTCACTGTAGAGAGAGGGAGGACTTTCAACTAGAGTTTCATTAGAACGGCCAGAAATCAGCGGTTTAGAAATAAGCAGAAGCAAGGATTTGAAAACCTCCAAGACACTGTCCATTCTAACTATGGAGACAGAGTCTTTCCGTCCTACGTATCAAGGAGAAGTGAATGCTTTTTGTATACAGCTCTTTTGTATTGATGAGAAACATGAAACAAGGCAAGTACCGTAAATAATCTTGATATTTGATTTTAAATGCAAAAAATGAGAGTATATTTTATATTTTTGATTTCTTTAGTGTTTACTGACTTTTATTTATTTAAAATGTATAAGATTAAACTTCCCAATCCGTCAAACCAACCAACAAAAACCATGGCGTTTTAAATGGAACCCCACCCAGTAATCTGGCTGCTGCATTTTGAACCAGTTGAAGTTTCCAGGTCATCTTCAAGGACAGCCCCACATAGAGTGCATTGCATTACTCTAGTATGGAAATTAGCAGAGCAATGGAGTACTGTGGTACCTCAGAAGTCAAACAGAATCTGTTCCGGAAGTCCGTTCGACTTCCAAAATGTTCGGGAACCAAGGTGCGGTTTCCAAGCCGCATCGGACGTTCGGGTTCCAAAGAACATTCGCAAACCAGAACAGTCACTTCCGGGTTTCCGGCGTTTGGAAGCCAAAACATTTGACTCGCAAGGCATTTGGGATCCAAAGTACGGATGTACAGTGGGCAAGTTGGCACTGTCAAAAAGAGGCCCTAGCTGGCAGAACACATAACACTTCTGTCTTATCAAGATTCAGATTCAGTTTATTTGCCTACATCCAGCCCATTACAACTTCCAAGCACTTGTCAGTAGGCACACAAGTCTGCTATTTCAAATGATGTACCTGTATTTCACTCAAGAGTTAGGTGCAGCAGTTCATCTTATTTTTTATTATTATGACAGAGGGCTTTGCATTCCATGATCACCCCATGCTCTTGTTATGTCCCAGGGCATATCTGATGGCTTGCTTGCATGTAGGCCACTCATATGCTGAAGCAAGAATGGGGCCATGCTGCTAGACAAGACTCCCAATATCATCCTGGGCTAGCCAATGTCCCAGTGTCCACATATTGAACATAGACATCTGAAATAGAACCCCTACAAGTGAGCAGCTGCTCACATAGGGGTTTCTTTTCAGATAACCTTAATACAGTGATTGATCAGGAAAGGGATTTTGGAATAGTAGTTCAATGAAAATATCAATCCAGTATATGACAGGTATGAAAATTGATTCTCTTTTCAGAATCATTAGAAAAGGCATTGAAAATAAAACTTTTGATATCATAATGCCTATGAGGAACTTTTACAATGTCTGGGGCTTTTTAGCTTAGAAAAATTGTGGGTAAGAGGTTACATGATAAAGGTGCATAAAATTATGCATGGTGTGGATAAAGTGTATGGGGAGTAGTTCTCCCAGAGTCATCCAATGAAGCTGAATAGTGGGAGATTTGCAGCAGACAAAAGGAAATCCTTCTTTACAGCGTGTAGCTGAACTATGGATTTTGCTCCCACAAGATGCCATTATGGCCATCAACTTGGACTATTTCCAAAGAGTCAAAATCTTTGGAAATTAGACAAAATCAGGAAAGATAAAGCTATCAATAGCCACTACTCAAGGTTAGGGCTGGGCGACATCAGCTTTTCAACATCACGGTGTATTGCCAGCCAAACAATGCATTGTTGGGGGGAAAACCTGCATTGGCCTCTGCCCGCAAGGCACTGGGTGAAATTGCTCCAGCTCTCAACCTCAGGAGCTGAGGCAGTTTCACCGAGGCACTTGCGGGCTGGGACAACGCAGCTTGTTTGCACAGCTCAGCTGAGGGTCGGGAAGGTTCCCCCTCTCCAACTGAGCCAACCGTGGTGCTCCCCCTGCTCACCTGCGAGTGACAGGAGTATGAGGGCTCCTTTAGCGGCTCGCTGCAGGGAGCGAGCAGTTTAAAGATAAACGCCATAGGAAGGCAGAGTGTGATGGCGGTTTCACTCAGTGAACTCTTGACTCCCTCCAGCTAGCAGAGGGACTCAGGAGCAGTGGCAGTTTCACCAGCGATATAGCGCTGAGTGAAGTTGACATCGTGGTTTGATCCTCATACTGGTCCTTGGCAATATATCAGTATACCAACCAGACCTACTCAAGGTAACTCTATATTACCTCCATTAGTTTCAATCATTCAGTTGATTCCATTAGTAGAGGCAGTGTGCCTGTGAACATCAGTTGCTGGGGAGTATGAGTGGGAGAATGTAATTGCTCTCATATCCCGTGTTACACTTTACAGTAGGGTAGTCACCCTGTGCCCCCACTTGAGGTTTCTCGGAAGGCCAAACTACTCAAGCTTCAGAGTCGACCTTGTCAACCCTTTGTTTTATCTCAGGACCCTCCTACTCCCTTGTGCTCAGGTTCCTCTTCCTTCCTTCTCCTAGGCTGGTCCATGCACAATTAACACAGGCAAAACTGCTGTTCCTTTTCTTCTCCCCAGCAACCTTCTGTTTGACTTATTAGGAATTGAGGTTGCCACCAGCCTGTCAGCATTTAAGTCATCTGCATCACTGAGGCAGAGGGAGCCATCCTCTTCCTTGCCTGCCCCTACCCATGATCCTGTTCAAAGCACTAATACTGTACCTGTAGCTGTGAGGCGGTTCCTTCAGCTGTCTCTTCAAGTGTTCTGTCCCCTCCCAATGCCCATGCCTCTCTCTCAGCATCTCTGTTTATCTCTGCATGCTGAGTAAGCAGGCATGCCCTCCAGCCTTAATTTCTTTGCCACGGAAGCTTCATAGAGGCATGAACCAATGAAAAGTGGTCTGTTTGGTCACTGTGAGAACAGAATGCTGGGCTAGGTGGGCCTTTGGTCTGATCTAGCAGTGCTCTTATGTTTTCAGAATTGGGATCATGGCCAGCAGCACAACCTCACTCCAACTTGAACAAGGCTTATCATCATCTTGATGTATTGTTTTGTGTAGTTAAAGCTGCACTCAAAAAACCTCTTTGAGGTTGGAGAATGCTTTCTAGAGTAGGTGGGAGTGTTATGAAATAAATACTGCAAAGTGGAAATGTCAAGGTTTTTGTAAAATTATTTGGTTTTATTTGCAGGTCATTAGATTTCATGAAGTTTGTTTTCAACCTTTTCCCAGTAAGTATGTACATTTTTAAAGCCTTTGCTTTGCAATTAATGAATGAAAGCTTGTATTTGCTTGTATTGAGCCAACTTCCTTTTAGGGGAGCAGAGAAATGGCAGGATGATTTTAAGGACTATTGCAAGGATTTGCTAGTGAACATGTCAGAGGGATTGCAGTGCAAATCAGCAGAGAATAAATGATATTGATCCTAGGATATTGGGTTTCATACAGAGCGAAGGGGGTTAAAATCACATTTCCTCCTCCTCTTCCTACCCAGCTTAGCTTCCAGGCAAGGGGATTTTTTTCTGGTCTCCAGCCCTTAAACACTAACACCCATTTCCATTTCCTAAAATTTCTTTTGTGACTGCTATCTCCTAGGAGACTAGAGAATGTCTCTTATTACCTAAAGTATGCCTGTACATACCTGAATGTGCAGAGTCTGATATAGAGGCATTTTTGTGCATGCAAGAATTCCAAGCTTCTGTGGGGGGCTGCTTATATTTATTTTAAAATATATGTTCCACTTTTCTTTAAAGACCCACTGCAACCAACAGCAAATCCATAAAAGCAATCAATTTTCATTTACAATATCACAACTCTCGTGCTTGTAGAATAAAAATGGAAAATATACAAGTGGAGCAGGATAACAATTTAATAGTTGAGGATGAATAGTTTCGAAGTTTTCTGGCTCCCTTCAGCTACTTGCCCTTCCATATTTTAAAGCACAGTACAAGAATTATGTGGCTCTGGCTCCATCCTTGAGGGAGAACTGTCCAAACCTCCTCCAGGTCCCTTTCAGCTGGACAGCACATCCCCAATGCCCTCTTATTCAAAGAAGTAATTTTCCGCACTCCTGTCTCCAGAGACCTGCCAAAATCAAACACTGCAAAATAAGCCAATGGCCAATCAGTTCCCCTGGGAAGGTGAGACTTACTACACTTGAGGTCCAGTTGGATTTTGGTGCTTACAGAGACAACAGCAGGACTTGAGGAGCTTTCCAAGGTCATGCAGGTGCTTTAGATTCCTGTCAGATTTCCTCTATAAGCCTCAGGCTCTCACAGGGCTGTTGGAAACCTTTAGACTCCCAACTATCATCAGCCCCAGCCAGCATGGCCAATGGTCAGGGATGATGAGAATTGTAGTCCAGCAATATCTAAAGCAGGGATGGGGAATCTTTTCAGCCCGGCAGGCCAAATCCTTATTTCCCCCATCGCTGGCAGACCACTGAAACGTGGATGTGGCTGCTCACCTACATCACCAAGACACCAGGTAACCATTTTTTCCTTTCCCTCAAGTTTTTCCAGTTCCCCCAGGCCATGCTGCAAAGGAGAATCCAAGCAAGGGGGTTCATTGATACTGTCTCCAAGCTCTGCTTTCAGCGCAGCTTGGCCAGACCTCAGAGTTCCCAGTTGGAAACGCCTGAGTGTAGCCAAACCCAGTGGGGCTTGAAGACATTGCCAATAAGCCTCATAGGCCAGAGGTTCCCACCCCACTCATCTAGAGAGCCACAGGTTCACCACCACTTTTTAAAAGCATCTTTTCTGATTTCCTAATAAAATAAATGGAACTCATATTGTCAAATTTTTAAAGCAAAACCAGATTCAACATTGTGTAACTGAAATAAAGAATGTAACTTGGATGCTTCGTGCTTCCACATTTTGAATATACCGTAGAATTCCAGACACAAGATTAGTGGCAATACAATATGCCTGAATGGCTTAGTGCCCAAATAGTTAGATAAAATACAGAAAGACTAACAGCTGAAAACCTCTGTGGCTAGTTACATATTCAGCTACAGATTCTGTGTTCAAGAACAGGCCATAATTGTGGAAAGTGAAAATGAAAAATATGTAGAAAGTATCTCTATTTACTGTGGACTGAAATATTTATTTTCAAATTCAGCCTTTTCCAAATGGACAATTTTTTACTATTTCATAAAATCTCTGGTAATTAATAAGGACTATATGTATTGCAAAAGATTATATTTGTATAAAGACACTTAATCCATGTCGAAAACTTGTTCTCATCAGGCAATGTAGTATGATGTTCTCCCGAGCAAGCCCCATTGAAATGAATAGGAACTGTGCAAGAGTGCAGCCAAGAGCATCATGCATCTTAGTGGGGCTTGCCCAGGAGAATTTCACAGTGAATTGAGCTCTATAGAGAATAAAGGATTAAGCAGGTATTTCATTTCATTTCACTTTTAATTTGTAGACTTCCTTTCTATATTACTATACACAAGGCAGTTATGCAACTGTGACTGCTTTCCCGCAGTTACTATTACACTTCTTGTGATTTTATGAAAATGAGGTGAATATATAAATCACATTGAGTTCTTCTTTCATGCATTATGGCTTGGATCCAGAGAACTGCTTATGGAACAGGATTCCTCCTGCTACCCCTCCCCACTGCAGTTTCCTGCGGCACATCCCATGCCATTCTGGAGGGTCCTCTAACCTTCAAGAGCCTGAGCAAAAAGGAGTAGTTGCAACCATGCTTCTTTTGATCCCATTCTATATGTTGCATATAATATTGTCTTTCCCTATGTGTATTTCCTTAAACAGCTTACATTTTTTACAGTTTTTGTGGCCTAGTGTAGTATATTATTTCTTTCAGGACAAAGACTTCTGCATTATCTCTGTTCCACATATGGTGCCTGAATTTTATCTGATCCAGAATTTTGTCCGGGTTATACCCTTTAGCAGCTGTACACTGGATCAAGAGCTCTATGTGTTTCACCGTTCAGGATTACTCAAGTTAGTGGCACATTTTGCTACTGCAGAAGATTTTGTGGTATTGCTTGTACCTGAGCTGTTGTGACACCATTTTAATTTTACTCCATCAGTTTATTTCTTTTTATAGTCTTTGCTAATAAGTTGCTTTGTTTGTGGGAAACAAATTATAAAAAGTTCTATTGCTAGTGTCTGTATAATTTAAAGGGGTGTCTTAAAGGATTTTAATAGTTATTCTGTGGCAAAAGAGTTGGGTACTTTAAGCAAGATATGCATTTAAATGAAAAGACAAATGTGAAAGTATTATAGGCAAGAGTTGGATTGTATATAAAGAACTAGACCACCTAGTTCTTATATAAAGACACCCAAGTTAAATAGTATAGTTTCTGGATAAGATATGAATGTGAGCTGAAAACTAAACAGTAATTGAAAAATTCTGAGTAACATAAAAGCCAGTGTCAAGCCCTTAATAATCCCTTCCTGATGAGGAAGTAAAACAAAGATCAATGTGATGTTTTTGTACAGTGAGGTTTTAAAAGATATATGAAGAAAAAGTGAGTTGCTGAAAATGGATGAAAAGCAAAGCCCACTGAAGCAAACAGAGAGACAGAGAGAGGACATGTGAAAGTGCAAAGTCAGGGAGATAAAGGGAAGGGCTCTAAATGAAAGACTGATTAGCAAAGCTTGTGACAAGGAAAAGTCCTCACACAGAATTTAGAGGATGGCAAATGCAACTCTAGGCTTGCTACTTAACAAGAAATGATGAAAAATAGATAACAGGTTGTAGGCTGAAATGCTTAATGGATACTTCTCTTCAATTTTGACAGCAAATCATCATCATAATGTCAAATGAATTGGGCTTCTAGAATGAGTTGATTCCTTACTGAGGGCAAAATAAACATAAAGAGGCTAAATATATCTTTTCTCTTAGTCCAGGCATAGGCAACCTTGGCTCTCCAGATGTTTTGGGACTACAATTCCCATCATCCCTGACCACTGGCCCTGTTAGCTAGGGATCATGGGAGTTGTAGTTCCAAAACATCTGGAGAGCCAAGGTTGCCTATGCCTGTCTTAGTCTTTGATTCTCATAAATGGGTCAGCTTTTTATGCAGATACCAATTTTTCAGGTATTGTTCTATCCATTTTCAGCTGCTTATTACTAATTGCATGTACAGAAACTCCCTATATTTTGTGAATATATACTGGGGAGGTAGAAGTAGTCAGTGTTTGACATCCAGAGAAATAGGAGGAAAGCATCAAAAAGTGTCATAAAATGTATCCTGTACTATATTAATAATAGATAAGTGACCAATTCTGATTTATAAAAATTCCCCATGTTTCAAACTTACTGCTCTTTCCAACTCAGCAGTGTTTCTCACATACAACCTCTACTCTGTGGAAAGTTTGCAAAAGGAAAATAGCATTGAAAAATAGTAGCAACCTCAAAAGATGCTCAGTAACTTTCCCATATCAATTCTTTTATGGTGCTGTTTCGATGTTGTTGTGGACTAGTAGAGTTCTTGCCTCTTTAGGCAAGGAAACAACCGCAGGCGTAATGATGCATGTACTACTGGTTTTTTACTTATTATTTTGCAAAACATTCTATCTCTGATAATAATAATAATAATAATAATAATAATAATAATAATAATAATTTATTATTTATACCCCGCCCATCTGGCTGGGTTTCCCCAGCCACTCTGTTAACCTCTGATGGCTCAGTCATTTGATGGGTAAGGATCAACAAGTGGTAAAATAAATGTGTGCCAACACAGTCATACTTGAGCTTCCCCTCCCCATCCTTTCTTTCATTTCAGATTACACACAGTTTCCATTTTTGCTTGTTAATACTGTATCAAAATTACTCCACCGTCCCTTCCTCACTTCTAAATATCTTTTTATCTTATATTCCAGAGAGGGTTGCCGAATCATAAATATATAAAAGAAGCTTAGAATAAACAAACCGTGGGCTTCCCTCTACCCAACCAACACTCACACCGTAGAAAATCTTAATTCAAACATTTGATCCATGTAGCTGGTATATTTGGCAGTATGTTGTTGCAACCCTTTTCCAATAAAGATCCAATAATACGGAGAACCTCTGCTTCTTATTGGTGGCGTTGGAGGGTTATCAACAGGCAAAGTGCTTTTGCACTCAGCGCCTCCCTGCCTCCCGCATTCCATGCCAGAGCGAGAGCCAGGTACAGAGACAAACTGCGAGTGAAGCCCGTCCCCCCCATCCCTGGGGGGAATTTTCAAAGATGATTTACCCTCTATCATCCTTGTTTTTCATTCGCCAGTGATCCCCCACTGTCGTGGGGACTGCCTTCTTTAAGGCAGACGGGACCAGAAGGATTTTTGAATTAGAGGCTTCGTCTTTGAACACTTAATATCTAATATGGACATTTTAGAATCAGCTAGTGGTTATGTTTCATGATAGACTCTTAACGGTTATATTTAAAATGAAAAGTGTTAATCCAGAACTGGTTACGGGTAGGTAGCTGTGTTGGTCTGCCGTAGTCAAAACAAAATAAAAAATAAAAAGAATTCCTTCCAGTAGCACCTTAGAGACCAACTAAGTTTGTTTTTGGTATGAGCTTTCGTGTGCATGCACACTTCTTCAGATACACTGAAACAGAAGTCACCAGACCCTTATATATAGTGAGAGGGTGGGGAGGGGTATTACTCAGAAGGGTGGTGGGAATGGGTGATAGGCTGATAGCTGTGGTAAACCTGTTGACGACTGTTAACGACTGCATTTGGTCTAACAGGAAAAAGCAAGGGGTGAGAAGGTTAAAAATAGCTTTGTTATGTATAATGAGATAAGAATCCAATGTCTTTATTCAGACCAGGTCTCTCCATGGTTTTAAGTTTGGTAATGAGTTGCAATTCAGCAACTTCTCTTTCCAGTCTATTTCTGAAATTCCTGCTACTGGAAGGAATCCAGAACTGGTTCATAATGCTTAGCATGTTCCCAAATACCCAGTACTTTTCAGAGCAAGTGGAGAGATGCTCGTACATTCATACACCAAAATTCAGCTCCCAGAATTCTTTAGGAGAAGCCATGCCAGTTACTGATCTCAAATTGATTTAAGTTTGTTTATATGTACACTGTGAGGTGTAAGAATATTGAATCCAACTTCAGCTTTTTGTCTAGTGGAGGAACAACTCAAACCAGCATTAAAGGGTTTTAAGTGACTTGATGTCACTGCAGTGTGATAATGCAGTATCAAAACCAAAATTCCTGGTGATAGTCACATTTGGGTATTTAAGCCTGGAATCAGAGACAATTTGTAGATGCCATTGTTTGCTGCGTATACAGGATTTGGGTTTATTTCTCTAACAGGTCCTTTATTGTAAGACCAGCAAGAACCAGTGATGTCGCTGGTGTTGAATTACTAATCCAAACCTTGAAATTGAACAAAAGTATACTGGATGACCTAAATAGCTACCTATTGGCACGAAGAGATCCAGTAAGTTGTTACACTGCTTTATATTGCTTCTGTTTTAACTTTATTGTGAGAGTGTTCAAATAGGAATCTGCTCATTTGTATATGCTAAGCTGGCAGTCTTCAAAATTGCTGCTATATTAAACCAGTGTACAGAAGTCACCTTTCTGGTGCAAAAAGTAAAATGCCCTTTGAGCATTTTATATTATTTTAATCCATGTTAGAGAGAGTGTACTGTGTGGGAGGGGAGCTGAGCTGAGCTGGGTGTTTAAATAAAGAACATTAATTAAAGTATTAGAGTAGAAGAATGTACACCAAATCTTTTGCTTTGTTTTTCAGGATGGAACACCAATTCAAGCATTTGTAGCAGAAGTTTTGCATCAAATTGTTGGAATATCAGTTATTAGAAATGAAACGGTATATATTCTTATTTGCAGATCTTTTCCTTTTTGATGGAAGGATTTAGAACACTAATGTTAAATGTTCTCAAAGTCAGGAATGTTTTTGTTCAAATAAACATTTTGAACTTTCACTTCTTTCCACAGTTAATGTGTGAATAATGTTTGAACATTCCTTAGTCAAAGGAGAAAAGAAAAACAAGATTGCTAGAGGAGAAAATTTTGTATATCCCAGCAATATACAGTTTTTCTCATCCACAGACTTGTTCTTCTTTAAAACAAAACGAGGCACTAAATTCAGAATGATATTTACCATAAATGCAATTTGTATGTTTTTGTTCGTTTTTTCTTGAAAAACAGAGATTCAATGTGATTTATTCTGTCTTCAAACAGAAGAAATAGTTTTGAAATGAATTATTATTTGCTCCCCTTTGCTATTTTACAAAGATAAGGAAGTTTTATAAAAGCAGGCAGGATCCATCTAAGAAACTGAGTGACCTTGCCAGCAATTCCTTGTTAAATTTCTCATTTTAATAATAATAATTAATAATAATTTATATTTATATTATACCATAAATAACTTTAACTCTGGATGATATGGAATGCAATATCTTTAAAGGTATATTAATTGCTTCCAACAGTTAGGAGTTTCCTGTAATTTGGTCAAAACAAAATAATAATAATAAAAATTCCTTCCAGTAGCACCTTAGAGACCAACTAAGTTTGTTCTTGGTATGAGCTTTCGTGGTATCTGAAGAAGTATGCATGCACACGAAAGCTCATACCAAGAACAAACTTAGTTGGTCTCTAAGGTGCTACTGGACGGAATTTTTTTATTTTTTATTTTGTTTTGACTATGACAGACCAACACGGCTACCTACCTGTAACTGTAATTTGGTAATGAGGATCAATCCACAGTTTCTACTAAGCCAATAACTGGTCTTTTTAAATATAGTTGTAAATAAAAGCAATACTGTTTTGTTTTTTAAATAACCCCCCCACCCCCACCTCTACCAATATGCTTAATTTTTAATAGTTGTCCATATGGTCTTGGTTTTAGGACACAAAACAGCCAGGCATTTTAAATATAGTGTGTAAATAAATGCAAAACTGTTTTTAAAAGCTACTGTTTCATTTTTAAAAACTACCTATATGGTCTCATTTTACAGTACAATCAACTGGGAAATTATCCTGCACAAATCCCACTGACATGGAACTTGTGCAGGAGAGTTTCCTGGTGTATAGTTAATTCCTCGGTGGTACTAATACCTCATTCTTGAAAGTAAAACGAATGCAAATATTTGCATTATAGCTGTTCCAAAACAGAAGCACAGCTCTTTCCTTAATCAGTATATTGATTTGATATGTTTTCCAGGATATAGAATATATTCGCTCACACTACAACATTGAAGACTTTATTTATTTCAGTCATCACCAGCAGGAAGAGCATGGTCACCTTTACCATTTTGCACTGAATCCAGTCTTTCATCACTATGCAAAACATTTTATGAAGGAGATGCTTCGACTAGCCTACAAATCTTGTCTCTACTACCCTATTTATCCTCAGCCTGAAGATGGCAAGGTAAACCATAATCATTTAGTCAAGAAGTAGATTTATTTTATATATGTAAATGTTGTTGATTGGTTTTTAATTTTATTTACTCTTTCCCTTGGGTGTATGTAGAATTTGCCAACAAAAATGTACACATATGTGTAACAATTGGCAACCATTTCTAACTTACATAGTTAGAAATAAATAGAACCAATAGAGGTTCCACACACACTATACCTTTAACACACATTCTTTCCCTCAAATAATTCTGGGTACTGTAGTTTACCCTTCACAGAGTTACAATTCCCAACAACCCTTAACAGACTATAGTGCCCAGAATTCTTTGGAGGGGGGAAAGTGCTTTAAAGGAATAGTGTGGACGCAGCCTTACTCTCTCATCTCATACTGAACAGTTGAATGCTCAGCTCTTGACAGAGGACTCTCACAGGACTTTGTTCAAATACATGATCCCTCACCCTCTCTCATTTCATAAGCTTTGGTAGGTCAGCCTCAAATGTTTGAAGATGGACTGGTTTTGAACAAGGACTCAAGAAAATGTCCTTTGTACAAAGAAAGCAGTGTAAACTCTGAAGGAATGGGCCTCGATCCAAAGAAATACCTCTGCACATGCCTGCCTTTTCCCCCCTCTTCAATTTCTTTCACTCCAGCTGTGATCCCCATGCTCCATTGCCTCTTTTAAGCTCTGGAAAATGACTCCCCTAGTCCCTGGAAGCACCTTTTCAAGGGGATGTGAGGAGAAGGGAGAGCATAGCAGAGAATCAGAACTGAATTGGGCAGCCTGTTCTACAAGTGTAGGCTTCTTACGTGATTTGGAACCCTGGTCACATGGGGGAAGCTTATGCATGTAAAGAAGACTCCTTGCTTCAGAACCTTGTCTGATGTGTGTGTGTGCAGCCCGAGAAGTTGGCCCTCCTTTCTCCTTGCATAATTCTAATTGCATATGGGATTGAATGAATGCCTGAATATAACTACCGTATATGTAGCTGAAATGGGGGGGGGGGGAATTATGCAGGAAAGAAGCATTAAAAATACTTGGTTTTTAATTAATTTTTTTTATGGAATGTCATTTCTGTTTAAACAGTGGGTTCCAGTCATTTTCTTTAATGTGACAGACTTTTGGAAACTTTTGTTTTTTGCATTTCCTGTTGCTCCCCAACTGTTGTTTAAATGCAGATTATAACTAAACTTGCTGCAGTAAGGTAAATGTATTTTTAATCATTTCCTGTATTTATGGAAGGGTGGAGATTTTTTTCTTCACGTTTATGCTACTTAACGTTTGTATTTGAATGAAAATGACTTTTTACTTCATGTGCATTTTCTATGTACATGTTTAACTTCTCCTTTGCCAAACAACCAGAGGTGAACAGTAAGCATGTAACATCCTTAATGAGCATGGACAAAGATGATTCATGATTGCACTGAAGGAAGATATTCCTGTGGGGAAACTACTTGTGCTGCAAAATCCCATAAACCAAACCACTTGTTTATCTGTCATTCCCACTGAGATAGTAATATAATTACTCTCATAATTATCTTCATTAGTGTCAGGAATTAGCTGCAATCCATTCCTCTGCTCTGAGAGTGTTTATTTATTTTTTGGTGATATTTCTCCTGGATTTAATCAAGAGGATAAAGGATTCTTAAATTCACAAAGCACCGCTACAGACATCTGTGATGCACTTTTCTGACATTATCTGCGCTAAAATATAGCTTGTTGTCCTTCAGTTCCAGAATCCCTGTGCCCATTCCCTGACATCTGCCCTTCATTACATGGTTCCCGTGCGACCAAGACGACAGATTGTCTATCCTCTGGAAAAACTTGGCATAAATGCTCCAGCAAAAGAGGTCTCTAAGGATCAGGTGGGTAACAGAAGCAGCAGTAAGCAAAAGGCATAGCTCCAACTAAATGTAGGATTTGGCAGATGGGATGACATTACTGTCTTAATGTTGGTGTGCTGCTTCTTAATTATCTTGAACCTGATGTTCATGCCCTTACAGTGTTGTGCTTTGCTATCTTTTTTCAGCATGTATTTCAAACAGAGAATTGCAACCAGCAGCCTTTAAATTATTCAGAATGTTGATAATAATAATTTAAGTATTTAAAATGGTCAGATTCACAGAATGGATATTTTATCAGACTATTTTATTCTGCAGTTTGATATTTCCCAGAAAAACAAAGTCATGGGCTTGTAATTCCCTCTATAGCTTTCCCCTTGTCAAAAAGGCCATTTGCACTAGTGAAAAAAGCAGTATCTGACTGTGGTCATAAAAAGAGCTCTGTTGAACCATAGCAAAGTTTCATCTAGCTCAGCATTGTTTCCTTTTGGTGGCCAAAAACAGGTGCCTCTTGGAAGCCCACAGCCTCTCTCGCTGTTAGCTCCCAGCAACTCAATGCTTTACCACCTCTGAGGTTGCTGTATAGCCATCTAGCTATGTATTTGCAGTCAACACTTTAAATAAAAATATATCAATGCTGATTTTGAAAGAAGAGAAAATTCATGTTGAAAATTATGGCAAATAGCTGGCCATAGACCTATCCTCCATGAATTTGTCTAATCCCTTTTTAATCATGTCCCCAGCCCCAACAAGTGAGAAGTGGCGTGCGCATTGAGGATGGTGTTGGATGCAGTAGGTGTGCCATCTGTTGCTGTGCTTGTAGATCATTAAATCGGAGTCTCTTCATGTGGCTGTTGGACATGGGGGATTTTGTGCCCCCACAGTTGCCCCTTGCACATCTAAGCATGGAAACTTATTCCTGCACACAGATTCACCTTTCTCTGGATGGGACATGAAATGGACTCACATTTACAATTGCATTCAGCAATATTCTTTACATTTTTCTCAGAGTATTTTTTAGTTTCTTAGCTGTTTATTTATATTTCATAAAATCATGTACAGTGCTTGATTGTTAAAAAAGAAACACACAAAGCAGTTTACAGAAATAGTGTACTGATGCTAATTGGACATGCAGAATTTTTTTAAACAAGGAAAATATATTGTGTATCTATTCATTCCCATGTTTAAGTAACAAAGGAAGAAGTATGCCAAGATACCTCTTCTTTGTTGATGCTAAGTCATCTACTTGCAGATCACCTAGAAAAAGATACATAAAGGTTGTTGTATTGGTTTTATGGTGAATGTCACTTTTCTGACATTTCATATTTGCTTAATAGATTTTTGGCTTCACAAATTTCAAGTAGCTAAAATGTTTCAAACCGTGCCTCAACCGTATAGATTGTGGTTTTAAATTCCCCCCATATCTCTGGGAACTTTTTCTCTACTTCTTTACTTTCTGCTACTATTCTATGATGAAATCTCCTCTGTACTTCTATTTTCTAATTCCATTCCTTCCTTTCTGTCCCGATGTTTTAGGAATCCTCAGAACCATTACATTTTACATTTTTCTAGCACAATTTCACCCTGCTTTTCTTTTGCTTGCTGTCTATTTATGAAGAATCCTCTAGTTGAAAACAACTTTTATATACACACATACATCTCTTTCATTGTCTATAGGACTATATATCTATATTAATATACAGTTTTCTCTCTATATATTTATTGTTAAAATAATTCCCTGTTTCCATTTTCTCAAGACCCTCTTTTTTGATTAGTTCATGATCTTTCAAAATAGGAATCTGTTGTTTGTTTATCTTGGTATTGGACTAAAATCTAATTAAATATTACCATATTTCTGCCTTGATTGCATCCTCCACACATATATAATGTTCTATTGGCTGTTCTGATCCCTTCCACATTCCCTTCTCATGTCCCTTTTCTGCTTCTTCCCAGCATGCCTTCCTTTAATTCCTGGAATTTTCGTAATAGAATTTCTCAGTGACATTTCCCCACCAAATTCCCCTACCAGCCATCTCATATGCCCTCTCCTATCTCTGTTCACTTGTCTCCTGTGTACTGTCTTATACCTTGGTTGTTCCCGTCACCTGCTTGTCCTCAGTTGCCATAAGGAAAAAGTGTTTGTGTTATCAGTTTTTTCTAATGTTGTGGCTACTGAATACTAGCAGCTCCCCATTTACACACACTCAATATGTGTGCAACTGCATATACGCACATAGCACCAAACCCGGAAGTGACCTGGAAACGTCATCAAGACATCACTGAAATGGCACTAAAAGGGGGCATGACAGAGTGGGGGCAGAACATGGTGTTTGTGGGCTCGCTCAATGGGTTTCAATTCTATGTGATTTCACCAATGCGTCTTGGAACGTAACCCCTGTGTAAATGGGGGGCTGCCAGTATAGAAAAAATGTCCTTAATTAGTCCTTTGTTCTACCATGTGCAGTTCTCTGCCTGTAAAAAGTGACACTATAGGAATGTTACAGGAGCACTAAAGCTATATAAAGAAGCAAATTATAAAAGCAAACTCATATCTTTCTGGCCTCCCACAGCCTCTAACATTTAAGGTGTATTGGATCCCAGAAGTCCCAGGGCACATGAGGCCATTACCTTGCTGAAACAAAGGATGCCTGGGTCTGGTCATTGCATTGATGGGAGATTGCCTGGGAACAACAGGCAGTCCTATCAGCACATGGGTTTCTACTTGCACAATGGGACATTCCCCCTGTCCCTCCCAAAAAATATTCACCAGGGATTTGGAGGAACCCCTAGACCAGGTTTAGGAGATGTGCAGGGGGAGGAGAGGAGGAAATACTCAGTTGCACAAGCAGAAAACCTTGCGCTGATGGAATGTTCACATAGCGCTACTTTGGATTCAAACATACATGTCCCTTTAGGCTCCATGATGGAAGAAAAATCCTTGTGCATGCTACCCTAAGTTGCTGTTGTTTGAGATTGATAATTATTGTGTGGAAACAATACTTTCTTTGGATTGTATCCAACTAAGTTACACTCAGAGTAGACCCTTGTTTGTTTGTTTGTTTGTTTGTTTGTTTATTAGAGTTTGTTTGTTTATTCATTTATTAGATTTGTATTCCACCCTATACCTGTAGATCTCAGGGCAGATCACATTATATAAAAAAAGAAAACACATAATAACAACAAAAACAAAGTCAACCCAATAATCTCCCTTTCCACAACACATTTTAAAAGGGCACTGGATGTCAATCAGCCAAAGACCTGGTTGAAGAGGAACAGTTTTTTTGTGTATAAGGTGTGAAGGTGCCAGTCAGCCCTCCCTGGGGAAAGCATTCCACAAATGGTGAGCCACTGCAGAAAAGGCCAATTCTCATGTTTTCACCCTCTGGACCTTTCATGAGAAGGGCCTCATAAGATGATCTCAGGGTCCAGGGTAGGTTCATATGGAGAGAGGCTAGAATTAATGAACTTAAATTATTTTCAGTGGTTCTATTCAGTGGACTAACATTGGATACATCCCTTTGGTAATAAGTCTGCTTTTAAATCATCTATGTGCTGTGCTTACTGTTTAGGATTGCCACCAATATTTCTGTATGTTTGTTGCTCAATTTGCTTTGTATTTTTTTCTTTCTGACAAAGGTAACTTGATTTATATACTGTACAAGTGTTTTTATTTTGTTTTGATTTTCATGGGTTCCAGGTAGTAGATGATATGTCTGTGCAAGATCATCACAATTCAATCCATAAATAATTTCACCTTGCTTAAAAGTGATATTACGGTATGTGTTTTGGATGGTTATTCACAGAAGCCAGCAGCAGAGAATGTCTTCATGGTGCCGGGATGTGTTTGCATGCGCTGGGGGTGTGAGGTGTGGAGGGCGAATGAAGCCCACCACACTCCAGCCTAGCCCTCTTCACTGCCGCCACCAAAGCAACACCAGCCCCGAGCCACTTTGTGAGGCTGGAATAACCCCAGCCCTGTGGTGCTTTGTGAGCCTGGGAGGGCAGCATGAGAAGGATGCAATAGCCATGTACCCTATGATCCCAGTCCCTCGAGGGCAAGGCTGGGTTCAAAGGGTGCATGGCATCCTTCTCTGATCAGATCCCAGCCTTGCAAGCAGCACAGGGCTGGCTCGGGGCGGGCGGTGTGAGCGGCACCCCCCCTCCCAATAAAATGCGCCATGGGCAATCACACCAGCAGCCCCACACACTATGCCCCTGACAGAAGCTCCTAGAGATAGGGGAAAATATTTTGAAAGGCAGGGTATAAATCTTACAAACAAACAAAAATAAATATTTAAATTAAATTTCTGAACTATTCAGAATTGGACCCTAGCATATATCAAATAGCTTGCCATTGCACATAAAGGCAACTACTTCTCATAGTTGTTCCCCATTCAAATTCTGACCAAATCATTATTGTGTGTTGTGCCAGGTTTTTCTTCATCTTTCCTCCATCTGTGCAACTGGCTTAATTCTATGACCCATTACCCATTACTTTCTTCTTTTCTCTTTTTCCCCACAGATTATCAATAACTGTACAAAATCTGTTATATTGGAATTCTAGTCTGTAACTATTAATATTTCCTTTTTACTCCAGAAAAGAAAAGAATAAATATTTAGAGCAATGTATTTTCACATTCCAATCAGCTAGTTATTCAGTTAGTAATGGTTTCTTCATTTGTCAGGACACTGCCAAGGATGCCAAGGAAGGGAAAATTGATCATGTGGTTTAGAAGAGAATAAAGGTCACAAGAAATTCCATAGATATAGGGATACCAATGGGCTCTTCAATAAGCCATAATAGTTAGAGGTGTTTCACAGGGAGAACAGATTCTTCAGTGAGAGTATCCCTTTTGGATCAAGGGGGAAATGTGGTTTAAACAGAATATCTTTTGACAGCATTATTGTTATCCCATGTGAATAATTAGCTTGAGATTAGCTAATTTTTAATAATTGTATTTTAAACATTTATTTTCAACTTTCTCACCATCTGGAAGCATTCTGCTATCCATCTGTCTTTTTAAATTATGAATATGACCCTGAAATAGGTGCTATAATTAACAGTAATAACTGCTCCATGATGCAGAATAAAAATGTAATATGTTTATTTAATTACTTCTTGATTCTGACCATCCATTGTTCATGTTTTATTGTATCTTTATTGCACTCTGTCAAGTTTTATTATGTACTTCAAGATTGTTGTTTCTCCTGCCTCTCGCAAAAAAGGCTGCAGAATCTCTTGTTATTGTTGAAAGATTTCTCAGCTTGGTAATGGTTTATGAAATACAGGTTTGCATTTCCTAATCCAGAGACAGGTAGAATATTGATCACAGTCCATTTATCAACTGCAGCTTGGATAATGGCGTACTGGTGACCATTATGTGATGAAAGCTGCTGTTGCACAAGCATTAGCTTATGCATTTTCAGTTTGGCAGTCCAGACCTCACAGGACTCCATATTAGCAGCTCTGCTGCAAAGCCTGAGGCTCCCACTATGAACCTGTTTGCCTGTTGCTTCTTATCCTATTGGCTGTACAATTGATCTTTTCAGTAGTCTGTACAGCTCCCCCAAATGAAGATTGTTTGGAGCTCAAACTTAACTGCTTAACTGTTCCCGGGAATTAGGGGAAGAGTGGCAGACTAGCCAGCAGGTAGATAGGGGGCAGGTGGGCAGCCAGTGGAGAATAAGCTGCTTTGTGTGCTGTAGAAAAGCAAATGCCTTGGTAGTTCAGCTACTGCACAGAAACAAAAGAGGAGTTCAGCCAGTGCCCATTGGGGTTGCTAGGGTGGAGGGCAGGTTGGCCTATGATAGTTGGAGCCAGTGCCAATGGTAGGCAGAGCCTACTAATTCAAGTTTTATCACCATTTTTCTACTGTTGCAATGAACACTTCAACAGTGCAGAAAAATTCCACAATATTTTATATGTTTATATGCTGTTATACTTGATTGCTGGAAAAAGGGGTGGCCTCTGCCATCCTTTCCAGCCATCTCTGTCCTCCAGCTAAGCCTCCATTGCAGGTTGAGAAAGGACAGGCTTAGGGATAAAGTGGTGCCAAGGGCACATATTCAGCTCATGTCCCAGAGATGCTTCTATAACTAGGCATGTCCATTGCTTTCTCTCTTCTCAATCTTATGAGATGTGGATTAATTGCTTCTGTCCTGTCCTAATCCTTTTTCCTAGTTCTTTGCCACATGCTGTCATCTTTCTGGTTTGCAAATAGTTCAGTAGTCCTTTGAATAAAATCCAGGATTCCTTTAATCAGCAGTTGTTCTATGGACATTATTGCTAATGTGTTGAGGCTCTCTTTGGAAACAGTGTTTCTCAATAAAGCTAACAATGCTAATTTTGCTCCTTTAGTAGTCATAAGAGTGGTCACTCGACTTCTCAATGGCTTCACTTTTTCTGCAAAATGTTTCTTCTGTGGATGCCTTGGTGTCTTCTGTTGGAGATTCATTCCCCGTGTCTGCAGTCATGGGATTGTTATCTATCACATGACGGTGTATGTTTTCATTCCACAGAGTGGGAAGTGACAGAGACAGGATGTTTGTGTTACTGTGTTCCGTGAAGTGAGACTATTGTTGTTTGTTCTTTCTCTTTGCTGTCTGATGCTAGAGAGAGAGGGAGCCATGTTGCAGTGCTCCATGTGTGTTTATATGTAAATAAAGTAGATTAGCCACAATGCTGAGTTGCTGAGGTCTGTTTGCGCATGCTGCGAAGACTCTGCAGATCCCTAAGTGTGCTGATGCTTTTGGCATTAGTCGCTGAGATGTTCGGGCAGAAGAAAGCTTTTGAAGCCCCCGAACGATCAACCAGGAGGGAGAGAACATGCCAGTTGGGCATGTTTCTCTGCCAGGGTCCTACACGAGAGTAGGACGCTCCTGCTAACATCTTCCACAGTGATCCTGATGGAAAGCAGCCCCATAGACCCTTACAACAAGCAGGTGGAGGCAGCCCACCAGAAAGATCTTGAGGCAAAGGTAGCTGTTCCAAGCCTCTGTCATGAACTCTACACCTACCAGTCTGTGGTTATGTGGGCCAATGAGTTGGGGAAACGGGGTGGTATCCCCAAATCATTCAAGGGGAGTTTTAAAAAAGATATTTTAGTTGGCGTCTACTATAGCAGACTCTTCCCTGAATGTGCTACAGTTTGAGTCCAGGGGTCTGTCAGCCAGTTCTGTGGGGCACCATAATATTTGGCTGTGGAAGTGGGATGTAGACCCAGATTCACAGGCCATGCTAGTCAGCACTCTGTTTTGGAGGTGGTATTACCGGTAGTAGAGTCCTGAGATAAGAAAAAGTTGCTCCCCATGGCTGAGAAAGATGAGCACAAGTCTAAAGCCCTGCAGTTCTTTCAGAACTATACCAAACCACTTTTTGCTCCCATGTGAAGGTTTCAAGGCATGTTAGAACTGAAAGAGCACTCATCTGGGCATGCAGGACCTCAGTCACAAAAGCCTCCATATTCATCTTTAAGTTCACAAAAGGAACTCCTCAGCCTGACACCAAACTTGCACTGGTGCATGGGTCTGTTGGGGGCAGATTACTGCACTTTGCCCACATGTGGAAGAGCAGATGGACAAGTGGGTTTTGGACACAATGTTGGCTGGATATTCTCTAGAGTTCACTTGTTTGCCAATGCATAGCAATCCCACAATCCAGAAGTCCACAAACCAAAAGTCTTTTCAGAAGGCAACCCAACATTTGTTATGCATCAGAGCCATAGAGTCAGTAGTGCCAAAAATTGGCAACAAGGGCAGTTAGTTTTCAAGAAAATGAAGTGGAAATTGGGTCGTTTTCAGATCAGCTGAAAATAATATAGAAATCCAAAGGAGCTGAATGGGACTTACTCCCTGATACATGTGCTTATGAGTCCAGCCTTTTAGTAAAGCATCAATCTATGGTATTGTAGATGAGATCATGTAAAACTAAGTATGGTTCAACAGTACAGTTTTAATTTAGCAAGGTAGAGAGTGATTTTCCAAGAAGTAACTGTTGCTCAAGATTCTGTTGTATGTGAGTAACAAATTGCTAATGATTTGTGTAAAACATGCATGGATGAAAACCCATTATTTATTCTGCCATCACTTGTTCCATGTAGTTGATGATTTTATAGCACTAGCAGTCATGCAAACACATTTGTTTCGAGCTGATGGCTGATCATAAATTTTCTCACTGTAAATGTCAGCAGGTTTGTGTATTGCTGCCATTACATCTTGTCTGGAAGCCTGAGCATTATGCAATTATGAGGAGGCAGCAGATGGCATCATTAACAAGAATGCTCTGAATGTTTACCACTTATGTGCATGTGTGAAATTAAAAGTAAGGTGACCTATCTTCACTTTGAAAGCATGATGTCAGTAGTATACAGGTGTTAATGTTGTTTTCCATAAACTGGAATATTCATTCTGGCCTGCAAAGCTAGTTCTTTCTTTTTTAACCTTTATCACAAATCTTGTGGGTTGATATCCTGCTGAGTGTGATGAGAGCTGTTTGGAAAGGCGAGATAAATATTATTCTTCAAATACTAATACTCAGCAATACCCCCAAAGCAAGATCCACATTTCTGTTTATATCCCATTGTTGCTATTCAGTTGTGCTGTGATTATTAATTTAAGTAAAAAATCTGGATGCTTAATTATATGGCACACCAAGATAGAATTTCAAAACTTATTTTATAGCAGTTCTGAAATGGGAAACATATTTTTGTGTATTTCTGTTGTCTTATGTGCATGCACAGAAAAGACAGTGCACTCATCCACACTGTTGTTTAATGTGAATATTAAGTTTCCTGTACCTCCATTGATTATCCATGATGTTCTCCTCCAGATCACTGCCTTCCCACACTTCCTTTTCCCTCAGTCCAGATTTTCTCATACTAGGAATACTTTGAAAAGGAGAAAGTACAGTATGAGGAAAATCTGGATTGAGGGAGGGGAAAGTTTGAGAGGGCAGTGATTTGGAGAACAAAATATGGGCAACTGAGAATTAATGAAGGTACAGAAAGCTTACTATCCACATAAAACATGACCCCACTATCAGTGGGGTTCTGTGATTTAATCCTACTTTGAAAGTATGGAAGTGTAGCTGTGTTACAAAATTTATAGACCTGGGGGAACTGCAAGGTATTGTGATGGAACCAGAGGCTGGTCTTGACAAGCCAGGCAGCCTGCTGAGTTTTGGCACATTAAATCTCAGCAAGTGTTTTCTGGGACCCAGCTGCGAGTGTTTCACAGAGGTGCAGCAGGAGCTTTCCTGGGTTAGACTCAGAACAGAAGCTCTTTCAAAATTAAATGCTTATCAAATGGAAATGTCTGACATTTGAAGTCACAATATTAAGGGCTCAGAGCATAAAAGTGTTAGATTGAATTTACGGTAAGTATGTAACAACATTAGCTATACTGAAGTGGATTTGAACATGCCTTTTGAGGAGCAAAAGAGTGTTTTGTTTTAATGTTTTTATAACAAAAAACATTGAATATTGTATTGGAATGTGTGTGATCGTGCACATTGAATTAAAATTTGTGACCTTGCATGCAAAATCACATTTTACCAGTTTTCTGCATGAAAGTATCAGGCGCCTATCAAAAATAATATTTCATGCAGAGTTTTTGAAGTAAAGGGGGAAAGTTCTTAAAGCATTGCATGTAATAAGTGTAGTTCTGGGCCTGGGTGCATCACTGCTGTCTCAATGAGGAGGTGCACAGGTGTCTTGATGCCTCTTGAGGATCAACATGGACTTGAACTTGGAGGAGCAACACAGAGTGTTGAGGCTTGTCTCTTTTTCAAAAATATAAAACAAAATCACCCTTGGCCACTTTGTAAGTTGAAGGTAGGTCACAGGCAGCCCATGCCCAGCGGACAGACAGTAGAGAAAGGACCTTTCCCTATTTCTAATCTTAAAAAAATAAAACGTTTGTATAGGTTGTCAGATGCCCTGAAAGTAGTGCACAGATAACCTCAATAAGTTTTCAAGAAGGGTTGGAGAAAGGGAAGGGTCCCTTCCTCACAGCCTGAAGGGGAATGAATGAGTCTCTTTTTCTTTCTGATGAGTGAAAGAAGGGGGGGACTCCTTGTACTCCCACTACTTACCAGTATGGGGTGTATGGGGTATTAGGGAGGGATAGTGGGAGACACATTGTACTCCTTCTGGGATAGTTTGTCCACCTTTGGTCCCCAACCTGCACTCCACTCTCACCTGTGGTTCCTAGAAGCTGTTAGCTTGTGAAAGCAGCCTCACCCCGGGAAACAGCTTCAACTGGCTGACTAAACCAGGTAAGGGTAGCCAATGGGTCTCAAATCCTCTGTGAGTTAGGGACACCCCCTGCATGTGAAGACAGACTCTGGCAGATTGAGCGGAAAAGACTAACAGTGGGCCTAGAAGGCTGTTTCTGCACATGCTGTAGAGGGAAGTGAGGGGCAGATGGGGCTCATCAACCTGGGAAGGTAGCCCATCTAGGAGAAGGAAAACTCTGATCCTAAACCTTCCCTGCCTTGCAGGATATCATCAGATGATGAAAAAGCTAAATCCAGAGTGGAGTCCCTAAGGCAGTTGGATGGTGTTATGTATGCCTCCTTCTGGCAACTCCTGCTGGTGCCAAACATATTGCTCTGCTTTCCTTTGGACCACATCAGTGAGACCAAGAGAAGGGTCTTGTCGTCTGGGCAGCCCAGGACTTTCATATACACTGCCCAGTCTTGCACCCCAGGGAGGTCACTTCAGTGTTGCTAACGCAGCAGTTTGACTTCACCCCCAGAGGTGCACTCGATTGTCTTTAAAGCCAGGTGGATGTCAACAAGAAGTGGTGATGCCTCCTTTGCTGCCATTGGCTTAGCTGCTCTTACATCAAAGTGTGACTGAGCAGGCAAGTGCTTCTTCAAGGTAGTAGCAGCTTCAGAAGGCAGAGTATAAATAAAAAGAAAGAGTAAAGAAGTGTGGAGGATACAGCAGACCAAGAGAACAGGAATGGAGATATTGAGGAGATCAAGGGCCCAAGGAAAGAAATGGCAGAGGAAACAGACATGAGATGAGTTTCCTCCTGTAGAGAAAGGCAGGGCAAAATTCTCAGATGAGTAAGAGTAATAAAAATGCTAGGAGACTGACAGAAGTGGGGTAGATTAGAGTAACCCAGAAGAATTAGAATGAATGAGAAAATGGAAAGTGGGAGATGAAAAAGGAAACTGTAAATGGGCAGTTATCAATGGAGGGTTGAAAAAAGTGAAAAGTGTTATATGTATGATAGGCAATTACTGTTTCTGTCTGAGGTACATGTATAGCAATACAATGCTGCTCCCCAGTATGACAATCCAGAGGGAGTGTAAAGTGACTCAATCTTGTGGTTTCCATGGTTACTGCATAGCTTGCTAACTGACCTCCTGCTGCCATCTTGAAGCCAACTGGCCTGAAACAACACAGACTTGAAAAGGGTTCCTGCTATATTCCATCACCTAACAGACTTCATCTTCTATTCATTTATTGGATGTGCGTATGCATCAGTACTGTCTTGGGGAAGCCATGTTCCATATAGTAGGATACTCAGAGACAACACACTCTGAGTGGCTACATTAGTAGTGTATTCAGTGATCCATTCTTGTACATCAGACTGACTTGCAGCCAGCAAATGTGTCAACCATCCATTGTATCACAGAGTCTGAACAAGGGGGATACAACAGTTTTTGTTTATTTATTCTTTCTTGCACCTCTAATATGTTCTTCTATTAAAAGAGAATGAAATAGAAGATACCTTAACAGCATTTTCCAGGCAGATTCACTGTTGTAGAAGCTCAGAATGGGTGTTATAGAACTGGAATTAGCAGGTGGTTGGTTATTTGTATGGCAAGCAGTTCTACATTAAATACCTTACCAAAAGTTTTTTTAAAAGGTATTTAAGCCACAAATAAATAAATATAGTTTGATAGCAATGTATCTACACCGATCATGGATTTGGCTTGATGTATGGCCAGACATTTTGAATTGCAGAGGAAATTCTCTGAGATTCATAAGCTCAAGTGAATATTTAAAAGGAGGCTGGATGGGATGAAATACACAAGATTTAACTTGAGTCAACAGTTTACATCCTCCCTCCTCTTACGTTTCTGTAACTTGGGATGCAATTTACCTCTTTTCTGGTTGAAAATTAGAACTGGGCATCATGTTGTGCCCATGGTGGAGTTGCCCCCCAAAACTCAGCCTCCCTGCCATTATGTCTAAGATGACTGAGTAGCATCTCACAAGATTCCCAGCCTCTGCACTGTTAGTTTGGGGATATGTGTTGCATGAGGACTCCTAGATCTTGTGGCAGATCTCTTAATATTTTTGTCTCTCTTCTTTTTGCATTGGGACTTCTTTTAGCATAGAGGACAAATGGTTAGTTTTAGATACCTTTCTAAAAAACCTTATTTGGAAGAGACAGCTCAAAAGTTAATATGTATTTGGGGCATAAGAAAAGTGGAAAACAAATAATATCTTGATTTAAATCTTGCTCATTGTGCTAGAGAAAGGAAGTAGTCAATACTGGAGATACTAGCTGTACTGACGTGAGATTTGCAGTATGCCCATGGGTTTGTGAAATAATGTGCCTCTTCCCTAAAGTCCAGTGTACGCATTTTAAGTAGAGGTAGATTGTTACTTAAAATAGATGGAGTTGACTTGCCTCATGCAAAAGTGATCCTTGAATTTCACACCAGAAATGTCCCCCTTGCCAGCAACTGCCAGAGAAGTAACAGGAGAGCACTCTGCCCTCCCACATGGAAGCAATGTGACAGGTGGCCACAGTAGGAATGACTGAGCTCAACACAAGGCCTACCGGTAGTACTTGTATTCACAGATAATAAATCTTGCTCTGTTGCATATTAGTTAATGATTACTTGTTCAGGGCTCACAGAGAATTGGGATAGCCTTCAAAGGAAGGAAAATGGAAAAAATACATCTTGTTTATCTTTCCCCTTCTCTTGAATCCTTCTACCATTGTGCCATATAGTACAAAAATTACTTAAAATAAATACAAAATACTCAATAGTGCTTTATTGAAATGTGACATGGGCATCTAGTTGGCCACTGTGAGAACAGAATCCAACAGGGCAAAATTCTTGATCCTGTGCATACTTATGTAGGAGTAAATCCCATTGAATGGAGCAGGCATTAGATTGCTATGCTAGCTTCAGTAGTACATGCCGTTTGTGAAGAATGAAGCAGACTTGCAGTCATTTTTCTTCAGGTGGCCTGAAGCAGATTAAGGAAGTAAACCCACATACCAACCATTTATTAATATACTTTTAACCCACTTTTCAAACAATTTGTATCCCAAAGTGGCTCAGATCAATTAAAAAGAGGAGAAGGGGGTAAGCGCTGCCATAAGACTTACTGTCATGGCCCTCCAGCTTCCTAGCACCATATGGGGGAAGGGAGTTCCCGGCCAACTCAGAGAGTACACTGCTCTGCTAACCCTTACCCTTAGACCAGGCATGGCCAAACCTGCCCCTTCAGCTGTTTTGGGACTACAACTCCCATCATCCCTAGCTAACAGGACCAGGGGTCAGGGATGATGGGAATTGTAGTCCCAAAACAGCTGGAGGGCCAAGTTTGGCCACGCCTACCCTTAGACCTTTCTGCTGCCTCTAGGTAAGCAGTTATTTGCTGCAGTGCTGCTTTTTCCCAATTAGCCTAAAATGTTTCATAAGTTTCCCTAAGAACAACTCAAAAGTAGCATGTAAGAGCCTTTAGACTAGGGTTTTAAAAAGCTAAAAGTTTACTTAAAAGATATAAAAAGAAGGTACTTCTTAGGAGGAAGGTAAACCCAAGAAAAGTTATGTGCACAAAAAGCAATCTCCCCAACTTTGAGCAAAAGAACAAAATCCATCCATTTTCTCTATCTAGACACAGTGTCGCGACCCGACTAGACAGGGTCGCGCCATGCGGGCGCCAGGAAGGGGAACCTTGCAGCGGGCCAGGAAAGGGGGCGACAGCGGAGCCAGGTGCGCAGGGGTTAAACCGAGCGCAGCAAGACCCGACCTCGCCCAGGCATGCCTCGAGGGGTAAACAACCCCAGGATGGGTGCGTACCTGAAGGCCCAACCCCAGGTGCGGAAGGGAACCGCAAATCATCAGCGGCGGGCGGGAACCGTCAGCATCGCAATAACAATGTAAAAAGCACCCATGAATAGTGCAGGTAGACCAGAGCAGTTAACTCTTTTGTCCAAGCCACCCCGGGTGGGGAAGAGGATTAACCCCGGACCTTTAGGGCAGAAGGGAGGGGGGAATTGGGAGTCACCCAGCAAGGTGTACATAAGGGGGATTCTGAGATGGCCTCCTCAGAATCCTCGCGGACTTTCCACGTTTCTCTGTGTGCTGTACAATAAACTTCAAGACAACTTCCGCTGACTTCTCGGAGTGGCGTGCGTTCTTGACAGCTAGCTACAGTCACCATTGGGGACACGACATAGTGAGGATTCTCCAAAAACTTCAACGTCCGTATCGTGTTGGGATCGCTTACCGGCAGCTACCGAAATGGCGACCCCATGGCGCGGAGCGGCACGTTTTCAGACCCCCGTTACCTCGAGCACCCTACTCGAGCGGCCGGCGGATCTGTTCACCTCAAATCAACGGAGTCTTTCCTCGGCCGGACCAGACAGCGGGAGCCTGGGCGAGCTACGGCGACTCCAGGAGCAGCTGAACCGCCTCATCTGGGAGCGGCTGCGGGTTGACGAGGAGTCAGGCCGGTCGTTGGACCAGGCCTGTGGGGGCGCGGTGCCCCGGACAAGTCGTAGCGGCGGCGGGAGCCAAGGCCACGCGGGATCGGGGGTCTGCAGTCGGCAGACCCCAGGGGAGGGCTCAGGTCAGGAGCCCGGAGTGACTCAGCGGCTGACGTGGTTGGACGGGACGGCCCCGAGGGGGCAGGTGCTTCCCCCGCCAAGACATCGCAGCAGCCGGCTGGAGGACAACGTAGTGGCGGGGAGTTCCACGGGCGACAGCAGCGAGGACGAGCGCGCGGCAGTGACCCCGGAGGCCCGCGGGAGGCACGTCCGCCGGGGGGCGACGGCGCGGCGCAGGCCGCCCCCGGAGCTGAAGGCCGTTTACGAGGGGGGCCCGGCGGAACTCTCCACCTTCATCTTCCACGCAAGGAACCACGCCAGAAGGTATGGGGGAGACGACTGCGACCCAGAGGACTTGGTAGCGGCGGTCATCTCCTCCCTGCAGGGGAAGGCCGGCCAGTGGGCCATGCTCCTGGTCGACCGCAGGGACCCGGCTCTGGCCACCCTGGAGGATTTCTTGGTGGCCCTTCGAGAGCGCTTCCAAGACCCGCAGGCGGAGGAGAAGGCGAAGCGACGGGTCCAGAAGGCCAGGCAAGGGGGTCTCCCGGTACAGGACTATGTAGACATGTTCAGGGGGGAGGCCGCCCGAATCTCCTCCTGGAACGAGGAGGTCCTCGTCCACTATTTCAAGGAGGGCCTCCATCCTGAGCTCCGCAAGTGGGCCGTAGTGAAAGGGACCCCCCGGGAACTGTCAACGCTGGACGGCTGGTGCCGCACGGTGGCTCAGTTGGAAGCAGACCTGGGGATGCTGGAGCTAGAACCCAGGGCGGGCAAGGACCGAAGGCCCGCGGAGAACTCAGGGACCCTCCGCCCCGCCAATGGCGCGGGGGTCCCCCGGCCCAAGCGCACCCCCGACCCGGAACGGGAGAGGAGACGCCGGGAGGGACTCTGCATGAGGTGTGGGGGGGCAGGACACTATGCGGTGGCGTGCCCCAAGCGACCCCCAGGAGAGGTCCGGACCCCGGCAGGGTCCCAAGCGACGTCGGGAACCAGTAGGACACCCAAGACCGGGAGCCGGGCGGCTGTCGCGACGGAGCCAAGGGGAAAGCGCCAGTCCGACTCCGAAGGCTCGGGGTCGGGAAACGACCTGGACCTGCAGTAAAGGACGCCCGGCTGCAGGTCCCGCCAGGGTCAACGGACCCCAAGAAACGGGCGGGAAGACCACCCAACCTGGTCCGGGTGAGGCTGGAAAACCCGGACGGTGGCAAGCAATGGACGGGCGATGCGCTGCTGGACTCGGGCTGCGACCACAGTATGCTGCACCCCGAAGTGGCCAAGGAACTGGACTTGCCCACCCAGGTTCGGAGCGCCCCCTTAGTTTTCGTCCAGATGGACGGCAGTCCCATAAAGGGGGGTCCGTTTGGGGTGGAAGTGGGGCCGGTCTCCTTGTGGGTGGGGGACCACCGGGAGTCCAGGATGCTAGTCAGGGTCCCCACGGACGGGTACCAGGTAGTGCTGGGGTTGGATTGGCTGGTGGAACATAACCCCATAGTAGACTGGCGCTCAGGGCGCCTGACGTTCGACCTGGATAGGTGTGGGCAGCACAGGGTCGAATCGGACCCCCAGTGCCCTGGAAAGGGGGAGGCCAAAGGGGTCCACGGGGGCGAGGGCAAGCTGGATGTGGTGGCGCCGGAGATACCCCCGGAGTACCGGGATCTGGCGGCGGTGTTCGGGGAAACCGAGGCAGACGAGCTGCCCCCCCACCGCCGCACAGATTGCGCCATCGACATCCCAGAAGATGCGGTCCTCCCCAAGGGACGCATCTACAAGATGTCCGGGGAGGAACTCCAGGACCTCAGGGAGTTCCTGGACAAGAATCTGGCCAGAGGGTTCATCCGCCCCGCCAAGAGCCCCATGGGGGCTCCGGTCATCTTCGTGGGCAAGAAGGATGGCACCCGGAGGTTGTGCCAGGACTATAGAGGGTTGAACGCCATAGCGGCAGGGAACGCATACCCGCTCCCCCTCATCCCGGATCTGCTGGACCAGTTGGGTACCGGCACGATCTTCACGAAGCTAGACTTAAAGGAGGCATACTATCGGGTGCGGGTCCGGGAGGGGGACGAATGGAAGACGGCTTTTAACTGCCAGTTTGGACAGTTCGAGTTCCTGGTAATGCCGTTCGGTTTGAGCGGGGCCCCGGGGGTGTTCATGAGCCTCATCAACGAGGTACTCCACGACCTCCTGTACAAAGGGGTGGTGGTCTACCTGGACGATGTGCTGGTGTACAGTCGGGACCCCCGGGAACACGTCCGGTTGGTCCGGGAGGTCTTGCAGAGACTCCTGGACAACCACCTATACGTCAAGTTGCCCAAGTGCGAGTTCCACCGCCCCTCCTTAGATTACCTGGGGTATAGGATCTCGGCGGCGGGGGTGGCCATGGATCCCCAGAAGGTGGAGGCAGTCCTGGGGTGGGAGCGGCCACGGACACGGCGCCAACTCCAGAGCCTGCTAGGGTTCGCAAATTTCTGCAGGGGCTTTTTGCCCAACTATTCGGCCTTGGTGACCCCCCTCACCGATCTCCTAGGTACCAAGGGGAAAGGAAAGGGGGCCAAGCGTCCCGGGGCGGCTCTGGATTGGGGGTCCCGGGCGGAGGAGGCTTTCCAGGGGCTCAAAGGGGCGTTCGCCGCCGAGCCTACGCTGATCCATGTGGATCCAGCCCGGCCCATGGTGGTACAGGTAGACGCTAGTGATGTGGCCATGGGGGCGGTACTCCTGCAGAGGGACGGGGAGGGCCGTCTGAGGCCCGGAGCGTACCTGTCCCGGAAGTTTGGGAAGGCGGAAAGGAACTGGTCTACCTGGGACAAGGAGGCAGCGGCCATCCGCATGGCGCTTGAGGAGTGGAGACACTGGCTGGAGGGGGCAAGGGAACCGTTTGAGGTCTGGACAGACCACCGCAACCTCGAGGCCCTCCGACAGCCACGGAAGCTGACCGCCAAGCACATGCGGTGGGCAGAGTTCTTCTCCCGGTACGATTTCCAGCTAAGCCACATCCCCGGGAAGGACAACTTCCTCGCGGACGCCCTGTCTCGCCTGCCCCAGTACGAGGCGGACGTCCGCACAGAGATGCGTCCGCTATTTGAGGACAAACACCTAGCCTGAGCCGTCACCACCCGTAACCAGGCTAGGAGGAAAGAGGGACAGACAGGGGGTCAAGATGGGACACCCCCCCGGGAGCGCAGCCAGCCTTCTGCAGCGCTCCGCGACAGACTAGTGGCAGCGTATCCGACAGACACGGAACTACAGAACCTGCGGGACTCCTTGACACTGGAAGGGGACATCTGGCGAAGAGGGAGCGCCGCGTACGTCCCGGAACCCCTCCGGAGGGCCGCCCTGGAAGCATGCCACGACGCCAAAGCGGCTGGGCACTTCGGCTTCGTCAAGACGTGGAAGCTGGTTCGGCGGAGCTTCTGGTGGCCCACGCTCCGTAAAGATGTCAAGGACTACGTTGCAGGCTGCCCCATCTGCCTCACCTGCAAGCCGGCAGTGGGCAAGCCGCAGGGCCTCCTACAGCCCCTGGAGGTCCCACCTCGACCTTGGTCGGTGATCTCCATGGACTTTATTACGGATCTGCCACCCAGCCGAGGCAAGACAGCAATATGGGTCGTGGTGGACCTGTTCTCCAAGCAAGCCCATTTCGTGCCCTGCGCCTCACTGCCTACCGCCACCCAGGTGGCAAAGCTGTTCATGGAGCACATCTTCCGGCTCCATGGGGTTCCAGACAAGGTCATTTCCGATCGTGGCTCCCAGTTTGTGTCCCGATTTTGGAAGGCGTTCCTGGGACTGCTGGGGATCGAACAGGGACTCAGCTCGGCCTACCACCCCCAGACTGACGGACAGACGGAACGTGTCAACCAGGTGCTGGAGCAGTACCTGCGGTGTTTTGGTTGCTACCAGCAGGACGACTGGTCACAGCTGCTTCCGTTGGCGGAGTTCGCTTACAATAACTCCGTACATAGCAGCACGGAGATGTCCCCCTTCGCCGTGGTCTACAGGATCGACCTGAGGCACCTGCCGGACTTGGGAGAGCCCACCGCCCGGGAGCCGGAGGAGCTCGGAAAGTGGAGAGAGAGGACGGCCAGGTGCTGGGAGTCCCTTCGGGAACAACTGCTGGAGGTCAAGGCGGCGCAGAAGAGGACGGCGGACCAGCGAAGAAGACCGGCGGGGGACATCAAAGCGGGGTGCCGGGTCTACCTGTCCACGCGGCACTTGAAGCTGGGCCTCCCCAGCAAGAAACTCGGGCCTCGGTACTTGGGCCCGTTTAAAGTGTTAGAGGTAATCAACGGAGTTTCTGCGAAGCTGGAACTCCCAAAGAACTTGCAACAGATACACCCGGTGTTCCACTTCAGCTTGCTGAAGAAGTCCCCGGAGGACGACGGTTGGCACCCCGTGGCGGCGCCACCCACCCCGTTGATCCTGGCAGGAGGGGAGCACCATGAGGTTAAGGACATTTTGGACTCCAGACTCTACAGAGGGCGTTTGCAGTACCTGGTGGAGTGGAAGGACTTTGCTACGGGGGACCGAGAGTGGGTGTGGGCGTCGGACGTTTTGGCCCCACAGCTGGTCAAGAGATTCCACCAACAGTGGCCAAACCGGCCGGGGGGCCCCGGGACTCAGAACGCTCCCCAGGGGAGGGGGAAGTCAGTTTCGGGGGGGCAGGATGTCGCGACCCGACTAGACAGGGTCGCGCCATGCGGGCACCAGGAAGGGGAACCTTGCAGCGGGCCAGGAAAGGGGGCGACAGCGGAGCCAGGTGCGCAGGGGTTAAACCGAGCGCAGCAAGACCCGACCTCGCCCAGGCATGCCTCGAGGGGTAAACAACCCCAGGATGGGTGCGTACCTGAAGGCCCAACCCCAGGTGCGGAAGGGAACCGCAAATCATCAGCGGCGGGCGGGAACCGTCAGCATCGCAATAACAATGTAAAAAGCACCCATGAATAGTGCAGGTAGACCAGAGCAGTTAACTCTTTTGTCCAAGCCACCCCGGGTGGGGAAGAGGATTAACCCCGGACCTTTAGGGCAGAAGGGAGGGGGGAATTGGGAGTCACCCAGCAAGGTGTACATAAGGGGGATTCTGAGATGGCCTCCTCAGAATCCTCGCGGACTTTCCACGTTTCTCTGTGTGCTGTACAATAAACTTCAAGACAACTTCCGCTGACTTCTCGGAGTGGCGTGCGTTCTTGACAGCTAGCTACAGTCACCATTGGGGACACGACACACAGTAAGCTTAGTAAGGATTGCCATTCATAAACTTAGTACCAAAGCAAGACACTGGCAGATGTAGTCTGTGACTCATAATGCCCCACAATCAAGATTCAATGAAGTTCTTGGGTACTAATTCCCAACTGCATACATACTGTACATGACCCATGCATCTTCAGTGGGTTTTCCAGCTCCCACTTTGAACCCGAACAAGTTGGTTTGGCAAGCCACCCCATAACCCTCAAACAAACCTATACCCCAGGTTTCTATTTTTATGACATAGTAAAGTCTAATAAGGTGAAGTCCATCCTCTTCACACTTGCAAACTAAGAAGACAAGACATGCAAGGGAAGTAACAGGAAAAGATAGAGAAGGGCGATCAGTTTTTCAAGGTCAGAACGAAGTTGTAATTTAGAAGCAGGTGTTTTTATCTAATGGGGTTAGGTTGATTTTCCTTTCCTGGTGTTCTTGATGACTCTTGTCCACCCTATTACATTTTGTAGCATTTCAACTTAAAATCTTATAGTCTTTTTCCTTATTTCAGCATTTGTAAGCAGTCCAGCAGTCCTGTTACTGACCCCTTCTTTGGATGCCCTACAGTTACTCCCAGCAGTTCTGTCCCATTATATCATCTACCTAGAAGGATGGGGTGGTAGCAGAGGCTTCTTTTTAAGGCCCCCTGTACCTCATTGCTGACTGATAAAGAAGCGGCATTGGAGTCAAGAGACTGTAGCCCCTCAAGCCTTTGCCCTTCTCTTTCTCTCCCCAGAAAACCACTCTCCTTCCTCTGTTCCTACCTCTGATCTCCATGAGCTCCTCTTTAAGAGTAGCAGCTGCTCCAGGTCCTGCCATTCTCTAGGCTGGGCCAGCTGAGTGGTAACAGCTCTGGCTCCTGTAGAGGGTGGATTGGTGTCTCTTTAACAGGGCAGATATTCACTGCATGTCTACACAACTGATCACTAATGTTAACTATCAACACACACACACAAATTCCTGAGAATTGTATTTCACATGAGTGCTAAGAATTTTGTTAGAGATCTCTTCCCACTCAACAACAATTCCCCTTCCACCTTCACTCCAATGCTGGGGATGTCTCAGGCTCCCAAGGAAGGAGGAAGAATTAAACTAGTATGTCTGCAGTGCCGCTGTATCTGAAATTTATCTTTTGAAATTACTAGGTATGGAATCATCAAAGAATGTTGTAGAGCATAAAAAGGAATATTTTAGGGACACCATTTGACTGATACTAGTCACTGACATTGGCCACTGGATGTCACGATTGCACTGCAAAAGTATTATCAGAGGAAGAACATATATCTGGAGGTTAAAAAAAAACAATTCTTAAAAAGAACACACATTTAAATTGTTAACATTTTTATCTTCAGGAATATGTTTCCTTTATTTGGATTCTGTACTGGAATTTTGTTTTTCAGGCCAGAGAAGTGAGTCAGCGCACTAAACCTGTTCACAGAATCCAATTTTTAACTCTGCTTAAAACTTTAGAGCAGCTCCAAGCACTAGCATCGTTGTGGGCAACAGCAGTGTCACACCAAGAATCAAAGAATCATAGAATTGTAGAGTTGGAAGGGACCCTAAGGGTCATCCAGTCTAACCCCCTGCAATGCAAGAATCTCAATTAGATCATACAAGACAGATCATAAGACAGACCTCTGCTTAAATATAGAATCATAGAATCATAGAGTTGGAAGAGACCACAAGGGCCATCCAGTCCAACCCCCTGCCAAACAGGAAACACCATCAAAGCATTCCTGACAGGTGGCTGTCAAGCCTCTGCTTAAAGACCTCCAAAGAAGGAGACTCCACCACACTGCTTGGCAGCAAATTCCACTATCTCCAAGGAAGGAGAGTCCACTACAAATGTAGCTGTCAAACAGCTCTTACTGCCAGAAAGTTCTTCCTGATGTTTAGTCTGAATCTTGTTTCTTGTAACTTGAATCCATTGGTTTGTGTCCTACCCTCCAGAGCAGGAGAAAACAAGCTTGCTCCTTCCTCCATGTGACAGCCCTTTAGATATTTGAAGATGGCTACCATATCTCCTCTCAGACCCCTCTTTTCCAGGCTAAACATACCCAGTTTGCTCAACTGTTCCTCGTAAGGCTTGGTTTCCAGACCCTTGATCATCTTGGTCGCCCTCCTCTGCACACATTATTATCCTTCTTAAATTGTGGTGCCCAGAACTGGACACAGTATTCCAGGTATGGTTTGAAAATACAGGAAAGATCAAGGCTTTTACTTCCCTTGATGTGGACACTCGACTTTTGTTGATGAAGCCTAGAATAGCATTAGCTTATTTTGCTGCTGCTTCACACTTGTGGTCTACTAAGACCCCTAGATCCTTTACTAGTGTATTACTGGCAACCCAAGTGTCCCCCATCTTATTTTTGTGTGCTGGTTCTTCCTGCCTAAGTGTAGAACCATATATTTGTCCCTATTGAAATTCATTTTGTTAGTTTGGGCTCAGTTCTCCAAAGCTATTTTATTTTGATATTTATATTGGCTTGCTACAATGGTCAGCTGTCTTTTACAACAATGGTTCATCATTTTCAGTAAATTTTCTGTTCTCATAGGAATGAAATTAACTATATCACAAATTGTTCTGTGATCTGTGGTGACAGCTCCATAGAAGTACAATGTATGTCATTCCTTCAAAGTTTGGAATATCTATGTGTGGTTGAGACTGTTTCCTTAGTAATGCTGTTAGAAATCATTTAAAGAGTTCTCATCATTTTGTCATCACTTCTTTTTGTTAACTCCTCTGCAGGTAAAGTATGCATTGAACCACTTTAATCGGAAGTTGTCCTTGGAGCCTAAAGTGTCGGTGAATGCTAGAATTGTAGTAGTTGGGGCATCAAATGTTGGAATCTCCTTCCTAGAAACATTGGTTTTTTGGTAAGTATTTAATGTGTGTAGCTTCTTATAATAAGGGAAATCCTGTGTGCTTTAATATTTCTTTGTTTTTTTTCTACATTTGAGTTTCTTCAGCTTTTCTAACTTACCTATGCTAATGTGACCCAAAGCTCTGTGTGCACATTGAGTCTTTTCCCCTTCCACCTTCACTCCAATGTTGGGGATGTCTCAGGCTGCCTCTAATGTGTACAGTCATACCTCATGTTGCTAACGCTGCGGGTTACGTTTTTCAGGTGCATGCACAGAAGCGCCGAATTACGTCATGCGCGTGCGCAGATGCAGCGCTGCGGGATACGAACGCTCCGGGTTGCGGATGTGCCTCCGTCATGGATTACGTCTGCAACCCGAGCGTCCACTGTATACAACAAATAAGATTGCTGTAGGTACTGTGCCTAGGTGTTTCCTGCAGCAAGCACTTACAGGGTAGGCAACATACCCCTTATAGCAAAACGTTAGAAATGGGGATATTCACTTAATCCCACTCATTGCTTGCAGGGGGCTTCCTTCCTTCTTCCTTTGCAGAATTTATGCCCTGGGAATGCAGAGGTGAGGAGAAGAGTAAGTTGCCAGCTAGAGAATGAGGGATGTATGGTGGCTGTAACAGTTTCCTCCCAGCCAGAATACCAACATGGAACAGATCTGCCTAGTGCATAGTGACATTCTCAAATTAACCTTCCTACCTTTCCCCTCTACTTTCCTTCCCTTTCATGCCTAGTCTTTTAAACTGGTTGCTTGAGGAAAGGTCCTGGGTCTTGTTTTGACTTGCACAAAGCAAATACTGTAGGTGATTTAGAAATAAATGTGCATGTCTGTTTACATGCAGAGGGGAAACTCAGCCAAGCTGGGTATTGTAGACATGTCTGTGTGGTTATTTTAAGAAGCACATACATCTTCCCCTCCAGATGGGTGGGGTATAATAATAATAATAATTAATAATAAAATGTTTGTGATGGGAAAGCAGTGTAACAGCAGTGTACCCATGGCAAGCAAGTGTGGACAGTTATGCATGGGACTTCAGATGGCCCTATCTGTAAAGTGGGTCTCTTGTTCTAAGGGTTACTTACAATGTGTTTATTTTAAAGTATTTTTAGCCAACATTTCTAGTTTTTGCACTCAAGGTGGTCTTGAGCTTAAGGCTGAATCCTATGTATGCTTGCTTGAACTCAGTAGAATTTACTTTTGATTAAACACAAATAGCATTGCAAAACGAATAATTAAAACAATACTTGAAACCATTTGATGACTTCTCAGGCACTTGAGTTTGTCCAAAAAAGTCTTGTTAGATTGTTGACCAAGATGGGTCATACAGAATACATTTCACCAGTTCTTAATTAAACTACTGCTGATCATTTCTGAGCACAATGCAAACTTCTGTTGCTTAGCTTTGAACTCGGGTATTTGAAGGAATGCCTACAGCTACTGAAAATAAAACTGTAGGAGTCTTCAGCAAAAGTATCTGTGTGTTTTTCCTTTTTGTATACATAATTTTAGGTGAGCTTTTCATTCAGACAATTTCCCATAGTTTGGCCTGCAAGCATGCCAAATATGCACTCTTTAAGTCCTTCCAGAACCGAGCCACTATTATTTCTACTACTACTAGCATACATCCTACAACAAACATCAACAAACAAGCATACGTTCCTCCACAAATGTATTTAATAATATTTAATAATGCTAGTTGTGGCGTTTTCATGGTGGCCTCACCTATTACTTTCTTTATTTTTTGAAATATGGTGTCTCAGAATTTTGTAAATAAAACCAAACCTCTAAAAATAATCAAATAAAAAATACCACAGCAACAAAGAAGCATCATGCCATTTAAGGCCTGGGAAAATGAAATCAATTTCCCTTATTTAGTTCTTTTGTGGGACAAACTAGATGTGACAAAGGCAGCAATTGCAGACCCACTCACAGTGACACACACCTGAGCAAGACCTGAGCCAAGAAGGTGAACAAACTGGACAGGACAATGTTCTGGGATTTAAAAACTGGCCACATTTTTATTGATTCCAGATATAGGTTGGATTTGGCTTAGGCATTGGGTGTATATCCCTCACAGACTCGCTGGTCTGACAGGCTCAAGCCCAGGATTAATGGGTCATCTGCAAGCTGGAGGTCTACATGTATGACCCTCCCAAGCCACTAAAGGAAGCTCTATGGCGCATCTACCACATGCCTTGGCTTTCGGACAGAGACTTCCTAGTAGATCCCTCTAACAGTGTAGCATGTTATTGCACGGTTCTGAGGTGAGGGTGATGCACCACTGCAACACACACACACACACACACACACACACAATCATGTACATTGTTAGACTAGAAGGATTCCACCAAATGTCTTATCCACCAAAGTTATGACTGCTGCTACGGGGGAAGGCAAACTCTCAAAATGTTTTTTGTAAAACATTTTTTATAAAAAAATTATAAAACATTTGGTATAAAAGCTTATACCAAGAACAAACTTAGTTGGTCTCTAAGGTGCTACTGGACAATTTTTTTTATTTTTTTATATATTTCGACTGCGTCAGACCAACAAGGCTACCTACGTGATTCCAAATGCCAATCTGTTTGGAGGAAAATTCATTCCTGGTTCTGAAAACGGCAACCATTACTGAACCACAGCAAAGTCAATGAATGCAGTGCCCTAGAAGGAAAAAGTTAGCACACATAAACCCACAGTATCATTGAATATGCGGCAGGTAGGGAGGGATGTTCTTTGGCCAACTGTAATCTCTGGGATTGGGTGCAGCCAGCCTTTATCGGGTCCCAAGCCCTGCTCACCTGGCCTGGCCAGATTGGCCAGAATTCAAATGAACAACAGGTGGTCTGCCAGTCTCCAGCAGCTGGCCTAGGAATTGCCCAATGCCTGACCACCTAACCCTGGCATTGCTCCCTAGGGGTAGGACTTTGACACGACAGGCCACAACCACCACCCAGTGTGTGATGAGGGAAATTGCATCTGCCCTATCTTCCACCTTACCTCTCTATGCCTTGTTGCTCCAGAGGTTTTTCTCTCAACCCAGCTCACTTCCAACTTGGCTATGAGAAAAGTGGAAAAATAAAGAAAAATGAAAAAATAGAGAGCTATTGTGGTATAGTGGTTAGTGTGTCTGACTGGGACCTGGGAGACCAAGGTTCAAATCATGAGGCTCACCGGTTGTGGGAATTAAATGAGGAAAGGGAGATCCATGTATGCCTCCTTGAACTCCAGGGAGAAAAAGGTGGGATATAAATGCAATAAATAAAATAAAAATAAAAGTGCTAACACTAGAGCAACTGAACATAAGGAGGTTTATTTCCCCTTAAAAATTAGTCAACCTCCCTTAGATGTAAGCAAACATGTTAAGAACATACTTAGAATAGAATCATAGAATTGCACAGTTGGAAGGGGGCTAAAGGATCATCTTGTCCACCCAGAAACCTCCAAGGAAGGAGAATCCATAACCTCCCAAGGGAGAGTCCATTCCACTGTCAAACAGCTCTTACTGTCAGAATGTTTTTCCTGGTGTTTAGTTAGAATCGCCTTTCTTGTAACTTGAATCCACTGGTTTGAGTCCTACCCTCTAGAGCAGGAAAAAACAAGCTTGTTCCATCTTTCATGTGACAGCCCTTGAGAAATTTGAAGATGGCTATCCTATCTCCTCTGAGTCTCCTCTTTCCCAGGTTAAACATACCCAAATCCCTCAACCGTTCCTCATAAGACTTGTTTTCCAGACCCTTTATTATCTTGGTCTCCCTTCTCCATAGCAAATGTGCCCTCAAGATGTTGATGTGCTCCAACTCTCAGTATCCCTGAACAATGACCACCCCCTTGGCTACCCCTGCTCTATGCCATACAATTTAGACCTTCTTAACTCCACCTTCTCCTTTCCCACACCTTGGTTCATTTAAACCAGGGTGGATAACTTTTTGTTGTCCTTATGTTGGATTCCAACTAACATAAGCCACAGCCAGCATGACCCAGTGATGAAGGATGCTGGGAGCTGTGGTACAATGACATCTGTAGTACAATCTAGTACAATGGCTACCACAGGGTAGCCAACCCTATTTTAAATAATATACATGCCCTCCTGCATTATAATTCTGCTATCCATTTCCATCTCCTTTGATACACAATATTCTTTATGACCAGTCCCAGAATAGGAATTCCTTGTGAGATTGGTTGCCCTACTAGAAGACAAGGTCCGGCAACTTCAGAAGGGGGAGGGAACAACTGTAGTCGCCTGTAATTCCTGCGCAATGTTTGTCTTCTTGCCAAAGGTTGTAGACAGCTACACCTGCAGCAACTGCAAGTTGGTTGCCCTACTCGAAGACAAGGTCCAGCAACTTCAGGCCCGTGTATCTACGCTCCAGAAAATTAAAGAGCTGGAGCTTTTCTTGGATGCAGCAGAGCACACTGTCTCCACCAAGCAGGAGACAGGGCACATCTCTGAGGAGGAGATCAGTTCCCCAACTCAGGAGCCAGATGTATGGAGGAACGTGACTCACAGAAGTAGAATGCCCAGGGATCGCTCTGAGTGTTTAGAACTACAAAATCGATTTGAAGTGCTCTCAAATCTGGAAGATGAAGAACAGACTCCATTGGAAGATCTCTCCCTCATCACAGTTGATGAGGTATATGAAGACGAGCAACATAGTCAGTCCTCTGGGAATGTGCAGGCGACCTTGGAAGGGACAGCACATGTAAGAATCCCGACCAAGCCTAAGAGGAGGCGTGTAGTAGTGATAGGGGATTCCCTACTGAGGGGTACGGAAGCAGTGATCTGTGGGCCTGACAAGATGTCTCGAGAGGTATGCTGTCTCCCCGGGGCCAAGATCCATGATGTTACAGAACGGCTGCAAGGAATAATTAAACCCACGGATAAAAACCCCTTCCTTTTAGTCCATGTGGGAACCAATGACACCGCAAGCCATAGCCTCCAGAAGATCAAAAGTGATTATGAGGCTCTGGGCAGGAAGCTGAAGCAATTAAATGCACAAATTGTCATCTCATCTGTCCTCCCAGTTGAACGCCGTGGCCCAGGAAGAGAGAGGAAAATAGGAGAAGTGAACAACTGGCTTCGCAAATGGTGCCGGCAGGAACGGTTTGGTTTCTTAGATCACGGTCTGCAGTTTCTTGAAGATGGACTTCTGGCAAGTGATGGGCTGCACCTCACAAGGGTTGGGAGGAATGTTTTTGCCAACAATCTCAAAAACCTCATCAGGAGGGCTTTAAACTGACTTATGTGGGGGAGGGAGACAGTGGTCCTGAAGGTAGGAGTCTATCAAATGCTGAAGATGATCATCCAAATGTCAAGGACCAAATGGAGCAAACAGCGCACAGACCTAGTGGTGGGAGGAAAAAATCCTTAAGTAGGAGACTAGGGGGAATGATCAATGGTTTTCAATGTCTGTATACAAATGCACAGAGCATGGGAAATAAACAAGATGAACTTGAGCTCTTGGTACAGCAAACTAAATACGACATAATAGGCATCACTGAAACCTGGTGGGATGAGTCTCATGATTGGAATGTAGTAATAGAGGGATACAATCTATTTAAGAGAAATAGACCAAACAGGAAAGGAGGAGGAGTGGCGTTATATGTCAGGGATGTGTATACCTGTGAAGAGATCCATGATTTAAAACTTCAAAGCCAAATTGAGAGTATCTGGGTCAAAATTAAGGGAGAGAAAAATAACAGTGATCTCATGGTGGGAGTTTACTATAGATCCCCAAGCCAAACTGAGGACATAGATGATGCCTTCCTGGAACAGATGACCAAGCATTCAAAAGGAAATGAGATAGTAGTAATGGGGGATTTCAACTATCCTGATATTTGTTGGATGTCAAACTCAGCCAAGAGCATAAGGTCGAACAGATTCCTCACTGGCCTTGCAGACAATTTCATTGTCCAGAAAGTGGGAGAAGCAACAAGAGGATCAGCCATTTTAGATCTGGTCCTAACCAATAGTGATGACCTGGTTAGTGGGGTAGAAGTGGTAGGATCATTAGGTGGGAGTGATCATGCTCTTCTGGAGTTTATTATACATCAGAAAGGAGCAACCAAGCATACTAAGACTCAAATTCTAGACTTTAAGAAAGCCGACTTCAGAAAACTTAGGGAAATGCTGGGTGTGATCCAATGGTCAGTAATACTAAAAGGGAAGGGAGTTCATGATGGATGGGAGTTTGTTAAAAGGGAGATATTAAAAGCACAACTTCAAGCAGTACCAATGAGACGAAAACATGGAAGGTGCCTAAAGAAGCCAGGGTGGCTACCTAATGAACTTTTAACTGAGTTAAGATTTAAAAGGGATATGTACAAGAAATGGAAAAAGGGGGAAACCACCAGAGAGGAATTCAAACAAATAGCCAGCACATGTAGAGACAAAGTCAGAAAAGCTAAAGCACAGAATGAACTCAGGCTTGCTAGAGAGGTTAAAAGCAATAAAAAGAGTTTTTATGGGTATGTCCGTAGCAAAAGGAAGAACAAGGAAACAGTGGGGTCACTTAGAGGAGAAGAAGGTGAAATGCGAACAGGGGACGCAGAAAGGGCAGAACTCCTCAATACCTTCTTTGCCTCAGTCTTCTCCAAAAAAGAAAACAATGCCCGACCTGAAGAATATGGAGCAGATGATTCAGCAGGGGAAACACAGCCCAGAATAAGTAAGGAGGTAGTACAAGCACACTTGGCTAGTTTAGATGTATTCAAGTCTCCAGGGCCAGATGAACTACATCCCAGAGTATTAAAAGAACTGGCAGAGGTGATTTCAGAACCACTGGCAGTAATCTTTGAGAATTCTTGGAAAACAGGTGAAGTCCCAGCAGACTGGAGGAGGGCAAATGTTGTCCCTATTTTCAAAAAGGGGAAAAGAGAGGACCCAAACAATTACCGCCCAGTCAGCCTGACATCAATACCAGGAAAGATTCTAGAGCAGATCATTAAGCAAACGGTCTGTGAGCACCTAGAAAGGAACGCTGTGATCACTAAAAGTCAGCATGGGTTTCTGAAAAATAAGTCATGTCAGACTAATCTGATCTCATTTTTTGACAGAATTACAAGCCTGGTAGACGAAGGGAACACTGTGGATGTAGTCTATCTTGATTTCAGCAAGGCCTTTGACAAGGTGCCCCATGATATTCTTGTAAAGAAGCTGGTAAAATGCGGGCTAGACAATGCTACCATTCATTGGATTTGTAACTGGCTGACTGACCGAACCCAAAGGGTGCTCATCAATGGCTCCTCTTCATCCTGGAGAGAAGTGACTAGTGGGGTGCCACAGGGTTCTGTCTTGGGCCCAGTCTTATTCAACATCTTTATCAATGACTTGGATGATGAGCTTGAGGGCATCCTGATCAAGTTTGCAGATGACACCAAATTGGGAGGGGTGGCTAATACCCCAGAGGACAGGATCACACTTCAAAATGACCTTAACAGATTAGAGAACTGGGCCAAGGCAAACAGGATGAATTTTAACAGGGAGAAATGTAAAGTACTACACTTGGGCAAAAAAAATGAAAGGCACAAATACAGGATGGGTGATACCTGGCTTGAGAGCAGTACAAGTGAAAAGGATCTAGGAGTCTTGGTAGACCACAAACTTGACATGAGTCAACAGTGTGATGCAGCAGCTAAAAAAGCCAATGCAATTCTGGGCTGCATCAATAGGTGTATAGCATCTAGATCAAGGGAAGTAATAGTACCACTGTATTCCTCTCTGGTCAGACCTCACCTGGAATACTGTGTCCAGTTCTGGGCACCACAGTTCAAGAAGGATATTGACAAGCTGGAACGTGTCCAGAGGAGGGCAACCAAAATGGTCAAAGGCCTGGAAACGATGCCTTATGAGGAACGGCTTAGGGAGCTGGGTATGTTTAGCCTGGAGAAGAGAAGGTTAAGGGGTGATATGATAGCCATGTTCAAATATATAAAAGGATGTCATATAGAGGAGGGAGAAAGGTTGTTTTCTGCTGCTCCAGAGAAGCGGACACGGAGCAATGGATTCAAACTACAAGAAAGAAGATTCCACCTAAACATTAGGAAGAATTTCTTGACAGTAAGAGCTGTTCGACAGTGGAATTTGCTGCCAAGGAGTGTGGTGGAGTCTCCTTCTTTGGAGGTCTTTAAGCAGAGGCTTGACAGCCACCTGTCAGGAATGCTTTGATGGTGTTTCCTGCTTGGCAGGGGGTTGGACTGGATGGCCCTTGTGGTCTCTTCCAACTCTATGATTCTATGATTCTATGATTGTAGCACCACATGTACACTATTAAGCTCTGGAATCAGGGTGAAAAGCTTTCACACAAAGCTTGCACTTTGTGGGTTTTTGTTTTTGTTTTAATCTATTCCCTCTCTTTCCTAGCTCACTGTCCCCTTGATTGTTTGCCTTTTTGAAATATTATTTTAAAGACTGCAGCCTGCTGCCAGAGATAGATTTTTTGTGTGTGTAGATTTTCATATGTATTTTTGCTAAAGGTCAGTGTAAAGCTACTAAAAATACCAAACAGTATTAAAATACCAAATCAGAGCTGTCCAAGTATAAATAAAATCAGTACAAAAGCTGTTTCTGAAAATATATCAAGGAATAATAATAAAATAATTTATTATTTATACCCCGCCCATCTGGCTAAGCCATGTATATCCTCTGTATACAGTATTTATGGTTGAAACTGTACAACACCATTTAGAAAGGTCAAGAGATTGAATTATTTTTATTTTTTATTTTTAAAATAGTTTTTCAGTTTACAGTTTTGCGGTCAATTACCAACAACTAACATAGTCTTCCTGATTTCTGATTCTTCTGGTCATTTTTGCCATTTCAGCATAATCCATCAATTTAATCTGCCATTCTTCTCTGGTAGGGAAGATTTAATTATTTTTGGATTATTATATAGTTCATTTTTTCTTTTAATATCTTGCCTATATTTAACTATATTATGAGCCTTATTGTATATGTTATATATTGTATTATATTACATATAAGGTGTGTTTGCGTGAAAGCACAAGCACTCAAAGTGTGTCTGGGGGCAGGAGTGCACATGGAAGCCCCACTCTTAATGCCCTCATATGCATGCTGCTCCCCTTCCATCTCCAATCATCTCCATGTTGTGTGGGATAGGTCTGCCAAAGGCTTCTGTTCGCAGAAGTAGAACACCTCACATGATCAGGGACCCTAATTTACAGTATCAGCATCCCGGATCACATGAAGGGTTCTGTTTGTGTTCAAGTGAAAGCAAGTAGAAACCCACTGCATAATTTATACAAGGTCATCCCTGCAGTTATACTGGTAATCTTATCACTTTTTTCTTATCCCTTCTGCAGATACATGCATACTGATGATAATGGTGATGATAATAAATAGAGTTATACCTTTTTTTTTTACAAGAAGTGCATAAGGCAACTTACATAAACATTATAATATAAAGCAAAACATCCTAAAAGCAAGCAAGGAAAACTAAGCAGTTAAAGCAGGAGCAGAATATACACTAAAATCAAGTTTCTAAATTAGTTTGCTTTACTAAAATCATTTTTACCCCTACCCCATAAGCAGGTGGTATCTCACTAGGCGTAATTCCACATCCTGGATGTCGGAAACAGTAAGGCTCTCTCTAGCCACATGAAAGAGAGCCTCTGAAATGGAACAAAGTTTTCAGATACAATCACATTGCAGGGTGGGAATCTGATATATTCTGGATATTTTAAGATGCACTAATAAAATATGCCTTGTTATAACCACATCTTTATCTTGAGCAGTCACTTTTATAAATCCACACAATGCTGCAATTTTATAATTCATTCCTGAATTTATGTACACTCCTAGGACCTGGATATTAAGTCCACTCAGCCTTTCTTGATTTTCTTGCAGGAGAGACACATGCTAAAAATAGAATCAATTTTAAACCTAATCTTTAAAAAGGAAGCCATTTCCTCTTCATTATTCTTACTGCCTAATTATTTTGCATAAGCAGTTAGCACAGGAGCAGACAAATATAATTCATTTTCAGGCATGCTAGTTACTGTGATTGGGGCTTTGAAAAGATTTAAAATATAAATGTTTTTTAAAATGCTGGAAAGATATAACCCTCCCCTTTTTATACTTTTGTTAAGGTGTTAACATTAGTCACTGCTGTTTTTGTAGCAGAAAACTGCAGGCTAGAGTAGCATCTCAGCTTATTACCTGAGCATGGAAATAGGCTAAGGAGCATTCCTTTAAAATGTGTATGTCCCACTGAGATAGAAAATACCTCCTGCATTTTTCACTGGTGCTTCTTTATTTTCCATAGAGTGGGCATAAAGAGGTTTTAGTAGCAAGGTGTTACCTTAATGGATCTTATAGACATTGTTTTCATTTTCCTCTCATGCTTCTCCAGTTATGGAAGTAGGGCTATGAGGAGCCTTATACATCACAAGCCATGTTCCATTACTGATACAGCTGCTGCATTTCTGAAGAACCAGGGATCGCAATTTCAAGGGTGCACTGTATTGTCAGTTGTGAATGCCACATTAATATTTAAATTGCCAGCTTTCCCTATAACCATGGAACTGATGATAAATATCTATATCGCAGGGAAAGATGGTCACTTAAATGTGCATGTACCATTCACAGTAGATAGCACTTCCCTTGCTAATATATACATATATTTCGTAAAAGCACTGATTTTCTGTTTAGAATGAATTCTTATTTCCTTTTCCTTCCTTTGGGGATGTTTAGCTGTCTAAAAATAGCTTAGAAATTGCATGCTTCTAAAACCTTACTTGTGACAGAATAGCTACAAGTCCTGTTATCTTGTAGCCCAATATTACACAATATCCTGCACAGCTGTCTTGTTTGGCAATAGGTAGCATAATGCTTGCTGTTTAATTAGGCTTTTTATCTTTACATTTGTCTGAGAATGTCAGGAGTCTTCCATGTCGCCTGCTGCTAATTAGTTGACTAATTAAATAGTTAGTGCTTACTTGCTGATCACAGGGCTAACATGTAATGAATGTTTTAGTAATTGTTATTGTTTTATGCTATCTGCCTTTTGCCACATGAATTGGCTGAAATATGTGCCCCCTTTCCCCACTGTTTTCCCCTTCATACTGAGGGTGAATTATGCCAAAGCAAAACAATATAGTGGTTTGTCATGTGCTCAGTCTTACTGGAGTAGCTTCATTCAATGTCTCTTTGCATGGGACAGAGATAAATAGGGTTGTGAAATCACATTTACAGTGGATGGTGTCCATGACAAATGTGCCACAAACGCAGTAGAGAAAGTGCCTTAAATTTGCAACAATCAATTTAACATATATAGTTATACATCCAAACATATTTTGGGGGGGGGGGTTATCTTTAAATATATTCTTTTGCTAGCATAAATCAAATACTTCTAACCTGGGTTTTATTTTCTCTATGCACAGAGAGACATTTGAGCTGGAGACAATATTCAGCTGTGTGTGTTTGTGTGAATGGCAGTGTGCAGAGGCTTCCATACATGGGACAAGACCTAGATGTTCACAGATTCAAAGTGCACATGATACCTGTATTCAGGCCCAAATAATTGTACATGTGTAAAAATGCTCTATATACCATGCCAAATAGGCCACTTTTCACCAGACTGTGGTATGGCAATGGGGGACGAAAACAGCATTGAGATTTACATACTGGTATATGATCTGACATTCCCCACTAATTTATCTTTCTATCCTGCTTTTCTTCTGCGGACCTCACAGCAACATACATAGGATGGCTCTGCATCCACTGACCAGGACTAGATTTACTCAGTTTCAGCAAGATGGTTGCATTATCTGCCTTCAAACCATCTGCTGGAATATTTGCCTTCTAATGGTTAAGATTTACAAGTTGTGTAATGCTCACAATGTGTCTGACATTTACTGAAAAACATTTTTTGAATATTGCTGGGAAAAGGTTATTTTGCAACTGGTTCATTAAAATTGGAATCATTAAAAGTACTGATGATTTGACTGATTTGCCATTAATGAAAAACATAGAAAACAGCAATCTTTTACAGTTTCTTGTATTTCCAATAAATTGGCAACATGATCCTTTTTATTTTAAAGCCAAGGATGTTGAGTCCTTCTTTTCTAGCTGCCCTCTAAAACCAGGCAATGAAACCCAATACCTTTTACTTATTTCCCTAGATACTCTAATCCCTACTGCTTTACAAGTATCTTTGAGCTGTTCTTCCCATTTTGTAGTCACAGCAACATGAATCTCTGCTGGAATTATTTGCTTCAATGATGCAGGTGCACTTGTTTAATGCTTCATTGGGTTGAGCTCTTAACTTGAAGCTTTGTTTTTTAACCAAAGGGTGCCCAATGCTTGTACAACACATGGCATTCAGCATTCTTAACCTACATTAAAAGTAGAAGCAATTCTGCTTAGAGATATTTCATAAATTCCCTCATTTTTTCCAGTGACCAGAAATTTGCTTTCAGATGGAGGGCGAGGAATATAAAGCTAGGATATATGAATCACTATTGTGTCTGTAATGAATTGAGTCCTTAATCAAAATTATTGCATAGATATAATGCAATAATTCCCAGTTGTGTGCTGTGAAGAACTGTTACTGTGCAACAAGCAAAAAAAAAAAACACCCAATTATTAGCATGCACACAGCGAGGCTTATTTCTGAGCAAATATGCACAATGTTATATTGTAAGAGTTTTTGTAATTCAAAATGTTCACCAAAAGAGGAGGCTGTCCCCTAGATCTACATGTTTCACTACCCTGTCCTTGCTTCTTCCAATCAGCCTCTTCTTGAGGCAGTTAATTCTACCCATTTTTAGATTGTGTGTAATTGAATGATTTCAATCATAGGATCCAACTCTTAGGAGCTGTGGGGGCTTCAGCCCCCACAATAAAATTTTTGAGGGGGCTGGGCCCCCACAAAGTGGATGTGCATTCCCATTCAAATCATGTGCGCGCACTTCATCATGTGATTGATTATGCAGGGTGGGGCTTACCTGGGCCCCCACAATACTTTATTCACGTTGGCACCCTTGATTTCAATCCTAGTGTTTCCAATATTTTTGGAAGTGGACCGTCTGACTGGGTTGCCCCAGCCACTCTGGGCAGCTCCCAGCAAAAAATAGTAAAAGCATTCACAGAGTGGGTGCCACTGCTGAGAAGGCCCTCTGCCTGGTTCCCTGTAACCTTACCTCTCACAATGAGGGAACTGCCAGAAGGCCCTTGGAGCTGGATCTCAGGCTGGACAATGAGGGTGGAGATGCTCATTCAGGTATACAGGCCCGAAGCCATTTAGGACTTTAAAGCTCAGCACCAACACTTTGAATTGTGCTCAGAAACATACTGGGAGCCAGTGCAATTCTTTTAGGATTGGTGTAACAAGAACTCTGGCTAGTTTAACAGATAAATGGGATGCTTCAAATATCCTCTCCATGGTCATGCCAGAGGAGTAGAAGGAAGTGGAAAATACATAATCCAAGTCCTTTTCACCTAATGATAAACTATAATTTAACCATATCTTAGCACTGTATTCAAATCAGCCCTGCGAAATATGGGAAGAGAGTAGCTGGTAGAGATTTGGTTGTCTTAATACTCTTCAGTGAAGGTCTCACCCTATCCATAAACGGTATTTCAACATTAGGACCAAGAATACACTGAGCAGTTGGTTCTGCAAATATATGGCAATTATAGTAACCATGTGTGGTTGTTTTTAAGCATCAAAATAGTTTGTGAAAGCCAACTAGATTACCAATGACCCCACTGGCAAAGCATATACCTTTAGCTTTTGCATGATTGCATATGAAATGCTGAACAACCAAGAACAACTCGTAAATTGGTGGGAAAGTCTTGCTTACAAGTACTAAATACGAACATAAGCTAAGTCTCAGCAATGTTGCCTCAACAAATCTGATTTGGTGTTCCCCCCTTTCCCCCCTCATATAGTCCACATCTGAAATTTAACAACCTAACCTTGATTTCAACTCATGGACTTCCAGGGAAGGAAGAGTCAAATTGTCTACATAAGCGGTTTTTATCTAACAGGTTTGTTTAAATCATTTTCAGTAATGTTGAACAGACTGAAATGTAAGCATTCTTTTTAAATTGTGAAATATATATCTGTTATATGGCTGGTTTGTGTAATGAATGACAGGGACAGTTCTCATGTTTGGCTTTCCTACTTTCCTGTAATCCCTGTCATCTGTCCCTACCAGATCACTCCCCAATTTGCCTTTTTAAAATGTTGGGGGTGCCTTTTACAACGTTGTTAGTGTAAAAGTCTGAATGAGCTTCTATTCCTCAGGTTTCAGCCCATAACCCAATGTTCCTAGAATTCAAAACTCACAGAATGGAGGGGGAAAGGATGCATCTGTCTAGCTAAGGAACACATGCATGTAACTGGTTACACTTTACCATTAAGACATCAAGTGTAGCTCACCATTTCACATGCTGCAGCTGGTAACCTTAATTTTGAACTGTTGATAGCCTATTCTATGAGAACTTGTGGGAAGATTGGAAATTTATAACCAAAAGAAATAATACCTTCTGGTTTTACATCAATACAGGACAAGTCTTGCTGAGTAAATGACTCCATAAAGTAGTCTTCAGCAATGAGTAAGGGGACAGCTGGTGATCCAGATTTCTGACCCCTGTTCTAGAGGGAGTTCTACAAAAAACAACAATTCAAGTATTGCCTTCTTTGTGTAAATTCATGATCATGATGGTAGATTCTAATATTTCAGTAACATATCTATAAGCTTTAAAAATAAATGTGGAAGAAGAAATAATTACTGTTCTTAGAATCAGCTTTCAAACGGGGCAGGATCTCCTCACCCAGGCAACTGGGCAGGCTGCAGCCTGTGACTCTTCCAGTCTTCCAGAAGAGCCTGGTGAAGGGGGGTGGAGATGATGGAAACCCCCTTAGATGTAAGCCTAGCTGTCTGGGTGAAAGATGCTCCACAGTTACCAAAATATCTGGTGCTACATGTCCTTGGTTGAGGATATAATGGGAAATGCTCTGTTTCAAAAGTTTTTAACATGGGGGCATGCCCACCAAACATGAATAAATTAACCAGGTTTTCCACAACCCTTCTAACATAAAGGGGAAAGAGAGGGATTACATCTTGCCTGTCTAACTGCATCCAGTGCCAGCAGAGAATGACCTTGAGTGAGACCTCCTGTAAGGGAGCAGAAATTGGGGGGGGGGGTTGGGGGGAGTGGTCCAGTTACCCTCCCATTTGTGATATTCGATTGGGTGGCCTATTTCTGATTCCCACACAATGTGGAGGCCTCTGGCATCTCTCACAGGTCACCAATGACTCACAAGGTGTCAGTGAAGTTAACTCTATCCAAAGAAACAAAACAGCTCAGGCCTAGTGAGCACAGCAACCCTTCCCAGTAGGTCTTGCCCCAATGAAGCAGTTGCTCCCACCACCTGCCCTGACACTTGACCATTATTTGTGTGAATAGCTTTGCATCTCCATTCATGAGAGCTATCGGCCGATATGATTTGGCTTTCACAGAATCACAGAATCACAGAATCATAGAGTTGGAAGAGACCCCAAGGGCCATCCAGTCCAACCCCCTGCCAAGCAGGAAACACCATCAAAGCATTCCTGACAGGTGGCTGTCAAGCCTCTGCTTAAAGACCTCCAAAGAAGGAGACTCCACCACACTCCTTGGCAGCAAATTCCATTGTCGAACAGCTCTTACTGTCAAGAAATTCTTCCTAATGTTTAGGTGGAATCTTCTTTCTTGTAGTTTGAATCCATTGCTCCGTGTCCGCTTCTCTGGAGCAGCAGAAAATAACCTTTCTCCCTCTATATGACATCCTTTTATATATTTGAACATGGCTATCATATCACCCCTTAACCGTCTCTTCTCCAGGCTAAACATACCCAGCTCCCTAAGCCGTTCCTCATAAGGCATCGTTTCCAGGCCTTTGACCATTTTGGTTGCCCTCCTCTGGACACGTTCCAGCTTGTCAATATCCTTCTTGAACTGTGGTGCCCAGAACTGGACACAGTATTCCAGGTGGGGTCTGACCAGAGCGGAATACAGTGGTACTATTACTTCCCTTGATCTAGATGCTATACTCCTATTGATGCAGCCCAGAATTGCATTGGCTTTTTTAGCTGCTGCATCACACTGTTGACTCATGTCAAGTTTGTGGTCTACCAAGACTCCTAGATCCTTTTCACTTGTACTGCTCTCAAGCCAGGTATCACCCATCCTGTATTTGTGCCTTTCATTTTTTTTGCCCAAGTGTAGTACTTTACATTTCTCCCTGTTAAAATTCATCCTGTTTGCCTTGGCAAACAGATCTCTAATCTGTTAAGGTCATTTTGAAGTGTGATCCTGTCCTCGGGGGTATTAGCCACCCCTCCCAATTTGGTGTCATCTGCAAACTTGATCAGGATGCCCTCAAGCCCATCATCCAAGTCATTGATAAAGATGTTGAATAAGACTGGGCCCAAGACAGAACCCTGTGGCACCCCACTAGTCACTTCTCTCCAGGATGAAGAGGAGCCATTGATGAGCACCCTTTGGGTTCGGTCAGTCAGCCAGTTACAAATCCACTGAATGGTAGCATTGTCTAGCCCGCATTTTACCAGCTTCTTTACAAGAATATCATGGGGCACCTTGTCAAAGGCCTTGCTGAAATCAAGATAGGCTACATCCACAGTGTTCCCTTCGTCTACCAGGCTTGTAATTCTGTCAAAAAATGAGATCAGATTAGTCTGACATGACTTATTTTTCAGAAACCCATGCTGACTTTTAGTGATCACAGCGTTCCTTTCTAGGTGCTCACAGACCGTTTGCTTAATGATCTGCTCTAGAATCTTTCCTGGTATTGATGTCAGGCTGACTGGGCGGTAATTGTTTGGGTCCTCTCTTTTCCCCTTTTTGAAAATAGGGACAACATTTGCCCTCCTCCAGTCTGCTGGGACTTCACCTGTTTTCCAGGAATTCTCAAAGATTACTGCCAGTGGTTCTGAAATTACCTCTGCCAGTTCATTTAATACTCTGGGATGTAGTTCATCTGGCCCTGGAGACTTGAATACATCTAAACTAGCCAAGTGTTCTTGTACTACCTTCTTACTTATTCTGGGCTGTGTTTCCCCTGCTGAATCATCTGCTCCATATTCTTCAGGTCGGGCATTGTTTTCTTTTTTGGAGAAGACTGAGGCAAAGAAGGTATTGAGGAGTTCTGCCCTTTCTGCGTCCCCTGTTCGCATTTCACCATCTTCTCCTCTAAGTGACCCCACTGTTTCCTTGTTCTTCCTTTTGCTACGGACATACCCATAAAAACTCTTTTTATTGCTTTTAACCTCTCTAGCAAGCCTGAGTTCATTCTGTGCTTTAGCTTTTCTGACTTTGTCTCTACATGTGCTGGCTATTTGTTTGAATTCCTCTCTGGTGGTTTCCCCCTTTTTCCATTTCTTGTACATATCCCTTTTAATTCTTAACTCAGTTAAAAGTTCTTTAGATAGCCACCCTGGCTTCTTTAGGCACCTTCCATGTTTTCGTCGCATTGGTACTGCTTGAAGTTGTGCTTTTAATATCTCCCTTTTAACAAACTCCCATCCATCATGAACTCCCATCCCTTTTAGTATTACTGACCATGGGATCACATCCAGCATTTCCCTAAGTTTTCTGAAGTCGGCTTTCTTAAAGTCTAGAATTTGAGTCTTAGTATGCTTGGTTGCTCCTTTCTGATGTATAATAAACTCCAGAAGAGCATGATCACTCCCACCTAATGATCCTGCCACTTCTACCCCACTAACCAGGTCATCACTATTGGTTAGGACCAGATCTAAAATGGCTGATCTTCTTGTTGCTTCTCCCACTTTCTGGACAATGAAATTGTCTGCAAGGCCAGTGAGGAATCTGTTCGACCTTATGCTCTTGGCTGAGTTTGACATCCAACAAATATCAGGATAGTTGAAATCCCCCATTACTACTATCTCATTTCCTTTTGAATGCTTGGTCATCTGTTCCAGGAAGGCATCATCTATGTCCTCAGTTTGGCTTGGGGATCTATAGTAAACTCCCACAATGAGATCACTGTTATTTTTCTCTCCCTTAATTTTGACCCAGATACTCTCAATTTGGCTTTGAAGTTTTAAATCATGGATCTCTTCACAGGTATACACATCCCTGACATATAATGCCACTCCTCCTCCTTTCCTGTTTGGTCTATTTCTCTGAAATAGATTGTATCCCTCTATTACTACATTCCAATCATGAGACTCATCCCACCAGGTTTCAGTGATGCCTATTATGTCGTATTTAGTTTGCTGTATCAAGAGCTCAAGTTCATCTTGTTTATTTCCCATGCTCTGTGCATTTGTATACAGACATTGAAAACCATTGATCATTCCCCCTAGTCTCCTACTTAAGGATTTTTTCCTCCCACCACTAGGTCTGTGTGCTGTTTGCTCCATTTGGTCCTTGACTTTTGGATGATCATCTTCAGCATTTGATAGACTCCTACCTTCAGGACCATTGTCTCCCTCCCCCACATAAGTCAGTTTAAAGCCCTCCTGATGAGGTTTTTGAGATTGTTGGCAAAAACATTCCTCCCAACCCTTGTGAGGTGCAGCCCATCACTTGCCAGAAGTCCATCTTCAAGAAACTGCAGGCCGTGGTCTAAGAATCCAAACCGTTCCTGTCGGCACCATTTGCGAAGCCAGTTGTTCACTTCTCCTATTTTCCCCTCTCTTCCTGGGCCACGGCGTTCAACTGGGAGGACAGATGAGATGACAATTTGTGCATTTAATTGCTTCAGCTTCCTGCCCAGAGCCTCATAATCACTTTTAATCTTCTGGAGGCTATGGCTTGCGGTGTCATTGGTTCCCACATGGACTAAAAGGAAGGGGTTTTTATCCGTAGGTTTTATTATTCCTTGCAGCCGTTCTGTAACATCATGGATCTTGGCCCCGGGGAGACAGCATACCTCTCGAGACATCTTGTCAGGCCCACAGATCACTGCTTCGGTACCCCTCAGTAGGGAATCCCCTATCACCACTACACGTCTCCTCTTAGGCTTGGTCGGGATAGGCTTTCATAGGATCTCCCTGGTTTCAGAAGTAGTATCAGTTTTGAAGAACACCACGTTTGTGGTGCTTCCACGTTCTCTAGGATTGAATTGACTTGTCAGACATAGACACAATAATGGCCATCCAAAGGGGACACTACATTGGTGAGAAGAGACTTTTTAAAAAAGCATTTCACAGTGAGCTTGCCCCATGGCTGACTAAATTGTACATTCTTGTTAAAGGTCCAAAGATTTAATTAAACATGCTTTAGTCACTGCATTGGTAAGAGGTCCAGGGTTCCCATTCTGCTGCCCCATTGTGGTTGAGCTGATATCCTGGAATATTTCAGTGTGTGTGTGTGTGTGTGTGTGTGTGTGTGTGTGTGTGCATATGCATTTACATATACATATACAATGATATGTAATATATATATATATTAGTTTTCAATTTTTCAAAGATTTAAAGATAAAGGTACCCCTGACTGTTAGGTCCAGTCGCGGACGACTCTGGGGTTGCAGCGCTCATCTCGCTTTACTGGCCGAGGGAGCCGGCGTTTGTCCGCAGACAGCTTCCAGGTCATGTGGCCAGCATGACTAAGCCGCTTCTGGAGAACCAGAGCAGCGCACGGAAACACTGTTTACCTTCCCGCCGGAGTGGTACCTATTTATCTACTTGCACTTGATGTGCTTTCGAACTGCTAGGTTGGCAGGAGCTGGGACCGAGGAACGGGAGCTCACCCCGTCGCGGGGATTCGAACCGCTGATCTTTTGATCGGCAAGCCCTAGGCTCTGTGGTTTAACCCACAGTGCCACTACAAACATACAAATTACAAAAACACAAATCACATATATTTCTAATACACATATATTTGACTTCCCTCCTCCTCCTCCCCTTTTGTGGTTTCTTTTTAGTTTTAATTTTTATACTGCATTATCTACATTACTCCATCTTTAAGTTATTCTTTAGTTTCTCTTAAAAATATGTTTAGCTGCTTGTTTTACATTTACCCTGCTAATGAACTTATTTGCATACATTAATTTTCCAAATATTCCACAATTTCCCCCCAATCTTTCATATTTTCTTCTTCTTCTTGGTTTCTTATTAGACCTGTTACAATGGTGGCTTTGTTGTATTTTAGGTTTCTAACATTCCATAGCGCTCTGCAAATTGAATTTTTGAGCCCATAGTGTTCAAAGAGAATTACCACATCTCTAGAACTTCATCAGTTCTGCTTCTGCCTCTTGGAACCCAATGGGATCTTTCCATGTTATTAGTGGTAGTGGCGTGGCGTCAGCTGCTGGCGCCTGGGGTAGGCAAGTGTGGTGCCCCCCGGTGAACTGGGCAGCCTTGTGGTGCGGGACCATCATGCAAGGAACTTCCTTGCGTGCCACAGCCCTCTCTCTCTCTTTCTTGGCCAGCCCAGCAGCGAAGCTTCTCACTTGCCACGAGGCAAAGGAGGTGTAGCCGCCCCAGAGGCCCTGCCTGGGCACAGCTTCCCTCTCTGGGGCTCTCTTCTAGGCAAGGGCGCTGTTGTGTGGGCACAACCACCACCACCACCCTGCCCTCTGCAACGGGCGCAATGGCCCTCTCTCTCCCTGGAGCTGCTGCGCCAGGCCTGTTTCCCTTTCTCTTAGGTGAAATCCCTAATGGAGAATGAATCACGAGTGACAGTGGATTTTTCTTTTTGGAAAACAAGTTGCAAACAAACTTTATTATAACAAATGTAAACAAGGAGTTTTGGTTCTTCTTCCACAGACATGTAACAAACAGTGTTGTTGCTTTTTATTAAAACATATACAGGACTGTTTCAAGTTATAGACTGTTTGCTGTTCAGGCTTAAGGTTACTTTCTTTTACACATCTTCCATAGATCAGACTTCTCCACACTTCAGGAATGTAGGATTTTAACTGGACTGTTTCCCTTACAGACCCCCAAATCCTCCTTGGCCTCAGAACCACTATTGCCCTTTCCTGTCAGAGTATTCCCTCTGAGGACCCATTTTCCTGCAAAACACCGTGTGGGACTGTGTCTTGTCTATTTTAACAGGGTTCTGCAATTGAGGACCTTAGAGCATCTCCTGAGAGTTCTCGCTCTCCTCACCTCCTGACAGAATCCCCCTCACAGACCCCATGAATCTGTCTCACAGTCTCTCCCTCCACTCCGCCTATCTTGAACTCTGGCCAATCAGGAGCTGTTGCCAGTTAACTGTTTGCTGGTGGGGGGGAAGAACACTTGATGACTCAACATGCTCAGTAAACAAACTTTTCCGTCACACCCTCCCCCACGCTATGCCTCTGATATGTTTCAATTCAGGGTGACTATCCAGTCATTAATTGAGCCATGTCGCCCCCTTCCTGGTTCTCCAATAGGCCTCTTAAGCGGGGGGGTTGGGGGATCCTTCTTTCCCTGTCTGATTGTTCCTCCAGTTTAATAACTAGTCATTAAACTGGTCATTTCATCAGTGTGAGCATTTCTGCTTGCTAGACAAAACAGTCTCCCCTTTCCTACCCCTGCATATTGTACTGGGGCTCTCCTATCACTCCCCAAGCTGATACAGGAGTTGGGGGGGAAGCCCCATTGTGCTAGTGAAATTCATTGCACTTGTTTCCGCTGCCTGACTACCAGTAGTTGAATCCAGCCCATAATGTCCTTACCTCAAGGAATTTACAGTTTAACATACCGTAGTTGCAATGTAAATTAGCACCTCCACACTTTATTGTTGAATTGTCCTAATACTGATCATAGTTGAAGCAAAGTATGATTCAAACTTCATATGTATTTTAATATCCTATTGTTACATTTATTTTACAACATGATCTAATAGAATGGGTTATTGTTTTACTTGTTTGTTTCAAGTTTCTTATACTGAATAATTTATCATTGTGGACTTCAGTAAACTTTCTGTAAGATAGAGCACTTGATGCACTCTGAGACTTTAACCAGCTCGCCAAGTATACAATTCATGCTTGCAGTCAACTAATAAAAAATCACATGTTCTTTTTTCACAGCCATTGTTTTAATGAGAATGACTACGCACTGATGTCACTTAGTTCATGGATTAATGTTGTGGTTGGAAAAATGATTGGCATAGACAGAGCTGCAAAACATGTACTGGTTTCCAATGGGAGAAAAGTGCCTTATGATCATCTCATTCTCTGTGCTGGCCAGCAGTATCAGGTGAAGATGGAAACTGAATGAATGAAAACTCACAAATGTAGAGAAATCAAAGAGACTTTTTTGCAACAGTGGAAAATTTGCAATTCTTTAATGCACGAAACTTAATACAGAATTTTGCTTAAAAACAAGTAAAAAATGAATTCAGAAGTTGGGGTGCAATCCCATGCACTTCCACTTAAGTGTAAGCCTCACTAAACTCAGTGAGACTTAAATCTCAACAAATATGCATAGGATCGGACTACGTAAGTCTACTAGTGGAGATCACGAAGGGCTCAATCCAGTTCTCCTTCACAGGCCCTGCTGAAATGAATCAGAACTGTAAAACAGCTCTTCTTGATATCAGTAAGGATATTTGCTCTGAGTAATGGGTGACTTTAATAACCCTCACATGCTCCATTCACAACAAAGTAGTGGGAGACTCCACTTTCTACATTCCTCCATGGGGAGAATTACCCACATATTCCTATTCTCTGGTTCCTGTTCCTTAACCAATTTCTGATAGCAGGACCTCTCCTCTTATTCAATGACTGCTATGCTTCTCAGAAGTCTTTGGTGTAGTACTTTGTCAAAAGCTTTTTGAGAGTCTAAGTACATAGTGTCAACTAGATCACCTCTATAATGTTTGTTAACATTCTCAAAGAATTAAAAAATATTAGGAAAACCAAAATTGCCCCTGCAGAAGTCATGCTGGTTCTATTTCAGCAAGACTTGCTCTTCTATATGCTTGGTAAGTCTATTTTTATCAATGCTTTCCACTAATTTTCCTGGAACAGACATTAATCTAACCAGCCTTCAATTCCCAGATTCCCCTGGATCCCTTAAAAAAACAAACACAAAAACTGGTGTTACATTAGCCACTTTCCAGGCCTCGGGTACGGGGACTGATCTAAGGGCAAATTACATATTTTTATTAAAGAAGACCATTATTTTCATCTTTGAGTTCTTTAAGAACTATTGAGTGGATGCCATCTAGACTCAGTGTAATGCCAGTTTTTAATTTGTCAATAAGACCTAGAACTTCCATCTATTACCATCAATATTTGCCTCAGTTCCTCAGAGTCCCTGTGAAAGTTAGTTGAGGCACAGAGATCTGAACTATTTTACTTAACAAAATTTACATACCATAGGAGAGTGAGACAGGGATGCATTTTGGCCCCTACTTTGTTCAGTTTGTTTCTGAATGACTTAGAGGCAAGCTTAATGGACTCTGATGGCCATCTTCCAAAAATAGGGACGAGAAAGACCCCTCTCTTGTTGTATGTGGATGACGCGGCCATCCTCTCCTGAACCAGACCTGGCCTGAACTACCAACTAAGGAAATTCTCAGACTACTGCTCTGGTAATGGGTTATCCATCAGTTATGAAAAATCAAAAGTCCTGGTGTTTGAGAAGAGATTCTCCCCGAGTAAATGGGTACTGGATAGTCACAAACTAGAGCAGACCAAATTCTTCCAGTACCTAGGGCTTCTATTCCAACATTCCAAGTCCTGGAAACATCATTGGCAGACCGCCTATCAAAAGGCGGAGGTAAACAAACTGGCTATACTTCGATTCTTTTATACAAGGGGAGGCCATTATGTTCCATCAGCCATTAAGGTTTTTAATGCAAAATCTGTCTCTCAACTCTTCTATGCCTCAAACGTCTGGTTCAATGGCTCATTCTCCAGGTTCGATGGCTTCCAGGCAAAGTTTCTCCGGTCCCTCCTACAAGTTCCAAATTGTGTTCCAAATGCAATAATATTTTTAGAAACAGGTGAATGTCCTCTATCAACTAAAGCATAGTGAGCTGCCCTGAGATACTGGCTCAAGATCTCAGTCTTTGGCCTAGGGAAGGGGTTACTTCCATACCTAAACAATGAGGAGTTTACCAGCTCATGGATGAAAATTATGGTTAGAAAAGCCACTTTGATTGGTATGCCACCTTCTCTCCTGTACCATCTAGGCTATGATACCGCCCTTGAATCTCTGAGGCAAAGGCTCTGGGACATATCACATAGTGATCTCCGATCTCAATCTCATGTTATCTGTGGCCCATTAGCAGTAGGAATTCACTATGGGTTCGAGTTTCAGACACCTGCATATCTTAGAAATTTATCTGTACCAACATATCGGTGTCTTTTCACCAAAGCCAGATTAAATGTATTCCCATCAGAATTGTTAAACGGCAGACTGAGAGGTATCCCTTATCAAAATAGGATCTGTGTGTGCTCTCAGGACGTCGACTGCATGAGGCATATTTGATTGCATTGCAGACAATATGATCAAGCTAGGGAACTATTGATTAAACCACTATTGGCAAATCGGCCGGGTCAATCTGAAGCCTACTATATCAAATATCTTCTGGACAACAAGTCCAATGATATCACAGTGGCCGTGGCAAAGTTTATTTCAGTAGTCATACAAATCGAAGATCAACATACTCATGATTAAACAAATAACACTTCAGTCTCCCTTCCCTGGGAGGTTGTCTGTATGAATCTGTATTTTATTCTGAATCCATGTTATGGGTTGTTGGACCGTAATATGTGTGTGTGTGTGTGTGTGTGTGTGTGTGTGTACACACATACATATACACACACACACACACACACATACATACATACATACATACACATACCATTTAATTGTAAAAAAAAACAAAAAAACCTCTAAGTGGTTTGTTGTCACAGTGATAGATCTCCAATTATGGGAGCTTGTCCACACACAGGGTAGGACTCGTGCTATACAAATGCTATAGATGGGACTAATAAACAGGGCTTAATCCAGACAAGATGGAGATTTGGATGTGGTGAAGTTGGTGAGTAGTCATTGGGTGAAGTTGTACATCCTCTGAAAGACCAGGTTTGGAGCAGGGGAGATAGATCCCTCTGTTAGGTAAACTTCTACAGGTGAGTGCCCAAGTGGTACAAATGGTTCAAGGTGCCTTTTACTAAACTTCAGCTGGTTCTCTAACTGCAGTTTTTCCAAAATAAACCTGATCTTGATTGACCTCCATCTGTCCAGGTTATATTACTGCAGTGCACTATATGGGGTGTCCATGAAAGCTGTTTGGGAACTTCAGTTATTATAATAATAATTTATTATTTATACCCTGCCCATCTGGCTGGGTTTCCCCAGCCACTCTGGGCAGCTCCCAACAAATATTAAAAACATTATAAAACATCAAACATTAAAAACCTCCCTAAACAGGGCTGCCTTCAGATGTGTTCTAAAAGTCAGGTAGTTGTTTATTTCTTTGACATCTGATGGGAGGGCATTCCACAGTTAGTGCAGAATACAGCTGCTGCTGCTGCTGCTGCTAGATTACTGTCTGGTTCCCGTAAGTTTTACTTTATCTTACCATATCTTAAAGTGGTAGCCACTGCAGTTCTTTATTTTCCCACACAATTTGAAGTGTTTTTGACTGTTAAAGCCCTAATTAACCTGGAAATGGAATGTCTTAAAGACTACCTGCTTCCTTGTGGTACTGCACATATCTGAAGATGGAGGCCCTTACTCCCACAGTGGTAGCATCTAGACCATATTTTCAATGTTTCAGAGCAAATTAGAAATGCAAGTTGCTTCCCCACAATTTCGGTGACTTTGTTGTGTGCACCCGCTGCTGGAGTCATTACTTTTTCCTAGCTAATGTATTGTGATAGAAAAGTACACTACAGTTTTTAAAATAAATCCATGAGGAAACTGATGTAATCAAACAATAATACTGCAATTTATATTCATCTGTTAATACAGGTCCCATGTCCTACTGGTGCAGATATCAAAAAATTGTTCACCAACAGAGAGGTCTCAACTAACTATATGCGAAGATATACAGGAGTAGTGCCTTCCAACCTTTTTGCTATTTCTGACGATGAAGAAGCCTTTGAAGCAATGAAGTATTTAAAAGACAAAATTGTTAATAGCTCAGGTAAGGAGGATAGGGACTGTTGATGCATTTTTTGGCCGAGTGTATCTCCATTTGCAGCATATAATTATAGCCTAATTAATGCTTGCAAAATGCTTCATCTGCCATTATTTGTTTTAGGAATTAATTTGCAACTTCATGTCAGTTTGGGAGGCCATCATACTTTTTTGCTTGAAACAATCTATAATTTGTTTGGAAATATCTGTAATTATTTTATGAAATAAGCAGAGTCTGGCTTTAATCATTAATTAATAAATTAGATAATTTCATTGGTAAATGTGTTTTGCAGTTAGATACAACATTTTTAATTGAAATATGCTGGAAAGAATATGAGATCTGAAACAGCAGATTCATTGGACTTTGAGCTTTGTGCATGTTATGTACAAGTATGCCAACACTGTGTGTCACTGGTACCATGCACATTATGTTAATATGGACACACATTTGCTCCTTCATTAAGATGCATAGATGTACTTTAGGAGACTGTTTTCACATTTAAACCTGTTTCTTCCAACTCCTATGCCAATCCACATAGAATTTCATCATTATACATATGCAGTGGGGTGTCATGCAGTTTTCTACATTCAAATTGTGAGCAAACAGATCTTCTCGGTTGTTGTTCTGTGCTCAGTACACATAGAATGGGGTATTAAATTACCTGCCCTTCACCAGCAGGTCCCAGGGTGGGTTACAACCATTTAAAATTCATTATTAAAAACAGTTACAGCTAATTACAGTCACATGAATTGGGTGGGTTTTGAAAACACATATCTCAGGTATCAAAGGCCAGGGTAAAAAAGTACATCTTCAGCATTCACTGAAAACTGTATAGTTAAGTTGTCACGTGTTCCTCTGTGGGGAGGGAATTCCACAACTCAGGGACTGCTGTAGATAATGCATTTTTCCTGGACACCCCCCACCCCACCAAACCTCTGAGACTGGTGGAACTATCAAGAGGCTGATCTTAACCCCTGCTGAACTTAACACCCAATAGGGTCTGTAGGGAAGGAGGGTGATCTCTCAGATTATTTGGAGTCTAAATCATTTAGGGCTTTAAATAAACACTAGCATGAGCACCTTGAATTGGACCTTGAAATTAACTGGCAAACAATGCAGGTGTTTTGGGTTATATAAGTTCTAAAGATAACCCCAGCCAGTAATCTGACCTATTGAAGTTTCCAAGTCATCTTCAAGGGTATCTTCACATACTGTAGAGCACATCATTGTAATAATGATGTCCTTGTTCCTTGCAGAGGCATAGCAGAAATAACATTCTATATAATATAGAAAGGCACTTCTCTTCAGACTTGATGTATGGAGACTCTCTGCCCCAGTGGTGAAGAAAATATTATCTGTACCCCAGGGGTGGATAGAAAATATACTCTCCACCTTTGGTCACCTGCACTGCTGCTGCATCTTGGGACAGGGAGAGGAAAGAAGGCGTTGAGGCCACGGTGGTAACACACAGACTCCCCCTCTGTCACAGTATGCAGCCATTACTCAGGAACTGGAGGTCAGGTGACCAGGCTTTCCTCTCACCTTCTGCTAATATCTTTTCTGCTTAGGAGCATTTAATTTTCTTTTTACTTACTATGTTTCAAGACTGAGCCCAAACATTGAAAATATGCCAGGGCTGAAACCTGGTGACCACTGGCAGAAATTAAACTCTGCTGAGAATACCCCAAGAGACAGGAGATGCTGTAGTTCTCAGTGTTGCCTTTTGTAGAACTCAACAGAGAGGAGGAGAGCAACAAAACTCGAATTAGTTGGCTTCACCAATCAATGACTCTGGCTTCCCCTACTATTGGCCTCCCTGCTTTGCACCCCACCAGTCCCCATGGGCATGAGCTACCACTGCAAAGAACCACATCTATACTGGAGCTTTCCCTATTCCACTGGGCCCCATGAGAAGCTGCTCCTAAGAGGACCAAGAATTCCAGGATGGCGTGTGACATGACAGGAGAGTCTACAGCCAGGGAGAGAATATCATTGAGAAAAGACCATTCTTGTCATGCGCCTCTTCCTTGTCTGTGGCAGTGTGGATACAAATCATTATGTTAGTGATCTTGGAAGTCTTTATGCATTATAACAGTGACTTCCAGGGTTGAAAGGAACCCTCCCTTTACCTATTGTACTAGATTTCCCTGTTAGAATAAAGCAGGATATAGCTATTATAATTCTGATTCTAATGGTCATTCTTAAGTTTCCATTCATTTTCAATAATGCTAAGTGGGTGGATACAAGAAGAGAACCTGCTTTAATTGATCACTTATTTTTCTATTTACCCAAATGCAGCTTGTAGCTCTTCTAAAAACATGCTTGAAGGAATGTTACAGCTTTGAAATTGTTGTGCATACATCATGAAGCACAGAAACTGTAGCTCCAGCTAATGTGCTTTCTTTTTAATGTGATTTTTGCAAGCCTAAGAATTCAGGTCATACTAAGATCATGAAAGTTTTGTATTCCCAGTTATAGAAAATGAGTGAGATTCTCAGTAGTGGGACATGAGCATCTAATAGTAAGCCATAAATCCATTGTAATGGGCTTTATTTATGATTGATGTAACTTCTCTGAATAATACTGTTTTTCTCTCAAATAAGTTTTCATGCAGTTAAAGCATATTTGGAAAATATTATGATTCTATTGGATTGATATAGTTTATTCTGCAATTACTATCTAGAAGGCATACATAGGATGTTTATAATATATTGAAAACATGATTTCTTGAGGTCACATAGAGAACATGTGGTGTAGTGGTTAAAAGCGGTAGACTCGTAATCTGGGGAACTGGGTTCGCGTCTCCGCTCCTCCACATGCAGCTGCTGGGTGACCTTGAAGTCTCTCAGCCCCACTCACCTCACAGAGTGTTTGTTGTGGGGGAGGAAGGGAAAGGAGAATGTTAGCCGCTTTGAGACTCCTTCGGGTAGTGATAAAGCGGGATATCAAATCCAAACTCTTCTTCTTCTTCTTCTTCTTCTTCTTCTTCTTCTTCTTCTTCTTCTTCTCTCTTGTGGCAAGTAAACGTAAATTTAAATTGCCTTCAAAAATAAAGGATTTATGCTAATAGGAGTGTTGTTGTAGTTAAAGAAGACTGTGGGTACAATATTGGATAGTGACAAAGAGGATGTTAACCAAATTCCCACCTGTTCAAGGTGTAAAGCCCTAGAATACTCTATCTGGAGCACTAAAATTTCCTCACTGGATGAAGGGTGTTTTCTTTTTGCTTTTTTCCCCTCTAGTATCTCAATTCTGGTCCATGAGGATTAAAATGAGGAATTTTCTCCTTTCCAGAACTTTGGTTTCTTATTTCACTTTTTCTTGAGCATCAGGAACAGCCACACATAGAGAAAGATATGCAGTGGTGTGGGTGTTATTTCCTTTAGGGAAGAGCAATCAGAGAAGAATCCCTTCCTTCCCTCTACGCTCCCGCCCCCCAACATTCCAATATTTTCTCTATTTGACTTGCTTGCACATTTGTTCATAACTGAGAGACACTTTGCTTATGCTATTTTGCACACAGGACTATGTGGTCCTTTTGTTGGAGACAGACGTGGTGATGTGCCTGCTTTGGTTCAGCTAATTGCATTTGATGACCTTTGAGTCCCGGCTCTGTGGGTGGAATTCAGTGTTGTGCTTTTTCTGTCATTCCATCTGCAAAAGCATTCCTGCTTGCCAGAAGGAATGACACCCCCCCCCCACTTTTCTCATGCACAGTTCTGGGGGTTTTCCTGACACACACACCCCGAGCCAATGTGAGGCACACATAGGGAGGAGAAGGGGGAAAGCCCTGTGGTGCAAGCAGAAGTCCTTGTGCAGGACTTCTGCTGACAAGGCTGTTTAGGTCATTCCTGCCCTATTATTCTTTATGCATGAATCTATTTAAGCTACAGTAGCTCGCCTTTTTTCTGACATGTCAAGTTACTTAGATTTGTGGCAGGTTGGCAATATAGTTCTCTGTATTATGGTGCAAATGCTGGCTCTTTATGCTCATAATCAGTATTATTCACTACTGCAGAACATTAAATTGTTAATGTTGATCTTGTCATAGTTACACATGCCCTGGTTACATCCATATTTGACTTCTGCAATGGCTCTATGTGGGGCTTTCCCTTCAAAAGGGTATGTAAGCTTCAGTTGGTGTACAGTGCAGCAGTGTGACTGATTTATAGGGGCTTGGGTGTTTGAGTTTGGTTCCGGCTCAATTCAATGTGCACTAAACAACTTGGAACTCTCTCCTCTTACATAAACCTGTACACATACTGCAGCTGACAGGCGAAGCAACGGCAGCCCTACCATGAGCCACACTGAGCCACATGGCTCAGGTGGCATATGGAGATGGATGGAGCATCATGTACCCAATCTGCTGCCCATAGGGTCACTTGCCACCATTGCTTCCATGGCAATGTCTTGTTGGCTGGCTGGCCACCCAGCTGCTGTTGCTCCTCCTATGGCTGCTTGGATGTCAGCCAATCCACCACCCAACCTGCTGTCTGCCTCTGCATGCTGCTATGTTGGGAGTGCCTGATCACCTCATCTGTCTCCTGGGAAATCTCTTTGTGGGACAAGAAGCTACAGTTAGAACTGGATATGGAATAACTGATTGGTTCAAAATTGGGAAAGGAGTACGACAAGGCTGTATATTGTCTCCCTGCTTATTTAACTTATATGCAGAATTCATCATGCGAAAGGCTGGACTGGATGAATCCCAAACCGGAATTAAGATTGCCGGAAGAAATATCAACAACCTCAGATATGCTGATGACACAACCTTGATGGCAGAAAGTGAGGAGGAATTAAAGAACCTTTTAATGAGGGTGAAAGAGGAGAGTGCAAAATATGGTCTGAAGCTCAACATCAAAAAACTAAGATCGTGGCCACTGGTCCCATCACCTCCTGGCAAATAGAAGGGGAAGAAATGGAGGCAGTGAGAGATTTTACTTTCTTGAGTTCCATGATCACTGCAGATGGTGACAGCAGTCACAAAATTAAAAGACGCCTGCTTCTTGGGAGAAAAGCAATGACAAACCTAGACAGCATCTTAGAAAGCAGAGATATCACCTTGCCGACCAAGGTCCGTATAGTTAAAGCTATGGTTTTCCCAGTAGTGATGTATGGAAGTGAGAGCTGGACCATAAAGAAGGCTGATCACCGAAGAATTGATGCTTTTGAATTATGGTGCTGGAGGAGACTCTTGAGAGTCCCATGGACTGCAAGAAGATCAAACCTGTCCATTCTGAAGGAAATCAGCCCTGAGTGCTCACTGGAAGGACAGATCCTGAAGCTGAGGCTCCAATACTTTGGCCACCTCATGAGAAGAGAAGACTCCCTGGAAAAGACCCTGATGTTGGGAAAGATGGAGGGCACAAGGAGAAGGGGACGACAGAGGATGAGATGGTTGGACAGTGTTCTGGAAGCTACCAGCATGAGTCTGACCAAACTGCGGGAGGCAGTGGAAAACAGGAGTGCCTGGCATGCTCTGGTCCATGGGGCCACGAAGAGTCGGACACAACTAAAAGACTAAACAACAACAATCAACCAGTCAGCAAGGCTTCTGCTGAACTCTGTTGACCTCTTGCCCTATCCTTTGCTCTTCCCCAGAGCAAGGCATTCTGGGTGTCATGGCCCTAGCAAACACCTGCAGCACCTGCTGCCAGCTGGGAATTAAGTTTGAAGTTATTTTATATTTTTAAATAATTTTCCATTATCATTACAAAGCAATAGTGGTGAAGGTGCTCTTCAAGGCCACCTCACACACAGATGCAGCATTGTGACTGTTGGGCTACCACAATAAAACAAGTAAGCTGCTGGGAGGATGTCTTGCATCTCTTTGCTGAGGTCTAAGAATTTACTGGGCCCTGAGTCTGAGGAGAGACTCCCCAAATACCTCTTGGAGGTGGAAGGTCTCCCTCAGAGAAAGCAGAGACCATACTCTGAGTGCCACTGTGGTTCACAGCTACAATCCTGCTTCTTTAAATTTCTGAAGCTTCACTTGAGTTGGGCTTTGGCAATCCCCAATCCTTTGGGGGTGTAAGTGTTCAAATGAGTTTTGAACACTTTGAGCTCTCCTAGGGCCTGCAGAAGGTAATACTGACCCAGATTGTTCTACTTGGAAACTTGCCATCCATTTTCATTGCTGAAAATCTACTGTTGAAGTTCACCCAAATGAGAAAACTGCAGTCTTATTTATTTATCTTATTTGTACACAGCTTAATGTAAATAGAATTTCTAAGATGTTTACAAAGAATATAAAATGTTCATTAAAATTTACAGTGTTTTGGAGAGTTATAAGTATGTAGTAAATAATTTTTAAAATGCAACTCCAAAGCTACACCACTCAAGGCTTTTGATGAGGGACTGGATTGTGGTCAAATTCCAAAACTATTTCTTTGTTACTTACCCTAATTCAGCAGTGTTAACATAGCAGAATATCTTCAATACTACTTTTGATTTTATAGTAGGATTTGGAATGAATATTGCTTGGCAGGGGGTTGGACTGGATGGCCCTTGTGGTCTCTTCCAACTCTATGATTCTATGATTCTATGATCATTTCTACAGTACTGCCAACAATGAATAAAATAGTCCCAGACAATTCTCATGCATGTCAGGAAAGTCACACCAAAACAATTATAAAACTTAATACTACTGAAAGGAATGTCTGTTTTGACCATTCTCTAATTTTGAATATTTGTAAATATTACTGATTTGTAAATCAGTTTTCTGTAAAGAAGAAAACCAACCATAGGGAGTTCATATTGTACCTCTAGCTAAATGCTAATTAAATTTAATCAACTTTTTGCTCATCTAAAAGGGTGCCCCTGTTTAACTAGGTAATAAATGGTAATATTTTTTTTTTTTAAAGTATTTTTAAGGCAAGTGCTTATAACAGCTTCATATGTCTGGAATGTAAAAGTCCAGCGCGCTTTCTTCTGTGCGTTCTGAACCCATAAATCTTTCAGCAGAAATAGATAACGCGCAAGCTTCAGCGTTTCGAAGACGTAGCCAGGGAAATTAGACAAAGTCCTTTCTCTTTAGTCCAACTCAGCTTTATTGAAAGGCATCAATAAAGAAAGAAAAAGATAGTCAGCCCGGAGAAACTGCTGGCATCCTGCCTGCAGCTCCCGACATCCGAGACTGTACAGCATAGACTGAATCATACGTGGGAAAACCAAGAGTGATATAGAGAGCAGCTTCCGTTCCCTCGGAAACCCCTCCCTTATCCCCTGTGTCGCAGGAAGAATTACTGGGCTGATAAGGCTCAAACCCTCACAATATGGTGGGTGTCATCTCGAAGAGACATCCCCCCTCACACATACAACAGAATAAGTATTCTAATATTAATCTTGCTGTAATACAAACATTGCTGCCTTGAGCTCCTTTGGGAGGAAGGGCAGGATAGTAATTTTACAAGTAAAATAATAAATATATAACAAAGTGTCTTTTTGCTTCATAAATATGTTTTTAATTAATACGGTATGCAGATTTAATTTCTAAATCAGCTAAACCAGTGGTGGCTGGTGCCCATAGGGAATGGTGCAACAGAAGGCAAGGAGGCCAACAGTAGATGGAGCCAAAGACAATGCTTATAACTAATTCTGGTTTTGTCCCCATCTCCCTGCTGAGTTCTGCAAGGGCAACACAGAGACTAAGGAAGAGGAAGGCCACCCCCCTGAGTGGGTTGTAAGTAAAGGGGCTGGCAGGTGTGGGTTGGTTGAAGACAAACTTAAGTTGATGGGGCAGTACCCCATTTGCTCTTATGGACCAGCCTCCACAGAAGTAAACCATGCCATTGACTAAGCTTTCTTTAATCAGGAGTTAGCCCTAGTTTGTACACCATTTGAGCATAATGGAAACTTATGAACATGGCAAACCTTTTCTTTCAATGAGCAAAAGGGAATCACATGCCTAACTTTTTGTTTTAAATTAAGTGGTATTAAGGACCACTTTACAAATTGTGAGGCAGCAAACCCAGGTTTACTACTAACAACTGCAGCTAACCATGGCTCCTGAATAAGTTCCCTGTTCATTTCTCCTGTGCATCTAACCCATTCACACTTTATTTAGGACCTACACCCCAAAAGACAGTATAATGCTAGAAAGCTTAACTTTGCTTGGAATGAGCCCTATACATATTTATTAGACAGGCCTTCAGTTTCTTTGGGTTTTCCTACAGCAAGTCCCCAAGTCCTTAAGTTGGTCCCTGCCCATTGTGGATTTCATTATATTTGACCAAGGAAAGGAAACACGAGGAAATGGTAGATATGTAAGAAACACACATTTCTTCCTGTTTATTGAATGATGAGAGAGAATCCTCTGAGTTCTGATAGCTATGTTACTACTTCTTCCTCTTCTTCTCTCCCCTCCCCCAATTCCCCATATCCTTTTTGCAGGACTTTTAATTTTTATTTTTATTTGAAAGTACTGTAACCAAACAAAATATGAGAAATGGCTGTGTGAAGGAGCTTGCTAAAGGCCCCCCCCCAGAGGTTCTCAAACTAAAGGGTTTCAAAATCTGGGGGCATAATTAATGTCCAATTCTGTGTTAAGTGCTTGCTACTTTGTCGAATGTATTCTGTAGATTCTTCACTAAATTATCCTAGCAACTGTTGCTAGGTAACATTGTTTACTTCATAGCATCAGAGCAACAAGAGGGTCACAGATCAGTTCAGTATTATTATCATCTGAGTTACACTAATAAGGTTTTTATTATATGTCTTAAATTATTTTTTTCTCTTTTCTGCCCTCCCAGGGAATGTTATTGTCTATGGGAATACAATTGACATTTACACTACTATAGCAGCTCTCTTATCATTAGGAATTAATGGCAACCTCATACATCTTGTGCATCCTCCATCATGCTCAAATGTTACTTCTCTTAATAACAACGCAATAGAAAATGCTGTCCAGAGAGCACTGTCCAGAGCTGGTGTGACTGTGTATCGTGACAGTCTGCTGGCTCAGTGGAATGATGGCACCCACCCGGACCCAATTATGTTTGCATCTTTCACTACTAATACAAAGCCATTCAGATTGCAGTGTTCTGTAAGTATATATGTCTTTGTTATGTAACATCCTTCCATTAAGCAGATACACTGAACTATTGAATTAAAAGGATGCAACAATCCACAGGGACATTCTCTTGTACAATGAAATGAATAAGAGCTGTGCAAGGGCATTTCCTTGTGGTGGCTGAATTTTTAAAACACAAATCAACTTTTAAAATAAATTTTCATAACTTGTTTTTATTTTAATGTTCATTTTTAAATGTCTAATAAACGCATGTAAACATTGCTGTTTTCTGAGAACTGAGCCCATGTCAGAATGATAATTAAAGGTATTGCTTTGCCAAATTGTCATGAAGTTCAGGTTTTGATGGAAAAGTTGCTGGTAGTGAGGTGGGAAGATCTCCCCCCAAAACAACCCTCTACTGTTCCCTGTGCCTATTTTTTCACATCTAAAGCAGTCAATGTTTCTCCAAATTGCTGTTCCTTCAGCACCCCCTACCCTTGAAAGAGTCAGAAGCTAATCAGGAATCATGCAGTAAATACTGAAGCTATATGATTATGTCATGCTAGATGAAGCCTTTTTCATTGCCCTCACTCTGAAGGTGAAGGTGTGCATGGAGGGAGACAATGCTTCCACATTCTGTTTGTGGTTTCAGCCTCCAAGCCTAGCCCTGTGCAATTATGTTTGGCCAGCTGAGAAAAAGAATGTGGATCTAGATGCACATTCAAAATCAACACCCTCTTGAACATGAATACAATGCAGGTGAATGATATCATCACTTGGATGCCCATCTGGATACAGATGTTCTCCATCTGCATTTCATTATTTTAAGTGGACATACATTCAGATGATTATCAAAATGCACACATTATGGTCAACTACATTTGACAGGTGAGAAATGACTTAATTGAGGAATTAAATTAATGTATTCTCTCCCCCCCCATTAAAATAATATAATTGGTGTTTTGATTAATTATATGGTTTAAATGTTGATTAGAGTCAACTGATGAATAAATTAATACTTAGGGAGATCTTAGGAAATTGGAACTATATGCTATGTTTTTGGTTTTGCTTATGTTTGTTTATGCTTATGATGAAAAGAAGAAATAGATAAATTAATGGATTGCTGTGTTTTGTACATAAATCAGAAATTTATGGAGCAGTAAGTTTACATTTTTCTCAGATAAGGTGTCACCAAAAAAATACCCAAAGGGGAAAGAGTCCCAGGAAGAACAGTATGAGTTTCCTAATTTACAAAGCATTTCAGACAATAAACAGAGCAATTTAGTTTAAGAAAATTACAGCACAGGGCTATCTGCCTTCCCCATTCCAATTTGCTATGGCAATTGAACCATTCACCATTGCAACAATAGAAGATTCACAAATACAAGGGATCAAGCATAAATGGGTCAGATTAGGATCTCCCTATATACAACTGATGTCACATTGTCTTTAGAAAGCCCTAGGGAAGTTGTTTCAGTTGGGGTCCCTTTGCTCAACATTACACGTTGGAAATTAGTAACCAACTGGTTATACACGTATGTATAAAATTAGGTAACAATATCAAAAAGAGGGGGAACTATTGTTCCAAAATATAAAAGTGAATTTTTGTAAATAGGAAAAAACAGAATTTGTCTTGAATGGTTCAGATAAATGCTATCAAGACTGCGATCATACAATGAATACACAGGAACTAAAATTTTGGCAGAAAATTCTTGATAAATGTATATAGCAGGATAAATGTCTCACATGAGTAACCAATAATACTAGCTGAATTTGATAAAAAATATGGTTTGCACAAGATGGGGTAAAGATTCATATCAGTTGGACAACTTAATACCCCATTTGAAACATTAAGGTGAAAGTCTAAAAATGAGAGGGGAAATTTATTAAAACAAAGTTAAATTCCACATTCATTATTGAAAACATGGGTCAAGTACAAATGGGAAATTTTGTACTTTTATCTATATTAAGTCATCGTATTTGAGTCAATCAGCTGTTGGATTTTGTTAACTAGGAAAAACGTGATATATAAATTTGGGTATCTAGTAAATAATGGACTGATGTTAATAAGACAGGGGAACCAATTTTCCCATGGTTCCAATATCTCCTGTCTAAATTTGTAGGTTCAACCTGTTTTCGACCAAAAATTATAAATAGTTAATGGATTTAGGGAAAGGGATTCAATAGTCAGAACAAGGTGGAAAAGAGATCTGGGGTTTAATATTTCTGAGCAGAAATTGGTCAAGATTTGGAGCTCTGTGAAAGAGTCCTCACTCAGTCTATCAGTAAGAAAAGCTCAATATAAACAGTTTTTATGCTGGTACTTAAGTTGAGCTAGGTTCAATAAAAGGTAAAGGTAAAGGAACCCCTTACCGTTAGGTTCAGACGCGGACGACTCTGGGGTTGCGGCGCTCATCTCGCTTTATTGGCTGAGGGAGCCAGCGTACAGCTTCTGGGTCATGTGGCCAGTATCTACTCATAAATCATTTTAAATGCTGGAAGTGCTCAGCCAGAACTGTGCAATTATTACATATGTGGTGGGAATGTAGAGTCACCTACAATTTTTGGAGGGAAATTATACATATAATAATAGCAGTGACACAATTTACTTTGAGACTGCCCCTTGTACTGATCTTATTGAATTAGATTAAGGAGAATATCACTGGAAATTTGACATCTCTAATCAAGAGAATCAACATGGCGGGAATATGTCAGACCATGTATGTCTTTAGAGTACGGAGCATTTTGGCCAGATCCACCTCTACTGATAAAATGAATAAATCTATTCCAAGTTATATAAAAAGTTTCAGTGTTTGTTATTTCCAATTGCCCTAAACAGAACAAGTCTGTTTTTTCTGCTGGGCTATGCTCCACACCCTTTCATACAATAATGTCCAAGGAGACTTCCATTTTTAGCAGCCTCAAGCCTACCAGCTATTATCAAGTAAATAATCAGATCCTTGGACAACAGAGCTTTATTTAAGCTAATAAGTGTTAACTGGATCCATCAATATTTCTTACCCCATAATTTCTGAGATCTCCTCAAAGACACATAACTAAAATGCATGAAGCAGTAGTCTCTCCCAATGCATATGAAAATATGTGCCTAAGTTGTTGCACCTTCTCCAACATATGTGCAGACTTGATAACTTGATGCACCTCAATGGGGCACAATAACCCCAGTGGATTGCCTTTATGGCAGGCATGGGGAACCTCCAGCCCAAGGGTCACATTTGGTCCGGCATGAGTCCCAATTTGGCCCACAAGCCATTTTCTCCAAACTATAACTACCTGTCCTACACCTGACATCATATGTGATGTCCGGTGTGAGGCAGGTAGAGATGCGACTGCATCAGCTGTGTGACAGAGTTTCCCATGGGAATTGCACAGCTGATCCCTGCAGATTGCAGACTCAAAGTCACTGCTGGAAGTGGGTGCCTTCAAGAGTGATGATTAGCTGCATCTGAAGGGCACCGTATTAGCTCTGCCTGTTTTATAGGATGACTAATTACTGCCTTATTTTTAGGCATTCTTTAACTTTACTGCAAAAAGAGTGGATTATGAGACCTTCAAGGCAATTAATGATGCGTGTCTAGTTTACGACGGGAGGCTTGTGATTGATACCAATTTCCATACTAATGATGTCGCCATCAGAGCTGCAGGTTCTTTAACCAAGTTCTCCAAGATATACTATGCCAATGAATGGACACACAGCAATTTCAGCTCAAAAGAGGTTGGCTTCCAGCTTGCTGCAACCATGCTAAATCTTTTTGATCCAACTCTGGAGCCAGTTTTTGAACCTCCAGAAGATTTGGATAGACTCATCCCTATATACAAGGGATGCAAAGTTCAAGGTGGGCCAAGAACAGTGGCGGAGCTTCATTCTCCGGCACCAGGGGCGGGGAGCAGGCGGGGGTGGGGCACACCGCCCAAAGGGGCGGGGCACACATACTGGGGGCGGGGGGCGCTGCCTGCAGGGGCGTGGTGCGCATTCTGGGGGTGGGACGCGCGTTCTGGGGGTGGGGTGCGCTGCCTGCTGGGGCGGGGCGCCCCGCGCAGGCAGGGGGCAGCCGCAATGGAATCCCCCCGGGATCGCGCCAATGGGCGCGGTGCGCACCCATTGCCCCCCTTCCTCCGCCCCTGGCCAAGAACATTCCTTTTCATTGTCTTGCATTTCTATGATATTTTCATCTTGTGCAGCATGAAATGTGAAGTGAAGGAAATTAACATTTGTATAAGGCAGAGGTAGTCAACCTTTTTATACCTACCACCCACCAATGCATCTTTCTTGATGGTAAAATTTCCTTACCCCCCACCGGTGCTTGATGGAATGAGGATTCAGCTTGTGCCGTAGAACCCCCTGCCGCCCACCTAGAATCCTGATACACCCACTAGTGGGCAGCAGGGACCAGGTTGACAACCCCAGTATAAGGTGTATAAAGTATCAGTTTTAGAAAAATATTATTCCTATATTTTAATATCAGGAGGATTTTTTCCCCCAGGCAGAAATTTTTCTCATGAACATCTGGCATAGATGTCAAGTGTAAATTCATAGATAGATATAGTTGCATGCCACCACTATCTCTGAGCTGTGCAAGATTCCAGGGGTTCTAGGTGCTTACACATGGTACAGATGAACCTATGAAACAACAGCAAGGTACTACCTGTTCTTGCTTCAATCACCATGGCATTGTTTTGGAAATAACAAAAAAAAAATTGTAACAAAGAGTTCTAAACGTGGAATTATCATATTTTATGATTAACAAATTAGCTGTCATATATGCTGACAGCCATTATAGAGATCTTCACAACACCTCTCATTGCTTCTGACAGGTGGTGTTCTACCTGGAAAATATAATTATGTGCATATTTTTAAACCTGGAATTCCTTCTCGCTTGGATGTACAAGAATCACAACCTAATTATGTAAGTTTAAAAAATATGTGAGTCATGTAAAGCAGGCCTGTGTGATCTGGTACTGCTTCAGCTTTCAGCTTTCTAGGAAATCTGTGGCTGTATTGCACATGGCGATGCAATGATGGTGAAAACTTTACTACCTGAACTTCTGTGTGAGTTTAGGATAAGGTGACAACCTTACTCAGTGCCCTCCAGTGTTGTGGGTGTCCTGGTGTACGTCCTCTTCAGTAAAAACACAGGACACTAAGGGTGATATTCAATGACAGCCCTACTCAGAGTAGATTCACTGAGGTTGCCAGATACAGGTCTGCTCTGAGTAGGACTTAGCTGAATACCACCCTTAACATTTAACTAAAGTTAATTTTGCATCTAATAGCAAGACAGGCGGTGCTTTTGTGTATAACCCACAACAGAGAATAATGACTTCCTAAATATCCAAGAGTATTGATGATAAAACACCTCAGAGTTTGCTAGTCCCTCTTTAGTAATATGCTGCCCAACTTTGTTTTCCTCTGTCTGCTGTCACAACTGTTTTCTTAATTTATCACAGGGGATGGCAATCACAACAGGAGATGCAATAAAGGGAAACTACTTCAGAATACATGTCAACCAGTACAGTATGATAGAAACAATTACCTGCTTTTCAAAGAATCCTGTTCCTGTCTCCAACTACATCTGTTTATTTGCACAGCACGAGCGTCTTCTTAATAATCTTTGTTCTCGCTGGAGGGAAGGGCTGATCACAGATCTCTACAGGTGAGTTAATTTTAGTATATAAAGTCTGTCTTAATTCAGTTATTATTGGGGTACATTTGGTTGTAGGCAGGAGCAGAAATAAGAACCCCTGTCTGGTTAAGATGAACACAAGGTCCATGGAGAGCACTGCACAGATAAATCCCAGCTCCACTGGTACTGCCGGACTAATTGATTTATCACCTCACTTTTCCTTCCAGGAACTGAATGTTTCAATGTGAGCCAATGGATGCTGAATGAGTGTACAAGTGGCGCAGCAGTTTTAGCAATCTGGTTTGCATTGGGGTGTTTTTTAAAAAAACATTTACAGTGCTATTCCAATGAAACTTGAGCTGTGACTTCAGCATGGTTTACCATGGAAATGTGGTATACGAATAAAATGATGAAGCTGCTGGTGATAAAGGCATTGTCCGCTTCCCTGCCCCTGCTCTCCACTTATCCTCGCAACAAGCCTGTGAAGTATGTTAGGCTGAGAGTTGGTGACTGTCCCAAAGCCACTCAGTGAGCTTCATGGCTGAGTGAGGAACTGAACCCAGGCCTCCCCATAGTAAGAATCTAGTCCATTTCTTTGATGATTTGCAAACACTATTAATATCTTAACCAATCTGCATTCAGTGCTGGTGATGGAAATTTCCAAGATCAGTATGCTTTGAGACCATGGGTGGTGTTCAATTAAGTTTTACTCAGAGTACACCTATTAAAACCAATGAATACATCTAATTTACATCCATTAATATCAGGAAGCCTACTCTGAGTGAAACCTAGTTGACTACTACCTCATGTTACTTGGCAACTAATCAGTGCTATTTTTCTAGAAAAAGAGGTGCCTGAACTCACCATGAATGCCTCCCTCATTCTCTTATAATGGCAATGGTGCCCACATGAGAGGTGCTGGAACTGAGTTCTGGCAAGTCCCCGATGAAAAAATGCCCTGCAACTACCGGTAATACTCATGCAAGTAAAAGATAAAGGACCCCTGGACGGTTAAGTCAAGTCCAAGGGGACTATGGGGTGTGGTGTTTATCTTGCTTCAGCCGGCGTTTGTCCTCAGCTTTCTGGGTCATGTGGCCAGCAGGACTAAACAGCTATTGGTGCATGGAGGACCGTGACAAGCGCCGGAGCACACAGAAACGCTGTTTACCTTCCTGCCACAGTGGTACATGTTTATGCAAGTATTCTGTGCTGGCTTGCGGCTTGCCTGCTACCTGCAAGACAGCAGAGATGGTTGTAGCAAGCAACATAAGCCTCTTGAAATTTTTACATAATCCTGGTAGTATCATTAATGTCACAATAGCGCAAGGAAATTTATCAAAATATCCAATTTACATAGGTATCTATTCAACAGGGAGGTCATGCCATCTTGCTTTTTTAGAAATAGGGATGTGGATTATCTAATTGTATAGTTTTCTTGGGCAGGAAATACAAAAATATTATATTGGCTTATTTATTTAGTTTTGGCTTGTTTTGTTTAATTTTTATTGCACCTTTCCTCATGGCTGGAGGAGATATAACAAGTTTAGGAAAAAGATACCATACTGTACTGTATATGCCTAGCTATCAAACAAGCAGGAGCCACCCATCAGAGGCCCAATTTCATGAAACTTCCTTCCAGTTGAGATCTGACAGCCCCACCACCACCCCTACTGAACTTCCGGCTCCTTCTGTAGAGGGTTTTTTTTTAATTCCAGGAAGCATTTTAATTGAAATTTTATTTTATAGTTTTAGCTGATTTTTCTTTTTTTATTGTGTCTTTATAAGCTACTTAGAGACTATTGTAGTTAAGTAGTATATAAATTGTTTTAATAAAGAAATAAAATTTGTCAGTAGTACTGTTAAGTTTCAAATGCATACTTTTTGTCTCTCTTTTTTATTGTAAGGCAGAAGAGTACTTATTTTCATCCTTTTGTAGCAGGATTATATTTTCCCCCTACACAAAGTCCATTGCCAGGAATGAACTCAGTAAAACAGCTGTCACCTGGGACTTAATTTGCCTGTCTGTGACATGCAAATTATCTTTTAAATTAGAGGCCATATCTAACCATGAATTTTCTCACTGCCTTGCACTCATCAGGTTGAAGGCTTCAGCCCTGTAGAGCTAGATTTAATGATAGCAAAATTGTTCAAAATTAATTAAATTTCTAAATTAACAGTGACAACTAGGCCACAACAGACATGCATCCTATGAGTTCTAACAGTTTGACTTATCCTGTACTGCATATACAAGTTAGACTGTTGTACCTCAGTTGAGTTCATCATGTTAGCTACACTTTTATGGAGCTTTTCGTTTACATTTGATAGTTACCCCTGCACTGGAAATTTAAATTGATTTCAGTTTTGTAAAATTGCTTCAGCAATTTGGAAAGTAGGCATCCCAGTTGTCTCTCGGGAGACAGACAAACCCTTTGTCTAGTTGCAGGTACCAAAGGCATGATTTGAATCAGATGCAGACCACTTGGTAATCTCTCAGCCAATGTAAGCTTGCTCTGTGTAGCTAATTGGTTACATTTTAATGCACTTTGCCCATTGCCCATTGCATATAACATGAGCTTGCTAGTGTTGCACCCACCTGGACTATTGATCACTGGCATGTTAAGATTAACACATGAATGAGTCATACATGGAAATATTACATGTGTAACAGCTTTTCCTGGGGCCCATAGCCTATATAAGTGAGACCTAGAGGAGTTTGCCAATACTCTCATATTTCCAAATGCTATCTACTCATACACCTGTATGGTATTTGATCATACATATGGTATTTATGGGTAGAATCAAAGTACATATAATAATACTTGCATTGGACTATGAAGAGGGTGCTACTAAAGTTGTTAAGAAATTTCGTGGTAGAATTTTCTTCCCCTACTTCCATTTTTAATGAATTTTACCAAGTGAAAATACATACAGAAAGGATAAAAACAAGAAGAGATTAACAAATTGAGTCAAGTAAAATTTAACACAAACATTAATAGAAAATGTAATCCACCTCTCCCATAATATAATATATTTCCAATCAAAATATATTCAAGACATTATTAAATCATCACTAACACTTCTGGCTGTAAATATTCTTCAGATTTAACCCTGTTCCAACAAAAAAGGAGATCAAGTTACAGAAAAACCATCTGTTGATTGTATTTTCCAGTCTCACAGATGCCTAAAACATGTTCACTTATTCATCAAGGCAGTCTGCCACATTTTCCTCAGCCATTTGCTGAAACCTAGAAGCAAGTTGAGTAACTCTTCCAATATTATACTCTAGTTGTTAATAATAAATTTCAACCCAAACACAATAGTAACTTTTTACAATGTCTCTTAGTTAGTTGTGAGTAATAGACTCTTAAATTATACAACTATAGTGTTATAGAAAAAAATATTACAAAGATATCCCTAAAGCAAGCAGGGTGGGGGACACACAGTGTGTGGCTTTCCTTTTATTTTTACAGTACTGATAAAATATATGCATTAACAGTACTGATAAAATATATGCATTAAAAGAGTCTACAGAGAGAATCCTCATTGCAATTAAGGGATTATATTAAACCTGGGATGGATGCTGAATATGAAGATTAGATGTAAAACAGACATTCAAAACATCAGGGTTGTTGTTTACTCAAAGCCAGAACATGATGTGCAGTTCTGTGGAATCTGGTAGTTCCAAAGCATTATCGGGACATGTTTGTATTGAAAAGGATTCCACCTTAACACTTCAGTTCACCCTGAAGGCTTCCTTAAGGTTGCCATCAATTTTCCTTTCTGTCAAAAAGAGGCTGTGAGCATGGCTGAATATGCCTAATGCCACTCAGTGTACACTTTGCACCCTAATTAGAGGTAAATAGGTGTGCATTTTTTGAAGAGAGAGAATAAAGGCAAAGTAATACATGAAAGCCCTAACAGCTTTCCTATTCTGCTAGAATTAAATCCTAACCTTGAATCATACTATTTATACGTGTATAAAAGATAAATATAAATGGCCAATGAATATTTGGAAGCATTAGATATTTATTTTCTGTATTACATCACTAGGTTCTTAATGAATAACTGGGCTCCTAATGAGCAGCTAGACTACCAAGAAATCCAGGGATTAGAATTTGAAGTGAAAAAGCTTCCTTCTACTAAAAAATATAATTAAACTTGATTAGGTAAACCTTTGAGCAGTTGTTAATGTATATTCCATATTCCTGTCCTTTTTGAATGTCAATTGCAAACTGTTGAATAATATTTAGCGTTTATTTAGCCCTTTAATCTGCATAAAATGCTTTTACATGCATTGAGATCAGAGTTATTATCCCTGTATTGTAGGTAGGAGACTGAGTGTGAGAAGACCTCTCTCCATCACAGGGGGGAGGAGTTGCGAGCTTGCAGGGGGGCATGTTTGACCCCCTACCTTAGCCCCTCCTTCCTGCTGCAGCAAGCCCCATAGCCAGCCTGGCTGGCTGGGGGGCGGTGTCTGGTGGCATTCAAGCAGCCCGGCAACTGCTTCCTCATTCTGATCCCTTTAGCAGGCTTTAGAAATTTATTTTAGATCTTTCTGTTGCCTGATTTTGCTGCGATTTTCCTGATTCTTATCATTTGTTTTTACTTAATTGCTTCTGCATATCAGACATGCAGACACATACAGTCTCAAGCAAATAAGCAAGAGGTTGTTGGGGATTTTTAGGCCGTAATTAATATTGAGCTGGTCAAACAGAATGACCAGGCTTTAAAAATCTAATTAAGGTCCTTCAAATGTCCCAAAATCAACTCTCTCCTTCTCCTCCTCCTCCTCCTCCTCCTCCTCCTCCTCCTCCTCCTCCAGCATCTACTTTCTTTCACGGCAATTGGATGGCAGCTCCTCAGCCAGCAGCACTTCACTTTGTGCAAAAAGGCTGTCACAATCTCAACAGCCTTAGAAAGGGGACCTAGCTGCCTTCTCCAGTTAACTGTCCCACCCCAAAGGGAGCTAGATAGGCTAGCCCATGGGTAGGCAAACTAAGACCCGGGGGCCGGATCCGGCCCAATCACCTTCTAAATCTGGCCTGCGGACGGTCCAGGAATCAGCGTGTTTTTACATGAGTAGAATGTGTGCTTTTATTTAAAATGCATCTCTGGGTTATTTGTGGGGCATAGGAATTCATTCATTTCCCCAAAAAAATATAATCCGGCCCCCCACAAGGTCTGAGGGACAGTGGACTGGCCCCCTGCTGAAAAGGTTTGCTGATCCCTGAGCCTCTTCCTTCAGTAGGAAACAGCTTACACACATTCTAAACAAGAAATAAAATATTTGGTCCCTTCCCTTTTCCTCAGGCGGCAGCATTCTTAGACTTGTGAATTCTTGAAGGCTTACAGATTTACACCTTGGTTCAGAGTAAATGTTGGGTGCCAGGGAGAATGTGACCCCTGGCATTTTTTTCATTGGCCCTGGTCATATGTGAACTGGCTTTAAAAGAAACAATCTCCCCCTTCTTGAATATTCATGGACATTAACTCATGAATATTAATAGCTGTTAACTCTGTAATTAGTACTAACAATATAGAAAATGAGAAACGCTCATTGTGCCAGAATTAATCAATCTGTTTTATTAATAACAATTTTTCTATCCTCAAAGCAAGTGCTTGCTAAACCATAGTTCAGTAATTGGGAGAATTCCTGAAGGCTGACACCCTCCTCCCTCTCCCTCTTTCTACATGTGCTCACACGCCTTCTTCCCTTTCTGTTCCATAATTTGGGATTTCTTGCTGTGGCATCTGAATCAGACAAGCTATGTTGTTCTGCCTACAAACCAAAAGCTAAAAACTACTTCAAAGCTCACTTTCACTTGCTGGTTTGAAGGCAAGGTATAATTTGTAATAACCATAGTTTGCCCATTTATTACGTCATACCACCCTACAGTTATCTCAAACTATGGAAGGGAGGGAGAAAGGGAGTGCACAAGTCTGAAGCATAAGGAAAAGGTAGTGCCGTACACAAACCAGCAAGCATGATCCCAGTTACTAAATTACGTCTTAGCAAATGCTTCCTTTGGTGTGCGGAAAAAACAAGGAAGCATTTTGGATAGAATAAGAGGACTGACATCTATCTGGCAGGGAATTCACAGGGAGAAGAAGGTTGCAGTAGTCAAGCTGAGAAATGACCAGAGTATAAAGAAAAATTTCGGCCAAATACAATCTGGGCATTTTTGCAAAGTTGTGCAGGGGCAGTGCTTTTTTTCTAGAAAAATAGGTGCCAGTACTCACTATGAATTTGTTACCGTAAGTGCCACACTTTATAACAACAAAAAAGAGGCGCTGGTACTGCATACTCTTTGAGTACCCCTGAAAAAAAGCACTGCTTTAAGGAGAAATGAAATGTTTTGGCAATGTAGAAAACAAATGAAAAGGAGTGTTAAAGCCAAGGCAATTGTTATAAAAAAAGAAGTCAAATAAGTTATCACTATTAATAATACTTTGGTTACAAAACCTCAAATCAAATCAGAGATCTTCAGGTAGTTACTGCCCTCTGGCATCTACTAAATGTGGATGGGTCCAGGAGTAAATCTATTTCATGACTCCTGAATATAAAAGGAAGAGGAATACTAGCTCAACAAAATAATCTGAAAATTGTATGTCTTTTATCCATGATTAAAATCCCATATTCTCCTGGAACCACTGTTGAATTGAGAGAGGCCTCATAGGTTTCTATTTTTCACCAGTTTGAAACTTTATCACAATTTATTTCTGTTACTATTTATTTATTGCATTTATATTGCATTTATATTTTCCTGCAATGAGCTCAAGGTGGCATAAATGTTTCTTCTCTTTCCTCATCTAATTTATACAACAACCCCGTGAGGTAGGCTAGGCTGAGAGGCAGCAAGTGGCCCCACGTCACCCAGTGAGTTCCATGGCCTAGGACGGAATTGAACCCTGGTCCCCTGGATCCAAGTCCGACATTCTAATCCCTGCGCCACACTGGCTCCAGCATTACACTACACCAACACCTCGAGTCTCTCCTAGCCTATGGACTAGAAACCAGGGGTTGCTTTCAACCAAGTTCTACTTTGGGTAAACTCACTGAGATTAATGAACCTAAATTACTCGTGCCCATTAATTTCAATGGGACAGCTCTGAGTAGGAAATAATGGATCTGGTCTACAGCTGAAGCTAATCCACAACTGTATGCAGTACAGAATTGTCTACACAGAAAGATGGGGCAGAAGCCTGCAAGACAAGGCCTCACTCCCACATCCCAGCATATGTAATATGTGCCCTTTATGAACTGTGTGATCTGATGCACACAACAGCTCTGGCTCTTTTTCCTGGACACTCCAGCTATGCTTGTTGCTAACAAATTATATCTGAATTGTTTGCCTTGAACTAAAGCAAGGTGTCCAAGTTCTATAAGTTAGGGTTACTTTCAAAAGGTGAAAACCAGGACACCCTGAAAGTCGTTGACGAAGCGGCACCTTTGAAATCCTGGAAATGTGTGGCAGCCCTATGCAAGTGTAGAGGCTGTGTAAATTGACCTTTGGAAACTAACATTTACTTGTTATTAACTCAGTTGTCATTGCTTTATATTACAACACCTAGTGCTTACTAAAATAGATATGCTTATATTTTATATGCTTATACTTTTAAAAAAAGAAATATTCATATTTAACCCCTGCCCCTTAAGACCTGGGTGGCTTACATAAATATTTATTTGCCCAGAAAATAGGTTTTCATAGCTCTTATGTTGTTTATTGCAGGGAATATAAACACTGAGGATTTCCTTGTATGATAAATTCAATTTAGCTTCAGTGCACTAGTGCAAGGAACATATTGCAACACTGTTGTGTCCTGTTTTTCTGGCCTTTATTAATCCAGAAACCTTAATGATGAACAACACTTTGTGTCATTGTCTACACAAATGTAATTTGTTTATGCAGGAGTTCAGTTAATCCTGCCATCTGCTTTTCTCAAATGAGGACAGATAATAGAGACACAGTTCCTCACAGGTCTTCAGGCTTTTAAATTCTGATAAAATCAGGATTCTTCACTGGCTCTTGCCACAGCTCTGAATTAAGCCACTTTAAATGTAATTACTGAAGCTGGCTGTACATCAGGAACATCCATTAAAAGAATTGATTGACCATGTTGTTATGGGAGGCATTTTATGAACAAACTATCCTGATGGGTCCAGAACTCTAATTTATAAAAGCAAAAAAGCAGGTAAATACTTTATTAGAGGCTAATGAAAGGCTCACTCACTAACTAAATTTCTTCTTTTTTAACTAGCTACTTGAAGGAACCTTGGGCTTTGACCATCTATCACGATCGCTTTATCGATCTGAAGAAAGAACTGCGCCAGATTCTAGTATCTGTCCAGGTAAAGAACATGGCTTCCAAATGCATTTTATCATGTGATCATTTTAAGATTTGGCTTTCATCTTCCCATTTGCTTTATTTTCCTCTTTATTACTTGTGAAAATCTAATGACCCACAACATTAATTTTGGACTCTGGGAAGAATACTGCACATTATTTACACCTGCTTTTAGAACAACTGTTATTGCTGGTACTTCTGCTTGGAATGCATTCTCTACTATTTAATATCTGCCTGCATTTATCTAGGATTAACAACATAAAAGCAGAAGAAGAGCCCTGCTGGATCAGACCAAAGATCCATCCAGTCAGATATCTCTTTCCAGAGTGGCCACCCACATACTTCTTCCAGGAAACCAGCAATGAGGGCATGAAAGCAACAATAGGGGAATGAAGTGCAGAGGAATTACGTTTTAAACTCTTTCCTCCATATCATTTTCCCAATGAAAGTACCACTACCAGACGCAAATGCCTATTTCCCTCGTTGCTTTACCACGTAGGCACAGAATGTGCCTTCATGTTTTTGCTACTAAAAGATAACTGCTTCAGAATGACTGTTTTCATTGGAGAAATGGCATTTGCATAAACTTTATCCACACTGCATTTTCAATCCAGATCAGGCACATGGCTGCTATCTGAAATAAATTGGGCCATCAGGGGGTGCCAGGTAGGGGGGAGGAAAGCCAGGACCTCCAACAAAAATTCAGTGAAGGGGCCAGGCCCCCACAAAGTTCTGTGGCAGTGTGCCCCCTCAATCGCGGGAACAAGGAAGTGTGCATGGTGGCCATGACATTCTATGAAGAATTATTCCACTGTCAATCAACTTCATTGTTGGATCCTAAGTTCACTTCTTTCAATCTACTTTATTCATACCATGCATGGTTTTATAGGCTTCCGTCATGTCTCCCCTTCACTGCATTTCTTCTAAATTGGAAAGCCCAGAATGCAATTGTGCTCCAACCCCATGGCCTATTTGGTGGTCCTTTTCTGCCCCATATCCTGGTCCTTTTCAATATCCTTTGGGGCAACCATAACTGTACACAAGGTAGATGTGTGAACTGGTTCCATTGGAAAAACCTTTGTCCCAGGTGATGCAAGATTATATGAAGCAATTTTTGTGGTGTTTGATCTGTAGTTGTGGCTGAAAGCACCAAGTAGTCAGCACACCTGAGTGAACCAGCCCTAAGGAAAGCAGAACATGAAGGAGGTGTGAGAGAGTTAACAAATTCTGCAGAAGTGGTGAGACTGCAGTAGTACAGGAAAGTTGAAGAGGATCTAGGTTTTAAGGAGCAATGAATGGCTCGGTTATACGTGACGGGTGGGAAGGTGAGGCTCTTCCAGGTATGAAGAGGAGCGTAGCAGGGTGCATGATGGGGGAATAGGAAATGTTTCCAGTCATCTCAGTTTGTGATATGTATGATGGCCTGCCCTCATCATTGAGCTGAATCAGACAGAATTTGCTCATAGCAGAATTCATGCGGGCACATCATGAGAAGTTGCTGGATATAGATAGGACTTTTTGTGAACACATTTTTATGCAGCTTGTTTCAACATTCTTCAAGGCTTCTTATGAGGCTGCCATGTGAGAAGTCAACAGCCTTATTCAAGTCCATATGCGTAGCAAGTGTGCCCTCTATATTTAACACGGCTTTATTTGCTTTTACTTGTGATACCCTTAACTGCAAAGCTAGCATGTTGGGGATTCCTCACCTGCAGTCTGAAGTGCTGTAATCTAGGAAGGGCTTGTACAATGTGCTTCTTCTGCATATTTGATTGATTCTCAGTTCTGCTTTGCAAAACACCATTCTGAATTCACTCTAACAATCAGTGATCTTGCAACTCCCTTATTAAGCATAAATAGTACATAAGGCCCAATAAGTAGAAGATACATTATCTGGAGGACCACATGAATTTCAATGACCAGGAACCTTTGCGCAGGATATTGGTAATGTCCATACTCATTTTATATAAATTTTGTTTGATCCTCCAAATAATGTTACTTGAAATCCATTCTGTTTAAACCAATGATGGATTTTTTTTCTCTATATGCAGTTTAGGAATGTGGTATGGTTCTTCTATTTATTTCTCGATACCTTATCCTTCAAATCCTTATAGAGCCATGAGTTTATTCTGCACAAATGTCCACATTCATACTCACATAAATATATGTAGATGCTGACATGTTTAGACCTTATTTTCTGATAATTTAATGATATTTAAATGTTTTAACTTTTTTTATTGATGTCAATATTTCTTGGAAACAGGTTTTACTACAAGCAAGCAGAATAGGAATCAAGTAGTATATGAATTTTGTTAAATAAATAAATATTACCCTCCTAATTCCATCTGGATGGAATGGCCAAAACAAAAACAAAACTTTGCAGAGGTGCAGCATTTGCAATATGCCTATTTTAACTAGAAATACCCAGCTTTTCACTGAATCACATGGGGCCCAAGCAGTGATAGAAAACCCAAGGCAACCCCTCTTCATTGCTCAGCATGATCAAAACTGCCCCATCCACTTGCAGGGACATGTGTTCAGGGCTACCAATTGAAAAGAATATTGGGGGGAAGCCCCACCCTGCATAATCGGATCACATGACATGACACGCTCATACCATTTGAATGGAAATGCTCATCAACTTGAGGGGGGCAGCCCCCTCAAATATTTTATTGGGGGAGCAAAGGGACTTTGGCCCCTAAGAGTTGGCTGCTATGCATGTGTCTATTCATGGCTGATCCTAAACTTACTTCTTTTGTCCAGTTTGGAAGTTTGCTTTTTTGCAAAACCTTTTATGTTTGTAGCCGATCCTTTAGCCAATTCACCTGCTTAGTGACAGTACATTTTATCCAATTTAATTAGGATATCATTTCATAGGTAATAGCCTAGGACGATGATAGTATATGTATGAACAGTGCTTTTTTCTGGGGGTATGCATACCTCTAAACATTTTGTGAATCTTTGTACTTTTGTCCATTTACTGTATTTATTTTCCCCAATTTGAACTATAAAATGGTGATTTTCTTCAATCAAAATGAGAGTACCCCAAAACATTTTTCTAGAAAAGAAAAAAAAAGCACTGTGTATAAACCTGCCAGTTGTTCTGTTAGGTCCTGTACTGCCTACTCTAGAGGCGCTCTCTGGGGCTTTGGGTAGAGGGGTATCTGTCTTTTCCTACTAACCCAAGATTCTTAAACTAGATGTTGGGATTGAGCCTGGATCTTCTTCATGCAATGCATATGCTTTGTCACTAAGCTATGGACCCTTCTGTAAATTGTTTATCGAAATACAGGCAACAACTTCCTGCATTTCTGTTGTGTAGAAACTGCTACCTTTAAATGGTGGCGATGAAAAATCCTTTAGTATGGTTGGCCTTTAATGTCCCCATACTCAGCACTGGACTTAGGGCAATGAAAGTGGTTTCAATGCATAGGGCATTGAGCTGAGGGGGCACATCATCATCATCATCATCATCCCCCCCATATTTATATGGGTACTTATTGAGAAGATCCATAAAAAGGCAACTGTACAAAAAATAATTATTGTGAAAATAAGAAATATTCAAAGGGGGGTGGCAAATTTTGTCATTGCTCAGGACACTATATGACCCAAGTCCACTCCTGCCATATTCCATTTTATGGCCTTACGTTTTCTTCTTGTAACATTTGTTCTGCAAATGTAAGAGTGAAGTGCATGGCTTTAAACTTTTGCTCATCAAACTCAGATGTAATTTTTAAAAAAATTTCCTCACCCTAATTTCCTTCTAGACTCCTTTCAACACAGTCCTGTTCAACATCTGCTTACCCAAATAGTCTTTTATTTCCTTTCTGTTCTTGGTATTCAGTGGTCTCACTTGATCTCCTTGTCATCTTCTCTTAAAATCCCTTTGCCATTTGTCTTTATGTTCTGTGCAAGATTTAATGCCGCCTAACATTTAGCATTCCTGACTTTTCCAGTTTGCATGCTTCCCCATGTTAAGTGATGAGCATCTGTGAAAACAGCTTTATGGTTAGATTCAGTAACTTGCTGTAAGAAACAATTCAGCACCTCACAGAATCAGGTGTAAAGGACTGTATCCAAACTGAACGATGGTTCTGGTTCTCCCATAATACTGGAGCTTGGGACCCAGACCCAGCATTGGCTCAGTCATGCAAAGAATCTGCTGTGTGAGCCATTGCAGACAAGCTTCCTCTGCCCTCATCCATCCCTCCACTATTCAGAAGGTTTACATCTTTAGCATGATCCTAAGACACGGGTGGTGCTGTGGTCTAAACCACTAGGCCTTGGGCTTGCCAGTCAGAAGGTCGGCGGTTCGAATCCCCGCGATGGGGTGAGCTCCCGTTGCTCGGTCCCTGCTCCTGCCAACCTAGCAGTTCGAAAGCACGTCAAAGTGCATGCTTTGCTAAATAAGTACTGGTACTAAATAGGTACTGGTTTGCCAGAAGCGGCTTAGTCATACTGGCCACGTGATCCGGAAGCTGTATGCCGGCTCCCTCGGCCAGTAAAGCAAGATGAGCACCACACCCCCAGAGTCGTCCGTGACTGGACCTAATGGTCAGGGGTACCTTTACCTTTACGGCTGACCAGAACGATCCCAGATGGGCTGTTTGCAGTTTTGTGCCCCAATTTTAGGACAGGCAATGGGATTTTAAGAGATTTGAATGGCAAATGAAGCAGAACCAGCCAGCTGCCAAACATAAGATGACACTCTGTGTCTGTGAAGTTGCTGAAGCCCCTTTGAATCAAGGTAAAGGTAAAGGGACCCCTGACTGTTAGGTCCCGTCACGGACGACTCTGGGGTTGTGGTGCTCATCTCGCTTTATTGGCCAAGGGAGCCGGCGTACAGCTTCCAGGTCATGTGGCCAGCATGACTAAGCCGCTTCTGGTGAACCAGAGCAGCGCAGGGAAACGCCGTTTACCTTCCCGCCGGAGTGGTACCTATTGATCTACTTGCACTTTGACGTGCTTTCGAACTGCTAGGTTGGCAGGAGCAGGGACCGAGCAACGGGAGCTCACCCCGCCAACCTTCTGATTGGCAAGCCCTGAGCTCTGTGGTTTAGACCACAGCGCCACCCGCACCCCTACCTTTGAATCAAACTATGCCACAAAGTGGTTTATCACTCACACGGGAGTCAGTGTGCTGATGATGTAAATCAAATGTACCTGACCACACAGATATACAATTTTTTCCTGAGCTGTGATTAGGTGAACAGTGTTCAAGGGACCCATTTTGAAGAAAGAACTCCAAGCATATCTTAAGCCATTTGTGCACTATCACTGCCATGTGTGGATGCTGTTAATGTGTGATACAGGTTAGAAGACGAAACGAATGTGCAATTGGGGTGAGGGTAGTAGGATTTGGTTTGTTTGTTTGTTTGTTTGTTTGTTTGTTTGTTTGTTTTTTGTGCTTTACAAAGTAACATCAATAGTTCCCAGTCCCAAAATAATTCAAAATCTGTATTTTGTTAGAGTGGTAGGGAGAAAGGAGAGAGGTGTTTGTGGTTATTGGTTTCCAATTCACCTTATGAACTGATTTAAGTTTTGCATATCACAACACCTTTAGAATAAAATTGTTCTTTCAGAGTGTTGGTTATGGTCTTCGACTGGTACCAGACCTCCTTAAACAGTCAACTTCCTTCTGCCTACACTCTCTGTCATGGAAGTGAATAGGGCATGCACTACTAGAGCACTTTGGGAATCAGCCAGCCAGCCTGTCTGCTAGCTTTCCAGGGAATGCTGTGAGCAGCTGCCTCTCTGTATTAGCTCTCAGGGCCTTGGGGATAAGAGAAGGTGAAAGGGAGGCTTAACAGATAGCCTCTGGCTAAAGACACAGAGCAATAAATCCCAGTTTGACTTTTGCCTTAGATTTGAATCCTCTTTCTGGGGCAGCTCTCTGCCCATTGCATGTGCACAATTTATTTATTTGGGGCTTCTTCTGAAATCCTTTGTGCATTAGTTTTACTAATATGGCAGAAGAAAGTGACACCACTGTAGGCACTTTTATCAAGTTCATGATTATCTTCACACTTTTTCTTTTGTCATTTCTTGCTTACAGGAAGAAGGTGTTCCTTCACTTCAAGAACTTGTTCGCCAAGTTGTGGAAGGTGAACTTGCATTAATGGAGAGACCAAAGACATATCTCAAACGGTTCTATAAGCAAAGTGTCCACAAGCAACTGCTGGAGAAAAGCATTCTCAATTATCTGGACTATAACAATTATCACCTGCCAATGTTTGCCTGGCCAGGGATAGTTTAGGTGTGGCTGGATAAGTATGGCCTTTGTTACTTTAAATGATAAGAGGGTCTTAACAAAAATTTGGGGGGTGGATGGGTTGCATGCCATTTTGTTCAAACTCTTCATGACTGTCCTGTGCACAAAATGAAATCTGTCTTATTTAAAAAGCCCACCAGGTGGAGCATAATCCTGATTTTGTTGTTTTGCAAGACTGAATTAAAAATCAAATAAACAAGTCATGCAGTTACATGGTTATAGAGCGCAATTCTTACATATTACAAGTCAAGTAAGCATTAAATAGATATTTGTAAAAGTCCTCTTTATCTGATGTGAAAACCTTCAATACAAACAACAGTTTGTCTTCATTATTATTAAAGTAACTCCATTTCATAGCACTGACTCAGTTCGGGAGTTTTGCTGCCTTTAAACCCTGTAGTCGTTTGGGCTCCTCTATGCTGGAGTCTCCTTCCCAAGCAGAACCTGACAGATGGCTGGTAAGATTTGCATATTGCATTTTAGCTTTTTAATTGTTCATTCCAAATGCGAACTTTGTATCTTTCTGTTTTCCTGGACAGAAGGTACATTGTAGTGGGAGGGAGGTCAATTCTCTAATGTGCTGGCTAGTGACCCAGCAGCTGCAGGGTTAACTTCCTTTCCAAAGGCATCTCAGCAACCCGTTGACCAATTGCAGCTTGGCCTGCTAGAATTGTTTGTTACTGGTCCAGCCAATAAGAAAGAAAAATCACCCAAGGTGGGAAAGTAAAGTAAATAAAGCAAGTTGTTGAATGAAATCTGGAGAATTTCCCTCTGTGCCTAGTGGTAAAAAGGAGCAGGTAGTCAGATCAGCACTGGTATATGATGTGATAAAGGGACATCATGATGGAGTAAAGGCTTTTTCAAAGGTATCTTTTGTAATACATTATTATTTTGTATCTGTTTCGTTAAAGAGGTGTGGCCAAAGATAGGAAGGATTATGCTTAATAGGAATTGTCAAAGGAGGAGAACAGGTTGGGGCTTTAAGGCAAAGCGTGTCAGTACCGCTTACAAAGACCTTTAAACTATTTTCACTGAGCTCTGTTCTGCCAAGGAGGGTCTACAAAATCAAGAAACTAACAGTGCAATCCTAGACAGTGCAATCCTAGACAATACCTAGACAATACCCAGACAGAGGCTCCATTGGGTTCAGTTGGGCTTATTCCTAAGTAAATGGCTATAGGATTGTAGTCTTATCTAGGCTTTTGCCACCTCATTCCTCTTGGTTCTCATGCATGGTACTTTTTACTGTGCCAGAAGACTAACCAAAGTGAAGGAGAAAATACTACCAGCAGTATGGCTTTGAGTTACACAGAAAGCTTTTTTTGAAGGCAATATTCAGAGCAAAAATTACCAATAAAGGAGGTTACATTTGGACCTCATTAGTCAAGTTGTCTGGTTCTCCCTAAGAACAGGCTAGGACAGCAGTCCAGCCTTCCTTGAGTGAACACCACTCAAATGTGTCATGTACTTAAAATCAAGCTTTTTAAAAAACTTAAATTAATTCTTTTGAATTTGCATCTAAATCTGTATTCAATAAAATCGTGTGCATGATTGTGTCTGAATGGGATCACTAACACTACAAACCTATATTGATGGTTGTTGAATGTATGTAGGTTACATAACGAATGGTGGCCTAGTTCTGTTAGCATGGCTCCAAATGCATTCAAGTTGGGCTCAAGCAACATTACTCTAGGGTGTTTCGTGTTTTCCACGAAGGTACCTTCATTGCCTGGATTAATGACAATGCAAAGTTATAAATACTGATTTTTGGCCCAATGTAGTTTACAAGAAAAGTAAAAAAATTCCTTTCAGTAGCACCTTAGAGACCAACTAAGTTTGTTCTAGGTATGAGCTTTTGTGTGCATGCACACTTCTTCAGATACACTGAGACAGAAGTCACCAGACCCTTATATATAGTGAGAGGGTGGGGAGGGGTATTACTCAGAAGGGTGGTGGAAATGGGTGATTAGCTGATAGGTGCGGTAAAGCTGTTGACGACTGTTAACGACTGCAATTGGTCTTGCAGGAAAAAGCAAGGGGTGAGATGGCTAAAAATAGCTTTGTCGTGTATAATGAGATAAGAATCCAGTGTCTCTATTCAGACCAAGTCTCTCCATGATTTTAAGTTTGGTAATGAGTTGCAATTCAGCAACTTCTCTTTCCAGTCTATTTCTGAAATTCCTTTGTAATAAGAAAGCTACTTTGAGATCTTGGGAATTTCACAGCACACAAGCAGCCATCTGCTTAACAGAGTCTAGAGTCTCAGGCTAAGGTAGAAGAGATGCCTGGGCAATACAGAAACTGTGTGTACAAAGCCTGGGCTCTGCTATGGTCCTGCCCCATGAACTGGAATTACAGGGGCAGAGAGAATCTCTTGCAACTGCCCCTTAAGTGATAGTTTTGCCAATGTAACCAGGGAGGGCAGATTTGGCTATATTTGGTGGGAGTAGGGCTGGGACTTGTGAGTTTCATTAAGGCAGCGATTCTAAAACTTTTCTCTGGGCCACACTTTCAGAATAAACCCTTGCTCTTGCCACACCAAATTGTTTATTGGTAAGAAATACATTGGAAACAAAAAGAAAGTGCTTGATTTATAACACAGAACACATCTACTTTATAATACGATCGTGGGACATCCAGAAAGTATAAAACAATGCAGCTACATAAGAACATGAATCATTCTCAAAATACAAGTTATGAACAATTCTTCTCCAGCGCAAAAAAATCTTTGATTGTCCTTGAATCTTCTTGCCACACTTGCCATCCTCTCCTACCGCACCAGTGTGGTGCCTAGACCCAGTGGCGTTCTAGGCATGTCCAAGCTGCATAGGACCAGGTTGTGATCATCAGCGCCTCAACTTGGCCATCTCTCCTTGCTTCCCTGCTGCCTCCGGGCCGCCTTCTTTCCACTACCAGTAGTGCAAGGAATCCCAAGGAACGCCCGCGTCAGCATGCAGCAAACTCCCTGCACTCTCTAGCTTGTCTTGCAGCAACCTCTCTCCCCGCCAGGCAGCTGCCTCTGCAAAGCGGAAACGAAGCTATCCTTGCAACCAGCGCGTGGCTCCGCTCCAGCTTGCCGGGTCTGGCAACGCGACCTAGATGGAGGGTTGGTGGCGCTGCTGGGTTTGTTTGTTTTTTTGTTTTGGCCAAGGCCAATGCATCGCTGCAGGCTTTTTACACCCTTTTCGCTTTCCTTCCTGCTGCTGTTTTAAAATAACAAATAAAAAAAAAATCTGCACCGGACAAGGAGGGCTCCGGAGATGCGGCACATGCTACAATATTCAGACGTGCGAGAAAGAGAGCTGAGGAGAGGGCGGCTCAGTCATGTGTGAGAAGCTCCGGGTTGTTGTTCTGGCTGAGCGCAGCGATGATCGCGCTCGGCGAAAGTGTGCTTCGCCCCGGAGGGAGGCGGCGGCGGTCCGCAGCTGTATGCTAATAGCCGCGAAGCAACGGCCTCCCTCATTAAACGGGGCGGCAGGCGAGGAAGGCGCACACAGCGCTGAGCAAATGCGCGCGGGCCGCAGGAAGGGAACACGGCGGTGCAAAGGGACAAAGGGCCCCCGGCCGGGAGCAGGGCGAGGAGGGGCTGGGGCGCGGGAAGCCTCGCTGCCGGCCTCCCTGACGGGGCGCTTCCCCCTGCCGTCGCCCCTGAACAGCCCCATCCTAACCAGGCTTCCTCGGAAGGAAGTCCGGATCGTCAAGGCGCGCTCCTGCCGGCCACGATTTCCTGAGGTTTCTTCCAAGATCTCTTACGGGGGAAGAGTTTGGGGGTCGGGATGACACCCCAAAAGCAGGTGGCCCAATCCAACAGGAAACTCTCCTGCAGCAACCAATGTTCTCAAACGTCCAGCTGTTGTTGGACTTCAACTCCCATCATCCCTATCTAGCAGGACCAGTGGTCAGGGATGATGGGAGTTGTAGTCCAACAGCTGGAGCTCCAAGTTTGAGAAACCCTGAGTGGGGATGGAAGGTGGCCATCCTTCTGGTGCTCCTGGTGCACTTTCATCCTCTCCCCTTGACATTGTACATACCGCTAGTGCTGCAGACAGGGAGCTTCCATATGGCATACCTGGTTTTAGAAATGAATGGCTATAATGCTAGAAACCTCACAGGCCTTAGGGCGAAATAGGAGTGCTTTATTTTAAAGGAGAATATAGTGCTGGGCATAAGGAAGACCCAGCAGAATGGAGCTAACCAACATATAAACTATAGGAAGGGCAGAGAGGAGCTGAGGGAGTTGTTCCCTACAGGAGAGAGGGCATAAAGTCAAAGATAGGGCATTTTAAAAAATGCAGACCCTGCCACAAAATTGCTGAAGGTGGCAGGAAATTATTACTAAGTACTTAGGGCAGTGGTGGCTAACCTTGACACTCCAGATGTTTTGGAACTACAACTCCCATCATCCCTGACCACTGGTCCTGTTAGCTAGGGATGATGGGAGTTGTAGTTCCAAAACATCTGGAGTGTCAAGGTTAGCCATCACTGACTTAGGGTGAAGGGACCCAGGTGGTGCTGTGGGTTAAACCACAGAGCCTAGGGCTTGCTGATCAGAAGGTTGGCGGTTTGAATCCCCGTGACGGGGTGAGCTCCCGTTGCTCGGTCCCAGCTCCTGCCCACCTAGCAGTGATAAATAGGAACCGCTCTGGCGGGAAGGTAAACGGCATTTCCGTGCGCTGCTCTGGTTCGCCAGAAGCGGCTTTGTCATGCTGGCCACATGACCCGGAAGCTGTACGCCGGCTCTCGGCCAATAAAGTGAGATGAGTGCCGCAACCCCAGAGTTGGGCACGACTGGACCTAATGGTCAGGGGTCCCTTTACCTTTACCTTTTTTACTTGGGGTGAGCATTTCTCAAGAAGCTAAACAACTGCCATAGAACAGTTGGACAACCCTGGTCTTAATCCTAGATGCCACCCAGGTTCTGGTGTAAGTTGCTAAGTGCTGTTGAACCAACTGCAAACAGTGGCCACAAGGTTATCCAATTAAACTGATATGCAGGTAGAGAATCATTAAAAAATAAAAGGGAAGTTGAAAGACAAAATTGAGTGAAATTCTCAGAAATGCTTTTATTCAAAAGAACTATATTAGTGGATCAGCTAGACAGTATGGCACAGATCAGGAAAGATACCACTAAGTCCAAGAGGACACTGGTGTGATTAATAAGGAAAGTAAATGAAGGTTTTAGAGACACGAAGCTTTCCTGCAAAAATTAGAAGTTTTGCACCAGTTAAGAGAACAGAAAATAACACACAATTTGACAAAAGAAAAGCAAGCAGCCCACAGTAAGGGTTGCACAACATTTTTTGAAGGAGCACATTACTAAAAATGTAAAGATAAACAACAAGTTTTTAAATGCTGTACAGTATATTGGAAGCAGGAAACCAGCTTGGGAAGCTGGGTGACAAAGGAGTCAAATGTGTGAAGGAGGAAAAGGAAATTGCAGAGAAACTGAATTCTTTGCCTCTGCCAGTGTCTCCACAGTGGAAGTTGTAGGGCAGATCCCTGTGCCTGAGCTAAATTTCGCAGAAAGGAAGTCTGAGGCACCGAGGCAAAAGTTGGTGAGACAAAGTTCTAGGCATTACTGACAAATTTAAAAAGAACAAATCACTGGCTTGAGATGGCTTCCACACATGTGAAATTGCTAATCATCTAACAAAAATGTGTAACTTGTCCCTAAGATCAGCTTCTGTACCTGATTGCAAAGTGGCCAGTGAAACATAACATTTTTAAAAGGGATCTAGGAAGGAGGTTGCAAAATTACAAGTCAGTGAGTTCTGGATGAATTGTTGGAAAGTCTTATTAAAGAGCAAATTATTGAGCATAAAGAAGAGCATGTCCTCCTGAAAAAGAATAAGTATACTTTCTGCAAATGTAGTTTGAGTTTCACTAACATTTTATAGTTTGTTGATAGTGTAAAGGAGCATGTCAACAGAGATGTTCCAGCCGACATTTTCTTGGACTTACAAAAAGCCTTGATATCCTGACCAGAAACTAGAAACCGCTGAACAAATTAGACCTGGGATAAGAGAACAGAGCCTCTTTGGGCTTGGTATATAACCAAGAACAGGAAGTAGAACAGAAATAAAGCGATAGCTCACAGTATTGGGACTAGAACTTTTTAACTTTTCATATTTAATGTGAATTTAGGGGTGCATACAGGTATGACACCCAAATGTTCAGGCTAGTAAAAGCTGGGGAAATGGGCATTAAAATGTCAACTGTGGATCAATGTAAGTGTAAAGTGATGCATATTGAGGCAAAAAAATAAATAAATGCTGAACACCAGTGGGGTCTGAGCTGGTAATTGTCTGACCAGGAATGGGACTGACCAAAAAAAGGTGAATTCTATACTAGGGATATAAGGGATATATAAGGGATCGGGGGAGGGGGGTGCCAGTATCATAATGTTGTTATACAAATCAGTGGTGCAACTGCACTTGGATTACTGTGCAGAGTCTTCATCATTTCTACACACTTCAGAGGGAATGTTGTACAGCTGAAGAAAGTTCAGAAAAGGCCCACCAAAACAGTCAAGGGGACAGAGCAACTTCCCTATGACAAAAAGTTGTGACATTTGGTGACTTATTAGTTTAGAAAAAATGTAAGTGGCTGGGAGGGGGAGATATGATAAAGGTGCATTATATCCTGCATAATATATGCATGATACAGGGAAGGAAGGTGAAAGATTTTTCTTCCTCATAATTTTGAAACCAGGGGTCATGGGGACACCGGTATACGTATTATCACAGCTACCGGTACCAGGCTATATATTTCCTCCAGAACACTAGTTGCTGGGGAGCAACAGTGGGCAACAGTTAATGCCCCCACTTGTGCAACTCGTTGGGAACAGGATGCTGGAGCGAAGAAGCCTTGATGTGTCCTTGTGGGGAGGGCGCCAAGTCACACACACGAACACGCTCACAAATACTATGATGCATTTTTGTGCTTTTATATTGTCAACCGCCCTGATGAAGGGCGGTATAGAAATTTAATTAATAAATGAAGTGATTGCGTTTCAGTCCCTAGTTCCTAAACTGCACGAACTGCCGGCAATCCGCAGTGTGTCTGGGGGGGGGGGTCACTCCAAAACGAAGCGACGGAGCCTCTTTCGGCCCTCCCTCCCTCTCCTCCCCTCCCCCGCTCCCTCTCTCTTGTTTTCGCTTTCATGTCCCCACCATTCTTTTGTATGTAATTATTTAAACGGGAGATCCATGGCAGCTTTATGCTAATGCGGCAGGACAAAGCGAGGCGGGGGCCGGGCGGCCTGCGAGGCGAAGGGCGGCGAGCGGAGAGGGAGGCCGCTCGCGTGTCTCTCGCGTGTCCCTCAGGCAGACACAACAACCGCTAATTCCTGCGAACACAAAGGCCTCCCTCCCGAGGACCTGCTCGGCCCGGGTCAAACACGGCGAGAGCGAGGCGCCCATTGTTTCCGCGGAAGAGGCGACAAGAGCCGCGAGGAGGCCGGGGAAGGGCGGGCGGGGAGGAGGCCCAGCCAAGCGGCAGCCGGGAAGGCACAGGCCGCAGGCTCCTCGCGAGCCTCGTCGCGGCCCTTGTCGTCCGCCGGGTCCCCCTGGGCCTCGGGTACGCCAGATGCCGCCGCTTCGGACGAGGACGCGCGTCTGTCCCCTCATCCCCACGATCACCGAAGGAGGGTTTCTGCGCGCGCTCTACACGTGTCGAGCGCGAACGCCCTTCGCGTTTCCCCACGCAGACACCGGGCCCCATTCGGCAACTCGCAGCCGCCTTGCGTGGCTTCGGAAACGGAAAGGCGGCGGTGGGGATGCCGGCCGCCCCTCCCCGGCCAGAGCGGGAAAAAGTTCCCGCCTTCCTTTCCTCAGAGGAAAAGTCGCCGTTCTCGTTTAGCTTCAGCCTCGGCCCCACGCGGCCACTTTTCGCGTCAGGCCGCTGCCCCGCTTGTCAGTGGCATTGGTTCACACGTGGCGGGTTTGAAGGCGGCGAGGGGTAACCCTGGTCCCCGACAGGAATTCCGGAGAAGCCTTCACGAATCTCAAATGGCCTGTGCGAGTTTCTCTCCCTAGCTGCTCTTTTTCACTAGTTGTGCGAATGCGAGAGTTTGCTAAGGAGGCGCGTTTCATGCAGGTCAGAGCGACAGGTGGCTTCGTTTGGCCCAGGTGAAAAGTGGAGCTCGCCTTCATGCAGGTCGGAAAAAGGTGTCGAATCGAATATGTGTGCCAGGCAGCTCCGGATTCACACTCAGATCATGATGATGATATTAAATTTACACACACAACGTCCTTCATCCTTAGGCTTGGGCCTGGGAAATGCAAAGAGAAAAGAAGAGGAAGGGAAGGGGAAGGCTCGTGTGTGAGGGTGGCTTGAGGGTAATAGGAGAAACCTCAGTGAATCCGTTTTTGCTGGAACCTCAGATGGTGCTGGATCTTTGATCTGATTTGTTAAATTTCTATGCCGTTTTTCATTTAAAGGAATCCCAAAGCAGCTTACAAACAATAAATAAAAACAACATGATAAAACATAATGGAATATCACAAATGCAGCAAATCATCAGTGAAACAATTACAATCTATAAAACACTGTTAACAAAACAACTAAAAAATCAGCTAAACATCACAATTAAAGCAGTAGCCATAGTATGTGGTTAGCAAATCAATAACCTAAAAAACAACATTAGCAAAATAGCAAAAAATAAACTAAGCACTGTAAAGTTCACACTCTCCCCACCTGTGACTCATAAACTTTCACTCTCTTCAACTCATTGAAATACACATCCACATAATGTCTGTGGCAGCACCTCCCTTCCGAAGGTTCCTAGGGCTGGAAGTGGGGCAGCAGAGGTGAAAACAACCACCTTCGGTGGCAAACACCCCCTTGGTCTGGTCCCTTCCGCCGCTGCACAATTTTTCCTGCATGGTCCTGGAAGAGGCGTCCCATATCCATTGCCCTCCTGAGGCACTTTGAACTTGCCCTGGAGGCTGGAGCCATTTTTTATTGCCAGGGAGGCAGGCAGGAGGAGGGAGGGCATTTGCCATGCCATTCAGCATCCCTGCCAGCCTGGTTCTTACAGTTATTGGACACCTTTTCAAGGCTCCCCCTCCATTGTAGGAATGTTAAGGAAGGTAAAGGGACCCCTGTCCATTAGGTCCAGTCGTGTCCGACTGGGGTTGTGGCACTCATCTCGCTTTATTGGCCAAGAGCCGGCGTACAGCTTCCGGGTCATGTGGCCAGCATGACTAAGCTGCTTCTGGCGAACCAGAGCAGCGCACGGAAACGCCGTTTACCTTCCCGCCAAAGTGGTACCTACCGTATTTATCTACTTGCACTTTGACGTGCTTTTGAACTGCTAGGTTGGCAGGAGCTGGGACCGAACAATGAGAGCTCACCCCATCGCGGGGATTCGAACCACCAATATTATCCCTCCTCCACACTAGTGAGTAAACTGCAGAGCACATTCCCTTTGCAACTTATTGGAAGCAAGTTGATGATTCGTTAGAATCCTTTAAGTAAGCAATCCAGTCTGGCTTGTTCCTGGTAAGTTTCCCCTTTATTTCAATCTTAAAATAGTAACACAACACAGTCTTCTTTAAAAGTAAGAACGAAGTTTTATTCACATGTTGAGCCATGCGCTGGCTAAGAGCCAGGAGAGCAAAAGTCCAAGAGTGAGAGCAGTGCTTTTTTTCTGGAGGGACGCAGGGGTCCCTCCAGATATACACATACCCCTAAACATTTTATGAATCTTTGTAGTTTTTTCCATTTACTGTATTTCCCCCAATTTGAACTATAAAATTGTGATTTTCTTGAGTCAAAATGAGTGTACCCCTAAACATTTTTTGAGGGGGGGGGGAAGCACTGAGAGTAAGAGAGTAAGAGTCCAAGAGAGAGATGGTTGTGTGGCCAGTCCTTTTATCTGGTCATCTTGGGTCACACCCATCTACCTGGTCATGCACAGGGGGAAGAAGCTCCAGAGCAGGTATGACAGGAAGTCCTTCCTGTCGAGCCACATTCCCCTATGTGTCCATTCTAGGCAACAGGAAAATGTTCTTGACTGCTCCCACAAAGCCCTTCTCAGACAATGCAACATACATTTATATAAATAAATTTTATTCAAACACCCAGAGTCCCAACTTTACATGAAGGTTCTGGAAACTCCGTTGGTAGGGGCTTCGTCATGATGTCTGTAGTCAATCTCCTTGGTATGGCAATAAGATAGTTCCACAAGTCCCTCTTGAATGGCCTCATATACATACTGGTACCTCACCCCAATGTGCTTTGTCCTTGCGTTAAATTTCTCACTCCTGAAGAGCTTTAGGTAACTGGTTGTCCTCCTTAAAGGTAGGTAGCCGTGTTGGTCTGCCATAGTCAAAACAAAATAAAAAATAAAGTAAAATCCTTCCAGTAGCACCTTAGAGACCAACTAAGTTTGTTCTTGGTATGAGCTTTCGTGTGCATGCACACTTCTTCAGACTAACAGGCCCATCAGACTAACAAGCCCCTTTCTCACTAACCTAAATTCCTTGGTTAGTTTATCGAGCTAGGCCATCTATCTGCACGCTTTTGTGGCTGCAATGTATTAAGACTCCGTGGAATGTATTAAGAGTCTGTGGAAGCTGTGCAATTCTGTATATAACTGCCCCATGAAATGGGACCATTTCCAAACATAAATACTTATCCACCTGTGGATTTATAATCAGTCATACATGCAGCCCAATCTGCATCAGTAAAACCAATCATTTTAGGATTACTAACAGCTGGTAATCTTAATTTACAGTTTATCATACTCCACAAGTACCAAACCACCCTTTTCACACCCACCCAGTCATATTCAGTGGGAGCATTTCACTTTCTACTTAGAATTTCCACAACACTGGCTAAGTCAGGTATACATGCATTAGTAAAGGATAAAGGGACCCCTGACTGTTAGGTCCCGTCACGGACGACTCTGGGGTTGCGGCGCTCATCTCATTTTACTGGTCGAGGGAGCCGGCGTACAGCTTCCGGGTCATGTGGCCAACATGACTAAGCCGCTTCTGGCGAAATCAGAGCAGCGCACGGTGGTTTAACAAAACCTTTAGGCTGCTTTATGTATATACCTCGATGTATATTGACTCCCATAACCCCGAGCATTGGCCTTTTTGCCTGGTGTTGATGGGAGCTGGAGTCCAAAACACCTGGAAGGCGCCGGACTGGGGAAAGCTGCCCTGGGAAGGATATGGCGAATCAGTGCAGAACGCGCAGAAGCGAAGCTCGGGCAACCTAATATGCTTGACAATATTTAATAGTGCTGCGTTAAGAAAAATGCCTCGTAGTTCTGTGCCTTCTGCTTGTCTGCGATCCTAGCGCCTCTGCACACTTCGGCCGGAACACTGGAAAGGCAGGAGCTGAGCGCTTATGTCTGGCTGAGCAATTGGGTCGAATACTGCCAGCAGGCTTTCCTTCCTCTTTCTTCAACTGTCAAAGCCGGAGTCTAGCTTTTTATTGATAAAAAGTAGTGGCTGACCATTGGAGAAAGGGCTTGGATATTCCCCCGTGGCCACAGCCTTTATCTCCTCTCGGCACAAGAATCCTATTTGCTCCCGTCCCGCACGAAATGCACACTTTGTAGTACTCAGGAGCTGTGTAAATATAAGTTTTTATTTCTTTAAAAGTATTTGGTCCTAATAACCCGGAGCTGATTTAAAGTAGACCTTGTCAACGTCAGACCCCTCAAACCAGTATCTACGGTATATGGAGGGAAGGAGCTCTTTGCGCAAATCCTTCCATATTCTCAGAGGCACTCCCCTCCTCCTCTATAGAACCCTGACACTGGAGCGAGGCTAGACTTTGTCTGCTTTTAAAACTTTCCCTCATTGTGGCATAGTTCCTGTTGATTTTTAAAAAACGTGAACACTCAAATAATACTCAACGACACCCCCCTTTATTCAGAAGCAGTCGCCTAGGCTTTAATTTCCTTCCCGGCTCCCGCTTGCTTCCCGGCTCTTAGGCTGCCACGACCCAGCGCCAAAGTTTAAGCACTTTAATATACTATCGATTTAGATGGGGCGTGCTGAAAGCTTTCCCCTTGGAGCTGACCAGTTTGTAATTTGGGTTGGATCCACTCTTTGCTATTCTCGAGGTTACAGGATTAGCGTTAAGGGATGGAAGAGAGATGCTCTCTGCATCCTAAATATCTTTTGGGCAGGTTAAGGGAGCAGCACCTTCCTCGCCCTGCGCAAGCAGACTCATTGGACTTCGGTCCACTGTTTCCCACCGCGCCAATTAACAAGTGCATTGATTCTAAAGCGCCTCTGCTCCTTCTGTTTCATCAGGAAAAGCGGGGCGAGCAGGAGGCAACGGGGCTTCTGCAGAGCAGGAACCGCTCCAGGTGCCCCCGCCACGCGCCCCTAACCCCCACCCGCCTGCTTTAGCTAGTTGCAAATTGCTGCCGCCACTGCTTGCACCTGCTCTGCAAGAGGGTGCTCGGGAGCGTGCTTTCTTCCTTCCCCTGTTGTTGCGAAAATGCGTTTCGAGTCCTTGTACCAGTTTCAAGTGTTAATGCATTTTTACTGTATGAGACTGAAAAGCAACGAGCCCCGCCATCTCCCCAATTTCAGCTGGCCACGTGGAGCGGGTTGAAGGGGAGAATCAGCAGCACGACCACTACACAAAAAGAAAAGGGTCTTTTGAATGCAAGCGCCTCAATAGCTTTCAATAGATTCCCTTTGGTAAATACATGGCACTCGCTGTTTGAACCTGCTGCCTCCAGAGATGAATTCCTTGTGTTTTATGTGGGGTGGCGGTTTTCCCCTTCTACATTTAGAAAAATGAGGGGCTTAAAAAACAACAACACCCTAATGCTTTAGCCCTCTTATCTGCAGTCTACACTATTTAAAAGGATCGTGTTTTATGTTATTTTTAAATATAGCTGAAAATGGTAAAAGAGGCCATGGACATTGAATTATAAGTGGGGCAAGAACAGTGTTGCGCGGTGGGCATTCCAGAGGGCTCCTTAATCTGAATTAGGTTGCTGATCCCGTCATGTTCAAATTAGAGGGAAGGATATGCAGGGGGAAGGCCATGGAAGGGAACATGTTGGGAGAATATATATGGACTCCACATCAGAATCACGATTCACAGTCCTCAGCACCTGAATTTATTGGGGACTCTGAATTCAGCGAATTCATTCCTGCTGAGGCAGGAATTCATTCCTGCTGAGGCAACAAACGGAGACCTGAAAGGTCCGCTTTCCCATCTTCCATTCCTTTTAATCAGCTACTAAAACCATAGGCACAAATCCGGGGAGAACAAGTTCTGGGCAAACTCCGCGGAAATGAACCGAGTACACAAACTGTTCCGGTTGGAGTGTGTTCTGTTACTGCGGGTTCGGTTTTTATTAAAAGGAAAGACTGAAATTCACTAACAGCTGAGAGGTTTCAAAGCCCCCCCCCAATCTTGCTGTTACCACTGCTACAGGATAAAGGGAAATTCTTCTAACCAGGAGGTATTGGCCAGTGGGATGGGGGGAAAGCCCCGACTCCTTGGCTGTCGGCGGCTCTGTCAAACCAAAGCACATCGGCGTTCTTGCTAACTTCAGCACCAGGGAGAAAAACAGCTCTGGGCTCGGGATGCTGCGAGCTGCACACACACCGGCAGGCAGGCAGGCGGGCCAGGAGGACTCCCCCTCGATCTTTCCTGTTTTAAGGAATGCCTTTCCACGACTGCGGGCAGAGCTGTTGAGAGAAAGCTGGAGAAAGTTGCGTCCTCGGTCCCGGCTGCTTCCTTGGCCTGTTGATCAGGATTGGCGGAGCCCCAGTTCCCCCCCCCCAACCCCCCAGGCAGGATCAGCTGTGACTTTGCTGCTGCGTCAACGGAAGGAAGCATCTCGATAGCTTCTGCAGGCGTTGTTCTGTCTGGAGAGGGAGGGCACAGCTTCCCTCTCCCCTTCTCCCCCCTCCATGGTGGGCCCCCCAGCAACACGTGCCTCTTGCTCCTCCAGATTGGCCGCGGTTCCCTTTCAATAGCAAGAGGTTAATTTCCTTGACAAAGGTGACAGGGAGGCAGGGGCGGGGGGACAGAAGAGGCACAGGGAGACAGGGAGACTCTTTTCTTTCGCCCCTTTTGGCTACTTGATTAGACCCCTTGATTTAGCATCAGATGTCAAACAGCAAAGTGCACGGGCTGGATTAAAATGTATGAGCCTCCTCCGGCCCCATCCTCTCCCTGTCTTTCGCTCGCTCCCTCCCAGAGCCACCGAGGGCGCCTTCATCAACTTTAAAGAAACTGTGTCAGAACGGCCCATCCACCAGGAGCCTACTTAAACCAAATTAGCTGGGTTTTGAACCAGCTGATGCCCGAAACCCAAACGCACTGGGCATAATCCAGGAGGAGCAGGAGGAGGATTCTTCTGCATGAGCTCCTCTGACACGAAGCCCCAGACACACTGAAGCGAGGTTTGCGGAGGAGACCTTCCCGCCGGGTTAGGCCTGTAGTGTGGAAGAGCGCGAGTTTCGCAAAGAGAATGAAATTTGTTGCAGGAAGCTCACTTGTGCCAGGCGGGAAAACCTCTGATTGAAGAAGAACCAAAAAGCGCACTGCGACCACTTCAGGCTGCTGTTGCTTAGGCGGAAATATGGATCGCTTTGCGCGTCTGAGTGCGCATTGCAATACAGTACTGGCGAGCAAGTGCCACCTCGTAGCTCCTGGTGTGGAAAGAAATCTGTTAAGCACGGGATCTCCCTTGCAGGATCCTTGAAAACGCTTTTCAGCTTTCCTTTACCATAAAACATCTTGAGGAACTGGGAACGGGAAGAAAAAAATATCCCCCATCACATCCTATTATTAAATAAAGGCTTTTTTGCGTTTGGCAGCTGTCAGATATCGGCCTACCTTAAAATTCTGATGTGTATTCATCCCTTGCAGCCTAATCCTACGCATTGTTACTAACAGTGCTTTCCCCCCCCTTAAAATGTTTAGGGGTACTCTCATTTTGACTCAAGAAAATCACCGTTTTATAGTTCAACTTAGGAAAAATAAAGACAGTAAATGGAGAAGAGTACAAAGATTCACAAGATGTTTAGGGATATGCGTCCCCCTGCGACCCCCTCAGAAAAAAAGCACCGGTTACTAAGAAGTTAGCCCCACGGTGTTCAGTGGGGCAAACTCCCCAGTAAGCGCGTTCCAGATCCCAGCCTTCGACATTGAAAGGCGCGTGCGAAACAGGCATGCACCCCTCAGGCGTGGCTGCTGCGAGCGACTCCCTATTGCGGGCCTGCCCTGGGTGCTGTGCTCACGAGCTCGGTGTCCCTCGCGCTGGAGGAGCTCTTTGGGCACCTGCAACTCGCCCACCCATCTCCCAGGTTGCCCTCGCACCTTGCCCTTTGCCGAGACACCGAGAAGATGAAGGCGGGCAGAGAGAGAGGGAGGGAGGCAGGCAGGCAGGGAGGAGGAGGAGGAGGCCCACCGCGGTGATGACCTGGTTTCTGCTGCGGACAAACAAAGAGCCCGTCGGCCTGAAGCAACAAGGCGCTCTGCCGCTGGAAGCTGGAGAAGCGGCGGGGCGCGCGCGCCTGCGCACCTTCGCCCCCTCTCCTGTCCCCCTTTCCCTGGGCTGCTTCTGTTCTGCGCCTTCGCCTGAGGCCCCTCCTCTCTCTCGGCGCATCTTTCCTCGGGATTTTCCCTGTCCCGAAGCCCCCCCCCCCCAATCCTCCTCAATTTTCGCCGCTCCCTCTCCTGCATTTTAAACACTCTCCTTGACATATTTCGGCTCCATTCTTCTCCTTTGTTGCTATTTCGCTCCCGGAGCTGCGGTTAATTCTCTCCCCCCTCCCCACCCCCTCAACTCGGGCGCCCTCTCTCCCCCCAAAGGGGGTCTTATTGTCATGCTGATGGCTCTTTCGATTTGGCAGCTCTGGCGCCCCCCTGGAGGAGAGACACAAAGGCGAGGCACGTGCGCCTTCCCATAGAAAAGCAGCAGACCGTGAAGGGAGGCGGAGCTGGGCGTGTGCCGGGGGGGAGGGGAGGCGTAAGAAAGGGAAAGGGACGAAAAGAAGCGGGGCCGGAGGCGGGGGGGGGGTGAGGAGAGAGAGAGAGAAAGGAAAGAAAGAAAAGGGAAGCGCCAAAGCCCTCAGGTACATCTGCTGCCCTCTTCTACCTCACAGAGGCGCCCGCCCGCCCAGCGCGCGCCGGCCCCCTTTCCGCCCGCCTCAAAGCCCAGGGAGCAGCCGCGGGAAGCTCTGATTGGCTCCGGGCGGAGCAGGAGGCACGAACAATGCTGTCCTCCCCCCTTAAAAAGCGGGCGGCGAGGCTGGGCGACTGGGGGGGCGACGCGGCGAGGAGTAGGCGGCGGCGGCGGAGCGGGCGAAGAAGGCGGGAAGGAGGCGAGGCCGAGGCGCCGAGCCTGCGGAGGGAGGACCGGCCGACGAGCAGGAGGAGACCTGGATCGGGGCGCTGGTGCCAGGCTGAGGCAGGCAGGCGCCTGAGGATGCCCCGCGGTTTCCTGGTGAAGAGGAGCCGCAGACCCACGCCCATCTCCTACAGGACCCGCTGCTGCTGCCCGGCGTCGGCGGCTGCCGAGGGGGGCGAGCCGGCGCGGCTCTTGGGGCCCCCGCCGATCCCCGCGCCGCTCTCGGGCTTGGCCTCGCAGCCCGCCGAGGCGCCTCTGCTGCTCGCTCCCGCGGCGGCGCCGCACTTCGGGACGCCCGACGGCCCCTCGTCGCCGGCGCCCCTGCACAGCCCCGCGCGGGCCGTCAGCGAGGAGAGGAGCCTGCAGCTGGGCTCGCCGCTCTCGGCCGAGTCCTTTCCGGCGCCCGAGCCTCTGCTCTTGGGCCCGGGGGCAGAGCTCAAGCTCTGGGCGGTCGCGGCCATCGCCGCCGGCCCGCCGCCGCCGCCTTCCCCGGCTCCGGCGGTCGCCCAGCAGCGCAGCCATGGGCCGAGCCCCAGCGCGTCCAAGCGGCCTCAGGGCCGGAAGGCCAAGGCGGCCCGCAAGCTGCACTTCGAGGATGAGGTGACGACGTCGCCGGTGTTGGGGCTGCGCATCAAAGAGGGGCCCCCCGAGCCCGCCTCGACGGCTTCGCAGCAGCAGCAGCAGCACCAGGCGGGCGCCGGCGGAGGATCCCGCGCAGGCGGCGCGCAGCCGCTGGGCGAGTTCATCTGCCAGCTGTGCAAGGAGCGCTACCCAGACCCGCTGGCCTTGGCGCAGCACAAGTGCTCGCGCATCGTGCGCGTCGAGTACCGCTGCCCGGAGTGCGACAAGCTCTTCAGCTGCCCGGCCAACCTGGCCTCGCACCGCCGCTGGCACAAACCGCGGCCTCCCAGCGCCCCCGCCGCCGCCAAGGCCAAGGCTGCGGCCGACGAGCCCCCGGCCAAGGGAGGAGGCGGCAGCGGCAGCGGCAGCGAGAGGGACACGCCGAGTCCCGGCAGCGGAGGAGAGCCCGACGCCGGCGCCGAGGAGTTCGCGTGCCCGCGCTGCGCCAAGCGCTTCCGCCGCCAGAGCGCCCTGCGCAAGCACCTGCCCCTCCACCACGAGCCGCTGGACGGGCTGCCCTCGGCGCGGGAGCCCGCGGACGAGGAGGCGGGCGCCCGCCCCAGTCCGCTGAGCTTGCCCGGGGAGTGCCACCCGTGCCCCGTGTGCGGCGAGACCTTCGCCGGCAAGAGCGCCCAGGAGCGCCACCTGCGCCTGCTCCACGCCGCCCAGGCCTTTCCCTGCAAGTACTGCCCGGCCACCTTCTACAGCTCGCCGGGTCTGACCCGCCACATCAACAAGTGCCACCCGTCGGAGAACCGCCAGGTCATCTTGCTCCAGGTGCCCGTGCGCCCGGCCTGCTAGAGGGAGCCCAGCCGTGCCTTCCCCTGCAGCAGCACCGTCGCCGCCCAGCCCAGGAGGCGGCTGCAGGGCAACCGCGGGACTTCGACGCCAGCCGCCCACGGGGGCAGCGCGCACCGCCACCGGCGCTTGGCCGCTGCCGACGTCTCGTAGAACCACCGGCCTTTTTGCCCCGGAACATCTCTCGGATGGTGTTTCAGGCTTCTCTTTGCCGCCCTCCTTTTCCTACGCTCCCCTGGAGCGCTGGCTCTGGAGCAGCTCCCTCCTCTACCCCCCGCTACTGCACTCGCGGGGGCTGCTCTAGGGGCCAGAGTTTCAGGGTTGGCTTAAACTTAAGACCCCCCTTTTCTCTCTTCCCCCTACCCGAAGTCAATCTTGAGAAATGATGATGGATGCCTTTACACTTCACAGGCTGTGAAATGAACCTTTCCCCCACTTGATTAGCTTTATTATGGCTTGTGAACCGCTGGGATCTGGCTTTACCTTTTCGCTGTGTGTTTTCTTCTCTTTTTTTAAATTTTCGATGTGAACAAAATCAATCTGCTTAAAGATATAACTTTGGTTAGTATAGCCACAAATGCCTTGACTTTAATCGTTGTTTGTCTCCAAAAAATGTTGTAGAAGCTGCCTTAATACAATGACATGCCAACCTTTTTATGTTTGTTCCTTTTCGAAGTAGATCTCTATGTTCACGCTTATCTGTATATGTTGATTTATGCGTAATTGTTATTTATTCGTTATTTATTATTAATTATGGTGTTTATTTTTGATGTGCTTTGCCTCTCTCCCACCACCTCCTCCAATTCGCCCCCTCCTGCCATTTCACTGTGCATTTTAAAGTCTTTTTTAAAGGGATCTGTTGAAAAGGGTTTAATTTTTATACCTAGAATAAACATACAACTGTAACCCTTCTCTTCTTGCTTCGAGGGCTCGCGGATAGCTCAGCTTCCTTTTAGATGCAATCTCTTTTCTACACAATTATTTTCTTAACTGTTAGCTATTTATAGAATGCTTCAATAGAACTGTTTTAACTGTCTAACTATTTACTATTCAAATAAAAGTATTTTCAAATTCAGATACACTTTATTCATTTCTGTTTTCATTTTACATTCATTTTGTACGGCAACCCCGTCCACATTTCCTAGGAAGTAAGTCCCATGAGGTTTAAGGAGGCTTCTTTCTAACCGCATCTGCACAGGATTGCAACCTTATTTCCTGTTAAAAATTCCTGGTTTTCGATTCCTAGTTTGTCTGTTTTTAAAATAACAAAAGCCAATCAAAGTTAATAATCCTTAAACTGGTGGGTCTGAATTGGCTCCGTAATTATTTATTGCTCAGAGATTACATTTTGGTAAAGCATCCAGATTTTAAAACCAGGGCTTAATAGGTAGGTTACCAGGGCTCACGCAGCCTCAGCACTGACGCATCTCTCTTCATTGCCACGGCTCAACCTTGGACGCAGTAAATGGAGGTGCCCCCACCCCAAGGTCTGGGTGGGGGGACATTTTCAAGATCAGAGCGCGGGTATTTTCAGCCAGAGGAGAAATTATGAACCGCTAATGGCAGCCAGCCAGTTGGATTAGTTTTGCAAGCATCCTTCGGAGTTTCGAGCTCGCGATGCTGGGGGCGGGAAGAGTCGTCCTGAGAAAAGCCCCGCTGGGCCGCGGCTCATCCGAGAACCCGCAGAAACGATTTCCCAAGGATGCTTTCTAGTGTTTAAAGTGGCGAAAGTTCACCCAATGCCTTCTTCCTCTTGCCGCTCTCGGGAGAACCAAGGGCAGCGTCTAGACGTCGCTGAGCGCGAGGTCCGTCTCCGCAGGCGCTTTCCAGAGCGCTTCGCCGGCAGAGCTCCAGCCCCCCTGGGCCCATAGTGCCGTTTGCAGCGGGGAGAGCCGGCCTAATGCGGGGAAGGACATGGGCCACCCCAAGCGGTGTTTGTTTGCCACGGGGTCCCGCTTATTTCGCGGGGCCAGAGGAAGGAAAGCCGCGAACCTTCTCCCCCCGCTGCAACCCAGCTTGTCTTTGCTCCTTTCGCCGAACTTCCCCCCCCCCGCCAATCTCGCGCAGCGCCTCCCCTCCCCCCCCCGGGCTGTGGGGAGCAGGCGGGAACCCAGCCGGGCCCTTTGACCCAAGCGGGAGAAATCCTTTCGCTTCTTGCTGCCCCACGGGCGAGGGAGACGCTCGTGGGGGGCGGGCGCGGTGTTTCTCGTGAGCAACCCGCTCCAGCTCTCTAGGACCAAGGGAGCGGGAGCAGCAGCGCTGGCCCAATATATTTGGTCACCTGAGGAGAACCACAAAATGGCGCCCCCCTCCCTGCCAAGGAAAAGAGATGAGGAAAGATTACATCAGGAACAAGGGAGGGAGGTACTAAAGATCTCTGATTCTACATTGGGATCTGCTACCACCGAGGATCTCGCTGCCTGAGGCCGTGGCCTCACCTTGCCTCTTGGGTGGGCTGGCCCTGAGTAGCCATGGCAGGTGGGCTCTCCCTTTTGGGGAGAGAACATAGGGACCCCTCTTCTTCCTTCACAGGGTGGGCTGGGAATGGAGCAGAGAAAGGTAGAAAGCAGGCATAAGAGAAGAGAATCCTCATTAGCCAGGCTCAGTCTTCTCAACCTCATTCCTTTCAGGTTTGGCCATATTGTTTGGTTCCCCACTCCAGGTAGGGAAAGAAGGATCCAACAGCTATGGTGAGCAAGGAGGCCAAAAAGAGGCCAAAAATTAGAAGTGCCTTTGTAGCCAAGGGGGATTTGAACCCAGGGTCAAAGGCTTGCTCTTAGATACATCTGGAGTCCAACATCAAGATGGCAAACAGGTTGGCTACTATCCCTTTCTAATAACATCTCTTGTACTTATTTATTTATGCCAAGTTTAATAGGTGATTTGTCCATGGAGTTTTCTTGGCAGGGATACTGGAGTGGTTTGCCAGTTCCTGCTCCAGGTGGATCACATTTAGTCAAAACTCTCCACTATGACCTGTCCATCTTGGGTGGCCCTGCACGGCGTAGCTCATAGCTTCTCTGAGTTATTCAAGCCCCTTCGCCACAACAAGGCAGTGATCCATGAAGGATGAGATGGTTGGACAGTGTTCTCGAAGCTACCAACATGAGTCTGACCAAACTGCAGGAGGCAGTGGAAGACAGGAGTGCCTGGCGTGCTCTGGTCCAGGGGGTCACGAAGAGTCGGACACGACTGAACGACTAAAACAACAATAGGTGATTTATTCCTCAAGAGCACCTGTGATCTGAAACTGGGGCAGGGTGGAGGGGGAAAGGAAGGAATGGGATTGTCCTCCTTAAATAGTGATTTTATGAGCCTTTGTAAGCACATGAATTAGCACAGATGTTGGGCCCAATCCAACAGAAGATTGTTCTGTGCAAGCTTCTCCAGAGTGAATAGAATCTGCATAGGCAGTGGTAGCTTGTGCCCATTGGGTTGAGAGTTGCTCAGTTGGCATTTGCCACTTTAAAGCCGAGGATCATTATTTGTTCAGCCTGTACTGTTTCCTGCTCAGTGCCACTTCATTGCTCATTTGCAGTGGAGGACTAGGCTCACCGAAAGGAAGAGAAGATGAACTTTAGAACAGTTTCTCCCAAGGTTATTCCCTGGTTTGCAAAATAATGAACCTTTCAACCTTTTCTGAGATGCCCTTTCCTTTAGCATCATAGGGAGAAATTTCATGTCATCTGAATTATTTTCCCCATAAAGTCAGCCCACAAATTCAGCTGCCAATGAACCACTGAGCATCAAGTGATATGCAGGCAGATGTGTTCCTTACCTCAGCCACACATTGCAACTGTGCCTTCAAAGTACTCTAAAACCAATAAGGGCAAAATTATTAATTTTTCCCTAACCAAAAGATGGAAATATCCCAGGGTGCTTTCAAGAGTTTTCACCTAGGACACCCCCTCTCTTTTAAAGAAGACCAGATGTAAACATGCAGTACCTGCTTTTCTCACCTCTGCAGCAGAAACTGCGCCTGCTTGAATTCCTTCTTCTAGTGCATACGTTTAAGATTTACAGGAAACCTTTCTTCTTTTGCAACTTAATGGTGGGGGAAATAGGATAATCTTTTATTGATTTAAAATATTTATCCCCTGCTTTTCGTAAACAAAGCTTAAGGTGGCTAACAACAATAATTAAAGCAATTATAAAATAACAGTAAAATAGTAAAAGCAAAATTGAAAGTACAAACTGCAATTAAGTAAGTGAACTTCTAGCAAATCAAGACCAAATCATGGAGAATGTAACCAGTCATGGTCCAGAAGTGTAAATGCACACCATCAGAGCAGGTCTGTCTCACCCATCCTGAACACAAATATGCGATGCCAACAGGTAACTTCTTTGATAAGTCAACTTACTTTTTGCTTGCATGCATATTGGCCTGGTGAGTGGTCTTCTACTGCTTATTCTATACTGTATTTGGAAAATTGGTTAGTTGGTGGTGCCATTCAATTGGTTAATTTGGTCACTTATGGAGGCAGTGACATCACGGCGTGGCATGATGGAATTTATTTTGTGCTGATGGAATAGGACTAAAAGACTGAAATTACGATGATGCTTATTAGATCTATTGCCTGGTATATACTGTAGGGCTGGGTGATATCGCCAGCTAAACTTTGCTATATCAGATGTTGGATGTTGGAAGGAGGTGGGGAGGAAGAAGGCAGTTGCCAGCCACAGAGGCAGTTAATGTAACCGTGTGCAGCTTCTGCCTCTTCCTGGTGAAGCTGGGCGGGCAGCACTGCCCTGGGTGGAGCACAGCACCCAGAGTGCTGCATGGCATGGTAAAGGTAAAAAAAGGTAAAGGACCCCTGGACGGTTAAGTCCAGTCAAAGGCGACCATGGGGTTGTGGCGCTCATCTAGCTTTCAGGCCGCGGGAGCTGGCGTTTGTCCACAGACAGCTTTCCGTGTCATGACTAAACTGCTTCTGGTGCAACGGAACACTTGTGACGGAAACTAGAGCGCATGGGTGGTGCTGTGGTCTAAATCACTAAGCCTCTTGGGCTTGCTGATCAGAAGGTTGGTGGTTTGAATCCCCGCGACGAAGTGAGCTCCCGTTGCTCTGTCCCAGCTCCTGCCAATCTAGCAATTCGAAAGCATGCCAGTGCAAGTAGATAAATAGGTACCGCTGTGGCAGGAAGGTAAATGGCATGGCATGGTACTACAGAGCCGCTGGCCTCCCCAGAACTGCCAGCCGTGGCTCACCCCAAAGATAGTCTTGCTGTGCAAGTGGCAGCTACCGGGAGCCACCATTCCACTTGGGGTGAGGAGGAACGGAGGGAGGAGGCAGCCTGCAAACGCTAACGCAGCCAGGGAAAAAAACAACAAATACACAGGCAGGCAGGCAGGCAGGCAGGCAGGCAGGCAGGCAGGCAGGCAGGCAGGCAGGCAGGCAGGCAAGCAAGCAAGCCAGCCCCACTCCCAAGGCCAGCAACTAGGCTGCGGAGGGAAGGAGGGAGGGAGTGGGTGAGCATCAGGCGGCCTGATTGAAGGGCGTGATGCTGGCTGCAAGTGGGCCGGGGGATTCGCGATACATTGCCTGATTGGAAATTCTGAAATCGCTCTTGTGATTTTATATTTAAAACGAATGTATTGATACGTCGCCCAGGCCTAATATGCTGCATAATTTTTAATTAATCTTCTAATGCCACAATTAACTGCAGTAACTTGGAGTGTAAATGGCCTGAGCACAACAATTAAAAGAATAAGGTTTGCTTTAAAGCAAGATAACCCAGACCTTATTTTTTAAAAAGAGACATTTTTAAAAAAATGAAACACAATACTGTACTGTTACAAAATCCTTCCAAGTGGAGGTGGAGATTGGTACGCCTTACAAGGTATTTCCAAAAGTAGAGGGTCAGCAATCTAGAATTCACCCAAACTTAAGTTTCAATTAAAAGTTCTACTAAGTGACACTAATGGAAGATTTAGCTTCTTCAAATGTCAGTTAGATAACTCCTGGCTGACACTGTGTTCTATTTATGGATCTAATACAAAACAAAAACAGTTTCTGGATGAAGCTTTACATTACTGCATAATATAAATCCTCACACAATTGGCTGCTTTTCCTCTTACTTCAATACACGGGGGAAATACTTTGGGGAAGAATCAGAGGAACAGCTCTGGGAACAAATTTGGGATAATAATAATATTTTTATTATTTATACCCTGCCTATCTTGCTGAGTTGTCCCATATTCAGATCCATCTCAATAAGAACTTGAGATAATGCTTTAAATATGGCACATCACTGGTACATGTGCCCCAACAGATTATATAGAATTAATTAAATCTTTGCTGGTGGGAATACAATTTACCTGGCTCTCTAGTACACATGTGGTCATTTTGCCCCAAAATTATTACTTTGAGGGGGAAAGTTTTTTAAACAATTAATAAAAATTAATACAATTACAATTAGAAACCCTGCTGAAGGTTTCCTCTGGATTATACCTACAGCAATGTTTGGTTTGGACAAAATCTGTTGCATGGGACTGTCATCCTTCAGTTGGGATTTGATTCTGCATTAGCTTTGCTAAATCAAAGATTATGGAACATTCATTTTCAGGACCTATTGGTTCACCCATTCTTGGTTCCTCAAGAAGTTCTTATGATGATCCATTTCAGTTAGCTGCTTATTTTAGAAATTCGTATTTAGTCAAACATCATAGCTAATTACTGAGGATGCCCTATTCTTCAAAAGCCAAGTTACCTCTGCAAAGCAATATTTTGAACAAAATGTGGGGTAGCCCTTAATAAGCAAAGGATTTTAGGTATACAAAAAACAAATTAGGGCTGAGCAATACCTGGTTTTCAACATCAGTGGCTAAACATCGGTCCTGTATACCTGAAGGAGCATCTCCACCCCATTGCTGAGGTCCAGCGCCGAGAGCCTTCTGGCAGTTCCCTCACTGCATGAAGTGAGGTTACAGGGAACCAGGCAGAGGGCCTTCTCGGTAGTGGCCCCCACCCTGTGGAACAGTCTCCCATCAGATGCCAAGGCAAAAGCAACTATCTTAGTTTTAAAAGACATCTGAAGGTAGCCCTGTTTAGCGAAGTTTTTAATGTTTAATGCTGTATTGTGTTTTAATATTCGGTTGGGAGCCGCCCAGAGTGGCTGGGGAAAACCAGCCAGATGGGCAGGGTATAAATAAATAAATAAATAAATAAATAAATAAATAAATAAATAAATAAAACAGACAAATATTTATTTGGGGGGAGGTAAGGGATGGGGCTGTGGACCCCCTGGGTGTATTCCAGGGACCGCCAAGCGTCCCTAGACTGCTAATTGGGAACCACTGTCATAGGGTGTTTACTCTAACCAGATCTAATGTGTTGCCTTCTCAATTGCTTTGGGGGAGATTTGGAAGAGAGGTGGAATCTGTGGCATGTGTGCCTTTGTTTTGTAATTTTTATGTTGGAGCTTGTTAGCAAATGATTGCCAATTTACTGGCCAAACAAGCAGGCAGGTTAGCTCAATGTTATGTTAATTACTTGGAGATAAAATACCATGGGTATCATAGAAAGTGGCCAAATTTTTATTGGTGACAGTGAGGACAAAGAGATGAATAACCACCCAAAGTTGGAAAGAAAAATTTCAGGGGCTACTTAGGTTATCTTCTATATATGAAACTTTGTTGTTGTTGTTGCTTAGTTGTTTAGTCGTGTCCGACTCTTCGTGACCCCATGGACCAGAGCACGCCAGGCACTCCTGTCTTCCACTGCCTCCCGCAGTTTGGTCAGACTTATGTCGCCCCCTTCTCCTTGTGCCCTCCATCTTTCCCAACATCAGGGTCTTTTCCAGGAAGTCTTCTCTTCTCATGAGGTGGCCAAAGTATTGGAGCCTCAGCTTCAGGACCTGTCCTTCCTTTAGCCAACACCATTTAAATTATGTTTTGCATTGCATTTTGCTCCGCCCTTAAGGCTATGGTGTACTGTACGCTTTTATTTTTGGTCTTATTGCTGATCTGTTGAAAAGAATAAACTGATGATGAAACAGAGGTGCTGACTCAGGAATGAGATGGTGGCCTGGTTGCACATGCACAACATAACATCCGGGCATCACGTGTGATGCTGTGAGGTGCACAGCGCTGGACGTCAGATGCGATGCTGTCACACGCGATGTCCAGCCGCTGCACAGCAGCTTGGCTTCCATGGCATGTGGCTCCTCCCCCTCCTGCCACCACCTTGGGTTGGGGGCTGCTTCCCTTCCATGGCAGGAGGAGGGGCTGAGCTGCCCCCGTGTTCCTGGCTCCTCCAACCTAGTGTGACCATGCCATGTCTGGATGTCGGCTGTGATGCTGTTGTGTGTTACAGCTCAGCTTCTATTGCCAGCAACTCCTCCTCTTCCTCCTCCTGCCCCTGCCATGGGCTGGGGGCGGCTTCTCCTGTGCAGCAGGAGGAGGAGCTGAGCTGCCACTGCACAATGCCTGGACGTTGTGTGTGATGGTGTTGTGTCTGGACATTGCGTCCAATGTCTGGGTGTCACACAAGACTTCGTGATATCATGGTGTCTGGCAAACATTGAGGGGGCCTAGCTCCCCACAAACAAATATGTCCCCCCAAGGATTCATTATCCCAAGGTAACCCCCCCCTCAGCAGTTGGCATGCCTGTGATGAAGTAATATTTTTACAGTAACAAGCATAGCAAGAATTGGGCACAAACAAAGTAATTTAAGTCCTGATGACTGATCCTCTTCACTAGCTGGCGTGATTATTAAAGCAGTAATGATCAGAACAGCAGTAGGAACAAGATAAATTAAACGAACAGAGTGCCAGGTGACCAGCTAATCTTGAATAAACAGAGCACCCACTTCACATTAAAATGGGGCAGCTTTGCTAACAGGATCCTTTGTCTAATGTTTTCAGCCATATTAGAGTACTGTTCAACAGAATGGATGGAAGTAAAAGGTCTGATCAAGCTGCATTAACTACACCAAACTTCTAAGATCAGAAATTTTGCTTTGGCGTAGGGGTGACCCAAGGCATGGATATGGAGGCTCAGTGCACAGAGACAGTAATTGTGGGGGAGAAAGAGATGGTAGGCCGTACCCTCTGTACTTGAGCACAGGAAATCTTGCTTCAGACTTCTTGCAAGTGAGGATTTACCCCCTCACTATTGTGATGTCAATAGTTAATAACTATAGAAAAAGGAACAACCATTCTAGCTATTAAAGGTTTCATAAAGTAATTCAGGAACTCCATTTTACTCCCACAATTTCTGTTGCATTTGATACATATAGTCTAAAGGATGTAAGGTAAGAAACAGATGGATTAGGGATGGGGAACTTCAGGCAGTCCAAATGTTGCTGGACTGATGGCCATTCACAGTGGGGCTGGCAAGACGTGCCCAAAACTTCTAGAGGACCACTCCCCATCCCTGTGCTAGATTATGTGAGGTGGGAGTAGAAAGTGAGGCTTGATGGTGGATAATAGCAGCTAATCAGATCCTGTTGTGTTCTGTGAGCTGGAAGCCAAAAAGCTGGTTTGGATGAAAAACAAGAGACATACCGGTAATTGGGGTCTCTATTTTCCATCTGAACCAGTCTTTTGGCTTCCAAAAATATTTTAGCCTAACTAAGGTAGAATGTTGGGACTTGGGCTAACCAGACCCTAAAGTAATCTGCAAGTAAAGCTAAGAAACAGAATCTGGGTTGCAATTATCTAGGTCCCACCACCACCACCATAATAACTGCCACTACAAGATGGGGAAATGAAAGTCAAAACAGGTAAAAAATATATTTGCTTTTGTGTGTGTCCAAGGTGGAGGATGACCAATCAGCATTCTTTGGCCCCTGATCAAACTTAGTCCTCACTGGGCTGTTTTTGGAGTTCCCTCAATAAAACCTTGTTCTTCTGTAATCCTCAGGTTATTTCCAAAACTGCTAAAACTTCTCTCCTGTGAGTGTGTGGTGCTTTTTTTGTTACATAAACATCGGCACCCACAGCCTGAACACTGGAAATGGAGGAAATGAAAGATTGCAGTCTATTCCTGCATGCATATGTTATCTGAGCCTATGGTTAGGGGGTTGAAAACCTATCAGAGTCAGGAGTTCCTACCCAGCTAAGTCTTACTTTATGTGCATTAAAAACCCCCAACTACTTTAAACCCCTGTGCATTCACCATCCATGTATAAGACGACACCCAATTTTTGACTTTTTTTTAGCAAAAAACATTGTCTTATACATGGAAAAATAAAGTTAATGGCAATTGGACATATTATCATCATGCTGCTTGCCTACATTTCCCAGAAGTCTGTGAATTTCATGCTAACAGAATGAAGTTCAGTGTTTAATTTGGAGGGTGTGCACCTCAAATAGTAAATTCCTTGGTAATCAAAGAGTAACTTGATTCTAGTTTATTATTTCCTTGATTTTATTATTAGTTTTATGTTTTAACTACCGGTACTATGAAATATTGCCATCAGTAGCTTTCAAACAATTTTTACTAAGAATAAATAAATAATTGCAGACATGAAAACACGTAGACTGTAAATTAATATATTCACAAGGTTTAAGTAAAATAGCACCACCACCAAACTGTTGCCACTGGGGCATACAGTTTGAGTTGTAGCCAGTGGGGTGCAGGGGTGTCCCTTCTGAGTAAAATACACATAGGGACATAACATTTTGAGATTGCATTTCAGTGTTAAACAGAGAAAAATCAACAAATTCTACATCAGACATACAGATTGTTTAAAGCAGACCTAACAAATCAAAGAAGTCACAGGGATTGGATGCACCCCCCCTTTTTTTTTACAGGCCAAGGAAATCAATCTCACAGTCTACTAATGTATCTCAAAACACTTAAAAAATACTTAGAACCACCAAAGAGGACATAATTTTCATCTCAGTGAATAGCGGTAGTTGACTGAAGTCAGCTAAATAACTATGGCAGTGGGCTCAAAGTAAGCTTATGAACGTTTCCAGATATATGCACCTTAGTAGTCAGAAATAGGGCTGCTGTATTCATTTCAGTGTCAAGAAATGCTTTGCATTTGCTGCAGGTGGTACTGATGCCATGCTGGATTGATGTTGCTGACTTCAAAAGAGCAAGAATTCCATACACCACCAGTTCCTAACAATGTTGTTCCTGAAAGGTGTTGCTTTTACTGCAAAGTTTAATGTATATTGCAGGTCTGGGAGAAAACGGCTTCAAGCTATTTCAATCCAATTTACTCTCCTGGGGCAATTTTTAAATGTATTTTTCATCCTTAAACCTTTATCACTGAGTGGTTTGGGTTGTGCAAAACTTTTCAGTTTGTCACTAAAAGATATGTGGCTTTCAAAGTCTCCAGGTCACATATGAAATTAAGAATACTTTCAATCTGAAAGCATAGCTATAAGCAGTAGTATTTGGAAATATGTTATATAAGACACTACTGTTTTTTTTCTTCCACGCCAATAGAAAAAGAGGTTAGCTATTAGCTATAATAACTAGAAGCACTGTCTAGTGAACAGTTTTCCCCACATGAAAATATGTGCAACAAAACAAAATCCATGACAAAAGAACAAAGAAGAAAAATCAAGCTATCCACATCTAATCTGTAGAAAAGTGACAACTTGGTAAAAATGCCTAATCAAAGAGGGCACCATAATTTGGTACTGCAATGAGTGAGGAGCTTCCAAATCCACAGCAATTAATGTTGTGGGTGGGGATGGGACGGTCACATGAGTATTTTTTACACAAAGTGTCTGGGCAAGAATTGGATAGGAAAGACCAGTGTGATTTGCTACATGCATAAGAAGAAAATAATGATGGTTTGCACTAGCACAGCTCATAGATACAGCTAGGTCTGATTGCTTAGTTGGATAAGCATTTCCTTAGATCATACTGGAAGTCCTAAGCAAGAAGGTGAGAGGGTACATGAGCCTGAACTGCTGCACATTTCAAGACTGCATGAACCAGCTTTATCTTCATAATGTAGGCAGATATTCTGGATTGATTTCATGATAAACGTTATATTGATCCACATTTTTCCAGAAGGTCAACCAAGCAGTCTTTCTATACTGATCAAGTGCTTCTAGACATGATTAAACCACAGCACACTAATCATGTGGAATAAGAAAGTATTTAACTTTGGTCCAATTTTATCATGAATGATATTAAGAAACAGAAACTGAGTTGGCATGTGTCATCTTTAACTTACCCAAAGTCAGATTTAAATGACCTGGTAATGTATGTCTTGTATATAAAACAACATTATTTCTGTTTTTTATTTCTACTACCAGTGTTTATCTTATAACAGTTACTCAGAACAGTTATTGTTGAAGTGTACTTAGTTATGCACAGAAGAATGGTCTTTGGAAATAAATAGTGGGAAAGAAATAGTGTGTCTGAAGATATATTGAAAAGCAGAATCATCCATCCATATTTTGGGCACAATCCAACCAAAGTGAAGCTCTTGCAAAGTTCCATTGATTTCAAAAGAAGAGAATTAGTAAACCATGCTCCCATCTTCCCATCGGCATCAGTGGGACTTAAAAAGTGCATCACTTGACTAAATTGGCATTTCATCAGTAAACTAAAAATAAAATTCCACCTACTAAATTTCAAATTATAATGCAATTTAAATGTCACAACCAAGAAATTCATTGGTTTTCAGTTCTGCAATCTCTACTAGTAAAACAAGAAAATAGGGTTACAGTTAAATGGTAAACTTGCCAAAAGAGCTCTTGACTTCATTGCTTCCAGTGGCAGAAATTATCAAGTGAAAAGCATGTTGCATAATTCAGATGATCCACATGAAAATGTTAAGTTTGAAACTTCAGGAATCATAATTTTATATCAAAATGTAGTTCATTAGGCAGTATCCAAATATTACCAGTTCCAGGAATATAGTTAATGAAAGGAGACTTAAAGTATATGTCTCCTTACATTGTTTTCAGCTTTGAAAGTGCTTTAACTTGAAGATTTGCTGAGAGTGCTTGCAGATCGGCGCAGTTTCCCAGAGAATTTGTTTTTTGTGGCACTTGACAGTGTTGGTGGCATCTGCTCTGCTGGCTCTGTCCCTACAGATGCGGCAAGATCAGCACTCAGACTTGTAGTGAGGCAGCCTAAAAATAAGGAAAATCCTATTAAAACCGAAAGGGTTTAAAAAACAACATACATTTTACTGGTTGAGAGCAGGTCCAAGGAATCCACGTAGAAACCACACAATACTGTACTTGCAAATGGCCAACTTATCTTCTTGGGCCTTCCTGCACTCCAGGATCCAGCTTTTCTCTTTACAGGAAAGGGCAAGGATTTCCCATATATATAGGACCATGGCACAACATATATAGGACCATGGCACCAAACCTGCACTGACATTGTCCCTATCATCAGGATGATGGGGTGCTTGCTGCTAAGCTGACACTGTAATTGCAATCCTCTCCAGAAAATTGGTATGGATGTGAGTGTATCCAGAAAAGGTGCGTGTAAACAAACACATTTAAGCCGTATCGAAGAAAAAGAAATAGTTTGTTTTGTGTGTGTGCTAACAAAACATTTGTTATTCTTAGATGCATCTTAAATACACATTCAGAAATATCACATATAGTCATTTTAGGATTGTACCACTTCAGAGCGCAGGTGTATGTCTCTATGTCCACTGAATTAAAAACAATGCACATACGTAAGAGTGGAATTCAACATAATGCTAAAGAGATCATTTCATCAGCACAATAATATCTGCTTGCTGAACAGAACAGTCTCCCCTTCCCTCCCCTGCACAATGCTATGGGGCTTCACCTGACCTACCAGAGCGGTTTTGAGGGTGGTGCCAGGGGCTTCCTTCAGTCTCTCCTTGGAATAGAGGCTTCCTTCTGCAGGCTTCCTTTATTCCCTTATTGTATCAAGCCTGTGGCATGGTTGGCCAAATCCAGTAGCTCTGGCTACTGACATTTTGCTGCACACCCTCTCATGAGGACTGCAAATCATTGTCAGGGAAGTCCAAAATCTGGCTGTGGTGTTGTAATGATTAAAATGCATCTTGTATTATTTAAACACGCTTCTAGTAAGTTGCCAACCCTAATAAAGCAGAAAAACTATGGCCAACTTGTGTATTTGGCAACCTACAGCCTTTATGCTTATGAGATATTAATTCTTTACTACATATGCTTTAAAAACACATATCCTTGTGGTAAACCACTTGTTCTTAATATTAACTCTTAACTTTTAAATGTTTAAGCTGTTAGTAAACTAATGAAGCTTTTTACAGAAGAAATCTAGCCTTGAGAAAGCAGTTCAAGCCCTAGTAACCACATGGCAGCAGCATAGCAGAAAGGATACATTTGTGTGTGTGGTTATGAATAACTTTTGCTTACAGTGGCTAGAAAGCAAAGAAGTGAGGCTGGGGCTAGCGGATGTGAGCAATCTGGCCTATGCTACCGTATTTTCCGGCATATAAGACGACTGGGCGTATAAGACGACCCCCAACTGTTCCAGTTAAAATATAGAGTTTGGGATATACTCGCCGTATAAGAAATACGACCCAGCGTATAAGACGACCCCCGACTTTTGAGAAGATTTTCCTGGGTTAAAAAGTAGTCTTATACGCAGGAATATACAGTACTTTGCTTTGCAATATTGTGGCATTCTGGATCCTGAGGGAGTGGACTTTGCTCCATCCTGTATCTCTATAAAGGTAGTTCTCTCTCAGGGCCAAGTTGGAGAAGGCTACACAGCAAAACCCAATCAAGCAGCATCTCCTCTCACATCTCACCCTTTCCCTATATTTCCTTGTGGGCTGGGATTTTTAGTGGAGTAGGGCTAGTCTGCTTAGGTAGGATAATTCTTTCACTCCAGTTTCTATTTCCCTTTCCCCAAGGGTAGCCTCCCATCAGGGAGAAGATGCCCTACCTGTGCAAAACTAACTTAGGAAATGAAGCTTTTAAACTTCCATTGTGGGCTGGTTATTTGTCCACATATTCCATTGCAAAGATAGACCCCAGTTGTGGTTGTCTGTTACATTTCCCTGCCAAGGAAGATCCTGGGCTGTGTGTCTCAGGGCCCATCACCGTGGGTGGGCACACACAGCAAGGTGGTTGTTTCAAAATTATAATCTAGCTCTAATTCCCAAACTAGGTTGTAATACTGATGTCCCTTGTGCAGAGGCTGTGCTGTTAAGATTGTTTTTTCTTGTTTTAAAGCCGCTGAAAAAAAACTAGGGTAGGCACCTGTATGAAATGTATTGTCTGCTTTAGGCTGCTAACAGGTAGGGTGATGAATTTTTTGGTGCTGTCACATGATGCAATTCCTAGACGATCAGCATGCACACACAGCCATATAACAAAGGCAACATAACCAATGGAAGCGTTTCGGTGAAAAGGTTGGCCATGTCTATGTTATCTTTTATATCTACACAAGCTGTACACTAATTCTGTTAAAGTAGTAAGCTACTTTGAACTGATGCTTTTGCAAGCTGAAATTCAGGAAAATGTAAAAAACAATATAGATGCCCTGGAGACAGCCACAACATAAGCCTCCTGGCTTTCAGTCTTATTTCAACATTAGAAGTTCAAGGTGTCCACTGTATAATTCACATGGTACCCTGACTTGGAATGCAAAACAAGCTCTTTCCACTGACTAATCTTCCAATATGTAAGCAAGTTCAAGATATGAGACAAATGTAATAATGTAAACTTGTGTTTGAGGCTGGTCCTTCTTTTAGTGCCTTCTTCAATAAATTTAATTAAGGACCCCATCCCCAAATCTCCTTCTCACATTTCATTTCAGAACTTTGTGTGACACTCTGATTCCTTGAAGGACTTAAGACAATGTCTGTTTAAAATTACCTGCAAGGATTTCACTGCAACTTCTGAATTTTAGTCATATAGGCCTTTTGGAGGATGACTGCCTGGGAACTTACACAAAATGGCAATATATAAACTTTAAATATTTTTCATAAGCTCCAAGTCAGTCATCCTCCAAAGACCCATGTGACTTATATTCAGAACTTGCAGTGAAATCCTATGCCTGTTTACTCAGCAGTATATTCCCCCCTGTGCTCAAGAGGGATTATTCTCTAATAAGTATGTTTAGATTGCAGCCTAAATCTCATCTCATCTCACTGAAAAGAGAAGCAGCAACTTCTACTCAACTCAAAAGCTAGAACACATTTAAGGAGGGTGCATATTATGTACGCAGGAGAGGGTAAGCATGCAACTTCTGTACTTAGTTCCCTGGCACAATTATAATCAATGCTCCAAGGAACATTAAAATGCATGCTGCAATCGAGCACAGTTGTTGCTACTGTGGCTTTGACAAGTCCCAGGAGACTTATGCAAATGCAAATGCCATTTCATCACCTCTCTCCTAGTAAAGAGCTTTTAAACAACGTTGTCCATCTCCTGCAACTCTCTCACATAAATATTTTTATTAATACTGAGTCAAACTCCTACATAGCAATTCCCCTGAGAATGAAGAGGCAAAGCAAGAATCCCATCAATAGCAGATAACACTTTTGTGTAGGAGCCTAAAAGCCTCCAAACTCCGCACCCCCATTTACAGGAACAGATGAATGCAGTATTATATGTGTTGAAAATTAATGTTTTCAACTTTGTATAATTTTTCATCTTGATGGAATGCCAGGATGATTCACAGCCCAACCACATGATCTGTCTGTGTGACAGCACACTTCCCATGTGCCAGTTTACTACGAGAGGCAGCTTGGGATGAGATAACAGAAAGATCTTTGGACAGTGGGTCTCCCATAATGGTGTCACACAATTGGGCAACAGTTACAGTAGTGGCTATTTATCATAAGGAAAAATAAAAACAAACATGATATGATTCAACAGTCAGTATACATAGATAGCCAAATATTTCATTTTTGGGATGAAAACTGACCCAACCAACTGCAAACAGATCATATGGAACCTTAAGCATTTTTGAACTCCTGGTGAAATATTAAAATGGGCCTGCTCTTAGCTTGGCAGTCCCAAGGCATGTTTTCCTCACACCATTTCCATATCTCTGTTTGCAAGCCAACTGGAAACACTCTCCCTCATGCTGTGGCCCTAGTTAACCTCTTTCCCACCCATGCTGACAGGTAGCCTAAGGCCTGCTCACTCTGGCTATTTTTCTAGGAGAGGTCCCATGTAAAGTAAGTGCCACTCACACTAAGCTCCAGGCACAGTACTTGTCTAGTACTCCGTTTCAGGGTTTGGTTTCAGGAAACAGAAGGCCAAAACAAAAATGATGGTGATACACAATTAGTAATTGTAGAAATGCTGTTTTAAAAGAAAGTAAATAGTGGGCAGGGCAGGGTGGGAGGGATCCAGAAAGGGATGTGATGGAGTTAAAGGGTTAAAAATGGCTGCCAGTAGATCAGTGATAAAGCATCCAATTTGTGTGCTCAGGTTATAAGATTTTAACCAGTCCCCAGGAGCAGAGCCATTCTCAGTCAATGGAAGTGCTGCAGTTTTCACTAGCGAAGACTGGATTCTTGGGAAGGATTCCATTTCTAGTCGATCTATTCATGAGTAGGCATCACCAAACTACTCAAAAGGTGCCAGAGACAACAGAAAGCATTATCAGGTGCTGCTTTTCTTATCATACTACTCATTGTGAGAAGACAGCCAAAATTCTCCCTTCCATGCAAAAGCATAGGAACCCAGCCTGTATGCCATCTGCTAGCTGGAATGATGTACTTTCATAGAATGGTTTGTGCCACAGTGACTGCGAATGGGTGCCTAATATTTCCAAGTGTGTGCCTGTCCCTCTGTCATACCTTTTCATGCTGTCTATCCTGAGATGACTCACAATGTGCATTTATCCTACAAAGATGTGCTTTCAAGCTGCAACGGGTAATACTATACTACTACTACCAATGTTTATACCCCCGCTCATTAAAAGCTTGCCGATAAAGGGCTGCCTTCAGATATCTTCTAAAGGTTATGAAATTCTTTATATCCTTGACATCTGAAGGGCGTTCCACAGGGAGGGTGCCACTACCGAGAAGGTCTTGGTACCAATTCCTTCCCTTTCAATGATCCTTTCCCATGTCCTGCAAGGCAACAAACTGCTAGCTTTTTTCAGTTTGGTGTGTGAGAACTTTGGAGTGTTCAGTATGTTTGGGGGCAAAACGAAAGGAGGATAATGCCCTGAAGGCATCACTGAAAACAAGGATTAAAGGCTACTGTAGTATGACAAGCAGACACTTAACAACGAGAGGCAATTCTGTAAGAACAGGGAAAGCTGCCTTACACCAAGTCACACCCATTGGTCCACCTAGCTCAGTATTGTCGACACTGACTGACTCACCAAGGTTTCAGACAGGAGTCTTTCCCATCCCTACCTGGAGATGCCAAGGATTGAACTTGTGATGCAAAACATTTGCTCCATCATTGCGTGATGTCCCTTCCGAAAAGGAAACACCACTCTGGAAGGCTAGTACACTAAGGCCCCAAATTAATGCAAATATATACCATGGTAGCCTGATGGCCCATGTAGATTACGGAACCTTGAAAATCAAACAGAACAAAAAGAGAAAGTGGGAATGCATGACACTCTACAAACTTCTTTCTTCAATTCTGTACTTTTTTGAGGTGGTGGTGGAGGAAGGTAACCACCCTTATCACCTCATGACAAAAGAGGCAGTGAGTAGAGTTGCCATCTTTGGTCGGGCAAAATAAGGGACATGGGGAGGAATTGGGGGGGCTAAAAATGACTTTACCTCGTGCAGCCAATTCTAACAATTGCAGGTGACATGTGCCATCATAAAATATGCATTTAGTTCTGTGTATGGGAAGGGGGAGAATGTATATTTCAAAAACAATTAATTGGCAGGACTCCTTACTGAACTCCCTGCCTCTGCTCTGCCAAACAAGCTGTTTCTCAAGGCTGCTGCTCCACTATTGGAGCATCAATCAGCAGCTAGCATGGTACGTTGCGCACAAGGCAAGCAGGTTTGGGTGAGCACACAAATGCCAATTTTTATTTTTATCTCTTCAAAAGTTGGACAAATTGGGAGCCAAACGGGGCCAAATAGGGTAGGGGACTCTGCGCCCCCAAAAGGGGACTGCCCTGTATTTTAAGGGATGGGTTGGTTAGTTAGTTAGAATACGCTTATTTTCACTGCAGCCTTTTTGTTTGTTTCTATTTTTTATCTACTTTTAAAGTTTATTTCATAAGATTTATATACTACTTACTTTTGTCCATCACATTTTGTAATATCTCGTGGGAGAAACTGACGCAAGTTTACTAGTAAGCCAAGAAGAGCTGTTGGCTGTTCGGAGGACAATATATCAGCAGTTCTGTAGTTTTTCTGCAGCTTTTATTTATTTATGAGGCCCACTTCACAGAAGTCAGGTTTGGAACATAGTTTTGCCTCAGGAGCAGCTCATGTTTGGAGCAAGTCATTAAAGGAAAATAAATTCAAGTAGCTTAGGCAATTTTAATATCTTATAACATGGTTCAGCTAATTTTTCACCTAGGAGTTTGTTTCAAGCCTTTTAAGCATTTATATATTAATATATTATACTTAAATAATGAAAGTAAAAAAGTTTAAGGCAAGCAAAACACAGGTTGGATATGCAAGTATTTTTGTGCAAAATATGTCGATACAGTGAGGGGGGAAAGTATTTGACCCCTGCTAAATTTGCCCGTTTGCCCTCTGAGACGAAGAAATGACCAGTCCATAATTTTAATGGTAGGTTTATTGTAGCTGTGAGAGACAGAATAGCAACAGGAAAACCCCCAGAAACCCATAAGACAAAAGTCAGAGATTGATGTGCATTATAATGAGTAAAATAAGTATTTGATCCCCTATCAACCAGCCAGATGTCAGGCTACCTGGTATCTTCACTGTATGTAACAAGCTGAGATTAGAAGCACCTGCTGTAAGGTCTTACCTGCAATCCCAGCTCGTTACAGTACCTGTACAAAAGACACCTGTCGACAGAAGCAATCAATCCAGCAGATTCCAAAGTAGCCACCATGACCAAGACCAATGAGCTGTCCAAGGATGTCAGGGACAAGATTGTAGACCTGCCAAGCAGCTTGGTGAGAAGGTGACAACAGTTGGTGCAATAATTTGCATATGGAAGAAACACAAAATAACTGTCAACCTCCCTCGGTCTGGGGCTCCATGCAAGATCTCATCTCGTGGAGTTGCAATGATCATGAGAACGGTGATGAAGCAGCCCAGAACTACACGGAGGGAACTTGTCAATGATCTCAGGGCAGCTGGGACCATAGTCACCGTGAAAACAGTTGGTAACACACTATGCTGTGAAGGACTGAGATCTTGTAGAGCCCGCAAGGTCCCCTTGCTCAAGACAGCACATGTACAGGCCCGTCTGCAGTTTGCCAATGCACATCTGAATGACCCAGAGGATAAGTGGGTGAAAGTGTTGTGGTCAGATGCAGTGGCGTAGCGAGGGGGGCGGGCTGCCCCAGGGTGGGGGTGACACTTGGGGCGGGGGGCACTGCCCCCCGCGATAGGCGGCGCTGAAAGCATCGCACGGCGGCTGGCTTGCTTGCTTCCTTAGCCTGCTTTCCTTTTTTTAAAAAAAAAGCGCTCCCCCCCCCGCCGGGCGGAGCCGCCCACAGGCCTGCAGAGGCGAGGGGAGGAGCGGGCAGCGATGGGGTGTCACCCTTGTGACAAGCGTGACACCCTGCCGCCTCCTCCTCGCTGGCCACCCCGGCAGCGGGGGGGAAAGCGCTTTAAAAATCAGAAAAGCCAAGGCAAGCAGGCTGCTTGCCTTGGCATTCCTTTTTTTAAAGGGCTTTTCTCCCCGCTGCCGGGGCGGCCAGCGAGGGGGAGGCAGAGGGGTGACACCCCATCGCTGCCCGCCCCTCCCCTCAACCTTGCGAGCCTGCGGGAGGCTCCGCCTGGCAGTGGGGGGGAAAGCGCTTTAAAAATCAGAAAAGCGCTTTTTTTTAAAGGCCCCCCCCGCTGCTGGGGTGGAGTCACAGTGACGTCACGTCGTGATGTCACGACACGACGTCACGATGCCCCGCCCCAGGGGGTGCCTCCAGTTGCCGCCCCGGGTAGCGAGGAGGCTTCCTCCGCCCCTGGTCAGATGAGACCAAAATCGAGCTCTTTGGCACCAACTCAGCTCACTGTGTTTGGAGGAATGCTGCCTACGACCCCAAGAACACCATCCCCACCGTCAAACATGGAGGGGGACATATTATCCTTTGTGGGCGTTTTTCTGCTAAGGGGACAGGACACCTTCACCGCATCGAAGGGACGATGGACGGGACCAGGTATCGTCAAATCTTGGGTGAGCACCTCCTTCCCTCAGCCAGGGCATTGAAAATGGGTCAAGGATGGGTATTCCAGCATGACAATGACCCAAAACACACGGCCAAGGCAACAAAGGAGTGGCTCAAGAAGAAGCACATTAAGGTCCTGGAGTGGCCTAGCCAGTCTCCAGATGTTAATCCCATCGGAAATCTGTGGAGGGAGCTGAAGGTTCGAGTAACTACACATCAGCCTCAAAATCTTACTGACCTGGAGAGGATCTGCAAAGAGGAGTGGGACAAAATACCTCCTGAGATGTGTGCAAACCTGGTGGCCACCTACAAGAAACGTCTGACCTCTGTAATTGCCAACAAGGGTTTTGCCACCAAGTACTAAGTCATCTTTTGCAAAGGGATCAAATACTTACTTCACTCATTATAATGCACATCAATCTCTGACTTTTGTCTTCTGGGTTTCTGAGGTTTTTCCTGTTGTTATTCTGTCTCTCACAGCTACAATAAACCTACCATTAAAATTATGGACTGGTCATTTCTTCGTCAGAGGGCAAACAGGCAAATTTAGCAGGGGATCAAATACTTCCCCCCCACTGTATTTGTAGAACTGGGAAGGTGCTTTAGTTCTTCCTTGGGTAGAAAAAAAGGGAGGGTGCAGTGTTTTGCATTCCTGAAGCCAAGCAGAGTGACAGATGGTCAAAATAGCACAATTTTCCTCAAATGAGTAAGTTCAAGTAACAGTCATGCAATCACACAGCAAGAGCACTCCTGTGCATATGAAAAGCTGTACAGTGCAAACAGGCAAGCACGTGCAGGAAAGGGCAGCTGCAACTTGTAATCACTTGCACAACATTCCATCAGCCTTTCAAAGTTGCACATTCCTTCAGTCAAACCTTTCTTCTGCCAAGTGCTTAACTATGCAACCAGTCTCATTGCTCCCCTTAAACAGGTCTTGATTGATGGGGAGAAAACAGCTGCACAATGAGCAAATAACTGCAAAAGATAAAGTCTTTTATAAAAATATTATAATTATTCCACCTGCAAGCCATCTGGCACAAATTTGACTTGAGTCTGCTTCTCCCCAGAAGGACAGAACTTTATTCATATTCCAGTTCGCTTTAGAGAAAGAAACAGAGCAGCCCCTCAGCCTCAGCAAAGTAGTGTATTAACATAAAAGTTACAGTGAGAAAGTGCTCAGTACAAAGCCCATTTATGCCTTCATCTCAATCAACAGAAAGCATCTCTACAATTCTATGCTCTAAAAAGAACACATTGGCAAGGTGTTTTACAACACAGGTCACCCTATGAGAATAATAAAATGCACAACCTGACTAAAAAATGTAGTCCTAGGAAGCAATAGCTGCTGATTTCACTGGAACTACTTCCAAATAATGTGTTTCAGATCAAAGAATAAATGAGTTAAATTTGTATTACTAATGAACACATATTCCCCTTTGCTACACAAATGCTTTGCTTCCCTTAGGGATATCAGTTAAGCGCCAGAGCTTACAAAAAGATAATCTAACCCTGAAAAGTGTTTCAGCTGATGTATGATTGCAATGAGGAATCATCCATTAACCTGATGAGCTGGCTGTTTGACAGGTTATTCTTTAAGCCTCCTTATTTATTTGTGAGCTAGCTTTGTAAGAGTTAATTCAGCGCCTCAGCAACCCAGCCAGCCACTGAGCCTCTCCAGCCAGCAATGCTCTGCTGCTGGGCAGCTTCCTTCCTTTTCAGCACTGGACTGGAAATTACCCAAACAAGCAGAACCAAGCAGACTGCAAAGGTCACACCTGGCGTGTGGCCAGCTCCGAAACCGCACCCCCAATTGCCAGGTTCAGGGCAGCCTGTGTTTTCCTTCCTTTGTTTCTTTTTTCCTCCCCCAGCTGTTCCATTCATAGGCCCAAGCTCAGCAATCTGCCCTTCCCAGAAAAAGAGCCCCTTATTAAGCTGAGCTAACTCAAAGGGCCAGCACAGCACGTGCCGCTCCTTATCTGCACCATCTCAAGATCCTATTCCATGGTGCTTAGGCAACAAAAAAAGTAAATGGACCTAACTCCCATTGGCTCCCCTGCAGCAATTCAAACAGAAGTGCAAAGCAACAAAGACATTTTCCACCATGGCAGGTGTTGGTGTCAGATTCCGCCTGAAGCAAGCAGGAGCAGAAGAAAGAAAGGGGGGGGGGTTCCCAGTGAAGCTTAGACATGCAGGGGCAAAGAGAGCTGGATATGAGATTCTTAGTATTGCTGCTTGGGGTGGGGGGATACGAAGGGTCCCTTGTTGCTAGTGCAGCACCCAGTGAAAAAGGAAGAGACCAACCCAAATAAATGAGAGACGTTTCAGTTTTATACAAGCAACAGAAAGAATCTGGTTAGTAAATTGAGCATGACGCCATGTGAGCAACCTCTTACCTTTCTCAATTACTGTAATGAGATCTTTACATATTTTAATCTAAAGGGAAAGAACACAAAATCATGTAAATATGGGAACAGAGCACCTGCTGCTCTAATGACAGCCTTGTACACATTACTTACACAGTTATTAATGGGAAAAAACACAAGTTGTGTGAACTATACTTTCAGCGCCTATCATTTGGAAATGGAACTAATGAACATTAGCACTATTACTGAGTGAGAGGTAGGTGGTAAATTACTTCCACAGACAGATCCCACCACTGCTGGTTGAAAAACAATGAGGCAGAAAATTATGATAGGAGAAATTAAAAAAGCCATTCCCTTCCTTCACAATGTATGTATTATTTGCATATTCCTGTACCACATAAATTATATTACACACAAAAATCTTCCATCATTTGACACTAATCAATTTTACATCTTCAATCAGCTTGAGTCTTTGCCAGGCTCAAAGGAACTTCATGCTAAATACGGTAGTCTATTTATCAAACACAGACTTAACATTTCAAGGAAAAACTATACATAGAATCATTAGCTTTCCATTTTCATAAAATTCCAAAAACAGAGTAAAAAGTATTTTATGTACCAGCATACGCAGCCTTATTTATGTGCAAAATTGTTGCAATTCCCTAATTTTGTGCTTTCAAGGGTTAAGAATGTGTTTGATTGGTGAGATGCTGACTAGGCAATGGCAAATTCTGTTTGATTTCATTATATCCAGGATCCTCATCTTATTGGGCCACAGATCAACCAGTTAAAATTGGCAACCAGGGAGAAATACGGTAGCATTCAAAAAAGTCATATATTTCATCCACAAAGCTTTTGCTTAATCCAAATACTTGCCTCTAGAGATTTGTGATGGGATTTTTGCTCTCAACACAAACCAGGATGTAAAGATGAATAAGCCCATGGATCAGTTCATAACTGCTTTTTCCTAATATTGATTTTAATTTGTTTTAGAATACATGATTGTAAGATGCACCAAGTATATATTCTGTTGGAGCCAGAAGTTGGGGCATAAAGCAGGGGGAGGGGGTAAAAAAGGAAATAGAAAAGTAGGCAATAATAACAACAACAACAACACAAAAAGTAGCATAACCTCTTCCACAATATGTAAACTGATTGGGCAGCTGCCACCTGTAATTGCACTTAACTCTCTATAGAAAGGAGCTCCGTATTGAAAAACTAAGACACTGACTACTTTCTACACTCCACCTGCTGGAAGCACTTTGAGAAATTAAAAAAACAAACTAGTTTGTTTTTTTAATACCCCTCCCAACTGGCTGGGTTGCCCCAGCCACTCTGGGCGGCTTCCAACACATATAAAAACATAATAAAACATCAAACATTAATAGTAACAATCTGATCTAATATAAAAAGTCACAATAACTTTAAAATAAACAGCATATTAAACAATGCAACATTCAACAATCCATAAGAATCTAATAGTAAACAGTAAAATTAAGCATCACCAAATAATAATTAAACAGTTTACACTCCCCCCCTCCACTATGTTTTGGGGAATTTTCTGAGGGCAGGAGGTGCATGGGGGGAGGATAAGGAGGGGAAAACACCATTGCTGACAGGACTGGTTAGGTGAAACACAACCCAGATTTTTAATGTTTCTGTAAACTGTCCAAAGAACTTATGGGTATTGTTGGTATCCATCTGTCTCAAGAGACAATGGAGTGTGCCTCTGGGGGTGAAGTCAAAGTGACCTCCCTGGGGCGCAAGCCTGGGCAGTGTGTATGGAGGTCCTGGGCTGCCCAGGAAAGCAGAGCAATATGTTTGGCACCAGCTTGGCTGCTGAAATTGCCAGAAGGAGGCATACAAGGCACCACCCAAACATCTTAGGGACTCTACTCCCAATTTGTGTAGGGTTTACTCCTTAGCCTTTTCTTTTCCCAAAGATAGAATACAAAGCAGCAGAGGTTTAGGATCAGAGTTTCCCTTCTCCTAGATTTGGCTCCCTTCCCAGGTTGATGAGCCCCATCTGCCCCTCACTTCTCTCTACAGCATGTGCAGAAGCCACCTTCGTGAACGATGGACCCACTATTGGCCTTCTCCCCTCAATCCACTGGAGCCTGTCTTCACATGCAGGGTAAATCCCTAACTCATGGAGGGTTTGAGACCCATCAGCTACCCTCACTTGGTTTAGCCAGCCAGCCAGCCAGCCAGCCAAAGCTGTTTCCCAGGGTGTGGCTGCTGTCACATGCTGAAAAGCTTCTACCGGTAGGAACCACAGATGAGAGTGGAGTATAGGGTGGGGACTAAAGGTGGACAAACTACCCCAGAAGGAGCATGGAGTGTTCCCCACCAGAGGAACTACCCCTCGCCTAACACTCCATACACCCCTTCGATGGTATACAAATGGAATAAATAAACAAAATAATAAACACCCCTTCATTCCATGGCACAGGGACATAGATCATGCTATGGAATCATGGTACTAGAATGAATAAAGCATTAAGAAAAGTGCAGGGTTTTTATTGCCGGGAAAGACCCAAATACATTTTTTCCTCTCTGAGCAGCTGCTTCTTGGTCCTTTAGAAGTCATAATTCTGTTTGTAATCAGTCTGTTGCCATAGAAATGAATGTGATAACATACATCCAGCTTTATGGACCCCGAAGATGGATAAGAATTACCATGGGGAGGTGATAGTATCTGATTGAACTGAATCAATTGAACTGGAGGAAAACAACTTTGCCTTTTATCTGGTTAAGTAAATATATTTTCTCCACTGAACCACTGAATTTGCTCCTACATATAGAATAGGCAAAGAGTCTATTGTGTAGCTTTTTCAAAAGATGCAACCAATATATTACATCTGCAGCTAAATAATTTGGTTGTGGTTACTTTTGATAGGATATCCATAATACTCTGGCTTTGTTACATGGCGGAAAACATGACCCTGGAAGTATCAAGCAGTTGCAACAAAAATATTGGCTTGGATTGGTAGTCAAAGCAAAGATTGATGGCAGGATACGGTAGTTAATAGAGCAGATTTCTACCCCTTTCTTACTTTTTTTGTTTTTTTTCCTCCCCCCCCCCCACCGATACATAGAATAAGAACATGGGGTGGATTCCACAATGAAGCTTACTCCCCTCTCCTTCTCTCACACCTCCCGAAATAGTCTCAGGTGGGGGGTGTTCAGAGGAACCCACAGAACACTGTTGGGGAGGAGAGGGGTGGTTCCATCTGGCAAGCATATGAATACTCTGAAGACCAAACTGCCTGTGGGATGTCATAACTTCATGGGTGGAATTTAGTTTAGTCTGTCTTAAAAAGTTATGGGTGCCTTCAAACATCACACAATGGTCCTTCTCCCTCTTCACTCCTTGCAGCACCTCTTCCTTCCCCAATTCAGTTCCAGAAAGTTCCCCATGCCTCCTCTTACTTGCCTCTTCTCTAAACTAAAAAGACCCAAATGTTGCAACCTTATCTCAAAAGGGAGTCCCATGAACATTTTTGTTGTGCTTTTCCAACTCTACAATATCCTTTTTAAAGGGAGGTGACCAGAACCGAACACAGATTTGTATAATGGCAGCTTTATTTTCAATTCCTTCCTGAATGATCCCCAGCATGGGATTCACAATTTTCACAACACTGGATAGAGATCTTCATTTATTTAGTTATTTATGTGTGGTAAGATTTATACGCCCATACTTAAGTATGAATACTATCAGGGTTTGTTAACAAGAAAATAGTGATTTTTAAACACAGTAGACGTACACTTAGAATGTCAGTTAAAATCAATCTCAGTTAATTTCAGCTTTAAAAATGGAGCAAAAAAAGGTTTTTGCCTGTCACCAAACAGATACCAAAGTCGGCACCAATGAACCTTCTGGGTGGACTCCATAACCAAAGGGCCTTTTTTCTTGGTACCCCTGCTATCAGATATTAAATGGGTGGCAACTAGAAAAGGCTTTGGACAAAGATGTCACTGATCAGGCAGGCACATACAGAAGGAGCTGGTTCTGGAGGTACTCAGATTCTTATGTAGAATTGTGCTCAGGAACAGACTGGTAGCCAGTGAAGATTTTTCAAACCTGACTGAATGGGTTTCAAAGTTGTCCCCAGTTAGTGGTCTAGCAGCAGCATTCTGAACTAAGCAAAATTTCCAGAAAGTCTTCAAGGGCACCCTCATGTATAACACAGAGTAGTAATCTATTCTGGGTGTAGCTCAGCTACCTATGTACAGTGGCAGAGTGTGCCCCGCAGGCGCCTGGGGCAGGTGGGTGCGTGCTGCACCGTGGGGGCAGGAAACACCCCCGGGGCAACTGTGAAATTGGGTTCCCTCCATCTGAGGGGGATCCGGTGGGTGGGCCCTGTCCTGCGCTACTTTTGTGAGCAGTGCTGGGCTTGCAGGGCACCTGGTCTGCTGTGTCCCTCCAGCTGGAGGACGGCTGGAAGGGATGTGGCGGCTCAGATGTCCTGCGAGCCCAGCACTGCCCGCTTGTGGTGCCAGCGTGGGGCTGGCACGTGCCTGTTGTATCCTTCTTGGCCACCCGAGGGCGGCTGGGGGGACGTAGGAGTTTGGGCGCCCTGTGAGTCCTGCCCTGCACTGCTTTTGCGAGTGGTGCTGGGCTTTCAGGGCACCTGGGCTGCTGTGCTCGTCTTGGGTGCCCTCCAGCTGGAGGGCAGCTAAGAAGGACGCAGCGGCTCACAATGCTCTGCGCCCTTCCAAAAACTGTGCCCGGGGCAACGGCTCCCCCAGCCCTCCCCACGCTATGCCTCTGCACAGGAGAAGCCACATCTGGCAAACCAGACCAAGCTGCTGGGACTTTCTGCATTCTACTCTGGCATCCAGCAATAAAGCTGCAGTCCCAATCTGCCGATCTGCTCTTTCTGGGGGAATGCATCCCCTGACTAAAAACCACCATCAAATCTAAGTCAGGTATCTTGTTTGGACTTAACTTCAATTTATTGCCCATCATCTTGCTTAACACTGATCCCAGGTACTTCTAAAACCTCACGAGAATAAGGAAAAATGAGAAGTAAGCAAATGGAAAAGCTCTTGCACATGTGGTAACTCCTTGCGCAAATATAGTACCTGCCTACCACTATCTCAACATTTGCATGGGGTACTTGAAGCCCCACTCTAAGCATAAAACTTAGAATCCTTCTCTATGATATAATCCTAATGGAGAGATGGGATTTATTACTAGACCCCGCTGCAAATTTTGAGATAACACACTTGCATGAGAAGACTGCACCATGCCATAAACAGCACATTTGAGTTGGCACATTGGCTGCTTGCAGGGATGGGGGAGAAATTTGATTCAGTTTACATTTAAAACTGAGTTTTTCAAATTTATACTTTCCAAAACAATATGAGAACCAAAGCACACCTATCCTTCAACATCCACACTTATCTAAATTTTGTGATGCAGTTTTCCAACCAATGTTTATAAAAATGCATATAAAAGGATGAGATGTGCATAAAAATAAAAATGCATAATATTTAATTATTTTGGCTCCATGGAGAATTGCTCTTACAGAATAAAGACTGAGTGTTGTGACCTCTGCTTTTCTGGATGGCCAGTAGAGGGAACTGCCCTTGGAACAGTGTTTCTGCGTATTTTGTAAAACAGCTATAGAGGATGTTGTTCACATTATTACCTTTATATAAGGTTCCCCATGAAAACTATTTGAGTTTAGCCACAGAAAGAATTTTGCTACATCATGCGAGTTTCTGTGTTTTTTGCTGTTAGACAAGGAAAATTATGTTCCCTTGTGTTTCTCTATTTGTGTTGGTAGAAATTAAGAGCCAGATTTGTGGCACAATTCTGAATGTCTTTTTACTACTACTACTACTACTACTACTACTACTACTACTACTACTGAAAATAGCATAAAATGCATTATATAGTAGAAATTGCTTGCAAAAATGTGCACACTACTCAAAAATGCACACAAAAATGTGTTTGTTAGGAGAAATTCTCATGAAAATGGTGTAATTCTCATGAGGATTAAAAATAAATAAACTGCAAATTGCTGCAGAAATGTGAACTGAATTTAATGATGGAAAAATGAGAAACAGGGAGAATGAAATTAATGCTTAGCTTCTTGTGTAAGAATATACCTTCCAGCTTTAGGAAGACCTGATCCTTCAAGCATTTAACTCTAAGCTCTTTTCACAAGGTAACCTCCATGCATAGGCTAAATCCAGGTGAGCCAATGCGGTGCCATCCCTGCTGGCTAGGGCTGATGGGAGCTGGTGTCCAACAACGTCCGAAGGGCATCATGTTGGCTACATGTAGAACTAAATGCATGAGCTCTAAAAAGTGGAACTTGCACAAGCACAACTGCCTATGGTAGAGACTATGCATACACAGACTTCCTTTCAGATGCCATGGCATCCAACATCAGGAGCAGGGCCAGTGGGCACATTATCACTCCCCATCAACATGCTTAGTTTATACAAAGAGCTGATCTTGGGAAACAAGTGCTTGTGAATGTATTGTAGTACAGGCAGCCCCTCCCCCCCTTTACATGGGGATTTACGTTCTGAGGCACAGCGGGGCGGCGAAATTGTTTGTAATTCTAAAAGCCAGAAAGCACCTCATTCTGCCCCACCCCACCCTTTTAGTGATGTTTCAGTGACCTCTTTATGACATTTCCAGGTAACTTCCAGGTTTGGCACAATGTACATGGTCACACACACACACACACACACACGTGTAAACGAGGGGCTGCCTGTATTATATGTTTTATTCACGTAATATTATGCTTGCATTTTTTTAGAATTTGGTTTTCTGTATCATTCAGTAGGTGAATTACTGGGTGGTGGAGGGGAAGACAGACCCATTATCTATTGATACGGAAGCCGTGGGGCACAAATTGCCTACTTTGGAGGAGTCAGAAGATGAAATTGTGTTTTTCATTAAGGGCCTCCTTACCTTTCCCCATAATTTGAGCGTTGTTTGGTAGCAATCCACAAAGCAGCAGCAGGGAAGCCTCCAGAATATCACTATTTTTCAGGTCAGATTCAAGCATATATTTCTGCATCTAAAGTGGATTAAATAATTATGTTGCCCTAACTCAATAAATCAACTATTAAACAAAATCTGGATTTTTTTGCAGTTTGGAAAGTGATGGAGAAATGTGTTAAAAAGTGTGGGCTGAACAAATGACATAGGAATACCTGTACACACATCAAATCAGGATAAAGGCAGGACAAATGCTCATTGTAGTATAACTGAGCCATATAGAAATCAGAATGAATGCTGAATAACCTCTACATAAGCTTTGTGCTAGTGAATCAGGATGAATGCTTAATACTGTAAATAGGTTGTCTGGAAGGGCAACAAATGTATCATCTTTGAAAATTCCTTATAGTATCTATTTCTAATCTGTACTCTTTTAAGTTTTTATTGGTTCTAAAAATTTTTAAAATCAAATTGTGCTGTGTATTTGTTCTAGTTCTGTTGTTTTTACGAGCTTAAAGCTGAAATAAAGTGATTGATATCATCCAAAACCAGCAGTCACTATTGCACCTAGCCTACAAGCCTGAGCAGCCATTTTGTTAGGAGAAAGTTTATTTAGATTTATAAACTGTGCTGTGCAAAAACACTATCAAATTATTCAGTCAGCTTGAAGCTGCATGAGCTAAATTAACACCTGCCTGGTTAAGAGTATAGCTGAGAGAAGGGGGAAAAACTTAGAATTTAAATTAATTACAAACTCCAACAACAATATTTAGAAACAGCTATATTCCTTTAAAACAAATGTTTGCCATGCTATAATTAAGTACAAAGAATAGAGCTAATTAAGTATCCAAAGAATAGAGCTAATTATTATGTAGGATATACTTAAATAAGTTTGTTTTGCTTTAATGTATTAGAAATAGGGGAATAAATCTTTTATTATGTTAAGCAAAAACAACCTAGCAGTCTGGACAATCAAATTTGCATTTAACATAAGTCTTCATGAACGTTGTATGTGATATCCATAGATCCACAGAACAGCTATGCTATTCAATTATGCTGTAAACAGATTATTTATCAGCAAATTACAGTGAATTCCACAGTTTCTTCTTAAGTTTGGTGGCAGCAGTCAGAGCGTGTATCTTGCTTCTGCAACTGGCAAAAGTGTTGCATTAGCTTTATTTTTTCTGAGCATTATTCTTTATTTTTCAAATCATTAGCATGCACGTGAATGACCTCATGATGAACAGATGCACTTGGATATGACTGTGATTAGATCAGTCCTCTCAGCAGTGAAGTGTGCCCATTTCAGTTAACCCTCTGAAGGACCAACTACAATTTACATATTTAAAATGTGTTTTTGGATATGGATTTTCAGATGCCACATAACTTTGGCAAATGCATTTTAGGTTAAAATGTTCAATTATGTAGCTCTGCATCAAGTTATTTCAGGAGTAGCCAACGTCGTGCCTTCCCGTGCTATATTGTTATCCCTTCACCCTAAGGTTCCAGGGCAGGTTACAACAATGTGAAATACAATATTTAAAACAGTATACAGCAACTTACAATCACAAAAATAGTGTAGATTCTAAAAAAAATACACCTCAGGTGCCAAAGGCTGGCTTAAAGAGGTGTATCTTTGGCATTCACCAAAAACAGTATAGTGAAGTTGCCAGACACGGCTGAGGAGAGGGAGTTCCACTTCCGAGGGCAACCAGAGAATGCCCTCTTCCCTGAGCTTCTGAAGGCAGTGGAACTACGAAGAGGGCCTCCTCTGCTGATCTTAAGACCGGAGAGGGTCTGTAGGAAAGGATATTTTTCAGATATTTGAGGCCTCAGACTTGGAGTTTTAAACATGAACATGAGCACCTTGAATTAGGCCCTGAAACAAACTGGAAACCATTGCTGTTGTTTTAAAACATGGTTCATATGTTATCTAAACCCAGCCAGTATTCTGGTGGCTGCATTTTGGACCTATTCATTTTCAAGGGCAGCCCCACATACAGCGCACTGCAAAAATCCAATCTAACCGGAGCATGGAGCGCAGCGGCAAAGTCATTCCTGTCCAAAAGGGGCTACAGATGGCAAACCTGATGTAGCTGGAAAAAGGCACTCCTAGCCATTGAGGCCACCTGAGCCTCCAGGAGCATCTATATCCAGAACAGGCTGTCCCACCATCTTGCAGACAAGAGAACTCAGAAAACAGAACCCCCGTGTCTTTTCAGCATTCAGCTTCAATTTATTGGCCGATATGCAGCCCATCGCCTGATCCAAACACCAGCCTAACACCTCAACCAATTCTCCCAATTCAGATAGAAGAGAGATATGGAGTCTGGTGTCATCTGCATCTTGACAACACTTCAATCTAGATTACAATCCAGATATTGTTGGATTACATTCAGCATCCCTGACAATTGGACATACTTAGATAACAAACTCCATCAATTCCAGCTAACAACATCTGGTTACTGTTGAGTTATTTGAACTTTTATGGAACATTGTTTCTGGTTACTAAGGCTTGCCACAACTACACAATTATGCATGTGTGTATTAGCTGTTATAGTACAAATACTGTTTTTTACTATGGGAGCTAAACCCAATGGGCTGGGCAGAATAGAGTGGTACCATTAATGCCATTGATGTAGTCTAGAACTGCATTATCCTTTTTAGTATTCCCTTTGCACTGCTCTGCTAACTAATATTTAGCATATAGTCGACTAACTGGGTCAAATATAAAAACACTAGAATCATAGAGAAACTTTTATGCATCTTCTACATAATACATGTGCATTTTAAGTTATCCTCATGTTTTCTGACGCAAGTGGGTTCCACCATGCTGTTTACATACATATTTAGCCAGTGGCGGAGTCTTTCCAAACACCACCCAGGGCCGGGGGCGGGGCATGCCCCAAGGGGGCGGGGTGCAGAAGGAGCCAGCTGCGGCTCGCCTCGCATTCTCACTTGAGCTCCCACAGCCTCTTGTCCCCCTCCCAGGCTTGACTCGGGCGATGGAGGAGCTGCAGCTAGGAGCATTGTGCCCACGGCCTCTTTCCGCCCCTCAGGTCAGGCTGGGCACATTGTATTTAGCCCACCAAGCACTGAACACTCTTACAAAGTAAAGTTAAATGAAGGCACACATATGGATTAGAACTTTATAGGATTAAATTTAACTGCTCAACTGAATTTCTTCATTATACTTTCAGAACTTGGATTCAGAAAAAAAAGTTTATGACTTCTGTTATAAAATAGCTTCTTATCTAGATGCAGCTAAATTTCTGAACACCCCCTTTTTAATACTCTACTGCCCTAGAAACCCTGAGATTTAGGATCTGGTTATGATTTAGGATCTGCGTATCTAAACGATCCTCTAATGCCATAGGAATCTGCCTGACTATTGAAGTCATTGTCAATCCTGTGTTCTCCAACTCTGCCTTTGGAGATGAGAAATGGCAACTGGGGAAACTGGCCTTTTCAGTGGTGCATCCCATTTCTGGAATTTGTTCCCTAACAAGGTCCATGCAGAGCCAAATCCTTATGTGTTTCTGGTGCCAGACTTCTAATCTTCTTTAAATCTGTTTAATGCTGCTGCCTTGTGCTGCTATTTTAGTTATCTTTTTATAACATTGTTGCACTTTGAATTATTTTAAAATATAAATTGCAAGTTGTTGCAAAGTTTTGATTTGGTGGGATATTAAACATTTACGGCTTTTTAAAAAGTTAAATGCACAAAAATAGACAGTAGTAGTGCTGGATCAATGATTTTCTAACTAGTGTAGGCAGTTGAGCCTCACTCCATAAGGACCAGCTACTTAAACCTCAGAATGGCAAAAGGGAATTATACAAAACACACAGGTGTGTTATTTAACATCTTGTATTAATCTGAAGCAGGATGAAAGACTGGTTCTTAGTTCACTGACCCCAATGAATCTACTTTTATTATTTCACAATGTCCAATACATACTAGAATTACACAAAGGTAGCTATGATAAGTAAATTAAAGTAGGTGATTTTTTTTAAAAAAAAATCAGAGCTTTCTGTTTTTCAATTGCGTAACCAGCTAAATTTCTTGATAATATCCAAATTATTATAAGAATTATACTTTTATGCAACAAATGACACAATTTTGTCTCAAGAGTATTTGTGTGTGTGGTTTATTTCATAGCTGCTCCACATTTTTAATAAAGAAAATATTAATCAAAGCTTTACTTATAAGCTTTTCTAATGTTGTTTAGTATTCCAGTTCAACAAAGATCAATAGAGGCCATTCCTGTCTCTTGACGCCTCTCCAGGAAGCAGAGGTGTGATTATGTAAATAGCCCGGGTTCCTCTTTGCTTCTGCCAGCTTGCTTATCTCCAAAGCCTTCTGCCTGCTGCTATTGGCGACCAGTACAAGTGCACGCAAATACCTCTTATCTCTTAACAAAGCTCGAAAAGCTCAAGGACTGAAGCCAGTAATGTTAAACAGTGATGCGTGTCTGATTCTATTTGTCAAGTGATTCATTTCAGTAAATTTAATTTCTGTTATATTTCTTAGTTCAGATATAAAGATCAGTTAGAATGAGAGAAAGAAAACAGACATGCAGAACATTCACCAGGGTTTGAGATAATCCATCAACAATCCAATGCAGCATCATAATATAATTAGAAAGAGTCAGTTTCACAAAATGGGTATAAACAGGGAATAAAGGAATTTATGTTTAGAAATCCATCTGGTTAACCTCATGTTCTCCTTGTACACGAGAGCAATGGATTATGAAATGAACCCTCAAAACAAAAGGTTTCTTTAAAAAGCACACATGTAAATATAATTGAAATAAACTCATTTAACTAACTTTGAAAGCTTTGTGATGCGTAGAATGCACACATACTGGCACTATGATTGTCTGACAAAACACTGCCCTTACACCCCACCCCCACCAGTGTTAATCCTTGGTCCAGCATTGCAGAAGCATAATCCCCATTTAGCATTAGTAGCAATGGCTTCTACTGTGAGGAACTATTTTTCGATTAGTATGCACTGATTCACGAATAGCTTTTCCACAACATATTCTCAGCTCAGCAAGAAGCCCACACTCCTGAATGAACCAGAACACATTAGTGAGAGAAAGTTCATTAACCTTGCTAGATTCAGGGGTTAACAGGATAGCTGAAGAAAGGAACTGAGTGAACAGCTCTGATGGAAAACAAATTAAAATGAATGTCATCATTTCTTTTGATATTCATTAGCTAATTCAGAGGGAGAAAGCTCTTCTTAAATTTGCAACCATTTATCAGTGAAAAGCAGGTGTACATCTGCTGCTCAAGTGCTTCTCAGCGGTTAAAATAATAATAAAAACAACAACATGATGAGACTTACCACATCCACTAAGGGAGTAACTGGGAGAGGGAGAGAAGACCTGAGCAGCAAAATCCTCAAATGTCATGGCTTCTTTGTGGTTGTGGATTATTGCTTCAAGATACAGAGCTCTTTCCTCATAACTGTTGGAAGCAGGTTAAGGAAATGCATACTCTTACAGATACAAAGCCAAACAAACTTATATTCAACCTATGCATTTTCCAAATAAAATCAAGCCACAGTTGTCAGAGTTTTGACAAAGCTATAAGATTCTAAGGACTTCAATAAAATGTATTTCTCAAAAAAAAAAAACCCAAACATTTTTCTGACAGCTTAATATAAGCACTATATGAATGTAGTATTTTTTCATTAAAAAGGCTGATTGACAAAATAAATTTGAGACCTTTATAAATGAGAAATGAAAAAAATTATGTAACCATGAGGAAAATTGCCATAGCCAATAAACTCAACAGAAGCCCCCCATATATTTTTCCTATATAATAGATAATTTTTTTCAAAATGTAAATATATTTAAACTTGAGCTACAGATTATAGGAAAGAAAAGGATGAGAAAAATTAAAGTATGAAAACACCTATTATTCATAAGAATATTGAAGTATACTAAAGTATAATAAAGTCATATTTAAAGCTTTTTCAGAAAATTCATTTGATGCATCTGAAATTTCTTATTTCTTGATGGATTCAATTCTTCTTTAAAAAAAAAAGTAGAGCGTGTATACACTTCAGTCTTAATTATGCTGACAACAAAGCATCTAAAACCAACAGTATTGCCTTTTAATTAAAACGCGGCAACCTGGAACACACACCATTCAAATGCATAATCAAAAACCAGTCACCAATAAAACTTACAAGCGTAACAAGCTGAAGCAACTTTCCAGCTGTCTTAATAGGACCCCTGCTTGTGATAGCTTTTCGAAGAGGGGAGAGCAAATCACTCTCTTTGTGTGCAGCTTCTGTTTTCTTTGAAGGTGAATCATGCACTTCAAACAACAGGGTAACATTTTGAGAAAAAAATCTACAACAGATTGAAGTATCTCACATACAACTTTGTGAATTAAACACTCAAACAGCCAGTATGAAATGCCATTCCCTGTCACTCAGTTTAAAAACAAGTTTCCAGAGTTTCCTAGTATTTTTAAATATGAGAAAAGAGCTTAGTTTTATGTGACTCCTATCATCTGAACTGAAAAGTGTCATTATCATTAATGTAGCACACTGAATGTAAGGCTTAACAAAGCGATAATACATTGTTTGAAAGGTATGTCCTTGAGGACAATCACAGCAGTCCTTTTCAGTTATACAGTGTGGTATCCAAGTTAACTGATCACCACATTAAGGAACCTGACATGGAAGGGTCCCAAAGTGAAAACATATTTAAAATAACTTTGTGTCTTTAGGAATGAAAGTGAGCCTGATATTTTGCAAAATGTACCTGATGGCATTTTTATTTGCTTTCTGCTTTCCCAAACCCATTCCAGCCAGTACAAGCATTAGCCTCAGTGTATTTGGGGTTGCTTCACTGTTATAGGCTGAACTCCTGGTGACTCTTGTTAATGAATAGGCTCCCAAACTTCCTATGAGAGGAGGCACACGCCTAGCACCTATTCTAAAGGGACTGACTGATGCCATTCACATCTCATTATGAACATGCTTATTCTGCACAGCACTTGGCTGTTGCCAGGGCTCTCTATTCCACACTGACACAGCAAGCCGCTGGTCCTGAACAGCAGGATGTTAGGCCTGAGTGGCCGTCTGGTGCACAGACTTTCTGTCACTAAGCTGGCACGTGCTGGCGCAGCAGGAGAAGACCAAGGCGTGACAAATTACTGGAAGAGCTAAGCTAAACTTATGGCTGAAAACCACCTGAGCCTGTGGACCTCTGTGGACCTGCCATCCACTCTCAATTCCTCTTTGGCCCTTGTAGTATGCAGTCTGCTCATGGGCTCAGTTCAACGGAGGCAGATAAACTGGAAATTCTTTTCATGCTGCGCCTAATAAAATCCTATGAAAAAGACTTCATATCCAGCATAATAAATGGAGGAGATGCTCATGTATAATTTAAACACTGCACCCTAAGGCAGCAAGACTAGCAAATTAATTCAAGTTGTAATAAAATTAATAATGTTAAAGCATATAAAAATGTTCATGAGTAAAAAAATGATGAGCAACTGCATCCCTTCCTGACAATATTTGGAAATCAACAAATTTGCTGAATACCTAGATATTTGCATACATTGATCAGTTTCTTTTACCATAAAGCAGAGAGATTTTCCAATTAAAAAGCAATTTGAATAAAGCCTTCCTGCACACTCACAAGGTAGGGAGCAACATGCAACAGCAGCGCTCCCCAATTCCTCTTATTCCCCCTTTCTTTAACATGTTAATGTTTTATCCTGGTTTCTGACCATTATGTGCCAGATAACTAGTCTTGTAGACATTTAGTAACTAAGAACACAGATAGTTTTATAGTGTTTTCTGTAACAGAGAGACAAACTAAGGTCTACTCTTTGCTAACTTTATTGATAATCATCACCCAATGAATATTACCCATGGTACTCACAGCAGTACTTTTTTTAGGTGGGGTGATGTCTGCTGGAATAAGAATTGCAACTATTTCCCCCACTAAGCCACATGATGCCTAGAGGCACCCTTGTGATGAAGAATACATTATTTTTTTACAGATTAGTGAGGAGAAAGTGAGACAAGGGTAATGGAAAGAGGAGAAAGTCATGCTGTGTGGGATAACACGAACTTTAGTCTACGCTCCAAATACCTGCCATTTAGCTATGAATACTGGAATTAACAAATCTGTTTAACACAGGTAGTTTAAATACGTGATTGCAGTCACAAACTTCACAAAAGTATGGTGGTTATATGAAAGGCAGAAAACTCAAAGAAGAATGATACCTTAACAGATAACACAATAGCTTAATAACAACGCAAGAAGTAATGACTTGCTCTCCTTGTACCACATAATCATTCTGCAGTTCACATACAGGAAAAATAAGATGGTTCTGCAATAGTTTTAGATTTGTCTTCTTTAGTTGTTTAATATTTTTTCTAAGAAACTTCCAACACAATCACTCTTTAGCTGCAACTTTAGATAACTTATCTGAAATAGGAAATTAAGAATGAGTTTGAGGGGTAAAGGTCACTCCCCCCAAATTCCGCCCCTGCTCCATTCACACTTTCAGGTTTGGGTCAAAGTATATTAATGTCCTATATAGGTAAAGGTAAAGGTAAAGGTACCCCAGACCATTAGGTCCAGTCGCAGACGACTCTGGGGTTGTGGCATTCATCTCACTTTACTGGCCGAGGGAGCCGGCATACAGCTTCCGGGTCATGTGGCCAGCATGACTAAGCCGCTTCTGGCGAACCAGAGCAGTGCATGGAAACGTCATTTACCTTCCCACTGGAGCGGTACCTATTTATCTACTTGCACTTGAAGTGCTTTTGAACTGCTAGGTTGGCAGGAGCAGGGACCAAGCAACGGGAGCTCACCCCGTCGCGGGGATTCGAACCACCGACCTTCTGATTGGCAAGCCCTAGGCTCTGTGGTTTAGACCACAGCACCACCCGTGTCCCTAATGTCCTATATAGCATGCATTAAATTATTATTCTATGAGTTCCACTCCTCTATATTCAAAGCAACCTACTGAATCAGTAGAGTGAGAGATCTAATCACTGATATCCCGTATCATATCTTGTTTGGTCATCAGATGGAGATCTTTGGGCGAGTGAAAGGGTGGGCAAAGATGTTTATTAGCAATAATTTAATGTCCTAGCATGCATTAAATTAAATTAAATTGAACTAAACCTTAACTGAACATGGAGGTGTGCTGCTGTACACATAGCCTTACCAGATACTTCAAAGATGACTATATTTCACTTCTGGCACCTCTCTTGAACAGTTTGTCCACTTGCATGATGGTCTATTTTGAAATACAAGAGAGGCCACATTACAGTAAAGCTTCCTCAACCAAGGGGAAACAATATATACAGTCGTACCTTGGAAGTCAAACGTTTTGCGAGTCAAATGTTTTGGCTCCCGAACGCCGCAAACCCAGAAGTGAGTGTTCTGGTTTGTCAACGTGCTTTGGAACCCGAACGTCCAACACGGCTTACAAGGCTTCTGATTGGCTGCAGGAGTTTCCTGCAGCCAATCGGTAACCGCACCTTGGTTTCTGAACATTTTGGAAGTCGAACAGACTTCCGGAATGGATTCCGTTTGACTTCTGAGGTACAACTGTAGCTGCAATTGGGGACAGAAGTGAAGTCCTATTGCTTCGGTTATATAACAAGAGTAAAAAGGGAGCAGGTGGTGCTGAGGTCTAAACCACTGAGCCACTTGGGCTTGCAGATCAGAAGGTCGGCAGTTTGAGTCCATGCAACGGGGTGAGCTCCCCTTGCTCTGTCCCAGCTCCTGCCAACTTAGCAGTTCGAAAGCACACCAGCACAAGTAGATAAATAGGTACCGCTGTGGTGGGAAGGTAAACAGCATTTCCGTGTGCTCTGGCACTCATCATGGTGTTCCATTGCGCCAGAAGTGGTTGAGTCATGCTGGCCACATGACCCGGAAAACTGTCTGCAGACAAATGCCGGCTCCCTCTGCTTGAAAAGCAAGATGAGCGCCGCAACCCCATAGTCAAGTTTGACTGGACTTACCCGTCCACTTTGTGGTAGGATGGAAGGACAAAGACCCACAGAGGCCATAGGTACAAATCTCTATTTGTATAAAATACATGTAGTCCAACAATTTATGGAGTTGCCCCAAACAGTCTATGAGTGTGAAAAAGAGAAGATTGGAATCTGTAATGCTCCTATGATATACCCTCAATAAATATAATACTGTAGTTAAGTAGCCGATGGGGAGAGGTGCTCTTGAAAAAGCCGAGAATCACAAATCACTTGCCTGTTCTGCTGTCACACAAGCCTCCTGAAAAAAGCACTTGTGTATATACACCCTCTAAATCTGAAGGGGGAATTTCTTATGATGGTATTAATATCTCATAAACAACAGCTTGTTAAATTAAGCTTTGCTAAGATGCAACGGGAATTAATGAGTTTTCCAACACATAAGGCATATCAAGTGAGATCTTAATGTGACCTACAGTTTTCAATTAGGTAGCATGATTGTGAAGTCTGCCATGGTAACTTCCCAGATATACAAGTACTAAGGGGGCTTTGGCACCTGTAATCTTTGCCTATGTGCAAAGCAGGTATCGATTCTCATGCAAGGCTGAAAGGATCCCATTGTCAGAAAAAGGCTGCATGCGACTTCATTTCAAAGGTCCAGAATTAAAGCAAACTGAACAGAAATCAGTGCATGTACAGCTACTGCTGGTCATGTTCTGCAATTATATAGTTTGTTATTTAATAACCTGCTAGATGATAATTGAATGATAATGAACACATATAACAGAAACCAAACCTTACACCTTTCACTTTTATTTTTTAAACAGCCTTGCTGAAATACATATTTTTCAAAATTTGCTAGCAAGTTAATGACCTTTCTAACAAGTTGATTATGTTTCATGCAGTTGCTTATTTGTCATTTGGAAGCATTACCAATATATTTTTCTTGACAGACTCCCAAGAAGAAAATATACTCCTCTATCTCAAAATAACTGGGGTGCGGGTGGCGCTGTGGTCTAAACCACAGTCTAGGGCTTCCTGATCAGAAGGTCGGCGGTTCGAATCCCCGCGATGGGGTGAGCTTCTGTTGCTCGGTCCCAGCTCCTGCCAACCTAGCAGTTTGAAAGCACGTCAACGTGCAAGTAGATAAATAGGTACTGCTCCGGCGGGAAGGTAAATGGCATTTCCATGAACTGCTCTGGTTCGTCAGAAGCAGCTTTGTCATGCTGGCCACATGACCCGGAAGCTGTACGCTGGCTCCCTCGGCCAGTAAAGTGAGATGAGTGCTGCAACCCCAGAGTCGTCCGCGACTGGATCTAACGGTCAGGGGTCCCTTTACCTTTTTATCCCAAAATACATCACTTGATTTTTAAAGGTGAACAAAACTGCTTTGTGGGCCAGAAAGGGTCAATGGACTCACCATCTGTGAACTAGACAGTAACCAATTCAGGTTCGAAATCAAAGATACCTTTTAACCATTAGAAGGGTAAATATAAGAATGCCACTAGGTTAAAGCCAGTTGGAGAAATTTGAGAGACCCTTGATTTTATACTTGGGTGCCACTGTTGTGTCTCACTGTGAGTTGCAACCTCCTACTTCTCGTTTTTAAATACAGTGGAACCCTGGGTTACGCACGCTGCAGCATGCATACATTCGGGATATGCACCGCGGCAACCCGGAAGTCCTTCCCGGAGCGCGTGCGATGCGCGGGTGTGCAGAAGCGTTCTGCGCAGTTCGCGCATGCGCAGAAGTGAAAAGACTGCGAATTTCTGGGTTTTTTCTTTTTTGTGCGTTCGTGTTACGCACGCCCGTGTTAGCACCGTGACGTGGAACGGATCGCGTGCGTAACCCAGGGTTCCACTGCATTTGACTGATCATATCTGGGACCATGAAGGAATGTGCTCCCAGCTCAATCAACCTTGAGATTTTCTCTTCACCAGCAATAGCAGCAGAAAGCCTATATGTCAGTCCTAACCTATTAGCAATTACACAAATTCCCACCACCCTTCTGAGTAATACCCCTCCCCACCCTCTCACTATATATAAGGGTCTGGTGACTTCTGTTTCAGTGTATCTGAAGAAGTGTGCATGCACACGAAAGCTCATACCAAGAACAAACTTAGTTGGTCTCTAAGGTGCTACTGGAAGGAATTTTTCTATTTTGTTTTGACAAATATAAGTATTGATGTAATGCGGTGTGTGAGATACTTATGGTTTCTAGACTGCTACCTAAAAATAAAACAGAAGTAAATGCAGAAGTTCGTCAACACAACCTCGGAACACTTGGCTCACCTATCTAAGCCATTTGGAGCTACTGATCTGTTCATGTTACAGGTAGGTAGCCGTGTTGGTCTGCCGTAGTAAAAAAAAAATAAAAAAAAAAATTCTTCCAGTAGCACCTTAGAGACCAACTAAGTTTGTTCTTGGTATGAGCTTTCGTGTGCATGCACACTTCTTAGCTCATACCAAGAACAAACTTAGTTGGTCTCTAAGGTACTACTGGAAGGATTTTTTTTTTAATCTGTTCATGTTCTGTATAGCTTTTTCTGTTGTAATGTTGCTTTCTTTTACATTGCCTGGCTTGCATGGCTCACCAAGCTAAACCATGACTTAGTGTGGGTTTCTCCTGGGGCCTGTGCATTTGTATTAAGCCATGGTTTGGTTTGCCTTAGCATGACATGTGAACAAGGCTGCTGCATCAACCAATGTAAACTAGATGTTCAGGGACAGAGTTACTGGTATACTAAACTGAGACACTGACTGAAGACAAGAATCACTTTTAGGGGGGAAGTCCTCAGCTTCTAGTCTCCTAGCCATACTGTGAACCCATGCTGTTTATGCCACAGTAACAATCAGAAAGGCCTAACAGAACACCTGGTCCTCTCTGAGTCTGTGTCTTTTTTTGGCAGCTAACTGCAAAATTTTCCTACCAGGTGGTTACACTTCAATTACACTAGCTAGTCTTTCTAAAGTTAACAAGAACCCCATGAACATCTTTTATGCATTAAAACACAGTATGAATTTTGTTAATTGTTGCTTACTTTTATTTTATTTAACTCATTTAAATTAAAATATTTCTTGATTGTAGCAGACATATATGTAGATAAAAATATAATCTGCACTGTTTCCACAATGATTTGATCCAACATGTTATGAACTCAAAATATTAAAAACATTTCCTATTCTAATTTCTTATTTGCATTTGATTAAGCTCTCAACACATTTTATTTATTTGTAAAATAGATATCCCACCGCTTGTGACAAGCAATCACATTCAAACAAAACAATATAAATCGGCACAGTAAGCTCAGTCAGCAAAATAATAAATTTTACACTCGTGGAATCTCCTCCTGTCCCTATAATAAAAATGAGTGGCTTTGTATCTACTCACATCCCCATCAAAGGACTGGAGGAATATATTGATTTTCAGCTGGTGCCATGGGAGCCAGCTCCTAGGGGCCAAATATGAGAGGAGGCCAGCTCCCCTCAGTTGATGGGCATTGCCATTCAAATGCTGTGTGCACCACACCACGTGAACAATTATGTGAGGCAGGGCTTACCTGGCCCCCCAGTATTATATTCAAGTTGGCTCCCTAGGCTGGTGCTGAAAACTACAGTGCCCACACCAGCTGCACTTCAAGGGTGGAAGTACCTTCCACAGTTAGGGTGTCACCACTAAGAAGACTTTGGACTGCTGTTAGGGTTGAAGCAACATAAAGGGCCTGCCAACACACCTTAACACCAGGGCAGGACAATGCCAAGAGAGGCACTTCTTCAGATAACTGGATCCTAATTCATTCAGGGCTTTGTACAAAAGCACTAAAACCTTGAATTGAGCTCAGCAACATGTAGTCAGCCAATGCAAACTCTTCAGGACTATGGTTCCAAGCAGCTGAACCAGCCAACAATTTGGCAGATGCATTTTGCAGCAGCTGCAGCCTCTAAGCAATAAGAACCAAAGAAAAGTCCTGCTGGAATAGGTCAGTGGCCCAACCAGATGCCTATGGGAAGCACACAAGCAGGGCATGATCCAACAACTGCATGGCCTCACCTAGCTCAGAAGAGAGGAAGGAATAAAGGTGGGGGTCATCCACATGCTGATGACGCTGCAATCAAATCCCCTAATCAACATGTCCAGTGGCTTCATATACTGGGGAACAAGATGGAGCACTCAGGGCCCCACAGCATAGGTGCCATGCAGGTGAACTGCAGGACCTCCCTGGATAGGGTCCCACAGGTAGGACTGGAGCTATCATATCACTGCATTTACAGGTTCCAACCCCTGGAGGAGGATATCATGGTAAATGGCATCAAAAACTGCTGAGAGAGCAAGGAAAATTTACAACCTTGCCCTGTCCTCCTGATATTGGTTAACCAGACCAACCAAAACTGGGCCTGAAATGGATATACATAATCTGCTTCTTCCAAGGAAGTCTGAAGCTCAATGGCTACCACCTCAAGTAAGGTAAAGGTAAAGGGACCCCTGACCGTTAGGTCCAGTCGTGGACGACTCTGGGGTTGCGGCGCTCATCTCGCATTATTGGCCGAGGGAGCCAGCGTACAGCTTCTAGCACCACACTAAACCTATGTGGTGACCAAGCACCCAGTGAAGGGTGCTAGGAGAGCGCTCACACCCAGGTTTTAACCTTTTGATAAATCCATCATAACATCCTTCTGGACCGTCTAGAGGAGCTAGGAGCACTGGTGGCTGGTGGCTGGTAGCGGCCGCCAAGACCATATAACACTGGTCCTGAAAGACCTACATTGGCTCCCAGTACGTTTCTGAGCACAATTCAAAGTGTTGGTGCTGACTTTTAAAACCCTAAACAGCCTCGGCCCAGTATACCTGAAGGAGCGTCTCCACCCCCATCGTTCTGCCCGGACACTGAGGTCCAGTGTCGAGGGCCTTCTGGTGGTTCCCTCACTGCAAGAAGCAAAGCTACAGGGAAAACAGGCAGAGGGCCTTCTCAGTAGTGGCGCCCGCCCTGTGGAACACCCTCCCACCAGATGTCAAAGAGAAAAACAACTACCTGACATTTAGAAGACATCTGAAGGCAGCCCTGTTTAGGGAAGTTTTTAACGTGTGACATTTTAATGTATTTTTAATCTTTGCTGGAAGCCGCCCAGAGTGGCTGGAGAAACCTAGCCAGATGGGTGGGGTACAAATAATAAAATGTTGTTGTTGTTATTCTGCCAGCTACTGATGTAAGTAAACGATTAGGCAACAAATATGCTCAAGGACGTGAAAAGATTGACAATCCTTCATCTAACCTGTGCACCACACTGTGACATTTCATAACTAAAGGAACAGGCATTGTGTATAGCATCTACTACAGCACTGGTCTTTAGCTGATGGGTCACTGCCTAATTCCAGGTGGGTTGCAACAGGACCACTACCACCATGCAAATACATGATAAAATATTAAGAAATGAGTCCCCAAATACATGTTTGGGTCTGAAAAGGTTAGAGATACTTGCACTGTTCATCCGGACGTCACCACATTGGCCGTCACTTTTGTAAATTATAGCATTTTACGATTCCTTGGACATTTTTTTTATGGACACAGCTGTAACAATGTATTGAATGAGGCAATACACAGAATTGGGGAAAACCACAGATACTTCCATGCTCTGCTACAGTATTAAGCCTCAACATTGCTCCCAACGTTTAATTTAACAAAAGTTCCAGGTGTTCTTTGATAGGCATCTTCTTGGTTTGGCGATTATTTGATGCCACCATATTTCAAGATTAACTATGACCACTTGTTTATATTCCTTCAAGCTGAAGCAAGATTTGACTACAGAGCTAGTAGAATGTGCATATATGAAGCAGACAATCTTCAGAGCAAAACAATGACCAGCACTTTTGAATGAAAGGAGTGAAAATGAACATTAGCACATCAAAGGCACTCTTCTGTAAAAAATGGCACAGCATACACTTTAATCTTTTTGACAATCTATTCATGAACTGAACTGAATTCCATTTCCGACACAAATGGGAATGCACAGCACAAGGACATCTTTGCCAACAATAAAATAAGCACCATGCAGAGATATGGTGCTGCAGTCTTTCAACTACTCAAACAAATTGGCAATCATTTTTAACTAAAAATACAGTGTCAGAAATTTCAGTTTTCATAATAAAAAAAATTACACCAAAATAGCTGCTGGTTATACATAATGTTTGAAGCTGCACTGTTTCTTATGCAGGGCCCCCAATTCAAGGAATCAAGGGGTCAGAAGAAAGCTTTCCTCTCTGTTTTATGTGTGCCTAATGTTACCCGGTATCAATGCTGATTAGCACTTCTATATCATAGGTGCTGGATGCACCCAAGCCTACAAAGCAGTCTATTGTTCTTGAAGATATTTGCAAGCAGCAACCTCTTCTATGCTCATGCATCAATTTTCACTGGATTGGGAGGCTAAAACATTGGTCTTCATCTGGTGGGTTGGGACCCACGAGTGGGTGATGGCCTGACTGAAGGTGGGTCACAGCAATAGTATTACCCAGTGGTGTAGTGTGGGTTGGCACCTGGGATGGGGCAAGTGTCCCCCCCCCCCCCCATGGACTGGGCAGCTAGGAGCCCACACGGAGGGTGAACAGTTAAATAGACTAACTCTGCTTCCAGGCTGAGGGTCATCTAGTCCAACCCCCTGCATTGCATGTGAACACACACAGAGTGCACTGCTACATACAAGCAGCTACAAAAAATGAGTCCTGTTTATACTGAAAATAAATGTGATGCTGACATACAAAGCACTTTGTATTTGTCCCTTCTTGTAATTTTGAAGGAAACTGCAGCCAATCCACTTAAATTCTTGAATTGCAATGGTTCTGCAGCTAGCAATTTTCTAGGAAACTTGTGGAGTATTTCTTTGTTTATTCTTTAGAGCCTTAAACTGCAAGCCTCTCCATGTCTACTCAACAGTAAGCCCCCCTGAATTCAATGGAGCTTACTCCTAGGTAACTGTGTAAAGATTGTGCAGTCTTATACTGCAATCTTAAGCAATTTTATGCAGAAGTAAGTCCCACTGAATTCAATAGGACTTTCTGGTATGTGCTTGATCATTCTCACAGTTTCTATTATAATATGTGCAGGGAGGCTGCCAAACTTGAGTCTTTGAGCCAGGTGAAAGAAAGCCTAGTTTTGCCCCTGGCTTTGGTAGAGATTCCTAACTTGCTAGGATGGGCTAGATGACTCTTGGGGTCCCTTCCAACTCTACAGTTCTAAAGTTCTGTGATTCTAAGTAAACATGGGTTGTGCACATATAGCTGGTAGGATCACCCCTAACTTCTACATTTGGCTTAGGGTACAGGGCCCAGACTCACCCTGAACAGCTAGGAGAGGCTCCTGGGAGACCAGAGGGACATTGATGGAACAATTCTTGGGTTGGGGCAACTGACTAAAATGTTTTTAAAAGTTCTCATTTTGTTTCCTATGTTTTGTTTTTGTCAGGTTGGTGTTGGTTAAATGTTTAGTTGGGGCCGGTGGTTATTTTAATTTGGGTATAACTGTAAGCTGTTTGTTGTTGTTGTTGTTATTGTTGTTATTGGTTTCTATTGAACGGTTCAAAAACTAAGGCGTGGCTTCTGATTGGCTTCCGAAAAACATTCTCAAACCAGAACACTCACTTCCGGGTTTGTGGCATTCGGGAGCCAAGCCGTTTGACAACCAAGGTACAACTGTATAGGATATTTTGTTTTTTAATGTTTGATGTTGTTGTTGTTGTGTTTTTATATATGTTGTAAGCTGCCCAGAGTGACTGAGGAAACCCAGCCAGATGGGCAGGATATAAATTTAAAAATTATTATATAATTATTACATTTAAGATCTTACTGGTGGGAAAGCGCATTAATGCTCAACAGAGACCAAAGTTGGTGAGGAATGCTGGGTAAGGAGGCATGGAGACAGTAGGTGGTGATGGTGTGGACTTTGGATCCAAAGCGGGGTTGGATTTTTACTTTTTATTTTGGGGGGGGAGCGGCAGCCCATTGAATCACAGAATGGTCTTGCGGACAAACAGCAGGCTTGGGCTGTGCTGCTGTTTTCAAGATCCAAGATGCAGTGAGGAGGTGAAGGAGCCTGCCTTCCGATGCCTGGGAGAGGAGTGCTGTGCTGGGCCATGCTGGTGCGAAGCAAAACGCATATACATAGGGCACAAATGATCATTGCAGCAAGGAAAAAGCCTTGCAATGTGCCACATCCATGAGGGATGATTCTACCTGGCATTTGCATAACCCTGATTTCCCTGCCTCTTTCTCCTCCTGAACACGGGAGGAGGTTGCTCTTTCGCCTGCGCTGGAGAGGCTTTCGCTGCCCTTCTCCCACAGAATGACCTTCCCCATGGAAGCAGTTCCTTTCTCTCTCAGCGTTTCCTTTCTGCTTCTCTCTCTCTTGTTCTCCGACGCCCGTGAGAAGAGCACTGGTGGGGCCGCAATGGGGAGCACTTGCATGGGGGTGCCTGCTTTGCGCCCCATCAAATGTCCAAGCCCAGGACCACGGCCCCTCTGGCACCCCCCACGCTACACCCCTGGTATTACTGCCAGGAAAGTACATTATAAAAGTGTGTTGTGGGTCTTAAAAGGCTGAAGAAGACTGGGCTAAAGTCTTCATTTAAAACCATGTACAGTGGTACCTCGGGTTACAGACGCTTCAGGTTACAGACTCCGCTAACCCAGAAATAATGCTTCAGGTTAAGAACTTTGCTTCAGGATGAGAACAGAAACTGTGCTCCAGTGGCACGGCTGCAGCGGGAGGCCCCATTAGCTAAAGCAGTACCTCAGGTTAAGAACAGTTTCAGGTTAAGAACGGACCTCCAGAACGAATTAAGTTCTTAGCCCGAGCTACCACTGTATCAAACACCAATAGTTTCAAAGAAGAAAAAAAGAAAACTTCTTAAAATGAAAATTCTATGTTCAAATTCCATTGTTCAAATACAGACTCAACAACAGGACTAGAAAGTACATTGGGGAAGCAATCCTATGAACAAGAAGTCTGTGTAAAGCATGCTGGTGTGAATTTAGCCAGCATAAAGTTACCAACAGAGCCAAACTCTGTTTAGCAGTGAGGCTGTTGTTGTTGTTGTTTACCCGTTGTCAGAATATCACAGGCCATAGATAAGAGCCACAGGCCTGGGTAAAGAGGAATGCTTTTGCCTGGTACCTAAAGATATGTAATGATGGTGCCAGGCGAGCCTCTCTGGGGAGAGCGTTCCACAATCAGGGAGCCACCACAGAAATGGCATGTTCTCTTGTTGTCACCCTCCAAACTTTTCGGGGCTAGTCACAAGGCAGGAGATCAAGGCAGGCGCATGACAAACTATGTCAATGTGCCCCAACTGGGCCAAAGGCCAAATATCAGGTGACTGCTGATTGAGTCATCCCAAGTCCAGCAGGGTAAAACAATCCTTTAAAATAGTGTTTGAGTTACACTACCCTTCTTGCTAGCTTAATTTATGCTAGGTTACATGACCAAGCTGAGGGGTCTTAGGATCCATCCTAACTTCACCTTCTCTGGTGGAGTCCAACAATGGCTGGAGGGCACCATGTTGGAGAAGGCTGGCCAAGCTTATATGCATAAACAGTTAATTTTTAAACTCCTGTGTAAATTTGTGATGGCCATAATCACAACATATCTGTATTTATATTAGGTGCATTGTTAAAATTTGTTATTGCTGTTTTTATACATTAATTTTCATTTTTATCTTTTATTATACTGTCATACTGAAATTTTGTACTGCTATATTGACACAATTTGTATGTTTATTGATATGCTATGTTTTCTGGTTTTTCCCCTCCCTCTTATTGTGGGTTGCTTTGAATGCAAGTACCGGTATTTATGGGTTAAGTGACATATACAATCTAATCTTAATGGAATTTAACTGATATGGAAAATTATTTATTTTTGACTGTTATGCTGAATTGGCAAGTCTTCTATTTTAGTGATGTTGTCAAGTCTCCTTTATCAGTATTGACAGTTCTCTTAGGTACTGGCACAGCACTGTATTTTTTTTTTAAAAAGTACATGGTGTAACTGGTAGATCCACATTATAACTACAGTAACTATGCAATGTTCTTTGCTTCAACAACATTGCTTTGTGTGTGGAAGGGGGGGCAGGAGGTGAGAGAGAATACTAATACCAAAAAATTGTTTTAAACTTGTACAAATTGTTGGCATTGAAGTCCTATTCAACAATTGGAAAATTACTACATGTCTTTTATAGGGCAAAGAACACATTAAGAGTTCATTAATTAAACAGTGCTTGTGGAACAGATGGAATGGCTATCTGGGTTCTAATTACTGTAAGTTGTACAGAGGTTTGCAGTCCTTAATGAGCTCAATAAAATGAATGATTACACATCAATCACAATTAGAGATACCTATAAGATGGGTTGAATAATCATTGTAATATGTCAAGCATGGTAAAACAAAGAACAACAGGCAACACAAAACATAATTAAGAATAAATAGTCCATCCCAATCTCTGGGGGGAAAGTGACGTATTTGCACAACTTCTTATCATTCATGTAAAGTCAAGGGGTGGTATTAAAAAAAAAAAATTAATCGGAGCACACTCATCAAAACAAACAAGCCTAATATAAGCATGCCCATTAATTTCAATGGGTCGAGCAAAACTGATAATATAGCTCTACATGATCTCCTTCAAAAGGTCAGGCAGCAACTCTTCCCTCCTCAATGCATTTACATAGCCAAGGCACTTCTGGAATTTTGGCATCCCAGGCAGTTGCCAAGTTTGTATATGTGGGGTAGACCTGCTTTCCTGGCAAGTGGATAACTATGCCTCTATGACTTCCTCCCCATGGTTTGGATGTCTTGTTAGCTGCAGTGACACCAAGAGTTTGTGCTATTGCAGTAAAGGCGGCCTATTAAAAAGGTGGTTGGGTATAAGCACATATACCCAGCTGAAAACTTCATTTGCCAAAATTCACTCTTATTAAAGATAGTTTGTGGGAAAGTGGCTTCCAAAGTACTGTAGTATAATGACATAAATCCACTTCTGCTACTCACAATGGAACAATGCTAGTCAACTATATGTAAATCTCTAATATAAGTGTGTGGTTTACATTTTTTTTTTAAATTACACTTTCCTTTTGAGTAAATTTTTCACTTAATCAGATGTACAGTCAAATCTTTCACATTTGGCCAAGAAGTTCAACTCTTTACATTTGCAAAGATTTGTGATTAAAGCAGAAGCTTTTTAGCCTGAGGGGTTAAAAGTGTGGGTGTGGAAGTGCGCTTTTGTTAGAAAAATTAGCAATGCTATGAGTCATTGTGCATTAGCGGCAGAATAGTTTTGCATCTTGTATGAACCCAGACACCATATGCCATGCGAGGACCTATTACTTTATTCGGTGCCATTGCTGACAGGCAGACACGTGGATATCCCCAATGGAAAGACTGTCTCTTCTCTGTGGTGAGTACAGGAACCCAGTGATCTGAACACATCAGACATTGTAACTAGCAGCAGGAACAGCTGGTAAGCTAGGAAGAAGCAATGGCAATACAGAGCTAGAATGTTAATGAGAATGTGTGAGCTAAACCACAGTGCAAGCCTCAAAGGAGTGGGGTGGGGGGCATTAAAAAACACTTTATTTTATGCAGTTTATGCAGCCCAACATTTGGGATTTTTCTTCCTGAAATCATAAATACTGAATCTGAGTTAAGCATTAGTTCACACAACTAAGAAACTGATATTGTTCAAGAAGCTCAGAATTTGTTCCTGTCATCCTATTGAAAGCATATCAATCTTAACTTCTTTCATTTTCCAAATAAAATAAAATTAAAATAAAATGGTACATTCCTGAGTCAGTAAAGCCTTAGCCAAGGCTTAGATTGAAGCAGATGCATGTCTTGCTTGTTACAAGTTACAGTTGTAATTACTTAAGCTAGATCAAGTAAACATTTTAATTCAAAAAGCAAACAAAACTCACAACATGACAATGAAAGGACTAATGCATATAGAAGTAAATAATGTTTTTAAATGCATTGCAATTTTTCACAATTGACTGCATTTTAACACAGCAGGATTAGAATGATTAGTCATTTAGCAGTAGCCTCAACAATGCCATATATGCTGAAAAGGGTTAAAAAGTCAAACATTTTACATGAATTTCATTCTATCCTAAACATGCATAATCTGGACTTTGCTTTTTGACAAAATGTGAAGGCATTTACTATCCTTTACCGAAACTCAATGTCTTGAAGCAATGAAAAACTTCTTTATTATAAAACCTGAGAAATCTACATTGCCTTTGCTCCCAAGAATGCAAAATAAGATTGCTGCTATAAAGAATACAGTAGCAAGAATGCATACTATGCAAACAACCTCATTTAAACACAAGCTGATGCTAGTTTAGTATGGGAAAATTATACGCTCAACCCAAACAATATTTCTCAAAACATGCACTCATTTTCTCATTTGATACTTTAATTGAACAGTAAATTGGGAAGTGGGTGGTCACTTTTGAACCAGAATGAAAATAAATGCGGACACTATGTAGTATAAGGAAATATGCAGAAAGTATATTAGCAAAGAACACAAAAATATTCTTGTTTTTAAAAGTTTGTTTCTTCACTTAAGCTTTGAGAATTCATATATAACTGTTACAGTGGTACCCCGCAAGACGAATGCCTCTCAAGACGAAAAACTCGCTAGACGAACGAGTTTTTCGTCTTTGAAGGCGCTTCGTAGGACGATTTTCCCTATGGGCTTGCTTCGCGAGACGAAACGTCTTGCGAGTTTCCCTTTTCTTTTCAACTAGTACAGTACAGTACTGTACAACTCAGTCCCTCGGTCACCGGCGGCGGCGGGAAGTTTCCCGCGTGCAGCGCTCGCGCGCTGTGAAGAGCTGCCCCGGCGGCAGCCCCGGCTGAGCGGGAGCCGCAGCGCGCGTCTCTTCAAAGCCAGCCAGATCGGGCTGAGTGGGAGCCGCAGCGCGCGTCTCTTCAAAGCCAGCCCGATCGGGCTGAGCGGGAGCCGCAGCGCGCGTCTCTTCAAAGCCCGGGCTGGGCATGGGCGGCGAGCGTGACGGGCTCCTGTGCGGGGAGAGGGAAGGCTCTCCCCACCGCTCCAGCTGCCGCCGCCACAAACCCGGGGCTGGGCATGGGCGGCGAGCGTGACGGGCTCCTGTGCGGGGAGAGGGAAGGCTCTCCCCGCCGCTCCAGCTGCCGCCGCCACAAACCCGGGGCTGGGCATGGGCGGCGAGCGTGACGGGCTCCTGTGCGGGGAGAGGGAAGGCTCTCCCCGCCGCTCCAGCTGCCGCCGCCACAAACCCGGGGCTGGGCATGGGCGGCAAGCGTGACGGGCTCCTGTGCGGGGAGAGGGAAGGCTCTCCCCGCCGCTCCAGCTGCTGCCGCCGCCGCCACAAACCCCGGGCGCTGTGAAGAGCTGCCCCGGCGGCAGCCCCGGCGACGGCCGCTCTCCCCGCCGGCTAGATTGCATGGACGCGAAGCACCACCAGCGGGGCTTTGCCGCCCAGCCTCAAGCCTCAGGCTCCCCGCAGGCGGCACGCTTTTGTCGGGCGCCGCTTTCTCCAGGGTTCTCCCCCAGTTCGCCTCGTCGCCCGGCGGCTGCTCCACATCGGCAGCTCCCGAGGGAGCCAGGGAGATAGCTGCCGCTGCCGCGCTCCCTTCTCCTCCCTTCGCTAGCAGGAGCTTCGCAGACCGTGCTTCGCAAGACGACAAAACTCGCAAGACGACAAAGCTCGCAGAACGAATTAATTTCGTCTTGCGGGGCACCACTGTATATTAACAAGTACTGGTGCAGGTTTGGGTTACAGTATATGTGTTTCAGCTGAGCTGCAGTAGAACACTTTCACAAATATTTCACACACTGAAAAATATATTTCACCTTGGGGATTTTTCATTAATTCAGGAAATTCCCACATTATGAATTAGCTTATTTTGCTATGTAATCAAATAGCCAAATCAGCTGCATACTGAGTGTCCTGACTACATCCTGTTTAGAGTGTGATTATTGACAGAGCAGAATAGTACGGTAAGTGAAACTATACCTAAAAAGATGGCCTAAAAATGAAACAAAATGGCATTGAAACAGCAGCAGATGACAGGAAAGGGTGAACATTTACTCAGTTTAGAGTTTTTTTGTGGAAATATGTTTTGATTTAAAAAGTCAGAAAAGGAGAACAGTTAGCAAAACCCTAATTAATATGCTCTCAACAGGAGGGTATATCTTAAGCCGGAACATTCTCTCTGGTAGTCTAAATGGAAGGAGAGACAGTACATGACTAATAGCTCAATGATAACCATAGTTTGGTGAGGATTGTAAGTGCCAGGGCACCTAGAAAGTTGAAGAGAAGGAAGAAATTATTGAATAGAAAAGGGCTAATTACTATTTATTCATAATTAAGCTTCCTAGCAAAATGCCTGCAAATATTTTCTCTTTGTAAAATAAACATTTGTGGTTTTATCTCAATATTATGTTAGATTAATGTACATATTTAAATAAAAGGAACAGACATTTTATTCTGCTAATTTGGTTTGATAGTTCAGACTTGTCTAGATACCATGTGCTCTGGACCACTTGAAGATTGGCTAGCATCCATGAAGATTTTCTTCTCTAATTCTTAGAGGACGACCCTCAGTTTGACAACCCATCAGCTTGAAACCTCACTTGCTTTGTTTGGATAAGTATGCTGGTGGAACTTTAAAGTTGTGTGAACGCAGTATAGGACCGGTAGAATTGGAGTGGCCAGACTAAGAATTGGAGTTCACTGGAGACAGAACTGACCATGCAAAACATCAGGGTATCCAAAACCTCTGAGAACAAATTCAGAAACTTGCACTGATTTGCTGGATCAGCTCAGCATGTTCTGCCTGCCTAGCCTCCATTCAGGCAAGCAAGAGGCATTATCATAATTCAACGACACATTCCAGCTAGGCAAAAACTCTCAAAGAGGATGCAGAGCAGGGCCAGTAACAGGTGTGGCTGGGGAGGGGCTGGGGCTTGAGTAGCGTCCCAAAGGTTTGACAGAGAGGCTTGGAGGGCTGCATTTCACCTCTGGGGCTTGAGGTTCCCCATCTCTGCTTTAATCCTTTGCCTCCCATTGTAGTCCCAATCTGGATCCACCCACCCTGGCATTTGCATTTTGAAGGGAAAAAAAGCTCCTGATACTTTTCCTAATGCAGATTGCAGGTGTGAAGCCCCAATCCAGGTCTGGATTACACTGGAAGCAAAGGGTTAGGTAAAGGTAAAGTGACCCCTGACCATTAGGTCCAGTCGTGACCAACTCTGGGGTTGCGGCGCTCATCTCGCTTTATTGGCCGAGGGAGCCGGCGTACAGCTTCCAGATCACGTGGCCAGGATGACTAAGCTGCTTCTGGCGAACCAGAGCAGCGCACGGAAACGCCGTTTACCTTCCTGCTGCAGCGATACCTATTTATCTACTTGCACTTTGACATGCTTTCAAACTGCTAGGTTGGCAGGAGCAGGGACCAAGCAACGGGAGCTCACCCCGTCGCGGAGATTCGAACCGCCGACCTTCTGATTGGCAAGCCCTAGGCTCTGTGGTTTAACCCACAGTGCCACCTGCGTCCCAAGCAAAGGGTTAAAGCCCTCTAATTCCCATGACAGGTTCCCAGTCCAGATCAGGAGGCAATCTGCAGCAATTTATGAAATAAATACCTTACGCTTAATCATATATTGCTTTACTCTTGCTTTGCAAGATCATAGCTGGCTCAGCCCCTCCCTGCCCTGTGTTTCAGTTGCAGACCTTGAGGTCTCAAATTTCAGTGATGCCCTGTGCAATGCCAAAATTTGGTGCCGCCCGCTTTTCATTCTACATCACAATTGTGGTGCCTCCTGAGGCTCCGTGCCCAGTGCAACCAAACCGGTTGCGCTTCCCTAAATCTGCCTCTGCCTGTTTCAGTGCTTTGGGTGGGCTTCTGCTAGCAGGAACCCCAAGGAAGCACTCCACCCACCTGCACATTCAACACTGCAGATGGAGGATACCTCTGCCCAATCAACACACTCCTTCCACCCCAAGTTCAGCACAAAGGGCATCTGGATTGCGAAGGAGTTTCAAGAAAAGAGATTGATATGGCAGGAGAATTACTTGTATGAAACTGAAGTGACTCTCATGGATCACAAGGTATGTACATGTATACATGAACAAAACAGCACTTCTAAGAGTCTACTAATACAGTTGGACCTATTGGGTGGCTTTCATCAGTTCTCTTTAAACATGAGGGGGGTGCTAATTATTGTGGAAGGGTCAGCACCATTAAAAGTGATTTTTAAAATTCACAGTAAATATTATGAGAAGCAAACACACAAGAGTGAATGTTTTAAGTCTGACTTAGAAGTTCATCTGAGATTTAAAGGTCTCAACTGGAACAGTACCTAAAACAAGTGCAGATAACTTACAGAGGATTTAAATGCCTACCTATTGCAGAGGTATACTAAGGCCTTCTATGAAATGTAATAATTCTTGGCAAATCTACAGGACATACACAGAAAAATCCAATGTTAATACCACCCTAAAAGCTTCACATGTCATCACAGGCTGGAACAGATTACAGCTATTGATTGCTGCCTGGAGAATGTTCTCGCTGTGAGAACGGAAGGCAAGCAGCAGTGACAGACAGCTCAGCTATTGATCTACTCCAGCAGGGAAACTGCACTTCAAAATGAAGGTCAGTACTCCTTTATGCCACCAATTAGACCTACTATAATGTTCATCAGGACACTACAGAGATTGGTGAGATTGTTACGAACAATTCTGAGTCATATTTTATTTCCAACATGCATAGTTTCTGACAACAACTGACTGAAAACTATAGAAGGCAAATTATACTCACCCAATGATGGCAGAACTGATAAACTTGGAAGGGGGAAAATGCCATGTCCCATAAACTGAATGGGGAAAAGTGACTGTAATTATATATATATATATTCAAGACAAAATTACATGAAAGTATAAGGGTGAAATCCAATGCTGCTGTTCTGGTTATGGAACAGTTTTTGATCCAGTGGAAACATCTGGAAATGGAAGAGAAGGGGAGGCGATTTTCACCAGTTTTCTCTTTCCCCTACAGCTCTAATTCCATGCCACCGTCCATGTTGCTGCCGTCCAGGTGGTGTAGGGCAGGCACCCCCAAACTTCGGCCCTCCAGGTGTTTTGGACTACAATTCCCATCACCCCTGACCACTGGTCTGTTAGCTAGGGATCATGGGAGTTGTAGGCCAAAACATCTGGAGGGCCGCAGTTTCAGGATGCCTGGTGTAGGGGGGACTCAGTGAAAACTATCTCTGCTTCTCTTGTTAGCAGAGCAAAAGCAGTTCCGCAAGTGGCACCATACCATTGGATGCTTTTTTCTCAAAAGAGATCCTGAGGCATCAATAACATAAAACATAAAATGTAGCTCAACAATGTACTGTATAATTCATGTTAGAATCATAGAATCATAGAGCTGGAAGAGACCACAAGGGCCATCCAGTCCAACCCCCTGCCATGTTTCAGAATCTCTCAATCAATAAGAACCTAGGCATACAAAGGTGTCTCAGGCTCATCTATTTATTTCAAGTATGGAAGAATTGGAAATGCTCAAGGAAACCAACTGGTCCATGAAATGTTTTCTTTCATAATGAACAAAATAATATTTCAGTGCCATTTTAAATACGATTTCTGCTTCTCCTGTTGTTATTTATAATACTTTCACCTATCACATATTCAAAAAACCAAACTCAGGTGGTGAGTGTAAAAAGGATTGTTAGTTAAAATGGGGACACTGAGAAATAAGAGGAAGAAATCAGTATGATTGAGGAGGGAACCCCAAAGCTTCCAGAAATTTGAAGGAATAAATTAAAATAAACCTTAAAATGTTGCCCACTAACAGAAGCAGATTTAGGGGAGCACTCCTGGTTCACCCACTGGGCACTGAGTTGAAAAGGCACTGTAGGGGGCGCTGCAACAATGACAAACGGAAAGTGAGAGGCGGGGACAGGGGGGGGAGAGGGATTTTAGCGTTGCACAGGGCATTGCTGAAAGGTTAAAGTCCTCTACTGCCACTAAAATAACCAAGCAAATTCTATTCCCTACCTAGGTAAAAACAACAACAACAACAACAACAACAACAATGGTAAAGGACCCCTGGACAGTTAAGTCTAGTCAAAGGCGACTATGGGGTTGTGGCACTCAATTTGCTTTCAGGCCGAGGGAGCCGGCGTTTGTCCACAGACAGCTTTCTAGGTCATGTGGCCAGCATGACTAAACCGCTTCTGGCACAACAGAACACTGTGACGGAAACCAGAGAGCACGGAAACGGCGTTTTACCTTCCTGCCGCAGTGGTACCTATTTATCTACTTACGCTGGTATGCTTTTGAACTGCTAGGTTGGCAGGAGCTGGAACAGAGCAAGGGGAGCTCACCCCATCACGGGGATTTGAGCCACCAACCTTCTGTTTCGGCAAGCCCAAGAGGCTCAGTGGTTTAGACCACAGCGCCACCCACATCCCTACCTACAGTATACCTGTACCAGACTGATTATGTGCACCAATGTCAGTTTCATCTAGGACTAACTGGAGCTGAACAGCCACCCCACCCCTCTTCAAATACATTGTTTAGAAAATAAAAGTTAGGTGCAGACTGATAACTACCCAGATCAGACAGTTCAAGTAAAGGAAACTTCTAGAGAGTCCTGTCCACAGCCTTATGAGAACATTAGAAGCCCATTCTCTCATTCAAAGAGTAATTTCTAATGGATCTGATGGCATTGCTTGATTCTCCCCTCCCCCTCTCTCTTTCAAGCTGCCACCATCCATGATGGGCAAGAATCCAGAAGACTGCTGCAGTAGTCCATGAACTTTGTCTATATTTCCAGGCTGCAATAACAGAAACTCACCCAAGCAGTTGCAATAGACAGCGGCCATAGATAGTTCAAGTACAAATATTGTCAAGGAGGACTTCAAATTCAACTGGATATTAGAAATCTTGTGATCTAAACCTAGCTTACCAGCCATGTACGACAGGTTATTAGGGGGTTGATAATCACCTGGTTTTGCTGCCTTGCTGGGACTGCAAAAACAGACAGGTTATCAAGCATCATTCAGGCCACAATACGTGGCTTAGGGGCTGTGCAACAGGCTGCATGTTGTGCAGGTCTATTTTAGCTATTTTGTAAACAGTCCTAGGTGAGTCAAGCAGAAAGAAGAAAGCTTCTAAAATCAGCGTGCCTTTCCAAATGATATATACTGTATTGGCCCAAATATAAGCAGCACTCCCCCCCCCCCCAAATTCCGACTGTAAAAAGTTAAAGTGCGGCTTAAATTCGTGACCTTACAAAAATGGACTTTTATGGTATCACTGCTGAAACAGACATATGGTAAAACGGAACAAAAATATATATTTTATTGCCAATTGGTGAGCTTGAGTGCCTGCAGAATTGTAGCAATTGAATGTCGATTTCTGATTTTAGTAGTTATACGGTATCTTTTGCGGGCTTGGAAGATCAAAGGCTTAGATTGGCTCAGTTACAATTCTATGAACCGCAGTGATTGAAATTATTATGGTCACTTTTAGCAAAATAGTAACAATCATAGTCTCTACCATAAAATGAAATCTGCACTGATGTTCTGAGAATTCTGAAAGTTCTCTCTCTCTCTAATATACAAATGCCAATATCCATGCTGCATTCCCAATTTAGAAGGAAAGATCATGAAGCTGCCCAACTGATAGAACAAAGGTGCTCTGCATTGTACCCACACAGCCCTGCCCTGCCAAGTCACAGCAACACTAGCTTCAGGAAGGAGGCTCTGCTCTCCACAGGGGCTGATACTGGAAATGTTGCAAAGTGAAATGCACCTTTGCATTCTCTATCCTTTATTCATCAGATTAGTTCAAAAATCATGCATGAATAATTCTAAAAATGTTGCTTTTGCTAAACATAAGAAAAATCCTGTTGCATCAAAGGCTCACCTTTTCCAGCCTCCTGTATTCACAGTGGTCGACCAGATGCTATGGGGAAGCGACAGCACTCTCCCCAAGTGATATTCAGAGTGCTATGCTCACCATGGCAAGTAGCTATTGATGATAAAGATTTAATGGTTTCAGCAGAGTCTTTCACAAAACCAAATATTCCTGTAGAAAACTTACCTCAAAGAGAACAGATGTAATTCCCAGTCCTGAACTAGAAACAAATAAAAGGATACAAGCTCTGATACAGAGTTTTAAGGGACTTCACAGCTCTGCTGGCATTGATGCACGAGGCCCGGATAAGATTTGGCAGCAGTTTTGCAGTCACAATTGCCCCATCAAACAAAGGACCAAAAAATGGTACCTGTCAAAATAAAATGCATTGTATCATTAAATCAGTATCTATCACTGAATGAAAGGCTAAGGGAAGTCAGAGTAGAATTACTGAAATTAATGAATTTAAGTTAATCATTTCCATTCATTTCAATGGATCTACTCTGAGTAAGACTAACTCTGGAGACAATGTTACATAGTAGTTTTTATCAGCAAATGTGTAAAGTATTCAATTAAAATGTTTATGTATTATCTTTTGGGTACAAGTGTCTGGGTTTGGATGTTTCCAATAGCTCACTCTCAATAACCACTCAGTTTAAGCTGCCTATTTGTGGTATCTCCAAAACAACTAGTCGGGAGATACTTAAGATATGGCAAGCACAAGTTCTAACAAGGGTCGAACCAAGGACTGCAACCGGCCACACTTACACTTTGAAATGAAATGAAACGTCATGTGCAACAAATGCTCTTGAAAAGTGCATTGGTGTAAAGTATAAATAATGGAAGAATGCTTTCAGACTCATTTCATGTGTAAGGCTTTTTTCATATATTTGTTTGATATGTATTTTGTTGTAATGTTCATGAAATGAAGTACTAACAAGAATTCTTTCAAAGCGTTAATTCTATCATGCAATAGCAAGCTATCACTTGGCTTTGGAACACATTTTTAAAAGAAAAGCCTAACTAGCTTTTCAAGATGCCTTATATTTGAATAACTTTCTAAAGAAATGCTTGCAGTAACTGATATTATAGTTTGAAGACTTGTTTATTCTATTATATTTTATTCCAAGAAGACCCATTTATCCTAAATAGAACCCAATAAGGCAGACATGTACAGTGGTACCTCTGGTTACAAATGACATTTCCACAGATTTCGAAAGCACGCCAAAAAGTGCAAGTAGATAAATAGGTACCGCTCCGGCGGGAAGGTAAATGGCGTTTCCCTGAGCTGCTCTGGTTTTGCCAGAAGCGGCCAGAAGCGGCTTAGTCATGCTGGCCACATGATCCGGAAAAACTGTCTGCGGAACCGACAAATGCCGGCTCCCTCGGCCAGTAAAGCAAGATGAGCGTTAAGTCGTTCGCAACTGGATTTAACTCAGGGGTCCCTTTACCCTTATTAACATTGTTAAGAAAACAAGGCAAAACCAAAATCCAAATCCAAAGGCTGGACTTCTAAAATACAACCATTACTGGAAATTGAGTCAGATAAGCTTAATAATTTCATGAAGAAGTGGCAGGGAGATCTGGGCTAGACATGGATCTAGAACAGACATGGATTTGGGAGAATATAGCCACTAGATTAATACTGTTCGATTTAAAAAATAACTACATTAAATACAGTATTGGTGGTATGCCATGTCACATTTACTGGCATGTTGGCATTGGACAACTGCTCATGTGGACTTCTTCCAACTTTTTGAATCTGTAGTTTTTCTGAGGGTCCTGGAGAGGGCTTCTAAGAATGACTATTGCATTGACTAAGGATGTAGTGTGATTTTCTTTTTAATAATCGAGGAATGAAGGGGTATTTTGATGTTGTCTTAAAGGTATTGTAAGGTATTGAATCAGAGCTGAAACTAGTCATTACTGGTGATAACAGAATAAATGATGCAAGGAGGGAGCTATAGTCCAAGATAGGAAAAGAGGTGGTAAGGGAACATCTAGCTACTTTAAATGAATTCAAATCTCCAGGATCTGATGAGCTGCACCTAAAGGTACTAAAGGAGCTTACAGGTGTATCTCAGAGCCTCTGTCTATAATCTTTAAGAATTCTTGGAGGACAGGTGAGATCCTGGCGAACTGGAGAGTTGTCAAATGTTTTCACATCATCAAAAATGGGGGGGAAAGAAGACCGAGGTAACTACTGACCCGGTCAGCTTGATGTTGATAGCTGGGAAGGTTCTAGAACAAATAATTAAGCAGTCGGTCTGTGAGCATTTAGAAAAAGATACTGTGATTACTAAGACCTAGCATGGGTTTATCAAAAACAAGTCATGACAGACAAATCTCACTTCTTTTTCTTTCTTTTTTTTGATATAGTTACAAACTTGGTGGATCGGGAATGCTGTGGACATATGTATCTTGATTTCAGTAAGGCTTCTGATTAAGTCCCCCATGATATTCTTGCAGGGAAGCTGGTAAAACTGGGCTGGATGAGATAACTGTTAGGTGGTTTTTCTAGCTGGTTGACTGACCGAACCCAAAGACTACTCACAAATGGTTCCTCACCATCCTGGAAAAAGGTTACAAGAGAGGTGCCACACTTTGTCCTGGGCCCTTTTTTGTTCAACATCTTTATAAATTTGCTCATCAAATTTGCAGATGACACCAAACTGGGAGGAGTTGCTAATGCTGCAGAAGACCTTAACAGATTGGAGAACTGGACCAAAACTAACAACATGAACTTCAGTAGGGACAAATGTAAGGTTCTACACTTAGGCAGGAAGACCAAGCTGCACAAATATAAGATTAGGGACACCTGGCTTGCCAGTAGTATATGTGAAAAGGATCATGGGGTCTTAGTAGACCATAAGTCTAAGATAAGCCAACATTGTGGTGCAGCAGCAAAAGAAGCTAATGCCATTCTAGGCTGCATCTAGGCTGTATAGTGTCCTGATCAAGGGAAGTCATAGCACCACACTTTTGTGCCTTGGACAGACCATGCTTGGAGTACTGTGACCAGTTCTGGGTGCCACAATTTAAGAAGGATATTGACAAGCTGCAACATGTGCAGAGGAAGGTGACCAAGATAATTAAGGGTCTGGAAACCAAGCCTAATGAGAAACAGTTGAGGGAGTTGGATATGTTTAGGCTGGATAAGAACAGAGAGGAGATATGAGCTGTCACATAAAAGATGGAGCAAGCTTGTTTTCGCCTGCTCTGGAGGGTAGGACCTGAATCAAATTATAAGGAACAAGAGTCTGACTAAACATCAGGAAGAACTTTCTGATGATAAGAGCTGTTCAAACATGGTGGACTCCTTGGAGTTTTTTTTAGTAGAGGTTGGTTGGCCATCTGTCTTTAAGTGAGATTCCTGCACTGCAGCGGGTTGGACTAGATGGCCATTGAGGTTCCTTCAAACTACAATTCTATGATTCTATGAATTTAGGCTATCCAACAAACCTAGAGCAAGGTGACTTGCATTTTTATTCTATGACCTGCTATAGTGCAGCAGCTGCACATAGGATTGAACCGGAAATTTATGAATATTTATGAATAAGGGTTTTTAGGATGTATAATAATTTCTAAATTGGTAAGTTTAGCCTATTTAGTGTGTCCACCTAGAATTGCACAATGAGAAGAACCACTTCAATATTATTTTAAAACTGATTGCCATGTTTTTAGGTCATCTTGACATACATGGTACATGAAAATATATTTAGAAAGTTTGGGGGATGGAGCAGGATATAAATCTAAATAAAATGCACAGGAGTGTTCCTGAATGCCAGTGTCATAGGAAACTCATCTGGTCTCAGAAGGAGGACTGCTTCCAATAGAGATTGTCTGTCTCATGTCTGTTTCAGATCTTAAAATCACTTAGTAGTTTTGTGTACATTTTATGTGAATACATGATGAAACTAAGATTCCCCACATAGCAACTTCTACTCTATTTTAATTATTGAGAATTTTTTAAAATACTATTATAACCCATTAGAAAACACAATCAAGTTTAAACAAACCACGAGAGTGCGAAGGCATATCTTCCATAGCAAGCAATATAGTTTAAAAAGCTGGTGAATGAGTAAATTATTGTACCAAATGGCTGAGAATTAATCTCTGATGACGAACTGCAATCTAACGAGGCATCTGTGTCCCAGGGAACTCTCAGTGTGTCCCTGGCGGTATGCACAGAGTGTAGAGTCTGCACGGCATTCTTTGTCCGCTTTTGCGGGCAGCTTTTCGTCTCATTGTTTAGAATATCTTAATGCATCTGTGATGCGTGGAATGCATTCATACTAACAGACTTACTATTGTTTTCTCTCAGAAGCTTTGTTGAGCAAAAGACTGCATCGCAGTTCCCAATAATTATATTGGTTAATTAATCAAGACAAAAAAGTTTGCAAATCATTGCCTGGTTGCCAAGCAGGAGGATAAAAAATGAACACAATACACGCTGTAGCAATGAAACAGAAGTAACAGCTATTGGATGAGAGATTCTTATATAATGAAGCTATTAATACTAAAATGGTTAATGTTAACATTGCTCCAGGTGTCTTTCCATAGATGCAAACAAAAAGGCTAACATTATGTATATAAAAGGCCAAATGTTACCATGGATCCTGAAACCTTACAGAGAAGCGACAGCTTTTTCATCTGATTAGGGAACACGATTTAAATACCAGGGACTGCAGCCAAACAGTCATTTCTCTCTACAAGCCTCTTTCATTCACTCTGGGGTCAGTAGCTGGTGAACAGAAGGTCAGCCACATTTGCCCTGGAAATACCTGGATTAGTTTTATTGCATTGTAATAGTTATATTTTAAAAGGCAAACTAACACTAATTTTCCAGTGTGGTATTTTTCCTTCTGCAGCATGCTTTCTTTGAACACACAACACATTAGTGAGCAAAAAGGAAGCAGACATACAAACATGGCCTTTCTGTTATGGTCTTTCTTTCATTTTGCATTTGATATTCATATATTGAGCCTAGTATACTTTGTACAGAAAAAGGGTATAAATTGAATAAAAAGTAGTAAAATGATACTGTTGAGTAAAACAATTAGTAAAAGGGAAAAAAAGTTTAAAGTTCAATCCTATGCATGTCTACCCAAAAGTGTTCCCACTTAATTTACTGGGACTCAATATTAGGTAAGCATGTGTAGGATTGTAGTCCTAAATTGGTTTGGTTTAAGATTTTGGTATCTAAAGGGGTGATCATTTGACCATTCCTACTTTATTTCAGTTGTCTTTGCTTTACCACTTTAAGAAAGCTTAGAGTCATTTTTATTTTCGTTTTGGTGTCAGGTGACAACACTTTCATTTTTCTACATCCATCTGCTTAAATGAGTTTCAATAATAGAATTTTATTTATTATGTTGTTTTATTGTTTACAATTGTTATATTTTAGTACTTTCATCCTATGAAAGTCTCTTTGGGAACCCGATGGATGAAAAACATTTTCTAAATCAATCACATTTTTCAATAACAGTAACTGGTGAACTGATCTGTGATATAAGTGTTATTTTATCATTATGGGAAAAGAGACTTCACTACTGGGTGGCAGGACAGGATTGATAAATTCAAGAAAATCACATGTCCCTAAGATGCAATGAGAGGTACATCTACACTTCTTTCTGCTGCTGGCTTGGCTCTTATTATTCTGAGTGCATTTGCCTTTTAGTCATCTATACATCATCTGCTTCTGTATCTGTATCAATTTTTCTTTTTCTATGGTGCTCCAATGCCTCAGGGTAACAGCAAGACCTGTCCCAGGAAGCCTGACTAGGATTTGCCTGTCTGCCATAATCTTAAAGCATATTAGGCAGCTGCACATTTCCCCCTTATTGAACAGGGCCATAGGGCTACTTGGATAAATTCTGAAAATCTGTGTAAACTTTGCAAAAATTTTAACAGCTGAATAGGTTAAAATCAGGCTCATCTGGATGTTTTGCAGTATATTTTGAGCTGCAGAAAATGATGGAAAGCACTGGAAAACAAGGCGAGCAACTGTACAATGAGAGCTTCCTATCCAAAATTGGCTGTTTTTAATGGTTCTAGATTCAGGTAGGTAGAAGAAGAAGAAGAGGAGTTTGGATTTCATATCCCGCTTTATCACTACCCGAAGGAGTCTCAAAGCGGCTCACATTCTCCTTTCCCTTCCTCCCCCACAACAAACACTCTGTGAGGTGAGTGGGGCTGAGAGACTTCAAAGAAGTGTGACTAGCCCAAGGTCACCCAGCAGCTGCATGTGGAGGAGCGGAGACGCGAACCCGGTTCACCAGATTATGAGACTACCACTCTTAACCACTACACCACACTGGCTCTGGTAGCCGTGTTGGTCTGATGCAGTAAAGGTAAAGGGACCCCTGACCATTAGGTCCAGTCGTGACCGACTCTGGGGTTGTGGTGCTCATCTTGCTTTATTGGCCGAGGAAGCTGGCGTACAGCTTCCAGGTCATGTGGCCAGCATGACTAAGCCGCTTCTGGCGAACCAGAGCAGTTCATGGAAATGCCGTTTACCTTCCCGCCAGAGCGGTACCTATTTATCTACTTACACGTGCTTTCGATCTGCTAGGTTGGTAGGAGCAGGGACCGAGCAACGGGAGTTCACCCCGTCGCGGGGATTCGAACCGCTGACCTTCTGATTGGCAAGCTCTGTGGTTTAACCCACAGCGCCACCCGGGTCTGACGCAGTAGAAATATATAAAAATAAATAAATTGTCCAGTAGCACCTTAGAGACCAACTAAGTTTGTTATTGGTATGAGCTTTCGTGTGCATGCACACTTCTTCAGATACACTGAAACAGAAGTCACCAGACTTTTCTATATAGTGAGAGGGTGGGGAGCGGTCTGAATAGAGACATTGGATTCTTATCTCATTATACATGATAAAGCTATTTTTGGCCATCTCATCCCTTGCTTTTTCCTGTAAGACCAATTGCAGTCGTTAACAGTCGTCAACAGAATAAAAAAATTCCTTCCAGTAGCACCTTAGAGACCAACTAAGTTTGTTATTGATATGAGCTTTCGTGTGTATGCATAGTGTGCATGTATAGGTGTAAGAAGGGCTACAGGGGAGAGGGGGAAGTGGCGAAAATCACCTTTCTCCCAATTTTGCTGATGGAAGCCTCTGATGGATTTAAAAAACCCTTCATTCAGCACAACCCATTAAGTTCTTATAATAAATACAAAGTGAGAATACGCAGCATCAGATGCTCCCATTCAACTTAGAAAAAGTATTCAGGGTTTGTTTCAACTGAGCTGTCTTTGAGCACTATTATAAACACTAGCCATGATACATAAAATAAAACAATCAAGAACATACCTCTGGTTTCTTTGTGATCTCTATGAAAAACATGTGATTCTTCATTGGATAAATAATAATTAAAGCATCTCCAAAATCTGTTGGTATAATACCCCTGCGATAATTTCTGGTGTGCTCAGACCACACAATATGAACCTCATCATTTCCCAAGTGACGAAGCTGAAACGGCAAATTGGCTTGCTATTAATCAGGGTGATGAACACAACTTGAGGAGTTGGACAATAGGAATAATACCACCAGCAGTAAATGCATCAATAAAGAAAATTGTACATTTTCTCCTTAAAGGAATCCATCTTATTCAAAATATTTATGGGACCCTGGCTAGAGAGATTGTCCTAGTTTGATGTACTTCTAAACTACAGTTTAGAGTTATGAGAATGTGCAGGAGCAAGCCTCAGGCTTAAGTGCTCCACAGTCTCCTCTCCTCCTTTTGTGCGGCTGCGAGATCGAAGCTTTTGCCTCAGTAACGTATTAACCACAATTTAGCATTATGAATACCGGGTAGTTAATCTTAACTGCTGTTTGCTAAATAAGCCATGGTTTCAAGTTGTCTTGTTTTAACAAACCATATTTAAACCATTGATTAGCCATAGTTTGTTGGGCTTGGACAACAAGTGGTGCTTATTGTAAAACTGAACCTTGCTATGGCTCATTGTCATAAAACTAAACTGATTTTGAGTTAAATCCAGATCAGCTTGTAGGATTATATTGTGTTAGTATGGTGCTATTCATAAAAGACTGACTTTCAAGGTCAGAAGCATAGGTTTAAAACCAGAAACACTCACTCAGTGTGCACACCTTGGGCTAATTCAAAAGCAGTTGCTTGGGAATAAAAGATAACATGATACTGAAGAAGCTAGTTCTTCACTTGCTTGCCATGGAAACTGGATATTTTCAGGATCCTTATATATTGCAGAATAGCTGAAACCAGAATATTTTTATGAAAACTGAAAATTCTGAGGGTGGAATCTAATATAGTGTGAGTGGATGTCTAGTTGCAGAATGAGGCTTCTTCTCTCCCTCCCCCCATAATGTGCTCTGGAGGACTGTGGCGTCCACTGAACTGATTTTGGAGGCACATGGGGCCTAGAAGAGGACGTTGAGAAACTGAAAGTCCTGTTGTGCAATAAGATTTCCAATGGGAAGACATGTTTTTCAGATGTACAAAGTTTAACTAGGAGGAAGGAAATTAAACACAGTTTAGTTTCATTAGACCTTAAGTGTGGTTAACAGCATCAGTTTTACAGTAAAATGTATCTATCTGACATATTAAAATAAGTGTCAACTGTACTATAAATTATTTGGGTGTAGTAGCTATGATTCTAGTTTGAATATGACTTAAACCCCTCATTAGCCTAGAAGTATACTAAGAATGTGTAGAAAAGATGATGTCTGCTATATTCCAGTACCTCAAATTTGGATAGCTTAATTTGCACATTATGCAAATACCATGCAAATTATTAGCTAATTATGCAGATCACATGGTAGTTTCAAGAATAAAATACTGCTCTAAACTTCTTGGAGGAAGGTAGTGGTGATGGAGATATAAATTTTAAAAATAGCTGCACTTCTTTATTTTTTCTCAAAAAAACACTTTCTTCTTAAGAAGCCAACACTTTTGTTTCAGTTTATTGTCTTAGCCGAGGGCCAGCAATCAGCACAGAATGCAGCCACTGATACAAAAGGGACTGAAATTAACTCAAATAAGTGTTGTAATTCAAATTTGATGCTTAGTGTAGATTAGGACAATCACATAATATTTAAACACCGTTATGAGAAATAATACTAACAGAATATAATAATTGGCTTTGCTGAGAGAAATACATGTCAAACCAAATTGATTATATATATTTTAATAGTCAATTTAATGAAAGACAAAAAGAATTAAGAGGATATGCTGTTTCTTTACTTCAGAAAACCTATGACATTTCCACATATTGGAGAAATACTTATCACAACACACTATTATGCAATTGATTGAACAGCTGACCCAAAAGAGTACTAATTAATCAATCATTGCCAAAATGGGAGGAGCCAATCAGTGGTGTTCCACAGTAGGTCTGTCCTATATCCAGTGCAAATCACTTTATTAATCACTCAAGGTGAGGCGAGTACACTCAGTGGATCTGCTGTGAAATCTATGTATGTGAATGCTATGAAGTATGATTTCAGTTTCAAACCATGGGGCAAAAAGGAATTATTAGAAAAATAAGACTAAATGAAAGCCATGTTGAAATGTGGTAGCTAAAGGCACACACAGAGCAAGCTGGGGATATATCAGGGAATACAAATGAAGAATAGAGTAACACATATAAGAAAAGGCTGAAGGAAGAGGAAGCAAACATTAAAAGTATGTGATAATTCACAAATACCTGTATATTGCGGCAAAGAAGATGGAGAACAAATGTTTATCAGGGTGATAAACGAGTTCACAATAAAACAGAGAAAATAATGTAATCAGATTTTTTTTTTTTTTTAAAAAACCCACAGTAGCCAGAAAATAGAAGTAGCCCCATGGAGGTGTATAATTCTGATCTATGGAAAGTTTTAAATGAACGTTTCAAACATCTGCTGAAGGGCTTAAGCTTGCATCATTACTGGGAATGAAGTAGATTCCTTAATTGTAAGGGCAGTACTGTATAAAATATTCTAATGTTTAATAATGCAGCTTTGTTTAAGAAACAACTACAGCCATTAATGTTCAAAACACAGAAATACTAGCATTTAAAATAAAAGCAACAAGATGTGTATAACTGAAGATACATAGGTTCAAAATAAATATTTATAAACAAAGGGGGTATACCTTCCAATTTAGACCATTGCACTAAGATACCAGAATAGGGATAGATCAGGTCCATAGGTCATTTGAAAACCATAGTTAAACTAAACTATGGTTTAAAGATGAACATGCAGAATACTGGCGTACACTGCTGAAATCATGGGTGCTTTGCTGCTGTCCCAGTTCCTACTGCTGCCATGCTGCTGGTCTGGTCTGGCTTAGTGTTATATGTCTGAAGATGGTTTTGTGATTTGCCCTCAAACAAACCATGAGTAGTAAGCCAAGGACAAACTTGACTACGGCTTGCAGTTTCTTTGGAGAGAAACAAAGCACAAGGCTGGGTTCAGACGCAACTCAAGGCTAGACCATGGTTTACCTCCTGGCAGTGTGGGTGCAGCAGCAGCAGACGCAGCAGAGAAAGAGTGATGCACCAGCACACACTAGCGTGTTAAACTAAACTATGGTTAAAAGGTGAACTATGGTTTTAAGTGATGTGTGAATGAGCTCAGTAGTCGCTCAGTGTCACTTACAAGTTTTATAGAATGCTCATAGGGAAGTATTAATTCTAAATTGCAGATAATATTAAAAAGAGAAATAATATATACCTACATTTTTAACTACATGCATAAGCAGCCTTAGGTTTTTAATGTTTCAGGATTAGATAAAAGTGAGTGTTCACATGCCAAAGGCCGATCAATCTGATTGAATCTAATCTGAATTTTACTATTAATCATGTCCTGACTTAATTTCCTCAGCTACAATCTGTACACCAGAATCTGTCATTTACTGGAAAAAATTTTTTTTTTCAAGTCTTGTGAAAAAACTGCATGTTCAGAACCTAGTTGTGTGACATTCCACATATCCTACTTAATTAAATAGCATTAAAAGCACTCTGCTTCAGCTATCCTGCAACATGGCTCCCAGGCAACACACCAATGCTAACAGTGGTCATGGTATACACACCTAATAGTCTGACCTCCTTTTCCAACTAATTGCATTACAGAGCCAGCTGGCTCCAGAAAGGAGTTGTCTGTGTGATTGAAGAACTTCTGCTTGGGGTAGGCATGGCTGCTACTTTTACTGAGTAATGGCCAGTCCTGACATCCCCATTGTCTGCCTGACAGAGTGCCCATCCTAAAATCGAAGTTTTATTTGTAAATTAACCAAGAAACTTCCTGCCAGAACAGCACTGCCTGGAGACTGATAATGTGTGCCTTTCATTCCCTTTCACTCTTACTGTATTCACTGCCAATTTGTTTTCTGCTGCCAGCCAGCCTTAGGCTATAAAAAGCCTTGTAAGACATAAGTGCAATTATAGTCCTAGAGTCAAATGAATTGAACAAATCCAATAGCACAGCTCTGTCTCCACTTTGCAAACCCCTACAGCAGTGAGATTAGCTGCTAAAAATCTAATCTAGCTATAACTAATGAATTTCTTGAGTAAAGGAGCAAGAGTTCAGTAGGGGGTTGTACCCAGCTTTCTGAACTGAGAAGCTCTTTGCAGCTAATTATATATAAAAAAGCAACATACAGCTTTGACAAGAAACTATTAGGATGTTGCGATTACTATTCATTTCCATTGTGGCTGCAGGATGTCTGGACGAAACAGTAATACTATTCATAATGATAAATCATTGGATTCCAAAAGGTATTGCGGAATATGTCTTATTTTCAAAAGAAAAAATATTTCAGTAATGACAATAATTTTGCAGCTAACACCATGTATTATATTTTTTTAAACACAAAAATGTGATTTCTAAATATGTTACCATGTAATAGTGTATGTATTAGGATATGTTCCTAATTATTTCACTTTATGACAATAGACATTCATTAGAATTCTCTACTTATTTTACAAAACACATGTGGGAACAACTACTTTTCATTAAAAATAGAATCTCTAATAATTATTACTATGACATCTGTCTTATTCTGTGGGTCACAAAATATGCCGCCTGCTGCAGAATGGTCACATTTAAAGGCAGCTTTTCTGGTCGGCAGGTGGTATGACCTTCTGTCATGCTATTGAGTTTGTCAGCTAAGCAAGTTGTTCAGAATTTTGCTTATTATGCTTGGAAACGGGCAAAGAAAAAAACAGGACACAAAACTGGTCAGAGTGCAAGTTATCACCTGAACAGTTCAAAAGACTCAGAGATATATTAAATATAACTTACTAAAAACCCAAAAGCAGTCTTAAAAGAGCCCAGCTTCAGCTTCCAAACATCTGATTGAAAATAATCAGAATTACAGTCACCAGACTCGTGAAAATAAACTTGGACCCAGTGTTTTGTGCTAGAGTTAACAGAGTGCAATCAACGTTTGATTTAATTTTCTTATACCTGACCTTAGTAAATAACTATTCTCAATTTGTTTTTTTAATTATCTTGTAAATGTATGCACACGTGCACCAGTGTTCACAAACTTTCATTACTCCTTATCCAGATAGTAAGCACTGTTGAGTGCAATTTGTAATGACTCTCTAATATGTAAACCAAAGTTAAGTGTAAAATTAAACATTGTTTTAAAATAAGAAACGGCACAGAAGTCAGGAGAGGTTAATGCAGAGGAGAGCTTCTGTGTAAATGTAGTATGCGGGTAGTTCTCATCAATGATATTTGGGTGTTCGTATGCATGAGAGCCCATAGGCCCCAACTCCGTGGGGCCCAGGAAGCCTGAGCACCCACAAAATTCCCCATGAAGGGGCCAGCACCCACAAATTTCGGGCATGGCACCCATGGCTCCGGGCACCCACGGTCGCGGTGCCAGGTTGGCACTCCTGAAAGTGTCCCTATTTTCATATTGGAAATGATGGTGGGTATTGTGGTTTTTAGTAAATATGCCTGCTAAAGGTGTGAAATGGAGAATGCTTCCTTGGTACTGTTTGATCACTTGTTTTGCAAGAGACAGAAGCAGCTGGAGTGGGGGAAGGGGAGATTTCACTCTCTGGTTTATTGTTTGTGGCATTTATACAGCCAGCCCAAAAGAGGATTAGAGTGGTTTGAAAGAGCAGACGAAGAAATACTATTAAAGAAAGCAAAGGTAAGTAGGAAAAGCCACAATATATGGAGTGCCTTTTATGAGGATGTGTGTCCCTCTTGTAAACAGTTCCAATTTGGGGATCACTTCTTCTGCAACAACAGATGGAAGAGACTTTTGCTTTCCAGTGATGCCCTGGGGCACATGCCATTACTGCTTGGGAACATTACTTTTTTCCTCTTTTTCTTGTGAAAATCTGATGTTTCAGTTTCAGGAACAGGCAATGGAAGGTTTGTAGATAGTGCCAACTTCCAGGTTGGCTGGGGTGGTGGTGTCCAGCATTAATAATCATTGCTCTTTCACCGTCAGCTACAAATGGAATTGCAACTGGGCTTCCACATGACTGGTTATATCGTACTTTCTCAGTATGCTCATCTTTCTATGTTCCATCTACACCAGCTGGTGTGACATGGCAGATGTGGGTGGGAAAGTCCAATTTAACGGAGTCGTCAACTAAAGCTCTATGCACATGATGAAAAACACTCTTTTCTGCCATTGCCACTAACCACATTCTTGAAAAGGCAATGTCTGGAAAGGGTTGTTGTTGTTGTTTTAAAAGGCATCATAGTGTTATGGTGCTATAACACACTTTAATTCAAGATTCAGTTAGGTAGCCGTGTTGGTCTGACTCAGTCGAAATATAAAATAGAAATAAAAAAATTGTCCAGTAGCACCTTAGAGACCAACTAAGTTTGTTCTTGGTATAAGCTTGGTATCTGAAGAAGTGTGTATGCCACGAAAGCTTATACCAAGAACAAACATAGTTGGTCTCTAAGGTGCTACTGGACAATTTTTTTTAATTTTTAATTTTATTTCGACTTTAATTCAAGTTGCTTTTTTACTAATATTGTAAAAGCATTTTTACACTAACTGAAAAATCAGGCAAAAAATAAACAGGGTAATAAAAGGTGCCTATTACATAGTCAACTTTCTGACAGTAAGAGCTTTTCAACAGTGGAACAGTCTCCCTCGGGAGGCAGTGGACTCTCCTTCCTTGGAAGTTTTTAAGCAGCGGTTGGATGACCTGTTGGACTAGATGACCCCAGGTGTACCTTCTAACTACAATTCTATGCTTCTATGAATGTGTGCTGAACTGTGATAGTTTCCCCTGTCCAATGTGTCACTGCCCACATCAAAGTCCCACCCCTTTAAGGGTCATTCCATGGTAACTCACGTTACATTTGACTTATGATTACAACAATTAAGTAATATTTAAACATAGTAATTGAGAAGCAATCTTGAAGAAAATAATTGTGTATATAATACAAACCTGGTTATTATAAAAGCTTATTACCTTTTTCATATTAATTTCAAAATATGAAAAATAAAAATTATTTTTGTGTGGTAACTCACGTTACATGAATTGGACAGCTTAATTTTATGTACCCACGTTTTTTCTTTTTCCTCCTCTTATGAGGAATTTAGAAAAAAACTTTTTAGGTAATAGTATTACAGAAACCTTGGCTTTCATAGCATAGTAGTTAGGCATTTCAAATTTCAATGGTTATTAATTGAATAACTTTTCTCATGGTAACTCACGTTACATAGTATGGTAACTCACGTTACTTTTCAAATCATAATTTTATGCATTGGAATTTTATGAAGGTAAATAATTATTTTCTTGTCACTTAGGAAATTTTGACAAATATTTATTTAAACATGAATGTTAGAGGCAGTTTAGAATCTATAATAGCCTCTTGAATTAACCATAGTAGGTGGGGAAATTACGCCAATGACTTTAGATCGGATGTAAAATATTTCATCAGCAGGCGTGGGCCATGTCCAGAAATTTCATAGCACTAACTTTGTACTCCTGCTGCTCTTCAACAATTTTAATGTCTTTCACAGTTCCTGGAAAAACATTTCCCTCATAACTCACTTCTACCCAAGATCCAAGCTTAATATCAGCAGGAACTGTTGAACTTGCAACAGTAGGAAGGTTAGAACTAAATGAAGGTAGAACTCCCACTTCATAGGTCTGCTTAGTTACTGCATCACTATTTGTCACATTTCCCCAGCCAACAGCTTTCTATCGGTTCCTTACAGATCAAGGAGTTTGGAAATTCAGAACTCTATGCTGGAAAATTTCCTGGCATACAACTGTGCAAAGAATTTATTGCCATTATATAGTTTTCATGATACTTGCACAGGCACACATTATGTGGTGCATGCTCTGGTTATCTCCCGCTTGGACTACTGCAATGCGCTCTACGTGGGGCTACCTTTGAAGGTGACCCGGAAACTGCAATTAATCCAGAATGCGGCAGCTAGACTGGTGACTGGGAGTGGCCGCCGACACCATATAACACCGGTCCTGAGAGATCTACATTGGCTCCCAGTACGTTTCCGAGCACAATTCAAAGTGTTGGTACTGACCTTTAAAGCCCTAAATGGCCTCGGTCCTGTATACCTGAAGGAGCGTCTCCACCCCCATTGTTCAGCCCGGACACTGAGATCCAGCGCCGGGGGCCTTCTGGCAGTTCCCTCATTGCGAGAAGCGAGGTTACAGGGAACCAGACAGAGGGCCTTCTTGGTAGTGGCGCCCTCCCTGTGGAACGCCCTCCCATCAGAGGTCAAGGAAATAAGCAGCTATCCTATTTTTAAAAGACATCTGAAGGCAGCCCTGTTTAGGGAAGTTTTTAATATTTAATGCAGTATGGTTTTAATATTTGATTGGAAGCCGCCCAGAGTGGCTGGGGAAACTCGACCAGATGGGCGGGGTACAAATAATAAATTATTATTATATTATTATTATATTATTGGACAACAATATATGCTGTGGGCGTAGTTCGGCAAATTTAGTTTTGCCCAGTAGTTTACCCTGTTCATCGCAAAACAATGCATTTGTCTCTTTAACTGAAATGATTAGATGCCGTAATTGCATATGGACTTTTTAACCATAATTTCATACTACTGTTTTTACATCCTTTTTTCCCGGTGCTTGTCGACTTATGTCATCGCGATTATAGAAATTTTCTACTTTATTAATAGTTTCAGTCCTCAATGCAGACTTAGATTGAACAGTTTTCTTTGCTAATGGTTTCTGTGATCCTAAACTTTCAAAAAGTTTACATATAACTGTACGCTTCTTGCGTGGTGACTTGGGTAGAGCTCGGCAAGCCTTAGCTGTAGCCTTGCCCAGGGCAGAGTTGGATTTGAATGCTGATGGTGAGTCTTTATTTGTCCCAATAGGAGTAACTGGGACTTTCTTCTTCAACTCTCTTTGTTTGGAAACTCTTTCTCTTACATTCTTTCTTTTGGCACTTAACAACTTCATCTGTTCAGCCATTGGCAACTTACTTTCTTTGACATTTTTCTTCTCTCTGCTTTTCTTCATAAATTCTTTTTGCTTGGCTTTGTATTCATTATATTTTCCCTCAGCTCTTAATTTCCCTCACTGCGAGAAGCAAAGCTACAGTGAACCAGGCAGAGGGCCTTCTCGGTAGTGGCACCCGCCCTGTGGAACGTTCTCCCATCAGAGGTCAAAGCGATAAACAACTATATGACCTTTAGAAAATACCTCAAGGCAGCCCTATTTAGGGAAGTTTTTAACTTGTGATATTTTAATGTATTTTAATGTCTATTGGAGGCCACCCAGAGTGGCTGGGGAGACCTGGCCAGATGGGCGGGGTACAAATAATAGATTATTATTATTATTATTATTATTATTATTATTATTATTATTATTATTTTATTCCCTCCTATGTTTCATCTTTTCAGCAGGTGTAAGGGCCATTTTAAAATATTTGCTTTAATTCCTAAATAAATATAAAGAGAGCAATTAAAATGCAAAATTTGAGCACTGTAACATGAGTTACCATAATTGCGGTAACTCACGTTACACATTTTGATAGTGTTTGTAGGGCACAAACTGTAACATAAAATTATAATGTTTACATAATTACATTGCATCTACTGCCTAGAAGGAAAATGCAGAAAAGTTTAATTCTGAAGCTCCAATTTAGAAAGATATTCTAAAAATAACTTGTTTTGGTAACTCACGTTACAGCTTCATCATCAATAATTAAAATCAATCAATACCAATGAAAAATGTAATTGGAGCAATATAGACTATTTGCAATCGAAAGATGACATTTTAAGCTTTCAATATACATATTACATATCATTGTTTACATGGTTTGAATAGATTTTATCTTACCTTTAATGTATGTCTAACTTCAAAAACAAATTCATTTGCAGCATGTGCTACATTCAGGTGGCGGCCATCTTGGAATGAAGCATTCTGGGAATAATTTGTTTTGTTGCCAAAACACTTTTATATGTGTACACAAACTTAACATGTAAAAATATTATTTAAAGAAAATATTTTTTTAAAATTTTTTTTCCTCATTTTCATGGAATGACCCTTAAGAGGATGCAAGAGTAGTGCTAAGGCAGGGTATGAAGGGAGTTGTAATACAACAACATCTAGAGAACACTTTGTTGGCTGCCCCTGTACTAACAGCATTTCTAGTGTAGAGAGATTGTACCAGTCTTCTGTTCTTTGGGAGAAAAGGGAGGCATAAAGGCAATCACACATCTATCAAGGAGCACTTTGGAACCTGCCATTACTGTGACTTTTGAGGTGGAAGAGCTTTTGCGAATGGAGGGGGAAGGATTTCACTTGATTCTTGCTTTTGTGTACATCTTTTACATTGCTTGTAAAAGATTTGGAGCATCAGAAGGAATAAGTTGCCCAAATTTCACAAGAGCGGGATAGAGGTAATTCGTTGTTGAACCAAGTACAACAGCCTTACAAGTATCTCATTGAGTCTGTACAACAGAGAGATTCTCAGATACTTTTACAGAAAGAACAAATTGCACAGCTTGAGAAGGATATTAGTCTTTTAAATAAAGAAAAGGCAGCTTTGTTGCATATCAAGAATCAAATGGCAGAAGATTTAGAAAGACTTCTAAATCACCGTGAGTGCAGACCCGGGACATCAGGCTTGAGCTTCTACAGCCGCCGCCTGCCATGAACCACCAAGGCAGGATTGGGAGCAGCAGCAGCAGTTTTGTTCTATGCTGTTGATAACACGTTATCCTGTTGTCAATTATGCTGTTTTAAATGTGCATTTTATATTTGACTTCTTTAGTAATGCTTTCATTTGAAATGTTTAAGATAATATTTTAGTTTCCCGTAAATTATGTTGGTTTGAATGTATACTTTATATTTGACTTTCTTCAGTAATGTTTTACTCTGGATTGTTTTATTTGATGTTTTAATGTTGTTGTAAACCACATTGAAATTTTTTCTTAAAAATATGAAGTGGTATAGAAATGAAATTAAGCAAGCAAGCATCTCTGAAGTGTGCCATTTTATTTAAGTTCCTAACCAATTTCTGTGCAATTCAAGTTCTGCGTAAAACATTTGAAAATTTCCCTGTCCACATGATCCACAGCAAATATCTTTAAAGGAGCACTATATTGTAGGACTTTTAGTTCTATGTTTACCTTTTTGGTCAGTGAGTCATCTGAATCAGAGGGCATTCGTGTAGACACATGGAAAATAACTTCTGCAGTAGATGTAGCATAATATGGTGCCGTTTGGCCTGTGCTGCCATTACGCTGAAGGCCCCCCATAAATCCACAGTGAGTTGAAAGATCAACCTTAATTAATCAAGTAAAAACAAAGAATTTACTCTCAATCTGCAATCCTAAGAAATTCCAATTAAAGTAATGGGGCATTTCCATGCAAATAGGTTTAGAATTTACATTTAATGACAATTCTAACACTGGAGATAGAAGTATTGTTTGCTGCATATTAAAATGTAATATTTTTATAAATATTTTTAACTTCTCAAAAATACATTATTAAAAAAAGGTTTCTTAATATTTCATTGAACTGTGTGACAAAGATAGCCTCTGAAATGGAATCATTTTTGTGTTTTTCTTGTGTCTAAAAAATCATACAATTGTATATTTCAGTGATCTCAACAATAGAATGCGTAACATGAAGTTCACTTCTGAAGCTTACTTCAGCAACTATAATTTACATTTTAGTCCCTGCAGAGCAAGGGCCTGTATTGTTTTATGCTACTCTGTAAAGCACCATGAGCATTGATGCAGCTTAAAAATAAGTAACATTTCCCCCCCGAAACAGAAATCATAAATGTACAGGAATCTTTCACACATCAGCTGCCTCCAGACCTGTTTATCACAGATACCACAGCTCAAAACACGCCATCAAACAAGCCACTTCCCATGTTCCAGTAAGAGAGCCAAGCTGTCATGTCTGGTGTCAGGACCTGGCATAGGAGCCATCTTCATGGGAATGTGGGAACCTTGGCCTCCACAATCTTTTTAAGCAGAGGGCTGAGCCCCCCCCCCAATGTTGAGGGGGAAGAGGAGCCCCCCCTGAAGATGAGTGCACCACCGCCTGCTTGCCCCATCCCTGCCACAACATCCAGGCCAAGGCCTCCACCATGAGGCTCCACTGAGGCCTGCCACAGCCACCCCCCGGAAGCTGGGCCACACTTGCGGAAGCCTATCTGCAGCCCCAACGGAGGCCCCGCGGCAGAGGCCCCAACCCAGTTGCTGTGGAGGCCAAGTATGGAGCCCAACGTGGAGCACAAGGGCCACTGGGTACTTAGGCTCTACTTCAAGTCTGCCACTGGCCCTGCAAGCCGGGTATTGCAAGAATAAGTGGTCAACTGCCAAACAGTTGAGGAGTTGCTACATTGCTCCAAATATGGCAATTACGGTAATTCATGGGCTGACACTGATTTTATCACTTCAAAATTAAATATTTGGCTAATAATTACCTCCCAGCCAAGACCAGCAACAAACTCTTCATATGCTTGGCTTCCTTTTGAATTGGACAATATCGAACATTTATCTTCCTGTCCTTCAGCAATGTAAAATACTGCAATCTTGTGAGTTTCACGGCTGCAATTGGAAATAACAAAAAACCCAAAGCAACCATAAATGAAACTATTAACATTGATTTTTGTAAATATGTGAAACTATTCTGAAAATGACATGTGATATGAAGTAGGGTCACACTAAAATGCTTTTGAATGATTTTCAGGGGAGAGTGAACTTACCCACAGCAATGGTGGCATTGGTAGCTTCCACTTTCCCACCTGAATGGTCTAGACACAGTGCTGGGGGAAAGTGGTAGCAGCCATTTCTTTCCTGAAATGCTCTTGAACAACATTACGTCCAGGGAATTCAGAGATAAAACAGTGGCTGCTGATAGGAGCTCCGCTGCCAGAGGTAGAAGCACCCCCTCACAATACACCCATACCATGTGCCACCTACCATGCTCCCCACACCCAAACCTAACCCTAACCCTAACCCTGGGTAAAATTTAGTTAAATACCATACATTGTATTCTTTAAATGATCACACACACATTTCAGTTTTTCATAAAAATAAAATAATAAACTGGACCTCATTCTGTAAATGTATCCATTAGTGGTTGCCTAGCTAAAAACGTAACTCACCATTGCCTTGAGTCCAAGTTTTTCAGCTCTCTCAACAATTTAGAATTTTTCTTCAGTAGATGAAAGCTTTTTCTATGGATATATGGAACATGTTATGGTGGGAAAGCTTCACGATACATAAGCATTATAATTTCCTTAAATCTCTCAAGTAACCAACAGGAAAAATTATAAAAGCATTTACATTACATAATTTTGAAAATATCAATATATTTATTACAATAAAAAGCCTGAAGTTTGAATTGTTGCTTCCTCCACTAGGCTGAGGCTTTAAACGTCAGCACCAACACTTTGAATTGTGCTCAGAAACATACTGGGAACATCTTTCAGGACCAGTGTTATATGGTCTCAGAGGCTGCTCCCAGTCTCCAGTCTAGCTGCCGCATTCTGGATTAGTTGTAGTTTCCAAGTCACCTTCAAAGGTAGCCCCACGTAGAGCGCGTTGCAGTAGTCCAAGCGGGAGATAACCAGTGCATGTACCACTCTGGTGATACAATCTGCGGGCAGGTAGGGTCTCAGCCTGCGTACCAGATGGAGCTGGTAGACAGCTGCCCTGGACACAGAATTCACCTGCGGCTCCATGGACAACTGTGAGTCCATAATGACTCCTAGGCTGTGCACCTGGTCCTTCAAGGGCACAGTTACCCCATTCAGGACCAGGGAGTCCTCCACACCTGCTCAAGGAGACAGGTGGTCAGTTTCACTCGTTCAAGCAGTCTGTCCACATCCTCAGAGGTAACAGAGTGAAATTGATCCCATACAACCTGACTAGACAGAACTCTGGCACTCTCCCACCCTAGCCTGTCTACCTCTCTCTGAATCTGTCATAACAAACATGGTAGTATTTCAGACACCACAAGACTGTTGTTTTTGTTGCAGCAGAATATCACAGCTGCCTCTCAGGAACTTGTTGCAATGAAAAACAAGCATGCATCACACTTAGCTGGGTTTCTGAAGAAAACTTAGGGTGACAGGAATCTGGCAATTTTTAAGGGTTTCCTAGCTGAAATACCACATTTTTACTTACTGTACATTCCTGTTCCCAAATGAGGCCAGAGGACAAGTTTCAGCTATAAGGAAGCATCTCTTCTTTGTGAAAGCCAGAGTCACCTTCTAACTTGACTAGGGGAAGGAGACTCCCACAAAGACCTGTCAACGCAGCTACCCCTTAACCCCCAGTCCCACTAACAGTGAACTGTTGAAACCAACATGGCAATACAAGATATGTAGACAGGGACATCACTCTCAGGCTCCAACTACCTCCTGCACATACATGTCTGTGGCCAAAGCCTAAACACTCAATTTTAAGGAAGCAATCCATTATTTTTCAAGGTAGATTCTTTCTTGTTGGTTTATTAATTGCCCTGTCCCTTTTTTGGGGTCAATCCATACAGATTCTACTAGGTAATAAAAAAATCTAGAAAGCATTGTGGCTGTAGGTGGGAGACGTTTTGGAAAAATTGTCTGTTTCTTTCCCAAATGGTTAAGAGAAATGCTCTGCATTAAGCCAACTCTCACTCTTCCCTTCCTAATCATATTTCTTTTGCCCAATATCCCTGGCATGGGAGCCAGAAGTGAAGACGAAAAAAGAAGAAAGAAATAAAAAAAGAGAGAAGAAGAAAGAAGTTAGAAAAAATGTACCACAGAGAGTTAAAAGAAACTCTGCAAATCTAGCTTCTGGCCAGTCTGGGAGCCCAGAAACACCCTCCCTTTCAAAAGATTTCCTGCTTTCCACTGGGTGGAGGTGCTTTTCTGAAAATGGGGACTTCCATTTGGCCTCCTTGATGGAAAGATAATATTATTTCTAATAATAGCAGTAATCTAAAACCCTACTTACCTTTTATCCCAAGAATTCATTCCCAAGTCATTTAGCAAAAGCCTACATAAATGAAATGGTGCTTGGAGCTGTGCCGGTCTTGGTGCCTTTTGACTTTCAACTTTCATACTGAGATTGAAACTGCATCCATGTGCATACTCATTTTCTATGCAACTCTGCTGCATTATTGCTTCTAGTATATTTTTCTCTTGATCATGGTTCATGACATATGGCGATGGCGATGGCTCATTCAATTTTAGTTGTGGATGTAAAAGGCACTCAGGACTACTATTGCCAATCCTCTCTAGCAATCTATCAAGAGCATCTTCTCCTTCATATATTTGAATGAAGTCCATTGGAGGCTCAAAGTTCTGCTTATGATTGTCCAAAACTGCAGTGGATATTCTTTTATTTTGATTTGGTAGACTACAAGCTAATGGTCCATGCATCAGCCTTCCATCCCATGAATACTTCCCTGAGATATCTCTAACAATTACTCTTACTTCTGAGAATGCTGCTGCTGGTTCATTGTCTATCTCCTTTTCAGAAGGAATTTGAAGATAAGATATAAGAGTATTGTCGTTAAATACAAACAGTTGCAAATTTGGGCTTCTGAAAACTTCAGAAGACAGTTCTGAAGAGTCCACATATGAGTTGTTGTGATTCTCACTAATAAGGCTGTGAAGAACAGCAGGCCCTCCATTCAGGGGATAATGGCCCAAATTGTTTACTAGGTGTGCCATTATCATTCGTGCAGTCAAAGGGATTAATTCCAAACTCCTTCTCCTCCTTTCTGAAATTAAAAAAAATAAGCAAAATAAGCCAACTAAAATATGCACAAAGATCAAGGTAAATCCTGTTTATACATGGCTCTGAAATTTGAGGGATGATGCATACTCAATCAAGCACAAATTTTAGGAGCGATACTAGAAAGATCTACTGTAAAAGCACACCATCTGCAGTGTTGAAAGTAGAGAAAGGCCTATTCCTAATATATTTGAGGATAGTGATTAGGTTATTTACTCACTGGTTGAATATTAAGCCAGGGATGCAAATGAAGAATCAGGAATGTACTCCAATAAATTGATAAATAGTAATTTATTATCATAGTAAGCAGTAAATTATCATTATAACTTCCCTGGTATCTCCAAATAGGCCTAGAAGGAAACCCACATACATCTCAAGCTGCTGGTGTCTATGTTGGAGAACCCTTCTATGCTATATTCCTGTAAGTTTGTGTTATTCACAGACCCTTCCCTGCATGGAGATAAATGTGTGGCAGCAGTTAACCTGAATGAGGTGCCAGTGTTTTAGTGTGCTCCTATTTGCATGTGTCAACTCAGAACAGGATCTGAAAATAAGAAACCTGCTGGCTCAGCTAGAGTCTGGGTTTTGTGACAGAAACACTGGCTGTAAGCCAAAATAGTCATATGCAGAAACGGCATTTGTTGCAACATTTATTTACTACAATTTCTAAAGCAGTGTTCACAGAAGGGGAACTTCCCACTCCCTCTTCCCCATTTCAGCATTCCTCCCCAGAATGCCTGGAGTGTGGGGGTAAGGAGCTACAGTGATAGAGGCAATCAGGTGGAGATAGCATGCACAAGTGAGGTCTCCTGCTCATCTAGCTATGGATCTTCTGACATCTTAATAGCGTAGGCTAAACCTAAATAGTAAATGTGTTGTAGCTAGATAAAGTTCTTGCAAAACATGCACTGTTCTCATAGAGAGCTCTCTAGAACGGTTTCTTAATGTATTAAAGCTAAAATGTCTTGTTGTTCTTCAAAGTAGATCCTGGATTCAAGATGGTGACAACAATGGCAGCATTAATCAAACCCTCCAGTTTTAGTTAAGTTTTATGGTTTTAGCTCCATTGTTTTAAATGTTTTTAAACGTTTTACAGCTTAGGCTTATTGCTGCACCATTCTTCCCACCTTATTTAACTTACTTCAAAGTATTTATTACCTTCAGCAACAGTGAGTAAGTTGCTCAGATCCGCAGAAGACTGAAACTGCATGGGTTCGGAATTCCTAACATTTCCAAGTGGTAAAAATGGATCATAGATATCACTAGAGAGGTCTGCAAGGCTTAAAAGGTAATGACTTTGCTGTGTATATGTATTTGAGCCATGAACACAACTATGCAGGACCTGGAAAAAGCAAAAAGCAAATGAGAAATAGATTGCAACAGAAAATACTACACTATACTGTTGTTCAGTAGGTTGCATGTTGGCCATATCCAAAACTCCTCCAATGGTACCACAAACATAAAAATAAATAAATGTGACAAATAAATACTTGTTCTTGGGCGCTTCAACTAGAAGTTGAAGTGAAGCAGACAGAAGGTACTGGTCTCTTGGCCCGACAAAGGCATGTCAGGCTCCTAACACTGACATCAAGCCAGGTCAAATGCAAGACACCATGCTGCCTGCTAATCACAGGGGCCAAGACTGCACACTTCCATTCTCTTTGTGCTTGAAGCAGGCCCTAAAGCATGAATAGTCTCAGAAAGTTCACTTGATTCCTGGTTCAAATGAAATGACAATTGCATTAGGGATGGCCCAACAATTTGTCCTGAATAATGCCATCGCAGCAGGATGCCACTTTTTCATGATCTAGGTCCATTCTGCTTCAGCAATAGTGGAAAACCTCTAGGCATCAGAGGTTGGTCACCAAGCTATCCATGTCTATCTTCTCTGTGTCTGATGTCGTATATGACATCAGCCACAGTGCAGTTCAAGCCAAAGCTGCTGCGGAAGACTGCACCCTCGATTCTTCTTTTGCAACCACAAACTGAATTGAATCTGGGGCTCCAAAGAAATAATTGGGAACACTGCTCCCAACTCTTCCTTAGCAGCTGCAGACTGAACTTACAATCACCCAACACCATATTATTTATTTATTTTATAATTTTAAAAGCATTTCAATATCACTTAATATTTCAAAAATTTCATAAGTGGTGTATAATCCAAAAAAACAAAGAAGACATCATTAAAACAATAACATGGCCCCACGGGTGTCAGGCGAGTGGCTCCGCCCATTTATCCTCCAGTTCGATCCAACCCCACCCTTGAGATAAAGAAATCATGCGGACACACTGAAGGGCATGGTTCCTACTCATGCCAGTTGGTCGACTCATTTTGTTTTCTTGAAAGTCGATTAAATGTTAAAAATGCAGCACAGTGAGTAACAAAACAAAATTATGTATAATGCTTGGCAATGTTTAATTCCTAACAACCTTTGAAAGCATGTGTAGGCTTGTTTGTGCAGAAAAAAATTGGAATTTTATAAAATAACTAGTATATTAAGCCTGTTGCAAAAAACAGGCGCTAGCCAGAGGCGGATATATACTGTATATATGCCAGACTTCTTCTCTTTCCCCCTCCACACACCTCGCATCATCCCGTGCAAAAAACGCTGCATCTCCCTCCCCAAACACATTAACCCTTTCCCCTCCCCACCCTCCTGTCCTCCCCATTAACCCTTTCCCCTCCCCACCCTCCCCATTAACCCTTTCCCCTCCCCACCCTCCTCTCCTTCCCATTAACCCTTTTCCCTCCCCAGCCTTCTCTCCCTCCCATTAACCCCTTTACCTCCCCACCCTCCTGGCCCCCCTCGAGGCGGCGACTCCGAGCCCTGCGGTGGCAGCGGGAGGAGGTCGAGCCCCCCGCCCTCCTCCCCCCGTTTATTGCCGGGCCTCCTCTTCTTCCTCATCCGAGTTGCAAGCGGCTTGGTTGCGAGTTGCAAGCGGCTTGGCTGCGAAGGTAGGGAGAGGGGGGAAGCGCGCGTGGGGGGTGGGGGCTTGGTTGTGGTTGTGGGTGTGTGTCTCGTGGGGCGGGCGTTGGGGGTGGGGGGAGAAAAGCTGGTGCGGGCGCTGGACTCACGACTCCACCACAAAAAAAATAAATAAAAGGAGGGGGAAGGGAGGTGGGGGAAAGGGCTCCTCGGAGCTCGCCGCCTTTCAGCCGCCCACAGGGGCTTTTTTCCTGTGAGGCTTCCAAGCCTCTGGGGGGGACCCCCACCCACCCAACTCCCAATGCGCGCACCTCCCCCCCAAAAAACCACCACCCAAGCCCAGCTTCGTCCTCCTTCCTCCGGCCGCCGATCCCTGGCTGCAGCCGGGGGAGGAATACCGGGAGAGTTGGAAGTGGGTAGGGAGAGGGGGGGAAGCGAGGGCGGGGGGTGGGGGCTTGTTTTTGTGTGGGGGGGCTTGGGTGTGTCTGTGTGTGCGCGCAAGTGTGTGAGTGTGTGGGCGACGTGGCGGCGGAGGCGGGTGTGCGGCGACCCTCTTCGGCCTCCGGAGCACCGGCGCTCTGCGAGGCGGGTCGATTGAGGCCGCTGGGGGGTGGAGAGGGGCTCCCTCCCCCTTCTTAATTTTTTTTTCCCGGGGGTGGCTGCAGCGGCGGCGGGGATGGGGCGGCCCTCCTTGGCCTCCGGAGCACCGGCGCTCCGCTGGATGGGCCGTCCCAGGCCGCTAGGCCTCAGAGCCCCCCGTTCTGCCTGGCCCCGGACGGCTCTCTTTGTGCATTGTGTGCCCGCAGGGCGGGCGGCGGCGGCGGAGCAACCCCTGTCCCCGAAGATCTTATTCGGGAAGCAAGCAGGAGTGGTCTGTGCTGCAGCCGGCAGCAGGAGTATTGGACAGAGGGCTGCGGCGCTACGCGCCACCTTCGCCACAGCGGTTGGCGGGATTGGTCCGTACTACCCAATCCGTGTGTGACTGGAACGCACGCGCAGTTGCGAATTCCTGTGACACACGGAAAGTGGTACGTACGGACAGAGGCTCTTTATTATATAGGATGCATCCATTTAAAAATAGAGAATATCAATAGTTTGAGTACATTTATAAATAAGATTTTGCTTTTCCTAAATAAAGCATTTGAAAACAAATAGTTTCTCCACCCCCATCATTCTGCCCAGACACTGAGGTCCAGCTCTGAGGGTCTTCTGGCGGTTCCCTCACTGCGAGAAGCAAAGCTACAGGGAACCAGGAAGAGGCCTTCTCGGTAGTGGTGCCCGCCCTGTGGAATGCCCTCCCGTCAGATGTTAAGGAAATAAACAACTATCTGACTTTTAGAAGACATCTGAAGGCAGCCCTTTTTAATGTTTGATGTTTTATTCTGTTTTTTATCTGTTGGAAGCAGCCCAGAGTGGCTGGGGAAACCCACCAGATGGGCAGGGTATTATTATTATTATTATTATTATTATTATTAGTAGTAGTAGTAGTAGTGGTGGTGGTGGTATCATCATCATCATCAACTTTTCTGATTTGTCTCAGTAAGTACAAAAAGATGTATAAAAGGATGCTCAGAAAGATGCAAAGGGCAGGAATGGGAAACCTATCTCAGCCCAATATCCAGACTAAACTTTCCCAACCTTCCAGGGGCTACATTCCAATGGTGGATAGGGGGGGGGAAAGCCCAAAAGAAAAAAATGTAGACACCAGGCACACAGCACTCCCCCCCCACCTCTCTCTCACGGGTTACATGCAGCCACAAACTCATGCCCTCCCACATACCAGAGAGGCAGGCAGGCAGGCAGGCAGGCAGGCGCACACACACACACACCACACACAAACCCAGCATTTCTGGCCATTTCCACTACAGTGCTGGGGAGTAGGTGGCTGGAAAGATCATTCTGCCTGTTCTTTGAGAGCTCTCTAAAGAGCAGGCAGATGGATTTTATCTCTGCATCTTAGCACTAAACACCACAATGCTAAGAGTGGAGATAAACCCTCTGCCTGCTCCTTAAAAGGCAGCATTTTCACCCACCCCAGCACTGGAGCATCGTAGAGAGAGAAATGCTGCCTTTTACTGCTAAAGAGCACATGAAGTCAGGTGATTGGCTGGTGGACACCATTTCTCCCTAATGGACTTAATTAGGCTCATGGGCTGGGCTTCTCTACTGCTACTGTAGGGGTTAGTTCCCACTCAAATCCAATGAATTTTTTCCAGGATTAATGAATTTAATCAAATCCAGCACAAAAGCAGAAAATATCCCACTAATATTATAGTTTACTGCTGTGGCGTTTGCCCACTTATTATGGAGATGTTGTACTGGGGGAGAGAGAGAAAGGGTTAATAGGCTGACCAATAAGAAAGCCCAGGGGCGGAGCCTAACTGTGTTTAAGGCTCAACACAGGGGTTTGGGCAGTTAGTTCGGTTGGTTTCTTGTGGGTGGGAGGCATAGGAGTCAGAGTGAGTTAGAGACAGAGAGAGTGAATCGGATTACAGTGTTCAAAGTATTTAAAACTTGTTTGCGTTCACAATAAACTGGAATCTTTGTTAATACGTTACAACCTGATTGAGCCTGAATATATTACCAGGGAAACCTGGTTGGTGGCAGTGGAAGAGATAAGCCGTGGTGGTACAGGGTCAATAGTCCGTGGAACGACCGGGGCCTCTGTGCGAACGCCACAACTGCTTAATAATTTTGCCTTTGATCATAACAAACAACATAATTAACCAATAGGAGGAGAGTCATATACTTACCCTATATATGTAATCAAGCAATGGAGCTTTAGAAGAATGTGGATCTTCAAGACTTGAAGTAAACACAGGCTGCAGCAGCATTTTCACGGGTAATGTCATGCACCAGTCCAACAAACAAAGTAATAACGAAACTATGAACTAAATTAGAAAAATATGTAGATTAATTAGTTCTACTTAGAAAATATGAAAACCTTGATCAAGTAAGGGAAACCACATATGCAAATGAATGCTGCATGTATGCTTCCTTGAATTGATTCGTCAGATCCTAAAAGTCGGTCTGTTACCATTGTTGTTAATATGAATAGAGACGTATAACTTCTACAGCAGGGGTAGGCAACCTAAGGCTTGGGGGCCAGATCTGGCCCAATCGCCTTCTCAATCCGGCCCGTGTCCTTTTATTTAAAATGCATCTCTGGGTTATTAGTGGGGCTTGCCTGGTGTTTTTACATGAGTAGAACGTGTGCTTTTATTTAAAACACATATCTGGGTTATTTGTGGGGTATAGGAATTTGTCCACCCCCCCCCAAATATAGTACAGCCCACCACATGGTCTGAGGGACGGTGGTGAGCCCACAGCTGAAAAAGGTTGCTGACCCCTGTTCTACAGGAATGGTAACTTTTCTTTCCAGTTACAGGTAGGTAGCTGTGTTGGTCTGTCATAGTCAAAACAAAATAAAAAAATTCCTTCCAGTAGCACCTTAGAGACCAACTAAGTTTGTTCTTGGTATGAGCTTTCATGTGCATGCACACTTCTTTCCTTTCCAGGTTTCCTTCTCCTAGTTCATGTGGCTCGAGTTTCCTAATCTCTGACCAATTTTCTGTTGTTTGGCGTGCTTGATTAGAAATAGCATTATTATTTCTGGAAGGTGGATCAAAGGGGATCAAATCATCCTGAAGCATAGTGGTGGTGGTTCTGTCAGGTTTTCATTGTGTAGGCCAGGCATGTCCAACTTCAAGTAGGCTGTGATCTACTATCCAGTATCAAAAACTGGCACTGATCTATCACACTCTTCCATTGTCATTGGGGCAAGGAGTAAGGTGTGGGTGGTCAGGAAAATCCCCTTTCTTTCCTTAGCACAGATTTGTGTTTCGATTCTATTTCCGCCTTCCACGTATTGCCCAAATGGAGGCGACAGCTGATTAAGCCACAGGCCACTCTGCATGGAGGAGGAAGGAAAGGTGCTCTCCTTTTATCCAGCCTCATTCCGAATGCGGAACATCGGCACCCCCGCACCCCACTTTCCTTTGCTCCCAAGGGGGACCACTGTACCCTTTCCCCACCACACAAGCGCAGCCTGCAGCACCCAGCGAAGGTCGCCCAGCCGAGGGCAACCTCCTTAGCAGAGTAAAGTGGGAGAGGCGCACGCTCCAGAGCTCATGGGACAGCGAATGCGGAGGCACAACCTCCCTCCTGCAGTCACCTCGCAAGCCCCATTCAGCCCGCCGGTGCATGTTCATGGGACAGTGAAAGTGGAGGCACAACTCTCTCTCTCCTGCAGCTTCCTCCCAATGGTGCATGCTCTGGAGCTCATGGGAAGGCAGAAGTGGAGGCACAACTCTCTCCTGCAGTTGCACCGGAAGCCCCATTCAGCCCCAGCTGCGAGGGAGGAGCAAAGGCTGCCTGGCCATAGTGCGATCGACTGAAATCTATCCAGGGATGCCACAGTGTCCTTTCTTTTGGCAGATCAGGATGAGCAGGTGACAGCAAAAGTTGTAAGGTTTTTAGCTGGGGCAATCAGAATAAGATCCACTATTTGACTATTGATTCAAAACCCTAAAATGTATTTCATATAATGGACTTTTTATTTCTATTCTTTGTATATTGTATGGTTGTTATATTGCTATGGCCAATGGGTGACGCAAATAAAGGTTCATTCATTCATCCAGCAATTGACCTGTTGGACATGCCTGGAATGGTGCCACTGAGTCTGGGTCTAGCTCAGGATTGCTCTGGGCTATTAGTTTTTCTCTTAATGTGCCCAGTCTTTCTAAAATAGCTTTTTGCTCGGTTTGAGGTAATTGGTTGTATGAACTTATTAAGTGCTCTTCTTCAGAAATTCTAGAATTGTTAAGTAGATCATGAAAATAATCTTTCTCGGTGGAATTTACTGGAGGAAGGTGTAACTTGACACACTGATGTTCATTGCTGGAAGAAATCAAAGGCACTTCTTTTAAGGTATGGTTTTCAGTCAGACGGGATGGCCCTGGGTTGTATCCTTCCATGCTGAGAGTTGTTTAGGGTCAGGAGAAGTTTCTTCACTGTGTCCAGAAAGACTCAGTTAGGTGACACACCAACTCTGGCCAAAAAATCTTTCCTCTTTAGGAACAGAGATGGGATTCTATCTGACCTAAGTGTTATAATGCATTTTTGTGCTAAAGGATGGGCATATAGAACTTTAATAAATGATAGGTCAATCTCCTTTGTTGATAAATGTAATAGCATGCTAAGGTCTTTCAAGGCCCAAGTTTTTGTGTTCCACTGAAATATATTTTTCCTGTAGGGGTGAATGGTTAGGGCTATCCTATTTGCCTGAAGGATTAAATTTGAATCTTTTGGGGAGCTTCTGACTATGAGGAGTTGGAGAAGTTGACCAGCTACATTATTATTTGGTGTTTCAATGCCATCCCACTTCTCGGTATTTGGTTTAGGAGGGAACATTTTTTTTAACAGATAACAAACTATTTATCTTATTTGAAATGCTTCTGAACTCTATAAATATATTTTTGACTGTTACAGCCACCAGATCATATTGTTCAGCAAGGAGTGCTCTATCACTTGACAGAGAGGTGGGGTTTTTAATATCTTCCTGGCCACTTCCACCTGTGTGGTTATTGTTATTGTTAGTATTATTGGAATTTTCAGCATATGGTTGCTGGACTTTCTATTTCTAGAACCTCGAATCTATTAAAGGTAGGAATTGTAGGTTTATTATCATCCAATACTGAGGTATCAGATCCAAAAAAGCTCTTCCATTTTGAGCTGTTTAGTTCGGGGGTGGGGTGGGAGACTGGTTAGAATTACTTCACGGGCACTATCTGGAGCCCATTTCGTTTAGCTGCTGATTAAACATTAGGGTACATTCATAAACTACATTCATATATCTCTCTATATATGAATATGTGCGATCAAATGCTATATCTACAAAAAAGGAAGTTTAAAAAGAATGAATTATTGAAGAGAGAATGTTATCCTAAAATCTGATAAGTTAGGCCTGTCCATAAGGAAAATAAAAAGCCAAGCCAAGCAACAGTTAATAAATAATGGCTGCTAAATGCAAAACCACAGTAATTTATCTGTATGAGGCAAGCCAGTTCAGATGTAAGTCCTGGTGTTTATCTTTAAGGAGCCTCAAGGGCTCAAATTTTGGTAGAATATGCAACTGTCCTTTCTCTTTTGTTCCAGACTCCTCGGGGTCTCCTTTCACTCCCCAGGTCTTACTCTTTATAGCAGTAGACCACACTTCTTAGCACTCTGTTCAGTTCAAACAGAGAAAAGTTCTAGTATATTCTCCTTAAGTCCCCGGTCCCACTGGATGTTCTTCCTTTCCAATCGAAATCCCAGTCTGCACAGCCCAGTAGGTACTAAAGGTTTTTGAAATTGGCCTTCTTAAAGTCCAGAGTACATGTCCAACTGCACTCAGCTTTCCTTTGCATCTGTATCATGAAACCCAGGAGGACATGATCACTTCCTTCCGAGTGCTTCCAAAAAGTGTATTTTCATGATACACTTACTGATATTAAAGGCTGCGGGTGTACTAGTCAGTAATTAAGTCTACTAGAATATTTTTTAAGAAGATAGATAGATCGATAGATAGATAGACAATTTTTATTATTTATTTATACCAGGGGTTGGCAAACTACGGCCTCCAGGCTGGATGAGGCCCACCTGGGTCCTAAATCCGGCCCACGCTGTGAAGCCGGAACCCGCCGTGAAGCCAAGACTCCCAGCAATGGAAGGAAGAGGCCTAGCGGCGGTGGCTCTGCCACTTAAACGCCGCGCCTGGTTTACCTCAGCGGTGTTTGATTGGCAGAGACATCCCTGTGCTGTGCTGAGGTAAACCAGGCACGCCGTTTGATTGGTAGAGCTGCCGCCCCTTGGCCTCTTCCTCCCGCCGCTGCCACTGCTCTGGTGCTCCTGTGGGCCAGAGAGTAGAGTGGATGAGCTCGCTCTGCCTACCCACGAGAAGCAGCAGCAGCGGCGGTGGTGGTAGCCCCTGGGAAGGAAGGTAAGTGCAGCAGCTGGGGCTGGGGGTGTGGGGAGGAGGACTACTTGCCCCCCTCGCCTCTTCCTGTAGCTCCCCCCCGGTGCTGCTTCTCCGGCCCGCCACAAGATCTGAGGGACAGAGGACCAGCCTGCTGCTAAAAAAAATTGCCGACCCCTGATTTATACCCTGCCTTTCCCCCAGGTCTAGGACTCAAAGCAGCTCACAAAAATTAAAACAAAAAAATTGATAAAACAGAGAAAGCTAAAAACATATAAAAATTATAGTTAAAAAGTAATCAAACTATAATGGCGTTAAAACAATGTAAAAGGAAAATTATTAAAATGCAGACAGTAAAAACAGCACAGCACTTTGAAAAGTTCTTTCTTTAAAAGCAGTCAGTTCTGCTGGAATAAAACAGTCCTCACCTACCAGTTGAATGGCACCCATCAAACTTCTCTAGGAAGGGAGTTCCAAAGCCCTCTCTTATGTCCTCACCAGGTATGCCTGTGAGGGTGGTGGGACTGAGAAAAGGGCCTCCATCTCAGAGCCCAGCCAGGTCCATATGGGAAAATACAGTCCTCAAACAGGCTGAACCTAAGTCATATCAATATGTATATATACCTTACACAGTAGTTATAAAAGGCACTTCACTTTATACACAGACTTGTGTTTTTTGTGCCTTTGTTTAATAGACAGAGAAGGTTCACTTTTTTGGTTTGGCTGTGAACAAATACCATCACCATCTGTCTAATTGTTTTGAAGAACTTCTAATCATCATTTTTGCAGTTTGAAGGAAGAACAAGTCCACAGCTATTCAAGCCCAGTTGACTAAGGGTATGGACGTGGGTGGCACTTGCTGATCAGAAGGTCGGCGGTTTGAATCCCCACAACGGGGTGAGCTCCCGTTGCTCGGTCCCAGCTCCTGCCAGCCTAGCAGTTCGAAAGCATGTCAAAGTGCAAGTAGATAAATAGGTACCGCTCTGGCGGGAAGGTAAACGGCATTTCCGTGCGCTGCTCTGGTTCGCCAGAAGTGGCTTAGTCATGCTGGCCACATGACCCGGAAGCAGTACGCCAGCTCCCTCGGCCAATAAAGCGAGATGAGTGCCGCAACCCAAGAATCGTCCGCGACTGGACCTAATGGTCAGGGGTCCCTTTACCTTTACCTATGGCTCTACAGAAACGGGTTATAGATTGGATTTTTCAGCCTGGGAAATATACAATGTATGTTTTCATACTCCCACCCACCGCTGGATCAGGGGGACAGTGTTTAAACATTAACTCCACAATAAAAACCATAATACCAGGACAAACCATTGACAGTTTAACATTCCATACCTTTTTATCACCTTCCACGGAGGAGTATTCTGCACTAGGCAACAGAAATGCAATTGTGGCCACAAGGATCTGTGTAAATCCAATTTCAGAAGGATAAATTTACAGACATGTTCTATTTTCCAAAGTCATTCTCGAACCAGGTATCAAAAGTTTTAGTGAAATTTGAAGTTGACCTAGTTCATAAGAAACTAAACACCTACTATCTCCCTAAACCATGTGTCCCATTCATCTTTCTCTCCACTTCTCTAGTACTACAGAAAAAGGGGGTGCGGAGAAAAATCTTTCCAAATCTTACAACTAGAAACACACACACAAATTAAGCACACATCATGCAAAGCTGCTTACTCTGCTTACAATTTAAATCTAGTTTTAAAAAGTCATCATGCTTTGGGCCAACAATTCTGTTAATACCATATAACTAAATTACATCAGTTGTGCCTGTAGATGTATAATAAATATATACTTAGATCTGTATTCTGTTGTCTGAATAAGATACCACCATATTTTTTGTGTATAAGACCATGTTTTTCACAAAAAAGTCCAAAATAGAGGGTCATCTTATAAACGCAATATTACAGTCCAACACTCCAGCTGCTTGGACCTTCCTCCTGCTCCCCATCGCTAGCTATCACCCGCTCGCCCTGTCCCTCAGCGGTGGTGAATTCCGGGCTAAAAAAAAAGGTTGTCTTATACATGGGGGCGTCTTATACATGGCAAGTTTTAGTACATAATTAAGCATAGTATATCTGTTAATGAAAATTACACACAAATTTTAAAGAGATAAACATACTTCAATAATTTTTCTGGGTAGCGAGGATTTGTATTTCTCAAGTTTTTCCCAATAGGAGGTCAGTAATTGAAAGACATCACAGGCTTCCTGTGCTACCTGTTTGTTGCAAAACTAAAAAGAAGAAACAAAACACCAATAATGAACCCACAAAAGGGAATATAAACAAATTGGGAACAAATTGCAAATATATGCAAATAGTTACTACAGATTCTTGTTTAATTACGTAGTCCAGGTTGGAAACACCCCTGCCCACAATGAAGAGTTAATGCACAGTAGGAGAGCAATCTAAAGGCATTTTACACCAACATTCACTTGATCTGTGTCTCCTATTTTATTTACTGTGTTGTTGCAATAGGATTATTTTAGCATAGTTTAATTAGAGATGTTTATAGCTTGTGTAGGGACGTGGGTGGCGCTGTGGGTTAAACCACAGAGCCTAGGGCTTGCCGATCGGAAGGTCGGCAGTTTGAATCCCCGCGACGCAGTTCGAAAGCATGTCAAACAGCTTAATAAAATATTCTAAGTATTGAAAACACTCTTTGGTTGAAGTCAAACCCCACAATTTTGCACAATCAAGTCATACAAACTTGTGTCATACTGGTACCTTTAGTGTCACACCTAAAACATTTATTGCATCCTTTACTTGGGTATGGTTTGTACATTGCACTAGTTCTTCACATATCCAAAGCCCAAGGCAGCAAAGAGCTAAACACCTTAAAAACAAGAAATATACAAGTCAGTAAGCCATCATGTCCCTCTTATTTTTCAGTTCTATGAACAACTGAATTGTAAATAGACAGTAACACATGTGGATTGAGATGGTAGCTGTATTATGTGACAATGTATACAATCATAAGTGACAGGACTTGATCCTAAATCCAACTATAGTTCTGGCACAGCAGCTCCCTTTGGTCTTGGTTTGGCCAATGATTCCTATGTTAGTGCTGTTATAGCGACATTAACAAAGGAAGCATCACTTTGTCAGCCACTGCATAGAGTCAAGTGGTATTTCCAGTTGTAACCCACTTTCTGGGTTTACGACTGCACTTTAGTTACAGCGGACAAAGTAACAATAACATCAGGCAATTATAACCCTTCTACACAAATAATTTATTCTTCAATTTATATTCCATAATATTTTCTGTTCCATTCAGTATTTTACCTTGAAGCTTCACTTGGTTCATTTGCAGCATTCTTCAAAAGAATATTTATGAGGTAGCACTACAACAAAAAATCATGACAGTAAGCAATTTATTTCAAACATATTTCAGAAGAACTCCAATTTCTAGCCTTAGTCAAATATAATAAAATGGAGCAAATTTCCTTGCTCTCAATTTTATTACTTAAAATATTTAAACTTTTTTGTTTTGTTTTGTTTTTGCTAACCCGTCTATAATCATACTCTCTCTTGCAATTAATTCATTAATGCAATTAATTCACACCCTTCCTCTCAAAGTGTTGCCAAATGTACAATGAGCTCGCCTATCCTTTAGGCAACTGGTATGTTTTGTATTTGTTTTTTTAGGGGTGTAAATCTGCATTCTATACAAGCTGCAGCCATTTCTGCACTTACCAAGAAACCTCTGTAAGATCCTAAAGAGGCATGAGAGTGGGGGGGGGGGTGAGGGCTGGGGAGATCAATTTGTTTGCTGGCATTCACTGTCACTGCCCCAGTACAAATTTCTTGCCCCATATGCAAATGCTTCCTCCAGGAATTGCAGGCTTGGATGGATGCCATTTTAAAAAAACCTATTTTTTAAAAACTTCCTATTCTCTTATTCAACTAAACAAGTTTAGTTCAACTAAATTGCTCAATTGCATCTGCAAACCTTCCTTACCTCAATACACATGATAACATACCCTTTAACACGCTGAGGCGAAAAACTGCACTGCACGTCTTTTGGGTCTGTGCTCCCACACGAATCACATGACATGCATGAGATCACGGCCCTGAAAGACATGCTTTTTCCAGGGGCCTAAAATTGTGTGTTTTGGGGCACCGTGTGAGTTCATAACCCTGAAAAAGCATTTTTCGGGGTGAGATCACAGCACCCAAAAACATGTGGTTTTGGGTGCCATGCTCTTGCACGAAAAAAATGGGATGCCCCAAGAGTTGAGGGATATGTGATGCTCTACACTGAAAGAAGTAGCCAAGTGAATATATTGGAAGGTACAGTATCTGCAGTGTATCTCTGGCAAATAAGTATTTTGAATCTTGAAAAAGACCCTCTGTCCTCTCTTCTCTAACCATGACACTTTTAGGTATCTTAGCTTTAGCATGGGGGGAGGCTCCTCCCACTAGATGGGGCAAGGCTTCTCCAGTTTGCATAAGCGAATAAGAGAGAAGAAATGGCCTGCTCTGGATACCCTCAATCCACCAGTAAGAAGTAAGAAGGTACACATAAAAAGGGACCCCTGACCATTAGGTCCAGTCGTGTCCGACTCTGGGGCTGCGGCGCTCATCTCGCGTTACTGGCCGAGGGAGCAGAAACGGCGTTTACCTTCCCGCCGTAGCGGTACCTATTTATCTACTTGCACTTTGACGTGCTTTTGAACTGCTAGGTTGGCAGGAGCTGGGACCGAGCAACAGGAGCTCACCCCGTCGTGGGGATTCGAACCGCCGACCTTCTGATCAGCAAGCCCTAGGCTCTGTGGTTTAACCCACAGTGCCACCTGGGTCCCTTAAGACACATAACTCCCCCAATTTGTAAAATAGAAATCAGCTAACAGTGAAAACATTTACTTTGACACCTGTAGTTCCTGTGATGATTTCTGCTTCAGCAATTGGTTGCAATAATGGAATTTCTTGATAGAGGTTAGGAAAGCAAACCAGAGAACCAAGAATTGTATGTGCTTCTAAGCGTGGGGCCTATAAGCAAAACAGAAAAGAGAAAAGGAAAAAAGTAGGTAATCTTGTCAATTGATAAAAATTATAAATCCAACAATTTGCAAATCTCACTTAAAACAGTATTACTTAAAATTGTCAGTTGGGTCATTCTAAATTCTGGCCTGCTGTTTACTGCTGTCAGCTAACACTCCAAAAGGCTCCAGTCTTAAGTTTTGCTTACATATACAGTAATATTAAGCAATACTAGTGGATACTGAGACACAGGCAAAGACTGCAGTATGAATAATTTAGAGGAATCATGCATGCTGGTAAACAAGAAGAGCAAGAAATGCAGAAATTATTTCTGATGCTACAGCTTTGAGCATAGACAGGAATGTAACAGGTTGTAAGGGAACAGAGTCAAAGGTTTTCCTGTGAAACGTCTGTGATTCTGCCATTGAGCACTCGGGGATTCAAACCCACATGAGTCTAATATAATACCACATGGGGAAAAACTGCTGTACAAATTATTTAGGAGTTTCATGAATACTGGTTCACTGTGTGTACTGTGTGCGAAATGATGCATTGTAAAATGTAGGATAAATGCGTCATCTTATATTACCATAAGTATATATTTTAAACTAATAATCAGGGAAGAGAATCCACATCTGTGTACAGTCATACTAACAGAACGTTGTGCACTCTACTATTATAAAAAAACTAGTAACGTTTTCTCCAGCAATGTAGGTGAAGCAGAGAAAACAGCTCATAACCTGCATAAATAGTCTATGTCTGCTGCTTATTTTAATTTTAGTGTTCTGCTTCTGCAAGGAAACGATGAAGGAAGGATTAGTATTGTGATAAAAAGGTTCTATACTGAAGCATCTATTTGAATTCTAGATGCTGGGACATCCACAAAAGGAAAGGCACTTGACTTGATGCCCTGCATCTTGGAGATGGAAACGAGACATTAAAATAGGTTCCTCTCCTATTGCAGGCCCCCACGACACAGTCCAAGCTGATGAGGAAGGCTGCCAAGCCACCAGAGAGGGTTTTCAGAAGGTATAGGTGGCTACAGGGGGAGGAAAAATAGTGCATGTGTGATGCCTTCTACATGCAAACTTTGGATCAAACCTAAGTGTCTGAATATATACTTCTCCCCTTAAAACACTGTATAAAATAGCACTAGCCACTTGTAAATCTAGTGTTCTTATAGGGCGTGCAAGGGAAAAATAATAATTTCCCCATTCATATTAATGTTTCATTCATTTCATTTTCCATTTGTTTCAATTTTGTTTAACCCCCCCAAACCCTAATTTCAATGGGAATCCCCACCTGCCTTTCTTCAGCTACTTTTAACTTAGATTCTTTTCATTCAAATGACAAAGAGTTTTGATGCATTCTGCCATCCCTCCCCAGGATCAGAGCTGCCAAATTTCAGATAAAAATGGGGACACTTTGAACTAATTTGTTTCATTTTCATTTTTTAAAAAATGATTCTCTGGTGTCCAGATGGCAGTGAGGCCCAATTTAAAGTTCTTATAAAAACATCCATATTTCAACATGATTTTCTTTGCTGGCTTGGATGACCAGCTAAACAGAAAATGTAAAATACCTTACAACAGAGAGGTTGCTTAGTACTGGCAATCATAACAGAAAAATCCCAGTGCAGACAGTATCATTTCACATGTCGACTCTGCTATACAAACATGGCTATAAAAACTGGTCTTGCCGCTTCATTTCACCAGCAAGCACAAGTTATTATAATTCTGAGTATATCTGGTTATTTCTAAAGACATATATGCTCATATGACAAGCTACCATTTAATTAATGAGCATTACCTATACCAGTAAGATTGAGGCCCAATGTGGTTATATTTTTGAATTAGCAAAATCTGTATTTACGTGCATCATGTTGTCACAATGTCAAAAAATAACAATGAAGATGCACACCTACATGTTTCATCAAATGTAAACTATATTAAGTGTATGGTTATTGTTAATGTACAAATTCAGTCCTCCATAGCTACCATTTTCAGCAGTACCACACAAACCTCTATGGCAATATTGGACACTAATAAATGGTAAGGCCATCCCTGTTCATTTAGTTCTCATACTATGCTTGGGCTATTACTGTATCTAACATGGATATTTTTTTAAAAAAACCAATCCTTGCCCCAATCCTTTACAGCACATATGCCAGTACACATTTGTAATGTTCATGTATAACAAAAACTTAATAACATTCTGAAACCCAACCCTTGCTTTTAGAGTGCAAATGTGCTGCTGTATTAGTGGGGATATGATTTCTCACATTTTGTCCTTTTGATGAAACACCTTTGCAAGACTAGGATGTCACCTTATCCTACAATTTCACACATCAGCTGCCATGCTGTCTGCCCCAAGAGCCCAGTTTCACATTGTGCTAATGAGTCAACACCTGTTAAGAGTAGAGAAATCTGAACCTTGCTAACAATTGTGCACTCTCATAGGAACAGGACACCGAACATTGTCATACTTACCTCCAACATGTTTGTACTCAGGACTCTGGATGCAGCTGTTATGAAGTCTCCTATTAGCAAAGTGAAGCCAGGTAAACCCAGGAAGAAAAAGCAGGGGGGGCAGTGTCTGATCACAGTATTTAAAACATCCTGAAAAGGAGAAAAAGTTTAAATTTTTGAACTTGTTAAGGCCAGATTGGTTACAAACACTAAGAACATTTCCAATTGACAGCAGTGTCATTATTCCATACCCATGCAATGGTTTCAAACATTTATAATAAAAGGCTTCTTCCTTCTTTTACTAGCCTAGATCCAGCATTTGAGTTGAAAAGTGGCTGACCCATACTTAGATGGACACAGGAAGAATGTAGAAATCTGCCTTATTGGTCAGGCTGTTTGTTCATGTAGTACAACATTAGAATCATAGAATCATAGAACTGTACAGTTGGAAGGGAACCAAGTCTCACCCCCTGCAATTAAGGAATCTCAGCTAGATCATACATGACACATGGCCATCAAATTCTTTTAATAATTGAAAGAGGAGAAAGGGTAAGATTACATTGGAAAGGCTTTAATGAGAAAATGAAGCATTTTTGCTATGAGCTTCATGAGCGAAATCAGAAGTCACAAAAACAGGAGCCACAAAAACTTATAGACTCATTCTAAACAATTATCCTACATTCAGAAAATACCTGAAGGCAGCCCTGTTTAGGGAAGTTTTTAACTTGTGATTTTGATGTATTTTAATATTTGTTGGAAGCCGCCCAGAGTGGCTGGGGAGACCTGGCCAGATGGGCGGGGTACAAATAAAAATTATTATTATTATTATTATTATTATTATTATTATTATTATTATTATTATTATACCTGCAGCACACAGAGATACACAGTGGAAAAAAGATTGTCAAAGTAGTAACTCATGAAGGAGAGTCATCCACCTTCCGAAGGAGTCTGTTCCACTGTCAAACAGCTCTTACTATCAGAAATTTATTCCTGATGTTTAGTTGGAATCTTCTTTCTTGTAACTTGAGGCCATTGGCTTGGGTCCTAGCCCCCAGAGCAAGAGAAAACAAGCTTGCTCCATCCTTCATGTGACAGCCTTTTAGATATTTGAAGGTGGCTATCACATCTCCTTTCAGTCACCTTTTTACTAGGCCAAACATACTCAATTCCCTCAATGGTTCCTCATAAGGCTTGGTTTCCAGGCCATCTTGGTCACCCTCCTCTGCACACATTCTAGCTTATCCTTCTTAAATTGTGGCACCCAGAACTGGACACAGTACTCAAAGGGTGGTCTGACCAAGGCACAATAGGGAGGTACTATGAATTCCCTTGATTGGGACACTACACTTTTGTTGCTGCAGCCTAAATTGGCATTAGCTTCTTTTGCTGCTGCATCACACTGTTGGCTCATCTTATGCTTGTGGTCTACTAAGACCCCATGATCCTTTTCACATGTGTATCCAGGTGTCCCCCATCTTATATTTGTGCAGCTGGGTACACAACCTTACAATTGTCCCTATTGAAATTCATGTTGTGCATTTCAGCCCAGTTCTCCAATCTGTTAAGGTCATTCTGAATCATGGTTAACTAGCTCTTCCAGGTTCTGCTCAAGTTCTGCTTCTTGATCCTGAAAAGAAAGGCCACCAGGCCCTGTTTAACAAGGAGACTATTTGAAACGGAGCATGGAGGGGCAAGAAACTGTTCTAAACTGAAAAGGAGGACTTACTGGGTACCAGTTTTGCCACCAACAGTTTTGATTTTATTCAGCCTCTTACTGACCAGGAGTACTACCCATATCAGAAAAAATAATCACCTGTCTAAGGCAGGATAAACATATAAGTATTAAGTAAAAGGACTAGCTTGTATTTTTTGTTTTCTTCTTCTTCTTCTTAAAAAAAAAAAAAAGAATTCTGCAGTGCTACTCCCTACATCCAAAATCAGTTTCACTGCCTATGTAAGAGTCACATTACAGAGCAAGGAAAGAAGAAAAAGAAAAATACACATTACAAGAAAAACATTAAGAAAAATCCTACTTAAATGAGAATATCACATAAAAATCAGTTTGAGTAGTAAAATCATGTCAAACAATTATGTTCTCCTCCTCTGAATTAAGTTTTCCAATGTATAAGCAGTCTCCAGGTCTTACATATGACATTTGCTCCTCAGGAAATATTAGAATATTACACAAAATTGCTATGTTGTATAGCTGAAGCATGAAGATTGCAAAACCTCATCTTATAGTATCATAAGCCAACCTGATACATGTTTTTACACAAATATTGTTTAAAAGGTAAACACATTTTAGCATCATTGCAGGCAGCATTTTCACCTTTGAAACACTACTCAGGTTAATATTCAAACTGGTTTTAATCACTTCCCACAATACATTTTAAAGGCAATATCAGTCAATGCAAACATTCTAAAAGAATGAGCAGATGGATGCTGGAGCTCATAAAGTGGATGGTAAACTCCTGCTCTGAAGACAGAACAAAAGACCCACCTTTTCCATAATTAAGGGGCTGATTGATTAATGCACTGGGCTCCTCACAACACACCTGTAATTACTGAGAGGTAAGTATTGTGTTGTGCGCCTAGTGTCTGAACAAGCCATACAGCAGCAGATGGGACGACATCTCTGTTGACATATGCTACAATAAAAAGACTCACGAATCTTGGCATGAAAGACAACAGAGAGTAGATTTTTTAAAGATTAGTAAGTGCTAACCCTTGCTCTATTTTCATGAAAGTTGTGTCCACGTAACAAAAAACTATTTTCAACTCTTTGAATTTTACCAGAAATATTCTGGAACCACCAGTTCACTGGATTCTTATGAATCTGACAAGTCTTGCTTTGAAAATAGAAAAATATTCCCCTTTAAAGAGACACTGGTGGGTGCTTTTCCACAGAGCAGTATTAACTACTCCAGAAACAAAATAACTCAGCCCAGAAACAAGGAGCACTGGGAAGAAGAAGGGGAGGAAGAAAGAAAGAAGGGGAGAGAAGTCAGCTGCAATGGACAAGCCCAGAACAAAGCTTGTGGTTTGAAGAGAGTCTGGGTTAGGACATAAGACTAGGCTACAACAAGGCTTTGCTCCCGGTAGTGAGGGAGGAGCAGGAGAGGACTGAAACACCTGAGGTATCAGCAATATGCAATAGCATGCTTTAAGTTCACCTGTAGCAGATCCCACTGCCACCAAAATGTAGCAGATCCCACCACTACCAAAAATGTAGCGGATCCCACCATTCTGCCACCAATAATGGCGGATCCCACCTACTCTTTACAACCACCACAGGTTATTGTATTGGTTTTTGTGTGAGGATAAAACCTTGATACTTGGAGACTCAGGCAGAAGAAAGATTTATTATCTGGACCAAGTTGGTAAAACAAATGATTTGCCAGGAGATAAAGTTCTTTCAGGAAACAGTTAACTTATTAATAATTATACTAAATCTACTGGATGTTACAGGTTTCTAGAGAAGGTAGTAAACATGCAGCTTCTTTTAAAGTTCAGTTGCTTATTTTCAGTTATTACTCTTCAGTTAGATGTTACAGGTTTCCAGACTAGCTGGTAAATGCTTAGCTTATTTCAAGTTATTTCACTTCACTTCCTTAACTTAGTTACATAGGTGTTATAGTTTATTACTTTGGTTCTTAAACAAGGTGGTACTTTCTGTCAGTTTTCCAACTTTTTATCAATCACACTCCTGATTTATTATGTTTTTATCATTGATGTTCTGTAATGTGTTTCTAATGTTGTACACAGCTCTTCTGATAAAGGGTGCTATATAAATTGAAAAAATAATAAAAGTAATACTTGTTTCTAAAGCTGTATATTATATTGTTCTAATCCACCCTGGGATGTTATGGTGAAGGGCAGTTAAGGAATAGTATGAATGAATGGGGTCTGGCTATAATAATTATTATGGACTCATGCATAATATTGTTCTTCTAGACCACAAAATTACTCCCTTCATGTTTATGACATCAGTTTAGCTCTTTGGAAAGTACCATAATCTTTTCACTAGGATAAATATGCCACACTTTACAAGCTCAGACTAATCTTTGCTGACTCCTTGGAATCCTCTCCAATTTGTCTGTGTGCTATGTAACATCTGCTAACTTAAATTAAACAAAATAGCCCAGCTAAGTACTGAAAATAGAGAGGCAGTTTGATCTCCTGGTTTGCATATGCAATTTTTTAAAAATCAACTCAAGAAGACCACCACCCCTTTAAAATAAATAAGTAGGTAAATAAGTAATTAAGCAAGCAAGCAAGCAAGCAAATAAACCCACAGCACACTTGTCAGTGGTATGAGCCAAGTATATTGCATTTGTGTGGCAGAAACCATAAAATAATTAAGAGTCTGTTTGATAATGATTTTTGACAAATCTATATTCCTAAAGCTTTAGAGCAACCTGAAGTAGATAACAGTAGATAAAAGCAAACTAGAAATTTGACAGTCAGTTTTAGTACATTTTAGCACATGGTGCCAATGTTAAGTTGAACTTCTTCATCCAACCTCTGACACAAGGCAGGACTAGACTCTCAAAGACGAAGCCAAACAGACAACAAGTAAATCACAGAGCAATCCTCAAGGAAACACAGGGCAAAAACCTTTAGACAGGGTCACCAATTAATCTGACAAGAGAAAATTCCTTTAATCAGCAACTCTATGTATGCCAGATTCTTGACTCAAGTTATACCAGTCTCTGATACCAGGAAAAATCAATATAGGCATGTATTCAGGTAAAGCAATATCCCTCTGGTTAGCCTCTAACTTGTCCATTGACCAGAGAATACTTTAATAGCACAAAAGGGGGTGAAAATATATTTGGTATTCTTATTGCCTTGTAACCTATTAGTGGTAAGTTGCATCCTTATTCTGTCATTTAAAATTTGTTTTAAGGTTTACAGACATCAACACAGGCTTAGCTAACCCAAATCATTTTTAAATTGAAGCTGTTCTGGTAACAGCTACCCTTATCTTTTTGACAGCAGGCCTGCTATTTCATATGTCAGTTTTAAAATATTCTTAGATATAGATTTGACATTCTAAAGTTTACTAGATTCTGGATGCAATTCAGCACCCAGCCATCCATGTTTAAGTGCCATTGATTTAAATGGCAGGCATACAAACTTTAAATCTGCTTTTAGTCTACTCACAATAAAATCATGTTCAGTTTTATTATTTTGATTGGAAAACTAAGTAACTGTCATTGGGTACTTTTATCAATCAAAAAACAGATCCTGTCCATTTTTTTTATACAATAACTCCACTTCATCTTTCTATCTTCCAGAATTCCTTGCTGTCCTTGGCTTGAATTGCCCTAAGCAGATGATGCCAACAGCCTTCGTAGAAAGATTTCTTTTTCTTATGGAAGAGCTCTGAAAGATATTTTTTCATATTTAGGTATTTTTTTAAGTGGCTCGGGTACTTCCTGGATTGAAATAGTTGAAATGCTTGTCTCAGAAGAGATTTCTCATGATGGCATTCTTTGTCAAACCATGACACAGCTTGATATGTTTGCCTGCTCACGGGTCTCGCTAGGGATGTGAATACTTGGGAGAGTTGGGTGAAAGTTGCTAAAGCATCTGATACAGAGTCAGATTTAATTATTTGTTCCCTCAAGGAACCCGCCTCATTGGAGGCAATTGTTTGAGAAACCAGCTGTTCAATATAGGGGGACCCATCTGATTCTTTGATGATATGTTGCAGTAGAGCTCAAAGTTTCGTGGGTCAGATCTCTGTTATGATATGTATTTACTGAAATTGTTAAAGGCATATGGTCACTCTTTTTTTAAAAAATGATTTTTATTGGGTTTTCACCACAAACAACACAAAAAATAAACAAAAACATAACAAAGAACATAATACAAAATACATAATTCAAATACAGTAAAAACAAGCATCATAATTTTCCCTTGCTCTTTCCTTATCAAGTTGGGGTGACTTCCTCCAGTCTCCCTTGCTGCGTTTCCATGTCTTTTATCTTTAGTAATTCCCTCTCATCTTTCATTATTTTTTCTTATTTTTCTAATGTTCTTATCTTATATTTAACTTAATCATATTTCATACATTTACATTACTTAATCCAAGTTCTAATCTGTAAGCTAGCATTCCTTCCAGCTTTTTTTCTAACTTTCAATCTTACAATAGTTCTTTAAGTATATTTTAAATTTTGGCATATGGTCACTCTCAGTGCAATCAGCAATACCAAATGAAAGAACAGAGCTGAATAAGGAAAGGAAACATATACAGTAATCAATCACGTTGCCACCCAGGCTGGAGATATGTGTGAATCTATTGGAGCTGGTGAATTGTGGGGACCCGTTAAGGATGTATTTGTTCAATGATATACATAACTCTGTAAGCAAAATTCCTGCTTGGTTAATTTGAAGGTCAAGAGAGTATCTGGCTTTTGCTAAAAAAAAAGGTGGAAAAGTAGTTTCTAAATCAAAATTCATTTTCTTTGCCAGAAGATGGTTATTCTTGCCAATTCGGGCATTAAAATCTCCTAAAAGGAAGAGACTAGCCATAGGATAACTTTTCTCCAAGGTGATTAAACAATTGGAAAGACGGTAGAATTACGGATCTTGCGTAGGACACTTAACTATTGGCTTTGCCTAAACTCAAATCCCCCCGGTCTAATATCCCTAGTGCTGCAAGATTGTCACAAGAGCGCCTATCAAAAACTTCGCTCTTGTGGTTTATCACCACAACAGCTACTCACTTTGGGTTTTAGTAAAGCAAAGAGTCTAATTTGTCAGCACCTAAATGATATTGAGCATCAGAACAACTTGGCCACAATAAGGAAATTTTGCCCATGGTATGACTTATTTTCCACCTTCCCATTTCGACTCTTTGGCACCCCATCTGCATAACCTAGCAATTCTAAAATATAGACGCACTTTTACTCTCGCAAGATTGAATGTATTGCCTCGGCTGTACTTGTGGAACGATTCCAACAGATTCCACAAAAAACGCCTATGCCCTGTGGAGATGGCAGTACCGAATCGGTGGCGCATGCCCTTCTGGCTTGCACTCTTTATAAAGACTTGAGGAATGAGATTATCACCCCTCTTTTATTGTCCATTCCGGGTCGCCCAACCACTGCCACGGTGTCCTTTCTCTTGGAAGATCAAGATGAGCAGGTGACAGCAAAGGTTGCAAGGTTTTTAGCTGGGGCAATCAGAATAAGATTCACTATTTGACTATTGATTCAAAACCCTAAAATGTATTTTATATAATTGACTTTTTATTTATATTCTTTGTATATCGTATTGTTGTTTTATTGCTATGGCCAATGACTGACGCAAATAAAGATTCATTCATTCATTCAATTGGAAAGACGAGACCATTGGCTTGTCAGTTCCTTCCTATTTCTACATGGCGGAAAGTAAGCATTAATTAATAAAATGTTAGAGTTGGATGGACTGAGTCGCAAAGATTGGGCTAAAGGAGGGCATGGAGCCGGATATTTCAATTTTGGGGTCAAATGAGGTTTTATTAAAAAAAAAAAAGTCAGGCCTGCTTGATAGCGACCATTAGGATTGATTTTGAATGCTGGTTCATGAAAGGTACTGAATCCCTCTAGTACGGGACTTTTTAAACGCCGGGTTTCCTGCAGGGCTAAACAGTCAAATAGGCGTAAATAATTGTTTAGGTCTAGGTCTCCCTTCTTATTGCCCCAGCCTGCAATGTTCCATGACAGAATATGATATGGTGTTCTGATAGTTGAATCAGGGCTGATTTGTGTCTCCTGTGTGGCTAGGGGTTCAATTCCCATCAGTCTGGGATCAGGTGTCTGTGTAGTTGAAGGCAGTTCTACTCAGCATCTCACTGCAGGGAATTATTTTTGTATAGAGAAACTTGCAATTTGACATTTTATAACCCAGGACACAGGTTGTAACCCAGGACTCAGAACAAGTTCTGAGGATTTCTAACATCCTTTTTCCACTTATTAAAATATCATGTGGATATTAAGTGCATCAAAAGCATTCAGGAGTAAAGTCAGATCATACTGAATGCATTCTCAAATTCTGTAAACCAAGAAATTAAAGTTGCAACATTCAACCAACGGTGCTGGAGGAGACTCTTGAGAGTTCCATGGACTGCAAGAAGATCAAACCTATCCATTCTTAAGGAAATCAGCCCGGAGTGCTCACTGGAAGGACAGATCCTGAAGCTGAGGCTCCAATACTTTGGCCACCTCATAAGAAGAGAAGACTCCCTGGAAAAGACGCTGGTGTTGGGAAAGATGGAGGGCACAAGGAGACAGAGGACAAGATGGTTGGACAGTGTTCTCAAAGCTACCAACATGAGTCTGACCAAACTGCGGGAGGCAATGGAAGACAGGAGTGCCTGGCGTGCTCTGGTCCATGGGGTCACAAAGAGTCAGCCATGACTAAACGACTAAACAACAACAACAACAACAACAACCCTGAGTTGAGCAAGATTTAGTCTAGTCCTGGTTGGAAGTTATACACCATTTTCTTTTGGATCACTTTGACTAATTATTCAAAAGTTTGTTCTAATCATTTCCAAGTGTCAAAGGCATGAATGACCCACAAATAAGCCTTCATGGGGACTTTCTCATAGATAAGCCTTTGTGGCTCAAATTTACGTTATGGACTAAGACTGAGTCAAGGTAACCAAACCAACTTCTTTCTGCTGAACATTTCAAATATTTAATAATTACAAATATGCATTTTATGAAAAAATGTGGTGAACTGGCAATTATGAAAAGATTTTGCCTCACAGGAAAGCAGCAACATGAACATCTGTTTTATGCTTAAGCGATTTTGCCACACACACACACACACACAATCAGATAGTTCAAATACACTAGGTTGTTTCCTTCAAAATGCAATTCTACAAAAGCAAACAGCATTTTGAAGCTTAGAGCCTAGTAAATCAATCATTTTAACTGAATGCTAGGTATACATTAACTAGAAAACCACAAGCAGTAAGAAAGGCACATAGCGATGGCAATAGAAATTGATTTACAATTTGTACAGGTCCCCCCTTTCCTCTTTCATAACTGATCTATAAATGTGTAAAATAATTTTGATTCATTATGGTTCCAAATTATTCAACAATTACCTGAAATGAAAATGTAAAATGAGAGATTTGTCTGGAAGCATTTCTATTGTTTATATAATTGCAGTATAATTTAGTGTAGATGTTGTTATGGAAAAGGGCAGAAAGAACCAATGCAATTCAAAACGATCATCTGTAGTGTCATAAATGGGAGGAAGGATCTCCTGTTTATGTCAAAATAAAATGGATTAACTCTTTAAATGGCTGTAAATACTGCAAACAAAGTATTGATGAAAATAAAATATTGCAAGATCAGTTAAAAATATTCTCTCACTTGATTCAAGTTCACAGAAAGGTCAGTTATAAAAGTACCCCTTTCCTATTCTTGTTCAACCTATTGCCATGTATATATGTAACTTGATAACCTACCATCTGTCCTCAGAAAGACTGAGTTGTTCCTCACCATGAACAAGCTGGCATTTTTGCAGATTAATTCCTGCCCTTAATTATGTAGAAAAGGACAAAATTTCAGTCATTGAAGAGCTTAGCATATTTTCCTTATAAAAAGGGAATGAGACATTTAAATTAAGTGGCAGCTGTGGTGGGATTTTTAGAACTACTCTCCACTTTCCCAACTTCAGATCAAGCTACACAGTTCATAAACTGTTTGTTGCCGTTCTTAAGTATTTTAAAAACCCTCTATGATAGACATAGTAGCAAAGCAATGTCAACATTTAAAATGGCTAGCAAATCAGTCTGTTAAATATGATACACCCAAGAAACCAATTAAGATCTTCCAAACATATAGTTAAAAAGATTTATCAAGAATAAATATTATGTGGGACAAATAATCTGACATATCTCAGTTTGTACAATAAATCTAGCTATTTTCTGTACACTGTCTCCATTGTTGGGTATCTTAGGTTTATAAAGTAAAATTTGCTATTTCCTCTGCATTTAACTTAACTTGCTTGTATAAATTACAAGCAGTAATTACACGAGGCTGCAGTGTTAGGAGCAAATTCTAAGGAAGCCAACATGAAAGTCTTCCACTGCAGAATTTATGTCATTTTAAACCCTGTATGTGATTCAATTCTTTCCTTGAGCCTTACAAACAAATATATAACAGTATTTTGAACTACATAAACACCTTTGACTTTTTTGCAATTTGTAATTAAACAATGCATTACATGGATATATGGAAAAGTGCTATTTGCATTACATGGATGTCAAGGTGTCAGAATTTGGCAGTTTAAATTCCCAAGGTCCTAGATCTGATCAAGAGTGCATGTGATTTCTCAAACAGAACCCAAAAACTACAATGATTGCATAGGAATATTCTCCTAACTATAAAGCTTGTTGCTAGAGAAGAAATGGCAAAAAGAAAAAGAAAATCAGCTATGATTTTTTCCCAAGCATCACAAAGCCTCCATATATTCTGCATGGGGGGGGGGGAGTCCAGAAAGCCCTTACATGCATTTCACCAGCACAAGGTTACCACTGGACAGAATTATGGAGCACAAACCAAATGACTCCTCCAAAGTCATTTGGTATGTCAAGATTACTTCATAAACTACCTCAGTGTACATGGGTTGGGAATAAAAATGAACGCAACAAGATATTAAATAGCTATTACAACTACACACCACTCACACGCATAACCAGCATATACTGATCCCCATTTAAAATTATTCTAATGCATAATGATAAATGATTTTTGTACTTATAGGATGTATTTACTTTTGTACTTATAGGATGTATTTGCCATTACAATCATTGCCCTAGAATACTTAATTATAATTAATTAATTATAATTTCTTGGTTGGTTTAGAGGATAACATTTTACTATCTTACTGGTAAACTCTGTTATCCATTAAAATGTTTATGAATTATGAAATGACCCTGAAGTATCCAATGTCATAGTTGGTGATGTGTTTGTTGTGGAGTTAGTTTCAGTTTATGCAATCAGCTGATGTGGACAAGGTACTTGCGGCTATACAGTTGACTATGTGCCCTCTTGGCTTATTAAATCTATCAGAGGGGGGTTGCCTGGTTGGGTCTAGAGTGTGGTTAACACTTTACTGCGTAACAGGGGTGATGCCTGCTGCCTTGAAAGTGGCAGTGGTATGACCACCCCTATAGACCAGTCACAAATACCAGCTTCTTGTGCAAGCTGGAGGAGAGAGTTGCAGTGGGGCAGCTGTAAGCATTCTTAGATGACAGTTTGTTTTGATCCATTCTAATCTGGATTCAAATAAGAAGCCCGCATATGCTTTCTAAACAATTGTGTTTATTTATTTACAATCTTTTTACCCTGCCACTGAAAAGCTTCCTAGAACATCTTGCATAATATCAAGAAAAACAATCTAGTTCAAGCCCACAGACTTACAACCTATAAAGACACACAGTATGCTAAATATTTTTCCCTATAGAAGTATGTCCCTTCCCACAGGGCAAAAGCAAGAGTTGCCCATAGAAAACAATGGAGAAATGCAAGAATTTAGCTTAGGCAGCACATTTGTCATGCCAAAGCAGAATCAATAACAACCAGTTCCTATCTTTGGCATTCAGTGTGAACCCAGGAGTCTCCTATCCCTGTAAGAGATTAGTTTCTGTACAGTTTTCTTTTATTTATGCCCTCAATATTCCATAAGTCTTGGAAGCTCCTATGTTGGTGCTGGTCTTTTTCTAAAAGATGTTTTTCTTCATGTTTTCTACTTGTATGTACAGGAGACTCCCCACTTACACAGGGGTTATGTTCTGGGCCTCCGAACATGTGAAATGCACATAAGTGGGAAGGACCCAGGAGAGTCCTAGAGGCTTGTTGAAGCTGCTCAGCTGATGCAGCATTTAGATCAGAGGTGGCTAACATCTGTCCCTCCAGATGCTGTGCTACAACTCCCATCATCTCTAAACACTGGTCATGCTGGCTAGGGTTGCTGGAAGTAGGTGAGCAACATCTAGAGGGCCACAGGTTAGCCAATTTAGATAAAAATACAGCAAGCATATATGCATTGGACACAGTTGAGTTTTTACCATTGAAAAACGAAAACGCAATGGGCTCTTAGAATCCCATAGCTACCAACTGGAAACCTTGAAGCCAAGGCTGCCACCAAGAGGTATAAAGGGGATTTTTTTTAAAGGCAGTGGCAATGTGGAACAATACTGATATGGTTTATAACTTAGAATTTGCACTATTGAAGATTTTTTTAAATCTATTACCTATTGAAATTAGCTGGAATACCTTTTTCTATGGTAGTACTTTTCTTAAGTAGCATCAGTTTGTGTCTTAATCTACCTTGCTTTTGATTGGTTGCCTTCTCCTCTCTAATTTGATGTAGAACTCTCAAATCTCTCTTTAAACTCTTCCTTTTTTGTGCTCCATAGAAGCTCCTTTACTCTTGGTCCTCTTTTCTTTTCTTTCACTTCCTGCTTTACCATTGGCAAACCTGAAACTGATTCACTTTCTCTGTCCAATATGCCACCTTCAAATCTTGTTAACTCATTTTTTCCCCTGCAGCTTTCCTTTAAGTTCTGCAGCCTTATTTTTTCTACACAATTAAACCTCTTCTATCTACCATGTTATACTTATTACCAAGCTCTATTTTCTCCTTGTCTTACTTTCTTGAGAAGCCTTCTGAGCATAAATATTGCCATTTAAAAGTTCTGTGCAGCATCTACCTCACACCAGGAACTAAATAGAAGTGAAACAATGGCTATGCACACAGGTCCCACTTACCGAACACAACGTGTTCCCAGGAAATCATTTGTAAGGCGAGTGTTTGCATAATGAGCTGACAATTTCAATTATTTCCTATGGGAACATTTCTAATTTGTGATCTTTTCCCCTTCCCCCATCATGGTTTGTTCCTAAAATGGCTATAGCCAACTAGCGAAAGAAAGACAAAGAAAAAACTGAATTGTCTGATCTCTCTTTCCACTTCCTCTCTCATATATATGAGAATGAGAAAATGGCTGCCGCTGACCAATAAACCACAAACAAATAAGGAAGAATGGAAGGGAGGGAGGGGGCAAACTCTGGCTGTTTGGCTATCTGAATCTACAGTGTGTATAGTGAGGTTTGGGCAGAATTCTTTATGTTCAGATAACTGAATTTTCACATAATGAATGGACAGATAGCAGGACCTGCATGTACTAGAAAGAGATACCTAGAAGCCATTTTTGATGGAAATCTCCAAGTCATTCAGTTTTCATTAGTAACCAAAGAGATAGTGGCTTGGATCTCAATTCCCCATGCACCAGTAGGAATGTCCCATACACAGTACGAGCAAAACAAAAGAAAACTAGCATAGATTCCCCCTGCAGCTCTTTGCTGCATCACACCATCATACTGTGGTAGGTTGGGGGAACCCCCAGAAAAGGGGGAGTAGGTTGGAGGGGAAGGGAAGAACTGGTAAATCCCACCAGGGGTTCTTCCACAGGGTCTCAAGTCATACTGTGGCTCGGGATCCAAACCTTAGAAAGCATGTTAAATTAATGCAATTCAGTTTTCAGAACTAGAAATATAGTATTTGTACCTGATCTTTACTAGTTAATCCAATATGCATGACAAGATAAAAGTGCACCAGGTAGTCAGGATTTGGCACAAAATCTTGGCGTCTAGCCATCATAGCACATATCAGTTTGTAGGCTTGAAGCTTCCCTTCCTTATATTCATCTGATAAGGTGGTAGCCTAAAATAAGAGAGTATGTTTTGTGAATATGAAAGCTTCTAAATAATCAGAACATGTGTATTGCATTAAAATATATGAAACTAAGACAACTGTTCAAGACATCCTTCTCAAGATGATAAAGGGCACATTTTAAGTTACATTTTCTATGATTTGGAACTTTTATGGAACTTAACGTCAATAAGAAAGGCATAGAGCTGCACCCAACATTTCTCACCCACAAATAAAAGAGCTTTGATCCAGCAAAGGCCTCAGCTAATAGAAGGTGGGGGTTGCCATTTTCAGATATTCTTCCTCCACTGCAGCTCCTGGAAGACTACTTTAAAGGAATGAGGGACCCTTTGGAAAAACATAGGAGTGTGTGGCTGCAGTGGAGAAAGAGAATCAGCAAAAATGGCACCTGCCCTTCCATCCACAGAAGCCTCCCTGAATCAAAGAACTTTCCATGAAGAGAACAGCACAAATGCATATAATCCATTATTAGGTTTGATAATTTACATTTTGTATTATAAATAAAATACCAACACTAAGGAAGGGAAGTTGAGGACAGAACAGCAAACTTTATTTTAAAAATAGTAGATTAAAGCTTAAGTGCAACTTAATATATTCTTATTTACATCCCAATTAACCAATTAATTTGCACATCACAAGCTGGTTGCACAGAATTCACTAAATTACTGTAGATGCTGACTCTGCTTTCATTACAGGACTTCAGGCATCATTCAAATAGGGCACAAGGGAACAGTCTCCTCTTTCTCCATAAAGATCCTTAATACAGAGTAGTGGTCACATGTAGGCTTCTGTCACTGAAACGGCAGCCCTCATGAACTTTTTGTATTTAGGTCAAATCCAAACTAATGAATATAAAAGAAAATGTTTCAACATACATTCAGAAACAAAAGAATTTTAAAGGCTTATGTTGATGTTATGTTTAGATTTGTAAGTAGATTTGTACCGGTAAGTATAGCTACATGTACATTAAAGCTGGCTACAAAATTAACTCTAGTACTTTGGCCACCTCATGAGAAGAGAAGACTCCCTAGAAAAGACCCTGATGTTGGGAAAGATTGAGGGCACAAGGAGAAGGGGACGGCAGAGGATGAGATGGTTGGACAGTGTTCTCGAAGCTACTAACATGAGTTTGGCCAAACTGCGAGAGGCAGTGAAGGATAGGTGTGCCTGGCGTGCTCTGGTCCATGGGGTCACGAAGAGTCGGACACGACTGAACGACTGAACAACAACAACAAAATTAGAGTTGTGGGGGCTTCCGGTCGGCGCGCCGGAGGGGAAGGTCGGGGGACATGCCGCTGCTGGCATTCCCCGACCCGACCGGCTTTAAAGGGGTGCTTGCGACGGCGACGCAGCCCCCAAAACTCCCGGGAGTCTTGATCCCGGGACCTTAGGTCCGGCAGCGGCTCTTAACGTCGCCCCAACTCCCGCGGCGGCCACAGTAGAGGCTGCCGTGTGAGACGCGGGGTGACGGAGCTCCACGGACCGCCATTGCCCGCCGGGTTGAAGCTGCGAGCCCTTCCCAGCTGAGCGCGCTGATTTCTCCGTAAAAGGATAAGATTGGCTACTTTAACCGTGAGTACTAGAAAAGTACCGAAGATTTGGACTAATTTGGCGAAGTACAGGGATGTAATTTACGGAGGTCCGTCCCTTGCTATTGTGGCACTAAATCAGGAACTTTATTACCGATGCGATTAAAACTGTAACAGAATTTGGCTTGGCAACAGAGATTTGATCCTTTTGACACCCCTGATCGGGGGGGCAACTAACTAACAACTTTGACATGTAGTGGATTGAATCGGACCTGTTGGATTATATTGTGGAATATAGATTTTGAGTTGGGATTTGGTTCGGTCTGGAACTTTTCATAACTATGTCTTTGAAAATGGAGGATGATTTGGACAAAGGAGGCTGGAAGAGGGTCCTTGAAAAAATCTGGGAACTGAGAAAGGAGTTCCAAGCGGAAACCGCAAGAATGAGAGGAGTTGTAAACAACAATGATGTCACCCCAGCTGCACAAAGGATGAAAGGGGGAGAAATCCCCCTCAAGGTTAAAGGGAAGCCTCGCTGCAGGAAAATTTCTTCTCGGCACAAGATAACTGGACCCAAGAAAAGAATCAAGAAAACAACATCTGCGAAAGTTAACGCTTTTCAGTGCAAGAGGACGTCAATGAAGGAGAAGAAGTTTTTCTTTAAAGACTGGGAGTTGGAACAGCGGAGAAGACACAGAGATGATGAAGCCCAACTGCAAGCAAGCACTTGGGCTTGGACTGGGGAACGGCGAGGGGAGGGTTGAGCAGGGTAGGTGGGCAACCAGGGACTGATTATAAATGTGGACTTTGAATATCTATGCCGGACATGGTTTTGAGTTAGGATTATGTTAGGATCTTTCGAAGTTAGGAGCCTGAAGATTAAGGGGAGTCAGAAGGAACCTTATAGAAGATTTGGGAGGAGGACGCGGAGGTTGGAACTAGAAGATGAGGTGAAATAAGAATTAAAGATATTGTTTTTGAGTTAGAATTATGTTTTGAAGTAATGTACAACATATGTTTAGCACACCTATGTACCTGAACCAGAATTATGTTTTGTTTAATGCAGCCACTGGGGAGGTGCGGAGGAAGTCACTATGGATATGTTTTGTAACCAAGAATGGTCTACCTGAGAATAAGGTTAGGCCGAAGTTAGATAATGATTGTTTAAGGTCAGGGAAAATAATGAAATGGGTTTACCTCTGTGAGAGGGAGGGTAAGATTAAATAACTCCTCATGGTGAGAGGTGGGGAGTGATGAATCCTGACCGAAATGTAAGGTCTTATGTGTATAAAATTTTAAAATTAATAAAAATTATTTAAAAAAACAACAACAACAACAACAACAACAAAATTAACATAGTAGGGTATTCTTTCCTCCATGTTTAAAAAGCATTTTGGGAGTTTAGAAGTGTAAGACTGAAGGTAAACAAAAGCAAGATACAAATGAGATTGGTCCAGACCACGGTGCATGAAAAACTTACCTTGAACAACCACGATGCAAATATTCTGAGTGGAGGAATTAAAGTAGGAGGAGAGGGAGTGGATTGGTTATCCAGACTGATAGCAAGATTGTCCCTTATCTAAACAAACAAACAAACAAACAAATATAATAATAATAAATAGTAAGACATACACAATCTTGATGAGCTAAAGTGAAGAGTTTTTTCCTTCCTAACCTCTTAAAAATAGGATCTCACGCTTTCTTTTCTGATTGTTTTGGAAAATCCCAAACTAAAGAAGGCCCTTTTCTCATCACTAATCTGTGATGCATGAAGTTTGGGAACTGAAGGGACTGTTGTAACGCTTCTCCTTTCCTTTGGAACAAGTCCCAGTAGGTTATCAGGTTGCCTTGCAGGATGCCCATAGTATTTGGTTGACCCCAGTGAGAACAGGATGATGGACTAGACAGGCCTCGAGTCTCATTCGCTAGGGCTCTTCTTATGTTCTTACCTCCTGAGGTATATAGTGGGGCTGCCCTGGGTTATATAGCACACTGAATCATGAGTTTGCTTATCTCAGTTTCTCATTAGTATGGAATTTGTTGCTGTAGTCTAACTAATTTGAACAGCTAACTATTGCACAAATTTGCTTCCTATCTCAAAACAACTGAAACATTATTGAATTTTTGAGGGGTTACAAATTAGGGTTGGTAGTCGGGAACTTTATTTACAACACACTTCATTCCAGTACCATTCATCTGTTTTAATATTAAAATCTTCACTATGGCTTCAATGGGTAGTTGAAAATAAGCTTTTAAACATTTAACATACAATATTCGTAAGATTTTAGACAGGCTGGATCTAGACACATCAAATAAGCGTTTCAGAAAAACGAGTTGTAAACTTAGTATGAGAAATCGTGTTGGCAAAAACGGAACTCTACAGTGCCATCTGGTGTCACAGTGTTATAATACATATACAACACATATAAAACGCTTTTTCTTTACCAATCTAGCTGAGTCCACAGAGTAAACAGTTACGGTGTTTCCTGTTCTATTTATTTTAGCATCTCACATTAGTCTACTAGCTCTCTATTAGACAAAGTCTATAGTAGCAAACCTTACCTTTGCTAATTTGTACCATAGCGCAAAGAGATACTCAAAAATTCTGGCATGTATTTTAGGACACTGGATACTGTTAACATCTCCAAGAATTCCCAATATTCTTCGCCATAACACAGCAGCAGAATCAGGATGCCAGCCTATAAGATTCCCACCAGCAATTATACTGCAGTCATCAGCCAGAAACTCACTGCTGTCTAGAAGAGAAAATGATTTGTTATTAATTACTAGCAAAATACCCAAGTGTGTCCTAAAAAAAGGACTTTCGTACAGGAGGGCTGGTGCGCCTCAGTGTGAATAAAAACATTCCACCTCCTACACAGGATCTTTGGCACTGCAGGCTGGACTGATTCACATGTAACACTAAGTCAAACTATGGCTTAAGCAACAATGAGCAAGCATGTGTGTACCCAAAAGGCTGTGGCTGCTTTACTCCTTTCCAGATCCTACTACTACCAGGCACATGGGGCAACCATATTTTTCTCCAAACAGTTCCTTAGGAAGAAACTGTACATTAGCTTCCTGCAAGCATTTTAAAATAGCTTTAAAAAGGAAGTATTAGCTCCTTTCCTGCTTATGCTAATGTGGGATGGAATGCTGGAAATCACAGGCATTTGCAGGTTGCTTTTTGGGGTAGTGGTGGGAATAAACACTCCAAATAAATAAATACTTAGGCTTCCGGTTCCGGTGCCTTAAAGGAGACAGCCCCCACAACAGTGGGAGATCGTTGGTGAAGAAAAAACAAGGATGATTGAGGGTAATTATCATTGCAAGTTCCCCCCAGGGTCAGGGGGAACAGCCTTCACTTGCAGTTCGTCTCGGTACCTGGCTCTCGCTCTGGCATGGAACGCGGGAGGCAGAGGGCACTGAGTTCAAAAGCACTCCGCCTGTCGATAACCCTCCTACCCGCCATTAAGAAGCAGAGGTTCTTCTGTTAATTAGTTTAATTTGGACTAATGTACAGACGCGTGCTAGAAGAGATGAAATCATAAACTGTGGAATTGAAGCAGCTACAAGGTCGTTAATGTTTGAATTTGAAATAAGTGGTGCCTCACAAGACGAAATTAATTCGTTCTGCGAGTTTTGTCGTCTTGCGAATTTTTCGTCTTGTGAAGCACGGTCTTGCGAAGCACGGTTTCCCATAGGAATGCATTGAAAAGAAAAAGGAAACTCGCAAGACGTTTTCGTCTTGCGAAGCAAGCCCATAGGGAAATTCGTCTTGTGAAGCAACTCCAAAAATGAAAAACTCTTTCGTCTTGCGAGTTTTTCGTCTTGAGAGGCATTCGTCTTGTGGGGTACCACTGTACATTCAGCGTAAAAGATGGTGTGGGGGGAGGGGAGCCTACAGCTTCTTTATATAAAGTTTTCTTTTTTACATTTATGATTTGGCAACCTTCCCTAGAATGTTAAATCAATTTCTATAAAGAGCAAGTGAAGAAAGAGGAAACTGGATTGCAGATATGGAATACAACATTAAACGGAACTGTGTGGGCAAAAAAACTGAATTAACATTAAAAGGACTGGGAATTTAATTTAACTGGACTCTGCTAATTATCACTTTGTGAGTATGGAATCTGAAAGGTATGTGCTATTTATCTTCAGCTGAACGGAGGAATGAAAGGAGTCTGGAAACTTGCCAAGGGCACCAGCAGTATAACAAATCACTATTCTTCCTAGGCTGGGAGGAAAAATGGCGAAAACAGGTTACTGACTGGGATAGAGTGACTTTTGCAGCTATTGCTAAAATTGCAAAACAAAGAAGCACGGGACTGAGTGAGGGAGAAATTTAATTGGACTGTGTTAATTATCATTTTGCGAGTATGGAATCTGGAAGGGATTGAGTAAGGGAGAAATTTCTGGAACAACATTGGGATATCAGCTCTGCTCAAGGCATGACGGATTGCAGCAACAACCGGGGAAAGATTGACATACAAGGACAGGAAGAAACATCATGGACAGAATAAATGTCACACACAGGAAGAACAATGATACAGTATGAGATCTTCACATGTAGTCTTATAAATTACTTAATGTGTCAACACAAATAGAAGTTATAAATATTGCAGCTGTTGACGGGAATGTGATTGAAATCAATAAGATTTTGGAACACAGAAACAAAGTAAATCACTGAACCATCAATTCTAGCATGCAGGGGGCAACCTAAATTATATAATTTGGTATCTGAATGATTTGTATTAGGAATTGTATTATAAATTGGCATTGTTATAATGAGGCTATGATTGGATTATTGTAATTGAAAAACTAATAAAAATTAACATTATAAACAAACAAACAAACAAACAAACAGCATCTGGAAACAGATATACATTTCTGGTAGATATAGAGAGCCAGTGTGCCTAATGGTTATGAGTGTTAGACCTGGGAGACCAGGGTTCGAATCTCAGCCATGAAGCTCACTGGGTGACCTTGGGCCAGTCGCCATCTCTTAGCCTAACCTACCTCACAGGGTTGTTGTGAGGATGAAAAAGGAAGGAGAAAAATATACACCACAAGGAGTTCCATGGAAGAAAAAGGTACATGTAATACATGTAATAAATAAATAAATAATAAATATTAGATATAGTGACTGAGAGGTGAAGAGCCCTAACAATGGACTTTATTTGTCCTGACAATTACAGTACACAAATGTGTGATAATGGTCAATCTGTGAAATTAATCAAGTTTCCCCATTAAGCCAAATTTCCTTCTGAGTGTCCAGCACTGTCAATGAAATCAGTACAGTAGCACCTCGGGTTACGTTACCCTCAGGTAACATAAACTACAGGTTGCGAAAGCTACAAACCCCCCCGCGCGCATGCACAGAAGCGGTCTACCGCTTCTCCTCGGGTTGTGAAAACCTCCAACTTTCCATTTTCAGCATATAATAATTTCAGCATATAATTATTTTCAGCACATGTCCTATTTAACATGACTTGTTCACTCCAAAGCAAAGTGATTAACACAATGCAATTTGTTTTCAAAAGGCACACATCTCTTTAGGAGTACATTTTCCCTCACATCAACACTTACATTTCTAAGTCTAACACAAAATTAATGTTATTCTAGAAGAAATCAAAAGCCACACAGATAACAAGGGGCAATAAAACTGACTTCATCACAGCTACAAACAAGATACTTACTAGAACAAAAAACACAGGAAATCTTGAAGAACAGAACAGCTTGTTTTTCTACTGATACACTCATTTGTCAGAAAATTTCTCAGACTTGCTTACTTATCTATTTAAAACATTTTTTCACTCTGGTTCTTGGCCAAATTGTCTCCCATAGCAGCTTACAAAAATGAACTGTAGACAGACCCTGCCTTTAGGCTTACAACCTAAAGACTTGAAATTTGTGGGTATTCAGCACCCTCTAGTGCTACAAAAGCAACATATCCAATACAGTTATGATACCAGCAGCACAACTCAGACAATAAAGGTCAAGAATTGTCTTACCCTCCTCAGAGCACCAACCTTCTGAGAGCTTTTGTCTATTACATAGGGAGGACTATTTAGGAGTCTCTAGGGTGTCTAGAACAGCTATGTGGCTCAAGAATGAACATACACAGGTAGGAAAGAAAATATATTGCTCCCAAACAGAAGCGGTCCAGTCTGGTGCAGCTCAACCAGTTGTCTTGTGTATTGAACGTCTTCTACTGAGATACTTAGGAGAGTTGGTTCTTCGCCCAGAGTAGGAATAATGTGATCTCCTGCTGTAGATCTGCTGATTTGGGCCCACCTTCCCTGTTGATATTGGAGTGAACATTTGTGTTGTCCATTCTGATTAGGATGCAAGAGATAGGCATGCGGTGAAAGGGTTAAGTGGCCAGACACACTGCTTTAAGTTCAAGCCAGTTGATGATGTGCTGTGTGAATCGACGGGTGTCCAGTCAGCCTGGACCACTTACCCCTCACAATGCATCCCCCAGCCTTGCAGGCTGGCATCCAATGTTATGGTGATCTTTAGGGGACCTCTGAGGGGGATTCCTTTCCACGGGTTAGCATCCCTTGTCCACCAGAACATGGTCTCTCATAGCCGTGGAAGGATCAAGACATAGTGGTGCTTGCTGTGAATGTGACCATTGGTGTAGTAGAAGGAACCACTGGCGTGGTCTCGCATGGAGCTTGGCCCATAGAGTTTTTTGTGAGGCTGATATGTATAGATCCAGGATACAAGCTAGTAGTATGATGTCCATCCTATTGGAGGACATCAGGAGCTTAGTTGCTGCCTTGATTGAAAGGACTACCAGGCCCTGGGTAGTATCTATCAGTGCACCAATATGTATGAGGAGGAGGGAGGAGGGGGCTGTTATCCTTGTTGATGAGGAATCTGTGAGTTTGGAGGGTCCTCATAGTGTCCTGAAGATGTGGTTGCCCTAGAGGGGAAGGTGACCCACCAGGGCAACTATTGTCTTCATGAAGACTCTCAGAGATGAGGCCAATCTGAACAGGAGGGCTCTGAATGGTGTGGGCCAGGCAGAGGCAAACTTGGCCCTCCAGATGTTTTGGTACTACAACTCCCATCATCCCTAACCACTGGTCCTGTTAGCTAGGGATGATGGGAGTTGTAGTCCCAAAACATCTGGAGGGCCGAGTTTGCCTATGCCTGGTGTGGGCCAATGAAGAGTCGAAGACACTTGTGGTACTTGGGATGAATAGGAATGTGAAGGTATGCATCCTGTAAGTCTATGGAAATCATGAAGTCGTTGAGATGAAGAGACTACTTGATACTGCCCAGGGAATCCATCTGGATTTTTTTGGGTAGATCACTCAGCTGTTGAGATATTTCAGATCATAGAATCATAGAGTTGGAAGAGACCACAAGGGCCATCCAGTCCAACCCCCTGCCAAGCAGGAACACCATCAAAGCATTCTTGACAGATGGCTGTCAAGCCTCTGCTTAAAGACCTCCAAAGAAGGAGACTCCACCACACTCCTTGGCAGCAAATTCCACTGTCGAACAGCTCTTACTGTCAGGAAGTTCTTCCTAATGTTTAGGTGGAATCTTCTTTCTTGTAGTTTGAATCCATTGCTCCGTGTCCGCTTCTCTGGAGCAGCAGAAAACAACCTTTCTCCCTCCTCTATATGACATCCTTTTATATATTTGAACATGGCTATCATATCACCCCTTAACCTTCTCTTCTCCAGGCTAAACATACCCAGCTCCCTAAGCCGTTCCTCATAAGGCATTGTTTCCAAGCCTTTGACCATTTTGGTTGCCCTCTTCTGGACACGTTCCAGCTTGTCATTATCCTTCTTGAACTGTGGTGCCCAGAATTGGACACAGTATTCCAGGTGGGGTCTGACGAGAGCGGAATACAGTGGTACTATTACTTCCCTTGATCTAGATGGTATACTCCTATTGATGCAGCCCAGAATTGCATTGGCTTTTTTAGCTGCTGCATCACACTGTTGACTCATGTCAATTTTATGGTCTACCAAGACTCCTAGATCCTTTTCACTTGTACTGCTCTCAAGCCAGGTGTCACCCATCCTGTATTTGTGCCTTTCATTTTTTTTGCCCAAGTGTAGTACTTTACATTTCTCCCTGTTAAAATTCATCCTGTTTGCCTTGGCCGAGTTCTCTAATCTGTTAAGGTCATTTTGAAGTGTGATCCTGTCCTCTGGGGTATTAGCCACCCCTCCCAATTTGGTGTCATCTGCAAACTTGATCAGGATGCCCTCAAGCCCATCATCCAAGTCATTGATAAAGATGTTGAATAAGACTGGGCCCAAGACAGAACCCTGTGGCACCCCACTAGTCACTTCTCTCCAGGATGAAGGGGATCCATTAATGAACACCCTTTGGGTTCGGTCAGTCAGCCAGATTGAGTACTGCCCTCCGGGCTTTGCGATCTTTTTTGAGAAATACAAAGAAAATCGAATAGGTGCCTAACAAGTGTTCTTCTGCAGGTACTGGCTCTATTGCTGCCATATTGATGAGATGCTGGACACATTCCCCCACAATCTGGCATTTGGACAGGGATCCAGAGAGGAGTGATGGGATGAACTGAGTTTGAGGGTGACTGATAAATTCTATGCAGTAACCGTAGGACCCACTGATCCATCACTGAGTGCTGCCAAATATGTATGAATGCTTTTAGGCAACTTCCCGACTTGATTGCTGATGGCATCATTGGTTTCTTGGGGGGTTCTTGGGAGGGGTGGAGATGTTGACCTTGTTTCCCTGTTGACCTTTTGGAGAAAAACATGGCTTGTTTCAGCTTTTGTTCCTTCGGTCTGCCTTGCTGCTTGTAGTGACAAAATGACTGATTTGTCAGAGAAGCACTGTTCCTCCTGTTGGGTTATGAGAACTTTTCTTTTATCTTTAGAGTCAAGAAGAATGTCTTTGAGTGTTTCTTCGTCGAAGAGCATTGATCCATGGAAAAACACTATGGAGAGGTTGATTAGGGAAGAAGTCTGCCTACCACTGTTTAAGCAATAAGGTACTGTGTGCCATGACACCTGCCACCATGGAGCGTGCTTAAAACTGTGATGTACCCATGGTGGCATCTGCCATGAATACTGCCACCCTAGGTATCTTGAGTAAGGTGTGGCAGGTGTACACAGGATCCTGTTCTGGAGTTGAGAGAAAATCCTTCACTCATGATCACAACAAGACTCTTATGCCAGATCTCAGCACCTTAAATCTCCTCACCACCATGGATCCTGTTACTACCCTGAAACATTATGTTTCTGAACCCTTCCTCATAATTTCCTCTTTGATAGTCTAAGCAGTTCCTAATGGCCTGATCTTATGGGTGGGAATGTAGCCTTCCTTATTTTCTTCTTCCAGGTAGGAACCTTCTTTTTATAATATTTTATTAAGATTTTTAAAAAATACAAATAAAATTCCAATATACATTATAAAAAAACTTTTCTATTTTCTATTTCCTAACCCATTTTCTGTTATGTTATTCTCTCCCCTTTGCTGCAAGCTATCATCACTCTATTTTATCATAATCATAACATAATAATCTTGAATTCTTTCTGTTGCTCATAGTTCGAAACCTGGTTGCAGGTTCTTCATATTGTAAAATTTATTCAAATAATCTTATTTTAGCTGTTAGCTTTGCTGATTCAGCATAGTCCATTATTTTACTTATCCATTCTTCTTTAGTGGGAACTTCTTTGTCTTTCCAATTCTGAGCATAGAATTTGGTTAAATAATAGCTGCTTTGGTTAAATACATAAACAACTTAACCATCCTTTTTGGAATTTCTATCCGTATAATCCCTAGCAGAAAAGCTTCAGGTTTTTTAAACATCTTTTTTTATCTTATCATATATTATTTCCCAAAATACCCTACCTTTTTTTTACAAGTCCACCACATATGGAAAAAGAACTGTCTGCTTGTTTATACTTCCAGCAGTTATTAGAAAATGTCTTATACATTTTAAATAGTTTATTAGGTGTTAAATACAATGTAAACATAATTTTCATATATTTCTCTTTTAAAGCATGGCAAGCAGTGAATTTCATGCCTGCTTTCCACAACTTTCCCCAGACATTCATTTCTATATTATGTCCTAAATATTTAGCCCATTTTATCATTTCTGATATCACCATTTCATCTCCCATTCTAGTTGTAGTTATTTTTGAAATAAGTTTTTCTCTTCCTTCAAGCAAAATCTTTTCAAAGTCGGAACTTTGGTCCATGAAACCTTTTGATAGATCTTTTTAAAAATACTCATTAATTTGATAATACGGAACAGGTAGGAACCTTCTTGGGCCTGCTTCCCCCCAAGTATCTGGGAAGAGGAGGAGTGGGGTGAGCCCCTAAACAGGGTACTGAGAAATTCAGCAAAGATGGGTGGGGAAAATACCAACTTCAATGTGCATGGAGGGAATAAGCATGTATAATATCTCCCTTTACCTATACACATTTTGCATAAGGGCAGTAATTTCTCAAACTGATTCCTAGAGTGAAAGAGTGCTATTACAGAAAGCCTAATGCGGTTTACCTTTCCCCAGTACACTTTTCATTAATATATATAACTTACCTTCTGCCACACAAATTCCTGCTCCAAAGAGTTTGGCCTTCTAAAACTGTAATTTTATTAAGTCTAACTTATTATCAACTCAAGAAACCATACATGGGTGTACGTATTTGTGATGTGTGTGTGTGTGTGTTATACAAACCACCACACAGACACACAACACACTTCCTTGAACATACATACCTGTTAAATTTGTGACACCTGAAGGACTCAGATGCAACCACTGGCATGCATCAGGATCAGCACAAATATCAGCTGGGATATTGACATCAGGGTTTTCTTCACATGCTTGCCAGGGGGCTAATGTGATATCTACTTCATTATTGTATCCAATGGAGGTATCACTGCTAACACTTTCACCTACATAGCCAAAAGTGATGAGTAAAACAGTCATTTGAAAGAAGACGTTTTCAAAAGCATATGCATACGCAATAGTGACATCAGCATATTGTACCACAAATCACTAGCAAAGCAATAAACACCTCTTTTACTGAAACTCACTCTGTTCTCCTTCTCTGGGACTTCCATGTGATTGTTGCATGTCTGCGTTGAGATCTAATTGAGATGGAGGGTTGTTTGCCTGCGTGGGAAAAAAATCAGGAAATTGTTTGGACTACAATTTATTTTCTTATCAAATTGTCTCAAATTAATGGAGGCATGTACTTCCAGATAATTGCTCAAAACACTTGCAGATTAAGGGCTGGAACACATTATTTGGAGGACAGCAGTTGTGCTAGCATTAGCTTCTTCCCACTTTTTGTGAGTGTTTCGACTGGGTTTTACCTCAGCCAGGGGATTGAGTGTATGAGTGGCAGCAGTAGCAGCTGGTGGGGCTGTGTGGGTGGTTGTAGGCACAGTGCTGGGAGCACTGGCTTGGCTTCACTGCTGTGCCACACTGGGTAGAGCTCCTGCTGCCCCCCCTCCCCCTCTTGGTAGCCAACAGCAACACAAACTGTTGGGAAAGTCAGGAGACCGAGAGCTCTGGTGAACTCAAAATCATGCACACTATTTTGTGCTATTTTGGTTGACTTAATGAAGACATTGCCCTAATAAGGATTTTTTTTTATTATGGCCCAAACAGGGTACCTTTACTTTTTAATGCACATTAAAACTTACTTCTTGGGCTGTACTTTCCTTGCTCATGGACCTCTCAGTTCCTTGAACACATTCAGTATCCAAAGTTAAGTTCTGTGAGCTTTCTGTTTTTCTAACTGTGAAACAGAAAGTAATATTTTAATTCTTTAAAAAATACTTCATTCAAATTTTGGGATTATCAGTTAACAAAAAAATATGACACACTAATCAAGCCATTGTGTCAGCTATGCACTTAAGACTATTTTATTCTAATTTCAATCCTCATGCACAAGATATTAGCATACTCTGGCAACCCAAAGTTTGCTTAAGTACAAAAATCAATTTAGGGTGGAAAACCCTAATGGAGGTGGGGGAGAGTAATTAAAACAGACTAATGAGGATTAACTATGCTCAGTGGGTATGGAATGCTGACCCAACTATTGAGGGACAGCACAGAAGCTTAGGTAGGAGGGGCAATGAAACTGAGTGGCTGGGAATGGAAGAGAGATGATAAAAAGAAAAAATGGCGGAGAGAACCTTATCATTGTCATCATTAGCCATTATATTGGATAATATTTCATAGAATCATAAAATTGTACAGTTGGAAATCCATCTAGTCTAACCCTCTGCAAGTCTTTGTTTACACTATTTTTAAATGTTTTCAGGGATGAAAGAGAGCTGCCCACAGCAATCAATGAAGAAATCCAAAATTGTAATGTAGCTTCAAATGATTTACAACAACTCTTTTGTGTTGTCTGGTGCCATTGGGCACCTCTCGTACATTGAGATTGGGCTGAAGCCTAGAGAATCCAACAATCTTGTGATGTTATCCATTGCTTTTATCCCTACAATAATATATATATCCCAACTGCACGTTGGAGTGAATAGGTTAGCACTGCAACATCCACTGTTAACATTGTGGGCCAGAAGTGAAGCTGAGACAAGTTTTGATTCCCAGCCAAAAATCCCCCATACCTCTCAGGTTGCAGTCAATCTGCTTATTTTGTCCCCTCAGACCTCCTCCTCCATCAAACCAAACAATTGGTTGCATCCAAAATCTCCAGGCTGCCTTGACTTGCATGCAGACAGGTTGTACTTTGAAACATTCAAAAACTATTTTTAAAATGTGCATGAATATGACTCAAGTTACTTCTGGGACTCCTATCCAACACTATCTTCGGACTCCCCTCTCCTCATAGCTGCAGACTCCTTTGGTATAAGGGCAACATTTTGCTGCAGGCCCCACTTGCAATCCATTATTTAGCAAATCTCTCTTAAAAAGTTTGGGTTACATAAACAATATTATTAAGAAAGGAAATGCTTTTTGGTGGGGGGAGGGCTAGAAGCGAGTAGGAATGCAAAAGCATTTTATTCTGCCTGCATTTTTAAGTGAACGAGCTTAATTTTATTCTCCCAAACTAATACACTGATTGGAAAATAAAAGCATCATTTGGGCCTCAAGCTTCTCCAGATTTTACATTAGAGCTCACAGCTCAAAAAAGCACTGAAGTATTTCTTAAAACACACACCCACACCCACACACACCCACACCCACACACACACACACCCTGTAAACCACCCAGAGTGGCTGGGGAAATCCAGCCAGATGGAGAGGGTATATATAAAACAACAACAAACAACAACAACTAGACAAAATGTGCTTGGAAATGAGTTAAAAAATAGATGAATGCAAAAACAGGATGGAACAGAGTTATGAATGAACACGTGAAACTGGCTGGTCCATCCATCCCTGGGGAGGGAGGGGTGCCACAAAACAGCCCATTAAGGAATAAGCATGATGTTTTCACTTTTTTTGTAAATAAGGAAAATAAACATGGAATACACTTGCAAATTGTTTTAACGTGATAGCTGACGCTAGTTAAATTATAAACCAAATAGTCAACATTAACTAAATTATTACATTATTTATTGCATTAATATTAAAACGTTTCGGAATTTTTTTGGCTTTAATCCGTTATAGTTGTATTTCTCTCATGTCTTGAAACACTAGTTACCTAAAATGATATGACCACCAAAATTATTGAACAAGGGATTAAAGGTATTCATAAACTCTATAGCATGATGTGCTGAAACTTGCACAGCTTTTTCATTGTAAACTGAGAACATACTCCCTCTCCTCAACATAGGCTCCCAGTGCAGACAAGCTCTCCTGAGTTCAATGGGGTTTACTTCCAAGTTTGTGATGATGGGGTATAAATAGACAGACAGACTGGACTATACTAAAGCAGTTGATCGGTATCCCACTTCCGCATAAAGAGGAGGTGGACTTGCGGGCATCACGCCCCTTCCCTGCCTACAGGGGCTGGGATCCGAGCCCCTGTCCAATGTGAGGATTCCTGGCCGTGTCACCGCCAGGCTGACCAATCTGGTCGACCCGGGGGCGTGGCCAGCGCCACTTGCCACTTAAGCTGGAACGTGGCCAGGATCCCTTCCTCTTTATTCCCGCTCCCCAGCTGCAGTGTTGCAATGTAACAGAATAAAACTAATCTTCTTGCAAAGTTACCATTGTAAGATATACTTTTATTACACAGCGAACATTGTGGTGAAAAATCACAGTTGTTGCCTTTTAAGAATTCTATTATACAACAGGCATAGTGACAAATTCATGGAGCTATGAGAACACAGCACTTGCCATTGTTGCACAAAACATTTCAAACCAAATCAAGAACTAACTTTCTCATTGAGGCAGTTCTTATTACTTCTAAATTACCTTGGAAAACGTCAGAATTACTTTGGTCTCTAATATCCGAGGTGCTACTACTTCGAGTTAATTGTTCTTGGTCTGAAAATGTGCCATTACATTCTGTTCCTGTTATATTTTCTGGTTGGCGATATTCAAGTTCTGTTCCATTTTCTGACTGTTGATATTCTTCAGCTTCTGTAGGTATTGGTACAAAACTATTTCAGTCATATGCCAATTACAAATGTTCATGCCTATTGCATCAATAACATTGTGAGACATTCAAATCATTAAAACATTTGTAACTCATTATTAATTAGTAGAGAAAACAAAATAAAGTGTTAACTATTAGGACTGATCTAATATGAATTTGGGAATCCTAGCCACTAGTTCTCTGCTTGAAATTATGGGAAGGGGTGTGATTTCAAGGCTAGAAAGGGTATGAGGAAAAGAGTTAACACATCTATTTGGATGCTGTTTCTTTCCTTCAAATCAAGCTCCCTATTTATAGTGGAAAAACAGAGTTGTGTAGTGTCTTTCACAATCCAAGTTCTGCTTTATTACTTTAATAATCAGGGTGTTTTGAGTGAGTATACTCTGTGGTAATCCCGCCCCCCAGTCTCTTAAAATCTGCACTCTTAATAAAGTGCTGAGAAAGTGAATTTTGCAACCTGTTTAAATTACGTTTTTTGAGCAAATTTGTATACATTTCTTCAGTTTGCATCATTTATTCTGCTACTGTTGATCATGGGGAGGGGCAAAGAACCAAGCAGAACACTGATCTGCAATGTAAAACTTGTAATTTAAAGATTACTTTCAGGGATTATTATTCTTATAATTATTTAATTATTAATAATTAAATTATTGTATTATTTAAAAATAATATCTAGAAGCTATTTTGCTTTTGCTGTGGCTCAATCCCATTAACATGCACTGATATTTCTACCAAATATAAGCATGATTAGAGGAGTCAAGAATGTAAAAATATTTTCCTTTCCACCTGAACGGTTCACCCCAGTGTTTCAGCTTGATATCTCATCTAGTTATATGCAGTTTTAGTGTTGGAGTCTCAGAAAATGAATCAGCATAAATTGAAAATTGAAGTTTCTGATTCATCTGGTTCAAGGCACACTTTGATTTGTGACCCCACTTTAACCCCGTGTTCTGTCTCACATGTATTTTGAATGCAGGGGGGAAATCCGTATTTCTAGAGTATGAGGTACCGTAATTAACAACAACAAACAGGAACTGTAGCAAATATTTCCTTGGCCTTACATGTATATCCCAAAGAAGGTAGTTCCCCAACTTTGGAGGTTTTCATATCCTTTAGTATTGTTGGTTTATGCTGGTAAGTACAAAGTACTTTAATAATAATAAATCTTCATTGCGGTCCAAAGACCCATAGAACAATTTCAGAACAAAATACAGTTAAGACAGCTGTAGTACTTTAAGTACTTTTTTATTGTCTTCTTCCTTTATCTTTCTCATTATACTAGGTTAGCTAAAATACCTTCCCTCAATACCTACTATTTTGTCATCTTTGTATGTGTTCTCTTTAACTGGGCAATCAGCCTGATAACTATGCTAAGAGTTATGCTATGCTATGCTAACATTTTTCTCTTGTGGGAATGCTACTTTATAATTTTGCAAGTTTCATAAAACCTTTAAATGTAATTCCCATTGTCAATCACATACTCAAATTCAATAGCCTGTGATCAAACCAAAATCTTTGTCAAATCTATATTAAAGAAGGACCTGAGTTACAAAACTGCTTGGCCACTTTGCCATCAACAAAGATGATTTAGGAAGTGCCACAGATGCAGCAATTCCAACAACTCCGTTTTAGCGGATTAGAAAGTCAGCTTAATGTTTAGGATTCTTACAAAGCAAAACATAACTCCACTCAACTAACAGCAAAAAATCGTCATGAAGACTTGAGCTACGGAAATGACTGTACATGAAGATGGAGGCACATACAATAGCAAGAATGGGTGTATTTTAATTAAAATTGACCTAAAAAGGTCAAATATACAACAGACTTCATGGTCATAGATTCTCACATTTATTAGAAGTCAAATTCTTAGGTTTGCTAAAATTGTGGAGACGGCAGAGTTCATTACACAGAAGAACTTCTTTGAACACCAGTTTTCCTTGGAAAGGTATGCGGGTGGCACTGTGGTCTAAACCACTGAGCCTCTTGGACTTTCCGATCGGAAGGTCAGTGGTTCTAATCCCCGCTACGGGGTGAGCTCCCGTTGCTCGGTCCCTGCTCCTGCCCACCTACCGGTAGCAGTTCGAAAGCACGTCAAAGTGCAAGTAGATCAATAGATACCGCTCCAGCGGGAAGGTAAACGGCGTTTCCATGCGCTGCTGGCCACATGACCCGGAAGCTGTACGCCGGCTCCCTCGGCCTGTAAAGCGAGATGAGTGCGGCAACCCCAGAGTCGTCCGCGACTGGACTTAACTGTCCCGGATCCTTTACCTTTACCTTTTTTCCCCTTGGAAAATCCACCCACAGTCAATACACAAATGTCACCACATGAACGTGAAGATGGGGGGAATGAAGAGTCAGTCATAATGCACATCTTAAAAGCAGAACTGGTGCAGTTGATATTGTTCAAGAATAGGCGAACCAGGAAGAATTTGAAAAGGGCTATGGGATTAACAAGGAATCCCGAGAACTTGAAAGGATGCTCTACAGAATTTGGAATGTTAGGTGACAGATACTTGCATTTTGGGTAGAACTATAATGTTACACACTACTATTTTTGACCAAAATACAATAATATAAATATAGTTCAGAATACTGTGTATATGACACAGGGAAACATGAATACAGAATACTGAGAAAAGAAGTAGCTTTAAATATCATACCTGAAAGTGTGTGAGAGTAAGAAGTGTAAGAGATACCAGGTAAGATAGAGCTCACAGTATGAAGGAGTAGAGGTACACTTTTAGTGACTGGCAAAGCCTCACAGAGATGAGCGCAGTTGCTGATAGACTGACTTCGCTTAGCTTCCAGGGAGAAATAAAGTGACAAAAGTAAATTCAAAACAGCAATGCAATACTTCAATTAGAAGGATACTTTATTTAGCAGAATATTGCATTTAAAGAAAAAGAGCGAGGGAACTGAGAAAATTCTTAAATTCCCATGTACACATGGCATTAATTTTCTATCAATGTAAACTAACAATGCAAAAGGAATTCATTAAAATGTAATCCGCAAAAGTGCACATTGTTTACTGAAGATGCTACTTTTTTTTAAAGACAGTTTACTAAGCCTCTCACCAGAATGGATGCTAGACCATATAAAAGTTACTTCCTGTAGTCTGAATTATTCTAGACTTTTTTTTTAAGTTGGCTAATTGCAAAAATGGTTCACTTGCAAGAAGTATTATTTCTCTTTGGTGTGATTCATTTGTCTGTTGGTACTGTCAGAAGCATATCATAACATGGTCAGTTACTCTTGAGCAAATGGGCTATACCATCACCCAAGAATATGTGGATATCTGTAGGAAGATGACAGTAAATGCACACCAGTGGAGGGACAATAAATATGATGGAAAGGCAAAATGGATCTGTCTGTCTTATTGGAACTTCTATTTTACTCTGTAGATTCTCTGTAAATAAATTTATTTACTCAGAAAGTCTACTAGTTTAACTAAGTTGTACAGCAAAGTAACTAACTTAAAAATTGAAACCTTAATTAAAATTTTCATTTTTGTCCATTATGTTTCAAAATAATTATTTTCACAACAACAAAAGTTATTTTTTTCCAAATGGAGAGCAGTAATAGGAAAATTTTGTTCTCCATCTTTTGGAAGTCGGGTTTGTGCAGGTAGGAAGATTTGCATTTAGTATCTCAAAAACATTTCCTAGGGTGGAGATGCAACAACCTCTTAAATGTTTTCCCTATCATGCCTAGTAGAAGCGTAGGAAACTAGCCAGAAAAGGGTAGCAATATAATTTGATACAAGTTATATCAGAGCTTCCTTGAGAAATAGTTTAGGTAAAACAATCAAGATGGCTTAAGTGAGCAGGCTAATCTACACACTCAATGCAGTGAGGCAAGCAAGGGTGTCCCCAGCATTACCCAATGTGGTTTTCTTCATAAGTTGTTGGACTACAATTCCTATTAGCCCCAACCAGCATTGTCAATGAACAGGGATAATGGGAGTTGTAGTCCAACAACATCTGGAGGGCACTCCCTTGGATTGGATATCTCAGGGGTAGCCAGAGAGTGATGAGGAAACAGTGTCGAGTTGACAAGGAACCAGTAGAAAAGTGAGACGAGAGTGAAGGTGAAAGACATATTAATGAGTGGGGGGAAATCTATCTGTACATCTTCAAGAGTAACCAGTGTAGATGTGTGCACATGCTAACAAAACTTTGAACACACTGCTAGAGGATCAGGAAAGTGATTTACCAGGAACTGGTACTAGCAAATCAGGACCAACCCTTCACCAAGTGAAAGAAACTGAAAAATGTTTGAAAACACAAAGAACATTCTCTTTCTCTCTCACTCCAGTAACTAACATGCAAAAGTGTTTACAAGCTTGTTTCAATGCATGCAAACCTGACATCCACAGTGTAAGTCCTGAATCAAAAGCTATGTCTATTTCTGATTAATTCTGAACTGCAAAATAAACTTGAGTAATAATAGTATTTTTTATTATTTAATGAGATAAAGAGAGGTCTATTTCTTAAAAGAAAGCTCAGGATTGTTATGTTTAACTGAACATCCAAAGGTTTTAGAATATTACAGGAATGCTTATATTCAAGCTTCTTTTCTAAAACTATGAATTTATTCCGTGTGTGCATGCTAATACTAATGTCTACATACTTCTAAATCCATATGACAAAGACTTACTTTTGTATACTACAATGTTGATGGTTTCCAATCTAAACTTTTATTTTAGCTTGGCAAAAAGAAAGATTTATTTAGGTATGAGGTTTCAGCAACTCACAGGTTCTTCTCCAACACTGTATATATTTGTGACATTCTTTTTTTAAAAAATGGCACTGTTTAACTTTTAAAATGCCATAAATACACCAAACAGTACAGCTGGTTCTGCTAACTTTTTCATACTGCATGTTCTTAATGAAATTCAGGTTTGATAAGCAATTCAGTGTTACATAGTTAGCTATCTGATAAAGACTGAAAGAGCAAACCATTTACTGACTTCATTGTTGAGGACAGATTATAATCAGGGGCTGCAGGTGGTACTTTCAGGCTTGAATTCAGAGTAGCAAATGAAAAAGCTCCATCCATTTGTGGAAAGCCTGGCAATCCAGCAGAGGCTGCTACTCATGGAAGAGAAACCATATATACCCATTCATCCTTCTACCTACAGCCTCCTATGCCACCCCAACCCTTCCATTGGAGAGTTCTCCTACCCTCTAGGAGCTTAACAACAATAATCTCTCCATGAATGAAATTTCACTCGTGAGATCTCTGGATCCAATCCTTAGTCATTAAACTACACTATGCCAGCTTTTAACACTATGCTATGAACAAGCATCATTAACATGGTGAGTTGTAGGTTATATGGCACTGTAATAATAAACAAAAGGTCTCCAACCCTATATCAGGATAAATAAGATTCGTAGGTTTACATCAGCGATGACCAAACCTGGCCCTCCAGCTGTTTTGGGACTACAATTCCCATCATCCCTGACCACTGGTCCTGTTAGCTAGGGGTGATGGGAGTTGTAGTCCCAGAACAGCTGGAGGGTGAAACTTGGCCATCACTGGTTTACATGAAGCTTTGCCCATTGCATTTTATAGGAACACAGGAAGTTGCCTTATATGGAGTGACATCATTGGTCCACCTAGCTCAGTATTGTCTACACTTGCTAGCAGTGGCTCTCCAGAATTTCAGACAGACATTTCTCCCAGCCCTACCCAGAGATGCCAAAGACTGAACCTTGAACCCTTTGCAAGTAAAGCATATGTTCTGCCACTGAGCCACAACCCTTTCTGCTATAGAAGGCAAGGGATGAGGAAGCTGTTGGGCTTCAACATGCATCAGCCCCAGCTATCAAAGCCAATGTTCTGGCATGATGGGAGGTGCCTAATATATGGCATGTCATCATCTGCTTTGCCTGCTTGCAAAAGCTTGATTGGTGCTGCCACCACAAACTGGACTATAGGCAAAGCTTCATATACATGGTGGTGATCAAAAGTGTGAATTTCAAATTAGTCCATCTGCAGACAGACTACCCTTATTCTACCACCTTCTAACTGAAGAGCCTGTTGCACCGTAAGCATTTTCTATCATGACGTCCCACCTCCAAAAGAAGCAATGTCTGAATTTACCAATTGACTGAAATATGATTAAGAATGCATAGGTTATTGTTGGAATGGGAAACAAAGGATGAGTTGTTAAAGTCTGCTATGATACACTGGGTGAGAGATATGACATAATATAGAATTAAGTGTGTGGGGGAGATTGTGGAAAAGGGACTTAAAATTTACAGCTTGTTATACACTAAAAGAGAACTTTATGAACAGGATATATAGGTGGTACCTAACCCTGAGCAAAGTAGCAAAAATGTATAAATTGGAGCCAAAGACCTGTTGGAAATATAAGGAAGCTAAAGATTTCTGGGAGATGATATATAATGAAAATGAAAAAAAATGTTTAGAAAGACTTTTATAAAAAGACCAGAAACCTTACTCTTAGGAATCTTAGGAACAGATGTCCCCACTGATCAAATGAATTTATTCCTTTACGCAATTAGAATAGTCTGGATGGTATATGCTCAGAAATGAAAAAAGAGAACAACACCAAGAAAGGAGGAATGGCAGAAGAAATTGATGGAATATGTAGAGTTAGCAAATTTAACTAATGTAATAAGAGAACAACAAGAAGGAGATCTTAAGGAAGAGTGGAAAATGTTTCTAGAATATCTGAAGAATCATGGTAAATAAACTAAAACGTTAGCGGGACTTGAGTAAAAACAGTTTAAAGAAATAATGAGAAGGGAGAGAAAAAATCTGAACTAAATAAATCATGCAGTACTATTGGGTAATCAAGAAGAACCATGGATGGGGTGAGGGAGGGAAGTAGTTGATTACTGAATGGTTGTATTGATTGGAGTGTAAAAAACGTGTATTGGAAAATTATTAAAAAAGTAGATGATGATGTCTGGATGATTAAGGAACATGAAACCCCAACATGAAAAAGACCATTAGGTAAATGGGATTTCAGTGCACTTAAACAGATGACCTCAGGTGGGACCTGAGCTCCACCTAATGGTTGAAGCAAAATAGTCTTTTCTCTGCACATGTAACAGTGGCCTCAAGTGGGACATAGCATAGCTCACCCATATAAGTCGGGAACCTACAGGAAAGAAGGAAAGGGCTTCCTAAGGTTTAGGGAATGTGTAATAGCACACACCTCCCAATAGCCACTTCCAAAGAAGCATATCTTATAATGCTTTACAAAGGTCCTGGGTCTACAAATTTCAAGCCAGGGAGCCTTCAAGGAAAATGTTGCCAATGTAGCTACTGCTCTAGTGGAATGAGCAAAAGCTTTTGTTAGTGGTGATAATTTAAGGCCGGTGTAAGCTAAATAAATATAAGCCTTAAGCCACCCAGCCTAAGTAGATGTGGACACCTTCCAGCTCAGGGAAGAAGAGTGGGGGAAAACAAAAAGGGAATCCAACTGGTGGAATGCCTTAGTCCTAGAAATCTACACCCTTAATTGCCAGGACACACCTAGTGACTGCTAGGAGATTTCAGAAGTGTGGACAGAAAGAAGTCAGCTGCTGCTGACTGCGGAAGAGAGACAGTTCCAAGGGAGAGAGGGAGGGACGGCTAATTTGAAGGATTACCCCATCCTTATGAAATAACACAAAGGTTCTTGTCCACTGAAAGGGCATTGAGCTCAGATATTATTCAGGCTGAGATTACAGAAACCAAAAACAGCACTTTGAAGGAAAGCAAGCAAAGAGGTGCAGACTTCAAGGCCCGAAATGCAGCTTTTCCCAGACTGATAGTACAGTGTGTAAACCCTAAGAGGGGAACCTGTGCTGAACATTAGGAGATTTTAAGATACTGTAGCTCCACAAAGAAAATGTTGAAGGAAAGGGTGAGAACTGAGAGGCACAAATGGGAAAATAAATAAAACAAAGCTACAAGCTTGAACGCACAAAGTTGCAGAGGTAGGAAGGAACCACTTCAGTGAAGGCAAAATCAGAAACAGGGGATTCCAAGAGAGGAAGCAACTTTTTACATTGTTTTGTGGAGTGATTTTGCCTTCAACCACTAGGTGAAGCTCATATCCCACCCGAGGTGACTGTTACATGCACAGAGAAAGAATGTTTAATGTCCCCCATTATCTCAACAGCAAAGGTCCAGTGCCTCACAGACACAACCACCATGGTAGAGAGAGCTGAACCAGAAAACACTCACATGGTTGTTAGCTCATGTACACTGTGCCAAATGGCAATTAGCTAAGGGTGGGGGAGTGGGCTGTCAAGACCATCAAGGCCATGCAGGTACAGTCTCATATGTGCAACTTACATGACCAATAATAATAATAATAATAATTACAAGGCAAGTCACAACCCAGTATCAAATAGCAGAAACACATTCCAATTACTATGAACATAAAATCACCAACATTTACATTTTTTATTGATGACGATGACATTAAATTGCCTGTGCCTAACCTGTTGCTCTCTGGCGCACTGTATTCCTTGCTTTCTCAACTCCTGGCACTCCTGAGGTGGTAGCACTCCTAAACCTCATTGGTTCCACAACTTCAGGCTGATTTCTCCAGCTTAAAGAAAATGATCTTCCAACTGTAGTTCCCTTCTGAGGTTCCAAATTGCCACCTTTCAAATAATGGAATACAGAGGGAAAGTAACTCCACTGTGTTTTAAAATGAAAACAATTCAAAAGGAAAGATTCTAAATGAACAAATTCATCTAGTTCATGAACATAACATCAGTTGATGCATCTCAGATTGAAAAAGAGGAGAGAGGATGAATAAATATTATTAGCAAGCTCAGGGAATATTATTAGCAAGTTCAGGGAATGCATTTCAAGATAGTGATTCAACCAATGAGCAAAGGCTATTGGAAATTAACAAGGAGAATAAACAGGAGATACATTCAGTGGATCTTCTTCAAAGAAATTAGCATTCATTAAGAATTCTCAAAATATCAAACACATGGACAAGACATTCATTTGAATGTCAGCAAAAAGTAACACTTCAGCATGTTCATGCCCAAGTTCTTCAACAAAAAGCTACAAAGTGTGGTGGAAGAATAAAAAAAATTAATTTCTTGTAGCACGGGAAGTGAGAGAAGCCACCTCTTCAGTTTCTTCAAACACTAGTTTTTTAGGAAAGCAATTATGGCCATTCACACTTTCCACAGTAAACATAAATATTTATAAATATTAAAGTAGTTTATTATACATAATATATAATCATATTTGCTGTGACTGACAAGCTCTTACAGGTAAACACACACAACTGTTAGAATTTTAACTGAATCAAGGTTTACCTTTTCCTCGTTGTATTTTCTCTTTTTGCTCACTTAACTTATCCAGTGGCAGATTGGTCATTTCAACGCCATACACTGTCCTTGCCAAAACAGATGTAAGAGAATCCATTATGTTAGTCCATTCAGTTATTAGTTCTTCCCAATCTGTAAGGGATGACAGCACACGTAGTAACTCATCCCAGAGCTCTCGAGATATATAAACACTCAGATTAGCACGAACCCAAGCCACAATGAGTGTCTGTGTTGGGGAGACAAGAAAGGGGATTAGAGTGGTGAATGAGTTGACTTTTCATCTAGAATTTGACACTAGAAAAAAGGATGCATTTGCATGCAAAGGCAACCCCCCAACAGTCAAGACAGCATCACTAATCCATGTTCTAGATTTCAAGGAAATACAAAAATGTTGCACTCAGAAGCAGTAACTTTTCCACAACCTAAAATCTTCTGTTCCATTATCTATTTTTGCAGTCCGAAATATTTCAAATGTAATATAGGATATTCATTCAATCCATTTGTTCATATTCTGACCGATAACTCCTAATTCTCCTTCTTAAGATACAAGACCTATAATATTATTTGCAATTAAATTGCCAAAAACAATTCAGAACAAAGGAAGGCACTCAAGAGTAGAGCCTTTGGAATTATTGAACCTAACTTAGCCATGTTAATTAATTTCAATAGATTTCAATATTTACATACCCTTTAAGCATTCCTGTACTTTATTTTCTAATTCCAATTTTTAGACAATTCTTGTTTTAATATAATGGAATTATTAAGTTCAGTTGAACACTACTGCTCCCAGCCTCTCATTTTCCTGAGGAACAGCATTACACTCTTTTTTTCTTACTAAAAATCTTTCTACTCTAACTCTCACGCTGTTAGAGGCAGTTTTCACACACAAGAAAAGTTAAGCACTCTGTAATTACAATTATTTCAAGGTGACACTCTTGGGAGTAAGTGGGACTTGCTCAGCTTAGGCTGGATCCAAACATAATTAAATCAAAGCATACATAAAGTTGCAAAAAGATCAGCCTCAATCTTTGGGCAAATTCAGCTGTGACAAATAGCATGGATAGCTCAGCCCCAGATAGTATGGAAAAACTGCCCCATGAAAGAGCAACAGAAAGTAAAGTGGCAACAATATCAGAATCTATTCCACTTTCAACAGCTAAAATGCTTTCTACCACATGTTCTTTACAAAGAATGGCCCATACCCGAAACAATAATCCTGCTAAACTTTGAGCAAATGTATCCTTTACTTGGTTCTCTTTTGATCTATTCATGACAACTTCTGTTATCTTAAGTAGTATCTGTAGCATTTGCTCCCTAAGACAAAATAGAAAAACCACATGTTTAGAAATTAATTCCATAATTTTATTTTACATATGAAAAATACACAAAATATATTAACAAATATGATGCTCAGAAGAATAACTAGACTCCCTCAGAATACTTTTGGCACTGCCGTTCTTCAGACAGGATGTTGTTCCAAAAAAGATCATTTGGGTTCTGTAAAAGACATTTAAAGGTAAAGGTAAAGGGACCCCTGACCGCTAGGTCCAGTCGCGGACGACAGCTTCCAGGTCATATGGCCAGCATGACTAAGTCGCTTCTGGCGAAACAGAGCAGCGCACGGAAACGCCGTTTACCTTCCCGCTGGAGCGGTACCTATTTATCTGCTTGCACTTTGACGTGCTTTCAAACTGCCAGGTGGGCAGGAGCTGGGACTGGACAACGGGAGTATACCCCGTTGCGGGGATTCAAACCACCGACCTTCTGATCGGCAAGCCCTAGGCTCTGTGGTTTAGACCACAACGCCACCCACGTCCCGTGAGTAAAATACATTTAAGTGTATGTAAACATCAGGTGGGACTTGAGCCCTACCTGGTGGATGAAGGTAAAATCACTGCTCCAAATAGAATTTTCAAAAGAAAGGAGACACATAACAGAGAACAGTGACAGCCAGCCAAAACCAAAACAATGAATGAGACTCTCTGTGGAATAAATAACAACAAAGAAAAGGAGAAAAGGCTCCGGTAATATGTAGTGTGTGTAGAAAAACAACAGTCAGGCAGCTCAAGACAAAATCCCATACAACAGGGTGAAGCCCAGAAGTCACCTGTTTACATGCACAGAAATCCTCTTTGCAAGAAAGAACCCAAAGGGTCTTTTCTCTGTACATGTAATGGATACCTCAGGTGGGACACAGCGGTGACCCATGTAAGGCAGAAAACTACAAAAGAAAAGAAAAAAAACAAGGAAAAGGTTGCCTAGTGATTGGGTAGGGTGGCCACTTTGTAGTGCTTGATAATTTTAAATTGAATGATGGTTGGAGAGTGAGAAACCCAACAGAGAAAAAGTATACGTTCTTTTCAGAAGCAAAAAAATCAGCAGCGAGGATAGATTCAATGTGGTTCTCTACGAGACTTGCACAGTTAATTACCAAATGTGAAATATTACCGAAATCATTGACGGATCATAATCCAATTATGACAAGATTTAGAGAAAATCACAGGAACAGAAGTAGATGGAGATTAGATGAAAGTTTATCAAATGATGAGGTATTTAAGAATAAGATGAGAACCCATATAAAAGAATTTTTTCAAATAAATATATCTGATGAAGTAAGTTTAGCAACAACATGGGAGGCAAGTAAAGCATACATAAGAGGACTATACATTCAACAAAAGAGCAAGATAAAAAAAGAGAGGGGAGAAAAATTGGCAAATATTAAAAAGAAAATAGAAGAAAAAGAAAAAGAACTAGGAAGAGACCCTAAAAATAAAGAGGTGGCAGACCGGATAAAAATATTGCAAAGAGAGCTATCAATAATAATGGGAGAGGAAGTGGATAAGAAAATTAAGTGGGCAAGACAAAAAGTATTTGAATCTGGAGACAAAGTAGGGAAGTTACTGGCTTGGAAACTGCGGGAAAAACAAAATCAGAGAATGATCTTAAGTATTAATAGCGAAGGGAAAAATTGGACAAAAAGGGAGGATATACATAGACACCTAATTTCATATTATAAAAAACTATACAGGGAAGGGAGAGAAAATGAGGTGAAGATTAGAGACTATCTCAAAAACCACAGGCCAATAAAAATAAACGAGGAAGAGAAGAAGTTGTTAAATAGTGAGGTGACAAAACAAGAGATATCTTTGGCAATAAATAAATTAAAAGTGGGAAAGGCACCGGGGACGGATGGGCTATCAAGCCAACACTATAAGGCATTTAAAGAAGAATTAATGGAAACATATTATAAAATGGTAAACAGAATCTTAGAAGAAGGGAAATTGCCAAAAACGTGGCAAGAAGCCTTTATAACCTTAATCCCTAAGAGAACAGAAGAGACCTTACAAGTGGGGGACTTTAGACCCATTTCTCTTCTAAATGTTGATTATAAAATTTTTGCATGTATATTGGCAGAAAGGTTAAAGAAAATTTTGAATAGAATTATCGGTAAAGAACAAGAAGGATTCCTCCCCAAAAGGAAAATGGCAAATAACATGAGGATAATTCTGAATATGATGGAATATCTCGATTGGAACATTGGTAGAAAAGCAGCTTTCATATTCTTAGACGCAGAGAAAGCATTTGACAACTTAAATTGGAAATTTATGAAAACAACGCTTAAAGAAATTGGGATTGAAGGGAAATTTTTTAAAGGAGTCAATGCAATCTATCAAAAACAAACAGCAAATTTGATTATAAATGGGGAAATCACGGAAGAAATTAACATAATGAAGGGAACTAGGCAGGGATGCCCCCTTTCACCGCTATTATTCATTTTAGGGGTAGAAAGCTTAATAAGGGATGTAATTGGCGATGAAGGTATAAAAGGAATAAGGAAAGGAAAATATGATTTTAAAATTAGGGCCTTTGCTGACGACATTGTTCTAATGTTGGAAGATCCAGAGATATCAATAGAAAACCTGAAACAGAAATTGGGTGTCTATGGGGAAGCCTCAGGATTTAAAATAAATGTAAAAAAAACCAAAATGATAGTCAAAAATTTTAGGGAAAAAGATCTGAACAGATTAAAAAGATTAATAGATTGGGAGATAGTAAATAAAGTAAAGTATTTAGGGATTGAAATAACACCCAAAAATGTAGAATTATATGAAAACAACTATATAAAAGTGTGGAAAACAATAAAAAAAGATCTATCTCGATGGGGAAATATGAACTTATCCTTTTCAGGAAGAATTGCCGCAGTAAAAATGTCAGTACTTCCCAAATTATTATTCCTGTTTCAGATGTTACCGATTATTGCGAAAAAAGAAGTGTTTGACCAATGGAGAAAAGAACTGAGTAAATTCATCTGGAATGGAAATAAACCAAGGATTCAGTATAGACTCTTAACAGACAGCAGGGAGAGAGGGGGGTGGGGGGTGCCGGATTTAAAAATCTATTATGCATCTGCAGCCTTTTGTTGGATAAGAGAATGGGTCACGCTGGAAGACACAGAATTATTAGAACTAGAGGGATTCAGAAACAACATGGGGTGGCACACGTATTTAATGAATGAGAAAAAAGGTAATCATAAAGAATTTATAAACCATGCTATTAAAAAATCGTTATTGGGAATATGGGAGGAATATAGACACCTAATGGAACCAAAAACACCGTGGTGGGTCTCACCTTTAGAAATGACAGCAGTAACCAAAAGAAGAGAAGGGGAAAAATGGGCAACATATCAAGATATAACGGTTAAAAAAGACGGGCAACTCATCCTTAAACCATACGATCAGATCAAGGAATGTTGCTCAAGCTGGTTACAATACCACCAAATAAAAAGCTTGTTTAATAAACATCAAAAAATAGGTTTTGCTGATAAGAAATCCAAGCTGCAGGAACTCCTAATTGATAATAATGAAAAACAATTGGCAAAAATATATGACCACCTATTGCAATGGGAATTAATGGATGAGGAGGTGAAAAATGTTATGATACAATGGGCACAAGATCTGGGGAGACCTATTTACAGGTCTCAATGGGATAAACTGTGGAAGGAGAGTATGAAGTTCACAGCTTGTGTAAAAATTAAGGAGAATATGATGAAACTAGTCTACAGATGGCACCTAACACCGTGCAAAATAGCAAAGATTTATAAAACAAGCTCCAATAGGTGTTGGAAATGTAAAGAAGAAAAAGGGGATTACTTCCACTGTTGGTGGGGGTGTAAAAAGATAAAGGAATTTTGGAATGAGGTCTATGAAAAATTAAAAAAAAATGTTAAAGATAACATTCCCCAAAAAACCCGAGGCTTTTCTGTTAAGCATGGTGCCAGTAGAAATTCCAGAAGAAAGGAAAAATGTCTTTTTATATGCGTGTGCCGCGGCAAGACTTCTAGTTGCAAGTAAATGGAAGGGGGAATCTTTACCAACAATTGACGAGTGGCAAGACAAATTGGTAGAATTTATGAATTTAGCCCGCATGACGGCATCAATTAGAAACGTAGCGAAGGGAAAGTTAAAAGAGTGGAAATGCGTAGAAGTTTATTTAAGAAAAGAGGGTGTTAACACAGACCTAGTGAACTGCTTGGAATAAGGTATACAAAGGGAAAGGATTAGAAAAGGAAGAGAGGAAAAGTGGATAGATATATAATTAAGATATATGTTAGAGGAAAGATATAATAAGATAGGTATTAGAACTAATAAGAAATAGCTAAGTAAAAGAGAATGTTAGAAAGATACGCTTCTTAGAAGGGGAGAAGTCATATTTTAGAGGGGAAGGGGAGGGGAGAGAGAGGGGGGAAAGGGAAGGGGGGTATTGTTTTGTTGTATTTTCCCTTTTTTGATTGTTTCTGTATGCAAAGTATTGAATGGTTTGTGTGTTCGGGTGAGTGTTATGATGTGTGTACTTTTTTTATTATTATTTAATAAAGCTTTTTTTACTCTAAAAAAAAAAAAGTACTGGCTTTAGTCCAGGTGGAAGCTCTACAAATTTCTTGCAATGCAGCATTCAGAGAAAATCCTGTCTGTAGCACTAGCTGAATGAGAAATTTTTTTTGTAGATGGTGGCAATGTACTGCAAGGCAGGTGTAAGTTAAGAAATACAGGTCTTGAGTCACCTAGTCAAAGTAGAAGTGAACACTTTCCAGCATTGGAAAGAATGGAAAGGGGGGGGGGGAATGAGAGTATCTGACTGGCAGAAGGCCTTGATTTAATAAATATCCAAGGAATGTCAGGCTTTTTCTGGGGGGTGAGGTAAACAGGAGATGGACAGAAAGAAAAAAAGGGTAAGCTCCTGCTTGAAGTGCCTGCAGGAGGGGTGCATAAGAACATGCAGACAGGCCTCTGGTGGTTATGGTGGTTGCTAAGGGCAAGTCTCCTTTGAGCCGTCTGTTTTGAGATACGCAGAGCAGATCTGGTTCTTGGGGAAGGGGGGGGGGGACTCTGGCAAACTCACTTGGCTGCTGCACCGATTCTAACACACCTGACACTTGCCTCTGTTCACTCCTACCTTGCTCCTGTTCTTCTTTACCCATTATTTCCAACTCCTTTCCTTTTCTTCTGGGGTGTGACCTGTCTCGAACCACCAGTCCAACACCTCATTCTCTTCCCCTTCCCATTCTCTGGAATGCTCTTGGGGTGGTGGTCTCTACCACTCCTCCTCCTCCTCCTCCTCCTCCTCCTCCTCTGGTCAGTCCCTGACATTACCTGTGTTGTGTTCTGATCCATGTATATGACACACTGTCTACTCTATGCCAATAAAGGAGACCGATTGATTGATTGATTGATACTGTAAAGCACCCTGTGATCCTTGGATGAAGTGCGGTATAGAATTGCAATAATAATAATAATAATAATACACTGATGATTCCAAAGAGGCAACATATTTTGAAAATTCCATTTGGAGCAGCAGTTTTGTCTTCAACCACTAGGTGGAGGACAAGTCCAAGGTGAGGACACTTTTACTTGCCCAGAGAAAGAGTTCCAATATCTTTGATATCACAACCCGAACATAGGAAAATGGCACTTTCCATGCATTTTTTAAGTATGCTTATTAGATATGGAGAATAATAAATCAACACAGTAAATAAGACTCTCTGTATCCATGAAGAATTTCATTAAACCAGAAGTTAGAAACCTCCAGCCTATGGGCCAAATTTGGCCTGCCAGGTCTCCAATCAACAAATGTAGATAATGCATTTGGAGATGTCCATGCATGATCTTTCCCTTTTATAGTTAAAGATGGGGGAAAACAACAACCAAATGTCATGATTTCAAAATGTATTTCTATGTAGAAAATTTCAGATAGGGTTGTAAAAAAAAAGTACAGTATGTTTTATAAATTTATACACGTTTTAAAATTCTGAAATATTCAACGCTAGCAGCAGAGTCCTATACTTGCCTACTCAGAAATAAGAGCCGTTAAGTCCAACGGGACTTGTTCCTACGCAGACTCAATGCTCTAGATCCTTTTTGAGATATGCTGAGCATGTCACACATAGAGGAAATACATTAAAAACATACCATGTCTTTTTATTCATTGGAAGATCCATAATCATGCGCCTAAATATACTCAGAACGGCTCTGCATGCATCAACTTGCTCCTTCAGGAGTGCAGGTATTTCAGTACATGGTTCCAATAAAAATACATTTGCAGAGTTTGTCAAGAATACCTTAGTATTTTGAAGGAAGGGAAGAAGAAAGAAAGAAAGGGGATGGTGGGAAGAATAGCAATCAACAAACATTATTCAGTTATTTTAATGTTAAACTACACCCTGTTCAGAACACTTAACATGTATTCTCACAACCACAAACAGGAAAGCGCCTTTGCATTCCTTTTATGGTAAAAGGCATACAGAGTTTGGTTCTCAAAACATTTTGGGACCACTCACCACCATTTTTGATCCTTGTGGGATATATGATTGCTGGTGAGCCACAAAACATTTCTACATGTGGCATTTCTCTTCCTAGAAGAAATTCAGGAACTTTCTCTAAAAGACATTGTGGGTTCTAATACATTATTGTCTTGCTCCAAGATTATTAGAAATAATATTTGATATTAAACATAAGATAAAGAAACAAATAAATAGTTGTCATCCTTTTTTCTTCCCCTTTGCCTCCCAATAAAATTCTTTATTTTTTGAAATTTGTCTTTATTGATTTTAAAATTCTCTAGAATTTCTCACTAAAATCTCCTCATGAACTAGACTGCACAGTGGTTAAAGTGACATTTGTATTGTTAAAACATTACACAGTATTTTTGTTTTGTGTCCCCTGGACTTTGGTAAAGTTAATCCAAAGGTCTTTACTGTTGAATATTTCTAGAATTTAGCAGAAGGAAAGGGTCTTTAGCATTATAACTTAGAAACTCCCCAGACTCCTGGGGATCCTCTAGGCTAGGATCAGCCTAGAGAGCATCTTATTATACTTCTTCTTTGGAGAGCATACAAAAACTACCAGTAAAAGTAAAAACTACAAGAAAGCCTCTCAACTACCACCCAGTTCAATCGCATCAATTTCCAGATTTTTAGCAGCTTGAAAGAAGAGTGCGGCCCAATAATACTTTCAGTGATATTTGTCCAAAGCATTCATCTTCAGACACAGCAATAATAATACTGGAAATAGAAATATTCTGTTCCATTTGAGTATTGTGATATCCCCAAAATTTTACCTGGAGTGTAGCTTGAAGCCCTGCTTTGACGTTCTTGTTTTCATCTTCTAATATACACCCTCTATTAACCGCATTAGAGAAGGAATGTGATCTTCCCCAACTAGATGACCTTTTATGTCCAGGATGGGCAGTTGCAAGCTTCAAAAAAGAAAAAAATGACAATATGCACTGGATAAGACAGCATATCAAATTTATTTTTAAATGGTTAAGATGTAATAATGTAAATGCAGCAGGTCAGCCCAAGAAGTACAAGCAACGTCTACGGCCCTTGAGGCCTTTCAGAAATCTGCAAGTCAAGTCTTTCTCCAATCCTAAACATGCTTCTGTTGGATGTAATCCGCAATGAAATCAGGGTTATTCCGAAGTTCCAATATTTTTTTTTATTAACTAGTCGTAATTGTATCATATAAACACACCCAAATGCTCCTTAAACTATGACACCCCTTCATGTCAATGCTACCACCAGGAAAGTCAGTGTTGTCACGAGTAGGCGCCACACAATTGGGCAACACATGTTACCACTAGGGCAGGCGATATCAAGTTTTCAACATTGTGATGTATCACCAGCTAAACACCATGATATAGTGACACACTGTGATGTTGGAAAGGAAAGAGCATCACCTCTGGCCCCACAAGGTGCCAGGGTGAAACCGCTGCCACTCCTGCTTCAACCAGCGCCTGGCACAGAGAGGAAGGAGGCAGCCAGAGAAGGAAGTCAAGGCGCCAGCCAGCTGGCAAGTCCCACTCGCGATATACTGCAGGTGAAGGCATAATATATGTAATTGAATGCATAGCTTCATTGGTAGAGCATGAGACTCTTAATTTCAGGGTCATAGGTTCAAGCCCCAGGTTGGATGAAAGATTCCTGCACTGCAGGAGGTTGGACTAGATCAGGCATAGGCAAACTCCGGCCCTCCAGATGTTTAGGACTACAATTCCCATCGTCCCTGACCACTGGTCCTGTCAGCTAGGGATGATGGGAATTGTAGTCCCAAACATCTGGAGGGCCGGAGTTTGCCTATGCCTGGACTAGATGATCCTCATGGTCCCTTTTAACTCTGTGAATACTTCTATAGGTCTAATATATTAATAGGAAAGGGTAAGTTCATTACTTGCAGTACTCACAAACCAAGGCAAAAAGTACATTTTATTACTCTGATGTTTTATAATTTATTCCATCATGACATTTTCAAAAAGGTGCAGCCAGCTGATGTTTTATCGATTGGCTGGCAGAAAGGCTTCCATCATCAGAACAGGGAGGGAAGCAATTTTCAGCCATTCCTTCTTCTCCACTCTCGTCCCACCTCTAAATCTGCTCCAGCTGGGTGACACCGTTGCTACAACCCATTGAATTTTTACTTTTTGTACACTTCTTTGGAATCTCTCTGCATGAAGGGCAGCATATAAATATTTTTAATCAAATAAATAAATGTCAGACTATCACACAGAGGAATATAAGAAAAATGTGGGAAGAAAATATCCAAAAGTGCTATATTTGCCCTTATTAGGAGGTAGTGAGTATTTGATCTGTGTAAGAAGTTGCATCCAAGGAAGTTAAAAGATTTATTGAGCAAAACACACCCTTCACTCAGCCTTATGGCATTCTTCTCCCAGGTGCATTTGATCAGGCTCAAAACTTCAGTGTTCTAAGTGTCTGGGGCAACCCAGTCAAATGGGCAGGGTACAAATAATAATAAATAATAAAATCATCATCATCATACTTTATTATTTGTACCCCGCCCATCTGGCTGGGTTTCCCCAGCCACTCTGGGCAGCTTCCAACAAAGATTAAAAATACATTAAAATCATCACTACAGTATCCTGTTGACTTCCTTTTAAAAACACCAAGCCCCAAAGTCATGGTCAGCACCTACTTCTAAAAGAAATAATGCAACACATAAACACACTCAGTCCTCTATGGAGTGTAGGAATAGCTAGGACTGGAACAGGCACATTATTAGTGGTAGATAGCTAGATGAAAGGCCACAAATGAAACGAAATTAACAGAATTTTGTGAAGTTTTATTATTCTTAGCCTAGCCAGTCATCATAAAGCCCACAAACCTCAATTAATTACACATTATAAACTATCCACCTATTTAATAAAGGCTGGTAGCATACATGTTTGCCATCTGTTTCTGCTGTTGGATGATCTAAGACGTCATCATCATGAACCGTTTCCTTCATATCAGGTTCTTCCATGAACACAGGCTTTTCTTGCAGTATCCACTTCCTATATACCTTCACTACTTTTTCTGTTGATGATATCTCCGATGAAGGCAATAAAAAAGCCTAAAATGTCAACAGTAAACATTACTGATACATAAGAGAAATAAAGTACTGTACACTTGTACAGATTGAAAGTACATTACAGATCAATGTCTGCAGGCCAGAAACAGCTCCTGATGCTCTCCTATCTGGCCTACAGCATCTCCTCCTTGGCCCACTGCAATTAGGTTTGAAAAAAACATTCTGCTAGAAGTCTTTTTCATGCCTTACTGTGCTGCAGGGAGGAATTTCAAGGACTTCCCCTCCCAAGCTGCAATTCCCCCCCCTACCCATGCCACAATTAGGCTTGAAAGACACCTTTTTGGTACAATATAAGTTTCCCCCCTCTAATAGATTGGAGGTGGTAAGAGTGAGTGTACTGTATGTGTGTGCTATACCCATCTTAGATCAGAAGAGAGCTATCCAAAACATTTTAAGATTTGGTTACGCCACTGCAATGCACTGCTTCAATCCATCAAGCCAATATGCAAATAAATAAAAAGGAGCATTCATTGCATGACATGAAAATTATGCAATAAGGTCACAGATCAAGAGAAGCCAACCTGGAAGTTCTCTTAATATATATTTTTACTATAGGATAATGAACCAAGACATCTACAATCTTTAAAAAAAAAGATCAGCCTTTTAAAAGTTTTTGAATTCCAAATGATTCTCTGATTTTACAAAGCCATGTGTAAGTAGTATGAACATTTTTGTTGATAGAAAAGACACTCTACAAATTAGTCTACAATTCTATGCATATTCCTTGGAAGTAAGACCCACTGAACATACAGGCTTGGACATCCATGTAAACAGACAGGATTAGACTTTACATCAAATAAATTCTGTAACACAAAACAACCAACCAATTCAGATATTTATAAGAGATACAATTGGTTTGGCTTTATACTTTTCTTCCTCTACTGTGTCATTATAAATGAGGATTTATGTAATTTAACTTGGTGTTGGTTCACAAATTCCACATCACCTCACTATAAGTTAGATTTCTTAGTCCCTTCTTGGGGTAACATAGGCATCAAAAATACAAGTACAGTGGTACCTTGGTTCTCGGACTTAATCTGTTCTGGGAGTCCGTTCGACTCCAGAAACGGTTTGAAAACCAAGGCGCGGCTTCTGATTGGCTGCAGGAGCTTCCTGCCCTCAATCAGAAGCTGCATCGGATGCTTGGCTTCTGAAAAACGTTCAAAAAACTGGAACAGTCACTTCCGGGTTTGTGGCGTTCAGGAGTCGATCTGTTCGGGAGCCAAGCCATTCAACTACCAAGGTACCACTGTATTTGCCTTTGAACATTCAAATATGTAAGTAATGTCCAAGTTAAACTAAATAGTGCAATTCAAAAGTATGTCAGAAGAGGGCATATTCCACCTAACAATATTCAAGTTTTCCTTTTCTGAAAAGCTAAGAGCAGGGAGAAAAACCCAACTCCTTGTTTTTCACCTACAGTGGTACCTCGGGTTACAGACGCTTCAGGTTACAGACGCTTTTCTTTATAGAAAAAGCGGTACTTTTTACAGGCAGCACTTTTGACATTTTTGTGCACTTTATCTCTCTTTCCTACACTCACTTATTATTTTCACTATAACAGTCACACTTGTATATCCCACAATTTTCTCTCTAGAGAGAAGCAAAATATTTTTAGCTGAATTATCTCAGCCTTTATCACAACTTTCAACATTTTGCACCACAATCCTAAATTTATTCAGAAATAAGTCCAAGTGAAATCAATGGGATTTACTCCCTAGTTACATGCCACCATAGCTTTATTGTGCTTTTATCTTCCATACACCTCTAGAAATATTTTACTCATACTTTCCCAAGACCTCAGGGGAAGATTACATTGATTTATTTTACCTTGACAGCAAGCTACAGTGATGTAGGTTAGGAAAAGAGATATAGACTGGCCCAAGTCTTCCTAGTACCTGTCAGGATTGGGCAAGGATTTAATGTGGAAATCATGATCTAAACCTAGCACACTACTACATTTCCACAGCATACATACATTTACCCACAACTAACCTGACGAAATACTTCATTGACAAAATTGACATAACCTCGTGTAGACAAAAGGATCTGTTGCACCATCTCATAGACGACCCGGTGTTGTTCTTCAATACTGCAAAAGCTGGCATCACTGAGCCTCCTCTCAGTCAACGTGCCATTAGTTGAATGACTTTTCTCCTGATCCAATACAACACTGTTCTCCACTTCAGAATTTTTATCTTGAATTGTACCACCCACACTCTTAAGTAACATTGGGGAGGGGGGAGAGAGAAGACAGCAAATTATAATTTATAAACTTAATATGTAGTGGCTTAGCATTATGCGTGCATCTTTTACATAGTTCAAGATACATTTGTTTAAATCCATTCATTTTTTGTAACTGCCAATTGTCACAAAGATGTTATTCTATTATTAAAGAAAAGTTTATTTCGGAACACATTCTATGTAATTATGGCTAACAGTAACTCTCAAAATGCACAAACAGAATGGGTAGAATAACTCTTTAAAAGCCCATGTAAATATCACAGTTCATTTAACAAAGCATTAGCTGTAACATTCCAATTTAACATTTTTTAAAGGAATACAAACATGTATACAATTTACAACTCACTTGAATGATTCTGGGTAAAACGTCCCCTCCATTTTTAGAATTCTGTGTTGGTGTGAAGTACTTCTTTTCCAGAAAAAAGTTTACAAGCCATTTAATAAAGGCTACACGAGCAGTCATGTATGGTATTTTTGTGCTATAAATGTTTTCACTATTACAAGCTACACTAACATACGCTGGTTTGGGTCGCAGGCCAGGAATGTCTGTAAATCAGAAAACAGAAAATGTAATTTTAAAAATTCTGACCTTGTGAATTACACGGTTCACAGTGTAATTTTTCCATTCAGTGAAAACAATGAAGTCAGCTTTCTCAGAGAAAGCAATATTTTGTACAAGTATTGAACTCCATGTTTGAAACATTACAAACCCATATATAAATGATCATTTGTCTTCCTCAGGCAAAAAGTACAGAAAGGGTGGCTTAAATTTAGAAAGTCATCATATATCACTTGAACGATCTAAAGTGTCACAAGTTTCACATGTAAATTGTTTCTCTGTCACGTCCAGCTTTCCACTCCTACAACTTGATTATATAAAAAGACATAAGACTCAAGATTGTTTTCCCTTTAGCTTTTAGAGAGAAGTGAAGCTTTTACTACACCATTGTTAAAATTATGCCTATTGGTTTAAAGACAAAGGTTGCAATCCAATGCATGCTTACCTGAAAGGAGAACACATTTAGGTCAGTGGGACTTCCTCCAAGCAAGCATGTATAGGATCAGGCTGTAAGATCCTCAACCCTAAAGACATTCACTTCCCTAAAGCATTCTTGTACCGGTAATCCTTACAGCAACCCTTTAAGGATGATATTGTATCATCCCCATATTGCAAGTGGTTGGCTTAAGCTAAAGAACGGTGACGTGCTTGGTGTCCCCTGATGGGCACCCTTCTGCCACTCTCATGGTTCTCTGGATCAGAGTGAACATATTTAGAACCAGAGCGCATAATAAGAAAATATATTCAAATGTGCATAAAGAGACATTAAGAAAAGCATGGAAAATATACGTATCTCGCACTTTATTTGGAAAAAATAAAAATAAAATGGCTACTCACCAAGCACAGGTTTGTATACGTTGGTTAGTTTTGTAAAGGAGGGAAATAAATGAGGAAGGTAATACTTTCTGAACAATGCAAAGAGAAACTTAAATCCAGTATCACAGTTCTCTTTATTCTTCCATTCCAAGCTCGCAGCCTATACCAGAGTAAGGAGTGTCATGTTAATACACAGCATACTGAAAAATAAGTCTAAATGAAACACTTTATATGAACACTTTTTAAAAATGTACTGCTATCCAATCCCATATTTAGGCCTCAAGACAGACAACAGTTTAAAAATCAAGCAGACACTAAACAGAAAGTACTCGGTTACTGATGTAACTCTGGTAAGCTACTGAAAACACCTCTCTTCATTATCTTATTGTTCGAACACAGTGCACAGTCAATACAGACAAGATCTTGGTTGATCTTAAAGGTCATGTTGGAACACAGGGGAGGAGGCAGTGCCATAGGGAATGTATAGGACTCAAGCCTAGACTCTGACCTATGAAGTACACACGTTAATAATGAAGACACTAGATACTGATGAACATCCTCAGCAGCGAAATATGGAATTGTGTCCTTACAATATACTCTGCTTTGTTATCTTGTGCTTATTTAGATATGCTGTGAGCAACTGAATATATCATCAAGTTAAAAGGTAAAGGTAAAGGGACCCCTGACCATTAGATCCAGTTGTGGAAGACTCTGGGGTTGCGGCGCTCATCTTGCTTTACTGGCCGAGGGAGCCGGCGTACAGCTTCCGGGTCATGTGGCCAGCATGACTAAGCCGCTTCTGGCGAACCAGAGCAGCACATGGAAACACCGTTTACCTTCCCGCCGAAGCGGTACCTATTTATCTACTTGCACTTCGTGCTTTCGAACTGCTAGGTAGGCAAGAGCAGGGACCGAACAACGCGAGCTCACCCCGTCGAGGGGATTCGAACCGCCGACCTTCTGAACAGCAAGCCCTAGGCTCTGTGGTTTAACCCACAACGCCACCTGCGTCCCTCCCATCAAGTTAACCGACGCTAAAGAAGCAGATTTACATGTAATTACATGTAATTACCTGGATTACCATATATTTTAACAGTAGCTGAAGGAAATAGCATGTTGGGTCCTCAGCAGTTTTTTCTCCAGAAACATGTGGTAAAAGTGGAGTTATTTCTTCAGGAACAATCTTTGCTAAAATAAAAAAGAAGTAATTTTTGAAAGATTTAAGACACAGTTGCATAAACGTCTTCTTTTTTTAAATGAAAAATTGGGGGTGGGAGCTCAGTCAGCTCAAGTAGAGAGACTGCTGGGCACCAGAATTCTCCACTTCCAGATGGCTTTCCTGCTCTCCGGTAGAAGAAAATCCCCAGGATTATTGTTCAGTGAGGTATAAATACTCATGCCTATAGGGGCCACTGGATCCAGAGCAACGCAGGACTTCATGACAGCTATGGGGCTGCCTGCCATTTCAAACACATGCAGCAGGCTGACACACTTTAGATTTCTTTCTCACCCTTCTGAAGCCTTCATCTGCTGCACTAGATAATACCAAAGGGCTCAGGATAGTACTAGCCACAAACCTGAGTTCTTTATTGCTATATAAATGGGAGTGGGATCATTTTTAGACAAGTATCCTTTTTCTAAGTGTCCCTTTTCCTCCCCCCCCCCCCCTTCCAACTGACAGCCTCTATGTTCTGGAAGCCACTGAGACTACATCCTTATCAGACTTTTGTGGGACTTTTAAAAATAAATCATTTTTCTTTTCAGTTGGGTAAATTTATATGCTTCTGCAAACCTGGGAGTAACCCAAGTATGCAGAAACTACTGTGTCATTTTTAGGCGACCCTCTATAACTGAGAAAGTGACAGGCACTGGACTACTAAAGGTTGATATCAGAAGGAACAGGTAGCCCCTGCAGCAAAACTTTGCAGTGTATCCTCATACACTGTGCTTCTATTCAACCAAATTCCATTCCTTTCCCTTGCTAATTTCCCTTTTTCTTTTCTAAGTAACTCAGTATCCTGTGGCTACTGAGCCTCCCTCAACCATGCCCAAAGGAAGTACCTATAAGAACTTCTGGAGACATTTCCTAATGTGTGAGAGAGAATGCCACTACTATGATGAAACCAGCAAAAATACTTGCACATTATCTAAAAACAAAAAACCCACAATTTTTTCTTTTAAATTATTTTTTCTCGAATGCAAATTTAGAGAGATTCAATCTATGGATTGACTAAAATTCATATGATTAATTAACAAAGTTGCTTCAATCAGGTGACAGTGCAACTAAAAACTTAAGACACTTGAGAAAATATCAGAATATAGCAAAAACAAACCATCAGTGTGACTGGGAGGAGGGCTAATGAGGGTATCGAGTGTACATGGACCTCGTGAAGACATCACTGCAGGAAAACCAGGAACGAGGCAAGCAAAGGTTAACAGTTGCTCTTCTGCACAATTTGTCTGGAGAGCTTGTAACCAGAGAAGAAACAGTCTGATTCCTTCACATCTTATCTAGAAAGAAGACACATTTTAGAAAGCAATATAAAAAGCAACGCTGGGAAAATAAGGAATAGACTTAACACCTTAATAAAGTTATTTGTTGTAACTGCTTTCAACCATTACTGCCATAAAGGGTCACTGCATTCACTTTGCAGAGAAAGAGTTTTCCCTTTGAAGAAGTTTATCATCAGTTGTTTAATCAGAGAAAAGATTTGGCACTATAGTTAATACTGCCATATTTTCTGAAGTCCAGGTTTCAGACGGAACTGATATAACTTCCCCTTATGCAATATGACTTCCACCCTCTCCTCCCCCTACACATGTCCCATGGTGTTCCCAAATCTGTCCCGAAGGACTGAGGTAAACCCCAGAAAAAATTCGGCAGGTGTGCAAGGGGAGGAGGGGAAAGTTCTGTTGTGCAAATGAAAGTCTTTCTGCTTGCACAAGAAGCTACTTGGTTTGTAAGCTTGGGTTGTAAACTTCTAATAAACAATGAATTTAAAACAAGAGTTGAAATACCTTAAGACAGTTTCCAGTGTGCAAAAGTTTCTTCAAAACTGAACCTGAAAAGTAAAAGAAAAAATACAGTAGGAAATGATGTCTTCAATCAACAAGTGAGTTCATTGTGGCTGTCTATATAACTAACCCAACCGTGCCATACTCCAGGATAAGGGTCATGACAAAGGAGGTGTGTTCCTTATTTTCCATTGGCCACATCACATCACACACCAACTCACACCTGGTCAGCTGTACAGCTTTATTTCAGGTATGGAGCTTCACATCCCTGCTTCCATCTATGTTGTAGATTTCTTTTACTGATAAGTAAAGTCTTTCAGGAGGGTTTCACTCCTGGGGCGCGATTCCGTAATTCCTTCTCTGGAGGTTCCATTCCTCTCTTTTCCACTCCAGTAAATCCCAGAAGTAAATCCCAGACTGCAGGGACAGTAAGACCTTCCAAGTAACCTTGGTGTTCTGGAGGAGCCCCTCACTACAGAGTGTCTTCCCTCAATGCCTGGCTTAAGTCCAGAATGCCTATGCTTCCGCAAGGAGAGGGGCTGGGTAAACCCAGGAGGCGGCAATTCCATTTCTGGTCCTGTCCAATGGGGCTTAAGGGGATAACCTGCATGTGACCTCTGGCAGGGGGGTGAGAGCCAAGTCTTCCCAATCTCCTTGGAGAAGCCTTACTGTAGGGTCTGCCTATTGCAACCTGTTTCTTGCATCCTGCCCTTCTTCCCTCCTCCATGTTTTCCCACCCTCTGTTCTGCCTAAGGCAGTGGTGGCTAACCTTGGCACTCCAGATGTTTTGGAACTACAACTCCCATCATCCCTAGCTAACAGGACCAGTGGTCAGGGATTATGGGAGTTGTAGTCCCAAAACGTCTGGAGTGCCAAGGTTAGCCACCACTGGCCTAAGGCATGACACCTGGGCTCCTTCCCTCCCATCAGTCAGATGATTGAGAATGCCCCACTTTGCTCCTCCTCCTTCCGAGGTAGAGACTTCAGGCACCGCCCAAATGTGGTCTCTTCAGGAGCTGTTGCCTACTTGGCATCTGGTGGTGTGATGGGCCAGCAAGCCTCGACATCTCTTCACAGCAACTTATTCTTACATCTTCCATAGAAATACTTAAAATTTATATCTAGTTCTCAGAAACCACAGGTAAGATGGCAACATTCTTTCTGCACTCTATCATTTCAAACTGCAGATGAGGGTTCACCCTCATCAGCATGCAGAGGAAATGCTTATCTGTCATTTGGAAGTTGAATTGAGTGTTAGGAAACTGAAACTCGATCCTGACATGACGTAGGTGCCACTGTCAGGCAATTTTTCTGTCCATTGAGATGGTCTCCAACCAGTGCTTGAGGGGATTGCACTCTCTCTAAGAGATCAGGTGCACTGTCTAGGAGTACCATTAGTGCTTGGTTGGGTTACTCATTAGTTAAACACCATTTGCAATCTAGCCATCACCTCAATTGTTTCATGCCCCTGGGGTCCTGGATGCCAGTTGTTTTATTCTTTATGTAGCATGGCACTTCTTTTAGCCATGACCTTATGACTTAAGCCAAGGTCACAACTTTATGTATAAATTAGGATTCTTTCAGGACTCTATGGAAGAAACATAATATATGTCACTTTGAAATACTTAAAGTTTCTTTATACATGTTGGCCAAAGTAATTACCTGGTATTTGCCTCTCCTGGACCCTGCAATCATTATCTCAGGGCCTATTTCATGTGCCTCCTCGACGAGAGGTCCAGAAGATGGCAACAGGAGAACGGGTGTTTTCTGCAGTGGCTTCCTGTTTGTGGAATGCTCCCCCCAGGGAGGTTCACTTCATTGCATATCTTAAGGCACCAGGTGAAAAGATTTCTCTTTAACTAGGCCTTTGGCTGATTAACGTTCTATGGCATTTTAAATGTGTTTGTGGGAGGGGGGGTTATTGGTTTGTTTTTGTTCTTGTTTTATTATGTACTGTATTTTGTGTTCTCATTATGTATTTTTTGTTGTGAGCTGTCTTGTGATCTTTGGATAGGCAGTATACAATTTCGATAAATAATAATAACTAGATTATTTATTGCAATTTTTTGTACTGCAACAAATTATTGCTATTAATATTCCATATTTGATTTAAACTAAATTATAGTACACCTGTCCTGGGAACAATCTTTTCCAAGTGACATGTGAGGAAAAGTAGCAAAAGGCAGCAAGAAACTGTCATCAACACTTGCTGCTGCTCCTGATCTTACGAGGTGGGCTGAGCTCCTCTTCCCCCTCACTGAGGCCGTCAGTTCACCTTTCCTATGGCAGGACAGCAGGACCTCCTGCTCTGAGTGTGATTATATCAGCTGGGCTCTCCTAAGCCTACCTGCTCTGAGTGAGGTGACAAGAAGCTGACAAATTCCAGCTAGGCCTCAGAAGTACAACTTCTGGCTGTACTACAGTCACTTCCAAGAAGCTTGGGTCTCCATGGTTTTTCAACTCAAAAGCCACCTGGACCCCAAATTTCCATCCAAGCTGGTCATTAAGAAGACCAATGAAACATTAAGAATTTGGGACTGTGTTATTTTTATTGATCTGTAAGCTGCTCAGAGCTTTTCCTACTGATGGGTGAAATATAAATGCTTTGAATGCATTAATGTATGTTTAGAGAGAACGATAAATGGTAGTAAGAAGAAAAGAGTACCATCTAGCTCCATTAAAGTCATTTGACATTTGTACACTGGCTTTAGCAAAAGTGGAGAAATGCACCCCAACTTTTAATAAACTGAACTAAACTAAAAAAATTTAAAAAAGAAAAGAATAAAAGCCAAACCTCACTTACCTATGCTGTGGAAATGCCACCGATAGAAAATTCTTTCTGGAAGTAGTTGTAATATTTTCTGGAGAACACAGATAATTCATATTTTATATCATATTGACAAAACAGCTACTAGGCATCTAGTTTACATCACTTAAGTGCAATACAGATTAGGGATTTTTAGGGAGGGTCAACGCTGTCAAATAATTTCTTTTACACTTAAGCCTTTTGTTGACATGGAAAGAATCTCTTCACCAAAAGTATAAGAATCTTAGCAGAGACTTTACCTCTGGAATTTACATTGCTCAAAAATATTCATTATTGATCATTGTTAAGGAAAATTAGTTAAATCAAACAGTCAACTGCCATTTGTTTATGCTTTATGAAGTAACTAGTACTCAAGCATTGTAAATACTTATGTTCAGGCAGCCCTGGCAATACATAACCTTAATGACAGATGACAACTGGTCTCTGTCTCTCTCACACACACAATTCCTGCATTGCAGGAGGTTGGACTAAATGACCCTTGGGGTCCCTTCCAATTACACAGTTCTATGATTCTATTATCTATATTTTTCCCTGAGAGCTATTAAGAAAAAACAGCTGTATCATTCTACTTCTAAATAGGTTGGGCTCTGCTCTGTTACAAGCTTTCCCCCATTAAGGCTGGCTGAAGACATTTTGCTGCCTGAGGACAAAATGACACCCACCCACTCCCCGTTAAGTGGCCAACTGGAATGGCTGCTGAATCCTAGTTCAACACTGCACTGCTCCTGAGAGGGATCAGCAGGGTAGTTATAAAGGTGGAGGGCAAGGTGCTTTGACACACAGCTCTTTTTCCGACAGAAGGGTATGGTCAGGGAGCTCAGGAGGAAAAACTGAGGCAGCGGCAGCAGGTGGGCATGAAGAAGAGGTGGTGGGTGGGTGCCAAGGAGGCAGAGGCACGGGGGTGTAGCATGAGGGGAGCTGCCGGGGCGATGGCCCCAGGCACATTTTTATGGGGGCTGCTGCTCACACCGCCCTACCAGCCCTGTGCTGCTTTGCAAGGCTGGGATCGCAAAGCAGCAGGGGGCTGGCAGGGCAGTGGGAGAAGGATGCAACAGCTATGAACCCTTGCGTCCTTCTCCCTGCCAGCCCCGAGCCACTCTGTAAGGGTGGGATCACCCCAGCCTCACAAAGTGGCTTGTGGTGGAGCTGCTCCAGTGGTGTTGGCGGCAAGGGCTCCATTCACCCTCCGCGCCTTGTCCTGGGTGCCGCCAAACCATGCCCTGCCACTGCAGAGGTGTGCATGCATGAGGAGGCAGATGGGCAGGCATGGAGGAGGTGCAGGTGGGTAGGTGCAGAGGAGGGGGCGGCAAGTGGCACGCTCCTTGGAGGCCACAACTGCCGCCTGAGGCGATGGCCTCACCTCGTCTCAAGGGCGGGCCAGACCTGATTTGGAGTATGATTTAGTTGAATATCACCCACTGTCAGTATGCTATGCTTGTATCCTTAACATATGATTTTGCACACCTTGAGCTGATGAGAATCATATGCCTTAAGCATTTGTGCCTAACAAAAGCGAAAGACCTCTTCCAGTATAAATATATATGGCAGTGACTCCAAATAGCTAGTGACATTTTGTTTTTATTTTCAGAGTAAAGATATACAAAATAACTTAAGAAACTCCATGGCGCAGAATATTCTTTTTATGCTGTACTTTATTCATATGGAAATCCATTAGCACACTTGAAATAGAAATTTGGTATTATGTCAAAGAAATACATCAGGGGATCTGTCAGTTCTTTGATTCATAGCCCTCTTTCCTCCAGGCTATTGCATGACTAAGAATAATGTGAAGCATAACTTTGACATAGACAAGCTACTCTGATAAGCAGAGGAGGTTTTTTAAATCTTAAAAAAAAGTGAACATATTTCTTACCAGAGGATACTTCATTTAACTACAGATAATCTAAAGCATTTAGATGTTATGCTAAGAATAACTGCAATAATCCTCTTTTCCCATATCCAGCATCATGTAGCCATTCCCAATCTGGGTTAAAATAAACCCACATACATTATTAAAACTTCAGCAACAGCCAACCTTAGACTGAGCCTTAAACAGAACCACAGCTCAAGTTAGGTGGCTAGCTCAAATGCTGTTAAGAGAAACCTCTTTACTGTAGTTGGAAAGTTCCCTGTCTGCTTCAACAGCCATGATGGCAGCAGGGAAAACTGTGGGTCCACTGGGGCCTCTGAGCTGGAGTCCTTGGAATCAGGGGACAGCAATACAAATTCCTCAGGCCAGACAAAATGGGTTCTTCTTGCCCCCCCCCCCAGTTTCCAGGACAGAGGCACACTTGTGGTTTGCTCTAAGGGCAGGACCTCTCCTATTCCAATTCCACCTCTGAATCCACCATCTCACCACTGAAGATTGTGAGTTGGACTGTTGGTTATAACACATTTTTGCACCCACAAGTTATGTGAATAGGTGTACTATTTTAGGTTTCTTTATTTAAAATGTTTTTACCCTGCCTTTTTATTTATAAGCCTTTCAAAGACAGCTTACAAATTTGAAATATAACATTATAATTATTTAAAATACAAAAATAACATTAAATAGCAGCTCAGATTAAAATAATAGAATCATTTTACAGTAGCACCCTCCAGATTAAACACTTGAGGCCTGAGGACAATGTCCCGTGTATAGAGTGCCATGACTGGTAAGGCACTTCCTCTGGTGATTACCTACCTGATCCTTGATACTGGGAGCTCTTGGGAAAGGGTCACAAATGACCATCTTTGTAATTGTGCATATTTGTGTTAGAGGAAGTGAACCTTTACATATCTAGGCTGTAAACTGTACAGGGTTTAGGATTAAAACTAGCACCTTTGAATTGTGCTTGGTAACAGACCAGAAGCCAACAGAACTATTTTAAAATTGACAAAATGTTCCATTAGTTCAGTTTCATTCAATAGCCTAACAACTATATTTTGGACCAGTTGTATTTTCAAGTTAAAACTGCTTAATTGCTATATCACTTGTGGATTGAATTGGCACAAGGAAATGTTATCACACTACGTGTCAGTTGGCTTACCAATGCCAGGGTGTCTGCTATCTGGTTTTTTTTAATGAGTGGTCAGGTCTATATGTAGGATAACCCTTCATACAACTGATGAAATGGACTTTAGTCAACAAAACCTTAAGACAAAAGTCATTAGTTTTTAACAGGCTACAATTGTGTTATTTTTGTTTCAAAGTATAGGCATTCCCCACTTACGTGCATTCTACTTGTGTGCAACCATGTATACACGCAGAGCTGGGAAATAGATATAGACAGATAGAATCATACCAGGAAATGTCAAGAGAGAGCTGGAGAGTCCTTGTGGCTTGCCAGGAGCCCTTCCCTGGGGCGCTAAGAGGACATCAATGAGGGTGGAGGAAGCCCTGAAGAGACCTGAGGCACAGCGGGCCTTTGTTTAGGCTGCTTACTCTAGCCACCTAACAGCTGGTGTGCCAAGCTGGTGTGTGTCCTGAAGCCAACCCCAGAGCTTCAACGCTATATATTTTGGTTTGGACTGGAGAGAGAGCAGGAGAGCGAGCTGAAAAGCAGAGGCTTTATAGAGACTTTATAGAGGGTGCTCCCCGCTTTACACTAGTTCAATTATGTGAGTGGGGGCCCGGAATGTAGCCCCCGGGTAAGTGGGGGGGGGGAAACACCTGTAGTCTTCAAAGGCACCTTCCCCCTCCCATATAACACATTGCAGTATATTGTACAAATCGTCATAAAACAGTGTGTCTTGCAGGAGTTATAATACCATTTTATGCAAAAGGTCGGTGCTAGCTGCACTGAGGGATTGAGGATGAGAGAGAAACTTGGTGAACATTAAGACCCATGCCCCATTATAAGAGAGGGACAGGGAAACTGAAAGATTGGTGAGCCAATTGTCTGAGGACAACCTGAGACAGTGACACCAGCTTCTACGTGTGAAGCACTGGATAGCAAGTGGAGATTGAGAGCACTGTAAACCCACCCACTTTGTGAGGCGATCTGCACTTTCTTACTTGGGGGAATTCTTAGCTCTCCAGTGATATTCTTCCCATCACTCTGCCAAGGCCAGTGGTTCCTCTGAAGCAGTTATGGCTAAGGGCAGGCATGAGTTGTGCCCTTGAGATATACCACACATTTACTTTTAATGCAAACAGAAGAATTATCTCTGAGACCTAAGATATTTAAAGCTAATTTGTGAAATGTTATTAACACCACTCACACATAAGCAAGTGTTTCAAAATGTACAATAATTATGTAAATCTGTTTACTCATCTGGGATGTAGTTCAATTCTGATTCCAGATGCCAAACATTAATAATCCTAATTAACTGTTTAATTAAAATAGAACACATGGGGAGTTTTATTCCTGCTGACATAGGATGAAATATGCCAACCAACCAACCAATTAACTTAATTTGCTAGGGTTTAGAAATACAAATGTTTAATTCAGATGACATTTACACTGTTTCTCCATCCCGCATTTGCTCTGAAGGATCCATAATGGGTTTATAACAGCTCCTTTCCAAAGGACAATTCTAATAATAACTATAGGATAGTACTATTAATTTATCAATTCTTTTTTAACTGCTGGAAGTAAGCATTCAGGTTACACAGGATTTCTCTTTAGGCTGAATGAATGAGCAAAACTAAACACACACGTCACAGGGTTATGGCAATAATAACCTGTCTGCAGATTTTTGAAAGGAAAAAAAAGTTGTAAAAAATGAAGCAACCACCATTATGAAATCATTAGGTCTTGCTGAGGGGATTCAAGTAAATGCCTTCTAAGTATTAGAAACGTTTAACAGACTTTTAAAGCCAAAAGCAATATACCGGTAACTAAAAAGTAGGGGTATGCATCTAGAACTATTCAGATCATATCACAGATAGTATCACAAACGATTTGAAACAGTTAAAGCAAAATAAAGTATTTTATTATATGTTTGTTTATATGTTTGTTTACAGCAGGCATAGGCAACCTAAGGCCCATGGGCCGGATGTGGCCCAATTGCCTTCTCAATCTGGCCCGTGGACGGTTCGGGGATCAGCGTGTTTTTACATGAGTAGAATGTGTGCTTTTATTTAAAATGCATCTCTGGGTTATTTGTGGGGCATAGGAATTTGTTCATTATTTTTTTCAAAATATAGTCCGGCCCACCACATGGTCTGAGAGACGGTGGACCGGCCCACAGCTGAAAAAGGTTGCTGACCCCTGGTTTACAGTATTTGCATACTGTATTTCAGACAACTGTTAAAGGGGGTTTTTTTTATAAATGAGGGAACTAACACAAAGTTCAGTTGGACTTAGGCTACAGAGGCACTTTAGGCCGACCAACATATGTGTACCTCTGCAGCTTGAGAGTTCTTAATGGGGCTCACTGTGCCGTTCCAAGCTGACTTGTAAGGTAAAGGGAAGAGTCATAGTTCTGTTAGCAGGAGTACCAATAGATTCTTTTCGGCACAGTACTCTATACGTAGAATGTGAAAAGGGGACACAAATTTGTATATACTTTTGTGCTATATGCAAATTTGAATCTTCTTTTGCAAGCAGTGTACAGAGCCAAAAAATAAATAAGTGGACACAAACAAGAAATAAGTTATACCTTAATAGTATTTCCATACTAGAATTTCTGCTTACCAAACAGCTGTTAAAAAGGCAAAAGAAAACCCTGCTCTACCCCAACCCCAACCCTAACCCCAACAAAGAACTAAAGTTTCATGAGATGTAAACTGGTTGTGCTGCTGTAGATCAGGAATTAGAAACCCATCTCACTCTGGATTATGTTGGGCTCCAAGTATGAACTGCTGAAACCAAGATGATCAGGGATTATGGGAGCTGGAATCCAGCAATATCTGCAGGGACACATGTCTCCCATTCCAATACAGAACATGCATCAACTGAAGTGAGGGAAACAGTACATGAAGTGTGGTATGCTAGGTATGGTATTCCAGATGGTTGTTTAGTGGTGATCAAAATAAATTTACAGCAAGAAAGGTTCAGATGTCCATGCTTAGATAAATTCAAGATTAAACTGTTTAAAAGCAAGAATCAGATATTATTTATAGTCATAATAACTACAGTAATGCAATCAGCACAAGTCAAACAGCCACCCTTTTATTTGTTTTTCTAGCAAAAAGAGTTGGAACCCTTAATAAAAATATATCCCGTTGCTGCTGCTGTTGTAATATTTATTTACATCCCGTCTTTTTCCTGACAGGAACGCAAGGTGGCTTACAGATAACAACAACAACAACAACAACTAAAACCCCCAATCAGGCTCATTTGCTAGGTGGGAAAGAGTGGGATTATTTAAGCTCAAGAGACTTCTACACTAATCAAAAGCCCCTTACAGCTCCAGAAATAAAATTTATATTTAAAGATATACCAAGTGGCTAGATAAAATACACCAGATTATAAATTTTCTAAATCAGCCAAATATGACTCCAGCATTACGCAGCATAAATAGTTTTGAGCAACTACTCAACTCAACCAACCTACTGGGAAAAGGAATCATTTCCAAACTATATAAAATCCTCACACAATTGGCTACCCTTCCTTTCACTTCATTAAGACTAAAATGGGGAAAATATTTTGGAGAAGAATTAGAGTAACAACTCTGGGAACAAATTTGGAATAAACTACCATTTGGATCCATCTCAATTAGAACTTAAGAAAACACTTTACATATAGCACATTGCTGGTACATATGCCCAGATTATAATACCCTCCAACATTTCTCTGATGAAAAAAGGGACGTCCTTTTCCATAATAATAATAATGATGTTATTATTTCTACCCCACCCATCTGACTGGGTTGCCCCAACCACTCTGGGCAGCTTCCAACATATATCAAAACATAATAAAACAATATTAACATTTTAAAAAACTTCCTATACAGGGCTGCCTTCAGATGTCTTCTAATTGTTGTATAGCTACTAATCTCCTTGGCTTGGGGGTCACAAAACCCCATACCCTCCAGCATTTCTCCAGTAAAAATAGGGACGTCCTAAGGATCAATCCAGGATCAAATCAGAAACTGGGATGGCTTCTGTAAATCTGGGACTGTCCCTGGAAAATAGGGACACTTGGAGGGTCTGGATTATACAGAATTAAACATAACACATCCAGCCTTTACTACTGGCTAGGCAATTTGCCTGGTTCTCTAGTGCACATGTGGTGGTTTGGCTCGAAAATTATTCTCTTTTGGGAAGTTTTTCAGACAATTAATCAAATGATGGGGTAATTGCTACAACCAGACCCAAAATGAGCTGTAATATCTTATTTTACTTCTCAAATTGAGAACATAACAAATAAAGACCTCATCCTCCATTTATTAGCAGCAGCTAGATTTGTGATTGCAAAAATATTGGAAAACTTTAACTGCAAATCTTTTTGAAGCCTGGATTTCGCAAGTATGGAACATCATAAAGGTAAAGGGACCCCTGACCGTTAGGTCCAGTCGCGGACAACTCTGGGGTTGCGGCGCTCATCTCGCTTTACTGGCCGAGGGAGCTGGCATACAGCTTCCGGGTCATGTGGCCAGCATGACTAAGCTGCTTCTGGCGAACCAGAGCAGCACACGGAAATGCCATTTACCTTCTTGCCGGAGTGGTACCTATTTATCTACTTGCACTTTGATGTGCTTTCAAACTGCTAGGTTGGCAGGAGCTGGGACTGAGCAACGGGAGCTCACCCTGTCATGGGGATTCGAACTACCGAGCTTCTGATCGGCAAGCCCTAGGCTCTGTGGTTTAGACCACAGCGCCACCCGTGTCCCATCATGCTTATAGACAAATTAGCTATTTCAGAAAAGGAATATTGATCTGGGGGTGGGAAAGACTCACACCTTCTATATGACATGGTATCTTTTTTGTTTTTATTAAGACAATCAAATATGGTTTTCACTCTCCATCATCTCATAGAACCTTATGGAGAAATACGTTCATTTGATTGCCTTTCTTGGAACATCTAAAACTACAATCATCAGCTGCTATTTTTCTTTCTTTTCTGTAGAACTATTAGGCTCTGTTTTCCTTGTATGGGTATGTTTTATTACTTGAAATGAAAAACCAATTTAAAACAACAACAACAAAAATCATAGGGGGGGGGAGCCATAATGAAAAAAGAGTGACAGAATTCTCTCTCTCTCTCTCTCTCTCTCTCACACACACACACACTATTAAAACATACAGATCAGTACAATAAAAATATCACAGCACCAGCCCTTTTCTAAAAGCCTGTTGGAACAAAGAAGTCTTCATCTGCTGGTGGAAGGACAACAAGGAGCCAGTCTAACTTCTCTAGAAATGGAGTTCCAAAGTCTGGGAGCAGCCATCAAAAAGGCCCTCTCCTGTGTCCCCACCAAGTGTTCCTGTGAGCGTGGTGGGACCAAGAAAAGGGCCTCCACAGAAGATCTCTGAGCCTGAGCAGGTTCATCTGAGGGAAAACAGTCTTTAATTGGGAAAACAATTAAGCCCTTTCCCCCATGTTGATACTAGAATCCATGTGAGAGCTCCCCCAAATCAATTTTCTTTAACCCAACCCAACCCAACCCAACCCAACCCAACCCAAGAACACTACCACCAAGAGACTGGATGAAAACATTTGACTACACTTCATGGTTGTCATGTCTATCAGCGCCCACCACCTTTGCAGGGTTTTCTAAACTATAATACCATCTCCACTTTGCAACATAGATTTTATTTGTATTAGCAGAGCAATTTTTAAAATGTTTATATGTTGAGACAAAAAATCCGACATTTTTACCATGAAATTAAACCTGAGTTAGAAATAGCACAAACACCCAGCTTTGCTGCTACCTTTTGCTTTTGGGCAGACATGCCACTGCCCAGTCTCAGCTATACTACAATCATGGATTTTCTAATTACTTTCTGTGTACAACAATCACTTATAAAGAATAAGCAAATCCCTTCAAAATGAACCAGGTGTGTATGGGGTGGTGGTGGCTTGGTTTCCAGCCAAGGTGAACCTGTGAAGCCCATCCTCCCTGATGAATTATGCTTTTTTTAAAGCAGAACTGTCCAAGTAACAGTGACACATTGAAGCCAGAAGTAGACTGCCTGTTTCAGCACAGGTCAGGAGTTCTTTATCCATTGGCTACAGACAGCTCTTTGGTCTGTCAGACAACAAGCATGGGGAAGGGCCAAGTGCCTTGCAAAAAGGTCTATCATCAATCACAGCTCCGACTTCAATCATTGACCAAAAACACTGAAGGGCAGGAAGTGGCTAATCTCTCAAAAAGCCTTGAATGGTGCCTACAGATTTTGCCTCATAGCTTTTGCTCTACAACAGGGGTGGCCAACTCCCTAGAGACTGCGATCTACTCACAGAATTAAAAACTGGCAGTGATCTACCCCCTTTTTGGGGGTTCAGGTCAAAGTTTTTGAGCTTTTTTAGGAAGGAGGAAGGCCCATTTTGGGGAGGTTCGGGTCAAAGTTGTTGAGTTTTTTCAGGGAGGAGGTAAAATGTTGAGCTTTTTTTAGGGGGGGCCCACAGTTATTCAGCTTCTTTGGGGGGAGCCAATGATCTACCAGTGATCTACCGCAGACATCCAGTGATCCACCAGTAGATCACAATCTACCTGTTGGACATGCCTGCTCTACAAGAGTTAGAAACTCAATGCCCTTGCAGGATAGACATAAAATGCAGGGAGTCTTCTAATCCCACCTCACACTTCCAGTTAAGTCACTGGAAGTGTGATAGGGATTAGATGTCAGGCTAATTTTCTTTAAATCACTCACAAACTGAATGTGAGAAAGAGGGGGTCTGCCCACAATTTAAAATAGAGGAAAATAGCCATAAATCTCACTTTACAGTTTGTGGGGAAATAAATGTTTGTCATAAATGTAACTTATTCACTATTATCATGAAGGAACCATAATGTTGAGTAAGTATTGAAATGTGATAACTTACTTCAAAAAGAAAGAGAATGGAGTCCAGCTCCTCCCTTTGTGACTTATTCCCTGGGAGAAAAGGAATGTTTCCAGTCAGTATGGATAAATACAACACACTACTCTGTTAATAAATCTCATCAGACTGCTAGCTTTCAAATTCAGTGCTCTGCTCGCATATCTACTACACAAAGTATGCAACAGTACGAAGGAGCAGTATTGTAAGTGTACAGTGTCAGAAAATTCCTTCAACTGCTTGCTCTAATAACTGACAGCCCACAAAATGGCTCTCTGTCACATACGTTATGTCTTAAGGAATATTTAGTGAGTAGAGAAACTGGATGTAATGGGAAGCAAAATGAAGAGGGGTCCAATGTTCAGGAGGAAAGGATACTGGCCTGGTTTTCATGACATGGTAACCCAAGCTATGGTTTTCCAGGACTGTGAAAATGTTCAGGCTCCCTGGAAGCTTTGCTCTTCCCTGGTCCTTTTTGCTCCCACCCAACACCGAGCAAGGTTTAGCTTAGCATGCTCTCCAAACTGGGTCTTGTGGTTAATCTCTCTCCTCAGCAACCACAAGCAGTAGCCAAAAACAAACTATGTATTAAACTTTCTACAGAAGCATAAAATCTATCCCTAGACCAGCCAAACTTTCCTTTTTAATAAAGTGAAGTAGAATTGCAGAGCTGGAAGAGACCACAAAGTCATCTAGTCCAATCACCTAATAATTGCAGGAATTTTTTGCCCTTTGTGGGGCTCGAATCCACAACCACAAGCTTAAGAGTCTCCTGCTCTACCAAATGAGCTATCTTGTTGTTTTGAAAAAATATATACCACTTAATGATTCTTCTCAGCAAATCAAATTCTTGTAAAACTCACTGTATATATATTTGTGTTTGATAAGTTTAGATATTTACATTTCCTCATGGGTAATTTAAAAATATATAATAATGACTTATTTGTACCTGGATAGGATTTAGATTTTATCAGAAATTTTTAATGGGGTGCCAGAACTTGGAATTGGAGGCTCCTACACTCCTCCTTATCAATTTAACCTCTCTGGTCCCAGGGGCTTTGTTCAGCCACAGGGCAGATATTGATACAATCAAGATAACTGAGTTATAATTTAACAAAAGCTTTACTGAAATGCACATAAGCACTTAAAAATGAATACACATAGGTCATACTTCCTAAACGCTTCCTATGCAAAAATTCACTTATCCAAACACGAGGAATTAGTACCCAAACCTCACTATACACACCACATACTCAGATATATGAACAGAAAACATTTTTTACTTCCTTGTTTCACTTTTGAAGGTTGGCTGAGGAATGGAGAAGGAGGGAGGGAGGGGGAGCAATCAGACAAATCAGAGAGCATTTTTTCCATCCTCCTCGTTTGTCTTTTAATTATTTACTGTACTGTATTAAACTGTAGTGATCTGTACTTTAGTATGGTTTCAGAGGGTTTTCCGAGGGGCAGGAGGGCTTTGGAAGTCAAAATGTTGCGGTCATGAACACATTAGAAATGTACCCATAGGAATAAGTGGAAATCATTGATTTGTTATGCAAATGCTTGTCTAATAATAATAATAATAATAATAATTTATTATTTATACCCCGCCCATCTGGCTGGGTTTTCTAACGAACTATTTCCAGGGAACACATTATGTTTGGATAGCGGGACCTGCATGTATTAAGTACAATCACACAAGTGTGCAAAGGGAATGAAAATAAAACTTCTAAGGACATAATATTTTAAAAGCAAAAGTTTGGCCTCCTTTTTGCAATCACATAAAAATGTGTTCGGGGAGGGGAAGATGTGCTTCTTGTGCATGATAAGCAGGGCTACATCTTACTAAAAACTGTCACATACTAAAAATAAATAAATAAATACTTTTTTTAAAGCCCCAATTGAGTGGTTTAAAAGACTTGCCAGGAGTCTCACAACCAATTTTTTCATGAGCTGACAACAAAGTTTGAACAGCTGCAACAAAGTTTTCCAAAGGATGATGGAGCTAGCACTTGCTGTTAGGTTTGCTGAACTTTCCTAACTTGTGTGAAAATACTATGGAGCATTTGAGGGCTTTACATCCTTTAGCTCTTACACAGATGGATGCTGAAAGGGAAAAATGGCTGTTTTAAACAACAACAGAGGTTTAAGTAAAGCAGGGATCAAGGACACGTTTTTAAAAATTTGAAACAAACCAGTTTTAACAAGGAGAACTAGAGATGGCTGACACCAAAAGGCTAACAAAACAGAGCCTCTCCAAACTGTTCTCACTGTACTCAAACCTTATTTTGAACTGCCACTTCTCCCCGCTCAGTATTATGGCCACTTGCTCTACTCAAACCTCTGCATTGTTAAAAATCGCCAGTCTTCCCCTCTGTTTTTCCTGTATTGCTCCAGTGCCATGGCCACTGCTGTTGGGCAACCTGCCTTCACTTTGCCCCACCCCACCCAACTCTGATTCAGGATTGTGGTGAGGCACCACATGTCCTCCAATGTGGGCTGTGTGGTGACATTCTTACATTTTTATTATATAGAGATATGCCAAGGAGTGGATTTTTGGGTCTAGTATGTATAGGTCAGTATTAAGCAACTTAAAAGAATATACTAACAAACAAAGCCACTTAAAATTCTTACCTTTTTGTTTCAAGCTAGTTTCCAGTGTTATGAAATTTTCATAGAAGATAAAATAAATCTGAGAATAGTTAATCTCAAAAAACTGTTTAAGTTCACTTCCCTCCATAGCATCTGTAAAAGTAAAAAACAAAACGTGTGAAAAAGGAGAGCATCACCAGCATAGAAATTTAGAATTAAAATCTCTACAGAAAAATAAAGCAGCAGGAAAATAACACTAGAAGTATTAATAGAAATACAGTGGTACATCGGGTTAAGTACCCGGTACTTAATTCGTTCCGGAGGTCTGTTCTTAACCTGAAGCGTACTTAACCTGAAGCACCACTTGAGCTAATGGGACCTCCTGCTGCCGCCGCGCCGCCAGAGCACGATTTCTGTTCTTAGCGGAGTTCTTAACCTGAAGCATACTTAACCTGAAGCGTACTTAACCCGAGGTACCACTGCACATGGTACAAGGTATAACGTGGCAGTGTTCAAATGGCTTGATCTTAAACACACCTAACTTATTCAAGACTTCAGCTATTGAAGTCACATAATCTCTTTGTAACCTCCTGAATACAATAAATGTTACCTATTTTTGAAGCCCTTATTCTAGATCCTATAATCAAAGTTTCATCTCATATCACTAAACTGAAACTATAGCCACTGGTCTGCTTGCCTTAGATGGGTAAAGGCCTCCCCTAAGCAACCATGCAGAGAAGCTATTATAAACTGTAAAAGAACAGGATCACTCTTTCCTTCAGATTGCCAATATGTCACAAAATTTTGACAGATATATGCAGATAGGCAAGCTAAGTTTGTAAACTAGTCACATTTGTAGACTCATTTGCAAGACAGTCTTACCCTGACCTTAAGGTGAACATTCAGATAATCAGAAGTTTAGATAAATAGAAAAAAATGTAAATCCTCTTGCATCCCTTCCAGTGAGATTGGAGTGCACAATATTTTCATGTGTATCTCCCCCATTAGATCAAGAACCATTCACACAAAATGGCGCTGTGCAAGTGGTTTCCAGGCTGGACAACTGCATCAGGTATCAAGACACAGTACCACATTTCCCAGCACTGGATCAGAAATTATTGGTACTTATGACCTGTGGAGAATCTAGGCTGCTGTATTATGGTTCCTTACAATGCATTCACTTTATCATAAGGCTCCATAATTGACTACATCAATTACATCTTCTGAAGACACTTGCTCTTCATGCACTTTACTGTAGTGTGCCTTTCCACCATCACAGTACATCATGGACTAGACCAAGATAATCTATGCACAGATTACGTGCAGGGTGAGATTAGGCCTAATGACCCTTCACCAAATCCAACCCTATGACTACAACATACACTAACTATCTGTGTGATCTATAGAAGGTGGGGAGGACATTAGAGTGTTGGAGTAGTAGGGCCTTGAAGACCAAGGTGTAAATGGGAAGAACCATGTACACCAACTTAAGCAACATGGAAGGAAAGTAGGACATCAACATAATAAAATATATATTGTTGTATTCGTTCCTCCTGCAGGAGGAAGGGTGGGATATACATTTAATAAATAAAAATGGAAGTAGAAAAAAAAATACAGTTCAGTTTTAGGGAAATTATAACCCCACTGAGCATTGTCCTGCCACCTTCTCTGCATTAGGAAAGAGATACTGCTTTGGGAGATTAAAGTGGCAGGCATGTGTACGATCTTCCAGTTAGATCAGACAATGCTTTGTGCCCATTGCAGGAACACAGGGACATTGTCACTTTGATCCAAACTGCAACAAAACAATGACCCAACTACTGAAATACATTCTATGTAGAGCTTCCTTTAAAAATGATTCACTTATAACACAGCTATACAACAATGGATTCTGGGCTTGTAAGAAACTGTCTCTTATTTCCTATACAGCTACAAGTGGGAGGGACTCAACATATTTTAGGCCAGGCATGTCCAACAGGTAGATCGTGATCTACCGGTAGATCACTGGACCTCTGCGGTAGATCACTGGTAGATCATTGGCTCCCCCCAAAGAAGCTGAACAACTGTGGCTCCCCTAAAAAAAGCTCAACATTTTACCTCCTCCCTGAAAAAACTCAACAACTTTGACCTGAACCCCCTAAAAGGGGGTAGATCACTGCCAGTTTTTAACTCTGTGAGTAGATTGCAGTCTCTTGGGAGTTGGCCACCCCTGTTTTAGGCCATAGTCTCTCATATCAAGTTCCCCATTTGCAGCTACTGCCTTTTAACAAACCCTGTGCATGGTTTTGCAGACTGCAACTGTGAACCCAAAGAGCAATGCCCACTACAGATGCACAACCATGAAACACATGCTCTCCAAAGAGGCTCATCTTCCTTTGCCATCCTTGCAACTGCTGGAAACTTAACCAAGGCTTGCTGTTCAAATAAATAAAATTAGATTCTACCACACAGTAGCTACATACGGTATGTACATAATAGTAAAGTATGATTTAGAATTACTGTAATAGCCTAGGAAAGCATCAGGTTCACAAGCCCCCCCCCCCCGGCTCCTTCTCACTGTGACTGCAAGGAGGAAGTTGGAAGTTTTCGCTTACATTTTTTAAAAAAATAACTACAGTTATTGCTCAGAAGCAGAACTAATTTTAACAATAGTGTATTTAACTAAACATCAATGTTTGGATTGCTTATTTCAGTGAACCACAGTTAAGACTAGAGATGTCAAAAAGCTCCACTACACATGGGAGTAGAAATTCCTGCAATTCATATGTTCATTTGACGTCAGGAACAGAAATAATACAAGTCAATACAAGCAGTATTTGCTGTAATTTTTAGTCCTCAAATATTACATAAATGATAATTTTATTTACTGCATTGAATTTGCTTCTGCCATTTCCCTTCCATCTGTGGCCAATGCACCCTTGGAACAGTGTGCTTCTCAATTGATAGGATTAATACGAAGCATTTTACATAGAGAATTGCAACTCCAACTTATATTTATTATATCACCACCAGACATTTTCATACCAATGCTATATTTTTATGTTGTGAACTGCCCTGAGATCTACAAATGAAGGGTGGTATATAAATTAAATAAAAAAATTAAAAATTCTAAGATAACTGGCTTCAAGTTCACATGCAAGCCCAGGATATAGTGCAGATAATGAAATACAAAGTAAACATCGTGCTTGTATTAACTTTCCCCCCATGAGCATAAAAACCCATTCATATTTTGGTCACAGGTCCCAATTAAGACCATGGGGCCATTTTACCCACACCACACCTACCTGGCCCAGGGCTGGGTGATACCAGCTTTTCAACATCACAGTGTATCGCTAGCCAAACATCGCAGTTTGGCTATATACCGCGATGCTGAAAAAACAAGTGCACTTGCCTCTGCCAGCAAGACACCTCAAGAGCTGAGTCGGTTTTACCCAGGCTCACAGGCTGGGACAATGGAGCTAGTTTGCGCTGCTCAGCTGAGCGGAGGTAAGGTTCCCCCCCCCCCAGCTCAGACAGCCCCAGTGCTTTCACCGCTCATGCATGAGCGAGGAGAGCATCAGAGCTCCTTTAACTGCTCACTGTGGGGAGCGGCAACCGCGCTCCCCTCAGCAGAGCAGTTTCTCAGAGCCCCCGCCCCGTTGGTGGTTTACGGGAACCAGCACCGGGCTGGAGACTCCTTTAAATGCTCAACTGAGGCAAGGGCAGCTGCACACTCCTCAGTCGAGCAGTTTAAAGATGCAGAGGGAGGAACAATCTGTGTCGGCGCCTCACTGATACAGCTTGTTTCTCCCTCTCTGTTTTATGAGGGCAGAGTGCGATGGCTGTTTCACTCAGCACTATGTCGCTGGTGAAACTGCTGCCGCACCTGAGTACCTCTGCTAGCAGCGCCCGCTGGAGGAAGGAACTCTTAACTCCCTCTACCGGACACTGCTAGCAGGGAGACTCAGTAGCGTTGAGTGAAGCCGACATCACGGTCTGCTCCTCCAAAGGTCCTGGGCAATATATTGATATGTTGCCCAGGCCTAACCTGGCCCCACACCTGATGTGACATCAGGTGAGGAGCAAGTGAAAATGAACTGCCAATGCACAAGCAGGAGCCTTCAAGTGCACTCCTAATGTGCATTGGTAAGGGAGATTTGTTGTCACCACCAACCCACTGAGCAAGACAGCTGGGATCAGCTGTAATAATACTGTGTTCCCCACAGGGAACTCCATAGCAAACTGATCCTTGAAGTTACTGAGTCAAGCAAGGATCCTTTGCAAGCCGCTTGCAAAGAGTCCTACTTAGTGCTTTGAAGCAGAAGCGATCGGCTGATTGGTGGCACTTCAAAGCACTATGCAGGGCTCTTTACAAACCCCATCATCTGCCATCATCATTACATCGACCACTGACAGGCTGGTGGCTCTGTCCAACTGTCAAATCTCACGTGCTCCATTGCCACATATTTGTACCATATCTAAACTACATTTCCTTCTGTTTTTATCAGTGTTCACTCTCAAGTTTGCAGTGTTTTATGTTTTGAATTGAAAGCAGAGAGATTTATATTCCTAAAAAATCATCCAAACGACACTGAAATTTTAGATAAGGCTGTTTGGTAACAAACGGAATGCATAGCTAAATGCTCATCTTTATAAACAAATATAAAAATTGCGCCGGAAAATAATAATTTCCTGACGGTAAATCAGATTGATTCTATTAAGTTATCCCACTGATTGATTGATTGATTGATTATTTAATAAATACAAGCCCAGACGTAAAACAACAACCAGCAAAGTATTCAGATGTTTAATTGCCTGAATAGGGCAAAACAATCAGACAAAACAATGGAGATTTGGAATAGGATCTACCATTTCTTTTGGGGACCCAGGGCAAATAGCAGCTTGGGAATGGAGATTCTCACCAGGAAAATAGCTAAAGTTTCCATATTTATTTAGTTATTTCATAAAATTTATACACCACCCGATTGTCAAAAAAACCCCCCACCTCCAAGCAGTTTACAAAAATAATCTCCACCACTCACTTGAATCCAAAAATCCGCTTGAGGGTCTGATGGGTGGAAAAGCTCACTGAAAAAGTAGTGTACATATAATAGGAACTGTTTCCTTTTCAATAACTTGATGTTTATAAAGCAGTTGGGAAGTTCAGTGGGGCAGCTGCTGACTTGCAGTTTCAAATGAACTCAGATGAGCTGCACATGCTTCTGGATGAGACATCAGGAGTTAGAGAATTACAGGAAGCCCAGGTCAAGTATCAGGCAGGAGTCAGGTCATATGAGAATAACATTACGTACTTGTTTTAACTGTTAACATAAAATAATTTGAAGAGCAAGCAAGGTGAACTGAAGTCATTGCCAAACTATGGGAACTCTTCTCAAAAGTATTCTGTGCCAGAAAATTGCATGTTTTTATTAATCTATTATCTATTTGTATTCTGCTTCAATTCATCTTTTGCAGGATGTACTAGGGTGATAGCGGACAAGGAGAAAGAATGTAGAGACCTTGAGGGCCATCAAGAGTATCAAGGCAGGAGTAATGATGAAAAAAGAAGAGTTTGTGCAAAACACTGGGGTTCATCCTGACCGTTAGAAGCTCTGCTAATAGATTCAACATTCTTACATGAACCAACAGAACAGACTGAATAATTCATGACTCAATATAAAAGGAGAGAGATAGCACTTTTTCTGGGTTAACATATGACTAAGATGAGCTAATGGAACAAACATTCATTTTAACTTGCACTTAGCTCCATCAAGAAGATACTGTACTATTAGATCTCAAATAGATTTCAGATGCACTCTCAAACTTTTCTGAGACATATATCAGTGCATCATACAATGCAAGTAAAAGGCAGAAGCAGCTTTAAGTCAATGGAGGTCAGGGGCCATGAACTGGCTTCAATACTAGTATTGGTTACAAATGAATATGGCAAGAAATGTCCCCCTCCTCAAACCCCAATTTCTTGCACACAGCTTTTGGCTCATCCTCTTCATTTTCATCTCTTATCTAGCTTTAAGTACATGTAATAGTTGGAACTCTGAATGCTTTCCTATACAGTAAAGACTACTTCCCTTCACCCAACTGCTGATGTTGTGTCCCATTTATGAAAGGTTCTACCCAGGCAGGATTCCCTTGGGTCAAACTTTATTGGGCAACCTTTTAATTTGCCCAAGTTATTTAACAGAAACTTTCAGATAAGTTTTTATGCTGGAATTTTATTTGTAAAACATCAAACCTAGGTTACGTAGAAGCAATCACAAACACACTGCAAAAACGTAACTGGCTGTATCAAAATGATATTTATACAATATATTTCTCTCTATATCAAAAGTTTTATTGACTAGGTCTGTGAGAACTTTTGATATAGAGAGAAATATATTGTATAAATATCATTTTGATACAGCCGGTTACGTTTTTGGGGTGTGTTTGGAATGTTATTTGTTTCATTTATATTTTATCTGAATTCTGGGGTTTTGTTTTGTTGATACCGGTACTCCTGTCTGTTTTAAATAATGAATTTTGCTATTCAAGCAATTATCTTTTTAACCACTCTGAAAGTCTCTGAAAATCAGGATTTTTTTTTTAAAAAGGATATCAATAATTTAGAATACAAATACCGTGATTTAGTTCTGGTTGCAAGTACTTTCATGTTACTAGTTGTGCCAGGAGGGAGATGCGCATCCACATGAAAGTAATACAATGCAAATGAATAACATCAACATATGGACCACATTTGTGACCAAAATTCCTGATCCAACAAGTGGTATGTATGCAGAAGTCTGTGGATCTACTTATCTGGATTGGTGTGAAAATGTTTCAATGCACCTGTCCTAATGCCTGAGCTTTACTAAAACACCCAGTTCTTTCTCACATCTTGTGCATCTGGCTTCCCCTACCTAAATGTAGAAGTTTATATTTATCTCTGTTGAAATTCATTTTGCTAGTTTTGTCCCAGTTCTCCATCATGGAGAAATAATCTTGGATCCTATTTCTGTCTTCTAGGTTTGTTTAATTTGTGTTCTGCAGTTCTCAGGGTGGTTCACAACATAATATATTAGCTGCCCTGAATACTTGAAGAGCATACATTCTATTACTTCATCCAAGTAATTTATAAAGATGTTGACCAACACTAGGCCCTGGACAGCATCCTGCTGAACCCCACTTGTCACTTATTTCTAGGTTGACGAGGAGCTACTGAAATGCACTATTTGGATATGGTCTATCAATCAGCTACAATTAAAGGTAGATAGCCGTGTTGGTCTGTCATAGTCAAAACAAAATAAAATTAAAAAAATCCTTCCAGTAGCACCTTAGAGACCAACTAAGTTTGTTCTTGGTATGAGCTTTCGTGTGCATGCACACGAAAGCTCATACCAAGAACAAACTTAGTTGGTCTCTAAGGTGCTACTGGAAGGATTTTTTTAATTTTATTTTGTTTTAATCAGCTACAAATCCACCTAATGGTACCATCATCTAGCCATATTTTACCAGCTTGCCAACAAGGATATTGGGGAGCCTTTGTCAAAGCTTTTATACAATGTCTACAGCACTCCCTTAGCCTACAAGACTAATAACTCTTATCAAAAAAGGAGGTAAGGTTATTCTGGCATGGCTGACTTAAGAAATCCATGCTGGCTCTCTGTGATAGTGAATATGACACAGACAGATCACTGGTTTTCACAGACTGCTACGTACCACTACATATTCTATAGCTAAGAAAAGCTAGGTTTGACTGCAATCCTAAACACACTTACTAGAGAGTAAGTCTCACCAAACACAAGAGGACTTAATTCCAATTAAATCTGCATAGGCTTGCCCTGAATATATAGAGTAAAATCAATGGAGAGCAGCTCCTATGGCCTGGGCCCTGGTATATTTCCCTAAGTCAACCCGTGCATCCATTTACAGCTCCTTCCACCCCCTCTCTCTGAATAGAAGAGCCTAGAATCTGGATATGTACTGTAATCAGCTTCCAGAAGAGACTGCCATGAACACCTCTAAGTATCCCTAATACATTGTACCTTTTGTGAATTTTAAATGTAAACCACTATGGGAGTTAACCTTGGCCACAAAACAGATTATAAAAATATTTATTTATTCATAAAAACTCTCTGCAGTGCTCCTACCTACAAGCCCAATATACTTTCTTGTGAATTCCTGGTTTTCCTCTCGATGCTATTAAACAAGTTAATTACACACATCAAGACTTCACAGTTTGGTTTACTTTGTTCTAAAATCTTTGGAGAATAAACCAATGTATATTTGAATAAGACAGTTCAGATAATTGGAGCCAGCAGATATATTGCTTCTTCTTTAGTAATGCATTTTATCAAGGGCTTTCTGGAACTTTAAAACAGTTGTAGACTACGAAATGGGTTGGGAAACATACAGTACAATCCTATACATGAAAACTCAGAAGCAAGTTCCATTGATTTAAATAGGTCTTACTCCCATGTAAAATGGTATAATCTTTAAAATATCCTCAACAATATACAGTTTAGAACACTATCTAAATAGGCCTCAGTAATTCCAGCACAATATTGATCTAGCTTTGATTAACATGGCAAACCTATGTGTCTAAGCCAGGCTACCTCAACCTCGGCCTTCCAGATGTTTTCGTCCTACAACTCCCATGATCCCTAGCTAGCAGGACCAGTGGTCAGGGATGATGAGAATTGTAGTCTCAAAACATCTGGAGGGCCAAGGTTGAGGAAGCCTGGTCTAAGCAGTACTACCGGTACTTCAGCCTGCAGGTAGGAGCTCACTCAATTGGATACACCCCCCAACACACACAAAAATTATCCACCTATAAAGCTAGATTCCATGGAGAAGGTATCAAGCTTAGTCTCCCCCTGGTTATCCATTTGCAGGTGTTTTTCTAATGGAACATTCAGACAGCTGAGTCCCACCTGCAGTGTGAAGCAGCACAGCAGGGATACACTGTGAATTAGGCCATTATCTTGTGCAACTTCCTGGAAGATCAGTGTTCTGTTTACTCATAGGAGGGTGATAAAGTTAGGTAGAATGGATGTTTATTTTACTCAACAACTCCCACCTCCCCCACTGCTTGACATAATCTAGCCAGCTCAGATTTCAGAGCCAGTGGAACTGCTTCAAGGCTCTGCAAGATGGTTCAGCCCATGCTGGCAACGGACAATCCACACAACTGACAGGGATCACTGCAAGATCAAAACAAACTGTGAAATTCACAGTGAATGCACATGGGGTGAGTGCAAGAATATTATTGTCCCCAAGAAGACACTGCTCATATTTCCAGTATAGCTGAGAGCACAGGAAGTGGCTATGTTGGGCATAACCCCAGTTTTAGATTTCTACAATATGCTTTTGGTTCAAGTTTAACTAACAAAAGCTGGAAAAATTGAACAGAGAAACCAGTTCCTTATCATTATCTAGTTACATCAAGATTTGTCTTCTGCCTCCTGGCAACATGCAATACCATGAAACAGGATTCACTTTGACATTTAAAAAACCACTTATTTTTAAAACTGCAGCAAAACAAGCCAGCAACTTTTTTTAGTGCATGTAAGTTTGAGGCACAAGGATGTTAACCCTATCATTGTCCCTTGCTTAGAATACACCTGCCAACTTTTTTATCTCTATGTAGAGCTGCTGATCCCCATACCCCATCACAACAATGTACTCTAACAAGGTAGGTTATGAGGGGTAATCAAACACACACCACACACAAAGGGAAGAGGTCACAGGCAAGACATTAGGTGCAGACATGAAACATGGCAAAAGCATGTTTGAAGTACAAGGTAAAGGTAAACAGGTTAAGGATCCCAGGATGGTTAAGTCCAGTCCAATGGGGTGTGGCATTCATCTCGCTTCAGGCCAAGGGAGCAGGTGTTTGTCCACAGCTTTCTGGGTCATGTGGCCAGCAGGACTAAACTGCTTCTGGCGCAACGGGACACTGTGACGGAAGCCAGAGTGCACAGAAATGCCGTTTACCTTCCTACCGCCGCAGTACCTATTTACTTACTTGCACTGCTGCGCTTTTGAACTGCTAGGTTGGCAGAAGCTGGGACAGAGCAACAGGAGCTCACCCTGTCGTGTGGATTTGAACTGTGTTTGAAGTACACCATGTTCATGGTATTGCTTTCCTTACAACAGTAACTTCTTTCCCACCCCACTGCATATGTGGGGGCTGTGAGAATCATAGAATTGTAGAATTGGAAAGGGATCCTGATGGTCATCTAGTCCAACCCCCTGCTATTCAGGAATGCTGCCCATAGCCATCCCTGGGCGAGCTCTAACCACCAACCTTTTGGTTAACAGCCAGACCCATTGACCCACTACACCTCTGGAGGTGAGGGGGGGGGGGAAGCCACATTATAACCTATCTCTGGGTTTAGTTTGTTTTCGCCTGTCTGTCCGATTGTAATTACAGGTAGGTAGCCGTGTTGGTCTGCCGTATTCGAAACAAAATAAAAAAATTCCTTCCAGTAGCACCTTAGAGACCAACTAAGTTTGTTCTTGGTATGAGCTTTCGTGTGCATGCACACTTCTTCTACACGAAAGCTCATACCAAGAACTAACTTAGTTGGTCTCTAAGGTGCTACTGGAGGAAGGAATTTTTTTTATTTTGTCCGATTGTTAGTCGCTTTGGGCTGCCCTGGGCAAAGCAGCTCGCCAATTTCCTAAGTAGTGATGATTGTGATAATGCCGATCTCACACGGCAGGGATGGGACTCGGGGCATCCCTGATTCGCCCCCCTCCGCCCCTGCAGCCCCCACACGGCTCCCGCGCCGCTGAGCGGGGCGACCCACCGAGACCATTCTCCGCTTCCGCCTCCCGCCTCCCCTCACTCACCCATCAGCGCCCTGAGGTGCTTGAGGCGCGTCAGGACGTCCTTCCGCGGGTCCAGCGCTTTCTGGGTGGACTTCTTGACATCGGCGTGGCCCCTCCGAGAGAACATCGTGAGGGGGGACGTGAGGGGGGGCGTCGCCCAGCGAGGGCAGCCGGGAGACCCAGCGGCTGAGGAGAGCGAGCTGCAGCCGGCGGCCACTCAGGGAGGGAGGGAGGGAAGGAAGGGCGGGGGGAGGCGGCGGGGGGGGAGGTACCGGAGCTCCTGAGGGAAGTGGGCGGGGCCTGGCGAATGACTTCTGTCAAACGCCTCAGCGAACAGCGAGGCTCGGAAACACCCGCCGCGGAGGTCCTTTTGTTTTGATCTTTCGTAGGCGTGTGGTCTTGATTTTCTCTTCTCCGGGGCCAGAGAAGAGCGGGGGGGGCGGGGGGCGGGGGGCGGACCAATGCCTGCCTCGCTTTCTCTTCATCCGACGGCGCAGCGCGCGCGCGCCTTGGAACAGCAAAGCCCAGTAGCGGCGGCGAAAAGGGCGGCCACCTTTGGTGGCGTGGGGCATGCTGGGAGTCGTAGTATTTGCGGAGGAGGCTGCAGCGCCGGGAGGCTCTTCCTTGTGCGCCGCGGTCGTGCGCATTTGTATCGCAGCACGGAAGCAGTTTCCGTCGTGACTAGATTGCAACCCTGCAGGCGACATCTTTGATAAAACTTTATATGTAACAGCCTGCCTTAATTATTGTACTGTTAATAGCTTGAGGCGCTTTATAAATATTAACCTTTAAAAGGTTTTACCTCTATTTATTGTTAGTTTATTTATTTGGTTTATTCAATCTGTATACCTAAAACTGCGGTTTGCTGGCTCTGTTGCACTTTTGATTAACGCAAAATACTGATTTACTTGGGAAACGAGTTCTTGCAACTGGACTGTGAGAATAAAATGTTCAGTGTTATGAAGTCCTGAACGTGCTTCTGAGAAGGGAAGCCCCACTGAAATTTGTGCCTATGAAGTAGCCGTGATTTCAGCTAAATTTAGCAAGGAAGTACTTTTATTGGACCATCTTATTTATCATCACTTATTATATTTGTATACTGCCCTTCACCCGAAGATCCCAGGGCAGTTCACAACAGAAAAATACAAAATGAGAATACAAAATACATAATAAAACAAAAACAAAGCAATAACCCCCTTCCCACAAACACATTTAAAAAGCCGTAGAATGTTAATTAGCAAATCACCTGGTTGAAGAGAAACGTTTTTGCCTGGCACCTAAAGATACATTCAAATATTCTTTGGCAAATCATGCTGCAGGACCTTAAGAGATGGTATCTGACTACCATGAATTCAATGGTTGTTGAATGTCATGTTTTTCAAATGGTATCGGATTTCGTAGAAGCCAAAGAGATAAATACAGTAATGGAAAAATCACTGAAAGGCAAATTCTCACATATCGTGTTACTGATATTCCTTTGCAGTCTGGAGCTGCATGGGAGTATTGGCTGTAATCTAGGTCTCCTCCTTACTTCAAAAAGGGTAGCAGGCCCATGTGAACAGACCAGGGTCCAAGGTGAGTTGAACATTTCCCAGAATCCACTGCACTGTGTTGGGCATCCATGGCAGGTGTGCAAGGCTTCCCTGGGAGTAGAATTTGTGTGCAAGGGGCTCCCTGTATGATGACAATTCCAAATCATTAATTTACTGTGAAACAGATGTGCATGCCTTCTATCAGATATTGTGTAGGCCCACAATTGGTTTTCAGTGCATAGCCTAGCTTTTGAAATACAATTATTTAAATAGGCCTAGTGCTGTGGATGCCTACATGCAATCTCTGGCAAAGCATAAAAAGCTGACCCCACACTAGTAAGGTGGGGGCAATGGTGAGTGACTGAGAGGAAAGGCCTGGACCTTAGGAAGGAGTGGACAGGAGGTCCTTTGTTCTACCAGCCAAGCATAAGAGAAAGGCCCTCAGGGTGGAGGAAAGTGGGTTGTACCAACAGGCAAACTTCAGCTTTGAGACACAGGGACGCCCATCAAGTGATGTGGGGTGCTCCCCTCCCCCAGACCACCTCAGTGGGCTGAAGTTCATCTGACATTGGCTATGGGGCTGGGGCTGTGCCTTCTGAAGTTTTCCTATTGCCAAAGAGGGGAATACAGCTACCTGTTTGCAGTTTGCCAACAAGCAAGCAGTGGAGGAATGGGGTGGCCTTCTGCAGGAGGCCATTCCACACTCTATGGATGAAAGTGTTCTATCTCTTGTGGCCACCTGCAACACTTCTGGTGTCACTGGGTCACAAAGCAGGGCCTCAGTTGTTAACTGAAAGACTAAGCTAGAAAAGATTTGGGGAGATATGTGGCTGGTTCTCCTTTGTTCATGTTTTAGGTCAAAGGGAGCTGATTTGTTTCTTGGCTGCAGCACTACATTGTCATTTTCATGGTAAAAATCATGTTGAGGGTCAGGTTAACCCCTCCCCCTTAAAAACCCACCAGACTCCCAGTCCATATGGGGCCCCATGGAAGCTGCTTTTAGTGCTAGAAGAAACTGAAGAAATCTAGTGATGAATCTCCCAGTACTGATCATATAGCATGCATTGTTTTAATATCTATGTTTTTGGATCAGAATGATTTAGAAAAGAGTCTTGAATATAATGTTTTCCCTTTCATGACGGTTGCATTTATGATACACATACTGCAGTGACTGTCCATAAACATCCCATCTTGGAAAATTATTTAGAAGCCTCAGCTGAATCCACCCAGTTCAACAGAAGGTCACCTGTTGAACCACTAACATTTGTATTTTCTGACTAAGTGCACACTGTCTGTCCCAGGCCCAGCAAAAGGGGAAACAGCTTTTCACAAAACAAAAACAATATTCACCTGTTGTTCTTGTATAACTGGAAATTCAAGCAGAACAAAAGAAACTGAGCTACTGTTGTTCCTGGTGTACCATCTCCGCTCCCCCCCCCCCACTTTAACAATTTATAACCAGTTTGTCAGTTGAGATTCTCAAAGACAGGTGCAAAGAAATATTTCCAAATACAGCATAAAATCATAAAACCAAAGCAAATGTTGCAGGGAGGCAAGTTAAAACTGAAGAGTTCTGAATTCAGAGCAGCAACTAAAAAGAAAAGCCTGCTGAAAAGAAAAAAATCGTGCAGGCCATTTATATGGGTGGGAACTTTCTTTCAGATAACCAAATGCCAAAGTGTTTGGGGATTTAAACTGAGCCCAGAAATGGTTAGGTGCCTATGAAAAGGAAACAAGATTGTTATTAATGGTATATTTAATATAGTGGCCTGTTTAGCAATGGTTGCTTTATTAATACAATGCAGTTTTGACAAGAAAAAGAGGCTTTATTCACCAAAACATTTATTTGTTGCTGTTTTATTGGCTGCTGATATTGGGGTTTGACTATGTCTAGTGCTGTTTTAATGTTTGCTCTAAATGTTAATGCCCTGCTGTTTTATTTTGTTGTTCAACCGGTTTATGTTATCTTTTACATTTTTTACTCCAACCCACCCTGTCCCAACATGTTATTTGACCAAATTATCCAAGTATGTTTGCCTTTTTATGTCTAAGCTAGCCTGAAAACTATTCTGATGTGACAGGGTTAAAACAACAACACTAGGCAGAGAGATGGTTCCAGAGCTTGTTTAGCAGTGGCTACCCACATCATATTTGCTGAGACCACCAAAAGATTCCCAGTGCCAAAGTTTAAGGAACAGAATCAGGCACTGAAAATACGGTAGTTTTGGCAGTCGCACTGTCTATCAGCAGGTGGGCCCTACTGAACAGGGTTTTCTGATGGTGGCAGCTAAGCTCTGGAACCAGCTCCTTGCTGCAGTTAAGATATCGTCCATTTATTTGGCTGCCTTTGAAATCAGGTATTGTTTTGCCTTCTGTTTTGGCAAAACGACAAAAGGATGGGAATATTTTTCAAGTGACTCTTATCCAGCAGTTTCTACTGATGTTTTACATGAAGTGTGGAACACAGTTTGCCCCATTCCTGTGAGCCCTATTCCTGTGGGCTCTTTGGGTTTCGCTCCCTCAATAATTATGCTAATAAGCCACATTCTGCCACGTAATACTTGGATCTGCAACTTGGATTTTTCTACTTCAATTTAAATTAAAAATCAGCAAGAGTGAGCAATAAACATTAAAAGAACACATTTGCTATCTACTGTATATATGATTTTGTTTGCATATGAGTGCCTGTTAGGGAAAAAGGGTATAAATAAAAATATAAAAACAACAACAACAACAACAACACCTCTGGTTCTACCAGATGTGACCAACATAAAAGCTTTGGGTAACTACATCATCTTCTCTTTTTCCATATCATTTTTATTAGTTTTACAATAATACTTTCCATTGCAATATCTCCTCTTATATTATGGCTAGCTTCACCGGTGTAATATATAGTACCATGGTAACTACCGGTACATCATCTTCTCTTCTGTGGAAGCAGTAAGTAAAATGACTATGCTAGAAAGATGACTTTTTGACAAAGATACTGGAAGAAGGTAGCTTTTTCTGAAAAGCATTGAGTTGCAAAGGTTTGCAGGCAGATAGCTGTGGCAGAACTTACAACCTTTTTTTTGGTGTAACAACCCAGGAATCTTAAGCAAAAAAGTGTGACTGGTTTGTCAGGACACTCTTAACAGTGATCCTAGGAACATATCATAGATGCTCAATGGTATCTGAATACTTGTTTCATGATGGTCCATGTAAATTCAAGTATGTAGTTCGTGATATGATACAGTTCTTCCACATGGCTGTTTTTATGTCAGATTTCACATCGAGGGGTAGGAAGGAGTGCTGTTATTTGTTTGGCATTGCCCAGTTCAAAGCAGGGGACACTTTTAAATCAGGAACCCCCTCATGTGATTTATGAGGTGACACAGTCACATGAGAGGAGTATATTATACCAGAAGCTTCTTGTTTGAAGTTACTTAAGTTGTAATTTAAACAAGTGATACAGTGTATTGCCTGGAACTGTTGAAAATGAACTGGAGAGCTGACATGGCAAATAAATGCATGTCCCATTTCTTGTGAAGCTCAGTGCAAATGTACTTTAGCACTACCTAAACCCTGAGTCTTACCTCAGCATTAATGCAGCATCAATAGTTTGGACTTTAATACCAATAAGTATTGCCACTGCAGAAAGACAATTTAGCATCCTTTGAAGGGTAAACTCTTGGGTGATGAAAAGAATAAATGAGATACCTCAGTTGTACGTGGTGTGCTTTATAAAGCACCTCAGTAGGCTGCAGCAGAGGAGCAGTAATAAGAGTCATTTCCTCATATACTAATTAATGTCCCACTGCTACTTGGGATTACTGTTGCTTACTGCTTGGCAGGTAATGTGATGCTGAAAAACATGAAATAAAACTAACAGTTGAGGAATATGACTAAGAGCCAAAAGCTTTAAGGGGGGGGGGTTGTTGGGAATTCTGTTAGTTCTATGTTTTGCCCTTACAATGTATAAATCACTTAAAACCACTAGGCATAGTACTTTGGAAAAAGAAAACGAAGGAGACCCCGTTCACATGCTTTCAATGTAAATGGCATGTTATGGTGACGACTGCCAAACCCATTTACCTCTCACCCACACACTTCCACATAAATGTTTGGTGAAAGAACTATGTGATGTCATAATGGGAAGCTTTCCCTACCCCTTGCAAATAGCAATCAGTGTTTTTTTTTTACCAGCTATTACCAAGGAGATGTGCAGCCAAGTGCTTCCCATAACATTGCCCTGAGAAAGGAGGGCGCAAAAGAGGCTCTGTCCATGCGCACAAATTCCATGTTGTGGCATTTCCATTCATTTGAGTAGTTCAGTAAGCTGAAGCTGAGATACATGCTTTCTTCAAACTGGTACTGTGTTCAACATACTGATACTGAAGCAACATGAGTTTCCCTAATGTCTTCATTTTCCAATGTTAGTCTCTTTCAGCAAAAACAACATTCTTTAAGGTATCACCACCATCTTCAATTATCTGAAAGGCTGTCACATGGGGGATGGAACAAGCTTGTTTTCTCCTGCTCCAGAAGCTAGAACCAGAACTTACCAATTCAAGTTACAAGAAAGGAGATTCTGACTAAACATCAGGAAGAATTTTCTGACAGAGCTGTTCAACAGTGGAATGGACTCCCTCAGAAGGTGGTGGACTCTTCTTCCTTGGAGGTTTTTAAGCAGAGCTTGGATGGCCATCCATCAGGGATTATTTAGCTGTGATTCCTGCATTGCAGGGGGGTTAGACTAGATGACCCTTAGGGTCCCTTCCAACTCTACAATTCTATGGTTCTGTGATTCTAAGGTGCCACAAATAGTCTTTGCTGTTTTTGCTAAAGTCAATATGTCAGTGTAGAATTGATTATACACTTTATGGTAAGCTGTGTTCATAAAATTCATAAAATTGTTGTTAGCATTATCAAACCAAACCAAATAATAGTCTGCTTCATTAGTTTTCCATGATTTATTATCCATGTTACTCTATATACATTCCCAGATGTCTGAAAATAACAATATTTTTTCTTTACAAGCACACAGCTTAGATATCCATTTCAGTCTTGGCAGGCTTGGAAGAAATTATGCCAAATACCCTGTCCATGTATAAGGGTAATATTATAAGCTTAATGAAGACAGAACTTTGTAGAATTGTGGACCATGCTCCTGTAATCTTGATCTAGAATTATTTTTTTGAGACAAAATCTAACTCTTAGAACCAGATCATGCTGCAGAATGAAAACTTTAAATAATGAGTATCCGGTGTCTAAACTGATCACATTTTGCTGTGAAACTTTGATTCAGCTGAGGATTTTACTATAATATGGGGCAGCTTTAAAGCAGTAATGAAAAGTCGTATCTTCTGCCTCATTCAAATATAAAAAGCAAAACAAAGCTATGAAATCCTCAATGTGGTGGAAGAAAGGCACAAAACAGACTATTCAGGGAGTTATTCATGCAGTTACCTGTGGTAGAGAAGATGGTGGACATCTTGGATACATCTAAAATAGAAATATCAAAAGCCTACTTCTACATTAGTTATAACTAGTACCAGAAGCATGCATAAGAGGCCCGAGTGACAACAGGGAAAAATAGATGACAATACAAAACCCTGGAGTATTCCAACTGATTGAGGAGATGAATCAAAGAAATATTCCTCAATAGAACCATGATGGGAATGGCTGGAGTGGTAAGATGATACCCATGCCAGAACAGCACTCTAAAAGCTACCGGTAAGTTTACAAAATGATGACAAAAGAACCCCATGATTAACAGCAGGAGAAAGATCCAACAGCAAGAGAAATGAAAACAAGTGACACTGTTTAGATAGGGGAGAAGTCAGTAATACATGTTAAACAAGTTTTCAGTAGAATTAACAGGATAAAACCTAGATTAATCAGAGGAAAGGAATTGTTAACCTTTTGCAAGCACAACCCACTCCAAAATTTTAGGAACAAAAAGCAATAGGGGCACTGCGTAATAGGTAGAAAGAGAAGGGGGGGGTCAAGAGGGTCCTCCCCTCCCACACCAATAGGAGTATAAAGTTATTCTTATAGGCAAAGTTTACTTGACTTGGCCCTACTAGCACAATGCACTTGAATGCTGTGAGAAAGTAAAGTAAGAGGCCCTCAAAGAACAAAAAAAGGGAAGCTATTTTTGCTGCATTGGCTTTTACCTTGCTGCAAAGGCAGTGGCGATGTCTGACAGGCCAATTCAGAGAAGGTAAACCTTCAGACTCCTAGGGGATGTGACACTTTGCACAGATGCTCATAAAAAGTGAACTAACAGGCTGTTCCTCTGGAAATGATCCAAGTAAGAATTTGTACACACTCCGATTTGCTCTGTATCCTGTGCTCCCACCACTGTTTTGGAAAGTGGTGTACGCATGATGTTAGCCACAATCCATAACTTTTTATCCATCCTGTTTTTTCTTAGGAAATATTCTTTTTTTGATGTATCCCACCCCCCGCTAGCTTTAATCCAAATTGAGAAAAATAATGACCTATTTGCATTTTCAGCCTGTAATGTGTACACAGTCTAAGTCACTCTTTAAAAGAATTCATCTGTGTCCATGCAATTTCCCATGAGAATATGTTTGAGAGAAGAAAGGGCCTGGCTGAAGGCGAGATGCCTCTGAGTGGATCATGAAATACATTTTGCCCCCTGTTCATAATTTCAGAAGCATAGTTTGTAATAAATAGAAAACCTGCTAGGGACACATATTGTCTGTATTCGTGTGAAGGCAGAATTACAGGTATGAACAAACGTCTGTTAGAAATATCCTCCTTTTCTGTCATTAAGGTCATCAAAACAGCTAATAAATATAGATACAGCAAGATAATACACTGATACATTGTAAATAAAAATGTAATTCAAACCAACCAACGAAAACAGTGAAGCAGAAGACAGCATCATGTTATATGCCACCTAAAAACAAAACTAGTTTTCAGTTCCAAGAGAATGAAATTTTCAAAAGCCTTTTGGAAGACAGTGGTGTTTCCCAAATGCTAGTGATGTGGATGTATGGAAAAAAGTCTAATAGTTACCTGCTTATGTAACCCACCACTGCATATTGTTCAGTGGAAGAGTTGAAGCAGCAAGTGGCCCCCTTTATGGGCAACTAGCTTATTACCTCAGAACAGTTTGGACAATACATGTTGTCTCCTTTCTGCAGTAAGATTTCCCTAAAGTTTTAAAATGAGTTATGAATTTCCACAGCAGTACAAGTTACTTGCTTATTGAAGTTTTTCTATTATTATTATTATTATTATTATTATTATTATTATTATTATTTATACCCCACCCATCTGGCTGGGTTTCCCTAAGACTGTAAGGTTAATTCCTGTGTCACAGCCCATTTGAGCCCTCTGTGTTACTGTAATACGTTATATGTAGGATTGCCTCTGAAAATGGTTTGAAAACTTCAGCTGGTGCAGAATTTGGCAGCCAGGTTGCTCACAGGGACCGATGGTTCAGGACTGCCTCTCCCTATATGAACCAACCTGGTCCCTGAGACCATCATCTGAGGCCCTCCATTGTGTGCCTGCTCCTCAAGAAGTCTAGAGGGTGGCAACACCAGATGTTCAAGAGTTTTCTGTTATTTACCTCTGTATAAGTCCTTTCCTGTGAGTCCCTTAATAGAAACTTTTGGTAAAAAAAATAATTGAATAAACGAATGAATAATATAAAGTATAATTTCACTTATATATTGACTATTTAGATAGAGGTGATAAATACTACAGTTTTACCTGAAGGGGGAACTGCTACCATGCAAATGATTTATTGGTTTTTATTTTCCAGTGTGCAGTCACACATAAGCACCAAACTACATGAAATGGGAGTGGGGGGGCTTGATGAGATCTCAGATGTTTTTATTCAAAAGCTGTTATGGGGGACACCAAATTTGATCAGAGTACTGGTGCTAGTAGAGTTGGTTGTTGCTGTTTTCCAGTTTGTGTATGTTCTTAAAAACTCCTCTTCTCCTTGTGCCACCCCCTCAAGAAATACAGTGGTACCTCGGGTTAAGTACGCTTCAGGTAAAGTACGCTTCAGGTTAAGAACTCCGCTAAGAACAGAAATCGTGCTCTGGCGGCGCAGCGGCAGCAGGAGGTCCCATTAGATAAAGTGGTGCTTCAGGTTAAGTACGCTTCAGGTTAAGAACGGACCTCCAGAACAAATTAAGTACTTAACCCAAGGTACCACTGTATTGCTATATCACAGGGGAGGAGAGTTAAGCAATACTTCCTTCCCCAGAACCATTGTTCCCATCAAATTCAGAAGCCCTCAACACAGCTATATTCAAGTTAAAATCAAAACATTGACAGTTCTGATCACAGATCTGCTGTACAGTTTGTTATCTGGACCAAAAAAGACAACTAGACAGTTTTTTTTCGTGAAAAGAGAGCATTCTCTATTGTTTGAGACCTTGAGCATAGTATAGATTCAGGGGTACTGAGCAGCTTGGAAGCTACATTTCTTGTTTGGAGCACCAAGTCCAGCTGTTTCCTAGACTACCCTGGAGAAACTAAAAAGTCCAGCAGCACCTTTCAGTGCCTCTGGAAGGCATTCCAATGGCTTAGTTTATCTGCAAAATTTTAATTCATATTTTTGAAATGCCTGTTCAAACAACGCATAGGTAACTTTAATAGTATCAGAGAAAGGGGCAATTCCCATCAAGCAGGTCCTGTCTCCTACCAGAATATGCTGCAGTTGTTTAATCAGCACCTTGATGTTTCATGGCTGAGTAGTGATCTTCACCCTGAATTCCCAGGTCCTAGTCCACTTATCCCTGCACTTTATTCCACTTTCGGGGGGGGGGGGAGAGAAATTGTAGAGATGAATAATATGGGGGTATGGGGGATAATCTTTTCTCACCAGCAGTCTGGAAATGTATGGCTTCCTTTGTTAACAGTACTGTGTTGCACCTTTAAGACTACTGTAATCCAGACTGCAATCCTGTACATATCAGGGAGCAATTCCAGTGGAATTCAGTGATGCTTACTTCTGTGTAAAGTACAATTGTAGGATGAATCCACACTGCTGGGCCCTGACTATCCATGCACAGGGGAGGAGGTTGGAAGAGGGGAATCTACATGTGCTGGGCTTCTAAATTGCATGGGGAGTCCACACCTATAAAGCAGCTCCATGTCTCCCAAATTCTCCCAGCAGGAGACGGGGGTAGCAGGGGGTGTAGGGAAAGCACTGAAGCCTAATTTGATTAATAGAATACCTGGCCTCTCGTGGGCGGGGCTTTTATGCTGTGCTCTAGAATAGGCCCCTCCCTTCAGGTTGCCAGGCTAACTGTCCCTTGTCTCAAGATGTTTCATTTCTCTCCATCAGTGTGTTACTATGTTGCATTTTTCTACTATTAAAGCTTTGTTTCATGTATGTACTTGAGCTGTTTACTCCACTGGATGAAAAGACAAACTCTGCCAAAGAAGGAGAAGGTGGAATATCTTGCACTGGGTGAGTAAGGAGACATTTCCCTGACAGGAGGAGTGATTTTTAGTCACCCCCCTCCACAACAGGGGGTGGGGGCAGCAATGGGGGGAGCAGCAGGGATGGTCCCATTTCCCCCGCTCACATGCTTCTTAATCACATGAGAAGCAATGAGTGAATTGTGCCAGATTCTGCCCTGTTTTTGTTACCAATTCACCCGGCTGGGACTGGAGTGAGTGCTCTGATAGGGCCATGAAAGTCAAGCTTTTCAAACTCCTAACGAAAGCAATAAGAATATAAGAAGATTACTGGCCAGGCCAGCACTCTCAGGGCAGTCAACCTGATGCCTATGGCAAGCCCATATGCAGGACCTGAGTGAAACAGAATTGTAGAGTTGGAAGGCAGGGGTGGGGGAAGGGGGATGCGGTGGAGGCGGGCCGCCCCAGGTGTCACCACTGAGGGGGTGACAAAATGCCGGGCGGCACTCACCACAGGGCCTGCAGCGTGCCTGAGCCACACATCTCTCCTGGAAGAGACACGGTGGCTTGGGTGTGCGCAGGCTTCACACTGCCCAAACAGTCCGCCCGCTGCCTCCCCCCCCAGCTGTAGGGTGGCTGAATGGGGGGAGGTAGGCAGACTCCAGTGGCCCTGCAGTGCACCCCACCCCTATGGGTGGCTCACCCCACCCCTGGGCACCGCCCCAGGTGCCCAAGTGGCTTCCTCCACCGCTGTTGAAAGGGACTCCAAGGGCCATCTAGCCCAGCTCCCAGCAATGCAGGAATCTCAACACGTGGTCCCCAATCCTATTTGAAACCAACTTGGGCCCTGCTTAGCTTTGCAAATGTTCTAGCACCTGCAGTTCCCAGTAACTGGCATTCAGAGAAAATTATGTGTTTTCCATGGAACATAAGCATGTCTGATTTTTTCTGGAATGAATCCAATAACTAGATAGCTTTACATTTACAAATTTTAAGTATTTTTATTATATAAATTATTGGAAGAAAGATAGACAGGTTATTTGAACACTTGTTTACCCGGAAGAGCAGAAAATGTATGTTCATGTCACTTGGACACCCACTTTTTGGCATATCCTACAGTGCAATAAAGAAACCTCACCACTTCAAAGCATCTGCTTTTATGAATCACAGCAGCGCCCTGAAACTTTCCTAGTTAAAGTAACTGTAATCGGTTTCTTGGAGGCATGAATTAGGATGTATAAGTTCAGAAGCACAGCAGGTGTCCACAAGGAATCAATATCACAAAGACACACAGTCCAAGCTTGCTTTGATGTATGAGGTCTTATCTCGTTTAACATCAAAACATTCTGAGTTTAAAACAAAAAAGAACACGTGCTGCTTTTATATCAAAGAGTTCCCAATTAAAGAGAACACTTGCATATCACAGTGTCAACCAGTAGCAGCAGAACAGATGATATCAAGATCTAACTCGCATTGTCTTGAATCAAAATTAAGTACAGATGGTGGCATATCAGGGTGAGGGAACCTTTTACAGCCTGAGTACAGTGTATGTATTACCTTATTGAAAGCTGTTGGGGCTGCATTTCAATACTAGTGAATGGCGCCATAACCACACACACACACACCCTTAATACAGAACCACACATATACAATCACACAACTCTTTCCCTTAGAAAGAGGCATATATTTAATTTTAGTAGCTTCACTCAAGTTTTGCCTTCCCTTTTCTCCACAGAAGTGTTTGTGTGAAGGCTCCTCCCAGCAGGAGGTTAGGATTTGAAATGTGGGCCTCATCATGTGACACTTGCGCTTTTCCACAGAGGTGTGACTCCTTATGCAACCATTCCAATAGTGGTGAAGATGACTGAGCCTGTGGCATGGCTGTTTTATGTACACTTTAGAGATAGTTTTGATTAACTGGTTTCTAAAAAAGGATGCCCCGTGAAGATTTTTCTGTCACCCAGCTAATGTACAGTGTATGTACTATTCTTGGCACCTCCCTTGCTTTTGCCTCTGATACGGCTGTTTCTGGCAAGTAGCAAAGCCAGATTTATCCATGGTGCAACTGAAGCAAGGCCCCAAGCTTTCTTTTTCTCTCCCCCTTCAAGTAAGTCTCTAGTCCTTCCAGAAGGCAAATTGTGAATCAAAATGTTGCCCCGAAGTTGGCAACCTGGGTTTCACGCCACTCTGCAGAGCAGTCCCAGAAGTCTGAAGGGCCCCTTCCTTTCCTCTCCCCCTTCTCTTTGGAAGGAACTGTTGAGAGTTTGTGTGGTTGCAGCCGAAGGTAGGCTGCCTGCCTCTTGTGGCTTTTGGGGGGGGGGCAAATGATGGTGGTGGAGTGGTGGCAGAAAAGTTTTTGAAGGGTCTTTGAAGGAAGGGAAAGACAAACAGTGACCTGGTGAGTTCCTTCCCACTTTGCTTACTTTTTTCTTGCCTACCTAAGTGTTGATGGTGTCGGGGAGCTTTGCCAAGAAGGAGAGGGGGAAGAAAAATGTGATTTCCCTCCTTATCTCACTGTGATCTGCTGCTTTGTCCTTTGGAAGCAGTGGGTAAAGAGAAAGAGTTAAAGGGATGGTTCTTTGCCTTGACATGATCTGATGATTTGCCCAGAAGGGGTTTCTGATGAAGGTGAGAGAAAGATGCAATAGGGTGGTTGCTTCCCTCACTGTGATCTGCTTTTCCCTTTTGAAAAGGAGGAAGTGAACATACAGTAAGAAGAGCCTCCTGGATCAGGCCAGTGGTCCAGCTAGTACAGCATCCTGTTCTCATAGTGGCCAACCAGATGCCCCAAAGGGAAGCCCAGAAGCAGGATTCAGGAAAAGAGGGCTCTCCCATTCTGCAACTGTCCCCATGGCTAACCCACCCATGAGGCAAGATGAGCTAGCCACCTCAAGCAGCAGGATCCACAGAGGCAGCAAATCCGCTCCACAGGGAATGCATCACCTGCTGCTGCTGCGGCCACCACCACTGTCACAGCTGGGCTGGGCTTCTTGGAAGCCAGATCTTTGTCCTCCTTGCCAATGCCACCTCCACAATGGCCCCTTGGTGAAAAGGGGGCACTGCTGGTCTCCTCCCACCCGTTGGAAAGAAATGGTGGGGGCTGCCCTTTGGGGTCTCCTGGGCTCTGCATCCATCTGGTGTGACTTAGAGCGCCCCCTCCTGCAACAGCCTTTGATTTCTACTGCAGCCACTGGGTACGGTTTATTTGATCCCCACCCCCCTGTTCCTGATGTAGATCTTCATTCTCCCCTTCTTCTCTGGCTTTTGGGGTGTGCCATGTTGTGGTTCAGCTCAGGTGCCAAAATTCCTTGAGCTGCTTCCTCTTGCTCCTTGTCTCATGTTCCACCCTGTGTGCAGCTTTGTTTGCAGGCTCTGATTGTGCAATTTAGGCATGAAGAGTTATTATTGCAGTAAACTTTCCCTCATCCTTCTCACCACAACCACCCCAAATCATATTTTTTTAAAATGCCATTTTAAGGCAATTTACAGTGCAATCCTAACCAATCCCAACTCAGAGGTAAGTCACATTGAATTCAGCGGGACTTCTTCCCAGAGTCCCAAGTACAGTATACAGAGTTTGGATTAAAGGTTTTATTTTACTGGAAGTTAGGAATCTAAAACATGCTTGATAAAGATTGGTTGAATTCTTTGAGCTGTTTCCAGCTTCTGGGGTTGAGGTGCAGAAAAACACGACCTTATATCTATCTATCTATCTATCTATCTATCTATCTATCTATCTATCTATCTATCAACCCTTTATAAAACAACCTCTGGTTATATCTGGTACATTTTAATAAGAGATAGAACAAGTTTTGTTATTCATTTCAGTGTTTCCTTTATGGCTGGTCATATGTGAGGAACACTCTCATTCGCATTGTGTTGGGGTGGGTGGGTGAGGGAGGTTTATATATGTATATTTACACGGAAACCCTTTATCAGTGCTTTTTTTCTAGAAAAAATATGTGCCAGTACTCACCATGAAGTTGTTACAGCAAGTGTCACACTTTTTAACCCCCCCCCCAAAAGAGGTGCTGGCACTGTGTTCCCTTGAGTACCTCCCGATAAAAAGCACTGCCCTTATAATGGAGAAGCTGAACTGATCAGGAGCTTGCATGGGAAGGCAGATATTAAGGCCATTGCTCTGGAATTCAACTGTACAACCACAAGGTGGCAGTAAACAGAAGCAAATAAAAATGTCATTCTATTAGCAGCAACTTAATAGGAGAGGCACAAGGCACAGCGATTGGACCATGACAACTAGTACTCAGGTACAAAATTCTCCTTGACCATGGAGAAGTTTGCCAACACTGTGAAATCTTGTTGCAACCTTTCATTCATAAGTGGATTATGAGGATCACGGTTTGAAATTGGAACACTTACATATAAAAGCTTGTACCCATTGGCCTTAACCTGTGTTTAAGAGCTCCAGCTATTTGAAAGGTAGTCTGTAAATGTGGGATGTATGTGCACAGAAGAATCACAATTCTTGATTGAAGCAGTGGGAAATTAAATCCAGCTGGGTTTAATTGTTAAGTCAGGGCATGCAGCAGGGCAACTCAGTTTCTTTACACTGGTGCATGTTAACAAAGGTGGTATCTGGAGTGGTATCTTCATATTTATTACATCAACCAAACTTTTTCTAGGCACAATGAAAACCTTTACCCTTGATTATCTAAGGGCAAATGCCGCACATTCCCTCTCTCCCTGAATCAAGTGGTGTTTTTGTTGTTGTTGTTGTTTTTTACCATGAGCGTGTTAAGTAATAATCTTATCATACGGACACATACCCATTATAACCTTATGCAAATATGGTTGCACAATCTTATGCTTTTCTTTAGCCAAATAGCAGGTTATAATGTTACACACACACACACACACACACACACACACACACACACACACACACACAATATAAACATCTCCAGGGGTTTCTATGAGAAACCCACCCACCCCTGTTTTAAGCATGTTACATGGAAGTAGGTGCCATTGACATCAATGGAATTTTGTCTAACCATGGAAGAGGTGATATGTCTGTTTTTGTAGAACTATCTTTCTGCCCTTTCCTTTTCAAAGGATTGTCTTTCTGATTCTGGTTGAAATTGTATGTTTTGCTGCTTGACATATTTAATACAAGTTGTGTGTGTGTGTGTGTGTGTGTGTGTGTGTGTGTGTGTGTTACACAGTATGATATCTTCATTTGTTTGCTAATCCCAGTTTACTTCTGAACGGTTGGAGATGGGCTGCCTCGAAACGGAGCTGCCTCTTCCCACCCTTTGACAGCTGGTGCTTTACTTCTGTCCCGCTATGCTGCCCTTACTTAAGCCTCTAACTTAACAGGGTAAAGTCCAGCATGTTGTTTACTGGCCATGAATAAATGCAGTTCTTACACAGTCTGTGAGCTTGAGGTGGGGAACGCAAGTAACCAAAGAACAGCAAAAAGGTGAGTGATGGTGCCACTATTTCATTGTTATAGGATTGCCAATAATCCAGTTTTCTAGTGCTTCAGCCATTAAGACTGTGGGATGGCAAGCAACAAGCACTGGGTGAAACAGCAGTAATAAACAGCAGTTATAAAAGCCAACTCAAGCAGGGTATTGTGCTATTCAGCCAACCCCTGTGCCCCACCAGGCTTTGGCCTGTGACTGCCAGATTCCCATTATATGTATAAGCATATTATATTCTGGATTGGGCCAATGGCCCACCTAGTCCCAAGTCCTGTTCTCCCCGTGGCCAACCAGACGCCTGTGGGACCTGAGCACTTCAGTCATCCGCCTCCCTACCAATCCTGGCAGCTGGCAGCTGATGTTCAGAGGCATCCTGCCTCCTACTGTGGAAGTAGATCGGAACCCTGGTGGCCAGTAGCGGCTGATAGCCTTATCCACAGTGAATTTGTCTCATCCTCTTTTAAAGCCACCCAGGTTGGTGGCCATCACTGCCTCATGTGGGAGGGAGTTTCAAAGTTTAACTCTGCACTATGTGAAGACAAACTTTCTTTTATCTCTCCTGAATGTCCCCACATTCAGCTTCATTGGGTGTCCCTGAGTTCCAGTGTTTTGAGAGAAGGAGAAAAACTTTTATTTAGTCACTTTCTCCATGCATTTAAAATAACAAAATGCCAGATTCTGTGTCTTACTCACTGTATTTAAAGCTACATCTCTCTGCCTATTATGTTTGATTTACTGAAACCTCTGAAACTTGTAGAACAGGCCTCCAAATTTTTATTTGTTCCTTTCTTCCTACCCGCAAAGTTGTACAAACTGCTTGGAAGGGTTTAGTTAGTGTCTACTAGGGAGTTCAAAATGAGCAGAAGGCTGGGCAGGGTTAGAAATTCTGTACCCTTCATAGCCCCTAAGGCATGTATTTCCTCTTCCTTCCCACTTCTTGGGACTTGACATTTTGAAAATCTGAAGTACTTGAAATCATGAGCTTTCAAGGAAGAATAAAGTACACAGATTAAAGACATGCAATTAAAGAGGTGTCTTGCCATGTAAGTGTGTTTAGGATTGCAAGCAAAGTAGTATAGGTATCTTAAATGTTCAATATTGTTGTAGTATGGAAAAAAAAGAGGGAAGTTATTTGGAGTATGAATGCCCACCCCCTGGCAATATTAAAATATTCATCTTTGCCACTAAATTACATGTTTTGTTAGGCAAGTTTAAGAGCACCTTAGCTCATCTCTAACAATGTGCTGTAGAGTTCAAGACCAGAATTATGCACAGATTTACAGAAGCAGCAAAGTTCTCCCAGTTGATACTTGAATACAAAAGTGGTGATGCTGGTAAGATACTTCTCTGAACAGGAAATAGTTCCTGGATGACCATTGAAACATTATTCTGAAACTAGATATACTGTAATGTTTTATCATACTGCCAAAATCAGTGTGTCCTACTTACGCCTTTGCCATGTTTCTTTTTCACACAGTAATATGTTTTGTTACATTCACTTGAAATATATTGAGGTGTGTACTAAACCACTAAACCACCAGATGTCATCATTGGCCTAGGGGTGACGCAGGGCTCCATTCCCTTCATGCTTTTTAACATGTACATAAAAGCAGCTGGGTGAAGGCAACTGGAGATCTGGACCAGGGTGTCATAACAAGTATGCTACTACTCAGCAGTATCTAATTTTCATCAGAGGCAGTGGAAACCCTGGAATGATGTCTGGTAGTGATAGGGATTGGATGAGGGAGAACAATGACAGTTCATTCAGATAAGACCTAAGTACTGCTGGTTTGGGGTGTGGGTGAGTCTAGTGTTAGATGTGCAGCCTGCATCTGGGGTCAAGACACAGGTTCAAGGTTTGATGGGTCCTCCGTAGCCCCCTCATGCAAATATTGTTAGAAGCTGTATTTGGGGTGTCTGTAAATTTCAACTGGTCCAAAATGCCGCTGCCAGACTTTTGTCTGGGACTGGTTGGAGGAGCATATTACTTCTGGTGGTTATGATCTTCACCTGCTTCATTATGGGTTGAATTCAAGGCATTGGCTCCTATATTTAAAGCACTACATGACCATCACTCACATACATGTGAAGAATGTATGATCTGTATAAGAAGTATTGATGTTTTGTTTGTCTTTTTGTATGTTTTTTTTGTTTTGTATAAAACGAAAAAAAATATTTTAAAAATAAAATAAAGCACTACGTGACCCTGACCTAAGAACCTTAAGGACCATCTTTTCCTGCTTGTTCCGTCCTGTGAATTCCATTCAATATCTGTTGATTTGCACTGAGTTCACCCACTGACTCTTAAGATAAGGTGTCATGGATCCTTTATGTTATGGTGGAATGCCCTCTCCAGACAAGTCTCCCTGGTCTTCCTTCCTTCCTTGTAACCTTGCCAGAAGGTGGTTCTGCACCAGTAGCAATTTAGTCCTACTGGCCACATGACCCGGAAAGTTGTCTGTGGACAAACGCCGGCTCCCTCAGCCTGAAAGTGAGATTAGCGCTGCCACCCCCTAGTCGCCTTTGACTGGACTTAACTGTCCAGGGGTCCTTTACCTTACCTTTACGTCTTTAGGAATACATTTTGGGGAGGCCAATGACTGACCTGTTTCCTTTTTTCTTTCTGCTCTGAGTGGAGATGGCCCTTTTATTTTGCTGACTATTTTGGTATCTGCCATTTTTTTAATGAATAATCATTTGCCAAGTTTACTTAATGCATCATGTTGTTGCTATTTTTATTTTATATTTTATTGTTAGCCACTTTGAGTTCCTATAAGAAAGCCAGGTACAATTTTGTAAAAAAAAAAAAAAGGATTAAATAACAATAAACTAAATCTCAGTAAAACAGTCTACCACTTCACCATCGGGTGTCAATGTCTCAGTAAGATACCATTTTGAACTTTGCATCATCCTGGCTGTTGATTTCATATATTATTTTCAGTCCTGATTTTCTGATACCTGAGCAGTCTGGTGAGTGGCTGGAGTTTTGGGGAACTGTTTCCTAGTGTGAGTTGCAGGCATCAATTCATTCCGTTGGCTTTTGTTTCTTTTTTGAAGGAAAAAGTCAATTACTCTGGGAATGAATGCCAAGTCAAAAACACTTGAGCCCTTTCTGGTGCATGTAAGAATCCCTGAGGTTATGCCCATTCTTGTCTCAATTGCACATGCATACAAATGCTGTGAACCTGCCATTTCACTTGCTGCAGCTTGCATAACAATATGCTACAGGACAATTGTTTAAAGTATATTGTCATCATAAAGAACGAAATTCTCATTGGTTTTAAATCAGTGCAGATTAAGCCATTGCAGAGGATGATAGAACACAGCATAATTCAAGCAGCCCTCAGCAAATGCATGACATGGCAGTGCAGGGGAACAGAAGTGTTATATGCACACACACAAGTGATGCTGTTTTCATTTTTGAATGCTACAGAATATAAACAGCATTTTATCCAGCAGGGGGAGCAGGAGCTACATCATTGGGTTCAAGATAGTTGATGCATAGTAATCCTAGTGATGGTTTCTTCCTTGGCTGTTGTCCACTGCAACTAACCTCACAGAGGGAGCGAGTCACTGGTGGTGGAGTTAAGCACAAGGCTCAAGCGGGACATTTTTTTATTGCTTTTTGGCACTTTGCCTTGTTAGCCCCCCACCCCACCCCCCACTTCAGTGCTTCATCTTAAGTTGATAAGACGGTTTATTAGTGGTGTGTGTTCAGCCTAAGGAAGGGCGCAAATCCCTCGAAATGGTCATTGAGTAAGCTATGGGCTTCTCTGTGTTATTGACAAGTCACTAATTAATTCTGCTTATATATACACAACACTTGTGAAACTTGTTAATCTGGTGTTTAATTCATAGCACTCTGAAAGCTTGAACAAGGCCATCCCAACCACTTACCACAACCCAATACTATAAAATGGGAGCTGACAGAAAGGGATGTACAGAGATTGTGCCTGGCTACTGAGAAGAACTCTGTGAGTGAGGTCTTATTAAAGGGGTGAAAGGTTCAGTGACATCCATGCAGCATTTGAAAGGCTTACATAGTCTGCCTGCTAGCTGCACCCTTCATCAGTGAAAATGGTGAACCAACAAGGCCTGTTCTGAAATGCACATGGCTGCTTACAGAATCCTGTGCTGTGCTAAAGAAACAGAGCATTCACATTCAAGACACTGTAGCTGCTTAAGGAAAAAAACTAAGCGCCAATTCTTAAATGGGGTTTCTATCACTACAGTACGTTTGTGTTGCCCTCTCCTTTACTTACCCCTGTATCAAACATACATCACTTTTTTGTATGTTGTATGGGCAGAAATGAACATTCCTGCAGCAAATTTGTGTTTCCAAACCCATGTTTGCAGAAATGCTGCAGATGAAGGGGTGAGGTAGTTGAGTGGGAAAATGGGGTAGGATTAAGCATCCCTCCCATATACTAATTCTCCCTTGCCCACTCTGTGTTTGTCTTGTAGTGTGTAGTTCTGTCTATATGTGTTTATTGACAGGGAACTAGGCTATTCTCACCCTCAGATTAAAAGTGAAAGAGATGAGCTAGGTTCCTTTGGAGAAAGAGGGAAGCTGATCCAAGCATATTCATGACCTCTGCCCTGCTGCATTAGCTTTGCTGAAGTAATTTCCTAATTACTGCCTGAATATTTTAAAAATGGATGCCAAGACACAGCTTGACAAACTCCAAGCTCTTCATTTTTATTAAAGATTTTTTGTTGACCTTGAGTCTTGCAAGCAAAGATGATGGGAACACAGTTATTTCTGTTCATGTATCTCAATCTGTCTATTATTCTGGCTAGGGAACACCTGCCATGAGCTGAAAATGAGTATTTGGTTTGGATGTGGAAGTTGATGGAGATTCTACAGAAAAAAATGGCTTTATTGCTTGAGATGCTGCATAGGAAGAAGCTGAATCCCCAATTTAAATAGGAATTTGGTAATACAACTAGTATTTCTGCAAGCATCAATTATATTATGTTAGAACTTGGGTCTTCCCAGAAAAGTGTATTTTTAATTCAACAAGTTGCACAGTACTAGCTCCTCATTTGTTGACTAGGATCCAAACCTCTGTCCGCCAGGTAGCGCTTTTGTCGTAGGAATGCAACACTCAAGCGACAATATTATGTTGCTATGATAAACAATTATGGGTTCTTTGGCAGATGACTACAGCCCATGCAATTAAGTAAAGTTAATTAGAAAGAAAGTAAAATTAATTAGAAAATATGACTGGAAAAACAGTACCAATCCATTAACTGTTACTGTTCAAGTTTGCTAATAAGAAAGTCAGTACTAAACTGGTCAATGTTCTAATTATATTCTTTAAAAAAGAAAATGGTGGCATGATGGCTGTAACTGACAATTCTGCTGAGATCATGGCTGACCCCTGGAATGAGAAAATGTTGAGAGATTCATTTGCTGTCACTCATAAGAGTCAAAACAGATCCCTGTTTTATAGGGGAATCTGAGGGTGATACAGTGGCAGGGATGATGGCAGGGATGGTTCCACTGAAATCTTTGCAGCATGTTAGCTTGATACTCGGCAGAGGAGAAGTTAATGTTACAAACTGTATTTACAAACACATTTACAAACTGTATAAGACCTGGATGGTGCTGGAGGAGACTCTTGAGAGTCCCATGGACTGCAAGAAGATCAAACCTATCCATTCTTAAAGAAATCAGCCCTGTGTGCTCACTAGAAGGACAGATCCTGAAGTTGAGGCTCCAGTACTTTGGCCACCTCATGAGAAGAGAAGACTCCCTAGAAAAGACCCTGATGTTGGGAAAGGTTGAGGGCACAAGGAGAAGGGGACGACAGAGGATGAGATGGTTGGACAGTGTTCTCGAAGCTGCTAACATGAGTTTGGCCAAACTGCGAGAGGCAGTGAAGGATAGGCGTGCCTGGCGTGCTCTGGTCCATGGGGTCACGAAGAGTTGGACATGACTGAACGACTGAACAACAACAACATAAGACCTGGATGAGGTGCTTTTGTTTCTCCACCACTGCTGCTGTTCAAAAGGTGGAAATAGACATACTTTGGGGGGGGGGGAGGGAGGACCACTGTACTGGCTCTGTTGAGCAACCAGTTGCTTTTGGCTCTTCCTCATTTGTCACCTCATGCTATCAGGCTGCAACAGAGGGAGAAAGTGGAAGCAGGACCCACTCATTCTGCTCTGCTGGAAGACCAACTCCATTCAGTGTCTCTCTCCTTCAGCTGTCATGTGGCAGTGGTATTCTAGCAGCGCTCACTGCATTGACCTGACAAGAGAGAACAGCTCCATTTGGCTCCACAAACTTTTTTCCACTCCAGCTTTTCAATATACAAAATAGAATTTTAAAAACTTATACCTATGTCTGCTTTTCTTTTCCCTCCTTTTCTTTACATTTTGTGTTGTGTCTTTTAAATTGTACACCTGAGAGCAGAGACAGCCTTTTCAGCTGAAGAACAGGGTACTGGATTGTTGGACCTTTAAAATAATGGCCATTTAGCAACACTAACTTAGGGCAGCTGTAATGGTGGTGAATGTGCAGACTAACTTTTCCAGTCTCCTTCTGTAAAGGAATATCATGGAAATTCCGGAAATTCCCGTCTTGAATCTCAAACCAACAGTCATGTCTTTCCCCAAAGAATTCTTGGAGCTGTATTTGGGTGAGATGCTAAGAATTCTGTTAGAAAACTCTTTGGAATTATGAGTTTTCTGGGAAGAAGCAATGACTATAAAATCTAAGTTAGTAGTGCAGATATGTTGTAAACTGCAGGGACTATATTTTCCTTTTTCCAGTACAGCAAAGTTTATTTGAAATCTTGTACATAACTATGTACAAATCTTGTGAATGTTTCAACAGGATTATTATAAAGAGGGAAAAATTATGGGCATATTTGTTTCTAGACCCGATTTAAGGGTTATACTGTCTTGTAGCCCTGGTGCCACATCAAGTTCATTGCCTCCCCCCCCCCCAGCAGACCTTGGTGGATTATGTGCACAGCGCTTGTTCTCCTGATTGCAACATCATTTATCAGATAAAATGCTGGAGATGGTGTTTGGCACAATTTCAAGTTGGCAGCCATCCAGCTTTTCTCATTCAAAATATTACATATTATCTCCAGATCTGGAACACCATTATTCAGTGTTGAGGTGGCATATGTTCCAATGAAATGATTTTTGGAGGTACAGATTTTTAAAAAAATTGTGAATCATTTCTGCCTGATGAAAGGGTTTATGTAATACAAAAGCTTGGAAACTCCTACCCCCTCCAATAGTTTACTTGCTAAAAACACAGCAACTTTCCCTTTCCTTAATTTTAGAGGCAAAGAAGGCAACTGTTGCATACAGCACAAAGCAAGTAATTTTTTTAAACAATATCTTAGTGCTTTGACAGAATAAAACAATTTTTATATCTCAGAAGTGCTCCCCCCACCACATATGGGCTCCTATTTAATTGATTAATTTCTTCTAAGATGTTACAGAGTTGCTAATAAGCCTACCTGATTTGTGCATCTGTCTCATTGATAACAAGACAACAGTGCTCCCACAGGGAGATGACATCTGCTGTTGTGAAGTCAGCTGGCAGATCACAGGACTGCATCGGGTTGGTTTTCATCTCTCCATAATGTACAAGTCTAGGTATCACTTCACATTCCTTGGCTGTTCTTTTAAAAAGATTCATTTATTTATTTCATTTATTTAATAAAATTTATACGCTGCTTGATTATTATTATTTTTTAAATCCTCAAAGCGGTTTACAAAAAATATAAAACAAGAAGATCAAGATACAAAAATTGCTTTCTAAACATCTGGGTAGGCTTGTCTAAACAAGAATGTTTTTAGCAGGTGCTGAAAAGAGTACAGTGCTTTTAGGATCATGAAAATATCTAAACTCCTGCGTAACACAGAACACAGAATTTGGAGGATGTGAGTATTGATTCATGAACTGATGAACTAAAAAAAGATCTTGGAAGGTAAAGGCCACTGGGATGCTCTGTGCTTAAGAAAAGTTAAGACAATGTGCCCTCTTCCTCATGGCCGACCACATGTAGTCTGGGGAGCTACTCTATTCTTCAGACAGCACTTGGGGGGTCAGAAATGCATTAAGGCCAACAAAGGTGCCACAATTGTGAGCCATAGCATTGAAATATGGAATATGTGTCTTTCAAGCTCTGGAAAAAGCTTTCTTTTCCTGATGAATGAAATGGTCAGCACCCTGATTAGCAACCCTCTCACAACCTTACCAAATGTTAGAGTTGCTTAGCGGCTAGATCTATTCTGCAGACTAGCCCTCTTCTTTCTAAGCTGATTGCAAAAAATACTGTGTTCTTATACGTCTCCAATTTATTTCAGTAGGGAAGGTGCAAGAGGACCTCTGGTTTTCCTGCTGGAGGGGTCAGTGGAATGGTGATCTGAGAAAGGGCATTCTTGGTGGTGGCGCTTCATTTATACCATGGTGACATCTTGTTAGCCCCCCACCAGAAACATTTGACCACAGGCTAAATCCATTTTTATTGCATAGATCAATAGATTTGTCTCTGTGGATGATGATGCTCTGTCTGCTCTCTGGTGCTCGTTCTGAGTGCTGGAGTGGAAAACAAAACCTAATGTTCCTTAGTAGTGAAAGTGCATACTTCACTCATATATTATTTCCTTGCACATTATTTGAAAACTTCACTTTTATTAACTCTGTATCAGAACTTGGGATGAATTCTGTTGAATTACTAGCAATGGATTCTGTTGTGTCTATAAAATACACATGTTATTGAAGTAAAATTAGCCCTCTGGCAGAGGACTATTTTTAGGATTAGGACTCTGCGCCCAATGGGACAAAGTAGATGTGGCAGCAGGAGTTCCATGTGAGGCTTTTACAGCACAAGGGGCCTAGAGGCAGGCAGTGCTGGATCTTCTGCATGTCCGCCTCCCTCTCCTCCTTCTCCACAACCACTTCTCACCCAGTTGAGGTGACATCTTACATCAGCACAGGTGATGCTGGAGACAAAAGCTGCAAGAAAAAAGGATTCTGCAGTTGTCATCCAACACCCCCTTTTGCAGTACACTAGATGCCCACTCTGTCTTTCTATAGGATATGAATACAGTTCCATGTTTAAACACACAATACTTTGCCATGATTTGTCTGCAGAGTGCACAGTAAATGGCGGTGGTGGTTGGATGATAGAGTTTTCCCCAAGCCTGAAGAACATTATTATGTGAATTACAGACTTCTTAGTACATCTTCATACATTGGCCTTGAGTGTATTTGTCCACCCTCCTTCCTCTTTTTGAGCTCTGAGCAGTGGGAAACCCCAAACCACACTGCCTCATCAGCTGCCCCTGCTGCTTTAGGGGCATTTTGATCTAACTCATGTGGAGGCATTATGGGATGGCAACCAAGACTTTTCTTCAATGCACTGACACTGAGAGCGCAGGTGTGCAAACACAGCTGTAGCAGCTGCTCTGTGCAACCACCCTGAACTGTCACTTGTAAATGATTGTGGTGACCCTGTCTATAATATAGATCAAAAAATCCAAGATAAAAGCAATGTGGATGCAAACAAGCCTGATTTGAATTATGCAATGTGGATGATGCAAGAAAGAAAAGTGACTTGTGATTTTAAATAGAACATTATCAAACACTAAAGGGACAAGAGAAGCAGATGAAACATTCTTGTAAGGTACAGTGACAGACCAAAACCCAATTTTTAGTGCTTTGAACAGAATTTTACAAATCACACATGCTCATGGGGATTTTAATATTGTTTTGGCATTCTAAATTGTAACTTCTAATGTCCTTGAAAATGTTGGTTTTACTTAAGATATTTTTGTTGCATTGTCTGTTTACTAAGCAGCTCCAGAATAATAAGATACTAAGTGCACATAGGTGTGATGTCATGACTCAGGTAGGGTTAGGAAACAGGACAAAAATCAGTGTATTAACTACTGTATATATTTAAAGCTGTTTGTCTGTTTGGATGGAAATGGTTTGAGAATGTTAAATGTACATGAATGCTTTTTACAGGCTGCTTTGTGTGTGTGTGTGTGTGTGTGTGTGTGTGTGTGTGTGTGTGTGTGTGTTTTCTTGGCTTGTTGGGAGGCACCATGCATGTTGACCAGCTAAGTCAATGCCTTGAAGTCCACTTTATTAGGAAGGGGCCCTCAAATATCTTCTACATTTCAAGGCAGGTATTAGGCACCCAAAGATATGTTAAGTGTGTACTTATGTTTAAAGATTCAAAGCTTTGTTGATAATCTATTTTTCAAGTGCCTGACTTTTGTTGGTTTTATAATTCCTTAAAGTGTATAACAAGGTTGTTGTTGTTGTAATTTAATGTGTATTAACAACAATGTACTTAGCGTTTATATAGTGGTTCTTGTGTGCTCTTAATGTTCACATACACTGGGTGGTACCTTACGCTGAGCTGTGGGGTGTGTGTGTGTGGATTGAGTGCAGTCATCCCTCTGTCTGCTTCTGCCAGCTCAGACCAGACAGCCCCCTCCTGCTGACCACCCCTTCCACCCACCAAAAGGGCATGTGGGCAGAAGGTATCCCTGCCAGTGGGAATCCTGAAACAATGTGTTCTGGGCATGGGGTGCGGCTGAGCCAGCCCAGGATCTAGTACTGCTGATCTCAGGCCCATTCCAGGCCTGACCACTGCGTCAGCCTGGAGCTGGTGCAGAGACTGGGCCCAATCTGTCTGCCCCTTCCCCCGACTTCCGCTGTTGTGAATGTCTGGACTGCGGATGTGACAATGGCTCCCCAGAGCCCTGGCAACTGCAGCAGGGACTTGCAATCACTCTGCCAGTGTAAGGCCCATTGAAATCACTTTGGGCACTTTGGCACGTAGCTGAGGGCACCCACCTGCCAATCACATGATGCCAGGCAATTCAAAGTACACTCCAGTTTCTCCCTTTCTTCCTTTGTAGGAATGGCTTCCTCAAGCTGCACCTGCAAAGAAAGGTTTTTTCTTTGCAACCATGGCTTGAATTGAAGCTGTGACTGCAGTTGCAAAGGGAGAATCCATATGCCCACCGTTGCCCCAACATTTTGGGAGGAAAATTTGGGGCATCCTCCTACCACCCCACCGAGCCCGTCACTCACCCCCCTCCTGCCGACCCCTTCCTTGCCTACCCACTTGCCACAGCATCCCGCTCACTTGCCCACCCCCTCTCTCCCTCCCCTCTCCTTCGTCCCCCCCTCTCTCCCTCCCCTCTGACAAGGTGCCCCATGATATTCTTGTAAAGAAGCTGGTAAAATGCGGGCTAGACAATACTACCATTCAGTGGATTTGTAACTGGCTGACTGACCGAACCCAAAGGGTGCTCATCAATGGCTCCTCTTCATCCTGGAGAGAAGTGACTAGTGGGGTGCCACAGGGTTCTGTCTTGGGCCCAGTCTTATTCAACATCTTTATCAATGACTTGGATGATGGGCTTGAGGGCATCCTGATCAAGTTTGCAGATGACACCAAATTGGGAGGGGTGGCTAATACCCCAGAGGACAGGATCACACTTCAAAATGACCTTAACAGATTAGAGAACTGGGCCAAGGCAAACAGGATGAATTTTAACAGGGAGAAATGTAAAGTACTACACTTGGGCAAAAAAAATGAAAGGCACAAATACAGGATGGGTGATACCTGGCTTGAGAGCAGTACAAGTGAAAAGGATCTAGGAGTCTTGGTAGACCACAAACTTGACATGAGTCAACAGTGTGATGCAGCAGCTAAAAAAGCCAATGCAATTCTGGGCTGCATCAATAGGAGTATAGCATCTAGATCAAGGGAAGTAATAGTACCACTGTATTCCGCTCTGGTCAGACCTCACCTGGAATACTGTGTCCAGTTCTGGGCACCACAGTTCAAGAAGGATATTGACAAGCTGGAACGTGTCCAGAGGAGGGCAACCAAAATGGTCAAAGGCCTGGAAACGATGCCTTATGAGGAACGGCTTAGGGAGCTGGGTATGTTTAGCCTGGAGAAGAGAAGGTTAAGGGGTGATATGATAGCCATGTTCAAATATATAAAAGGATGTCATATAGAGGAGGGAGAAAGGTTGTTTTCTGCTGCTCCAGAGAAGCGGACACGGAGCAATGGATTCAAACTACAAGAAAGAAGATTCCACCTAAACATTAGGAAGAATTTCTTGACAGTAAGAGCTGTTCGACAGTGGAATTTGCTGCCAAGGAGTGTGGTGGAGTCTCCTTCTTTGGAGGTCTTTAAGCAGAGGCTTGACAGCCACCTGTCAGGAATGCTTTGATGGTGTTTCCTGCTTGGCAGGGGGTTGGACTGGATGGCCCTTGTGGTCTCTTCCAACTCTATGATTCTATGATTCTATGATCGTCTGCTGTTTTCTGTCTCCTGCTCCACAGCCTTAGGAGGTGGCAACTGGCCCAAAGAGGCCTGCTGGAAGGTTGCCCTGGCCTTGGGAGATGCCGGGGGGGGGGACCAGACCATCCTCCACCTCCTCCTCTGGTGCCCCAGCTGAAGGAGGAAGAGGAGTGGTGACATGCAGGGTCAAGGTAAATTTTCCTTCCGTTTTTTTGATCCCACGCTCTGGTATGAGCCAGCTGACCCAAAGAACCAAAAAGTCTATCTGTGGCACAGCCAGAGCACAGAAGCTAAAGCGGAACATCCAGGATTGGAATCAGAAGCAGAGGCGGCCTTTGTCAATCCAGGATGTCCCACTTAAATCCAGACACTTGGGGGGTATGTAGAGGTTCCACCACACATTGCTGCCGGTCCAAGCCCCACATTGGATTCTGCTGCTTTACCATGTTAAATCCGGGGCTCCCATTGGTGGAATGGCTATTCTGCTAGTGGGTTGCCACAATTGGATTTCACCCAGTGTTTTGTTCTTGTCAAAAATCTCCCTCCCTCTCCACACACTCAATAAATAATATATATATTAGAATAGGATTTTGTTGTTGCTGCTGTCTCATCTTTTTTCTAAATTCTACTGTTTTACTTTAAAATTTGAAGGCAACAGATTATTAGTTATTTTAGGATTATGAAAGATTTTTTAAAGTTGCATTAAATTCTTTCCAACTCTCAAGGGAAACTATTAGAAAATCAATTTTCCCAGTCTGGAAAACATTCAAGTTTATTTGAATCAATAGCTGAATAATCAGTTTTTGTATAGTGGCATACCAATAGGCTTACAGTATTTTCTTCAGACTTTGTTGTTGAACCTGTGGTGGTTGCTTTTTGATCATTAACAGTTTTTTTTTAAAAAAGATTGCTCTTACCCTCGTTAATTTTTCTACATCTTTGAGTCTGCTGATTCTGGAACCATGTGATTATTCCCTGCTGTGGAACAGGTATGCATGCACTATAAAAATATGTTTTTGAAATCAAGTAATCATCTCAGAAGGAATGTCAAGCAGAACTGCAGCTAAATTTAGTGTTTGCTTAGTTGAAACATTTGCAAATAAGCTGCATTGTGTAGAATCTAAACAGCGTGAACAAATAATACACAGGGATTATAGTAAACAGACCTACTTCAGAAGAAAACCCATCTCACATTTGTGAGTTAGAAATGCTGTTGACTTCCTTTTTCAAGTGACTTTGAAATAATAAAAAAATGAATTTGTCTAAACGATGTAACTCTGAAGTAGATATAATGAAAAAATGTCAGTATCTGTGTCTCGAAAAGTAATAGTCGGGAACTTCATGTTGAAGGCAGAAGTATGGGACACATGTGCCCTGCTTTATAGTTCTCCTTTGGGGCTTGTAAGCACATGTGCAATTCTGATAAGGTGGTGTGGGCACCAGTCATCAAATGTCTGCAGCGGAGTTGTGGCAATTCAGAAAACGACTGCCACTAAAAAGAGGCTCTTCGTGGGACTTTTTAATAAAGGTGCATTGATTGTAAGGTAAAGGGACCCCTGACCATTAGGTCCAGTCGTGTCCAACTGTGGGGTTGCGGCGCTCATCTCGCTTTATTGGCTGAGGGAGCCGGCGTACAGCTTCCAGGTCATGTGGCCAGCATGACTAAGCCGCTTCTGGCGAACCAGAGCAGCGCACGGAAACGCCGTTTACCTTCCCGCCGGAGCGGTACCTATTTATCTACTTGCACTTTGACGTGCTTTTGAACTGCTAGGTGGGCAGGAGCTGGGACCGAGCAACGGGAGCTCACCCCGTCACAAGGATTCGAACCGCCGACCTTCTGATCAGCAAGCCCTAGGCTCTGTGGTTTAACATTCTCAAATGTTTGTGGCTTTTTGAGAAGAGAAATTGTCCAGAAAGTGCATGCTAAAATCTTAATTATATTTCCAACATGAGGCATACATGGGTTCTTCTTATCCTAATTTTCCCTGATAATTTGTGAGTTTCCCATCTGCATAGGAAATAAATGAAAGCAGTATTGCTAACAGAACATCCAAGAAACTATTTTTTGGACTTTATGCCTAAATATATATTTGTTCTAGAAATACAGAGAATGTCCCTTTGTTTCCCTTTGCTGAGTTTTTTTTTTTTTTTAATGGCAGTATCATTGTGCACTTCAAAGATAATATAAATTCTTCCAGTGTTCTGTGCTGGTCTTCAAGGCCTAACTACAGATGCTCTCTATCAAATCACCATATGTTTTGCCCTCAGGAATTAATTTGTGCACAAGAGCAATTTTGTGATAATCTACATTGCATGCAAAGGACTAAGAGTTATGTCAGCTGCTGTCTCTTATTTTTCAAGATTCCTTGTCAGGACTGTTTTTATTTGTTTTCCTCATGGTGCCATCATAGTTGGCAAGAGGGCAGAGCAGGTTATGTAACTGCTTCAGAAGTATTTGCTTTTTATGAAGGGATTCTCAATGCCCTCTCTGATATATCAACAGTAGTGACTTTAGTTTCCACACCTACACACCCAACATTACAAGAAGCTGTCTCTTCTTGAAGTGAATCATAACAAGAATCACATTAAGTTGGATAAATTACATGTTGTGAAGAAACTGATGTATTCTTTTTGTAAACATACAGCTTATAACAGTTTTTACATATACCTGTATATATATGACATAAATTAAAAAGCATAATATATTATTTCATATGCAAGCTAAAAAAGATTAACCTTACCCATTTGGTAATCTAAGGGTCAACTCCTGGCCCCTTCTTTTTAAGAGAAGATAAAGATTTATCAAATAATAATAAATATTCTTTGGAGGACATAGACTGATAGCACAGAAATCAAAGATCCAATCTGTGTAATCAATCTCTATGGTTAATTTTTTCAGTAACTGAAAAGCATATTTTCTCCATCTCAAAAATATGGTAGAGTGAGTAACATTGCTTTTTGTTTTTGCTAAACATTCTCACTCATCATTTGGTTCCATAAGTGTTGCCAGCACAGAATAAGCTTCAGAACACCTGATGTTGACCTATTTGATTGATGTGCAGGTCTGGATCTTTTTGTGTATAAGCTAGAAAGTATGCTCCAAGTGCCATTAGGTTCCTATGGGAAGCCATCAAATTTGTCATGGACATTTATCTAAGCAAAACATTGTTATAGTAAACATGCAAGGATTTGTATGATCATCCTGGATATAAGCTCAGAAAGCATCATGAAAGGGCATCTTCCATCTTTTTGTTGTTTTTGTTAAGAGCTATAGGGCAACAGGGCACATATATTTTCTTTTTCAAGAATGCCAGGTGATCATTCCCCCACCTCCATACCTCAGAATGATGCTGCAATTGTTTTCTCTAGAGTGTTACATATCTTCAGACCGCTCTTTGTACTTGATAGGAGTCCTCCTGCCCCTTAACTAAGCACTATTGCAGGAACTTCTGTCTGACATTGTTGTGATGTGTGCAGAATGCAGCAGAAAACAGTATGAAAACAATCATCGTGCATTTATACAAATCTACAGTATGTCTTCCCCTGAAAGACAGGGCACAGACACACATACACACTACTAAGGTGAGCGGGTTAAGAGGAGAGATGCGAAGATGGCTGAGGATTTAAAGAAGCATAGATGGAAAGAAGCCTTAGAGACCTAAAACCTGAGAAAACATGATAAAGCAAAAGGAGTAAACTAAATGTGAGTCAAACTAAATCTGAAGTGAGGATACAGAGAGTAATATCAAAGGTAGTTTTCCTGTATTTTATTAACTGCTGGGATTCTTTACTATCTGCAACCTTTTAAGTAATATTTTAAAAATTCAGATAATATTTGTGTCCTCATGCATGCATCTGAAGGCAATCATGTATTGGGAAGCTTTTGATGTGTGATGTTCTTTTGTGTTTTTATATATTCTGTTGGAAGCCACCCAGAGTGGCTGGGGCAACCCAGTCAGAGGGGCAGGGTACAAAAAACAAATTATTATTATATTATTATATACATATCCCAAGAAAATAGCTTGTTTGCTTTGATCTAAAATTCCCAAATCACTGGCCAAACAACTATATTTCTTATTTTTAATTACTTTTTATTTACAAGCGTACTCTACACATGTCAATTAATTTGCCCCTTGTCCTCCACATTATGTCCCAATAAAACTTAGGAGACTAATAAGAGGAGAATGGAGTGTTGTGCTTTGTGGGGACTGTCTCATTGGCTTGCAATAACATTTATACTGCAAGATATAGCTCACAAAGGTTGTAATTTTCCTATCATCTAAATTGCAGGCTGAAAATTGTGTTAAGAAAGGATTGTCGAGAATGAATCACTGCTTTCAAGAATGAGTCCTGTTCACTGACAATGTAACTGGCAAATGATTGCCAAAAACAGGATGTTTTTTGTTTATAACGTTTCGTCAATTGCAGACTGGATTTCTAAATGCAATTCAGTTTATAGTATGCCCATGATAATTCTGAAGTGCAAATGACGACAGTCCATCAATAAAAGGAAATCATAGTACAGTGGCAGTGAAGTACAGGATCTAATTTGTTCTGCAGGGAACAAGATTAATATCACAATGAAGCTGAGAGTTAGGTTTCCTTCAGCCCATTTATTTCAATGAACCGAGGCCTAACTCTGTCATAGACTGTGGCCTAGAGTTGATAGATGGCAGGTTTGGCTTCCCATTTCAAGGTTTTAACCTTCTTTTCAGGGTCTCTAAGGGAAGAAATACAAACAAGACCAGAACAAAATAAAAAAAATTCCTCCCAGTAGCACCTTAGAGGCCAACGAAGTTTGTTATTGGTATGAGCTTTCGTGTGCATGCACACTTCTTCAGATACACTGAAACAGAAGTCACCATATACCGTATACTGGAAGGAATTTTTAAATTTTGTTTTGACTACGGCAGACCAACACCGCTACCTACCTGTAACTGAAACAAGGCCAGAATTAATGTGGTGGATTATTTTATCATGCTTGGCATGAGAACGTCTTACCTCCCTTTCCGTGTCCATTGGGCTCCACCTTGAGACACCAGGCACATCCACACTCTTCCTCTCACCCGCCATAACAACGCTGCCATTTAGTCTCATGGTCTATACCTGGATCTCCATTGTGACCTAAAATTGCATATTAAAGTGGGAAGCAAAATGGAAATTGCAGGTGGGGTAGTAAATTCCCCGTTTGTAAACTTTGGACACTTCTTTTGCCACAGACACTAAACTTTAGTGGAGGCCAACAATGGCCAGTTCAGAGTATTGAAACTAAAATGATAGAATGGTGTGGGCATGTACACCCATTTCACTATGCCCCCTGGTTAAACAGGTTATGCAAGGTTTGTTTTCATTTGTTTGTTTTGTGGCTGTTGCACAACAACCTCGCCAACAAAAGTAAGAGGACTCTGTATTAAAAGGAAGTCTCTGTGGTGTTAGGTACCACTTGTGAAGAGTTTTAAGACCCAGTTTTCTGGCCTGGGCTGATATTGATTTAAAGGGAGGTTTGGGTTGTATTTGATTCCAGTCTTCTTCATCAATTTATTCTCTCACATCCCTTTTAGGTCAGAACACTGCCTGAAGTCCAGTAACAGTTTTTATATTGCTTATACTTGTCCGTTTGATATATCCTTCCCAAGTCACAATTTTCTCACTATCGGTTGTACCAGTTGCCTTGTGGCATTGTCACGAGTCTGTGCATAAAAGAACACATCTGACCCCACAGTAGCCATGACAAAAGAATTTCCTTCAAAATATTTTTGAGTTCTTTTGACAAAGGATAGTTGTTACAAAAATCCTCCAAGTGGTATACATATTTCAGCCTTCAGCCATCAGTATTATACAATCTGCATTAATTTTTGAAGGATGTGTAGGTGGATATAAGATCAGGCTGCCTTGAGATGAATCATGGGGCTGGCCCTGGGCAGTTTGTTACTTGAGGTGAAGGGCAAAATTCCTTCCATTCTTCATTAATGTAGCTCTAAACTGTTCCCCCCCCCCGCCCTTTTACCTTCCAGTAAGCAGCAGGTGAGTGCTGCCCTGCTGTATGCTATTGCCTGGTGTTATGGTATTTTTTTTAAGCTACAACTCTTCTAGATAAACCTTACTTCCTGCATGGAATGAGTCTGCACATTCACAGGTTTAAGGATTATTCCAGTTGCTAGTGTGACAGGTGAAGTTGGGGTAGTGGAGGAGAGGGAGGAAAGAGGAAGGCAGGGATGGCTGGCAAGGAAGAGGGAAGTGCTGTGGTGAGGGGAGAACCTGTGATCAGGTTCTGGGACTGGCGGTGGTGGAGGAAAGGGACAGCTGACAAGAACAAATGCAAGGTGCAGGATCACACAGAAACATTTGGACAACACCTTGGCACCATTAGGGACTCAGCTGTGAGAAAGAACTGGAGTGTTGGTTCAAATACAGTACCAGAAAGCATGTCGCCTTGGAGGAAAGTATATTCCTTCCCTCATTTATAATGAAGATGGTTTTCACCATGGTGTTTGTGTAGGTTTCCAAATTGCTTTCCTAGATTGTGAACACTAGCCTGGTGTAAAATATTTTATTTAAGTAAGTTTTATTTTTCTTCCAAACAAGAACAAATAAATATATGTCTATAGATATTTAACCTTTAAAAACATTTTAACTCTTTCTTTTCGGACTTTCTGTGTGACATGTCATCAGAGTCTCAAAGACACAAACTGTCTGGTGAAGAAAGCAATTTCCTGGGCTATGCCGTCATGTGTGCGTGTGTGTTTAAAAAAATGTTTTGAGAATAAAATGATTTGTTTAAAGTGTGGATAATGAAGGGTTTAAGTTTTTGGTTAAATTAAATTAGCAATTATTGTGCAAAGACAGTCCCATTTTCCCTTTCAGCTTGTGTAGATTACCTGCAAAGATAATAAATTAGTGAGCATTACAGGTGCCTCTTTATTTGAGCTAAGGTGGAGAGTGTTCATTTATTACTAGCATCAAATGTGTGACGCTGGAAGTCAAAGCTCTCTGTTTTTTTGCTCGCTGTTAGTCTGGACCACGAGGCAATCAAGCCATAAGGGTCATTTTCTGCATGAGCTAACCTTTTCCTCTGCTATGGTTTGAAGCCTTTGTTGACAATGAGATGCTCAGTGGGAACATTAAATTAACACTCCATATTCGTGCCTGTAAATTTACTGACAGGCTGAGGAAAAGTCAGGGAAAACAAACACTTCATCATTTCTGCTTCATTTAGCTTGTGAAGGGGGACACTCTCACCTGCAGAGAAAAGAGGTCAGGGCAGACAGGGATAATTTTAATCTGACTCTTAGCTGAGTCTTTAGTTGTAGTGGATTGTGTTACACTCTGTGCTTAAAGTATAGGTGAGAGAGAGGTGAACACAAGACAGAGAAAACTAAGTACTAGATGAAATGCATGGGAGAAACCTAGTTGCAGACAGTAACTTGGAAACAATAGAAAGGTTGTATTCAGTTGTTTAAAAAGTGAACAGGTTAAATACCATTTGCTTACTAATGACTGTAAAGTTTTAGCATGTTTTCTATATGGGCACTGATAATAATTCTCAATACCCACCACAAAACTCTTAAATGCAATGTACAGTTTCTAATAAATAAACTGATGTTTGTTTATTGATCTCTCCTCTGCTTTTCTGCCTAAAATATATGGCAGCTACAAATCATAGACTCTTTAGAATGAGATGGAGACATGTGAAAGCTTGCTCTTCAATGTAGCATGTGCTTTTAAGAGATCAATGGTTTTCAATGTATTTGGTGAGTTGCACCTTTTTAAAGAAGTTCTTCTCCATACACACACACACACACACACACACACACACACACACACACACACACACAGTGGTACCTCGGGTTACAGACGCTTCAGGTTACAGATGCTTCAGGTTACAGACTCCGCTAACCCAGAAATATTACCTTGGGTTAAGAACTTTGCTTCAGGATGAGAACAGAAATTGTGCTCCGGCGGCGCAGTGGCAGTGGAAGGCCCCATTAGCTAAAGTGGTACCTCAGGTTAAGAACGGTTTCAGGTTAAGAACGGACCTCCAGAACGAATTAAGTTCTTAACCTAAGGTACCACTGTATACACACACACACACACACACACACACACACACACACACGTACGTATGTATGAAAGCCCCATTCACATGACCAAACGGGATACTAAATGTGTACTATTTGTATGCATCTCCAAGAGTTGCTTGGACCCAGCTCCTGCTAACCTAGCAGTTCGAAAGCACATCAAAATGCAAGTAGGTACTGCTAGGTACCGCTCCAGCGGGAAGATAAACGGCGTTTCTGTGCGCTGCTCTGGTTCGCCAGAAGCGGCTTTGTCATGCTGGCCACATGACCTGGAGGCTGTACGCTGCCTCCCTCAGCCAGTAAAGTGAGATGAGCGCTGCAACCCCAGAGTCGTCCACGACTGGACATAACGGTCAGGGGTCCCTTTACCTTTACAAAAGTTGACAAAGACATGGATGTTGGGGGAATAATGGTTCCCCTCTACACACTGAGTGTGCTTGAGCACTAGAACAGAGCTGGAGAGGAAAAACTCATCCAGAGTTCAGAAACAGCAAGAAGCTCATATTCAGGTGGACTTCTTTCTTCATTTTAGCCAGGGGACAGGTCTCCACAGGCAACATATGAATGTGTGTCTTCTGTCTTGAAGTGAATGAGGGAACAGTTGAGGATCCCTCTGGACACACTGAAGCTCATTTATCCAGAAGCAATTGGTGGATCTGGGTGAAAATGTATTTTTTATCCAAAGATTGTACTGTATATGTGATGAAATCTGAAATATAGGCTGATTGAACATGCCCAATTGATCACTCAATATGACTTCTATCAGGAGAGGGACAAGGGGAGTGCAACCCTGTTGCTCTTACTAGATCTCTCATCAACTTTTGATACCACCAACCATGGTGCCCTCCAAGACTGTCTACTAGAGAGGGGTGTTAGGGGCACTGTTCTGCAATGGTTATCAGCACACTGATGATACTCTGCTCCTTTTCTCTGTAACATCTGCATCAGGAATGGCTAAGAAGACCCTGGATGATGTAGTGGTGGGCTGGATGAGGGCTTATTAACTGAATCTGAATGCTGGGAAACCGGAAGCTCTCTTGGTGAATAGTTCCTGGTTCTGGAAGTTGGTAAATTGCCTGTCTTGGATGGGGTTGTGCTGTCCCTGAAGAAGCAGGTGCATCATCATCATCACCATCAATTAATTAATTATACTCCACCCATCTGGCTGGGTTTCCCCAGCCACTCTGGGTGGCTTCCAACAAAATATTAAAAATACAATAAAACATCAGACATTAAAAACTTTCCTAAACATAGTGTATAGTTTGGGGGTGCTTCTGGATCCAACTCGGTCACTGGAGACACAGGTGTCCTTCTACCAACTTCGGCTGGTAAGAGAGTTATAGCTGTTCCTGGATTGGGATAGCCTGACCAGTTGACTGTGCATTGGTAACCTCTTGGTTGGATTTCTACAGATGGTGCAGAGCATGGCAGCTAGGCTGCTTGGGGGGACAAATTACCTCCAGCATATAAAGACTCGCTTGCAGGATTTTCACTGACTGCCCATTTGCTACTAGGGCAAGTTCAGGGTGTTTGTATTGACATCTAGATCCCTATACAGCTCAGAAACAGTTTACTTGAGAGATGGCCTTATCCCTTATATATGTATACCCAGTGCTTTTTTTCCCTAAAAAAATGTTTAGGGGTACTCTCATTTTGACTCAAGAAAATCACCGTTTTATAGTGCAGATCGGGGGAAATAAAGACAGTAAATGGAGAAAAGTAGAAAGATTCACAAAATGTTTAGGGGTATGCGTACCCCTGTGTACCCCCAGAAAAAAGCACTGTGTATAGCTTATGTAAAGGTAAGGTAAATGACCCCTGGATGGTTAAATCCAGTCAAAAGGCGACTATGGGGTGTGGCGCTCATCTCACTTCAGACCAAGGGAGCAGGTGTTTGTCCACAGACAGCTTTCTGGGTCATGAGGCCAGCAGAACTAAACTGCTTCTGGAGCTGTGGAACACCGTGAGAAGCTGGGACGGGGCAACAGGAGCTCACCCCATCACATGGATTTGAACCACCGACTTTCTGATTGGCTTATGTATACCCAGTAGCTCACTGTGGTCTGCAGTACAGTTTCTCCTGCAAGCTCAAAAAACCTCAGAAACCCAGTCTGCAGGGCTTTCACTGTCTGCTCTGTGGAATAGCATACCTGTCAAGATATGACAGGTGCCCGCTAGCTGTACTTTCTGGGGGGAAACTGAAGAAAATTTTGTCCCAACAGGCTGTCCCAGATGAGTGTCTATTTGCATAGTTTTACTCTTGTTTTAAATGTGTTTGATGCTTTTGTGTTTTTTAGCAGCTTTTAATTATCTTTAGTGTAATTTGCATTGAGTTAGTTGTTTAGAAGGTGATCAAAAATCCTTGATGATGACGATAGTGATCAGAGTTGATCTTTTGTCCCTAGCAACGTGTGCATAACCCCAATCCAGTAAGAGCTACTGTATGCACAGCTCCAGCCCTGTATGCAGAGGCCCATTTTCACAAAGCGTGAAAACGATGGTGGTGGTGTAAAGGATGCTACCTTGTTTCTATGGATGCCTTAGCAATGTCAGAAACAGAAAAGCATGTTTTAAAGCCTTTTTAAATTTGCATTTCATTTCCCCAACCCACAGTTTACCATGTTGTTGAAGCAGTTTGAAAAGCACTAATGGCAGCGCTGCAAAATTTTACTTGTCTTCTGCAATGACAGCATCTTCTTGGAGACTGATAGTGAAAAAGTAGCAAAGCCCATTTATATTCCTGGGGTTGTTTATCCTTGTTTAAGTGAGCAAGAAGAGTCTGTAATGTCATGCTGCTTCAAGTAAATTTGTGATACTTAGTCTTTATGGATGGGTTAGCAGACTGCTGTGATTGAACAAGCAAACATGAAAAGGTGTACATTTTGTGTGGCCTAATTATTGCATGGCCTATTTTGCACCTCCCCACACCACTTTTTTCTCTCCAGGTGTCACCACAAAAGGGGGGGAAAGCTAAATTCATGTAATCTATTATTGCATAGTCTGTGTTATGTTACTTTTTGTTTAATTTGAACTCTTCCAGTGGGCTAGTGAATTGAGGAATTCCACTGCCTTTCGGCTGTGTGGGAGAGCAGAGCACTAAGTGGGGGTGCTGAACTGGTGTCATGTTAAAATTAGCCTACCAGGTGGTCCCAGAAAGTAGACACAGTGTGTCAAGTAAACTGAAAAGCCAGGGCTCTTTTGGAAGAGGGGACAAGGCTGTGGGGGTGGCACTGCAATAGCTATTGAGAATTCAGACAACTCTGTGTCCGGCTTGGTTTACTACAATCAGAGCAGTGATTAGGCCTCTTTTGATCACAGGTTTAGCTTTCAGCCTACCAAGGGATTCGGGGGGTAGGGGGCTGGGATACATATTAATGTCTTGCACTGGCCCACATAATTTCCCAGGGGGTCATGGGGTCAGGTTTGTATTTAGTTAGCATTAATGATCTCGTTAAGGATCTGAATGGACCACCATCCAAGCTCTTTCAGGGATCTGAGCATATCCTGGCTTCACCGTCCTCTCCCTTCGTTGTGTGGGCTTGCACAGGGCATGAACTGTGATTAATAGACTTCCAGTGCTTAATAATTTGCAAAACAGTATTAAACAAGGAACGTTGGGGACAATTGCGATTGGACACAGCAGGGACAAGAGGTTGTTGTAAACAGAACCAGTGCAATCCAAGTGTATGGAATTAAATAAGATGCTTGCATACAATGTCACAGCTGGCAACTGGCTGGGAGCCAGACCTGAGTGTAAGCTCCATTGCTATGCCCAGGTGGTCAGACCGAGTCTAGTCCTTTTAACTTTGGAAGCATAAAAAGAGGGGGGAGAGGGAGGGACACACACACACACACACACACACACAAGCAAGGGGGGGAAAGGACTTACTTCTGCAGTGGGAAAGCAAGCAAGAGGCAACCATTGAATAAGAGAAAGAAAGAGATTAAGAAGCTCAGAAAGTGACAAGCAGATAATGGAAACCACTTTCAATAGTAGTAATCCTTGACATACAAGGACAAATATGAATACTTTTGTTCTTGAATTTAGATTAACTTTCAGCTCAGGGGTAAAACTTGAAGTTACTTCATGTGTTCGTATCTTTTGGTCTACTGTGCAAAATGAGAACCTCGTAGTTCATTACTAGTGACCTTGTAGAAGTGGCACTTCAAAGATAATTTAAGGGAGACAATACGAGTTCGGTGGCAAATAAGATTAAAATATAGGGAGTGATCATTTTTAAAGGGATCTGTGCTGATTTCCGCTGAATTACGCTGCCATGGGTGTCCTGTATTGTTCTGATATATGCATACCATTGCTGATTAAATAATGCAGATCTGATATTGTAATATATTTCTAGAACAAATGTGCTTAGGAGAAATATAGTTGATGGAATATGTTCACTCAATATTCATTGGTATTTCATCCAGAATCAAATCTTAAACACATTCACATTGCCCCTCTGGAAGATAAAGAACGAAAATAGAAAGGACAATTGGCTCAATCTCTGGCACATTCTATCAATTGAATGGTAGCTGCACAGGAGCCCTACCCTATAAATCAGGGGTGGGTGACCTGCGCCCCCCAGATGTGTTTGCACTCTAACTCCCATCAGCTGCAGCCAGCATGTCCAGGTGGTCAGTGATTGTGAGAGTTATAGTCCAGCCATCACGAGGGTTTTCCACCCCGCCTGTAAATGAATGGAAGCTGTCAATGATCACTGTCCCATAGCTGCCCTTCATTTGACTTGTGTTTGCCCAGGAGAACTTCCTGGTTGGTTGTGTCCTTTCAGATAATGCATACTTAACATGGCAGACCTAAACTCAGTTATGCATATGTTTAACTTGTTATTTTAGCTGCCTGAATTTGTGTAATATTATTAGTTTGTTTTTGTGTAACTGTAAAAGTCTATGGGATTGTTTCAACTTATTGCTGTTTTAAGGTTGAATATGGTTTTGTTTTGTTACCTATTTTGATAGTTTAATTTGTGAACCACTCTGGGGTTTTCTAAATTAAGAACAATATATAAATGAACCACATAAATACTTTTTAACCCTCTCTGAAATGAACGGTACAAAGTGTGTGTGATCATGTGCAGAACTGCATCCTGAATTAATGGACTTTGCCATTATATGTCACAGAAAGAAGCATAATAATGACTTAAAATGAAAATATGATGAACAAGCACGAATCTTTTTGCTTCCTCAGCAAGGTAAAGTTTCTGAACCAAACACAATAAGCGGGAGAGATAACTAGAGCATGCACCACTCTGGCAAGACATTCTGCGGGCAGGTAGAGTCTCAGCCTGCATACCAGATGGAGCTGGGAGACAGCTGCCCTGGACACAGAATTCACCTATGCCTCCATGGACAGCTGTGAGTCCAAAATGACTCCCAGGCTGCACACCTGGTCCTTCAGGGGCACAATTACCCCGTTCAGGACCAGGGAATCCCCCACACCTACCCGCCCCCTGTTCCCCAAGAACAATACTTCTGTCTTGTCAGGAGTCAACCTCAATCTGTTAGCTGCCATCCATCCTTCAACCTCTTCCAGACACTCACACAGGACCTTCACCGCCTTCACTGGTTCCGATTTGAAAGAGAGAGAGAGAGAGAGCTGGGTATCATCCACATATTGGTGAACACCCAGCCCAAATCCCCTGATGATCTCTCCCAGAGGCTTCATATAGATGTTAAAAAGCATGGGGGAGAGGACGGAACCCTGAGGCACCCCACAAGTGAGAGTCCAGGAGTCTGAACACTCATTCCCCAACACCTCTTTCTGGACATGGCCCGGGAGGAAGGAGTGGAACCACTGTATAACAGTGCCCCCAAGTCCCAACCCCTCTAGATGGTCCAGAAGGATGTTGTGGTGAATGCTTGGAGCAGGGAAGCAATAGCAGAACAACACAACATCCCCAAGAGTTTGTTCCAGTGAGTCCAGCCCCACCCTCTAAGCCCTGCAGTCCTCACTGCAGCCGATGGTCCTTAGTAGTAAGGTCAAGAAGTCTGTCGTGTTCTTTTTAACACAAGTAAAAGCACGCTCACTACCATGTTCTTCTGCTCCAGAATCCTGATTCTTTGACCAAGAAGGTGAGCAAAGCTTTCCATAAAAGACTGACAAGAAGTGGAAAAATGAGTGGGAGTGAGACTAGCACATAGCCTATGGTATTTACTGATGGCTAGAGTGCCAGTTGTATTATCCTAGTCATTTATTAGAGTTTTACTGATGTAATCCTTTATGTCCTATGTTTTGTCCAACAAGAATGACTGACAGCTTTATTTAGTGAGGATTTTTCCTTTGACAGATATCCATGCAAGGTTTGTGTGTTTCCTTTCAGGGAATGTCAGGCTGTGTGGGGAAAAGACTTCAACAATTCCCTTCAGCCCCATAAGCCACCTTGGAATTGAGTGAGGGTGCAGGTGTGATAACAGGTATATGTTTTTGGCAGGGACACCCTAGCTTGTCTGTTTATCCCCTAGCTGGGAACTACTCTGGTCCCTGTTTCCTCACAACAGAAGCACGAGGACAAGCAGTGGGGGGGGGGGTGACTTTTCCACATGCCAACTTTTTCTAAAATTTTACTTTTTCAGGGCCAACAGTTTTGAACACTTTGGCATGGGCAAAGTTTATTTTGTACACTGCCAAGTGGAATGTGGTTCATCTATGATTTAAAACTGGCCACAAACCAGCATACTGAAATCTTTGGTACTTCTTTTAGCCTCAAATATCTTTTCCACAAATGTATGCATTTAAAATGTTAATTTCCCCCTATATTAGGCACTTGAAAGTTAGCTCCCTGAGTAACAAGTGTGAGAAAATGTGACTTCCTACCGGTATGTGTCTCAGGAAATAATGTATGGTCCCATAAGTGAGGCCTCAAGATAGCTGTGGTTTAAAGCATCAGAAGGCAGCAGTTTGGAGTGGGCTAATCTAAAGAATGAATGTTGCTGGAATCAACAATGTCTTGTAATGGTTATTTCACCATCATTCATTTCAAAGTTCAAACAGATGTTCATAAATACTTCAAATTCAATAGAATTTACAATTTCTTAATCAAAAATGCATTTTAATTTCAACTTTTAATCTCATTAAAAACAACAACTAAGGACTTTAGACTCATTGGTATATCTTAAATAATATTGACTTCTAGCTATCAAATATTGTGGCATTAAATAATGATATATATAAACGGTCAAATTCAGCTAAATATTCAACATTGTTGCTATTTGTTATTGCTGCTGTCACTGTTTCATGCTTAGAGTGTTACAAGTGCTCCATGTACATTGACGTAGGTCAGACACGATGCCCAAGCAGTGTTTGTGGCAGAGGTGCATCAGCCTCACCAGGGAGCTGGGATTGGCTGCGCTTCCTTTTTCAAAAGGTGAATGCTCAGTGGCAAAGTTGAGTTTTCTGGTGTGTATTGTGTGTGTGCTGATCAGGTGAGGGAACATAAAATATACTTTCAAGGAAGTGAAAAGAGCAGCTGCTCCTTCTCTCACAGCTTCCATTGAATTTGTGTTGTTCACAAGAACTAAGCCATATTCTCAGTTTGTTTAACACAATCGCAGTATGTCCCTGAAGTACCTCAGAAGCTTCTCAGCATTTGCCTTATCAGGCTCAGCAATGTGATGTCACTCTACACCAGCTGAGAGTCTTGGGCTGTCAGTTATTCTTCATTTCTACAAATAAATTTATTTTACAAAATGGCTAAACAACTCTACAGCCAGTGGACCAGGTGATAAATAGAGCAACTAATAGGCATGCACTCTTATTTATATGTGATAATTTTGTACAGCCATGTTTTATCATCTTGTGAGAATTAGAAGATGCTTTATAAGGCATAAATCATAATGTCAAGACCAGCCAGCTTTGTCACTTTGCACTAGTTGCAGTGTCTAAAATCAAGCATATCTAGTTTCTTCTTGTGTATTCTCTTTTATTAAAATCATGTCTTTCACTAACAAAGAATTCTGTTTTTGTTCAGATGCAAGAGAAATGCCCTTGCATAAGTATCATTTTCTAGGAAACATATTGTGTGGACTTCCTTGACCAAAATGCCTTGTTAAAATTAAGCATCATTCAATACACGACCTGCTAATAATATTTGTTACTTGGTCCCCAAAGAACACCTACCGGTACCTGCCTTCTACCCAAGACTGGATGTCAGGAGCACGCTTCTGCCACACAAAGCAAAACAACAAGTAATCACCTTAGCAAGACTGAAGAGTTTCCTCTTTCCGGTTATGTTCCACTCACACACCCGGACCAAGCAGGTTCTCCCTCCCTTCACAGAAGCTGATGGGGTTGGGGGTTGGGTGCAGGGATCTCTCTTGCCCACCCAGACCAAGCAGGTCTAGCTACTTTTCTAGCTGTGGTTTTGACTTTTAAAAAGAAGTGAGCTGGATCTGATCTGATTGACTGCCAGTATAATTTGAAATAATTAAGGAGGATGAAGAATGCCAGATAGTAAGGGACTGTCAACTCTGGTGTTAATGTGCTGAGTTATTTTATAAGTGGGTAGAACCTGTTTTATTCATTTTTGTTTATTATTATAAATAATAATTAATACTTGTAAATAAGAAAAATAATATTTTGGATATTGCAGTGGATTATACTGTTGGTTTATGCTTATTTGCTTATGAAGTTCAAAACTTCTGCTAGAGGAAAAAAATTACATTTATATTTCTTGAAAATAATTCACAATTTAAGGAAAGCTTGCGTCGGACTCCCTGGGTAGCTATATCCACTCCCAGTTCCCAGAAACAGAGTTTCTAACTATTTATGGGTAATTAAAATTAATGATCTACTGCTGCATCTAGCCTTCAAAGAGGAATTCATCTTTGAATTTATAATGACATATTAGAAAGTATGCACAGGTCTTGTAATGAAAATCCAGTTTACCTCATCACCATTTCACTTCTGACTGGAAAGTACTTCTTGATACTGAAGGATCTGGATCCTAAGCTATATGTTTTTGTAGGCATCCATGTTCATCTGCATTGCAAATGTCATTGTTGCTCTTTGATCATAGAAATATTACCTGTTTTCTAGGTAACAGCTTGGTCTTTGATGGGTCATCAAGACACAATCACAAGGGATTTTAGGGAAATGGCCTTGGCCAAATTGGGACCCACACTGGGACTTATTGGGCCCATGGACTGGAGGTTCTCCACCCCTGCTCTAAAAGGACCAATATCTAAAAACAAACAGGGGAATGAACTGTACCTATCAGGGTGCAACACCCCTCTAATAATATGAAATAATTTTCATTACTCTCATTAATATTTTGAAATTCTTATTTTCTGCAGTTTTGATGTATAAGTTTTGGAATGTAATCAAAACTGTTGCATACCTTCGTTCGTATACAGCAGGGGTCAGCAAACTTTTTCAGCAGGGGGCCGGTCCACTGTCCCTCAGACCTTGTGGGGGGCCGGACTATATTTGGGGGGGATGATGCAAGAGCACCACGAGCTCCAGTGGCTGCTTACCTGTGTCTTGCAAGCGGCAGGGGCTGGCGGCAGTGGCAGGACGATGAGTGGCACATGAAAGGGCTCCAGAGAGGGGCTGCTTAAAATGGCGGCCGCTTGAGCGCTGCTGCTGCTGGCAACAACAAAGCCCAGCCCCCTTCCTCCTCTAGGCAGGGCGGGGAGAAGCCAGGAGGAGGGAGGGAGGGAGGAGAAGGCGCAGCTGTGTGAGGGAGAGGGAAAGAATGTGTGCAATGGCGATCCACACGGCGATTCCTGGAGTGTCCGCGGGCTGGATCCAGAAGGCAATTGGGCCTGATCCGGCCTGCAAACCTTAGTTTGCCGACCCATGATATACAGTAACCATCTTCTTGATCCACAAAAAATGTAGCAAACTTTTCATCAAATCTCAGGAATGCCCTTCCAGAGTGAATGAGCAGGGCCACTGACTTTTTTAACATACTTACACCCTTTTTGCAAGTGGGATGGAATTGGAAAGTTTTTAAGCATAATCTCTAATGCACAGCAGGCTATGCTGTGAATCCCTGTGCTGTTTAGCTGGACTATCTGAGGATGTTTGATTCAAGTAAATTTTATAGCAGTGTCCTTAAAGGCAAGTTATGGCCTCTGTGAGATATCACAAAGCCACAGGAGAGCTTTGATTACAACATCCTTTAGCACACTCTTATGGTTTTATTTGATTTGTTACTAGGAAGATACTGTTTTTGACTGACAGTGTAAGAAGTGCTTAAAACCCCCCAGACTGGATTAATGTAGTACAAACTGGATACCAACTCCAGCCCACCTTCCAAGTTGGAAAATTGCATTTTGTGTTTGGGTTGGAGGACAGGAACACTGGAACCTAATTTCCAGGTGCTTAGCTTAGTGGACATTTGCAGTGGTAGCGGAAATAGCAACACTATGATGTCATGCCATATGTTTTGCAAACACTAGGAAGAAAAAGGAGGTGCAGATTTGAGTTCACCACTTTGAGCATCAGCCAAAAGATATAGTTATCTGGTCAAACAGCTAGTTGAGGGACCGAACCCAAAAAGTACTCATTAATGGCTAATTGTCATCCTGGGGAAAAGGTGACAAGTGGGGTGCCGCAGGGTTCTGTCCTGGGCCCATTGTTGCTCAACATCTTTATAAATACAGGTAGGTAGCCGTGTTGGTCTGCCATAGTCAAAACAAAATAAAAAATAAAAAAAATTCTTCCAGTAGCACCTTAGAGACCAACTAAGTTTGTTCTTGGTATGAGCTTTCATGTGCATGCAGGTATCTGAAGAAGTGTGCATGCACACGAAACCATATACCAGGAACAAACTTAGTTGGTCTCTAAGGTGCTACTGAAAGGAATTTTTTTATTTTTTTATTTTGTTTTATCTTTATAAATGACTTGGATGAAGGAATTGAGGGGATGCTAATCAAATTCGCAGATGACACCAAACTGGGAGGGGTAACTAATGCCGCAGAAGACAGAATCAGAATTTAACATGAGTCTAACAGATTGAAGAACTGGGCGCAAGCTAACAAAATGAGTTTCAATAGGGACAAATGTAAGGATATGCACTTAAGCAGGAAGAACAGATGCACAAATATAGGATGGGGGACACCTGGCTTACTAGCAGTAAATGTGAAAAGGATCTAAGGGTCATGGTAGACCACAAGCTTAACATGAGTGAGCAGTGTGATGCAGCAGCAAAAAAGCTAACACTATTCTAGTGTTCAGATAGAAGTACACTAGATAGACGTCTAGTGTCCAGATCAAGGGAACTAATAGTACCCCTCTTTTCTGCCTTAGTCAGACCACACTTGGAATACTGTGTCCAATTCTGGGCACCACAATTTCAGGTGAATGTTGACAAACTGGAACGTGTGCAGAGGAGGGCAACCAAGAGGATCAAGGGTCTGGAAACTAAGCCTTACAGGGAATGCTTGAAGGAGCTGGGTATGTTTAACCTGGAAAAGAGGAGACTAAGAGATATGGTAGCCATCTTCAGATATCTTAAGGGCTGTCACATGGAAGAGGGAGCATGCTTGTTTTCTCCTGCTCTTGAGGGTAGGATTCGAGGCAATGGCTTCACGTTACAAGAAAGGAAATTCTGACTAAACATTCAGAAAAACTTTCTGACAGTAAGAGCTGTTTGGCAATGGAACTGACTCCCACAAGTGGTGGTGGACTCTCCTGCCTTGGAGGTTTTTAAGCAGAGGTTGGATGGCCATCTGTCATGGATGCTTTAGCTGAGATTCCTGCATTGCAGGGGGTTGGACTAGATGACCCTTGGAGTCCCTTTCAACTCTAAAATTCTGTGATTCTATGATTCTACAGCCCATGCTTGTTTATTTGGAAGTAAGACAACCCAGTTCAAATGTATTTATTCCCAATTAAGTATGCATAGGATTTGCAGCCCAGGGCATCTTTCTGTGCATTTAAACCCAGCTCCTGGTTCAAGAGAAGAGGATTGGGGAACATGACCATGCCCTTCCTTGGGCAGAAAGACTCTACTAGAACTTGATGTGTCCAGCAGCACACCCAGCACACTCAGACATTGCTCTCATGGTTTATTATAATGTTAACAAACTCATTCAATGTATTTAATTCACAGTTAGCCATTATTTATTCTCTCCATATGCATTGTGTGTTTATGTTCTACATGTATATTTATATAAATTGCTATTCACCAGGTTCATAAAATATCTTCTAAGAGAGGAGATGTGAGTCTGACCCAGATGTAGAAGAGAGGAAATGTTTCATATCTCAAGGAGTGCCTTATGTGCACCCTAGACAGCACCTCCCCCTTGTGTACCAGACGTACAACTTAATGGTTTTAAAAATTAGAACATCTGCTTTGCTTAGAATTTATTACCTGCTGTGCGTAATGAGTGGAATTTTAACACACAATTAATGAGGCTGCTTCTTGGCAGGTTAGGGAAGTTTGCCTTTGTTTTAGTACCATATTCAAGGTGCAAGGATAATTTTATGAGATATCAAGTTTCTGATCTGTTATCTATTGCTAGTTGCAGTTGCCTGGAGCAGAGGGGTGTGGGTGGGTGTAATTAGTATATATTGATGGGTGATTTGCATTAGAGTGGCAAGGATTTCTGACTACCAATGTTTAATAATAGCAGCAGGGAGCCAGCCCTACCATTGGGCAGAAGATGGGGTAGCACTGCCTACCTTGACATCAGTTCAGTGCTCCTGCCAAGACCCAGTCCAATACTCTTGCAGCTGTGATGAGCAATGCTGCCCTGCCAGGCACTACTGCTTCACCTCACTATCCTATGGACCACATGTTTAACTGGGGTTTTAGGGTTTAATTAGGATTGAGGGGTCATGCACAGCCCTAATTTCTACTATAAGACATCCAGTAATACACAGAAACACCTAGCATATTTGACTGGTGCTGGTGCCAACCCTGCCCAAATATTGTGGTTGCGCAGCATCTGCTGTCTCTGCCATGCCCTCCTCTCTATATGATCTCATACAGTCTTGCGATGGAAGCAGTGGAGGGAAGCAGAATAGGGTGACAGCATATCTGCAACTGGCGTTTGAAGGGAATTTCAGCTGCTCGTTAATTACTCTCTTTTTTCATCGTTAGGAACTGCAATGGATTCCCCTGAAATGTAACAATAATGCACCTTGTTCTTTGTTCCACTATCTCTTAAGCTGTTTATTAAAAGAAGTACTATAAACTATTGCTATTTTTTGTTTTAATAACCCCCTGCTAAACCCTCAATGTTTCTATAATCTTGCCATTCAGAATTATCTATCATTTACTCTGTTTTTCAGGCACTCAACAGGAATTATTACAGTTAAGGCTCTTTAGCCACACACTATGTGTGGCAGATTAACATGCTTGTAATAAGAAAGTAAATGAAGTCAAATACAATGGGGTACTTTCTTATTTTAAATGAGAACCTTTGTCTTTTTTTTAAGCAAGTTGCTTTTGCAAAGCAATAAACTTTCAAAATATAACAAAAAATAGAAACGGATAGAAACCATTTTAGTCCAAGAGGTCAGATCCTTATCTACCCCACCCCGGGGGAACATTTTGACATGTTGTCCAGGTCACACACCTATCAATCACGTGAAATCACTATTACGTCAGATAACCCACTTTCCCTTTGCTGCAAAGGAACACCTCAGCTTATCCAAACAGGGCTTGGAAGTCACTGCAAAGGAAGATCCCAGCTTTAAGGCTTGATCAGAAATTCTGGAGTGAAATATTGTTTTCTTCTAGCTTTTGAGCTATGGGCTGCTGCAAGGCCCTAAATCGTCTTCAGTGCTATTGAATTTGGAGCAATCATTAGGAGCAAGGTGACGTTAACATGTTAATGATATCAAATTCTATTTCTCTGTAACATCTGAATTAGAAATGGCTGAGAAGACCCTAGGCTATGGATGGAATGGAAATTTGATTCAGTCTGGGTTTAAAGCCAAATTTATCAAATTCACATTTTCCAAAACAATATGAGAACCAAAACATAGTCATATTTCAAATTTCACACTTCTACAAATTTTGCAAAGCAGCTCTCCACCCAGTCAGTGTTTACAAAAATGCATGTATCAGGTAAAACCATGCTGAAAAGTGGATCTATTGGTGAAAATAATGTACAAAAGTGTATTATATTGCAAGAAACTGCTTGCAAAAGCATATGCATTGGTCAAAACTGTTTATCAGGCAAAATTCACCAAAATGCTTAAGAATTTTCATGAGAGCTTTTAAACAGAAAATTAGCAGATTACTGCAGAAATGTTCAGACCCACATTTAAGACCAGAAAGAATGAGAAACAGAGAGAACCAAACTTAACAGATCCTTCTATCCGACAAATGAACTGGGTTTGAATGCTGCCAAGATGGAATCTCTTGTTGGGATTTGATTCGATGCTAGGAGAGGATGTATTTATTATATATTATCCTTCCTTTCTCATGTTTGTGAGTTCAGAAGAGTGCTATCCCTTTGCAGCTTAAAGGGAAGCTAAAATAGGCTAGTTTAGCCTTTTAGTTTAAATAATTCAGGATGCTTTAAGGCAGACTGGATTTTCCTGGGTTTTCCTTTTCTCCCCCTTAAAATAATAATCACATAATTACAGTATTGTAAAAGGTAAAAATAAAATAAAATTGCTCACTCAGAATCCGTCTTGAAGAATAACAGGTACAGTAGCTTGATGCAGGCAGGCTTACAATTGTAATTAACTTACTAAAATATACAGTCTAGCTTAAAAATGGAGCCTGAATATGGATGTTTGGGGAAGGATGAATTTATCACTTTGGGGAAGAGTTTCAGTTATGAAAATGAATGTATTGCCAAGAATGTTATTCATATTTCTAACAATACCCGTGGTCAGCGGAGTGGGACACTTCAAACAATGACAAAAAGATGTTTCTAAATTTATCTGGCAGGGGAAGAAACCAAGGATTAAATATAAATTATTAACAGATACAAAAAAAGATGTGGCATCTCTCTGCCGGATTTGAAATTATATTATGAGGTGTCATGTCTCTGCTGGCTACGGGAATGGACAACTTTAAAAAATACAGATATCTTAGACCTTGAGGGTCACGATAATAGATTTGGTTGGCATGCATATTTATGATATGAGAAGACCAAAGTACATAAAGGGTTTTTTTAATCACTTGGTATGAAAAGCAAGTTATGGTGTATGGGGAAAATATAAAAACCTGTTAGAGCAGAAGACACCATGGTGGCTTTCCCCAGTGGGAGCGATATCCCTGAAAAAAAACTAATGCAAAAAGTGAATGGGCAACCTATAAAGAGTTGCTCATGGAAGTAGAACAACAATTGAAATTGTAATGTTTTGAGGAGATAAGACAGTTAGTAACAGACTGGTTGCAATACCATCAGTTAAATGATGTGTTTAAAATAGATAAGAAAAATGGATTTAGTCAAGAAATTTCAAGGTTTGAAAAAGATTTAATGGAAAATAATGTGAAGTTACTTTCAAAAATGTACAAATTGTTGCTAGAGTAGCATACTAAAGACGAAGAAGTTAAATCTGTAATGATACAATGAGCACAAGATATTGGGCACAATATCCAATTTTCATCTTGGGAAAAGTTACGGAGGGAGGATTTAAAATTTACAGTGTGCTGTATGTTGAAGGAGAATTACCGGTATATGAAAATGAGGTATCGGTAGTATTTAACACCTGTAAAATTAGCAAAGATGTACAGAACTGCTTCAAATGTTTGTTGGAAATGTAAGGAGAAGGAAGGCACGTTCTACCACATGTGGTGGACGTGCAAGATAACAAAAGCATTCTGGGAAATGATATATAATGAGTTTAAAAAATGTTTAAAATAACGTTTGTGAAAAAACCAGAGGTTTTTTTACTATGTATTTTAGGCGCAGAGATATAAAAGGAGCAAAAACGACTATTTATGTATGCGACGATGGCAGCGCAGATACTACTGACCCAGAGATGGAAAGAAGATAAAGTCCTGGCCAGAGACGAATGGCTGATGAAGATGATGGACTATGCCAAAATGGCAAAATTGACCTGGAAAATCAGAAAGCAGGAAGAGAAGAACTTTAAGAAGGAATGGGAAAAAATTATAATGTATTTAAGAGAACTCTGTAAACAACTAAAAACTTTGGCAGGATTTGAATAATGCTTGTAATGTGCGAAAAACTATGGTGAAAATAGATTATTTTTTAAAAATAGAAAAAATAAGAGGAGCAGTTGGGGAAGAAAGATTGGTAATGGTAACCATGGAAGGGCGGAGGGGTCGAAGGATTCAGGGGATCCTAAATGATGATTTTCATGTTTAATATTTGGATTTAAATTTGTAATGTAAAACGTAATAAAACTTTTTTTTTTTTTAAATGGAGCCTGACCTTGACCTCAGGTTTGCTGTTGTCCTTATGTCTTAGGTATGGTGAAGAAGAGCAGAAAAAGAGCGTGCCCAGGCAGGGCGGAGCAGATATAGCCATGCCCTCTTCCATTCAGCCCCTTCATGCGTCTAGCTGTCAAAGCATGAATTGTGGGTTTGACTGCAATTTAAATATCCCACAGCTCTGTGGGTGACACTTCTTTAGTATGGGACTCTGGATGGGGTTGCAGTCTCCACAGCACTTATTACTAGCTTTGACAGGCAAGATAGGCTGGCATCCAACGACCCAGGATTAGACAATATGCATCCTCATCAAGGGATGCCTGTGTGTAAATAAATAAATAAAATAATAAAATAATAATAATAATAATAGAGAAAGCCATGACCATTCCTGTATCGAGATCACTTGACCACAGCTGTCTCTTAGAAGACGTATTTTGAAGAGCAAAAAAGAAGGTTTGCCGACTTTTACTTTTAGCTATGGATGTCTATGATGACTCTCATTTTACATACCCATGAAAAAGAGGACATGTCCTGGAAAAAGAGGACATATGGCAACCCTATCAAGGTTGTATTACAACCATGTGGGGCTAGCCTTGAGGGCTGGCCCAGAGGCTGCAGCTGGTGCAGAACATAGCAGCTAGGTTGCTTGTGGGGGCAAACTACTACCAGCATATAACACCTTGTTTGTAAGATTTTCACTTGCTGCTGATCTGCTGCCATGCTAAGTTCAGGATGTTGGCACTAACATAGAAGGCCCTATAAATCTCAAGACCAGGTTACCCGAGAGACTGCCTTATCCCTTATATACACTGTTCTGCTGCAGTGTCTCTCCTTAACACCCCCAAAGCGCCAGAAGTCCACTCCACAGTAACTCCGAAAGGGGCTTTCATTGTGGCTTCCCCCTGTTTTATGGAACCACATTCTTGTTGAGATACAACAGGCACTCACTATCTGCGCTGTCTGGAAACAACAGGACTCTGCTTAGGTATTTATTTTGTGCTGTTTTTGTGCTGTTTTTAAAACTATTTTTAGCTATTTATATGATATATTGTAAATTGATTTGATATGTGTGTGGAAGGCTGATTAATTAATTTAAAATAATAGCAACAGGGAGAGAGCCATCTTACCTGATGCGAATACCAAGCGGCCAGAATACATCCCTCTTTAATGTCTATAGCATTTATTATGTATTCATTATTTCCATTTATATCCCATGGTTTTACCAACGACACAATAAAAACAAAAACACAATAAGCAATAATAATGCATATCAATTGATAATTACTAGAGCAAAGTGGATGACACAATAAAATAATAAAACACCAAGCAGCAGCTAGTCAAAATATATTGAGTTTTAAGAGACTAATCAGCTAGAAGGCCTGTCTTAAAAGAAGAAGAAGGTATTTGCCTGATGGTGGGGGACAAAGGAGCGCTCTTGGGGTTCAGTCAAAGTACATGAAACATGGAGGGTTGTAATACACAAAATTGAATAAATAATGGAAGGAGCAATGCCTTGAGCTTTCTGGAGGAAAGGCAGAATATAAATGCAATAAAGCAGAAGAAGAAGAAGAAGAAGAAGAAGAAGAAGAAGAAGAAGAAGAAGAAGAAGAAGAAGAAGAAAGATGACTGTAAAGATAAATGGGTTTAATCATTACAGAAACAGAATATTCCTTAACTGTGACGTCAAACACTGTGACAACAGCACTCTTAAATTAAAGGGAAGACTTCAGTTATGGTTTTGTCTATAATCTCTTTAGTAGCAGTGTGTGATAAGTGGATTATATGTCAGGCCAAGGAAAGCCTGTCACAATTAATGCTCTAATAAACTGGCAGCATGCAATACTATTAACTCAATCGCAAGGGAATTAATGTATTTACAAAACCTAATTAGCAGTTTGTTACTGTGCTAAGAAATTTAAACAAATCTGTAGCATCACTGACCATCTGGGTTAGAAATCTCAGTTTGGGATTTAATTAGGAAATAATTGTGATAGAAAATTAGTCCTTATTAGTTAGCTAATGATCAGCTTTGCACTAATTGAAATGACTCTCCTGCAGGTTTGGGAAATCGTTTACATGTGGGGGTGAGAAATCAAAAGACTCTTTATCCTTTGGGACACAGAAAAGCACAACAATTGATTAAATTAAAAAGTAGATATTGTATCGACTAAAATGCAAATGACATATTTTTTAAAATGTGTGCAAAAAAAGCAATTAGAGGGAGAGAGGTGGGCTGTATTTATTTTTCTGTTCACACTCTCTCTCTCTCACACACACACACTATTTTGCAAAGCTACAACAAAGCAAAACAAAAGCTAATAGGATGACAGTATTATATTTAGTCTGAAATTTAAACCTCAGCCCTGAGTGGAGGTCCAAGACTGATTTCCTTTAAAGTTGGAATTAAGATAGCAAAGGTGCTGCAAGAAGATCGTGTGTGTGATCAAAAAGGGTTAGTTCTCATCTTGTTTCTTCTTCTCCAATTCTCCCTCTCCATGTGATGTGGGATGTCACAGAGCACCATGACATTTCCCTTCCCCTGAGCTTTATATGTGGCTCCTAAAGTGAGTGACAAATTAGGCACCACCACAAAAACAAACAAAAAACATTTGCATAAAATGTACATCATCTGATTTATATTTCTTGGGCCAGATTCAGCCAGCACAACAAGTCCCACTAGCGCAACTGGGCTTCCCATGCCCCTCTTTTGCCCATGCCATCCCAAATCAGTTTGGGGGTGAGGGTGGCTGTCAAGAGAACCCCCAGAACAGCAAGCAGGGGACGGAGAGGGGAGATCATTTCATCTGCATGCAGAAATGCTTGCCCTGATGAAAAGATCATAATAGTGTGACACTGAGTTTCTCCCATAGGAATTATTATTATAAGTCAAATAGAAATATTATACCTCTCTCTCTAGTGTACATTTGGACACCCAGTCACAAACTGTTGAGGGGGAGCTTCAGGGACCCTGCTCTGTTTCCTTATGCTTCTTCATCTTTAAACTGGACAAGAGGCAGACCCTCCAAGTGTCCCTGTTTTCCAGGGACATCCCTGATTTAGAGAAGCCGTCCCGGTTTCTGGTTTGATCCCAGAATGTTCTCCTTTTCCTTAGGATGTCCCTATTGTCATTGGATTTGAAGAGTTTGGATTTGATATCCCGCTTTATCCCTACCCGAAGGAGTCTCAAAGCGGCTCACATTCTCCTTTCCCTTCCTCCCCCACAACAAACCCTCTGTGAGGTGAGTGGGGCTGAGAGGCTTCAGAGAAGTGTGACTGGCCCAAGGTCACCCAGCAGCTGCATGGGGAGGAGCGGAGACGCGAACCCGGTTCTCCAGATTACGAGTCCACCGCTCTTGTTACCCAACCCCTGAGGATCCCTTTAAATAAACCACAATCCACTCTCTCTGTGTGTGCTGCAAGAACAGTAGATTTTCCCAGGCCTTTCTATTAAACTGCTTTAGTCTATTTAAAAGCTGAGCCAGGCGGCAGGGATTCAAAAGGGAGCCTTCCCCTTCTGACTCTTGATTCCTTGACCTCATCTCCAGAGGAAGGGGAATCTGACACACAAACCTGGCAGGATCATGACATGAGAGGACGTAGTTGCAGCACAATCCTATGCATGTTTACTCAGAAGTAAGCCCCAATGTGTTGAATGAGCCTTACTTGTGGCCCTTCAGTTGGTATATAGAGGCCAGATGCTTGCAGTGTAATGTTGTGTTCCAAACAGTATTAAATGGATTAGTAGCATTTACCAGTTACTTACATACCATCCAACATTCCTCAGATGAAATTAGGGATATTTCTCACTCCCCACAACAGACCCTCCTCGACTCTCCATTTTTGTCTGCTTCCTTCCCCCACCCCCGGCAGAGCATTTCCTATCAGAGAAGGGGCAAGTGCCCCAATTATTAATTATTATTATTATTATTATTATTATTATTATTATTATTATTATCATTTATATTATCATTATTATTTAAATACAGCATACCCTCCAAATTGTCCCTATTTTCCAAGGACAGTCCTGGAACTACATAAGCCTTCCAGGCTTCTGATTTGATCTTGGAGTTTTCCCTATTTCCCCCACCAGTGCTGAGGCCACCGAGTTCGGAGAGGAGCCAGCACTTGTCCCAAGTGACAATGGCGGCTGCGGCTGCAAGTGAGCAACCCCTGGCCTCTCTGTTGCCTCTCCATGGCCTTTCCATGGCAGCTGCCCCTGGCCTCCTACTTTGGGCAGCTTGTGGCAGCTGCTGGAGAGTGGGTGAGGAGCAGGAGAGGTTGTCACCCCTGAGGCCCAGCCTCATGTGATGTGCCAGTTCTGAGGTGCAGACAGAGAGTAGGGCTGCCTCGGCCAGGAAGAAAGGGGGACTGGAGCGGAGCACAAGGAGTCTTGTGTTTTTTAAATAAATAAAAATGCCTTGTGTGTCCGTGTATAATTTTGCCCCTTCTAAAATTTATTAATTGGTGTGTGTTTTTCATTTTGTAAATCTGCCAAATAATAAAATAAAAGCGGGATTAAGGGATTTTCTCAGGATGGTGGCAGTTGTGTGCACTGTGTCCCATTGGTGTAGTGGTGGTGGAAATGCTCTGCCAGGGTGTGGGGACAAAAAAATGGGGGTTGAGAAGGGTCAGTTGTGAGGGGAGTGAGAAATGTCCCTATTTTCATCTAAGGAACGTTGGAGGGGATGACAGTAGCTCATTAATGTTCACTGTTTTAAAATAGCTCTCTGTGAATTGCTGGTAAATGTTCCAGATTAAAGCAAATTGTATACATTGAACATTTTAAATGACCAAATTGTTACTTTTTCAGTAACATGTTATTTAGTACCAAGAAACTGTTTACATATGTGAAAAACAGAATCAGGGGTCTTGGGGGGGTTGTAAATCACAAAGTATTGAAAGGAACTCTCAGCTGGCCTTATCAGTCTCTGTGCAAAATTGTTAGAGGTCTTCACCAGCTAATAAATTTGATTCGGGACTGGTTCTGTTGACATTTGTGCAAACTCTCTAAGAATAATTGTTGCTGTAGTGTACTTTCACAAAATGTATTCAGAGCTGAAATGCTACATTCTGCATTTATAGTGACTGAAGAATGAAACTCTATAGTAGTGCTTTACATCTGTTCATTAATATATTTCCAGAAAGTGTTGGAGTATCATCAACAGCTTTAAAACTGGCATCTTTTGTAACCTTGAGAACTGCACTATTCTTAGCACCCCTGAAAGAAAGGAAAAAACAACAGATCCAAGGATTCTTTAGGGAGAAGCTAGGATGGGTAAATTGGTTTGAAACCAATTTATGTTTGCTGTAGCATAGATATATCTTTAGAGCAGGAAGCAATAATTCTTACAAAACACGACTGCTGCAAAACTATACAATTCAAATGGATTTGCCAACATATTCTGAAATAAACCACCAAGCAATGAAATTAGTGAACACTAGATTGATGAGCATGCACTAATGCCTTAAATATTTATTTTCAACACAGGCTGGACCTGGGCATCTCTCTATGCTTTGCCCTTAGGACCAAGAGAAAAAAATCCTTACATCCTTGGTAAAACTTGTGGGGTATGAAAAGTTAAAATCTCCCTTTGTCATGACTTGTGTGGGGAGCATCTGCAAAGCTACACTGAGACTGGCAAATGCCACCACTTCCAATACTAATAAGGTACCAGTACAGACTGAGGCCCTGTAATATGCAAATATTTCACAGAAACTTAGAACTGTAGAGTTGGAATTTCCAGAAAGATTCTTGGTTACAAATTATATCTGCATTCTAAAGGCTAAGCTTCCTAAATTCTAGGTCCTTCAAAACTAAATGTTCAGATGACGTTTTCCAGAAGAAGGGTTGTTAAATGGAGAAATTTGCCTACTGGTCATTAAGAAGAGTCTGAAATTAGGGGCAGTTATCATACGGCTAACTGTGTATTGGTGCCACAGAAACTCTGTTGGGGGCAAAGGAGGCAGGGCTGATCCCAAACACTTGACTGCTGGAGGTGTGACAGCAAATTGTGCCTCCTTGCCCCCAAGTCAAGGTGTATAGTATCCAAGATTGGTCAAGGCAGGATATCTTGAAAATGCATCTTCACCTTGCTGGCAGTAAAAATACAATAATAAATTACCGGTAAGTAATAAACCACTTGCTGTCCTTTCATGCCACCCCAAATCAGCCACTGGAGGTGACCACCTCCCTCTACCTAATCGTAGGGTTGGCCCTGAATACCGGATGACCGATTTGGATTCCTGTTACCTATCCCCATCATAAATGCATCTGTGTTGTTTCTTCATAACAGCACTGGCAATTCTTTGCCTATCAGGCTCTGGGGCAGCACAAACAGATAATTGGATGAGGCTCCTAATCACCAGAAACTGCAGGGACTTTTTCTTCACAAAATGTTCAAAGTACTCAAATACACTCTGAACATCAGCATTTTTAAATGCTGGCGTTTTAAAATACAAGAATGGGCTAGATTCTGAACCTGAGTAAAACAGCATATGTGCATGTTTATTCCAATGTTCATCTCTGCTGCTTCTCCTTGTATTGTGTGTTTGTGTGTTTGCTTTTTTAGATCATTCACCTAAATGAGAGGTTTGAAATTGTCTCCTCGATTGGAACTCTGAATGAAGCTCCTCATCTGCACATCTGCTTGTCAGACAAAGATGGCAAGACTGTTGGGGGGCCTGTTGTCAAGGACCTGGAGGTTTTCGCCACAGCCAAGGTAGTGGTTGGATAATGTGATGACCTGAACTTCACCCGGGAGATGGATGGCAGCACATGCTTCCCAGAACTTGTTATTAGTTCTTGCTTAGCAGTTCCTGTCCTGTAAATTATGTGCCCCCTTTGCACCAAAAAGTGGATTAAATAAATGGGGCTGGAGCATGCCTTTCTTGCTCTAAAGCTTGAGCTTATTGATCTGGGCATATTTTCACTTGGAGAATAAGGCAATCCTTCAGTGGAAGGACAGAATAAAATAATTTCAAACCAACTCTTTGTCATTAATTTGCCTTTTGCCAGCACTTGTTCACGCCAAACGAGCTTTGTTTAGCTTCCTCCAAGTATGAGCTGAGCATAGCCCCTGGGAGATTTGTGGCACTGATTAACCATGAAGAAGGGGCTGGGGCTGGGGGTGGGGGAGGAAGGTTTGAGGTTGGCAGGGAGCTAATGAATGCACTATGTTTGCTCATCTTTACAGAGTTACTTATTACCACTAATTGGGAGGGACAGTTCAAACAAGCACAGAGGAGCAGTTGTCACACAAGCGTGACATGGTTTTAAAAAGGCAGTTACGGAGGATTGCACTGCCTGGTCCTGGCCCCTGATCTCCTCCTGCATCCTGGCTTGGAGCCTAGCACACATCCGACTCAAAGCGGAGTCTTTGTCAGGAAGCCCCATTACAAGTCAGCAGTCTTTTTAAAAAATCAGGGCAAGACAAGTCATTTGAGGGAACTATAGACAGACGCACAGCTGTCTCAGACACTCAGAAAGTCAACAGCTGACGGAAGGGGCGGACTTCGGCTTTGGCTCCAAAAGGATATAAAGATGTGATTGGAATTAATTAGTTGTGCATAGTTTGGAGTTGTTCTTTATTAAAAGCCCTTTCCTTGAAGAGCACCTTGTGGCATTAGGAAGCAAGTATTGATATTAGAACAGGAATTGCTCATTATTTCTCAACAGCATGATGACATCTTTTGATTTCAAAAAAATCCAGATATATTTCTGCCTAGTTTAACTTTCTTCTTCCAAATTGTATCAACAAAGGATATTTACACTTAAATGTATGGTACTCCCTTAAAAAACATAAAAGCCCACAACAATTACATATCACTTTATTTTACACATTTACATTTCCTTTGCAAGCATTGCTGCTGTTTCTCTTGGCATTGTAGAAGTGTATCTTTCACTTCAGTTCAACTCTGTTGTGTTGTTTTGTCAAAAAGATGGCATGGCATTTACCAGCCTGGTGGCACTGCTCTGTGCCAGCAGGATTGACTCACTAAGGCTGCCTGAGCAACCCAGCAGCTCACAGAATCAGGCTTTTAGATGAACGTTGAAATTCTGCAACTATTATGCCTTAAAAGCATTTCACAAAAATAGAGACGCACATCTCCCATTACATAAACAATGTATTGCAAATTCATTGTTCAATCCAGGTTTTTCTGTGATTAGCTTCCACCCCTTCCCATTTCCCCCCCATCATGGATGTCCACACCAGTGGATGGAACTTGATGTAGGTTTTCATTTGTAAGGGACACTCATTCCTCTCCCATCCCCCACATATGCATGCATATTAAAATAAAATAAAAAATATCAGAAAGTCATGCTATCATGTTTCACAGTGGGCAAAATGGAAGTTTGTGCTTTTTTGTGGTGTGGGGCAACATCAATTTCCATTTGGTGCTTTTTAAAAGGAAATAGTACTGAAATATTGTACCAGCATGATAAAGAGGTCATGCATGAGACCTATTTCTTAAAAATAAATAAAGTGCAGGTACTGTGAGCACAGTTTCCAAAGTATTTATTTTATTTTATTTTTTAATTTGTACACCATCCTTCATTTGAAGATCTCAGGGCAGTTCACAGCATAAAAATATAGACTAAAAACACAAAATACGTAATAACCTCCCACATGGAGATCTTGAGAGAACTGCTCTCTCAACAGCATCAGCTGTTGCTTTCAGCATGTGCCAACTGGTGAAAATATCGTTTGGACCACCAGAAACAAGATGGCTATGTTGTGCTCAGGTGAGGAGCCAAGAGAAGAGGGGTGTGATGTTAGAGGCCTCCCAATGAAGTGTCAGCACACACATGACAGACCAGCCGCCATAAAAAAGTGTTGATGAGCTTCCGCATCACCAGCAGTGACAGCAAATGTATACTGGGTTATTTTTGCTTAAAGTTTAATTTTAAAAAAAAGCACGAGAAAGCCATATTGATGATAATGACTGTATATGGACACTGGGGGGAAAAACACATGCCTGCATAGGCAGCACTAATTCTACAATAAACTCCCATCTGGGAGCATGCTAAAGTAGGGGCTTGACAGACCTCTTTGGGAGGGTATTTCACAACCAAGGAGCCACTGCTGAAAAAGCCCTCTCTCTTAAAACCACCCACCACATCTCAGTTGGTATTGGCCATTGGAGAAGGCGTCTGACAATTATCTCAATACACACAGATGGATACATGTGAGAAGAGGCAATACTTTCAGATGCCAAGGTCAAGGTCTAGCTTAGAGGGGAGCCAAAGCTATTTGTTGTTTTCATTTTCCATTTTCATCAGCTGCTTTTTTGTTGGCAATGTGTCCTACTTTGCAGAGGATAGTTCTCTGTTTGAAAGACTGTCTGGTCCAAGTCTAGTTTAAAGTTAAACTGCAAACATTAAACTGCAAACATAAAATGTGTGGTGGTTATCTGTCTGTAAAGTAACTGCATTCCTGTTCCAGAAGGAACAGCTACTATTGGTTCATTTAAGCTGCTGCATTTGGATCCTCAGCTTTATTGGTTCCCACCAAAAAGCTGCTGTGTGATTGCTTGAGATTGTTCCCTCCAAAATGTATCTTTTCCTTGCCAGCCTCTCTCTCCTATAAATGTAACCGCCTACCCTAAGTTCCCTCAGTCCTGTCTTCCTAAAATAAAGAGCTGTTTCATGAAGATGTGTATCTGGATTACTTCGGCCACGACACAACATACTGGCGACGAGGATGGGATTCAGGCCGTTTGAAGGGCGGAACACCAGCTTCCCGACCTTAGCGTCCTGATACCAGAAGACAGGACTCCCTGAAACTGACAGGACAACTCAGTTCCGGAGGAATGGCGGCGTCACGGTTCATGGAACCATTTCATCCCGGAGCATCCGAGGCGTGGGATGCTTACCTCGAGCGTTTTGAATTCGGAGTGGCTGCAAAGGGGGTCACTGATGAGAACAAAAAAAAAGCCTTGTTACTGAGTTGCTGTGGGGCAGAGACCTTTGAGTTGGCTCGAGCACTACTGGCCCCCACAACACTGCAGGAGGCCACGTTCAAGGATGTCACAGACCATTTATCGAGACATCTCAATCCTACGGCGTCTAAGATGACCTGGCGCATTGAATTTCATAAAAGGCATCAACAAGCTGGAGAGACAGTGTCCATTTTCCTTACCGAACTACGGAAACTGGCAAGGCACTGTAAGTTTGCCAACCTGGAAGAAACAGTGCTGGACCGGTTCGTGTGCGGCCTCCGCAGCAGCAAGGGCCGCAGGCGGATTGCGGCAAAACAAGAAATGGATCTGGCAACGGCACTCCAAGAGGCGATCGCAACAGAAAATGAGGAAAAAGAGGAACAAAACCCGGGCCAGAGAGCTACAAAAGTGGCAGGAGAGGCTGCTCACTCCGTGGACGACCAGGATGCCAGCCCCAACCAAAGTCCGGAGCGGCGAATAGAGATGGTGAGACAGGAGGGAACGGCACACAAAGACCGTCAAGCTGCATGCCCGGGCTGTGGTGGAACGCACAATAGGAAGAATTGTCGGTTCCGCGAGGCTGTGTGCCGAGCGTGTGGGAAAACGGGGCATATAGCAAGGGTATGCAGGTCGGGGGCCACAAGCACACCTGGACCATCGAAACCAGGGGGTCGGAGGACGGCTACATCAACTTACCTTTACGACGACTGCAATTACCTTACACAAATCGAGGGCAAGACTGTTCAGTTCCCCGCCCAGAGAAAGCCTTCGGTGCGGGTTTTGATCAACGAGAGGCAGTGCTACATGGAGGTGGATTCTGGATCCGGGTTCTCCATAGTGTCTGATGACACAGCCAGAACATTATTCTCTAGGGGTAAGTTACCCATGTTAGAGCCATTCCCAGCTACGCTACAGTCTTATTCTGCTGGCCGCATACATATTCTGGGAATGTGCACTGTCAATGTACAGTTCCGTGATAGGAGAGCGGCATTGAAGCTAGTGATTGCCAAAGGGAAGCGCACTAGCCTGCTGGGCACAGACTGGTTTCCGGCTTTGGGTCTGGGAATCTCAGGGCTCCACGCAGTCCAGGTAGCTCCAGAGACATTTGGCACCCTGTATAAGGAGTTTGGAGCATTGTTCAATGGGCAGTTGGGATGCTACAAGGGGGCTCCAATTGACCTAGAGCTGGATCCAGGGGTTGCACCGATTCGGTTCAAGCCCAGGCGAGTACCATTCGCACTGCAATCAAAAATAGAGACAGAACTAGATAAACTAGTACAACAAGGGGTACTTTCACCAGTGGACTCAGCCAGATGGGAAACTCCCATTGTCACACCCCTGAAGGCGAATGGGGAGATTCGAATTTGTGCAGATTACAAATGTACAATAAATAAGGCCATCAGGGGAAACTCTTACCCCATTCCAGTTGTGTCTCAGCTATTGGCAAAGCTGGCTGGAGGAAAGATTTTTGCGAAGATCGATTTGGCGCAGGCTTATCAGCAGCTGCCGGTAACTCCAGCATCTGCAGAAATCCAAACAATTGTCACACACAAGGGCGCCTTCAAGGTGAATAGACTACAGTTTGGGGTTTGCGTAGCCCCTGGCATATTCCAAGGCCTAATGGAACGCTTGCTGAGGGGTCTGCCGGGGGTGCTCCCTTATTTTGATGATGTGCTGATAGCGGGAAAGGACTCTCTAGAGCTGCTGGAACGCGTGCAAATTCAGGGATGTGGGCCTGAAGCTTAAAAAGGAGAAATGTAGTTTTGGGGTGGCTGCTGTGGATTTTTTAGGGTACCAAATTGATGCTGCAGGCATTCACCCCATGGATACTAAGATAAAGGCTATCTCCGAAGCACCGACACCGTGTAATAAGACTGAACTGCAGAGTTTTTTGGGACTCATAAATTTCTATCACGCATTTGTTCCGCACAAGGCATCAATAGCCGAACCTTTGCATAAACTGCTTCAAAAGAACTGTGTGTGGCGTTGGGGACGACCTCAGCAAGAAGCTTTTGATGCACTACGGGGACTGCTGTCAAAGAGTAGCACGCTGGCACACTACGACGTAGCTAAACCGTTGGTACTGGCGTGTGATGCATCCCAATATGGGTTGGGGGCAGTCCTGAGTCACAGGGAGTCAGACGGCTCGGAGCGGCCGATCGCGTTTTATTCCAGGTCATTGAGCTCCACAGAGCGCAACTACGCTCAGATTGATAAGGAGGCGCTGGCCATAGTTACGGGGGTTAAGAAGTTCCATGACTATGTGTACGGCCGATCCTTCACGATTCAAACAGACCACAAGCCCCTACTGGGTCTATTTAGCCCTCATAAGCAAACACCTCAAATTTTGTCCCCTCGCATGCTCCGCTGGTCCATTTTTTTGAATGGATTTCAATACGAACTGTGTCATGTGAAGGGTAAGCTGTTGTGCCATGCAGACGCGCTAAGCCGTCTTCCCCTGCCTGGAACGGGTGATGTCGATCCAGCCCTGGCCGAGCACGTTATGATGTTGGAGGCGCTGCCTGGACCTCCTGTGACAGCTACTGACATTGCTGAACGCACAAGGAAGGACCCCGTCCTCGCCCGTGTTCTTGCCTGGGTGGGGAGGGGATGGCCCAGGGGGACACAGGAGGAGGAATTTAGACCCTTTACGGCAAGACAACACGAGCTGTCACTCCACAAGGGCTGCATTCTGTGGGGAGACAGAGTGGTCATTCCAGGGTCCCTGCGTAACAAGATACTGGACACTCTTCACATGGGGCATCCGGGCATGGTGCGGATGAAATCGTTAGCCAGGTGCTATGTGTGGTGGCCAGGTTTGGATAAGGATATCGAACAATGGGTGCGCACCTGTCAGGCATGCCAAGAAGCGCGCCCAGAAATGCCCAGGGCACCCGTGCATTGGTGGGAGCGGGCCAGGAAACCGTGGAGTCGGCTGCACATAGACTTTGCGGGCCCATTTCAAGGAAAGGTGTTCTTGATTGTAGTGGATGCTTATTCTAAATGGTTAGAGGTTTCACTTGTGTCTAACATGACGTCTGCAGCCGTGATCAGGGTCCTCCGCAAACTATTCGCGACCCACGGACTACCTGAAACCGTTGTGTCAGACAATGGGGCGGCATTTGTGTCCCAAGAATTCAGGGGGTTTTTGGCCGACAATTTCATTAGAAGGGCAACATCTGCGCCGTTCCACCCATCTTCTAATGGGCAAGCCAAACGGATGGTGCGTACAGCCAAGGAAGCGATTGTATGTCTGCTGGAAGGGGATTGGTCTGCCCGCATTGCAAGGATGCTGTTCCTGCAGCACACAACACCATGTGTAGCCACGGGCAAGTCACCAGCAGAACTATTAATGGGGAGGAGACTAGCAACAATTCTGGACTTCGTTCACCCTGACAAGGTGCCCGTCCACTCTGCTAGAGAGCCACCAGCCGCTGAGGGCGACAGAACACGGTACCTGGCTGCGGAGGAGTTGGTTTGGGTCCGGAATTATGCCAGGGGGCCCACATGGGTACCAGGGGTGGTTACGCGGCCCAGCGGGCCAGTGTCATATTTTGTGACTGTAGAGGATGGCAGGGTGATGCGCCGCCACATCGACCAGTTGAGGCGCAGGGCTCCGGGCAGGGCAAGCCACAGTGGGGAGGAGTCACAATCTGTGACGCCAGAGGTCAGTGATTCCCCGCCATCAGGGCAGGCAGGTTCGGGGCTACAGGAGGTGGAGGGCCCAGAGAGTCAGGAAACTGAGGCTGCCACGGGCGATCCGAACCCGGTAACAACAAATGAGCCTGGGGAACTGTCTAGCGCATCAGGGCCTGCTGAGGTACCAGAAACTACTGGAGAGGGAAGCCTAACCACAAATAGTCCTAGTGGTGCTACACCAGGGGTTAGGCGATCCAGCAGAATTCGCAGACCACCACAGCACCTGAAAGATTTTGTGTATAGTGTCAACATGGTGTGGGGGAGTGTTGTGTATTGATTCAAAGGTTATCTGTCTGTAAAGTAACTGCATTCCTGTTCCAGAAGGAACAGCTACTATTGGTTCATTTAAGCTGCTGCATTTGGATCCTCAGCTTTATTGGTTCCCACCAAAAAGCTGCTGTGTGATTGCTTGAGATTGTTCCCTCCAAAATGTATCTTTTCCTTGCCAGCCTCTCTCTCCTATAAATGTAACCGCCTACCCTAAGTTCCCTCAGTCCTGTCTTCCTAAAATAAAGAGCTGTTTCATGAAGATGTGTATCTGGATTACTTCGGCCACGACACAACAATAGGCAGCACTAATTCTACAATAAACTCCCATCTGGGAGCATGCTAAAGTAGGGGCTTGACAGACCTCTTTGGGAGGGTATTTCACAACCAAGGAGCCACTGCTGAAAAAGCCCTCTCTCTTAAAACCACCCACCACATCTCAGTTGGTATTGGCCATTGGAGAAGGCGTCTGACAATTATCTCAATACACACAGATGGATACATGTGAGAAGAGGCAATACTTTCAGATGCCAAGGTCAAGGTCTAGCTTAGAGGGGAGCCAAAGCTATTTGTTGTTTTCATTTTCCATTTTCATCAGCTGCTTTTTTGTTGGCAATGTGTCCTACTTTGCAGAGGATAGTTCTGTGTTTGAAGGACTGTCTGGTCCAAGTCTAGTTTAAAGTTAAACTGCAAACATTAAACTGCAAACATAAAATGTGTGGTGGGGTCTGAGTTAGGGGGTGGAAGGATGAGGAAAGAAAAAAATGTTTCCCCTCACCTAACAAGTGCCGTTCTTAAATATCCCACTAGCCTACCAAGGAAATAATCTCAGCACAGACTTTTAAGTGCAGCAGTGGCAGGAATACCAGAGACCTGTGGAGATGTTTAAACAAACATCCGTGCCACCTCAAGGCTTTGAGGGGCCTTTAGGCAAGATGTCCTCACTGGGGCCCTGCCCCTTCTTGCCACTGCCACTGCTGTTCATTCAGTGATGCTCCCTCTCTAGACCCTCTCAGTAGCACTGCCAGAGGGAGAACAAAAGGCTGCCCCATCTCCTCACTCTTGCCACTGCTTGCATGCTTGGGGAAGGCACGTGAACAGACAGCAACAGCAAGGAGGAGGGTAGGTGTCCTATTTGACAGAGGGCAGCCCTCCATGTGACAGACTGTCAGAGGAGAATCTTCTATTTGAAGGATTGTCCGGTTTACAGATAAAGAACCGTAAGAAGAGAGAAGAGGGCCCTTGAACCTGCCCATCTACATTTAGCATCTAGAGCACACTCAGCAAGCCCAAGGTCACCTGGTCACCGTCTTCCCTACGGTACTCTGTGGTGAGATGTATCATATTTCTATTTAAATAATACTAATTGTTTCTAAATATGCATCTATTCATATAAATTAACATGTACACATTTTATGTATATATGCATCCTCTTTTGTCTTCTCTTTGGTGATACATTGCTTCTTTGTTTTTCAGCAGTATGTTAAGTGGCCACCCTAAGGAAGAGGAAGGAGAACGAGGCCTGGAGTCTACAGCAGGGCCCCTGTAAGGGGGAGGGGGCTCAGCAGATACCCAGCCATGCTGCCTCCTGATGCCAGTCTGTTTAGCATCATGTTGTGCTGTGTGCTCTCTTCGACTGCCCATATTCCATCTGGCCTGCATGAGGAGTAGGGTTGCCAGACCTCCAGGGCTGACCTGAAAGGGTGAGGTAGGATATATTTTTGATATAGACAATAAAGGGCTAAGGGACTTTGTGGTAGCAATACCTCTCCGGCAGTGACTAGTTGACCTGCTGCGATATTCAGGCACTGAATTGTTTTATGTGGTATCTGTTGAAGGGAAGGGTTGTTGTTGTTTTTTCTTGGCTTTTATTGCTATTGTAGCATTGCTATTGGTAGTATTTTGAATAGTTTCTTGCAGTAAGCCACCTGGGGAATATTTATTGATGGTTGGCTATATAACTTTAAAGAAGAATATATTTGATGAACATAACTATTGAAGGCCATTCTGTGGGCCTGACTTGACATTGCAAGGGGCAGAGAGGCATTGATGTAAATGGAGGGAGGGAGGGAGAGAAAATAGGAATGAGTCAAAATGGACTTGAATCAACAAGGTAAACAGGGCCTGTACAATTTAACACTGCAGTGTATTCTGGCCTCCTTAGTGGTTGATAACCTTCATCTCTGTTGTTTTGCAGTTCCAAACAGACTGTGGCTATCTCATTGCATCCAGAATTGCCATATTCACGTTTTTCAACTCTGGGCAGCCTAATTTTGGGTAAATGTATGAAAGGTGTGTGTTAATAATGCAAACCAACCACCTTATTATTGTGTGTGTGTGTGGTGTTCTTAGCGTTTGCTCCTGGCAAAGAGCAAGGGAAAGATGACTGACCATTGCTTGTGCCAGTTCCATACCCTCCAACATTTCTCCGATGAAAATAGGGATGCCCTATTCCATAATGATAATAATTTTATTATTTATGCCTCACCCATCTGACCGGGTTACCCCAACCACTCTGGGTGACTTCCAACATATATAAATACATAATAAAACATTAAAGAACTTCCCTATACAGCGCTGCCTTCAGATGTTTTCTAAAGGTTGTATAGTTATTTATCTCCTTGGCTCAGGGGGTCGCATAACTCCATACCCTCCAACATTTCTCCAATGAAAACTGGGATGTCCTAAGGACATTCCGGGATAAAATCAGAAACCAAGACAGCTTCTGAATATCCAGGACTGTCCCTGGAAAATAGGGGCACTTGGAGGGTCTGCAGTTCTGCCTGCCTTTTGTCTCTGACTGGGGCAAGATGTGGCAAGCCGTTGTTTCCTACTGCTTCTGCTCCTCAGTGATGTAATCATAGGAAAGGGTTGTGGGTGTAGTAAAGCGGTGCAGGAGGGGCAGCTGCCCCCCCAAATCAAGTAAATCAATAAAAATACTTAAATAACTGAGGTTTTGCCCTCCTAATATGAAACCTCCCCCTCCAACATGAAACCTGCCTCCCCCAACATAAATCCTGGCTATGCCCATGGAAAGGGCAGATGGGGTGAGCCTCATGCCCCTTTGGGTTCAGCCAGATAAAAGGGGGCTGTTTTGCCAAGCTCCGCCTCCTCTGCGATGACTGCTTCCCTTTCTGACCATGCTGGCCAGAGGAAAAAAACAAAACAATGATTAGGTGGAAAGGAAATGAGGGCATCTTTTATTCCCAATGTGTTTGAGAAAAAATTTATCTTGAAAGGCAGTTCTCTGTACAATTAAGTAAGTCTGCCAATGCTGATCTTTGATATATATATATAAAAACCCCTATATTGCTAACGGGATAAACTACAGATTGCACTCAAGCCCCCACCCCCACCCCGCTGCCATAAGAACCGAGTGTCTGCAGTTGTCATTAGAGGAAGAAAAGGGTTCTCAGACTTCTTTCCACAGGCAATTTTTTCTACTCATTCTCCACCTCCAGCCCCACCTGCTTTCCCCATGGGATTTCAGGTGCATATTTATAATTACATTTTTACATGCCAGGTTCGCAATTGGATTTGGTACCAACCAGTCCAAAGCTTCCCATGTTTACAAAAACAAAAACAAATTCAGGCAGCCTTTGGAAACAAATCATGCACTGTTTAAATAGCTTTTTAAAAGAATTAAGATGAGCCCATTAAAGACAATTAGCCAGGTGAAATTTCCTTGTACAAAGGCCGGTTGCCTTTGAAAGCTAGGGCCAATCAAGAGAGGAAGAAACATCTGCATGCTGGACAAGAGATGGACCTCTGCTCTGATCCATCAGGGGATCTTATGGCCTTTAATAACAGTCAACCCCAACGGCCACTCCTTACATATTCATTTCCTTCCCAGACTCCTCCCCAAACTGTTTTCCTCAAATATTTATTGCTCCTAGAATCTCCTCAAATAAATTTTCCTCTCTGCTTCCCACCCCCATCAAATTATTTGTTTCCAAAGTACAAAAAGAACAGAAGTGATTTCATGCTCTTTATTGTAGCTCGCAAAACAGTGAATGAATTTCTCCCCAGACCTCAGGCTTATATACATTATTTACACAATGGGTTCCGTCTGATTGGCTGATTCTGTTTCCCTCCTGGAGCCTGATTGGTCTGCTCCTGCAGGCCAATCAGTTGTTGCATTCTAGGATCCTACCTGCCTATTGTTCTAGGATCCAAGCTCAGGACATAACAGAAGCCCATCTCTCTCTCCGCCCCTCATAAACTATTAAGGGAATATGCCATTCCCACCCACTCTAGCTCATGCTAGCTCTGTTCCTGCTTACATCTTTAACTTGAATGCAGCCCAGTTGTATGCGTTCTTGCTCAAAATGCCTCTGTTCTGTCCGGTCGGCGCGCCGGAGGGGAAGGTCGGGGGACATGCCGCTGCTGGCATTCCCCGACCCGATCGGCTTAAAGGGGTGCTTGCGACAGCGACGCAGCCCCCGAAACTCCCGGGAGTCTTGATCCCGGGACCCAAGGTCCGGCTGTAGCTCACAACGTCGCCCCAACTCCCGCGGTGGCCACAGTAGAGGCTGCCGTGCGAGACGCGGGGCGACGGAGCTCCAGGACCGCCATTGCCCATCGGGCTGAAGCTGCGAGCCCTTCCCCCCTGAGCGCGCTGATTCCTCCGAAAATGACAGGATTGGAAGAATAAAACGTGAGTACTATTAAAGTGCTGAAGAATTTGGACTAATTTGGCAAAGTACAGGGATGTAATTTACGGAGGTCCGTCCCTTGCTACTGTGGCACTAAATCAGGAACTTTATTGCCGAAGCGGCTGCAATGTTGCGGAGTTTGACAGTGCAACAGAGATTCGATCCTTCTGACACCCCTGATCGGAGGGGCAACTAACTAACACTTCTGACAGCTAAAGGATTTGAATCGGACCTGTTGGACTATATTGCGGAAATTTGGATTTTATATTTGGACTTGGTACGGTTACGAACACTGCATAGCTATGTCTTTGAAAATGGAGGATGATCTTGAAAATGGAGGCTGGAAGAGAGTCCTTGAAAAAATCTGGGAACTGCGATTAGAGTTCCAGATGGAGACGGCAAGACTGAGAGGAGTTGTACTTAACACTGATGTCATGCCAGCTGCACAAAGGAAGGAAGGGGGAGAAATCCCCACCAAGGCCAAGGGCAAGCCTCGCCACAGGAAGATATCTTCCCGGCGCAAGAAACCTGGACTGAAGAAGAGGAGCAAACAAGTGAAATCTACAAAGGACTACCCGTTTCGAGACCAGAGGATTGTAAAGAAGAAAAAGATTTTACTTGACAACTGGAAATTGGAGCAGCCGAGAAGCCAAAGAGAAGATGAAGTCCAAGTGCAAGCAAGCACTTGGCTGTGGACTGGGGAAAGGCGAGGGCAGGGCTGAAGGGTGCAGGTGGGTTACTTAGGATTGATTATATATTTGGTTTTTGAATATTTTTGTCGGACATGGCTTTGAGTTTGGATTATGATAGGGCCTCTCGAAGTTAGGAGCCTGAAGATTAAGGGGAGCCAGAAGGAAACTTATAGATGATCTGGGAGGAAGACGCTGAGGCGAAAATTAAAAAATGATGTGAAAGGAGAAATGTTATTTTATATGAGTTAGAAGTATGTTTTGAAATTAAGTTTAAGATATGTTTATTGTATCTATGCACCTGAATGGAAGAAATATATTGTATAATGCAGCCACTAGGGAGGTGCGGGGGAAGCCACTATGACTATATTATGTTACCAAGAATGGCCTACCCGGGAGGGTAGGCCGAAGCCAGATAATGATTTGTTTGAGGTCAGGGGAAATAATGAATGGGTTTACCTCTGTGAGAGGGAGGGTAAGATTAAATAACTCCTCATGGTGAGAGGTGAGGAGGGATGAATCCTGACTGAAATGTTATATTGTATGTTTATAAAATTATAAAATTAATAAAAATTATTTAAAAAAAAAAAAAAACAAAAAACAAAATGCCTCTGTTCTGCTGCCTCCAGTATTGTTTTACAGTTCAATCAAATTAACAACTAGCATTTATACCATGGCTCTAAAATATGTAAGTAATGATGGACGTCCCTTGAGCATGTCAAAAGTGCTTTTCCTCCCCTGCTGATCTTCCCCTGCTTTGCATAGATGCAGGAGATGAATGGGTGTGTTCCAGGGCGCATGCTTAATTGATCAAGGGCAGTGATGAGGACACCAAATTCTGGCAGGTACTCAGCATAAACTGAATGTGCACCCTCCCTAGAACATGATTCAGAATTTCCTACACTGCACAAAGGTTCTGCAGGAGATAATGGGAAAGGTTCCCTGAAGGCAAAGATTGAAAGCCATTGTTCTAATAGACATATGAGACCCATTTTCAGTCTGCTTCATTTATTTTCTCTTCAGGGATAATCTCAGTGCACGGAGATGCACCCTGGCATGTATGTTGTCCCTTGTGAAATATCATGCTACCCACAAGAATGTCAGGAGGAAAGTCATGCCATACATTTAAGTGTAGGAAGGTCATGTGTGAATTGACCCTTAGACAGTTTAAATTGTGTAACTGAATTAGGAGTGTCTAGCAAAGCATGTCTACATGTTTGAATAGGATGCCTCTGGGTTATATAGCTGCTCCTGCCCCCCCCCCCAAGGTTTTGAACGAATTGGCACTTACTTAGTGCGATAATCTGGGGAGGGGGGGAGTATTTTCTCATAGAACTTCTTCATTCAAAGCTTTTAGAAATAATATAAGAAATTAATGGTTTACAGTAATAATTTTAAACACTTGAAAGGAAGAAAGCTAACCTGGAGACTTCTGCTGTTCCATGAATAACTTTTGCCTATGCCTAAAATTGGTATTTGATTTTTATTTAAACTCTGAATGTCTGATGTTCTTAAATGATATTTGAAGGGGGGGAATCAGCCCCCAACATCTGCAGATTATGATTAGCATTTTGAAATAGACTGCTTGAATTGAACAAGGATGAATGCTGCCAGTCTCCTTTTATTCACTCAGTTTATTTAATGAAATGCTAGAGGTCAACCCTTTGTCCTTAAATTAGTTACTATAAAAATCTTTTTGTACTTTCCTACTTGTTATGATGTCTTATAAGCGGAAGAAAAGGTTGCCATTAATTATGCCTTTGTTGAATATGGATAGCTATTCAGAGTTAGTTAGACAGTTTCAAACAAAATTAGCATTGAACAACTCTTAGGCCGGCGTTAGGTTGGTTATCAAGAATTTTTTTTCCTAAGAGAATGCTCTTCTGCAAGTGTGCATTATCTAATATATTCAGCTTTCAGCTGCTAATTTTTTTTCCAGATGAAGATGAGCTTAATTGAGGTTGTGCTTTTAAGTTTGTAGAGCTCTTCAACGCCTTATACAAAAGCATCTAGAGGCTTTTCATTTGTCTTGAGTATGTTTCAGATGTACAAATATTATTTACTTTAAACTCTAAATCAAAAGGCATACTGTAACTATTTTAAATAAAACATTACTCTTGCCTGAATATCTGAATATATATGTATACACAGACATATGCATGGGTACATGCAAAATTATCTCTCAATATGTTTGGAAGGACACCTTAGAAATTATAGTGAGTAATATTTGGGCAGCTAGCTTTTATTTGGCATTAAATACTGTACTTTTTGAATGCTAAAACCAATATGAACCTGCAATCAATGCTTCTGTGAAGTGCCATTTTGAGTATGGATTTGAATATGTATCTGTTTCTGTACCTTTCTAAGAGAGGTCCCATTGTGAGTACAGTGACATAGCACTGATCATTCGCTCATTGTGCTCATTTACACTGGTGGTTTTTTTTATACAAAATTGGACCCCCAGCCAATATTCCGAACTCATTTTCTTTTTCATCATTCTGTATCCGACTGGAGCCTCCCAGCTAGTTGGGCTGTTGCTCCTGTGCCTAAAGAGTGAAGTCTCAGTCCTTTCAGCACATTTCTGAGGAACAAAATTGCATGGTTAGTAATGACTTGTTGTGCAGTGTTAAAGTCAGATAATAAAGGACTTGATGCTTTTTTAAAAAGCATAGAGTAGAGAAAAAAGCAAAAGCTACTAGGCAGGCAACTTAGAAGATAATTAGGAAAAATAATATGAAAGCCCTGTGCTAGCAGAGGATTAATCCTGGCCATTGTGTATGTAAATGAGCATTTTAAAATATAAAGTGTATATCTAATTCCCCCCTTTCAATCTCCTTCCAAAGCTTCTCCTGGATTAGCTTCTTTTCTCAATCAACATTCCATATTCTTGGAGATGAGACTGTAACCTTGTAATGCTTTTAGGTATAATGTACATTTCACTCCTGCCCCCCTACAAGCACACATATTTTTTAAAGGCTAGGTTCTAATGACCTTGTGGGGAGGGGACCCCACCTCACCCTTATTATAGTGGCGTCTACTTGAGCAGAACCTCTGAAATATGTGTGAGTGAGACCTTTTGATATGTACAAATCATTTAGTTATCTGTAATTTTTTTATTAAGACTGAGCAGACGCACAGAGCATGAGAAGAAGGGAGGAGAAGTCACTCTCAATGAAGCTGGCCTCAAAACTGTTAAAAACGTCATAAGGAAGTATTTTATAAATCATCCATATGCATTTCTTTCATTAGATATGTATCTAAAGAATGTAAGATCCACATTGGATTTAGCAGTGAGACAGGTCTAATAAAGAGGTGTTCTGATAAATTTGGGCAAAGAGGTTTGTGAACAAAGCAAAACTTACTATTACAAGAACCCTGTTACCACTGCCCCATTCTCTTATGCTTTTCCACCAAAATATTAAAATAAAGTTAGAGCTCATAAAAAGATCTCATAAAAAAGCAGAGGGTCCTATGGCGGTTGGTGCATTTGATAAGTAAAACTTTGGGATTATTTTATTTAATGGTGCACATTCGTGGTTGCAAACTGATTTTGTTTTGTTACTTAAAAAGCCGTCTCTCACATCCCATTTCTATATATTGTTGGGGGATGGTAAAACAGGGGATGCAGCCTTCGCCCTATTTGCTGGAACAAATTATAAATTTAGTAGACCATTTAAAAAAAATCTTCAGAGGTCAATTCTCCACTTGTGCCTTGTCTCTTCAGCAAGTGCTTTTATGGTTTCCTCTAATATATAGGATTTATCTTCAGCCATGTGAAGAGCTTTTAAATTTAATCCAGCACTGGAGTAGCAATTTGTTGCCACAGCTTTAAAATAAGATTTTCTTTTAACTTTCTCAAGATGCAGACACTTTTGTCTAGGCAGTTTGAAAATGAAGTGTTAGTTACGGGGTGTGTGTGTTGTGTCTCATTCTGTAACTCATAAAATATGGGTTTACATTGTTACAAGGATGATATATACCGGTAATTGTTTAAGATGTGATACTCTAAAGTAAAAAAAAAATTCTTCTGATTGGTTTAGACACACAGTTTTCTTCACTCCATCAAAACACTAAAAAACAGAAGTCTAAAAAAGATGTTAAAATCTTTTTTCACAATTTTACCCTCACATTTGCACATGGTAAAGATTGGTATCTACCTTTTTAAAATGAAGCTTTCCTGTGTCTGCTCTGACTTGTAGCTAGATCTGTAAGCACCATTACTAATCTCTACTGAAATCTAGAGGAGTGTTTGGCTCGCACGAAAAAAAAAAATTGGCAAGACTGTCTTACTTGATCAAATATTTATGAATCTCTAACATAAATGTACATTTTGCATAAGAGTTTGGCAGCAAAGGAGGTCAAAATGATTAGTATGAAAGAGGAAAATCATGACAATTGAAAATGACCTCTTAAAAACTAAAACCTTCAGTGTAAGTGATTTACACACACAAAAAAAAAAAATCAAGGAAAGGCTTTGGTTAAAAAAAAAAGGCTTTTGCTAAAACAAAACAAACAAACACCTAGTCTCAAATGTAAGAAAATATACCTTTGGCAGAGTATTAATAGCATTTTTTGTTCAAAATGCCAAATCATAGCTGGATTTTTTTTAAAGTCACACAGGGTTTTTGAGCCAGCTTTATAAAATAACTTCTCAGAAATAAAGTTGCCAAACCCCAAATATTAAACGGAATAACAGAGGCAGATTTTATGTTTTATTGATATATTAATCTTCACTAGGGTGTATTATTGCAGTGAACGTTTCTGATGCAAGATGTTGATCTGGGGATCTTATAGCATTTACTTACCCGATTAGCATTGTAGAACGCCTGATTGCTTTCCATATATATATTTTCACATGTTCATATGTTCTCACAGGCTAATTGTTATTTTTTGCACAAGCTGAGAAATGTACTAAAGGGGCAAAATAACAATCTGGAAGATAATACGGTTGCAAGATGTCCCCATATTTTTTCATGGGGGGAAATAACTGTTCTCGGTCATGTCTGTTTTTCTGCTTACCACACTTTTTTGTTGAGCAAAATCATTAAAGTATCACTGGAAAAAATATGAGGGGAAATATGGGCCCAATGTTTGATATAACTAAATGAACACTGTGCTATAGCAGGTATAAATTGCAAATGAAAGGGGGAGGAACCCCCCCCCAAACCTCAACAGTCAAAGGAATGCTAAGTGAACATTTTAACTCTATTGTTTAAACTCAGGAACGCACAAAAATCTTCCACATCTATTTGTCATGTAGTTATTTTAATGTAAACATTTGCCCGTTTAGATGAAGTGTTTTCATTATTAAGCTAATTTCAACATGTTTCAGATAGACTGATGAGTAAGAAGCAAAGCACTTGCTGATGAGAAACGAAATCCTGTCTTGGCTCTGCCTGCTGTCAGATACATCTTCATTAGTTTTTGTCATTTACCGATGGCAAATGCTGTATAAATGAGATGACGATCAGGTCCGCCTTGATAACTTGCCTTATCTCATTAGTTTTCACATCAAAGTTAATCAGCAATGTGAATTGTAATTGCTGGAAGAGACAATGCAGTAGATCACTGGGCCCTGCTCTCTCTCCCCCCCCCCACCCCCGGTATGGCATCTTGAAACATCAGCAGGCTGGTGAGCGGAGATAGGCTCAGAAAGAAAATGATGTGGAAAGCATAATAAGCAAGCTGCTCAGAATTAATGAGCTTAGCCAATAAGAAAAGAATAACCAATCAATGTGAGCTGGGCAAATATAATTTAGGAATAATAGCTTGATTGGTTGTCTATAGTAGACTGATTTGACCACACACAAGGATTAAGAATTAAGATGTCAAGGCAAAAAAAAAAAATGGCAACGAAGGGCTTGTAATTTTTGTTTCTTTTTCCTTTACAGCTGAAGAAGACGGGCGTTTGATATGTTATTCCCCAAGAATGAAAACATTAGCTAGATACACACTGTCTCTCTCCTTTATGATTCCCATATAATTAAGGGTTTTTTTTCAAACCCCACCGGTGATATTTCTCTATGGGACATTTCAGATAAATAGGTTATGTTTTAAAGAGGGGAATAGTTCTAAATTTGTTAATGTAGAAGCAATGATTTAAATATCTGTAGCTGTGTCAGACAGAAAACATTTTATTTTCTTTACAAATTACAGCAACTGCCGTGTGAAACCAGAAAGCAATCCTTGTTGTGCCTTGTCCTTTTAGTATAATTTCCCCTACAGCCTTCACCAATTACTATTAAATACAACCCTTATATGCTACTGTCTAAACTATTGGGAAGGTTCCACCAGAAGGTAAATTTGCTTTGATCTACATTACACCTAATTGAGTCACCACCGATGTCTCTATCCTAACATCAAGAAATGTGAAAATGTTAGATTATTTCACTGGGGATTAAACCTAATTTTCGCGTGTTCTGCATTAACCTATTAGGCTGACTCATCTGCATTGCTAATGTAGCTCAGGCAGCTGTCACTGCTAAAGAAAAACATGATCATGCAATCCTTGAATGAATGATTTCAGCTCTGATTAGTGTTACTGAAGTTAGCTGAGCCCTAGTGATAAGGAAAGAAAATTCCCAGGTTGCCAATAGCTTTGAAAATTATCAGACTGTAGGCAAAAAAAAATTGCACCTCCTGACTCACACGCTAAAGTCCAAATGGAGAGATGAGTGACATTATTTAAGGCTGCTGCCTATTAAGGCTAACAAAAAAATATGCCCTGAATAAATGTGTTTGTTTCTTTTAAGGAGAACTAATGCAAAAGACACATATTAAAATGCTAATAGAAAACAACCCAAAATAAAAAAATGAAACCGTTTACCTTTACTCTATTAGCATTTTTAAATGGTTAGAAAGCACTGCATTGCTTGTATATAATATGTTTCCATGTAATTTACATATTCAGTGTTACTTTAAGTCCCCCACCCTTTTGTATTCTATTATTAACAATGAAGAAAACAAGACAGAAAAATAGGATTAACATATCTTGTATTATCTTTTAACATTTAGTTTAATTGCAATGTGTATATCAATATATTTTACTACGTTACAAACACTCTTGTAACCTTGAGCCTTTCTTTATATCTTCCTATCAGATTTAAATAGTAAGAAAACAATAACGACACATCTCCTTGAGATGTGAACATTTTTTTGGAATGAGTTAGCCTCCTAGCAATGGAACCAGGAGCCAATTTAATCCGATTAGTACCTCCTAACAATAGATGTTCCTAACCCATTGTGGACAAAGGCTTTTACTTTATTTGTTTCTATTAACCAAGCAATCTCCACCATCAGAAAAGTGGAATTTCACCCACATCAGATTGCTCAGGCAATCAACAAAAAAACAAATTTGAGAAAATAGTCTAATATGTCAATATTTATCTTTTGCCCCTAATTGTCTGTAAAGAGGACTTGTTGAGTGTGCAAAGTTTGCTGCACTGGTTTATCTGTGCGCTATTGAGTCTTCCTATTGTTTGGCTTTAGTGGTAGCTGTTTGCCGTGTATTAGGAAGGGCAGCGGCAATAGCAGAGGCATAATAGACACATTTTAAAGGAAAAGCACTTGGACTTGTAGACCAAACCATAATCCTAGAAATATATATATATATATATATATATATATATATATATATATATATATATATATATATATTGAGAAGTTTAAATAGAAACCTCCATCTCATTCAGAATGAATCTGTGAAGCTACATATCTATGTAACTTTTTAAACTGCATGTATTCTTGCAGTAGCTTTTGTGTTAACCATTTAACTTCTGCAGAGTCCTCGCCCACTAGCCTTTTCACCTCTTTTCCTTAGGTTTGTGTTGTGTTCTGAGAAAATTAAGAGTTGTCGTCATCCCATGCTCTCTTGCAATCAGTAATGAGTTTCTGTTCTGTTTCTGTTCCACAGGAAGCTGTTACTGTGAATCTCAGGACCACCTCTACTTTCCCCACTTGGAGAAAAGACAGTGGGTGCAATTTGGTGCATTTTGCATTCAGTTAATCAAGCCAAACAAGGACTGGCTCTGGAGTCTAGGTGGAGCTGTGCAACCTCATCTTCACCAAAAAGCCACGTCCAAACAGATTCATTGAGGCCCAGATGACCGTTGCAATGTAGATCTGAATGCCCATCTAGAGGCAAACCAGCATCTTCATTGAACATACACACAGAAACCTGTTTCCACATGTGGATCTACCTTCCTGAAATGGAGTGAAACATGCTTGCAAGTCTGTATGTAATTGGAAACCCAAACTAATTTAACATTTAACCACCAGTGAGGAGGTTCCCTGTCCTTCCTTTCTGTTTATGTGCATGGAGGTCATACTCAAAATGCCTCCATCTCATTGCCCCCCCCCCACAACGGGTGAAATACAGGACACCTCTGCACCAGGAGACTGCTTAGCACCCACTGGTGAAAATGCAAGTGCTGCATTTCTGATGTGACATAGTTGCATAAGAGTAGGAAGTATGACAAGTGGGCATATTATCCACAGCCTCTTTTAGAATGACATTTCTTCCAATGTAGATTCCAGCAACAAATAAGCAGTGAATGTGACAATCAATTTTGCCTTATATTCTTGTAGAATATTTGGAGAAATTTCATAATGGTTCACAGAATCACAGAATCACAGAATCACAGAATCATAGAGTTGGAAGAGACCACAAAGGCCATCCAGTCCAACCCCCTGCCAAGCAGGAAACACCATCAAAGCATTCCTGACAGGTGGCTGTCAAGCCTCTGCTTAAAGACCTCCAAAGAAGGAGACTCCACCACACTCCTTGGCAGCAAATTCCATTGTCGAACAGCTCTTACTGTCAAGAAATTCTTCCTAATGTTTAGGTGGAATCTTCTTTCTTGTAGTTTGAATCCATTGCTCCGTGTCCGCTTCTCTGGAGCAGCAGAAAACAACCTTTCTCCCTCCTCTATATGACATCCTTTTATATATTTGAACATGGCTATCATATCACCCCTTAACCGTCTCTTCTCCAGGCTAAACATACCCAGCTCCCTAAGCCGTTCCTCATAAGGCATTGTTTCCAGGCCTTTGACCATTTTGGTTGCCCTCCTCTGGACACGTTCCAGCTTGTCAATATCCTTCTTGAACTGTGGTGCCCAGAACTGGACACAGTATTCCAGGTGGGGTCTGACGAGAGCGGAATACAGTGGTACTATTACTTCCCTTGATCTAGATGCTATACTCCTATTGATGCAGCCCAGAATTGCATTGGCTTTTTTAGCTGCTGCATCACACTGTTGACTCATGTCAAGTTTGTGGTCTACCAAGACTCCTAGATCCTTTTCACTTGTACTGCTCTCAAGCCAGGTATCACCCATCCTGTATTTGTGCCTTTCATTTTTTTTGCCCAAGTGTAGTACTTTACATTTCTCCCTGTTAAAATTCATCCTGTTTGCCTTGGCCCAGTTCTCTAATCTGTTAAGGTCATTTTGAAGTGTGATCCTGTCCTCTGGGGTATTAGCCACCCCTCCCAATTTGGTGTCATCTGCAAACTTGATCAGGATGCCCTCAAGCCCATCATCCAAGTCATTGATAAAGATGTTGAATAAGACTGGGCCCAAGACAGAACCCTGTGGCACCCCACTAGTCACTTCTCTCCAGGATGAAGAGGAGCCATTGATGAGCACCCTTTGGGTTCGGTCAGTCAGCCAGTTACAAATCCACTGAATGGTAGCATTGTCTAGCCCGCATTTTACCAGCTTCTTTACAAGAATATCATGGGGCACCTTGTCAAAGGCCTTGCTGAAATCAAGATAGGCTACATCCACAGTGTTCCCTTCGTCTACCAGGCTTGTAATTCTGTCAAAAAATGAGGTCATAGCACTTTTCAGGTCATAGCACTTTTTACCTTTTTTGGCATAATGCATAGTTTGGCTCACTTTATTGAAGCACCTGCAGGTGTGTTGGGTGCAGTGCATCTTGTGTGGCTCCTTTCTCTTCATGGTATCCTGAAGTCTGGATTATGCAGGTTAATCTGAAGGGCATAGATATGATGAAGTTAGGGCAGTTGCAAGGTTCACTAAGATTTGGTGGCCTCTTTCTTGCACCATACAGCAATGCATCAAACAGCAGTATTGCTCAAGAAACTACAGGATACATATGGTTATAGCTAACACTCTGTTTACTGAACTTTAAACATCAGTGGTGGAAGTGCACTGGAGCTGCAATAGACAGTAATATGTACACAGCTTCGGATTTGGTACTGTTTTTTTTACCCTCTCCCATATGGGTGCTACTTCTTGCCTGAGTGATATCACCTCCTGTATAAAATTTCCAAACTGACACTTTTCCTCACCTGGATCTGACACCTGCCAGGTGGGACCATTGCTCCTGATGAGCTGTTGGATAGTTATAACATGGTTTACAGCTAGTTTCCACCTTGAAGGGCGTCTAGAAGGAAGGCATGGTGGTCCCAGGTTGCATTCTGCATTCTTGTCAGTAAAGACAAGGTTGGATAATCATTCACAACATGATCTTAAGAACTTTCTTTGCATTAAAAAAAAGATTTTTTATGTGTGCAGCAGCAGCGTAAAGGGACACGGGTGGTGCAGTGGTCTAAACCACTGAGCCTCTAGAGCTTGCCGATCAGAAGGTCGGCATTTTGAATCCCTGCGACAGGGTGAGCTCCCATTGTTCGGTCCCAGCTCCTGCCCACCTAGCAGATCGAAAGCTCGCCAAAATGTGCAAGTAGATAAATAGGTAGCACTCTGGCAGGAAGGTAAATGGCGTTTCTGTGCGCCGCTCTGGTTTCACCAGAAGCGGCTTAGTCATGCTGGCCACATGACCCAGAAAAACTGTGCGGACAAAGTCAGCTCCCTCGGCCAGTAAAGCGAGATGAGCGCTGCAACCCCAGAGTCGTCTGCGACTGGACTTAACTGTCAGGGGTCCTTTACCTTTACCTTTTTAGCTTAAACTTAAACTGCACCTCCTGCCTCCCCCAGCTGAAGGCCTTATATCAAAGGAAGTGACTGAGTATTGCTGGGATGACATGAAAGATCAATGTGTGGGAAAGTGAAGGTCATGCTGAGATGCATATGAAGCAGCACCTTAGAAATGAGGAGCACTGCCCATTCTGACCAACACTTGACCTGAAAGGTGGTGCTTACTTCTGGTCATGGTGCTGCAGTCTTTCAAATGTCTACAAAATTGTCAGAAGTCTGTATGAAAGGCAGTGTCAACACCAGACTGCTCATTCTACAACGGAAATAGAAATATTGGATCAAAGAAAGCCAGGTCCTCACACAAAATGGTAGCTGGAGGTGCCTCTCTGCTCTGTGCCATAAACGAGGCCATTCTGCAGCCAAGAGCCTTTCTAGACAAACAGCTCATCATGTCTTCCTCAAACATACACTTTAGGCTGCAGGTGGAGTTTATACACACACACACATATATAGGAGTGCTTATTCAATCATGTGAACTCTCCCATCTGCAGTCTGGAATTGTGCTGTCTAGAAAGAGCTTTATCCTGTGGGTCAGCCTTGTGCTTAAAGGAGCCTGTCAGGAATCTTTGCTTCCTTGAAAGTTGGAGCTGGTGAGAATTTTCACCACTGGCACCATTTTTGTTTGTTTGTTTGTTTTGTTTCATATAATAGGTGCCTGGGGGCTGCTGTGTTCATTTTTCAGCACAGTGTTTCCCAACAGCTGCAATAAGAAAGAAGTTAAGGGGAGAAAAGCAAAACAGAAAACAGAGAAATGGTCATTCTGCTTTGGATGGTGAGTAAGAGGTTAGCTAAGAAACAACTGCCACCCATCCAATAATCTGCAAAAATTGGAGGAACATTCATTTATGAAGTGGAAAATGGATGTTATATCAGTCTAATTAAGGGATGGAATTAAGAGGAATTTGAATTTTGCTTCTTTATGGGAGAACCACTAATTATTTACAGATTTAAAATCTCAACAGGAAAAAAACATCACAAAGTGCTCTGTATGAGTCAATCACATACTGACACAAAAGTGAAACAATGGAGTGTGGACTTTTCATTGCTACAGATTTTCTTCTTTTTTGTCTCAAAGTAACAAGTAATAGGAAATAGTATGATCTTCGAGCCCCTGCTTTCTCCAATCTTTATACTGTCCCCTACAGCTTACATATTAAATACATTTTATTTGGTTCTAGAATTGTGGTAATCATTTGCTTAATACACTTGGGAGATCTGGATTCAAATCCAGCCTCTTTGTATAACATTGGCCTCTTTTCCTTGTCTCTACAGTGAGGGTAATAACCTCTCCCTTCCTGCTCCCAAGCACAGAGTTCTTCAGGTAGAAGAAGCACCTAACTCTTTGTTCATATGGCGTATAATATGATGTGTTTTGAATCTTGATAAGATTTTACAATTATTTCTCAGAAACCACAATGGACCAGAAAATCTACTTCGATATTTCTAACCTTGTTTTTAATGTAGTTCAAGTAAAACTGGGATTTACCATTTTGGAAATAATGAAGAATAGGAAGGGATGCAATCATTAAAAGTGAGGTGTAGAGAGTACAAGATGTTCAGCATAGTTGTAAAAGTTACATTACAAATGCAACTATAGAGGACATGCATCAAAAATAGCGGGTGGCGCTGTGGGTTAAACCACAGAGCCTAGGGCTTGCCGATCAGAAGGTCGGCAGTTCGAATCCCCGCGATGGGGTGAGCTCCCGTTGCTCGGTCCCTGCTCCTGCCAACCTAGCAGTTCGAAAGCAGTCAAAGTGCAAGTAGATAAATAGGTACCGCTTCGGCGGGAAGGTAAACGGCGTTTCCGTGTGCTGCTCTGGTTCACCAGAAGCGGCTTAGTCATGCTGGCCACATGACCTGGAAGCTGTACGCCGGCTCCCTTGGCCAATAACGCGAGATGAGCGCCTCAACCCCAGAGTCGGACACGACTGGACCTAATGGTCAGGGGTCCCTTTACCTTTAACCCTACCCCACAGGCACAGAAGAAAACCATGAAAAAGACTAGGAGAAATAACAAAGAGGAGGTGTATAGCTCAGTTGGTGAGAGTGTGGTGTTGACAATGCTAAGGTTGCAGGTTTGATTCCCCATAAGGGACAGCTGCATATTCCTGCATTGCAGGGGGTTGGACTAGATGATCCTTAGGGTCCCGACCAAATCTATGATTCTATGAGATAAAGCTTCTGGATTTTTTCTTCTTCTCTAGTCTTATATTTGAACTATTCTTATTGGCTGCCATGTATCTGTATATACACGCAGCCTTGGGTATGTGACAAGTTTGCCCACTCCCTCTTCTGCGCCTGAGAATGTGGATCTCAGGCAGGAAAAGGTTCTCCCCTCCCTGCGCCAGGCAGGATTCCCCCCAACAGATCATTGGTTTAGGAATGCTGTGGTGGCAAGCTGCTCAGTTCCTGGCACACTTTCCTGGTTCAGACATAGCAGGGAACCCTGCTTGATGCAAACCAGTTTTCCATATCAAAGCCAGTGCATGAGTGGCAAAGGGGTCCGAGAAGAGGATGCAGCTGCCATGGTTTTATGAAGCCATAGAAGAACTTGCAGACGCAGCCTTACTCTTAAGTGATGCCCAGTACAAAATAAGGTAAGAATGCAACCTAAAAACAAGCACAACACTGATCTGCATTGTATCACTGGTGAAAATGGGGAAGCCTGCACTTGAGGAAGGGGTTAGTGCATGCATAAAAATATAAGGAGAGCTATGCTTGACCAGACGATCAAGGGCTTGTCTTGCCCAGCATCCTGTTTCCAGCAATGGCCAGTGATTTGTAAACTAGTTCATAAGCAGGTCATAAAGGCAACAGTCCTCTACCATTCCCCACCCCCGTGTGTGATCTGGTACTGTAAGATATGCTGCCTCTGGTCATGGAGGCTCCATTGACTGTCCTCCATGAACTTGTCATTGTAGCACCAACAGAGCTACAATGGTTGATGGCTGTCCCCAAGTGACTTAGAAGCTCTCTCCTAGGGAACCACTCTCCTGCCTTTATTAAATACAATAATGTTTAAAGTAGGGAATTTAAGGCTCATTAACTCACTCCTGCTACATGACCATTCAGATTGTTTTCCTGTTTCAGTGGTTGCTTATATTTGCAGACAATCTCTTTGGATTTGAATATAATATTAATCTCATCACACATAGTTCACATTATCTCAATAAGCCTCACAAACAATCCTGTGAGATAGGTCATTATTATGACCCTCATAATGCAGACTGAAAGTCTTAGAAGCATAGTTTGCCGAAGGTTACTTAGTAAGTTCGTGGCACAAACAAGATCTGAACCAGATAATTCTGGTTCACCCAGCACATCTTGTAGCCACAATGCTTATATGAAAAAGATGAAAAATCGTATATCCAAAAAAAGAGATTGAAATGGCTCCTAAAATACCACCCTGTTATTCTATCAAAAAGAATTTGTCTGCAGCTTTGCTGAAGCACACACCAGCCAAGTCATCTGGTTCTGGTGCTGAAGAGAGTGATGGCTGAACAGTGTTGCCAAACAGATGGTAATTTATTGTCCTAGCCATTGCTTTGATTTACTGGCACGCTGACAGCACTGTATTTCCTTGAATGGATGTCTCGGTCTTTATTTCTTTGTTTTCAGCTGTGCAATGTGGGTGGTGTTGATTTGCAATGGGCAGCAAATTGTAAGAGCCAGAGCTGCATTCCACTACTTTCTCTGTGCTCTTGCCTGAATCAGATTTCCTTGAAATTTGCAATTTGACAAGATTCCTAACTTCAAAATGTCTGAATTCTCATTTTGGCTTTCTAAAAAGCTTATAAGCTTTGCACTTTTAAGCACACATTTAAGCACTGAACCCAAAATTTAATGTTGATGATGCTTACGTTTCCTCAAACACAATTTGTTACAGGTTTGTGTTCAATTTCATGTTCTGAAACTTTGATTCTCTACTTCAGGGGCAAGGCACTCATGGCCTTACAGAAGTTGTTGACCTCAAACTTCCTTCCAGCAGAGCCAGAGATGAGGAAGTTGCCATCCAACAGCATCTGAAGGGCCACCTCTGATCTACTTTATTTTCTCCTATTTTGGGGAACAATTGATGATAGCTTTTAAAGCTGTGACCAGTTTTTAAATATGGCCACAAGCCACCTGTCAGATTCGCTTCACAGTTGCTCATGAGTAAAGACCAAGTCCGTCTTGTCTTTCAACTATTTTATTGTGCAAAGTATATCCAGTGTGGAGCTATCCTAAAACATGACCACCTAGTCGCTAGCAGAATCCAGAAATGCCCCCCTCCTGTTGCAGCGCCAACACCAGAGTCTCGGCACCCTTAAGTGCCGCCTCCTTTCCCCCCCAAATAATATTTATTAATTTTATCCATAAGTGCCGCCTCCTTATTCCCCTGACCCCTCTGTGTAAAGCAGTCGCCGGAAACGGTGTCTCCCCCTCAGAGTGGGTCTGCTGAGCGGTGCTGGGTCTCGCTGCATCATCCTGGAGACCCCTTCCCACCTGGCTCCTCCCTGGTAACTCCTCCTCCCCCGGGTAGAAGCTGGCAGACTCACTGGGAGACGTGTCCATCGACAACAGAGGCTGAGGCTGCCAGTACCCACTCAGTGCCAGACTAGCAGGGGAGGGCACGTCCCTGACACCACCCAAAGTGAAGCATTTTTATTTGTAGCAGAGAGTAGGTTGTGGTGCTGCCACTCACCTGACCAGCAGGAGGTTGCATCGCTGCTGCTTACAAGACCCTTTTGGGGTGTTCATCCTGTGAACCCCTCTCTTCGTAGGCTTAGGTTGTATATATGTGAAAATAAGCCATATATCATAAAGACACCACGGTCTGCTGTGCCTCATTCCCAAAGGAAACACAAACCCTGGGTAAATGCCTGGAGCCCCTGGAAGCTCTCATCGCTTGGAGATTGGGGTGGCGTGCAACAATATGTTTCCATTCAGCCTGCTAAAGAGAGAGAAGTCTCAAATAAACAGCTTTCTCAGAGCTTTACCAGTAATTTGCTGGAGCATGTTGCTAGTATATCCTGCCATGATTTTCAGTCTGCAGAAGATTCTGGTGTACCCACTATGGTGCACTTTCCATTTGCATAGGGCAAACACCAGGCCTCGTATGCACCCAAGTCTCCCCAGAGGCTACATATTGTAAGGGAAAGTGGATAATGGTAGACAAGCTGTCTTTCATGGAAGCTTATCCACTATTACAGATCTTTTAATTGAGGAAGCCCTGATAAGCTTCTAAGGAACCACACAGAATATCACTGGTACTGTATGCTGTGTTGAATTATCAATGGACTGGGAAGGTGCCATGGGGCTTTTTAAAAACACACACACAAAACAACACAATTTCAGTCAGACACAGAGAGCCCAAACATTTATTATCATCTAATCCTGTTAAGAATTTGTACACCATATGTCAAAACAACGGGACATGTGATGTGTGTACTAATAACTGCTGCCTGTGTCGCGTGTGTACATTTTTTATACTGTCCCTGACCTTTTAGTTAATGACTTCACATTATATTCATTGACCTGAAAGAAATTGAATTCAGTTGCAGTCACTCAAGAACTGAATTACAGAGTCATCTTAATTGGTCTATTACGTAAATGTAATAAGAGTTTACCAACTGGATTCCACCCACCCACCCACTCCCCAATACATTCCTTAGGTCTGTGTGCATGAGTTAATAGTCATACTAACTACTAAAGCTGTAGTATTGGCAAAAAATATACTAATGAGGGGGAGGGAGAGCAGCAAGTCAAAGAAACAGAAAGCACTTCCATGAGTGCCTGAATAGCAACTGCCCTTCCAACAGACAAGGTGCTTCCAGAGACCCCACAAGCTGGCTCCTGAGGTAGAGAGTGTGCATGCGCTATCCATCTCTCTGTGTGGAGAATTTCTAGTATGGCTCTTCAGAGCTTTCAGATGTGATTTAAGCAAGGCTGTTAAAACAGAAGTGTGGCCAGGCAATCTCCCCTTTAGTCAGCTCCCCATTAGGCACAGAATATTTGGGGAGTCAGAGATGTCGCTGCTGATTGGGCAGGCATCATCCCAGAAGCTCTCTATGTTATTATTTTTGTAGGCAACGGGGAAGGTGGAGATGGATTGACTGATTTCTGACAAGGATCATATCTGAATAATTCGAATGGAACATTAATTGCCAAAACTGCAGAGAAGATTCTTTACTTCCTGTGTTGAAGTTAAAAATGCAAATGTTATTAGTGCCCTGATCGTTGATAGGAGTGCTTTTTTGTGCAGTGCTTTAACCTCCATTAGGGAGGATTAGGAGGACACAACCGCATTGGCATTTTGTAAGTGTCGCTATGACAGCACTTGCTGCACAAATGCCTGGCTGTCACACTGAGGTTTATCGCAGTTTTTTCCCCTCCGAATGCAGACTAATAAACCCAGAAATTACAATTGCCTCCCTGCCGAATCTGTGATAGGCGGAAATAATGATATCAGTGGCCCGCTAATCTCCTTGCCTCCACGCTTGGCACTAGCCTATTGAGGCACCTGTCACCCTCCGCTTTGATGAGGCGAATTCAATCTCAGCACTGTAATGACAATGGAGCCATTTTCATGTTGGGAAATGATTAGGGGAAGGGTGTGCCTGCTCTGGCATGGTGAGCGCAACTGGGCACTTTGCTCTGCGAGGGGGACATGTGCCAGCCTTCTCCAGGGAAACAGGGGACAAAGCTGCAGCCAGAAGCTGTTCCCTTTCGCTCTCTTAGGTTTTTATACTCTGACTGATAGTTACTGGTGGCAAACAATGGGGCCTGGTTGTTGCATCATGCCCTGCGGTCTGTCAGCTTCTGAAAGCATCTCTTTGGCTACTCTAGGAGACACAATGCTGGAAGAGAATGATCCTTGGTCTGGACCAGCAAGACAATTCTCATATTTACTTTCAAGTAGCCTCCTGTTCTCCCACACATTCACCCTCAGTATCACCATAGCCAGCAGACATCTGAGGAAATATTCACCCCACTGCACCTCAGGCACCCAAACATTTATGCACATCCCCCTTTCCCTCTGCAAACTTGCAGGGCAGGTCCAGCACAGCATATAACAGCACTAGTTAAGCACACACCCTCCCTAGTAATAGTGACAATAGTGACACTCTTGACCGTGTCCTCTGTAGTAAGGATGCTCTGATTTCATGAATCTGACCCAGACCTATAATGCCTTTCCCTCTAAGGTCTGCTAAAGTCTGAATTTGGGAATGCATTGTAACCTATAGATAATTAATTTATTCATTGATGTCTGGTTGGTTGATATTCTGCTCAATCTGAAAGGTTCTGAGAGACTTACATGTTTTAACATCTACATTTCTTAAAAAGGGGAAAGACACAAATAAATTGATTTTTTTCCTGAACACTTCCAAAATAGCTTCCCCCATCAGCGATTCTGAGAGTAGCTTGTATCTGTTACATGTATCTGGAATTAGAAGGATATTAGTGCATAAATTAGGATGTGAATTCATTGAACAGAGGCCATTGTTGCATTTTCTGCATAGGACTACGCAAATAACATAACACAATTAATAAATGTTATTGAAAATATTATTGCACTTGGAGATGACTAGCTGGTGCCTGAGGCCAGATTATCTTCCTGTTCCCTTCTGTAGCCATGGGGCAACTGAGGTCTTCCAGGAAGGGAGGGAGGAAGAAGAAGCAGACCCCCAAATAGTTGTTGGTCCTCTGTGTGATCTCCCCCTTACTGCGGTTCTTGCTGAGAGGAGAAAGCACATAAAGATCACCAGGGTTTCAGAAAGGAATAATTCCCAGCCATATCTAGAAATGTCAGATTTGCATCTTGGACCTTCTGTGTGTGTTGTGTCACTACACTGTATAGGCCCACTCAGAAATCCTTCCTTTGTAGCTGGTGAATGGGGCCTAGTCGTTTCCCCCTCACTTCAACCAGAGGACAAAATCATTTCTGGAGCAAGGAGTCAGTGGTGAAGTGTGGGGAATGCATGAGAATATTTTGGCTGTGTGGTATGTATTTTAACACATGAGTTTAACATATATGTGTATATTGAACTAATTATTCATGAGAGCATAATTAACTCTTTGGATCACTTTCCCCTCTACTGTATTCTAAAGAGCTTCTTGTTACTGTAGCTCATTCAATAGATCATGCAACTCTTAATCTCAGGGTTGTGGGTTTGAGCCCCACTTTGGGCAAAAGATTCCTACATTGCAGGGGGTTGGACTAGATGACCCTCATGGTCCCTTCCAATTCTACAAATTTATGATTCTGCTTTGATGGATGATTTTTTTTTTTTTTTTTTTTTTTGCAACCTCAGTTCTCATGACCGTGTCAACCCTTCCAATAAGGGGCCAGCTGCAGCTTAAGTCTGCACTTTTGGAAATTAAATGAAATATTTAATTCAATGTAATTATTTGTCAGCCTGTTTTTGATTTCTTTTGTTCTTGTGCAACAGCCCCACTTCCCTAAAAGACCAGATTTGGTACAATAAGAAAAGTAATGGGAAAATGCAGTTGAAAGTGTAGGATAACACTTGCTTTGATACCTCTCCCCAAACAAATCAGAGCAAATGCTCATTGAACAGCCAATGTTGTCTAATCTCTCTGCAAATAAATCAATATACATGCTCAATAAACAGATTGTCTGGAATCTCTCTTAGACAGCATTCCCACCCCATCTCTTAAGACAGAAGTTGCTTTCCCATCTCCAGTCTTTATTAAACTTGTTGCATTAATTTCAGTGGAACTTAGTGATGAGCAAGACTACTCAGTTAGTCTGGGACCCAAGTATATAATCTCCAATAAATCATTCTTCTCTAAAAGACACACACAAAGAATTGTAAAGAGATATGGCTTCTCTTTGCAAAAGCCATGCTGATTCATTTTAAGCAAGACTTGCTCTTCCATATGTTTAACCATTCCAGCCTTAGCTATGCTTTCTATCAATTTATGTGACACAGATCTCCCTGGATCCCTTAAACTGGGCACCTTCCATTCAATCCAGTAAGTGGACTGATGTAAGTGGGAAGATCTAATTTCACATTTGAAATCCTGGCAACTCACAGCTGACACTTTAAAATTTTTAAATTTCAACCAACCCATTTAAAAACGTCACCCTTTGTCAACCCATTTGATAGAGCACTTTATATATACTACCAGAAAGTAATTGATAAAGGTATCTCTTCAGCATTTCTACACTGAAAACTGAAAGGAAAAATAATTCATTTTCACATCAATTTCCTTGCCCCATAGTGCCCCTTGTCCATCTAACAGCCTTATTTACTGGCCCTAGCAGGAATAACTTGGCCAGTTAGCCCCGGTGATGTTCATTTATGTTGTATTTGATGCTGTTTTTAAGCTTTTTTTTTTTAAGTAATTTTTAATCAATGTTTTATATTTGTTGTTAGCCGCCCTGAGCCTGGTTTTTAAATTGGGAAGGGCGGGGTATAAATAAAAATTTATTATTATTATTATTATTATTATTATTATTATTACTTCAGGTAGAGGAAATCAGCCCGAGAGAAAATATTTAAATCAAAGTGTATTACTAGGTTTGCTTAAGATACTTTTAAAAAGGCACCTTAATTATTTATTTTGTTTGCTTTTTATTATTTACATTTGTTTTGTCATACTGTATGCTTTTTTAAAATTCCCACCTGTTGGATGAGACAGTTAGGATGAGCAGCTGCAGGCATAGTCAGTGTCTGCCAAAGTAAATATATTTCGAAAATAAAAAGCTAACTAATGAGGTGTATTCAGTAATGTCAGGTACATAAGATTCCTCCAAGCTATAAATCTGCTTCCTTAAGGGAATGTGATCCAATGAAGAACAGAAAATTTCCTCAACTAACTGTTCCATTAAGTCCCCAGCCACAATAAATTCTGTCTTATATGGATTGACCTTTGTTTTGTGGGATGTAACATAAGCAGTCAAGTACGCTTCCTGTTTGCCCAGAGTGGACATGCAGGGGGTGTTACTCCAGCCAGGAGGACTTCCTGTCACACCTGGTCTGGAGCTTCCTCCCCCTGCGTGTGACCAGGTCGATGGGCTTGACCCTGGAAGACCCCATAAAAGGGCCTAGTCACACAGCCATATTTCCCCCTTCTTGTTCTTCTTCTTCTTTTGGTGCTGATACTGATGTATTTTGCTGTCTGCTGGCTCTCAGGCAGCAGCACATGGGCTCATTCCCATATGGGATGAACTCAAACCCTCTTCTGTAACTCTAAGCTCAAGCCTGCCTTCAGGGATCCAACTGTGAACTGAATGCGAGTAAACTTCTTATTACTTTAAAAAAAGACTGTTGTGTCTTTATTCTTTTTAGGAGGGATAAAAGGGGACTTACCAGGAACAGAACCCAATCTGAACAAAGCCAGATTGGATTGCTTAAGTAAAGAGATTCAAGTGAATCTACCAACTAGCTTCCTGCTATATATTGGGGAATGTCGCTCTGCTGCTGACTCACAAGTGTGAGTTAGGAAGGATACTATTAAATCAATATATCCTCTCCTAGTATCTACAACATTCCCACATGTTTACCCTCGTCAAAGCTTCCACTGCTTCGGGATGCAAACACTTATTTCGGAAAGCAGCTGGCTCACCTGAACTGGATGAAAAGAAGGTGGTTGGTGTTAGCAGCATATTGGTGGCATCTTGCTGCATAAATCCAGATGATCCCTCCTAGCATGTAGATGCTACATAGAGTGGAGGACAATACCAAACCTTAAAAATGCAGAATGGCAGCAGTTGGAGAGAAGTCACCTCAATATCATAGTCTGAAACTTGCATCTCAAGAATCAAAGCCTCTACAAAGCAATGCATCCCAAGTCCCTATATAAGCAATCCCAATTGTGGACAGCCCCCGCTGCTGTATCCCTGTCAGTCTAGCCACCCTGCCATTCATGAGTTTGGGGGTGGGTAGGTAATCTAGCCAGTGTTCTCGAAGCTACTAACATGAGTTTGGCCAAACTGCGAGAGGCAGTGAAGGATAGGCGTGCCTGGCGTGCTCTGGTCCATGGGGTCACGAAGAGTCGGACACGACTGAACGACTGAACAACAACAAAGGTAATCTAGCAAGGTTATGCTTAAAATTCTACAAGGCAGGCTTAAGCAGTATGTGGACCGAGAACTCCCAGAAGTGCAAGCTGGATTTCGAAGGGGCAGAGGAACCAGAGACCAAATTGCAAACATGCGCTGGATTATGGAGAAAGCTAGAGAGTTCCAGAAAAACATTTACTTCTGCTTCATTGACTACGCAAAAGCTTTTGACTGTGTCGACCACAGCAAACTATGGCAAGTTCTTAAAGAAATGGGAGTGCCTGATCACCTCATCCGTCTCCTGAGAAATCTCTATGTGGGACAAGAAGCTACAGTTAGAACTGGATATGGAATAACTGATTGGTTCAAAATTGGGAAAGGAGTACGACAAGGCTGTATATTGTCTCCCTGCTTATTTAACTTATATGCAGAATTCATCATGCGAAAGGCTGGACTGGATGAATCCCTGTGTCACATGTGTTACTGTCCCTTTAAGATAGCCGTCTATCAGTTGTTGTTGTTTTCCACTTAAGAGAAAAGAAAGTTGTAGGAAATGTCTCTTATGTCACTCCCAAGCAAGCTGTTTATTGAGCATCCATTCCAATTTGTCTGCAATTATATGATGTTGCATCAAGAAATTGTTTGCCCACATTTTCCAGTGCTCTTCCCCATCACTTTTCTTACTGCAAAAAGACTGGAAGTGATAGAAGCAAGTTTATTGTGCAAGAGCATCAAATCCTTAGATTGTGAAGGAGCATCTTAGGGGGACAGAACTGTTCACATTTAGAAGAACTCCAGTAAGCCACTCTGAGTTTATGGGAGATAGCAGGATATACATCAATTCACAAAAACAATCTGTCTGGGTCAATTCAGTACTGTATAGATTGAATTGCAATTGATTTACAAATCAGTCCCCTGACAATATCCATCTATTTAGTAGGAAGTTGAAAAGTGTCCCCAGATTCATTGAAAAAAATCTGGTAATCTTAATATATAATAAAATGAAGAAAATGTTAAAATTGGTTATTCCCAAAAGACCAGAAGTCTTTCTTATAGGTATAATAGGGACAGATGTTCCAAAGAAGATTTCCAAACTATTTATGTATTTGACAACAGCAGCTGGAATATTATATGCTCAGAAATGGAAAGAGGAGGTTCCATTGACGGAGGAGTGGCTTTTGAAAGAAATGGAATATGCAGAAATTGCAAAGCTGACAGCAAAATTAAGAGATCAAAACAATGGACTTGCCTTTTGTGGGCTATTTAAAAATATATCAGTCAGATGAAATTGCGAGCAGGATTTGATATAAAAGCAGCAGCATAAAAATGACAAAATAATTGTAATAGAGAAGGTTTGAGCAAAAACACTGTGGGAGGGTGGCAAGTCAACTTATGAGACGTATTGTGAAAATGTGTGAGAAATTTAATTTTAAAAATTATATATGCATGGAACTTACTGGATCTATTGGCCTCCAGGAGTCTATCACCTTAACCAGTCCATCACCCCTACACTCATCCGGTAATGAATTGCATTCATGATCCAGTGGAGGCTTCTATGAGCAGAAAGGCAAAGGAGGTGGTTTTCACCCCCCAAAAAAACCTTTCTCCTGCAGCCCCAGCTCAACCCTCTAGAGCAGATAAGAAGAACACAGGAGGGTGAAGAGATGGAAACAGCAAAAATCACCTCCCCACCTTTCCACTCACAAAAACCTCTGCTGGATCAAAGAGCCTTCCCCAGTAGAGGGACACAATGGAATGCAATCCTGTTTGTTTGTTTGTTTGTTTGTTTGTTTGTTTGTTTGTTTGCTATTGCTGTTTCTTAGGTGCATTATGATGAAACCCCAGACATCATAAAGTAAAAATGTTTTAAAGCATCCAATAGTTAGGAGGATCCAATATCATCTAATTATTTACCTGAGGTATCAAGGGTTTTGAATAAGAGAGTTTTGTCAGGGTACTCTCTGTACCATCATGGTAATTTGCCAGAGGAAGGCACTGTTAACCTCTTCTCTGTCTACTACTTCACCACCACCACCCATTACCAGAGAGTGGTATTGCAGCTACCTGGGACTCCAAGAACCAAGCCCTATTAGTTTGCTGACTGTGGTCTGACTTACTACTCCCAGCAAATTGTTGCTTAGGCACAGGCTTGTTACAGAGATTGCACACCTCCCCAATCTCTGCCAAGCGGTAGCAAGATTCCAGGGGGTTCTAGGTGCTCACCCAGGGTTGTGTTTCCATTGGGAAATCAAGGCACAGTGGAGACTAAAGCCTTCAATGGAGGGGGTGCAGAACATAATGCCCCAAGAGCATCCCCCATAGCTGCTGTCATGGCTTCAGCAAGCTTGGGTCCAAAGCAGAAGCCAGTCGTGGCCCCCCGTCTCTCAGTGCATCCTCCTCCAGCCAGCGTCGCATGGACTTGTCCTTACTTCCTCCTTCTTGTTCCCAGAACCCCGTCCATCTGCTCACTCCACTTCTCCAGACCTCTGGTCTGGGTTTCTTAAGGACACAATATTCCTGTGTTACACCATGTGTCCTGTGACCTCCCCCTCCCAACTCTGCTGTTTATTCTGCAGGGACAGACAGCACCTGCACGGTCAGGTACTGTCAGGGAGCCAGCCAGCAATAAATGACAAGGAGTCCGTGGAAGTTAACTCTTTATTAGAAGAAACAATGCCTGTTCTTAATGGCATTGCTATCAAGGATCTCCTCAGAGCTGGTTTTAGGGTAGTGTGACCGGTATTGCAGGGAGCGCTGGAACAATGATGTAGAATGAAGCATGGGAAGAGAAAACTGGTTCACCCTGTGTTTTAAATCTAACGTCTCTGGCATCTTCCCTTCAATATTCCAAATATCAGCTAATTTCTACCCCTTTGCTAGTTTCTAACATTCAATGACTCTAGCAGTTATGGGTGCCCTTGCACCCCAAACTTTGTTACCCCAGATCTGTCACAGGCTAACAGATTTGCTGCTAACAGCTGTGGTCGTTTTCAATTCCAGCTAAACTTCCTGTATGATCAGGCATTTATAAACAAATGAATCCAGTTTGGCTGTAATTTTCACTCTGGTTTGCACCTTTGTTTCTGCTTATTGGTTTTTATTTCTTTTGTGTGCTTTCACTGTTCCTGCTCCAGGACCAAAAGCCTAACCTGCCCTTCCCATGTGCAGATGCAACAAAAGTGTATGTAGAATAGAGGCGATATTCATGTCATTTTAAATGTCTGACACCATTCATTTCCTAATTATTCCCATTGATTAATGCAACATTAATTTTCTGAAATCTTGCCTAACTCTTTGATAGGAGATGAATAGAGAGGTGGAATTTCAGGTGTCAAGCTTCTTATTAAGGAGAGTGTTCAAGGCCACCTCTAGATGGATATTACAAACTGCATTTACTCTGCTCTCTAGTTTGTGAAAAGCAATTGTTTAGCTGTATAGGGAGTACAGAACAGAATTAAATTGACCTGCATCATACAGAAAGTAGCACTGAGCCCATTTACCTAAGAGTCTTTTGAAAGAATTCTTTTTCTTTTTCTTGTAGATGAGTGCTGACATGATTTCAAGGAAGTGATTATCTGAGTAATAGTTTTAAATGGATGAATTATTTCAGTGTATGAATATTAAGGTCAGCTTGAGGTATCATGTTTTTAGCTTAGGTTTAAAATGTGAAAAGCTATCCAGCTATGTTGCTGTTGCTGGGTTTTTTAAAGGTGGTTTGGGAGAGAATTATTTCTGGCAATAACAGAGTGAGGGTCAGGAAACTGAGGCATGTGGTGGAAGGAGCCCATGTTTGTGTGCCTTGGCACTGTTTTTTAAGAGCACAGATCTGTGGTTCTTTGGAAGCGGGTATTCATAGAATTGCAGAGTTGGAAGAGACCAGTCACATTTGCCCAACATGGGGCTTGAACCCACGACCCTGAGATTAAGAGTCTCAAGCTCTACTAACTGAGCTATCCCAGACTTCTCATAATGGTGACTTTTAAGTGATTTGCAAACCAGTTAGCAGTTGGACCAGTGTGACATAGGCAGCCCTTATCCCAGACTCTTATTTGTGCAGTGTGCAAGTTTCTTTGGAGTGTGACTCCTTTATATATTCATGATGTATATGCACTGATCATACTCTTCCTACACCATCATTTGTGTTGGAAATTAACCAAGGGTTAGTTTTAAATGTTTATAACTGGTAGGAAAAACAGCCCATGTTTGCTGCTAGCCCAGCTAGGCAGTCTCTCTGCCACTGTGGGCTTCTCTGCTTCAAGAGAGGCTAAAGTAGATTTATTAATAGGCAGGAACAATCGTCAGTCACACGGGGCGTGTGGGCTGGTTCACCCAGATCCAAAGGACGCTATTCACACTTCTTTCCAACAAAGCCCCATTGAGAGCCTCGTGTTTGGTCAATGGTCCCATTGAGAGTGTGGCTTGTTTTTCACAGCAGACTTTCAAGAGGGGACAAATAGATTACTAATGGGGGGGGGCAGGCAAGCACACACAACGGGCTATGGGAGAAGGTGGGGACTTTTATTATTGCAAAATTGGAATCTTGAAAAGTTGCCAAAGATGGGGGTTTCTTAATAAAGCAAAGTGATGCCCGTTAAATGAGTGCCTATTTTTGGCAATCGACCCTGGACAGGAGCCTAAAAGCACTGTGTGGAAGTGAGTCCCATTCTGGACACAAGGAACTCTTTGGGGTTGGTGGCCTTACATTCTGCTTTCTAGCTTTTCTGGGGAGAGCTATGGGCCATTACAGCTTGACCACTGTTGCGTTACACTTCCCATAGCAGTGGGGGGAAATCAAAAGTGGGGAAGAGGTTGGATATGGCTTGTAAAGAATCACAGGCTGAAATTTTCTCCTGAGGGCACACATTAATTTGGTGATTGAATTCAGCTTGATGTTAATTGTAGATCAGGATTTCATAAAAACAGGGAAGACTACGGCCCACTAACCTGCTTTTCATTAGTGCTGCAGGATGCATGCAGGGGACTGGTTCTTGTAAAATAAATGAATTGGAGGACAAAGGGTCTTTAGCTGCCAGGTACACTGATCCAGAAGGTGGCGCTGTGGGTTAAACCACAGAGCCTAGGGCCCAGATGCATGCCCCAGATGCATATCAAGCATGCCCCAGATGCATATCAAGGCACAGATGCAAGGGCAGCTGGAAAACAAACCACACTTTGGAGTAACATGCTATGGTTTGTCTGTGGACAACTCATGGTTAAACAAACCATTGCTTAGTGTTTTATACAACTACAAACCAGGTCAATTTCAAGGTCAGGTGGACAAAGCTGCTCCTACCACAGTTCTTTTGGTGGCCAATAGCAGCTGTTGTCGGACTCACTTTCCCATCAGCCCCTACCAGTGGTCAGAGATGTTGGGAGTTGTAGTCAGAACACCTTGGAACTATGTGTGGGGTAACAGACACTCTTGATACTAATTTTATGTATATGAACAAGTGGTTGGCATAGATAAAATCAGGAGAGACTTCTGATCTTCACACTTTATAAACATACTGACTATAGCATAGGGGAAAGAAAGATATGTAAGATAGAGAGAAATAACAAGGGATAAATGAAAGCAAATATAGGCACACATACTTGGGCTTCATTTCAGTTGGAGATACAGGCTAAGGAGTTAATCCAGTGGCTTTATAGAAAATACTGTTTTTGAGCTAAGGTTCGCAGTTGTTCTAGGAGTCCCAACAGCCTTAGAGGGCAGCATATGGTGGTAGAATGAGCAGAATGAAGATCATGGGCAGACATATTCTGGGGTAAATGTAAAGGTAAAGGGACCCCTGACCGTTAGGTCCAGTCGCGGACGACTCTGGGGTTGCGGCGCTCATCTCGCTCTATAGGCTGAGGGAGCCGGCGTTTGTCCACAGACAGCTTTCGGGTCATGTGACCAGCATGACTAAGCTGCTTCTGGGGTAAGAGAACCCAAATAAGGAAGGGCTGCAGAGAGTCTTAAATGTAAGGACAATGTGCATCTGGGTATAAGAGAAGTGTGCTCTTGCTCTAGAGAGATTGTATGGTGGGGCAGCGGGGGGGGGGCAGGGGAAGTTTTTTTAATGGAGGGATATTCCAAATTGCATGGGTTGGTGGTGCATGTGTGTGCTTCTTGATGTGAAGCTCTGATGTGACTCTGGGTGATGTCACTGGTGCTACCAGTGTGGTGTAGTGGTTAAGAGCGGGAGACTCGTAATCTGGTGAACCGGGTTTGAGTCTCCACTCCTCCACGTGCAGCGGCTGGGTGACCTTAGGCTAGTCACACTTTTTTGAAGTCTCTCAGCCCCACTCACCTCACAGAGTGTTTGTTGTGGGGGAGGAAGGGAAAGGAGAATGTTAGCTGCTTTGAGACTCCTTCGGGGAGTGATAAAGCGGGATATGAAATCCAAACTCTTCTTCTTCTACCCATGAGAAGTATTTTCATGCCATATTAGCACAAGGACAGTTACACATCTTCAGGCAAAAATAATTGATTCAGTGCTTGGGGAGCTGAAGAACTGTGATTCCCCCACAACGGAAGCACTTGTTGGGACAATGTTGTCTAGGCTTATTAATGACAGCTGTACAGTCCCCTGTCTGAAAACAACAGTGTCTTTTTCTCCTCCTGCCCCCCCCCCAACTTGTTTTTGTGTGAAAGGAAGCATGGAGCTGGAAACCTCTGCCCAGGGCTTGAATACAAGGAGTTTGTTTGCATGTCCATTGTTCACTGCTGTCCTTTTGCTCATTGCTGCTGCCCTTGGCATTTTAAACCATTTGTGCATGGGGTGGGGGTGGGAGCCAATTGTGCATGCGCCATTTTCAAGCTAGGCCTCATGAAAACCAGGAAAGCTAATTCTACTGCATTTGGTGAACAGTTCCCTTCTTCCCAACCCTCACATAACCCACTTCATTACAAGTTTTGTGCAGGAAGATGTTTTTTCTGGTGCAGATTGTTGTTGTTGTTGTTCAGTCGTTCAGTCGTGTCCGACTCTTCGTGACCCCATGGACCAGAGCACGCCAGGCACGCCTATCCTTCACTGCCTCTCGCAGTTTGGCCAAACTCATGTTAGTAGCTTCGAGAACACTGTCCAACCATCTCATCTTCTGTCGTCCCCTTCTCCTTGTGCCCTCAATCTTTCCCAGCATCAGGGTCTTTTCTAGGGAGTCTTCTCTTCTCATGAGGTGGCCAAAGTACTGGAGCCTCAACTTCAGGATCTGTCCTTCTAGTGAGCACTCAGGGCTGATTTCTTTAAGAATGGATAGGTTTGATCTTCTTGCAGTCCATGGGACTCTCAAGAGTCTCCTCCAGCACCATAATTCAAAAGCATCAATTCTTCGGCGATCAGCCTTCTTTATGGTCCAGCTCTCACTTCCGTACATTACTACTGGGAAAACCATAGCTTTAACTATACGGACCTTTGTTGGCAAGGTGATGTCTTTGCTTTTTAAGATGCTGTCTAGGTTTGTCATTGCTTTTCTCCCAAGAAGCAGGCGTCTTTTAATTTCGTGACTGCTGTCACCATCTGCAGTGATCATGGAACCCAAGAAAGTGAAATCTCTCACTGCCTCCATTTCTTCCCCTTCAATCTTTAAATCAATACTGGAACTTGAAGCTGGGGCTCAAAATAACCAGGCCTAAAATTCCATATTCCCAATCAGAACTGACTGGCAGTTGTCTGTGAGGATTCTGTGTTGTAGAAAAGGCATTCTGCACATGCTCAGAGGCATGTTCATACATCTGAAACTTGAAAATCTCGACAGTTCAAATAATAATTAAACATTTGCACAGCTCGTTTTGCTCCTTTCCTGTTCCTTTAATAACAGTTTTGCCTGCAGAAATGTACCAGATCAAACTACTCCCATCACTCCTCTCCATGCCATGAGAAGCTTCACCTGACAATTTCTTTCCAATAAGTTATTTATGTGTGGGTACATTCAAAAATATGCCCCCCCCACCTGCACAGGGAAAAATAAAAGCAAGCAAGCCCAGTAGAAAGTCTGGGGGGCGCAGGGCCACAGTGTTGCTCCACTCTCCAATTCAAGAGATGCTTTTTGATCAGTCTCCAAGTGCCAATCATAATCATCGAATGTCCTGTGAAAGATCTGAATAATCACCATCATTTGTTCCGGCTGCAGCTTTGTCCTAATAAGCTTTGGTGCAACCTGGAATCTTTGGTACCTAATCCATCTACAAGGGAAACCCTGCATCTGAACGGCCATCACATATGTATCAGATGGGCTTCCTTTATGCCCTCTGTAGGCATTCCCCCCCCCCCGCTCTTCTCACCCAGCCAAAGGAAAAGTTCAGTGAGACCCTAAAGGGGGGGGGGCGCGATGGGCGTAGCCAGGGGGGCAGGTGCCCCTCTAAATCAAGTACCAAAATAGAAATACTTAACTGATCAATTGCATCACAGATATCTTGGTTCTGCCCCCCCCCCCAATAATTCCTGGTTACGCCCATGGGTGGGGAGCCTCAGGCTGAGCTGGCGGCAAATGCAGCCTTCCCACCCTCTCGGCCAGGCGCTTGAGTGGAGCTGCGCGCTCCTCGCCCGCCTGGCAGGGGGCGGCTGGGCGCAGATGCGTGGAAGCCCCCCCCCCCCTCGGTGTATCAGGGCCGCGTAAGCCGAGGAGGCTGCGCGGAGCCGCCAAGCGCCGGGGCGGAGGGTCGCTCTCCCGGCTCGCCCGGCTTGCCGTCCCCGCCGCGCTGGCCCTTGTGCTGCCTCGGAGCCTCCGCGGCGAGCGGCCTCCTTCATTTGCTCGGCTGCCTGCTAGAAAACCAGGCGGACGCAATTAGCCGAAGTGAAGACAACATCCCTGTAATTAGCAAGCCAGCTCCGAGCACAAGAAATGGAAATTAGTCACAGGATGCTAAATTAGCCAGTGCATATATTACGTGGCGAGGCGCACCCTCGGGGCCTTCCCTTCGCAGGCCTCGGCGCGGAGCCTCGGCGCATCTCAATAAAGCAGGCCGTCCCTGGGCGATCGGGAGGCCGCCGAAGAAGGAAGCGTTGCAAACCAGCACATTACAAACGCAGCAGAATTTGGATTTTGTTCCTTGGGTGGGGGGAGGTGGGGAGCCCATCCCCAGTCTGCCTGCAGGCTTCCTTGCTGCTGCTCTTTCTCTCCGTATATATGAGATAATAATTCATTTCAAGGTTTTTCAAGATCCCTGCCTTGTTTTTTCCCTTAATTAGAAGCAGGAGTTGAAGAATTTATTTCCATCACCCCAATTTTTGCACTATTTCCCTGTCTGTGCAAGAGAGGAAAAGAGGAGGGGTGCTGGTTGAGGCAAGGCAGGAAATTGGACTGGAGCAACACATAACATAACATTTGCATCAAAATAATACGGCGGGCAAGAGAAAAATCACAATCGCATCACTCGGAAGGAAGGAACGGAATACAAATTAAAGGGAAGAATGTAAATGTTGTGCCATTAAGCTTCAATGGCCATTGGAAATGGTGCAAAAGCACAAAGGGGTTTCTTTTTTTATATGAGCATCATCCACTTTGATTATTCATACTTGTGTTTCTGCTTGAATTAAAGCAGGAGTGCTAGAGCCTGTTAAAGCAAAAATATTTGAATTGATAGTGAACTCTCACCTTTGCTTGCATCCATTTACTTTTCAAATGAATACCAGATAAGTTAGTGCATTTTCTAATCGGCCTGTTTTTCCAGTGAGTGCTGCCATTACATACCAATTTCTTTGAGAAGTGCCTCCTAAGAAACATTAAATACTTACAAATAAGGATGTGTCCATCACTTTCAGCCAGGCTGCAAGAGCTGCTTGAGCGGCGCTCCAAGACTCAGGCTTCTTTGCTTTGATGGCCTTGCTTCAGCCTCATTTGCATCTTCTTTCTGAGGAGGGGACAGACATAAGGGCAATTGCTGCCTTTGGGGGGTTGGTTGGTTGGTTTTTGTTTCTTTTTACTGGCCCTGTGACCCAAACCGTAGCATGGCATACAGAATTGATTTGGGGAACCTTTTCCTGCTTTAGAAAGAGCATTCCCCATTGCTATCTCTATGCTAGGAAAAGCTTAATCTGCTCAGTTTCAGTGTGCCAAACTGCTGGTAAAATAATAATAGTCAGGGATCAGGGTCTGAGAGGGTGTCAAAATGGTAACCCTTCTGCATGGGTCTGTCTTCAGAGCGGGGCAAGTTCAAAGTAGTTGGCACTCACATTGACATGCCACAATCCAGGAAGAAGGAGAGAGGCCATAGCTCAGTGACAGAGCCAGTGACAAGGATCTTGGGTCGCAGCTGGACTGAAAAAGACTCCCACCTGAAGTCCTGGACAGCTGCTGCCAGCTAGAGATGAAAACACTGGGCTGGATGGACCAATGATCTGAATAAGTATTAGAGAGATATTGTTTCTTTCCTGTAAAAGCCTCGAGTGAACAGGAGTATGGAGCTTATACTGGATAACTTAAGGGTAGATTGCATTCCTGACTATGATCCGTGTGCCTCCTACTTTGCCACTTGTGCAGACTGATCATTTGTGTGTTTCTGCAATTACTCAAAAAGATTTCCAACTATGTTGTAACAAAAGGGGCAGGTAGCCCTTTAGCTCCCTTCCATGACTCAGCCTGGGCAAACCAGTGGTGCCATAGGCTCTCAGGCAGGCTGCCACAACCCCTTTGAGAGGCTCAGTAACAGGAGTAGCTTCTTGAGGGTCCAAAGAATATTGTTGCACAGAGCGGAATGAGATTCCAGGGGTTCCAGGGACTTACCTAGGATTCATGTTTCTTTTGGGATTGAGGGATAGTGGAGACATATATATATATATATATATATATATATATATATATATATATATACCGGTATATATATCCTGAGTCTGTGATGGAGGGGTTCACAGCATCAATACCCCCAAAGGGTCTTGTTTCTCCCATAGCTGCAGCCTTGGATTCAAACAGAAATCAAATGTTGCTCTCTCTCTCCAGCTTGCTGCTTTACTTCTAGCTTACATCACTGCAACTCTCCCAACTTTTGTCTTTCTAACAAATAGTGAGTTGGCAGGACATCTCGCACAGAGCCCAATTTTATTTGCTCCCCTTCATGGCCCATCACCTCAACAGGAAGCTACCCTGGCTTATATTTTAACACTTGCTGGATCCAGGGGTTAGGAGGGCCTCTGCATACTGCCCCCCCAACTCATAATAATATTCTTAGGAGGGGAGGCAGAGGGTGCGTCTAACTTCTCTCTCTCTCTCTCTCTCTCTCTCTCTCTCTCTCTCTCCAAACCAAGATAGCTTGCCTTGCTTTGTCAAACCTCTTGCTCTGTCAAATTTTGTGTGAGGACAAAATTTCGTTTGCATCTGGCAGAAAAGCACCCAAGATTCGCAACACCCAAACAAATTTTAGGAAGTTTATTAAGAATAAAAAAGATACTAGAAATAGACAAAGCAAAATGTTGCTTGAAGAAAATAATAACAAACCGTTTAGTTCAAGTCTATACGATAACAGCTATAGTTACGTTCTGGACTCCATGTGCACTGTTGCAGCATGGGTAAGCCCGCTCCACCCCTCCCAGCACCTATTCCTCCCCCTTCCATCCCTTTTCAGGATGTCTTCACAATGTTTTGGGGCTACTTCCAGGTTCGATGCCATGCATGCATGCATGTGTGTCTGCGTGTCATTCAGACATGCCTGAATCAGTCGTTGCCTGTATAAACTATTTTTATATTTATTATGCTAGGGATCAGTAATGAGAGCCAATAAACAAGCTCGACCCTGACAAGATGGAGCTACTGTTGTAGGTTTTCTGCAGTGCAGCTTACCCTAAATAACTGGGAAACTGGTGGCTCCTGCTTTATCACTGGGTGCCCAAGTAGCCTCCATAACACAGTGTATAATCCACCAGCTGATAACCACCCTTCCTGGACAGAAATAGAGCAGTCACAGTTATCCATGCATGAGAAAAACAACAACCCTTTTTGATTTTTGCAATATGTTATACTAGTGGGAAGTGTCCTGCGGCTGCCCAGGAATTTGAGGAAAGCAAAACATATAGTGGTTTTTTAATTAGATAGTGCAATGTGTGAGTTGTAGGGCTGCATGCACACACACACCCCAACCTAGGATTCTGACCTGGCGAACACCTGACCCATCCCTGAATCAATTTGGTTTTTGCGGGAGCTAATATTAGAGTTAATTTGGTCTGCCATCTTAATTCAACAAGGCACCAAGCGACCAAATGTACGTAGATGAACACTGCCTCTACTTTGGGAACCCTTGAGACAATATCTCAAGAGACACCCAAATTGGCACAAGTTGAAACTATTTTGCCAAACTGGGCAACAACCCCTTGAGAACCATCCAATTTGGCGCAGTTTGGACCATCTGGTTTGTTCTGCCATCTTGATTCAACACGCTGGCCAGCATCCAAACATAAATGGAGATTACTGCTTCCTCCTTGGTAACCCACATACAGAGCTGGGTGACAATATCTAAATTGGCATTGGATGGAGCTGTCCTGCCAAGTGGGGCAACACTACCTTCAGAGAAATCCAAATTAGCACAGATTGGACCTGCCACATCCAAAATCAGGTGAAGTCACACCAAAGTCATGTTTCTGTCTGCCACCTTGATTCAAAATGGCAGCCCAGTGTTGACAAAAACCATTGCCCCCACCTTGGGAACCCTCATGCCACTTAGCGATGATACCTTTAGAGGCAGCCAAACCTACTGTATAGAGAACAGATGGACAGGCAGGCAGACAAATCACTTTCCAAAACATATTGCAGATGCTGGGCTGCCTTTGAAGACTACTCAGAAACTTCAGCTAGTAGAAAATACTGCAGGACTGAGCTCATAAAACAAATCCTACCAGTCTTAAAATAATTGCACTCTCCTAGTCAGTTTCAGGCATAATTCAGAGTGCTGGTTTTAACATAAATGGTTTGGGATCAGGATGTGTCATGGTTGAGACTTCTACCACAGGTTCCTGCCCGCATGCAGCCCCAGACAGAGGGTGGGCCATATGGGCCACTTGGCCCGGGCCTCCGATCCAAAGGGGGCCTCAGTCAGCATATTCACAATCGCTCACCTGGTTGTGTTGGAGAGGTGAGGGATTGTGAATACGCCCTCGGTAAGCAAGTAAGGTCTTAGTCAAGTCAAGTGTTTGTGATGGTGGGCCATGTTTTTCATGCTGTTAAAATTTGGTGAGTTTTTGTTAGAAATTTTGTTTGCCAAAAATTTAAACCACACGTAACTTAAAGATGGGGACGCGGGTGGCGCTGTGGGTTAAACCACAGAGCCTAGGGCTTGCCGATCAGAAGGTCGGCAGTTCGAATCCCCATGACGGGGTGAGCTCCTGTTGCTTGGTCCCTGCTCCTGCCAACCTAGCAGTTCAAAAGCACGTAAAAGTGCAAGTAGATAAATAGGTACCGCTGCAGCAGGAAGGTAAACGGCGTTTCCGTGCGCTGGTCTGGTTTGCCAGAAGCGGCTTTGTCATGCTGGCCACCATGCCCGGTGCTAGGGCTTTTTGCGCCCTAGGCAAAAATCGCGGGGCGCCCGGCGCGCAGGGGGCGGGGCGCCGTACGTCATGCGCAATGACATCACATGCCCCGCCCCCTGCGCTGTGCGCGCCGGAAACTGCCGGGCGCTGTGCGAGCCGGGCGCTCTGCGCCGCCGCGATTTTCGCCTCTGGTTGGGGCGGCGGCGGGTGGGCAGCGAGCAGGGGGCAGGCTGCCCAGCGCCCCCTCCATTGTGGCGCTCTAGGCAGTTGCCTAGTCCGCCTCAATGGACGCTCCGGCCCTGCTGGCCACATGACCTGGAAGCTGTACGCCGGCTCCCTCAGCCAATAAAGCGAGATGCAGAATCATGGAATTGCAAGAGTTAAAGGGACCAGGAGGGTCTATGAGTCCAACCCCCTGCAGGAATCCTTTGCCCAACATGGGGCTGGAAGGACGGCCCTGAGATTAAGAGACTTGTGCTCTACCCAATGAGCTATACGGATGGATCTAAACAACAAACACTGTTTATTTTTTACAATTTACAGTGGTGTAAAATAAAGGGTGTAGGGAATGAAATGATTGTTGCCTTTTCATTGTTTAAGGACCCTTTATTCAGACTTTGGATTAAAAACGCTTAACCTAGATGCACAGAGTTGCATATACCTGTGATTGGTGGTTAACACTTGACTTTATCCGATAAGAAACTAGCTTGAGCCTGAAAAATGGTCAGAGCATGAAAAGCAGGGCAGCTTGCGGTCAGCATGTATTCAATATTAAGACCATCTAGGGGGGGAAATGTTCTGTGTATGTGTCAATAAATTTGTCTAATGGGGCTTATGACCATATTTGTATAGTGATTAACTTGGGAAGTGGACAAATTGTGAGGCTTCCTAAGTGCATTGCTTGGAAGTGAAATCATTCTCGGCACACTCATACACATTTCAAGATTCAAGATTTCTTTATTGTCATTGTACAAGTACAATGAAATTGGATAAAATAATAATAATAATAATAATAATAATAATAATAATAATAATAACAATAATAAATTTTCAAACACATTCAACGGTTTTAATAAAAAGTAATCTTTATTAAATTGTTTTCCAACTGAACTGGTCATATGATCTCAACAATCAAGCGTTAGAAACCACCCAAAATGGCATGGGATACAAAGTCCTTCTTCTTCCTGTCCCTGAGAGATTTGAATGGGAAAATCCTTTCCATTCCTGAATAATAAGGGGCAGTGGGGTGAGGGAGACCGGGGGGCCACATCCACACCGTTTAAACCGCTATGAAGACGCTTTAAACAGGAATGGCTTCTTACCCCAAAGAAACTTAGAGCTATAGTTTGAAAAAGGGGCTGAGAGTTGTTAGGAGACCCCCTTGTTCCCCTCCCAGAGCTACAATTCCCAGAGTTCCTAACCCTAACCCTAATGCAGTGGTGGCTAAACTTGGCACTCCAGATGTTTTGGAACTACAACTCCCATTATCCCTAGCTAACAGGACCAGTAGTCAGGGATGATGGGAGTTGTAGTCCCAAAACATCTGGAGTGCCACGTTTAGCCACCACTGCCCTAATGCTAACCTTTAACTTTTAACCAGAACTACAATTCCCAGAGTTCCCTGGCAAGAAGGGAACCCTACCCCTACCCCCTTAACGAAAACTACAATTCCCAGCGTTCCCTGACAAAAAGGGAACTCTAACCCTAACTCTACTCCTACCTCCTTAACCAGAACTACAACTCCCAGAATTCCCTGGCAAGAGGGAACCCTACCCCTACCTCTACTCCTACCTCCTTAAGCAGAACTACAATTCCCATAGTTCCCTGGCAAGAAGGGAACCCTACCTCCCTACCCCCTTAACAAAAACTACAATTCCCAGAGTTCCCTGGCAAAAAGGGAACTCTATCCCTACCCCTAAACCAGAACTACAACTCCCAGAGTTCCCTGGCAAGAAGGGAACCCTATCCCTACCCCGACCTCTACTCCTACCCCCTTATCCAGAACTACAACTCCCAGAGTTCCCTGGAAAGAAGGGAACCCTACCCCTACCCCCTACCCCCTACCCCTACCCCTAACACTAGCCCTAGCCCTAACCCTCGTAACAAGTCTCCGTCCCCTGAACAACCTACAGTTCCCAGAAACCCCGAGGGGAAGCCATTCCTGTTTAAAGCGTCTTCATAGTACTTCCAATAGACGGTGCGCCCAATGTGGCCTCATGTTCGCTCCCTCTTTTTCTTCTTCTCTCTCCCCACTGCCCCATCTCTTGCAATGCAGCAGATGACCGCCTGAAGTCTCCCTTCAAGGCTCCTTCTCTCAGGTCTGGCCACGGCCTTGTCTGTTGCTCGCAAATGAAATGGTCATGTGATCTGAACAATCAAGTCCTTCTTCCTGTTCCGAGAGATTGGAATGGGGAAATCCTTTCCATTCCTGAATAATAAGGGGCAGTGGGGTGAGGGAGGCCGGGGGGCCACATCCACACCGTTTAAACAGCTATGAAGACGCTTTAAACAGGAATGGCTTCTTACCCCAAAGAAACTTAGAGCTATAGTTTGAAAAAGGGTACGGAGAGTTGTTAGGAGACCCCCTTGTTCCCCTCCCAGAGCTACAATTCCCAGAGTTCCTAACCCTAACCCTAATACAGTGGTGGCTAAACTTGGCACTCCAGATGTTTTGGAACTACAACTCCCATTATCCCTAGCTAACAGGACCAGTGGTCAGGGATGATGGGAGTTGTAGTCCCAAAACATCTGGAGTGCCAAGTTTAGCCACCACTGCCCTAATGCTAACCTTTAACTTTTAACCAGAACTACAATTCCCTGAGTTCCTTGGCAAGAAGGGAACCCTATCCCTACCCCCTTAATGAAAACTACAATTCCCAGCGTTCCCTGACAAAAAGGGAACTCTAGCCCTACCTCTACTCCTACCTCCTTAACCAGAACTACAATTCCCAGAGTTCCCTGGCAAGAAGGGAACCCTACCCCCTACCCCCTTAACAAAAACTACAATTCCCAGAGTTCCCTGGCAAGAAGGGAACCCTACCCCTACCTCTACTCCTACCCCCTTAACCAGAACTACAACTCCCAGAATTCCCTGGCAAGAGGGAACCCTACCCCTACCTCTACTCCTACCTCCTTAACCAGAACTACAATTCCCAGAGTTCCCTGGCAAGAAGGGAACCCTACCCCCCTACCCCCTTAACGAAAACTACAATTCCCAGAGTTCCCTGGCAAAAAGGGAACTCTATCCCTACCCCTACCCCTTAACCAGAACTACAACTCCCAGAGTTCCCTGGCAAGAAGGGAACCCTATCCCTACCCCGACCTCTACTCCTACCCCCTTATCCAGAACTACAACTCCCAGAGTTCCCTGGAAAGAAGGGAACCCTACCCCTACCCCTAACGCTAGCGCTAGCCCTAACCCTCGTAACAAGTCTCCGTCCCCTGAACAACCTACAGTTCCCAGAAACCCCGAGGGGAAGCCATTCCTGTTTAAAGCGTCTTCATAGTACTTCCAATAGACGGTGCGCCCAATGTGGCCTCATGTTCGCTGCCTCTTTTTCTTCTTCTCTCTCCCCACTGCCCCATCTCTTGCAATGCAGCAGATGACCGCCTGAAGTCTGGCCATGGCCTTGTCCGTTGCTCGCTGCCAGTATTTTGCGTTCATTTCTCCGATGAAAATAGGGACGTCCTGCGGTTCTCTTCATGACTTTGAAGGCTGGATTCAGGGAAAACCTCACCGGATCCAGACATCCCTGTAAGGCAAAGGCAAACAGATGAGTGGGATGGCCCCCATCCAACAGCATCCCCCCAGGCTCCTCCTCTCTTTGGCTGCCTGTTAACAAACAAGGCTTCCAAACCAGTTTCCACCCATCTCGGCCAGCGTAGCCTCGCGGCATCCACTAGCCTGAATACAAACTCCTCCGACAACCATCCACCACCTGCAGCCTCGCCAGCTCCATTGCCAGACTTAACCAGCTTCAGAGCTGAATATCAGCCGCCCTCAAGTAGCGATCCCACCAGCAAGTACACTTTGTACTTGCCTTCTCCTTGCTCCACAGCATCCCAGCACCGGGTGATTGCCTCCTTCCGCTTGCCAGCTTGCCACCACGGGGCAGGAGGCCACCAGGGCTGAGTGCCACCGAGCTGCCCATTTCTCTCTGGGGAGGGCAACTGCCGAAGCTTGCGCCTTGGCCTACATTTATACCTGCTCAGCTGCAAAAAGTTTTTGTGGCATCACAGTCAACCCACAGACAATGGCAGCAGCTGGGGAGGCATCACCATCACCCCCTCAGCCCTCACAATGGTGGGCTTAGCTCAGCAGCCAAAACACACACCCCTAAGTTGTGCCAATATCACTGAAAGCCACACTGGAAACCCAAGGGGGCAGGAGGGGGACATTTCTCAGCCCACTGGTTGCATTTCCCTCCACACAACACTAGTCAAATGCACAAATGAACAGAGCAATGAAAGGAAGTTGCTGAAGGAATGACATGCAGAGTCAGGAAAAAAGTGCTTTTTCATCAATCAATCTATCTATCATTTATTGTGTTTGACTAAAAGCCATTACAAATCCAGTTACAAAAGCACCAGACCCAATAACCCAAACTATAGTTCCCATCTTCTTTGTGGGGGGAAACCATGAGTGTTTAAAGTGGCTTCATGGCGCTTTCAATAAATGGTGTGGATGTGGCCCCTGCCTCCCTCACCCCACTGCCTCTTATTATTGAGGAATCAACAGGATTTCCCCATTCAAATCTCTCGGAACAGGAAGAAGAAGGACTTTGTATCTCATGCCATTTTGGGTGGTTTCTAACGCTTGATTGTTGAGTTCATATGACCATTTCAGTTGGAAAACTGTTTAATAAAGATTATTTTTTTATTAAAAGCTTTGAATGTGTTTAAAATGTGTTATAGGAATTCTAACGTCTCATATATATAAATCATATGTTCATAAATTTCCAAGGCAAACACATACAAAAGTATATAAACCACGTGTCTGAAATAGTAAAAAGGTAAAGGGACCCCTGACCATTAGGTCCAGTCGTGACCGACTCTGGGGTTGCGGCACTCATTATGGTATTTTAATGTTCTGTTGGAAGCCGCCCAGAGTGGCTGGGGAAACCCAGCCAGATGGGCAGGGTATAAACAATAAATTATTATTATTATTATTATTATTATTATTATTATTATTATTATTTCACATTATTGGCCAAGGGAGCCGGTGTACAGCTTCCGGGTCATGTGGACAGCATGACTAAGCACGGAAACGCCGTTTACCTTCCCGCCGAAGCGGTACCTATTTATCTACTTGCACTTTGACGTCCTTTCGAACTGCTAAGTTGGCAGGAGCAGGGACCGAGCAACGGGAGCTCACCCCGTCGCAGGGATTTGAACCGCCTGCCTTCTGATCGGCAAGCCCTAGGCTCTGTGGTTTAACCCACAGCGCCACCCGTGTCCCTGTATGGAGTCTGAAAAAATACTCCGTGACAGGAGAAGGATTTCTACATGGAAAGAACCCACTCATCTGAGCAGTGTGAAGCCATCTTAGGTCAACACACAGTGCCACACAAACCATACAGAAAAGCATTTTAATTGCATGTTCTCAGCAAACATCACAAGTAGGCAAACGAGAGGTAGGAAACACAGATCAAACTTTGGGTGGCCTTTTTTTGGTATGGTGGTACGTATATAACTACCCCACCTAACACTCTCCTTGAGAAAGAAGGAGTAATGAAGCCTAAGCAAAAATTATTCTGGCAGTCTGAGGTTCTTCTGATTGACGGCCCTGGCTCCATTCCCACTCCTCCCCGACCACATTATTGAGTTCTGCCCTTCAGCAATGTCACAAAGTTTAGGGGTGGGGTGTCATCCTCTTATTCAGGGGTCATCAATGTGGTGTCCTCAATCCCCAGTACGCCTGGCCTTCAAATAGCAGCAGCGAAAAGTTTATATCCTTTCAATCCTTTCAAAAATCCAGGAGAAAAGGCGTGGCCCTGTGGTTCAGTTCCTGTTTGCATTGGTTTGGTTTCCCTATATAGTGGTACCTCTAGATGCGAACGGGATCCGTTCCGGAGCACCGTTCGCATCCTGAGCAGTCCGCAACCCGCAGCGCCACTTCTGTTTGACTTCCAAAACGTTGCTTGCGATTGGCTGCAGGAAGCTTGGCAGAAATAAGAGGAGAGGTTCTCTTGTGGAGCCGAAATGGATTAAGTTGCAGGAAGCAAAGAGTAGGAATAAATAGTTCTCTAAATGGAGAGGTGTGGAAAGTAGAATACCCCAGGAACCAAAGCATTTCTACTTCTTCAGGTTTGCTGATAACACAAAATTGTCCAGGATAGTTAAAAAGAAAAGCGATTATGAAGAGCTCCCAAAGGACTGTTCCAAACTGTGTGAAGAGGCGAGCAAATGGCAAATGCAATTCAATGTAAACTAGTGTAAATTGATGCACTGCAGGACTGGGAGTCCCTGGAATGCATCAATTTATTGACACATACACAGAACATTTCCCCCCCTAGATGGTCTTAATATTGAATACATGCTGACCGCAAGCTGCCCTGCTTTTCATGCTCTGACCATTTTTCAGGCTCAAGCTAGTTTCTTATCGGATAAAGTCAAGTGTTAACCACCAATCACAGGTATATGCAACCTCTGTGCATCTAGGTTAAGCGTTTTTAATCCAAAGTCTGAATAAAGGGTCCTTAAACAATGAAAAGGCAACAATCATTTCATTCCCTACACCCTTTATTTTACACCACTGTAAATTGTAAAAAATAAACAGTGTTTGTTGTTCAGATCCGTCCATTGGGTAGAGCCAGCCCCAGACAGAGGGTGGGCCATATGGGCCACTTGGCCCGGGCCTCCAATTCCAAAGGTGGCCTCAGTCAGCATATTCACAATCGCTCACCTGGTTGTGTTGGAGAGGTGAGGGGTTGTGAATACGCCCTTGGTAAGCAAGTAAGGTCTTAGTCAAGTCAAGTGTTTGTGATGGTGGGCCATGTTTTTCATGCTGTTAAAAGTTGGTGAGTTTTTGTTTGAAATCTTGTTTGCCAAAAATTTAAACCACGCGTAACTTAAAGATGGGGGCGCGGGTGGCACTGTGGGTTAAACCACAGAGCCTAGGGCTTCCCGATCAGAAGGTTGGAGGTTCCAATCCCCGCAATAGGGTGAGCTGTTGCTCAGTCCCTGCTCCTGCCAACCTAGCAGTTCGAAAGCACGTCGTAGTGCAAGTAGATAAATAGGTACTGCTCCAGCAGGAAGGTAAACGGCATTTCCGTGTGCTGCTCTAGTTCGCCAGAAGCGGCTTTGTCATGCTGGCCACATGACCTGGAAGCTGTACGCCGGCTCCCTCGGCCAATACAGTGAGATGAGCGCCGCAACCCCAGAGTCGTCCACGACTGGACCTAATGGTCAGGGGTCCCTTTACCTTTAACTTAAAGATAAGTGTGTTGGCTTTCTTATCGCTAATTTGTTTTTTGAAAATGATGAAAAATTGATGAAGATGTGGCCATTTGTTTAAAATTTTGTTGACTAGGCCAGGAATATTACTTACACCCGAGGAGTACATATAGCTCAATGAGGATAAAATTTGGTGGAAACCATGTTTTTTAAAGAAATAGTGGCTTGCGAGCAATAGTGGCTTTCTCACAAGCATGCATCTTTTTAAAGAGTAGAATAAGAAGATAATGAATAATAGTCAAAGTTGTCTACTTAAAAATAGATTTTTAAATACATTTTGGAACTATTAAAAATTGTATAATACATTTTAAAATGAATAATGTATTTATTGTAAAATGTATTTAAAATTATAATACATTATAAAAAAAGTACGTTATCGGAGATCCCCAGGGTTAAAAAAAAAAGGGCCACATTATCTACCTGGCCCGGGCCTCGGCCTGGCTGTGCAAGGGCCTGCCCGCATGCTCAGATAATCAAAAGCAGCCATTCCCTGTGTACCTTTGCCATGGGGATAATGATGAGGTGGATTGTGATGATAGCCAGGGGTCTTTTCAGTTGTGGCACCCAAGCTTTGAAAAGCTTGCCTTAAAGAGCTTGCCTGGCACCAGATCACTTGTCTTTTCAGGACCAGGTGATGACCTTTTTAGGTGGCTAGGTTGCTGTTTCTATCTGAAATGCAACAGACATGTTTCTGAAGTTCTTCTGTTTTTATTGTATTAATCTAACTGATGCTCTGTTATTCTTAAATTATGTTAGCCACTCGGAATGTCTTCAGGCTGAAGAGTAAGATAGAAACCTCCCAAATAAATTAATTTTGAAATGGAGCTGCCAGTTTTTATTCTGCCTTTGCATCTGTACCTTTCATTATTAATATTTTGCTCCCTAGGGAAGGGAGGAAAGTACAAAAAGGATGGGTAGGTTTTTTTAAAAAAATGGAAATAGGGTGGGTGGGGGAAACAACTAAAGGGGTATTATTGTGTCCTTCACTATGCCTTTAGCAGCTGTGTGACATACTGAAATTAAGCAGATGGATTTCCCCCCATCCATTTATCTGTATGCTCAGAAAAGATTCACCTGCTTAAATTTCTATGTGTCAGGCTACTGCTTCTAGCTTAAAAACAATTCTGGCTCACAATTTAATTGTGAAAGCCAGACTGCTTGAGGATGGCCTTGCTGTTGGAGGAATTCATCAAAACAGCTCTTTTTGAAACAAAAAAGCAAAACAAATAAGCAATGAAAGGGAGAAAGAGAAGGAGACATAAGGAAATGAAGTTTCTGCTGCAGTCGGTGGTTCACATGAATCTTTGGCTGCCCCTGTTCCTTTTCTTGTTTCCATTATTGAAGGAATAATAGAAGTTTGTATTTCTAAGCACGCAGATGAGAACTTTGAGAATAATGCATATTCATCTAGAAAAATAAATAAATAGAAAATAATTGTAACAATGGTTTGATTTAAAATGCACCTGTGTTAAAGTAGTTTTTGCCACAGTTCATTCCTTCTGGGCTGCAAAAGAAGTTGGTCTAATGAATAGTATCCCTGTATGTGTCCAATGGGTTCTTTCATTCATTCATTTAAGCTCAAAAATCAGTATCTCTTTTCTTAATTTTTTTGTTAATGGTATTTGCTTTACTGTTTTTCTGGGGTGCTGAATTGAAGCTGGTCTCTATTTGAAATTCCATAGAGAGTGTGGTGTTGTTTTTACAGATGGCGTTTACAGACTTAGATGACTTTTAAACTTCTGCAGTATTAATAACCCCTTTCCCTTCCCTGGGCACAAGAGCATAGCTGTCAACTTTTTTTGCGGGAAATTCCCTTATTCAGAATAGGATTCCTCACAAGAAAAGGGAAAGGTTGACAGCTATGCACAAGAGATAGCAGAGAAAGTAGAGCCGTGGCTGACTTTCAGTCATAATAAATTTGGTAGCCTTTAATGTGCCACAGAAGAGTTTGTTTTCCCTACTTCACTGCTATTATTGTTCGGTTTGAGGAAGGCTCCACCTCTGATTTATTTTCATTTTTAAAATACTGTAAAGGTTACACACACTGCAATATCCTCTTCTTTGAGCAATCCTTATGCAGAAGCAGAATGTGCAGGTACGCTACTAACTGGCATTGGGTGAAAGCAAGGTTCTTGTACCTTTAACAGCTATGTGGGAGGCAGAAATTCAACAGGTTAAATTGTTTCTAGTATGGAAATACAATCATGTGGAAAGCTTTGCCTATTCACAGTCTGTCAGAGACTGTATAACACGTGTGGCCACTAATTTGTTTTTGGGCCCTCCACTCCACCTGCAAAGGAGGACGCAAATTTCCATGCGACACAGAACATATGCATTTTAAAAATGCAAATCATTGTCCTCTTTTACAAATGGGTCAGAGGGCCCAATTTCCATACACTGTTCTGGGCCCAGAAAATCCTGTTTGCATCCCTCTCTACCATTATGCATGTTCTCGGAGGTTCTGAGAACATGCTGTCTGCATTATTATAAATAGGTAAGTTCAGCCATGGCAAGCTTGCCTTAACTTCATTTCATTACCACAGGATGCCTGAATTAACTAACTCTGCGGGAAAGTGTAGCCTATAGCTTAGATTGCTGAAAAGTAGTTGCCAGTTGTCAAAATACTATAAAACAAGTCTTAGGTTCATGCACACTTCCGCTTGTCCCGTGCCTAGAAAGCACAGGTCTGAGCAGTTTTCCCTGTGCCCAGCTCCATTCCCAGGGAAAACCTGCTCTTTAGCTTTAAATTGGAGCAAATGGCAATCCAAGGAAACCCCAATTGCCGTTTGCTCCGACAGAGCGCTAGAGAGCAGTTTTCCTCCCAGCGGGATAAGACCAAGTGTGGATGAGCTGCCCTTACTGAGCTTCATACAGCAGATGTAACACTCTCACAAGGACTTACCCTTGTACTTTTTGCCCCATAACCAATTAATGGCACTGAAGTTTTAGAGGCGAAAGGATGGGAACTTATAATAGAATAATAATAATTTATTATTTATACCCAGCCACTCTGGGCAGCTCCCAACCGCATATCTGAATAGATCAAATGTACTGAATGCAAAATGTCTGTACATTTCAAGAGATTTAGCCAATATTCTTGTATGAGTGGCAGTGTGATATGTTTTGCTTCAAGAATATCTGAAACTATATCATTCTTTGTTTTTTGTACCTGTTCGTTTTGGTACATGGGAAAGAAGTGGGATTGTCATCTTCTATTACTGACCTCAGACTGGAAGTACTGTGTTCAGAGAAGAGCCTTTTAGATTTCACGCCATAGCAGAAGTTTTAGAAAGATGACACTGTAATACCCAATATGAAAGTTTGTATATTATTTATTTTATCTTGGGGGAAACTGATGAACTTGCCTGGTATTTGTTGGGAGTGCATTTTGGAACAACTTAGAGATGATCTTTTAAATGCTCGTATCAACTGGAGCTCCATTCTGCTTTACTTGGTAAAAAGAAAAAGAAAAAAGACAAGCCAATTGGATCAAGCCAGTGGCCCATCTAGTCCAGCATCCTGTTCTCACAGCAGCCACCCTGGTGTCTGTAGGAAGCCAGCAAGCTGGTCATGAGTGCTACAGCCCTCTGCCCACCTGCAATTCCGAGCAGCTGGTGTTCAATGGCATTAAACCACAGAGCCTAGGGCTTGCCGATCAGAAGGTTGGCGGTTCGAATCCCCGCGACGGGGTGAGCTCCCGTTGCTCGGTCCCAGCTCCTGCCAACCTAGCAGTTCGAAAGCATGTCAAAGTGCAAGTAGATAAATAGGTACCACTCCAGTAAACAGCGTTTCCGTGCGCTGCTCTGGTTCACCAGAAGCGGCTTTGTCATGCTGGCCACATGACCCGGAAGCTGTATGCCGGCTCCCTCAGCCAATAGTGCGAGATGAGCGCTGCAACCCCAGAGTCGGTCACGACTGGACCTAATGGTCAGGGGTCCATTTACCTTTACCTTACTAATTTTGCAGGCTTTTTGCAGGCAAGAATGCCATTTGCTTTCATCAACAGTATATCCCCCTAGGTCATGCTGATGGTATCCAAACCTGCTGATGTTTTATTATTAAAGGTAGCTGCTCTTGTAATAAGCTCAGACATGTGGCTCAGTTAGGACAAATTTTGTACTCTATGGTATTTCTTTGTTGTTACAACTTGTGGTGTAATCAGTTACTGACCCTGCTATCATGCCTTTAAACCACAGCTTGGTGGTCTTGAAATCTGGCAATGATATGGGTCCATACAAGTGTATTTACTTTCCCAAAAGTATGATATGCAGAATTCTACAAGGATAAGTCTGTGATCTTACACTGATGTACACGTAGACCACAGAACTGGAAATCTTCAGGTCAAATAATATTTCCTTAGATCTCAAAGCATGCCATATATACTATCTCAGGAATCTTTACCAATGTCTATGTTCAAAACAAAATAAAAAATGAATAAATTCCTTCCAGTAGCACCTTAGAGACCAACTAAGTTTGTTCTTGGTATCTATGTTGCTATTCTCCCTATGTTGTGTGATGCAGAGATGAGTGACTTGCCCAGGGAAACCTGCAGCTCAAGTTCATTGAGGCTTACTCCCAAATAAGTGTGTATCAGTGCAGCTCTTGCAAGTTGGTTGCTGAAGTGAGATTTGAACTGGGCCCTTTCCAGCTTATACTCTTAGCATTGTGCTATGCCAGCTTTGGAAGGTACCACCCTTTATAGCAGGGGTGTAGGCTGCTTATCCCAGATCAACCTTCAGAAAAGTGCTTAGAGTAAGTAGCTCTTAATGCATACCCTCTGACATTTCACAGAGAGACATTCTTTTGTGTTTTATAATACATTTATTCTGAAACCCAGGATCACTGCCTGAGCTCTCCCATCCCACTAGACATTAATACTCTTTTCTGGCTGCTCTATTCTGTATTCATATCCTCTGCAATAGTTTGTCCTGCAGTGGCTTCTAAACCAAGTTGTGTTAATAAACTGGCCATTAAAAGAGCCCTTTTAGCTCCAGAATGTTGAATGGAATGCTTTAAGATTCCACACTGGAACTAGTTACTCTTATTAAATAAGAGTTACACATTAAAGAACAGTTACAACTCTTAACTTCTTCAAAAACATTAGTGTCTGGAAAGATGTTCTACTCAGAGTTGACCCACAGAAATTAATGGTTGGTCATGCTCATTAACTTCACTGGGTTTACTCTGAATGAATACCACCCATTCGTATTATTATTATTATTATTCGTATTATTATTTCATTTTATAATGTATATAAATTTGTTGTTGGCATCAGTCTGTCTCAGGAGACAATGGAAGAGTATGCCTTTGGGGATAAAGTAAAACTGTTGGAAAGTTACAACGCCTGCTGTGGCTGTGGAGACATGTTTTATTACAGGTGGGGCAGAGGAAGGTGTCCATTTTTGCTGCTCCAGGTGCACCTGGTGTTTCTTCTATCTGCACTCCTCCCAGTGGCTCCTCTTCTGGTACATAAAACAGAAATAACCATTATAACAACAGACAAAAATGAAAAGATGAAAACAAAACTATAAAATAGGAACCTGGAATGAGTGGTTGCACCTGCACTCCAAGTAAAGACTGTCAACATTGTCAGCTCATCAAGTACTGTATACTTCCAGATTTGCCATGCTTGTGACGAGGGCAGTCTTCAAAATGATGGTTTGATTGTATAAAGGAATTGCCAAATCATATAAAATGTGTCTGGAGGTTCTAGTCCTTGTCAAAATCTCAAATTATGCATGGTTTTCTCCAATAAAGTTATATTCCAGAGTGAGCAGTACCAAGCACCCAGTGTAAGATTTGGGGCTATCTTCTACTCAGTTGCAATTTCTATTCATGCTGCCAAGATCATATACAGGCCCACTTCTTTTGAGAATATCATAGAATCATAGAGTTGGAAGAGACCACAAGGGCCATCCAGTCCAACCCCCTGCCAAGCAGGAAACACCATCAAAGCATTCCTGACAGGTGGCTGTCAAGCCTCTGCTTAAAGACCTCCAAAGAAGGAGACTCCACCACACTCCTTGGCAGCAAATTCCACTGTCGCACAGCTCTTACTGTCAGGAAATTCTTCCTAATGTTTAGGTGGAATCTTCTTTCTTGTAGTTTGAATCCATTGCTCCATGTCCGCTTCTCTGGAGCAGCAGAAAACAACCTTTCTCCCTCCTCTATATGACATCCTTTTATATATTTGAACATGGCTATCATATCACCCCTTAACCTTCTCTTCTCCGGGCTAAACATACCCAGCTCCCTAAGCCGTTCCTCATATATATTGTAAATATATATTTACAATATATTCAGTAACATTAATTTTGGACAACAAATAATAGTTTCTTTAGTAATATTTATCATTTTTGTAAAAAAAAATTGCACCAACATCCCCACCATAAATGATAATATGTACCAAGTGTATTGCAACCCCTCCAACAATTAGGTGATATAGAAGAAAACTTTCAACATATACAAAGGAGTGTGATACCATCTGTGTAATAATTTTAAGGAGTTCTCCCTATGAAAACTGGAAAACAGATTCCCTGTGGAAATGTTCAGGGTGGCAGGAGAGGATATATTGTTTATAATTCTTATTCTGTTTATAAAATAACAGAGGCCAACCAGAGTATATTGAAAAGCAAAGCAGCTGGTAAGCCTGATCTTTATTAACTGTTGCAACATGGTCCCCACTCACCACATACAGGAGAGAGGAGAGAACCCTGAACAATGGTGTGCAAGCCCTTATATAGACTTTTGAAATTGCCCACCCTGTAGCCCAAGACCACCCCCCTGAAACATCATACATACATCACAGAAGGAGGTGGTCTACAGCAGAAATCCTGTTTGCTAGGATACCTGATAATGGTCACTGGTTGCATTACCTGGGCAGTCTGACCATTCTTTTGTGATGGTTAATAGTTTAGTTCCTGAATCCAGGTCACAGGCTCATCCTATTCATACACAAATGCACCCTAAAGACAGGATTTGCAAGCAAAAGACAATGTTTAGGGAAGTTTTTAATGTCTGGTGTTTTATTGTGTTTTTAATATTTTGTTGGAAGCTGCCCAGAGTGGCTGGGGAAACCCAGCCAGATGGGTGGGGTATAAATATTATTATTATTATTATTATTATTATTATTATTATTATTCCCTTTTTGCAGAGGAAAAATTGAGGTCATTGGGAGAGTCAAAATGGCTTCAGGATTGCTCTCCTGTACTATTTCAGACACGTGGTTTATATACTTCCCTTATGTATGTGTTTGCCTTGTACATTTGAGACCTTAGAATTCTTATAACAATTGGAATTCTTATAACAATAGGGATTGTTATAAGTTGCTGCTTACATGGGGACTAACACAGAACAGCAAGTGACAGACTGGAGCTTGCCATCTTAACTCTCATCTTTCTTCTGTGTTGCAAAATGGTACTGGAAGAGTACATTTTGAATCAAAGAAATGGTGCTCTGGAAGAAAGTGCTTAATCCTTTCGCTTACCATATTTGCCAACTGCTGCACAACACCACTAGCACATTTTATCCCCCCAGCACCCAGTGGCAGACTTTGGGCTTTAAAGTTTCAGCAGTGCCCTGTGCAACACCAGAATCCTGTCCCCCCCCCCCCAGCCTCTTGCATGCCATGGTTTGCCACTGTTGCCGTGTCCCCTGTGGCGCCCTCTCGGCTTGGTGCCCAGTGCAGGCAAAATGGCCATACCCCCCCCAAATCCGCTTCTGAAGCAGCTCAGGTTCACAAGCAACCCCATGTGTCTTGTAGGATGCCTGTTGGTGGAACTCGAAACATGGCAGTGCATGGATATTTTTCAGGTTGCAGTTAGGTAAAGGTAAAGGGACCCCTGACCATTAGGTCCAGTCGTGTCCGACTCTGGGGTTGCGGCGCTCATGTCGCTTTATTGGCCGAGAGCCGGCGTACAGCTTCCGGGTCATGTGGCCAGCATGACAAAGCCGCTTCTGGCGAACCAGAGCAGCGCACGGAAACGCCGTTTACCTTCCCGCCAGAGCGGTTCCTATTTATCTACTTGCACTTTGACGTGCTTTCGAACTGCTAGGTTGGCAGGAGCAGGTTGCAGTTACAAACCCAAAATAAGACAGGGGAACTCTCATGTCATTCTGCCTTATTGCAGTGCCACAAAAAAACCTCTGGGGTGAGCCAGTGTAAGGATGATGGGTACTAGAAGAGAGCTTGCTCCAACTCTTTATCCTGAGGGTGTGGAAGCCTTTTGACCTGGAGGGCCACATCCCTATCAGTCATTTGCAAACCAGCTGCTCTGTGCGCAGCATTTCCTGAGCACCAAGCATATGGCCAGCATAGTGCCTTGCACAGCAGTTCCCAAGTGCCCAACAACGAGCTGGTTGTTGGGTGTTTGGGGAAAGATGCACAAGGGATTTTGGCAGCTGTCAATCACCTGTGCAAGGGGCTTTGCTACTGTTTTGCATATTTTTCCATTTCATTTGCTTTCTAACTTTCTGTCCTATCCTCTTCCATAAGCTGGCAATTCTAGTTTCTTATTTGGTCTTTGTATACGTCAGTGCCTCCTAATCATTTAACAACAAAGGCTCCCCAATTGCTTTTGTTAAATTGGAAATGTTCTGATTGGGAAACTAAAGGCAGAAGCTGAGCACACTTCTTCTGCCACAAACAATTGCCTTCAGGAATTATTCCACTTGACCAGCTATAAGAACAACTGATCTTATAGAAACTATTTTATAATAGTTGGAAACTTTTATAACAGTGCAGTACAGTTGGAGCTTATTTATTCTAATATGCCAGTGCAGAGAATTGTTATTCACTAAAGCAGAAAATGGAGCTGGTTTTCGAGAGTGTTTAAAATCAAGCAGCTCTGAAGTCACAAGCTGATTATTTGGGTAATCGTTTGGTGGTAAAGGCAATCAGCTTTCATTATTGAGTGGTGCTCTTCTCCAAAGTAATGAGAAACCAAGATGGAGTGTGCACATGCACACACATACTGGCCTGGTTAATAAATTGCAATGCACATTCTTTAAGATGTGGTCAGTTAAGCTGCATTTCAGTCCATTCAATAGATGCTCAACAGCTGGGATGTGCAACTGGCAGCCTACGGCCTCATCTGACCTCCAGGAGGCTGCAGTGCAGCATGGTCACCTCAATGCCCACCAGCTTTCCTGCACTGCTTTCTCCTGTGCAAGCTCCAACATAGGCAAAGCCTCTTTAACTCCCTCCTCTCCAGTAAGAATAGCAACAAAATGATGGTCAGCGTTTTTGCTACTATGCATCTTAGTTGCTCACTCTGTGACATAAATAGGTCCCTTGTTCCACCGGTGTGAACAGAGGCTCTGTCAGAATTCTCCCCCTGTGCACCTCAGGTGGCTGGTCCCACTGACCCATCTCTTAGTTCATTATTTCTTAATCTTTTTTTATCCACACAGCCAAAGTGTGGAAGGGGGGAATTTTCTGACATAATCTCTGTTGCTCTTTAGAATGTGGGGAAATGGGTTAAAGAGCTATTTATATTTGGAGTGAGCAACTAAGGAGGCATAATGGACTGTGCCAAAACCTCTGCTGCTGTTCAGTGGAGAGAAGGGGTGAATGAATAAAGAGCCTTTCCCCACCAAGTGGGAGCAGGATAAGAGCCAATATTCCGGACCTTTTAGCCCTTGTTCAACTCAAAACATGGCTGCTGTTTTGAGCCCTGCTGGGTAACTAATACAGTGTTCTGTTCCAACAGCGGTCAGTCAGATGTCCATGGGAAGCTCAGAAACACAGCAATCATAGTAACAGCCAGCCTAGACCAGTGTTTCTCAACCAGTGTGCCTCCAGATGTTTTGGGACTACAATTCCCATCATCCCTGACCACTGGTATTGCTAGCGAGGGATGATGGGAGTTGTAGTCCCAAAACATCTGGAGGCACACTGGTTGAGAAACACTGGCCTAGACTACTGCAATGTGCTGCACATGGGGCTGCCTTTAAAGGCAATTCAGAAACTTCAGCTACCCTTAAGAGTGAAGGTGGTCTTTCAGATAACCTGGTCGTCCTTCAGATAAGATGGCCACAATTTTTTTAGGACTGTAAAGATCATTACCAGCAAATTAGGCCCATAAACACACTGGCAGCTGGTACAAGTATCGTGTGTTCCAACCACTTTGCCCCTATTCAATAACTGGGCAGCTGCATCTTGCCCCAGTTGACATTTCAAAATCATCTCTAAAGGCAGCTCCACATGCAACATATTGCCTCAGTCTAATCTGGATGTCATAACTACACAGGTAACAGAGGTAAGGTCCACCTTTTCTAGACAGGTCACACTGGTGTACAAGCCTGAGCTGGTAAAAGGCACACCTGGCCATCACTACCTGTGCTTTTCCAGGCAGCACCAAATCCAGGATTACTGTCTTGACAAATGTGCATCTGGAGGAGCAAAGCCTCCCCACACCTGCTGTAAAATAAAGGCCATGGGCTGGAACAAAAGTGCCCCAGCACCACTTTCTGGGGTTTACCTTTAATCCAGGAAGGATTAAAGCTACCATGTCCCTGGGTCGCCTGGACCCAACACAGCTGGGCTGTCCAGAAGGAAACCAAGGCCACAAGGTGTTGAAGAGAACCAATATGGTTGCATTCCTTCTGTCCATTCCCCAGCATGTCATCCCCCAGGGCAACGGAAGCTGCTTCCATCCCAAATCCAGACGTGAAACTGGACTGGAATGAATTCAAATGATTAGTATACTCCAAAAGCACTTGGAGTTGAAAGACTGTCACCTACTCTAACAAGCAGTTTAAACTTTTATTTAATGCACTTGTCTATTATATATTTTAATTAAACATAGCTGCATTTTCATAACTTTTTATTCTTTTTATTTTACTGTTAGTTTTTAATTGTTTCTGAACTGCCTTGGTGTTTCATCTTGAAATGAAAGGCATTTCTAAATTCTAATCATCATCATTATCAAAATAATATATAACTATTGACATCTTCATGATTCTCTGCATGTGCTTAATACATTTTTTAAGGTTCTCTTGTGTATATATGTGTCTATCTATCTATCTATCTATCTATCTATCTATCTATCTATCTATCTATCTATACTGTATATATAAAACCCTGCTAAGCATAGAGAAACATCCCTGTGCTGACTTTCTCTGTCCATATGACACCTGCAGATCTGTCTTTACACAGTAGGTGAGATTGTTTGCTTCATGGATCAATAAACTTGTAAGTCCTTTGGTTGTGCAGCTAATGGAACTTATGGACCATTTAAGCTTGAGATCATTAGAATTCAGCCTGTATCTAGGTGAAATAAGGATTTGTTCGTCCATAATTCCTTTAATACATTAACTTGTTCCCAGCTTTGTAATCTCTGTTATAACAGCAGGCGTGTGGCCACAGAATAAGAGCCTGAGAGCTGATTCAGAAAGTGAGGGAGGGTCTCAGCTGCGTGAGTGTCATGTGCTTCTGATTCCGCATTTCAAAGTTTGGGTAACTTTTGGAGTCACCATTTAGGTATGAATGTTCTCAAGCACTGAAATATGAGAGGCCCCGTCAGTATTGACATTCTGCCTGCTTTTGGCACGCATTCCCCTGATCTCCTCCTTGAACCTCCTGTTTAAATTGTATTAATTGCTGTTTAACTGTCTTAAAGGTTATGCTGTTTTATTGGGCTTGTTTATCGAACATTTTAATTATGGGTGTTTATTTTAATGTTTTGATGACATTGTTTAATTGTGTATTTTTAATCATGTGTGACTATATTTTGATAATTGGTTTTATGCAAGTAAACTACTTAGAAGCCATTTTGGCAAGTAAGTGGTATATAAATTAATAATATATTATTGTTAATTTGCAGGAGCAACATCCATGGCTCACTCAGTTTACTGATTCTATACACCGAGTGCCTATAGTTTATAAGCAATAAAGTGAACATATGCACTATGAATTCATACAAAAGGCATAAATCCTTTTGCTTTAAAATAATAAAAATTGGAGGGGGTCACTATCCTGTATTAATAAAATTACTACAGCTATTATGAGAGAGATGAACTGTGCCAATTTACCTTATTTCCTGTTTTGAAAGTTGACTATAATCATTGCTTTTTTCAGCTGGAGCAGAGTTCCGGGACCTCTCAGGTAGGCACCGCTGCGGGCTGGAACTCCCCCTGCCCGCTTCTTGCCTTTACGTACTTCTGAGAAGCCCAAAACGAACATCTCAAGTCAAAACGGAAGCTGGCCAACGTGTGTGTCTACACTTTATTTAGATCTATGACTCCACCTACTCCTAGCCACTCTTGGTCAATCTACAGGGCAGAGCCAATTCGTATTTCCTTTTCTTCCATCCGTCTTCTGTGTAATGGGAGCAGGCTTTATGTTCCCAGCCATGCACACATGTTTGCGCGAGGGCCCTAGCCATCTGCCTGAATCGAGGAGAGCGAGGGAGGCGGAGGCGCATTTATTTGACCTGCACCAGGACCAGGGGCAACCCTAAACCACCTAGGGACACAGCTTGCCATAGTTTTTAGCACCTCTGTGGGCAGTGAACGCAGCTGTTGTCAAACCAGCATCTGTTCAGGGCTAACCCTTTTTGTGCGGCGACTTGCTGTAACAACGTCATGGTGAGTTCCGGAACCTATTTTTCTTGGAAAAAAGCACTAGTGATAAGAGAGGACTTGATTGATTTTGCTTCTCCCTCACCCCCAATCTGAAATGTGGCATTTACCAATTTAGTAGTGCTTCGTTAGAGTACCATTCCATGTGCTTGTAGTTGGGAACTCTGCCCCAGAGAATGGTAGGCTCTTTTCCATCTGAAGCATCCATCCATGGTTGGAGAATTGACATCTGGACTGCTCAAACTTTTTGTTCCTCTACATTAAGCTTGCTAGTCATGCTGAGAAAGCTGGTTGGTGGCAGAGTGAAAGAACACAGCGGTTAGGCGTGAGCCTCACCTAAAGTTGAGGAGGAGAGATGTCAACAAACGTAGGGCTTTGTACATGGGAGGTTTTTTTTCCATAATACACATTGACAGTTTTGAAATTGGTGCTGTGTTACCCAACAATGAGGGACATTGCAGCTTACATAGCAGAAAATCCATAGTCTCTAGACACTTGTTTACTGCAGAAGAGTCACTAGATGTTGACCTTCAGTTCAGTCTACACTATGAGCTGATTCAGAGAGATAAGAACCACTAATCTGTCAGTCTTCTTTGACTTTTTATTGACTAGCTGACACACTGTTATTTCAGTGTCAATGTCAGTTGTGCCATGGCGTTGGGGGGGGGGAATATGATTCATACATCTATTGGGCATTTCTTGGACCCAAGATTGAAATCCAAAAAAGAACATCACCACCCTTTTTTTAAATGGTAGGATTATTTGGGGAGAAAAATAATTTGCTGTGTTAGTTACATTTCCCCCAGAAAATATTCATCAGGTTAAAATTTTAAGAGTACATTTTAAAAATATAATTGTACAACAGCTGTATGATTTGTGTTTGTTTGTGTATGTGTTTTTTTAAAAAAAACTTTTAAAAACTGCATGGTGGTAGTTCACACGTTGTACAATAGTTCCACCAGGGCAGTGTTTCATAGCAAGGCAAATATTCTATTGTAAATAACTTATAGTGAAATTTCAACATAATGTTGGGTTTCAACACACACATACCCTGCCAACAAATAAAAATGAAAGTGATGGAACATCAGGAATCTTTATGGAACTTCCCAGCAAAAATGTATTGATGGATCCATATCCGTGAAAAGTCTTTTATGTACTTGTTACAGTATCTCTGTTGGGTGCCATGTTACAGAGCGATGGTTTACAAACAATTATTTGAACACTGATTCACCAAGACACTAAAAAGCAATTATTTCAGTTTTTGTTACTCCATCTCACCACCACCCAGCACACTTTGTGCAGCTCAAGTTGGTTTATGCGATAAATTGACAAAGTTCAAAAATGTGACTCCTCTGAACTTTTTAACCTTCTATGAAAGGGAAGAATTCTAAGAGCAATGGATAAAATTCAATTAACTGAGATGACAGAAAATAATCTACTGAGCAAATACATCAGGCAATTGGATGCTTTCAAAAAGGAAATAACCCATTTCTTTTCTTGTTATCTAATGATACAGGAGTTTATTTCTCTGGCAGCAGTTAGAAATCGATGTAATGTCCCCTAAATGCTTTGGCAAGCAATTAAGGCCTTTATTGTGTGACTAATCTATTATTTAATTTCCCACATTAGCAATTAGAATACAGCATTCGTCCTGTCTGTGTCCTTGTGTGTTCATATACATGTGTGTTTCAGAAGACCATAAGAAGAGTCTACTACTGGGACAGGCCAATGGTCCACCTAGTCGACCATATTTTTTCACAGTGGCCAACCAGATACCTTTGGGAAGTTTGCAAGCAGAACCTGACTGCAACTGCATCCCCCCCCCCTGCAGTTTCCAGCAACTGATATTCCAAAGCATACTGCCTCAAAACCATGGAGGAAGAGCTGAGTGACCATTGATAGCCTCAATGAATTTGCCTAATCCCTTTTGATAGCGATCCAAGCTGGTGGCCACATCTGCCTCCAATGAAATGGAATGTGCTGTGGGAATAAGTAGATTCTTTTGTCTATCCTGAATTCTTCAACGTTCAGGTTCACTAGATGTCCACAAGTTCTAGTGTTATAAGAGGGAGAGAAAATCTTTTCTCTATTTTCTCCATGCCATGCATTATTTTATTTGCTTATATTTTTACATGTACCAGCATAATGGTTGTTTTATGTATCTACATGTACATATTTGCTGTGCTTAGTGTGCATGCACCATGCAAACACTACTTTGGAGCAGTTGAGAAATGGGAGGAAGGAGGGTTCTGGGCATGTCTATGGTGCCTGCCATTGATAGGGTACTTGGGGTCCATCCCATATTGACCACCACACTGTCCAAACACTACTATTTTAGCCCTTTAACCAATTTTAGTCCATTATTTACATATTTTTATACAGACTTCAGGGCAAGAAGTCCTCTCAAGACAGTTCACAAATGAAGATAGAATGGAGTAATGAAGCAAGGTTTCCACATACCCACCCAATAAGAGCCTTGCAGTGCCATTTCATGCCCAATGCTGACTGCTGATCTGTCCCCCATGTAATATTGGCAGGACCAAATTAGTATGAGAGCTTGAGTCCTTGCAAGCTTAGGGATCCGGAGGCCCTTGTCAGGGAACTGTACCATAGGTGTTCCTTCCTACGTACCTCTTGCGTGCGCCTGGTCTCAGGGCCAGGTCATGTCTGATAAATCCATTTTCCTTTCTACCATGTTTTCATTAATGCCAAATTATGAATAAAATTTATGGCTTGAGTCTAGAAACGACCTACTGTAATTCCACACATGGTTGGAGCTGTTACAGGGAGATTTTCTGGCAGTTGTCTATCCAGTTACTGCTAGACAGTGGATACAGCAGGTTGTGTTGAATTCTATGCTGTATTTTGAATTCCACAGTTGCAAATTTGGGGGATACGTATCTTGTAATCTGATGTATGTAGACATAAATTGGAGCTGTTCCACCTAAATGTTGGTAATAGTGTGATAAGTGGAACTGCCACTGCTATTTCATATATAAGACTGTGTGTCCTCTTCAGCAGGAGTTTGAAACTCAATTCCCTTTGGACCTTAACAGGTACATATTGGTCGTAACCAGTGTCTTGGTTATCGGCTGCCTGCTGTCCCCATCTGTACACTCCAGCACCACAATATGAATGGAACTTGGTTGTGTGTTGTGGGGAGGGGAGGTGGTTGGCTGCCAAGATGTGGCCACCTTGATGGAGGCACCCTGGTTGGGCATGCCCTCCTCAGAAAGGCTCACTTGGTGCCTTCTTTTTTATCATTTCTGTACTAGGGAAATATTTCCTTTTAAAAAAAAATCTCCCAGGCATTTTAAAATCAATATTTCAATATTTTGAATTGCAACTAATTGTTTGCATGCCATGTATGTTTTGCCATGCTATGAAACTGGTTTTACCTCTGTCTCAACTGACAGTTAATTATGAAATTGTTCTTTCAAAAGACTATTTTACTCTTCATATTTGAGAGTTGCCCAGTGAACAATATTATCCGGTGGCATATATATATATAAATAAGCTCAGAAGGTAAAATTCTGCATGTGGAATGGGCTCTCTTGTCCTTTACGTCAGGCTGAAAAATGTCTCGGGCCCTTTCTGGTCTTGATGTGGATCAGAACAGGAGCTTCTTTTGGTTGGAGTACTCTTAATAATATTTGTGCACTACCTCAGGGAGCCAATGTGCAACCAGACTCCTCCCCACATTTTATAATTGCTTGATTGATGTTGCAATCAGACTCGCTAAAGGAAGATCCCAAACTGCGTAATTGTGAGCCTGGTCCTGCATTGGTTTCAGCTCATTAATGGAAGCATCACCCATAATTATTATGCCTAAAAAAGCTTTTTATATGCACAGTGACACACTTTAGGGTGTGTGATCACTGTGTCACAGGCACACTTCTCAGGTGCTGGAAGCACTTGAACTTTGACCTTGCTCCTCACAATTTCATCTCAGGCATGCTTCGATGGCATTATAGGCTTATGCTGTCTGCTGATGCCTGCTCACTGAGCTCTCTGAAGTAGCCCCATAGGCTTGGGGCGTCACTCACAAATAAGGGGTGTAGGAGCTATTTAGATGTGTAGCGCTCGCCTTTCCCAAAGGCTCTGAATGGGTGGTAGATTTATGGAACTATTAAAAAGGTCTGAGGTGAAAGTTCAAACCCAAAACAGACAAAGGGAAATGAGAGTACAAAAAAAAAAGAAGGAAACAAAAAGAACGATGAAGCTGAAAATACACGTAAATAAGACTGTTTAGGGAGGGCAGGAGTGAATAGTCACCAGCGTCACCCCCACCCCAGGTTATTCTTCTGGGGAAATCCCATATCTCTGGCTGGCTCAGGGACTTGTTATAAATAAGTATAAAGTCCTAGGTACTTTGGAGGAAAGAAAGTATAGTCACAAGCCATCACAGTTATTATTGGCACTTCTGGTCTGGAATTTTCCATACTAACATCCAGTGCAAAGTATAAGGTAGAGAGGCCAAGGCCTAAGGCAGGGATAGCCAATGTGTTGACCTCCGGATGTTGTTAGACTACAACCCCCATGGTCCCTGATCACAGGCTGTAGTAACTGGGATTGATGGTGTCATGCGCCCTGTGGATATGTCATCAAGACAGTGGTCAGGTGATGGTGCAGAATGGGAGGAGCTCAGAGAGATGGAGGAGGCTGGCCTTGGTGTGTTGAGGGATGACAGTCTAGGACTCCAGGATGGGTCTGTTCCAGACAGAGGCAGAGCTAGCTGCTCCGGCACCTGGAGCGGCGCACATGCTGTGCACCTGGGGGCTGGGCTAGGTGCCCACAGGGGCGGGGTTAGCTACCCACAGCGTGCGGCGAGCGTCCAGGGGGGGGGTGCCGCCCATGGCGAGCAGTGAGCGTCCCAGGAGGGTGGTGCGGCAATGTCACCCCCCCTCAGGGATGACACCTGGGGTGGCCCACACCAACCGCACCCCCTTCCTCCCAGCAGGTTGAGAGGTGGGGATCTGGAGCCAGGTGAAGAGCCTAGTGATCTGCAAGAAGAGCAGCCACATCTGTGATACCAAACACTTCAAGCACTCAATCACCAGCTGTTGAAGCGGCCCAGTGCCTTCCCCTTCAGGGGAGGCGTCTAAGAATAAGTCCAGCTGTGAGTTGGCTCCTCTGACTCTATCTCCAAGGACATGGGGGTTACACAGCCAGAGCAAGCAAAAGCTCTATATGCCCAACCTCAACAAAGGAGTACCCTTTTGCTAGCCCAGTCTGATGTAACACACATGAATAGCTGTGCCTTCCAGCATTTCAACAGGAAAGTATAGTCAAATGTTGGGTCAACATCTTAGCTAAGCCTAGCCATGTTTCATAATGCTCTGCCAAACTTTACCTGTTTATAACCTGTAGACCTGCGTGGGGATGTTGTTTTTATTTCGTCAATAAAGCTTTCAAAACTTCCAGTCCTGGTAGCAGTTCTGAGCCTGAGTTCTGAGCCTGAAAGGGAGAACCAGGACAGATGGGAGTTGGAGTCCTAGAGCCAGTTCAGTCATTAGGCAGGGTGAGGCTGCTGTTTCAGACTGCAGAAGCCCCCCAAGGCAAGACCATTTGGGGTCAGATCTCACCCAAAATCAACACAATCTAATGTCTATCTACTGCTTTTTGGCAAAGTCTAGTAATCTCTGCCTTATTGGCCATGACTGCAATCTCATTCAGATTTGCAAGTGCCATTTTAATATGAGGTTAAAAGGTAAAGGTAAAGGACCCCTAACAGTTAAGTCCAGTCGCGAACGACTCTGGGGTTGCGGTGCTCATCTCGCTTTACAGGCTGAGGGAGCCAACGTTTGTCTGCAGACAGTTTTTCCGGGTCATGTGGCCAGCATGACTGAGCCGCTTCTGGTGAAACCAAAGCAGCGCATGGAAATGCTGTTTACCTTCCTGCCGGAGCGGTACCTATTTATCTACTTGCACTTTCACGTGCTTTTGAACTGCTAGGCTCAGTGGTTTAGACTGCAGCGCCACCCGCATCCCTTATGAGGTTACTCTTTTCTAAAACAGTAGAGGTGCATCATCAGAAGTGCAATAGCTTCCTTACGTGAAAAACTTTACAGCATCATTTAGAGGCTGCTGCAGTTTCAGTCCCATTCTGAGACGGCTGCTATCATCTTCTAGGTCTCCACCTTTATCATGTTCAATTGCACTCTCTAGATTTAGGGATGGGAGTTCCTTGTTTATCCAGTTTGTATTGACCCAAGCTAAGGATGGGTCTGCTAATTTTGTTGATTTTTAATCCGACAAAGAAGGAGAGCTCTGGAATTATGCCACAACCTTGGTTGGATATCTCCATATCCCCACAGTTGCATGATGTGACTTCTTTCCATTAAGATAATCTTGAGTTAAACAATACACATTTGGTGATGATGGCTTCTTCCTGAAAAAATATGCTTAGGACTGAAGTGTAATGTACCATCATGCAAAGCACTTCTGGAAAGCATGGTGTTCCAGCATTGTGCAGTTAGTGTTTCATAAGAGTAGATCCTAATCAGGATTTGTTATGAATAATCAATTTTCAGTATGGCTTTCCTATCTGGGCAATTTGTGCGTGCATAGATTGCAAATATTCTGCGTAAGGTCTAGATCAGCACTAGAGAATGCTGGTTTCCTCCCAGATCCCTTCAGCCCATCTGCCAGTTGGGGGCATGCTGAGACAATGGAAAAGCTTTTTACTGATCAGTGCAGGCTCTCTGTCCTGCCAAAGGGAGCAATTTCTTTTTCCAGCGTTCCCGCATCCTGCACCCCAGATGATTAATTTCAGCATTTTTAAAAGCATTTATTTTGAAACAAATGTTTTGAAAACAGACATTGCTTTAGAATTTCCTCTAGGTAAATCAAGAATTATATTAAGTTAAGCTGGTGCAAAAGGCCAACGGAAGCTCCTATTTTGGTTTAAGCCAGTCAGGCTTTGCGTTTCATTCATGGGTGGATTAGGACAAGATGAAACAGGAGATGTTTACCCAGATGGTACTACATTTGAATCGAGATATATATCAGAGGTCACTGGAGTTTGCACACTCTGTTGGTGCAAATTGCATGATGTACCTTATAAGATTTCCAGTGGAACTCCAGAAATTTGCGCCAGCTGGTAAGCTGGCTCTTTTTGTCTGCACCATCACAGAGGAACCATGCAAAGTAAAGGAAAATAAATTAATGTGAGTTGTCTGTTGGTTGTGATATGCTATTTGTTGCCCCCTTTCCTCCTGAAGCTAGCTCCTGTTTCGTTTTTGGTTTGGGAAGAAAGCACTGGAAATAGAATCCTTTCTCTGGGCTGCCTTCAGGATACAAAGGAGGGATAATGCCCCTTCCATGGGATCTCCAGCTGAGGTAGCTGGACCATTTAGTGTCAATTGTGTTCAGCAGTTTCCTCAGCACACAAAGCTGTCTCCAGGTGCAAGTGCTTTATCAGTAAGAATGAATGGGATGCACTTCAGGACATCACTTGTGAACCTGCTCTTTCCCAGACTGAAGCCTATAGATTTGGTTCTATAGCAGGCATCCCCAAACTCGGCCCTCCAGCTGTTTTGGGACCACAGTTCCCATCATCCCTGACCACTGGTCCTGTTAGCTAGGGATCATGGGAGTTGTAGTCCCAAATTAGCTGGAGGGCTGAGTTTGAGGAAGCCTGTTCTATAGGATGCAATGGGATCAAGTATGGTGTAGTGGTTAGAGTGTTGGACTAGGACCTGGGAGACCAGGGTTCAAAGCCATAGTCAGCCAGGAAGCTCACTGGCTGACCTTGGCCCAGTCACCATCTCTCAGCCTAACCTACCTCACAGGGTTGTTGTGAAGAGGATAACGTGGTGAGAGGGAGAGCTCCTTGGCGGTATATAAAAGCATCAATAATAATTCAGAATACTGAGCCAGTTTCTGTATTAATGGTACCATGACACCTGCTTAGTCCTGCCTTGCCTTTAATCCCTAGTTTTAAAAACTCTTCAAGTTTGATGAGAAGCAGAGAAGTAAAGGAATGGATTAGTCCATTCTGACTTACCACCAGACACTCTCCCAAGCATTGGAGGGAACCTTTTCCCTCACTCACTACATTCGCAATGGGAATTTATTTATCAGTGACTAGTGGAATGGTGAGATGACAGTGGTGAATTTTTCTTTCATACATCCCCTGCTTTCCAATTCACAATTAAAGTCATTGCAACAGGAAGAGCGCCAGGAATACTTTTTCCGAAGGGCATGTGCTCTTTATGTCCAAATCAAGGATGGCCTCTAGGCGCTGAAAAGGAGGTAAGGGTCATTTCCTCCAGGAGTGGTGCTAAAGATGGAGTAGAGGAGTTAATGCTACGGCATTTGGAAGACAGGTCAAAGGTGGAGACATCAGTAACTCCCACACTAATAACATGCACGGAGAGCCTGCAATGGATTGTTGGGCCCATAGGACAAAATGCAGGGGGCAGGGAAGAAACTAGAGAGAGGTATAAGTAAACCACTTTGTGATCTCTTGAATGAGCAATGTTTCATCTGCATTTCTGGAATTATAACATTCCACTCTTCCACCAAGCAGGTAATTGTAGAACACCAGAATGTATCTTGGAGACCCTTCTTCAAGTGACAATGCATTTGCAAGGTCCGGTTCCAGATTATTTACAACTAGTAAATTAAGCCTGTTAAGAAAAACAGGCGCTAGAAAGCTATCTCTCTCTCACACACACTAACACACCCCTCCCCCCCACTTACCAGACCTCCACAAAGTTTGGCTCTGTCTCCCTCCCTCTCCCTCCCCCTCCCACACACACAGCGCCGGCCAACCGCCCCTTCCCGCGCGTCGCTTCATTCTGCGCGCAGCAGCAGCTGCCGCAGTTCGCGTCTCCCTCCCATCGCGGGCGGGCGGAGCAGCCCCTGTCCCGGGCGGAGGGAGCGTCTTGGAGCAGCCGCCGCTGCAGCAGCAGCAGCAGCCGCGCCGGCCAACCGCCCCTTCCCGCGAGTGTGTGCTCGCGCCTCCCTTTCTCTCGCTGTTTTTCTCTCTCTCCCCTCCCCTCCTCTTTTTGCTTTCCCTCCTCCTCCCCCCCCTTCGCGCTGCCTTGCCTGCCCGGTGCATTCTCCAATTAAAGGGAGGAGGAGGAGAGCAGAGAAGGCGGAGGAGAGTGGTCCCTTCCCGGCTTCCGAAGGCCCCGCTATCCCGCTGTTCCCCTCCCCCCCACCAGCTCGGGCTGCCGGAGCTGCTTCCGCTTCGCTATTTTCTCTTTTCCCGCCTCCTCCGCCGGCGCCTGAGGGAAGCGTAGGCCTCGGCTCTCGAGATGGCCTCGGGAAGGGGCTGGAGGCCGCCGGAGGCGGCTTCTCCCCCGCCTCTTCCCTACTCACACCGGCGGCCCTGGCCTGAGCAGGGGCTCCCGCGGTGACTAAGGAAAGGGCGGGATGGCGGCGGCAGTGGCCTCCTCCTCCTCGCTCTGGGCAACCCGCGTCCATTGCGGCGTCTCCGGGTTGGGGGAGCTCGGGGGGGCCCCGTCCGTCCCAGCAAAGGCCACCCCACTCGCCGGGCCGGGGAGGAGGGAAGGCGGCGAGCCCGATACCCCGCTTCGGATTCGGGGCGGAGTGTCGCCGGGAGTGGAGGGCGAGGCCGGCGGCGGTCGGTTGCCCCCTCAGCGGCCCGGGAGGGCGACCGTGCGAGGCGGCGGCACTGAGGCAACTGACGACGCGCCTGCGCACGGCCGCCCTCTCGGACACGCCCCCTCTCTGCCCGCTCCAATCCGTGTGTGACTGGAACGCACGCGCAGTTGCGAATTCCTGTGACACACGGAAAGTAGTACGTCCCGACACAGGCTCTTTATTATATAGGACTAGTGAATTAAGCCCGTTAATAACGGGCTCCAGATACCCACGCGAGGGCTGAGACGACACCCACTGCCCAAGGGCGCTGGGCCCCAGCCCTCAATAGCAAGCGGCACGCTCACCCTGTCAGCGGAGAGGAGCCGCGGCTGAAGCGCCCCGGGGAAACACTCCCGCCTCCTTCCGGAGGCCGGCGCTCTGCACATGCTCCCGGGCACGCACGCCCTGTGAAGCCACTGGCCGCTCTCTGCGTCCAGTCTCTCTCTCCTCCCTCCGCGGTGGTCCCCTCATACCCTTCCCCTCTCTCTCACACACACACACCTATCTTCCCCCTACTTCCCCTCTCCCCCCCTCGCGCCTCCTTCTCCTCCTCCCCCTCCCTCCTTCCCGCCCGGCACGTGTCCGCCCGGCAGAAGTGGAGGCTACGCGTCTGCAGCTGCCCGGCATCGCCGGGGGTGGCGGGGCGCCAGGTACCGGCAGCCCTCGAGGGGAGGCGCTCGCGGCATCCGGGAACTCCGCCCGGCCCCCGACAGCCTGGCGCACGGTCTGGTAGGCATTGCTTGCAGCGCCAGCCGGCCGCCCTGCTGCTGGGAACGCCTCCGAGCCCCGGGAGGCTGCGCGCGGCGCGCTCCGGGATGCGGGAGCCGAGGGGGCGGCCGGGGGGGAGGGAAGGGGAACCCCCTCCTCTGTAGCGCAGGAGTGCTCTGTGCTGCAGCCGGCAACAGGAGTAGCGCACAGAGGGCTCCGCCCGGGCTCTCCTCGCCGCCGCTGCCGCTGCCCCGTAACCTCCTCCGCGTTCTTCTTGCCAGGGAGGGAAGCAGCAGCAGCAGCGTCGGCGGGTGAGCGAGCGAGGGAGTGTAAGGCGGCAGCTGGAGGCTCCGCTGGAGGTGCGCGTAGCCGGCGCTCCTCCGCGGGCCTCCTCCGCTTCCAGCGCCGCCAAGCCCCGTCGTGGGGTCGCGGTTGCCCGGCCATCGTGGAACGGCGGCCAGCAGCCGCCTTCTCCCCGCCAGCGCGATAAGATGGCCGACAGGAGGAGGCTGCGGGCAGCGGCGCTTCGCGCCACTGCCCCCGCTCCTATTGGTCTGCGTCCTCCAATCCCTTTGTCACTGGAACGCACGCGCAGTTGCGAATTCCTGTGACACACGGAAAGGTACGTCCCGACACAGGCTCTTTATTATATAGGATGCTGATTGAATGTAATCCCCTGAGTCATCTTTAGGATATGGTCTTTATTTAGGAATCTAGTTCCTTCAAGTGCAATGGCTTCTTTTTGAAAATTAATAAAACAGGGGCAGTTAAGAAGAAGAAGAGTTTGGATTTGATATCCCGCTTTATCACTCCCCGAAGGAGTCTCAAAGCGGCTCACATTCTCCTTTCCCTTCCTCCCCCACAACAAACCCTCTGTGAGGTGAGTGGGGCTGAGAGACTTCAGAGAAGTGTGACTAGCTCAAGGTCACCCAGCAGCTGCATGTGGAGGAGCGGAGACGTGAACCCGGTTCCCCAGATTATGAGTCTACCGCTCTTAACCACTACACCACACTGGCTCTCCAAGGATTATGTTGTTGTCACTCACACACACTGAACTGACTTATAATTAATCTTTTTTGAAATTTGTATTAAAATGAATATGAATGCAAAATCCATTGCACATGTGACCTTTGATGGACCTCAGCGACCTCAGCCAGCCCAGCTCCCATTGATGTCAGAGAAATTATTTCAGATTACCTTGTTGAGCTTGCAGGGTACCACTAAATCTGTTACCCTGCAAACTCACATCCTTGTAATCTATCAAACATGGATAAATTTAGCAGAAAGCGGACAGATACTTTTGCAAATAAATCCTGATCATGTTTATTTGCTAAAATCAGTAGGACATGCCTCTATGGGGGAGAATGAAATAGGGGTCAGGCTTTAAGAGTTAGTGTTAGTATACAAGTACAGTGGCACCTCGGGTTAAGAACTTAATTCATTCTGCAGGTCCGTTCTTAACCTGAAACTGTTCTTAATCTGAGGTACCACTTTAGCTAATGGGGCCTCCCGCTGCCACCGCCACACGATTTCTGTTCTCATCCTGGTTCTTAACCCGAGGTACTATTTCTGGGTTAGCGGAGTCTGTAACCTGAAGCGTCTGTAACCTGAAGCGTCTGTAACCCAAGGTACCACTGTAGGCCCTCATGAAATGACTCAGGGAAAGGCATGTGCAATGCAGAGGCTAAGAACTAAGTGTTTAGTTTTGCTCTGAGTAAACTTAATGGTCCTAACTTAAGGGAGGACCATTAAGTGGATCTGCTTTGAGTAAAACCACTCTAAGACTGTAACCCAGGCATCCCCAAACTTCGGCCCTCCAGATGTTTTGGACTACAATTCCCATCATCCCTGACCACTGGTCCTGTTAACCAGGGTTTGGGGATGCCTGCTGTAACCCCTGAAGTCCCTGGTTCAAATCACACCTCAGTCAAGAAGGTACTAGGTTGTTTTATGCGAGTCACTATCTCAATCCCCATCTGCAATATCAAGATAATGATACTGACCTATCTTACAGGGTTGCTGTAAGGTTTACTAAGAAAATGTGTACAAATTTAAATGGATTATATAAATAAGGGGCATGAAACTCCAATGGTTGGAACTCCCCAATCAGCAATCAGCCAAGAGCTGCACCCACCTCAAAAAATACCCCTTCCAATCAAATCCCAGGGTGCTCTCCTTCTATACCTTTCAGTACTAGCATTTCCTCCTCATCTGCAGCTATCAACTGTTCTCATCTCAATCTCCTTCCTATCTAGTTTCCTCTCATCTCAATCTTCCTATCTAGTTTTCCCACCTTCCCGATTAACAGGTCTTTTGCTGCAGGCCACCACTACCCACTCCGCACTCTGGCTTTCACCCTGCAGCTACTGGCAAATTGAATACCCCCATACATGACACAATTTTACTACTCCTATAAAAGGAGTGCTGCATTGGCAATAGGTAGATCAGCTTCTTTACATATTAAGACAGGGGTGGCTAACATTTTTCAGGTGCACAGATTGCACTAACCCATTATCAAATCCTGTTGTGGTACTAATTCTTCCATGCCATACAATGGGTTGGAATTAGATTAAATTAGTTGAACTTGGGTCCCACTGAAATCAATGGAGCAAGTTAGTCATGCATTATGTTCTACTGAAGTCAGTAGGACAAGTTCAATCAAATAAGTCTGGATTTAATCCAAGGTTCATAAAAATTTCATACAACAGATCTATATTGGTGTCTTTGTGAAGAGAACCATTTTACTAGGGAGGACAGGAACCACATATCCCACAACCATCCCAATTTGACCAGAACACCCCAAAATTACAGAAGCCATCCCAGCTTCTGGGATGGGGGGGGGAGATATTGAGGCTGCAGCTTGAAGGGAGGGAAGTGGCAACCATCTTCCACTGGTAAGGGAAGCTAGGAAGGAGGCAGGTGGCTCAAACGGGGGATTGGGAGTTTGGTAAGGGAGGGAGGCCGGTTGGTGACCGTGAGCATTCACCAGGGGTGGGAAGTGAAGAATGGAGGAATGTGGGAGGTAGATGGGGCTGGAGCCAAGGGGGGTGGTGGTCCGGATTGGGGAGGGTGGGTGTGCGTTGGGGATGACGACACACAAATCTGCCCCTTCAAGGGGAAAATTTGATGGGGAGGGAGACAAAAAAAAATGTGTCCAAATTTTCATCACCTGGATGTTGGAGGGTATGGAACCATATGGACACAGAGGAAAAGACACTGTAAGAGCGAAGTCACAACAGGCAGTACTGGCTGGTTACTCAGTAGGAGAGAAGCTTCCAGTGGGCAATGGAAGGTTTTGCTTTGATTTCCATACCTGACAGATGCTCTTGTCAGTAGGGCACCCCTACTGTATGTTTGGGCTGCCCTACTGGTAACAACATTTCTGGGTGGAAAAGAGGAGTGCCAACAGGTCTAGAACCCAAGTCTTTTACACCACATACCCATAAATTCAGAAGAACATGACACAGATACTTCTTTCTCATGCATACAATTGCTGCTGAAATTTAGCCCAGTACCAAAGGAAGCATTTTGAGTGTGTGGCTTTGACAGAACAACACAGTCATGCCATACAGCAGGTCTTAAGTTGGGTTTCAAGCTATGAACTCCTAGGGTAAGGACTGAGAAGCACCAGCAACATCCCCTGTAGGCAGAGACCAAGAATATCCAGTTGCCCACTGCTTCCACCACTATCTTGTGACATCCACATGGGTGTGGGGCCCAACTTTCACTTAGTAGCCACTAAGCAAAGATAATTGGGGACAATATTTAATTCCCTTTGTGTAAGAATACCAAACTGCATTTTGGTAAAGATGCAGAGGTTAACAAAAATGGGCTGATGATGCATGAAAAAGACTAAATTCCACAGGCGTATTCTTAAAATGAAAGAAACTGTTATTGTTTATTGACTGTAGAAATCCATATTTTTTGTAATGTTGTCTGTGTACTAAATTGAACCCTGGCAGTTGCTAGGCCATTCTTGGTGCATTGCTGGATAAACTTGGTGGGTAGCAGCAGAGCTGATGAGAAAAAGCTCTGGCCTTTGTTGACATGACCAGTTTCTCATCCATTTATGCAGTTTGGTAGAATATTTATCACCTACAATATATTCCTGACATTCCAAGAACCCTTGGAATCTCATCTTTAGCCACAAACGTTAAATCTGCCCAACATAAATTATAGCTTTTGTTTATTTCATACCTTATTTCTCCTTCACTCTCTCTCGACCCCACTCCCCATCTTCTGAAAGGATTTTAATTTTGTGGAATTGTTTTGGGCATAGCCATCCCGGAAGTCGGTTTGTATATCTTCCCTTAATTTCAATGGAGCTTGCGCAAGAGAACTTCCCCATGGATTGTGTTCTTTGTTTCCTATTTTTCCCCCCAGGATAAAAGAATGGTAGGCATTGCATTATGCTGTTAATTTTCATTCGGTGTATTTGTTACTGTGACTTATTTTGTGCCTGCTGCATGAGTTGCCCAATTGTGTATGATGATTTTTAAATATGTTATTAGGAAAACACTTTTTATAGCCTGTGCATCTTTTGATTATGAATGAGTGCCGTGTGATACATGCAGGAGTGTTTATTATTTATACAAAATATATAAGCAGGAAGAGTTGTCATAAATCACAAGCTGGTATTATCCTAGGGGTTCATGACAGCCATATCTTTTTTATATGGAAAAGCAGAATACATTAAATAATGGAGGCACTAGGAAAAGATGTAAAAAAAACTGGATGATTGTTGTATTTCCTCTATTCATTTGGTAGCATTTAAAAATCTAACTGACTCTCATATAAATTAATCTCTTTTTTAAGAAAAGGGGAAAGGAAAAAAACAGAAAAAAATTATGCAGAAGCTTATTCTATCTTTATGCATTAGCTCTCTATTTTGTAATACAGCACAGGAAGAACAATTGGCATCAAACGTGCGAGGCTTACTCATCTGCGCCTCATTTGATGGAGAGCTTGGGAAATGTCTGCTGTGTAGCACCAGAGACTGAGAAGAAGAAGCAGGCCTCTCTGCACCCAAATGGAATGGAGAGAACACATTTCTATGCTAACCAGAGCCTAACAATATCGGTTACAGAAGAGGCTTACTTAGGTTGCAGTAGCCAATAGTCCGGCCTTAGCGTTTACTAAACCATTTAATTAACTACATTTACCTTTTTAAAGGAAAATTCATTGCATGCAATTTAGATGGTGGTGTGCTGCATTTCCCCCCCTTGAGGTGACTAGTGCTTTTAACCACTGGCTAAAGTGCACCCAGTGTTAATTAGCATATTTATGATTAAGTAGATTTAGCATGCCGTAATCATTCTCTAATTCAGTAAGAACTATCTCTGGTGAATAGTGGACATTAATGACAGTTGCAAGAGCTTAGATATTACATAATCACTAATTACATTCTGCACAATTAGTGGCGACTCCTCCATGTGCATCGCTAATGGCTGATTCATGTCATCAGCCTGTTCTGCCTGTAAAGAAATATAAACAGTCTGCATAATTTTCTGATTGTATTAGCATAGAGAGGGACATTATTAATGAAGTTTGGGGACCATGAAGAGGTTTTTCTGTATGTGATGGACAAAAGCAAAAAGACTCTTCTCATTCTCATACAGATTTTTCCTTGATATGCATGTCGTTCATTACAAACCTCAAAGCCGCACCGATTCATATACTTTTTTCTGATGCAGATATCAAATGCATTTGGCCTCCATGTACAATATGCATATGGCAAAAAGAAAACAGGAAGCTGATAACCTAAACAGTATAAAATTACAGGGGGAAGTGAGGAATCATACAACGCCTAGTTTTAAGGAAAATAAATAACAGGACAAATCTTGTTAGCAGTGACTGCATTTAATCACTTGTAAACTGTGGCCTTTAAGCAAATCTGAATGAGGAACTATTAAATATGAGTCTATTCTGTTTTTTAAAGTATTTTTGTCCTTTAACATATAACTTCTACTGTGCAATCCTCAGTGTGTTTACTCAGAAGGAAGTCCCAACAGGCTCGCTAGCACTTGCTACTTTGTGTGTGCAAAGGATCACAGCCATCCACCCAGAACAAGGACAGGATGTGTAGCCAAGCGCCTCAAGGCACCAGGCTCACTCCTGAATGGCGGTGTGTGTGTGTGTGTGTGTGTGTGTGTGTGTGTGTGTGTGTGTGTACCCTTTATGTATATAATAAATATCTCTATTGCAGCTGCTCTACAATCACAAAAGGAACACCAAAATAAACTGAGAAACTGCAGGACCTGGCAGGCATAGGCATACTCCAGAGGTTGCAAATTCATATTCATATGAATAATTCTTAAGCACTGAAGATACACTATTTTAGCCACAAATGTGTTAAAATGTCCTCAAAATTCTTGTTGGGGTGAGTAAAGAGATTACTGGATTTTGGAACAGTGAAAAATCAGCTCCTGAAATCATTATTATTAAAATAAATGGAACATCATTTTACATCTTTGTTTGCAGTAAGATAAATTTAATGTTTAACGAGAACTATTCTGGAAGGGGGGGGGGTCACTCATGATGCTTAATAGGAAAGTAAAGTGATTTTTAAATTCTATCTCTCCAATGCAGTTCTAGTCCTACAGAAATCAGTAGCAAACTCCCATTGATTTTAATAGATCAGGTTTACAGTCCTTGTCATCTATTTCCCAAAGTGACTGTCATTGCTTCCTCTTTAATAAATCGCCGTCTTCATGAATGGATCGATGTTCATTTCACTGCATGATATTCAATTAAATACCGGTAATAAACATCCTCAAAAATTGGGTAAATATATTTTCTATGCAAGAGGGGAGAATGCTATTTTGGACCAGTGATTTCCATTCAGAGAAACTAGGGTTCCATTCATACTCCAGAAATGTCTGGATTCGTGGTAAACAAAGAAAGCTAGTTCAATTAAAGCATTTCCCAGTCAGTATTTCAGAGAAAATGTGGGGATGGGTTTACTAAATGCAGTTGAGATCAACATTTTATTTTCTTTCTTAAGTACAGTGGTACCTTGGTTTACGAACTTAATCCGTTCTGAAAGTCCGTTCTTAAACCCAAACCATTCTTAAACTGAGGCGCGCTTTCCCCAATGAGGACTCCCGCTGCCAGTGCCCTTCCACTGTTCAGATTCCGTTCTTAGACTGAGGTAAAGTTCGCAAACTGGGACATTACTTCCGGTTTTGCAGAGTTCGTAAACTGAATAGTTCGTTAACAGGGCTGTTCGTAAACTGAGGTACCACTGTATTAAGGAACTCTTTTAACCAATATGTCAGAACATAGGAAGCCGATGTGTACCGAATCAAACTATCTAACTCACAGTATTGTGTGTTCTACATTGACTAGAAGCAAGTTTTCAGGCAGGGAACTTTTCCTGGAGATGCTATGTTAGTAGTAATTATTTTTAGAACTTAGAAGCGAATCTGCATATTAAAAGCTATAGGACAGTAACTCCGGTTTAGCAGAAGAATTAAAGTTATAACAGAGCATCCTTTGAGCAATCAGAAGCCACTGAAATGAGATTGTTTCAATTTTTATCAATTTGTTTTTCTTTTTAATAAAAAAAAGTCATTTGATTACTCTACTGCTAACAAGAAAGATCAAGAATATGTGGCCTTTTGAAGAACCATTCACCGCAGCATTCTCTGAACTTAAATATAGGGCCACCAATGTGTAATAAGAACACATTGGGGGTAAGGAGATAATGAGACAGCTCAAGTTCAAACAGAATTCAGGAAAGAAGGAAATAATTTGAACATTCAGCTATTGGGGCAACATCTTAACAAGATAAAAAAGGCTGCCTTCATAAGGCCTTGTATTTGCTTACTTCCAGATAAATATTTATGGACTACTAAGATGTAAAACCTTGGTCTACAAACCTCTTTTAAGCTGTACAATCATGCCCATAGCATTGAACTGTCATAACATGCAAGTATTAAGCCCCATGTGTTCAATTGGATGAACATCCAATCCATTCCATACTGGCACCCTTATCTCAGTGAAGCAGGTTCTGAAGATCTGAACCGAATCTGCCCCTAAGTATGTTAAGAATTGAAACAATGCATCTTGGCCCTAAATACATCGGGTCAATCCAGAGAAAGCCGATCCTGCCTCAGTACTGCTGCAGAAAGGGTGGGCTGCAGGAGAGAATGAGCTCAAGTGCAAAGTCTTAGGCTGAAATATGCCCTGTGAGAATCATTGCTTTCTAAACCATGATTGGGTTAGCAAGTACTTAATGTGTTTTAAGAGGCAGGCCTACGACACCAGGTGGGTGCACATAGATGTAGCAGTAAAAGTACATCCTGTATAACACTTAATCCCTTGTTCTTTTTGTTTTGCTCATAGTTATGGTATGCCTTGTAATCTTTGCCTTTTCCGTTGCTCTCTACTTGCTCCACTGTCAAACCTTAGATTGAAAGCTCATTTGGACAGAGGGCTGTATCATTTCTTTTTTTAAAATAGACAGTGTCATGTACATGTAATGGCAATGCATGTATCAATATAAATTCAATGTAAATTTTCAATAGCAACAAAAGTATGTACACCCAACACTAGACCTGGATTGCTATATGAAATTCCCAAATATTTGCTTTTGAGAAATTAGTTTTATTTACAATATTCATATGCTGCCCTATAACAGCTTACTCTGTTACTGCAAGACCACAGAGAAAGTGTTGTGACCTTTGTGGTTCCTCTCAATACAGTGGTACCTCGGGTTACATATGCTTCAGGTTACAGACTCTGCTAACCCAGAAATATTACCTCGGGTTAAGAACTTTGCTTCAGGATGAGAACAGAAATCGGGCGGCAGCGGCGCGGCGGCAGGGGGAGGCCCCATTAGCTAAAGTGGTGCTTCAGGTTAAGAACGTTTTCAGGTTAAAAACGGACCTCCGGAATGAATTAAGTACTTAACCAGAGGTACCACTGTATAGTGCTTGCAAGCTATATGCTGACAGAACCTGGAATCTTCAGTAGCCCCATCACAACCAGCAACCAAAAAAAGTTGGATTTTAAATTAGAATAATATAGTTTACCATGGAGTAGAATTTGCAAAGTTGGCAAGTTGGGCAAATTGGTGTTAGGGAATAATGACACTTGTGTTAGGATGTCTTAATCCAGCAATCTCTTATGAGTGCTTTGCAAACCACAGAGGTTTCCCCATTCTTTTTTATAGAACTTCCCATAGAATAAAGCTACCATTCAGCACACAATGTGCAACAAACTGGGCTCTGTTCTAAGAGGACTAAATACAAATGCCATGTTGTCTTAAGCATATGTTATTTTTCAGTGGGTTTATGTGACTGAACAGTGCTGGATCTTGGCCAAAATATTTATAATTCTGAAATTCCCAAAATTTAAAGAAGGATACAATGGAGTAAATGACAATGCTATCCTCCAAACTTTCCTCTTAAATTAAATTCCTATTTTCTTAAACCTCCAGTACATGGGAGCGATACATTTGTGCCCAATCCATCTTTCACTCTATAAGTATTTCACTGACATTACAATTTATTTATTTTTACTGACTTTACTGGCTGGATGTGCAGTTTCTTAAATGATGCCTCTTGGCCAGGCAACTATAGGCCTAATTCACCATGTAATCACTCTAATTTCATGCCCGTTAGATTCTATAGAAATCCGTGGTGTCACTCTCTTGTAAAACAAGAATTGCACAATGCCAACACTGGACCTGCGTGTCAGCTGTGTTATCAGGAGCTGGCTTTTAACAGGTTCCGATCATGCAATTTCCTCTGTCAAGGGAAGCCTCGCACTTCTCTGGAGGCTGCCAAAAAACAGCTAATTGGCAATTATTCAAGTAGATAAATGCTTTCATACTAGTAAGTTCTTACAGAAGGGGGAAAAATCACTCATGAATAATAGTTACCTTGGAAGGAGAATATCCAAATCACTAATATAAATTGGGCTAGGATTACATTCTCTCTTTTTCTGCATAAAGGAGCAAGTCATTAGATTTAGTTTCACATGATCAGATAAGATTTAAAAACAGTTTATGACATTTCCAGTGTGCATTTTGAGACAGCTGACAGATAATATAATCCATTCCCTAGTCAGAGAGCACTAGGTTTTGAGGATCAAGAAACAGTCTTCAGAGATTAGTGTTCTGCTGTAGCCTTTAGGTTCAATGGCCTGATCCTCAGCTCATGCAAGTCCAAGCAGCTACATGGTAGATATGGCCCCAGATAGGCAGTCCGACCCATAAATCAGTGTGTGGAGTGTGTATGGAGCATAGATTTAAAAAGAAGCATTAAGAATTGTAATATAAAATGTGACCCAACTGGAGAAGTGTTATCTCTCTCTCTCTCTCTCTCTCTCTCTCTCTCACACACACACACACACACACACACACACACACACACACACACACTATGCTTTGACTGTTTTCTGGGGTACAAAGACCACATTCTCTGTTGATGAAATGGCAAATAACTGTCCTGTTTTCTTTTGCTTCCAAGAAAGGATATTTAGAGGTCTCTCTTCTAAAAACAGTGCTCTCTTCTTGGGTGTGGATTAAATGCAGATCTTGGAATTGAAGGGAATTTACATAAGTGCTGTTTGTAAAAGCAGAAGCTATTCCTTGCATTATCACCCAAACATTTAAATCTTAATGACAGGCATTGTTGCCTAAAAGATGGCGATTTTCCTGCTGAGAAACTGCATTAGATTCAAGGGACACAGCTCATTTCCATTCACTCAGCAGTCTCTCTAGAAATGACATGCAGTGCTTGAAACTGTTTATTTCCAAATTCAGGCCTCCTCCGCATCAGTCATCAGCTTCAATTACCAGTTTTCCCGGAGCCGAGCCATCAGGCAGCCTGACATCAGGGCCCAACCTAATTCCCACCTTCTCCAAAGTCAAGAGCATAATGTGCAGATGAAAAGGTGGGAAATAGCCTGGACTTCATTAGCATGCAGAGCTTGCTTGTTCATTTGCTTTCTGCGAATGAAAGTTCTGACACTCTGGCGCTTTCCCTGCAATATGAGAAAAAGGCCTCTTCAGAGTATATGATGTCCTTACTGGCAAGGAAAGGTCATCAAACAGGCAGACACTGACCTTGCTCCCTGCTCTTCATGACTAGTTTATTGATTCCAGGAACACCTCATTACATGCTGGATCAACATATTATTGCCATGTTCAGTGACTGAATTGTTTACAAGTGTCTTTATCGCTGGCAAAAGCCATCCACACGATGCACGGCTGCACTCATTTGGATGTGACCTGCCAATTATGTGTTATCCGATATGTTGCTGGGTGTCTTGATCCTTGACCGGGTCTGCTGCCCTGCATCAGCGCAGTCCCATTTACTACTTCTTTCTAACCGCTCTTTGGGAAAGTATCCATTAGCCTGTCAGTGTGTAAATTTGTTTTCTTACCTCCGCTACTGGAAATCGGGAGCGTTATTGCGCCGTCATTTGCTATGCATGAGGTTCATAATCAGTTGAGGAAAGGATTTTTTTTTTTTTATGGCGTCTCATGATAACCTACACAATTTGCAGTCAGTATGCATGGCGAGAGAGTAATGGGACTTGTTACAGAGCCACACATACAGGCCCTACGAGAGACCTGTCATATTTTATTCAGGCACAGCTCCTGAAAAGCCATGCAAGGCCAATGATTTACTGGCAGGGGAGAAACCAGAGAAACAATCTTCTACCACCGCCACCTCCCCAAGCTGCTGGTTGCCCGGCTCGAAAGATTTGATAACTTGCCACACAGGGAATGGCTCTCTCCCCACCCCCACCCCCGTTCCATGTCTGTGTCCCCTCACTTCTATTTTGCATTGTTATCAGCTAAATACATGCTTGGTTTTATTTCAACTCAAAGCCATAATTTATGGTTAGTATTATAGTAGTGGGTATATAGTGCAATGCTTTAGGGCCTGGCTGGGGACACCTGGAGCCCCCCAGGAGCTACTGGAGGGTAGTTCACATCTTCCCCTTGGGGCTGATGGGAGTCCAAGGTTCCCCTGTCTTGATTTACAGAGTAATATAAGCAAAGCTCCCTCCATGCCTTATTCTTTGTGAAAGGTGCCTTACAATGAAATGTGAACAGGGCTGCGCTGCTGGATGCCCCTCGCCTTGTTGCAACTACTTGCCTGGCTCAGCCCCCTCCCCATATCCTTGTATTGCAAGAAGGTTGAGGGGGGAGCTGACTGGTCTTGTGAAGACTGCTCCATGTGATCCCAAGCGCTGTGTGATTGGGGCTGCCAGTCACGTGGGAGAAGCCCCCACAAATATAACCAGATCCCCACTTCAGATCCACTTGCAACACAGAGAGGTCAGGATTAGACTCAGACAAACTGGTATAACATTGGGGGTGGGGCCAGCAGTCCAACTCCATTACCCGTTACTGTCATGGAATAATCTGTGGAGAGGGCTTATTATTAGATCCATAATTTACAAGATCCATTTGGGGGCACCAAATTTTGGCCACACACAATGCGCCATATTACAAAAAATGACCCGAATCCGCCCCTGAGCATTAAAAAGCCTCAGGCCAAGCAGTAAGTGCCTATGGTGTGACTCCCCCCAATGCCATGCAAAGCATTTGACAGGGAAAGCACCACTGGAGCACAGGGGGGAGAGCAAAGGGGCTGCACCTCTGACCATTGAGGAGGAGAAGTGGGGACAACACAGGTCACGCTGCAGCAGGAAACAGCACCGCCATTCCTGTATGCCTGTGCAGAATCACAGGAACCTGTTTGTAGAGCTTTGTGAATACTAAAGGATTAAGCCCTTTTAGGCGTACTGTTTGACAGAAACAACACATATGCTTGGGAATGCTGTATCTAAAATCTGGGGTAGCATAGTGGCTATGTGTGATGTGTCTTGTGAGCTGGGAAATGGTTGGATGAGAACGTCCCCAAATCATTAATTTAATGGGGCCTTAGGCAAGCTACTCCCCTTCACTTCCAGCCCTTCTCCTACGGCAACATGGAGATAATGATGCTTACCTGGGATGTGTTCAACCTGCTCCATGCACAATATTTCTGTAATTCTTGCAACACCCCTGGAAGGTAAGCTACCAGCATTGAAAAGTACTACATAAATTTTTGCAATGCATCATTATTTCATTGTGCTCACATCTTGGAAAGCCACAGAATGCATGCAGTGAATAGGCATAAGAATCCTGTTTGCACATAACTGCATCCTCTGTTTTCTTCCTCTCTGAACCCTTGTAGGGGAAACATTACATGTGGCAGAGCCTGAGAGGCTTCCACAAACCTGGCTACCACAGCATTGTTTGTAATGCAAGTCAGGATGCTCTTAGACTTGTACTTCTGGATGTGTGTTCATCCTATCATCAACACACCCACCCCGGGAGTGTGAATTTTGTACACGTTTGTACATGTGGTGCTGAGCACCATATATACAAGAAAACAGACTGCTGGTTGCTGTCTTTCTCCATATATGCATTAGAACCCAAAGCAAGTATATGCAGATAGCATGGGTGGGGCTTTTGTGAATTGGAGCTTATTAACCTATACAGGTTACCTCATGCTAAGTCAGAACTTTGTTCCATCGAGATCAGCGCTGCACATGTTGGAATTGAGCCTGGGAACCTTTTCCATACGTAGTATGTGCAGCGCCCCTGAGATCGGGCCTTTCCCCCAGGATCCCATTAAGGTCTATGGGACAAAGTAAACAGGTTGGACTCTAGGATGCTATTAAAGAGATGGGGATTGCTTGGCTCTAAACCCAGCCATGCACATCGTCAGGAAGTAGGGCGGGTTTCGTTTAGCCTCACTCCAGTATATCCTCAAGTGCACTTTGTTACTTTTCTTCTCCATATAAATGAATATCTGCCATTCACTCAGTGGCTAAAGAGAGCACAGAGACATATTGAAATCCCCAGAGATCTGCAGTATACAAACCCACCCTCCTCCACACAAATCCTGCCTATCAAAATGATGGTTCTTTTGCTGCTACTCTTATGAAACCAAGCTATACACAGAAGCATGTAGTTCTCCTGAGTTTGGTCCCCAAAACCTTGCCAGAGGAAAATAAATACATGCCTTTAAACATTCACCCAACAGCTCAGCACATTTCCGCTCCATAACTTTATTATCCTGGTACATTCCCCTATACGACTATACGACTGAACAACAACAACAAGGTTTTCCCTGCATAGTTTTTCATGCTTGGCTTTTGCAAATCCTGGGGTCTCTGTTTCCTTGCTGCAGGGAATTCTATTGCTGACACTGATGACAACTCCTTCTCTTATAACAATTACAGAAATTTGTCTCCCCGGGAGAAACCCCACCTGGTTTGGGTGGATGACCTCTCCAATAGCTTTCTTAAGACGATTTGCCAATATATTAGCAAAGAGTTTATAATCAGAATTTAATAATGATATTGGCCTATAATTTGATATTGACTCTGGTTCACCACCTTGCTTAGGTATTAATGTAATGCAGGCTTCTCTCCATGAGTCAGGGATTCTTCCTTTATTTAGTGTGTCATTCATTATTTCGGTTAGTGGTGTTGCTAATAATTCTTCCATTTTTTAAATAGAATTCTGCCAGAAGTCCATCTGGACCTGGCGTCTTCCCTGTTTTGGCTTTCTTAATAGCACTCCTAATTTCTGATGTTGAAATATGCACATTTAACATATGAATTTTCTCTTCCTTCACTAAGTAAAGAGATTCAAACGAATCTACCAACTAGCTTCCTGCTACATACTGGGGAATGTACTTTGCTACTGACTCACGTGTGTGTGGAAGGATTATATTTAATCAATATATCCTTGTGGCGATCACAATCCTCTCCTACTATCCACAACATTCCCACAAGAAAGAGAGGAGTTCATAAACATAAAGCTAAAAATAGTTGCATTTAATTTTCCATGTTTCTTATTGAAGGATCTTAAATGAAAACCTGATCTTAGAGGATCTACAGTTATGTTAGCAACAGCTAAAAATAATAATACAATGGCAATGTTTAGAAGATTGCATTTTAATCTCAACTTTGTGTGATTGTATCATAATTAGGCTTCAGTCTTCTACATGCTTATCTGGAGGAAAGTTCCATGTACCATATTTTTCTGTGTATAAGATGCCCCCATGTATAAGACAACCCCTATTTTTTTTGAACCCAAAATTAAGAAATCAATATTTTAAAATAGTTAGGGTTGCCATATTTCAAGAGCCCGAGCCCAAACTCCTGTGCATTCACCATCCATTTATAAGACAACCCCCCAATTTGTGACTAAATTTTTTAAGCAAAATACATCATCTTATACACAGAAAAATATGGTAACTTATTACTTCTGAGTAGACATATGTAAGATTGCACTGTTAGGAAAATGGAGCTAATGTTGCTTTATAGAGTCTGAAGCTAAGTACACTGTTGGTAGATTTTAAAATGTTGGGATGTGTATAGAAATTAGGAGACAATATATTTGTTAGATATTATTCTTCCTTACTCACGTTTGTGAGTTCAGTAGAGTACATCCCTTTGTCAGCAAAAATAAGGAAGCTGTTGATAAGCTAACTTTAGCCTTTAAGTAATCCAGAATGCTTTATTGCAGACTGGATTTTCTGGTATTTCCCCCCTTTCTTCCTTAAAAACAATAAACCCCACAAACAGAAAGATTTACTCACTCAGTTTCACAATAGCAATCTTGAGGCAGGCTTAAAATGTAGTTACAGACCTATATTGTAGTTTAGATCAGAACTTAAGTCTGAGCTGTGACTCAGACTCAGCACATGGCCTATGAGGCATTGAAGAGAAGAGATGAGAGAGAGATCAGGAATCAGAAAGAGCATGCCGGGGATGTGACCAGCTTTATAGGCTGTGCCCCTTTACCTGGTTGGCTGGACAAAGTAGGAGTGGCTCTCACAGGGAGGATTTCCTGTAGATCTGAGATCCAACTTTCCTTGTGTGTGCCTTTTGAGTGATATAGAAAAATAGGGATGGCTGGCTTTTGCTGCCCAACTCCTCAAGGGACCGAGTCTCCTAAGTCCATGACTGGTCAGAGATGAATGGATGGAGAAAGGATGCAGTGAAAGCAAGGCAGATCTTTATTTTTATTTTTTTGTTGCAACAGAGTTCCCTTCCTCCTAGCAAGGAGGGAAGAGAGACCCAAAACCAAGAAAAAACATCTCATTTGCATTTTGACCTGGAGTTAGAATTACATCACATAAGGTGAGGTGACTGTGGCTCAGGCAGACCAAGGTGTGATATTCCTGAGGATTTAGCAAGTTTTATAGTTCCAGACACAGTTTACACAAAACATTAGCATTTGATAAGGCAATCAGGATGCCCCTCAGACATCCCTCAGTGCAGAGCATCTGGGCAAACTGACAATTAATACAAAGGAGGTTCGTAGATATAGGAGAGGAATCCCTTCAGGAACTTCCCCTGATTGCTTTCTGTCTGCCTGTTCTCAGGCAAGGGGGATTAAGGAGGCAGAGGAAATATTGAGAGTCTTTAGGAGAGCCAAGGTGGCTTTTGGATTGCTCTCCTGTACTATTTTAGACATGTGGTTTATATCCTTATGTATGTTTACCTTGTGCAATTATCAACATTTATTCAATATTTGAGACCTTAGAATTCTTATAACACTAGCAAACACACATTGTTGGTTTGACTGTATTATAAATATCCCACATACCGTAACTTTAAAAATTGCTGCAACTCCCATAATAGGACCTAATATTTAGTATGTTTGGTGGAGCTAGCAAACACAATGTAGAATTCAAATTATGTTTCAAGTCTTTTAAAAGTCTTTAAGAATCTACCAACATTAGACTAGGCTTCAGATTCTATAAAGCAACACGGAAAAAATCACTGTAACTACTAGAAAACCTATTTTTAGCTTTCTACTGTTGAGAAATATACATAACATCTATGAGTTAGTGAGCGAGTCAAGGCCCAAAGATCTTCATATGAAATTATTTCACCTGGTGCATGTCATGCTTTGGGGTCCCTACTGGCTCTCATGCTACAATTAATAAATTGAAGAGTGATGTTAATCCAGCATGTAATTCATTCTTTTGAGAGATGCCTCTAGTGTCTCCAATGGTTGTATCCATACTGGGCTCATAGTTATTGACTGTTATACTACCACTTTCACTACCTTTTAATTGAGATATTGCTACTTTAGGATCTATCAACGTTATATCACTTTCTTGGTTTGTCCTTCCCCATGACCTCAAACTAAAAATTGAACCCTAAGTAATTAAACTCTCATTTATATTCTGTTTAATCACCCTGCTGACTTGCTCATTATACTTGTCCCACCTCCCATCCTGTCTTACAAATTTTTCTTTTCATTCCTAACCCATCTTTGATAGCTTATTTTAACGACTATAATGCCGTTTAGTATTTTGAAGAATTTAGAGCATTAAAAATATTGTGACTATATTTTTGTTTAAAAAGCACCTCACTGTGAAACATATCCTTATTATACTACACCGCAATACTGTAGTTTATTAGTGGCATATTTTTCTTCCTCTGTCAACTTTAACATCCAATGCATAAAAATTAGAAAAAGTAAGATATTCACTCACCAGAAAGAACCTAATCATGATTGTACTGTCAAGTGTTTTGGAATACATCTTCCAGCACCACAAACTAAGGAAATGCTCAGCTGTATCCATGGAAACTTAACCCATCTTGGGGAACATTCACTGTAGTCATTATTCCATTGGGAAAATTATATGGATGTAATTAAAAGTTTTCATATTTGTGTAATGGACGGAGTATACATTGGGCTTTGTCAGAAATTTGGTTATGATTAACAGTACATGTTTCCCACTATGTAAACAAGTACAGATACCTCACCTGGGAAATCCCGTGCTCTGCAGCGTCCCTTTGATTAAGGAAGCGTTTCCCGTTTGTATACCACTGAGTAGAAAAGAGCAGCAACAGAGGCAGAGTTTCTATCCGGGCATGTAGGGGTGGGAGTATGGAAGAATTAGCCATGGTCCCAATCCACCTCTGCAGTTATTTTAAAAAATGCATCTCTGACATTGTGCCAGTTGGCTCTGAGACTACCTCTTGGGTCTAAGGGGCTATTACAAACCTCGTCCCTTCTTCTTGCTCTTATTAAAATACAGTGGTACCCCTGGTTAAGAACTTAATTCGTTCTGGAGGTCCGTTCTTAACTTGAAACTGTTCTTAACCTGAGGTACCACTTTAGCTAATGGGGCCTCTCGCTGCCGCCGCACAATTTCTGTTCTCATCCTGAAGCAAAGTTCCTAACCCGAGGTACTATTTCTGGGTTAGCGGTGTCTGTAACCTGAAGCATCTGTAACCCGAGGTACCACTGTATGACTATCTAGCTATGCTCATTAATTGAGTAGAGGTATTAAGTCTTGCGCAGGCTTACTCATGAGGAGACCTCACTCCAGGACAAAGAGTGTCTCGCTCCCCTCCTGGGGCCAACTGACTGCCATCCCTTCTCCAGTGGCTCTTCTTTCTCCCACCTGTAGTGGATCTTACTGCTGCATCTAGAGGCCTTGGAGCATGGAAAAAACTTTGATATTTAATATCACAACAGGTTTCATGCATCATCAAAAAATTCACACAAGGGAGAAACCATTTAAATATTTAGAATATGGAAAGAACTTCACTGTCATGGACTGGCTGGATACAGAGAAATGGTAGGAGGAACCAGCTGGGGAGCCACCAAGAGAAGGAAGACTAGGAAGAGGAGGTGTTAGAAGCTGAAGAGGTAACAAGGCTTAGTGAGCTGGGAGAGTCTGTGGCAGAGAGAAGTCCAGAGTCAGACGTAGTAATTCAAGCAGGTGAGTGGGTGGTGGGAGGCCAAAAGACAGAGATGAGTCCAGTTGGTGAGGAGTCATAAGTGTCTCCCCCTCCTGCTGCAACAAGCACCCCTCCTCCCTTGTCTCCCAGAACCAGAAGAGAGCTGAAATGGGCAGAGCAGTGGCAGGCTGTGAGCAGGCACACTCTCTGATTCCTTGGGGAAAGCCCTGGAGAGGCGGGGACTCAGACAACTGTGGGGAGGTGGGGACCTTTAGTCTTGGCAACTGATTCATGGGGAGAAGACCTACCGGGGATGAGCTACTGCACCTGTAACTCTGTATTTTTGCTAATAAATGGTTAACTCCAACTTGGAATGGTGTAATTTACTGCTGGCTTGTTCTTTGACGTTCACAGACACCACAAATTTCAGTACACATAAAATAAAATAAAATCACACGGGAGAAACCGTATAAATTCCTGGCATGTGGAAAGAGTTTGTTACAGGTCTTACCTTACTACCCAACAGAGAATCTGCACAGAGGAGAAACAATGTAAATGTTTGCAGTGTGGAAAGATTTCAGACAGAGTGCAAACCTCCACTTTCATAAAAGAATCCACACAAATGAGAAACCACATTAATGCTTGCAGCATGAAAATAGTTTTTCTTGGATCGCACCAAACAGTGTGAAGGAAAGGATGTGTGTGGGGGGGAAGGAACATTGCCATCACACACACATCCCAACTAGTCCTCATCTATCTGTAAGGCTCTACAGTTGTGGCAGAACCAGCTGAAGACATGATGCTGATTGAAAGCGCTCTAGGCACCTAAGCATCTTTTCCTGCCCTGGTAAAAAAGAAGTGGTATATAAATGGTAAAATATTAAAAGATTAAAAGTAGATGGCTTAGATCGCCTCCTTCACTCTGGCCTCTCACCCATTATTCCCATTAAAACCATCAGATAACCACAAAAATGTGGGATATTTAAAATGCAGTCAAACCAACAATTCATGTTTTGCTAGATAGGCATATGATAGAAGCTGAAGCTCACCGTGTTTTCCTATAAACTTCCTAGAGAGAACTCTGAGAGACACTCCCACTGTGCCCTGACAGGGAAGGAATAGCTATATATTCTCCTACCTCTTCCTCTTTCAACTCTACCAGCAATGTGAGAACATCTGCTCAGTTAGAGCTGCATGCTCAGACTACATTTTGAAACTAGACTAGGAGACTAGGGGGAATGATCAATGGTTCATTCCCATTCCCATAGACTAGGAGTTCATTCCCATTCCCATAGACTAGGACAGCGTTTCCCAACCGGTGTGCCGCGGCACACTAGAGTGCCGCGAGACACCGGCTGATGTGCCGCGGAAAAAGGGACCTGCAGCCCAGGGCTGCACAGGACCGTGGCGGCGGCGCTGCTGGAGCCCGGCGGCGAAGCGGAAGCCAGGGCGGCGCTGCTCCCTTGGCTGCTACAGCAGCCTCGCGCGAGAATCCCGACCGGAAGCCTCGCGCGCGCCGCGCTACAGCTGATCCCAGAGGTAACTCTGGGTCAGGAGACCCGGCGCAGCCGGGTGGGGGAGGAGCGGTGTGCCGCGAGATTTTTTCATTGATTCAAGTGTGCCGTTGCCTAGATTAGGTTGGGAAACACTGGACTAGGAGACTAGGGGGAATGATCAATGGTTTTCAATGTCTGTATACAAATGCACAGAGCATGGGAAATAAACAAGATGAACTTGAGCTCTTGGTACAGCAAACTAAATACGACATAATAGGCATCACTGAAACCTGGTGGGATGAGTCTCATGATTGGAATGTAGTAATAGAGGGATACAATCTATTTCAGAGAAATAGACCAAACAGGAAAGGAGGAGGAGTGGCATTATATGTCAGGGATGTGTATACCTGTGAAGAGATCCATGATTTAAAACTTCAAAGCCAAATTGAGAGTATCTGGGTCAAAATTAAGGGAGAGAAAAATAACAGTGATCTCATTGTGGGAGTTTACTATAGATCCCCGAGCCAAACTGAGGACATAGATGATGCCTTCCTGGAACAGATGACCAAGCATTCAAAAGGAAATGAGATAGTAGTAATGGGGGATTTCAACTATCCTGATATTTGTTGGATGTCAAACTCAGCCAATAGCATAAGGTCGAACAGATTCCTCACTGGCCTTGCAGACAACTTCATTGTCCAGAAAGTGGTAGAAGCAACAAGAGGATCAGCCATTTTAGATCTGGTCCTAACCAATAGTGATGACCTGGTTAGTGGGGTAGAAGTGGCAGGATCATTAGGTGGGAGTGATCATGCTCTTCTGGAGTTTATTATACATCAGAAAGGAGCAACCAAGCATACTAAGACTCAAATTCTAGACTTTAAGAAAGCCGACTTCAGAAAACTTAGGGAAATGCTGGATGTGATCCCATGGTCAGTAATACTAAAAGGGATGGGAGTTCATGATGGATGGGAGTTTGTTAAAAGGGAGATATTAAAAGCACAACTTCAAGCAGTACCAATGTGACGAAAACATGGAAGGTGCCTAAAGAAGCCAGGGTGGCTATCTAAAGAACTTTTAACTGAGTTAAGATTTAAAAGGGATATGTACAAGAAATGGAAAAAGGGGGAAACCACCAGAGAGGAATTCAAACAAATAGCCAGCACATGTAGAGACAAAGTCAGAAAAGCTAAAGCACAGAATGAACTCAGGCTTGCTAGAGAGGTTAAAAGCAATAAAAAGAGTTTTTATGGGTATGTCCGTAGCAAAAGGAAGAACAAGGAAACAGTGGGGTCACTTAGAGGAGAAGATGGTGAAATGCGAACAGGGGACGCAGAAAGGGCAGAACTCCTCAATACCTTCTTTGCCTCAGTCTTCTCCAAAAAAGAAAACAATGCCCGACCTGAAGAATATGGAGCAGATGATTCAGCAGGGGAAACACAGCCCAGAATAAGTAAGGAGGTAGTACAAGAACACTTGGCTAGTTTAGATGTATTCAAGTCTCCAGGGCCAGATGAACTACATCCCAGAGTATTAAAAGAACTGGCAGAGGTGATTTCAGAACCACTGGCAGTAATCTTTGAGAATTCCTGGGAAACAGGTGAAGTCCCAGCAGACTGGAGGAGGGCAAATGTTGTCCCTATCTTCAAAAAGGGGAAAAGAGAGGACCCAAACAATTACCGCCCAGTCAGCCTGACATCAATACCAGGAAAGATTCTAGAGCAGATCATTAAGCAAACGGTCTGTGAGCACCTAGAAAGGAACGCTGTGATCACTAAAAGTCAGCATGGGTTTCTGAAAAATAAGTCATGTCAGACTAATCTGATCTCATTTTTTGACAGAATTACAAGCCTGGTAGACGAAGGGAACACTGTGGATGTAGCCTATCTTGATTTCAGCAAGGCCTTTGACAAGGTGCCCCATGATATTCTTGTAAAGAAGCTGGTAAAATGCGGGCTAGACAATGCTACCATTCAGTGGATTTGTAACTGGCTGACTGACCGAACCCAAAGGGTGCTCATCAATGGCTCCTCTTCATCCTGGAGAGAAGTGACTAGTGGGGTGCCACAGGGTTCTGTCTTGGGCCCAGTCTTATTCAACATCTTTATCAATGACTTGGATGATGGGCTTGAGGGCATCCTGATCAAGTTTGCAGATGACACCAAATTGGGAGGGGTGGCTAATACCCCAGAGGACAGGATCACACTTCAAAATGACCTTAACAGATTAGAGAACTGGGCCAAGGCAAACAGGATGAATTTTAACAGGGAGAAATGTAAAGTACTACACTTGGGCAAAAAAAATGAAAGGCACAAATACAGGATGGGTGATACCTGGCTTGAGAGCAGTACAAGTGAAAAGGATCTAGGAGTCTTGGTAGACCACAAACTTGACATGAGTCAACAGTGTGATGCAGCAGCTAAAAAAGCCAATGCAATTCTGGGCTGCATCAATAGGAGTATAGCATCTAGATCAAGGGAAGTAATAGTACCACTGTATTCCGCTCTGGTCAGACCCCACCTGGAATACTGTGTCCAGTTCTGGGCACCACAGTTCAAGAAGGATATTGACAAGCTGGAACGTGTCCAGAGGAGGGCAACCAAAATGGTCAAAGGCCTGGAAACGATGCCTTATGAGGAACGGCTTAGGGAGCTGGGTATGTTTAGCCTGGAGAAGAGAAGGTTAAGGGGTGATATGATAGCCATGTTCAAATATATAAAAGGATGTCATATAGAGGAGGGAGAAAGGTTGTTTTCTGCTGCTCCAGAGAAGCGGACACGGAGCAATGGATTCAAACTACAAGAAAGAAGATTCCACCTAAACATTAGGAAGAACTTCCTGACAGTAAGAGCTGTTCGACAGTGGAATTTGCTGCCAAGGAGTGTGGTGGAGTCTCCTTCTTTGGATGTCTTTAAGCAGAGGCTTGACAGCCACCTGTCAGGAATGCTTTGATGGTGTTTCCTGCTTGGCAGGGGGTTGGACTGGATGGCCCTTGTGGTCTCTTCCAACTCTATGATTCTGTGATTCTGTGATTCTGTGATTCTGTAGACTTAAGCATGACTTTGTAGCTGAATTGCCATTTTAAGCCTGAACAAAGCAGCTATACCTGTTACTCTTCAACAAGTATTCTGAGTGAGTAAATGTTATTTTTACTTTTTACCAAACTGTTTGTGTGATTGTTATTTTAAGGGGGAGATAAGGGTAATACTTTGGCCACCTCATGAGAAGAGAAGACTCCCTGGAAAAGACCCTGATGTTGGGAAAGATGGAGGGCACAAGGAGAAGGGGACAACAGAGGCCGAGATGGTTGGACAGTGTTCTCGAAGCTACCAACATGAGTCTGACCAAACTGCGGGAGGCAGTGGAAGACAGGAGTGGCTGGCGTGCTCTGGTCCATGGGGTCACGAAGAGTCGGACACGACTAAACAACTAAACAACAACAACAACGGGTAATAGCAGGAAAATCCAGTCTGCCTTAAAGTACCCTGGATTACTTAAACTAAAAGGCTAAAACTAGCCTATCTAAGCTTCCTTTTAAGCTGCAAAGGGATGGCACTCTGCTGAACTCATAAACCTGAGGAAAGAAAGATAATATCTAATAAATACATCCTATAATGCAATATAAATACATATATATTGCATTTAACTTATGTAAAGTTAATTTAGGATGCTGGTGGAATAACACTGGACACATATTAGGGGGGCTGGAGTGGGATCTGCCATCTATGAATCTGTCTTCTAAAATCTGTGGAGACTCCTGCAATTTGCTTCCACAATGTAACAGACAGCTATGACCTTGTACAGGACACTCCATTCCAGTACTCTTTCCAGGATTTTCCTATTTCCTCAGGATTTCCACCCCTGCTCTGTGGCCATTGAGCAGTCTGTTCTAATTGGGGGGGGGGTGTTTTGTTTTTGAAAAGGTGTTTGCACCCTTATAATTTTTTGTACTTCTGCAAACCTTGGAGTTCCCTCAAGCCAACTGATATATCTTCTTCTGTAGGTTTGGTGTCACATTGTTTTCATAAGGATCACTATTCAGAGAATGTGTTATAAAGCATTACATACCCTCCACCATTTCTCCTATGAAAATAGGGATATCCTAAATAGTAGTAGCAGTAGCAGTAGTAGTAGTAGTAGTAGTAAAATATTTATACCCTGCCCATATTCCTGGGTTGCCCCAACCACTCTGGGAAGCTTCCTTCAGATGTGTTCTAAAGGTTGTATAGTTCCTTATTTCTGTGGCTCAGAGGTTGCATAACTCTATACTCTCCGATGGAAATAGGGAATACCCTCCAACATGAAATACCCTCCAACATTTCTCTGAAGAAAATAGGGACATCTTAAGGGAAAGCATCTAAAGGGACCCAGGTAGTGCTGTGGGTTAAACCACAGAGCCTAGGGCTTGCTGATCACAAGATCGGCGGTTCGAATCCCTGCGACGGGGTGAGCTCCCGTTGCTCGGTCCCAGCTCCTGCCAACCTAGCAGTTCGAAAGCACGTCAAAGTGCAAGTAGATAAATAGGTACCGCTCCGGCGGGAAGGTAAACGGCGTTTCCGTGCGCTGCTCTGGTTTCGCCAGAAGCGGCTTTGTCATGCTGGCCACATGACCCGGAAGCTGTACGCCGGCTCCCTCGGCCAATAATGTGAGATGAGCGTGCAACCCCAGAGTCAGACACGACTGGATCTAATGGTCAGGGGTCCCTTTACCTTTACCTAAGGAAAAGCAGGACAAATCAGAAACTGGGATGGCTTCTGTAAATCTGGAACTGTCCCTGGAAAATAGAGACGCTTGGAGGGTCTGGTACTCTGGGTCTCAACTAGTGTGCTGTGGCACCCTTGGGTGACTTGAGGAATGTTCAGGGGAGCCCCAGGGGCCATCCTTTCATTAACTTGCAGCCCATATCTGTGGAGTGTATAGATGGAGCAGTTAAATCCAACATTTCCTATTTGCTAGAATGGGCACACATAGGAATGTGACTCCAACAGGGAAGACTTCCTGCCAAACCTGTGGGAACCATCTCCCTTCTGGGTGTAACCAGGTCGATGGGTGTGAAACAAATAGAAGGGCTGGGCTCGCAGTCGTCTCTCTCTTGGCTCATCTCTTTTGATCTTCTCCTGAGCTCCTGCTCACCTGCTTCCTGAGATGCCTTAATATCCATAACAAAGGATGTAGACCCATGTTGTAAGTCTAAGACTAAGCTCAGACTTCTCTTCACTTCGCTTCTTGATTTTAAACTACAAATGGTCCTGTAGATCTTATAAGTTATATCCAATAGGCTGATAGGCCTGTAGTTAGTAGGGTCTTGGGGATCACCTTTTTTGTAAATTGGGATGATAATACTCTGTTTCCAGTTGGACGGTATCGTGAGGGAGGAATTTATAGCGGTGAAGGTGGGGGCCAGTGTGGTTGCCCACCAATGTTGGTTTGACAGGAAGACCTCAGGGAGCATCATGTCTTCCCCAGGTGATTTGCCACCCTTTAACATGCCAATCAGCTGAGTGCATTTCTCTGGGGAGACCGGGTCCCATGATGGAAGGGCAGACCTAACTGCGGCAAGAGTTGTGGTTGTGGTAGAAGAGGGAGCGGAATATAGATGTGAAAAATGTTTGTACCAACTATCTGCAGCGATATTGTTACAGGGGAAGGCGGAGGTGGTTAGGCCCATATTTATAATTTGCCAGAATTTCTTATCATCTCGACGTTTGGTAACAGCATCCAGTTTGGTCCAACGTGCTTTTGCGAAGAGTAGTTTCTTATGTCTGAGTAGCTGCTTATAGTGTGAGCGGAGTTGGGCAACCTCCTCGATTTTGCTCATGGTAGAGCCCGATTTCAAAGCGGCTTGGAGATGTCGAAGGTTGCTTCTACATTGCCTGCATTCTTGATCGAACCAGGAAGGAGACTGAGGGATTGTGGTCGTACCGAGGGGTTTGGTGAGTATCGGAAGAAGAGATGCAGCAATTTGCTGATATATTGAAAGGGAGAGGTGGGCCTCGTTTGTTCTTATGAGGTGCACTTTCAAGGCCAGAATTGCGGAGGAGTTTAGATGGGCTTTGAGATCCACCTCGAGGTAGGAGTCCCATTTCTTACTTCTTGGTGCTGTCGACTGTGTCTCCTGGAGGACAGATTGGAAAAGCGGGCTAGAGCGTAGGGTTCGAAGTATAATGGCGATTGGGAGATGGTCGCTGTCCACCCTGTTGAAGATGTTGAAGCTGTGCACCTGGGGTATCATTGAGGGAGAAAGCCAGATGTAGTCTATTACACTTGCACCTCTGGGGCCTATGAAGGTGAAGAAGCCCTCAGACCGGTCTTTAAGGGTGCCATGCAGGCTGTATAGGCCGTGGTTAATGGCGAGTTCAAGTAGTGCGATGCTGTCCCTGTTCACGACCTTGTCGTGGGATTTCCATGGAATAAACGCCTCCTCATCGAGAGCATTGCGAGGTAGCTATGAATGGCTTTATGTCTGGTCCGATTCTAGCATTAAAGTCCCCCATAAGAAGGATCTCTGAGTTAGGGAATTCTACCGCTGTCTTTTCCAAAATGAAGCTTAGATCCGCCCAAGTATGGGTTGGCCCAGGTAGGGAAGAGGAAGAAGGGTTGTACAAGTTTATGCACATGAGGCCCCCAAGTTCTCGACTAGTAATATGGAGAGTTTGAATGTGATTGGACTCAAGCCATAAGAGGTCCTGTAACTACAACTTAAGCCTGCCTTAAGCCGAAATCCAGCATCGCCTGAGCTCTGCGAGTGCAGCTTTCTCCTGATTGAAGTGCAGAGTTCAATTCGCAGGGAAACCAAAATGCTTGTTTACAAAGCTATTGTACTACCAACCTTACTATATGCTTGTGAAACATGGACCACTTACAAACGCCATCTCCAACTCCTCGAAAGATTCCATCAACGGTGTCTCCAAAAAATCTTACACATCACTTGGGATTGGGAAGACAGGTGAGCTAATATCAGTGTACTGGATGAAGCAAAGATCACCAGTGTTGAAGCAATGGTTCTTCAGCATCAACTTCGTTGGACTGGTCATGTTGTGCGGATGCCTGATGATCATCTTCCAAAGCAACTACTCTACTCTGAACTTAAAAATGGAAAGCATAATGCTGGTGGTCAACAAAAGAGGTTTAAATCCTGTCTCAAGGCAAATCTTAAAAAATGTGGTATAAACACCGACAACTGGGAAACACTGGCCTGCGAGCGCTCCAGTTGGAGAACAGCCTTTACCAAAGGTGTCATAGACTTTGAAGACACTCGAACTCAGAACACAAGGGAGAAACGTGCTAAGAGGAAAGCACGCTTGGCAAATCCACACCGTGATCAACTCCCGCCCGGGAACCGATGTCCCCACTGTGGAAGGACATGTGGGTCCAGAATTGGCCTCCACAGTCACTTACGGACTCATTGTTAAAACCGTGTTTATGGAAGACAATCTTACTCGGCTACGAGGGATCGCCAAAGAAGAAGAAGCTGGTGAGTAAACTTTATTCTTATTTAAGAAGACTTAAGAGGGAAATTAAAGGGAAAATACTAGGAAGAATCCAGTCTGCACTAAGGCATTCTGGATTGCTTAATTAAAAGGCCGAAACCAGCTGTCAGCAGCTTCCTACTATTTGCTGCAAAGGAATATACTCTGCTCTATGCTCACTAACATGAGTGAAGAAGAATCATATCTAAATCTATCCTTTCCTATGTTCATATACATTCTGGAAGCCGCCCAGAGTGACTGGGGAGACCCAGCCAGATGGGCGGGGTACAAATAATAAATTATTATTATTATTATTATTATTCCTACAATATCTTCCTGCATTATTTCTGCTTTTGATCTTAATCTCATTTTGCCCTCTCCAGCCCCCCCCCCCATCATGTGCAACGAGTTGCAGGAAACACAGGCCGGGGTTGCCACGTGGCGTGTGGCAACTCAGCCCTGCAGAGCAGTGGCATTGCTTCAGTTCATGTCAACACATGCAGAGCACTCCCCCTTACATGTACATCAAAAATGGTGCCAAAAGGGGGCAGGGCAGGGGCTTCCGGTCGGCGCGCCGGAGGGGAAGGTCGGGGGACATGCCGTTGCTGGCATTCCCCGACCCGATCGGCTTAAAGGGGTGCTTGCGACAGCGACGCAGCCCCCGAAACTCCCGGGAGTCTTGATCCCGGGACCCAAGGTCCGGCTGTAGCTCACAACGTTTCCCCAACTCCCGCGGTGGCCACAGTAGAGGCTGCCGTGCGAGACGCGGGGCGACGGAGCTCCAGGACCGCCATTGCCCATCGGGCTGAAGCTGCGAGCCCTTCCCCCCTGAGCGCGCTGATTCCTCCGAAAATGACAGGATTGGAAGAATAAAACGTGAGTACTATTAAAGTGCTGAAGAATTTGGACTAATTTGGCAAAGTACAGGGATGTAATTTACGGAGGTCCGTCCCTTGCTATTGTGGCACTAAATCAGGAACTTTATTGCCGAAGCGGCTGCAATGTTGCGGAGTTTGACAGTGCAACAGAGATTCGATCCTTCTGACACCCCTGATCGGAGGGGCAACTAACTAACACTTCTGACAGCTAAAGGATTTGAATCGGACCTGTTGGACTATATTGCGGAAATTTGGATTTTATATTTGGACTTGGTACGGTTACGAACACTGCATAGCTATGTCTTTGAAAATGGAGGATGATCTTGAAAATGGAGGCTGGAAGAGAGTCCTTGAAAAAATCTGGGAACTGCGATTAGAGTTCCAGATGGAGACGGCAAGACTGAGAGGAGTTGTACTTAACACTGATGTCATGCCAGCTGCACAAAGGAAGGAAGGGGGAGAAATCCCCACCAAGGCCAAGGGCAAGCCTCGCCACAGGAAGATATCTTCCCGGCGCAAGAAACCTGGACTGAAGAAGAGGAGCAATCAAGTGAAATCTACAAAGGACTACTCGTTTCGAGACCAGAGGATTGTAAAGAAGAAAAAGATTTTACTTGACTACTGGAAATTGGAGCAGCCGAGAAGCCAAAGAGAAGATGAAGTCCAAGTGCAAGCAAGCACTTGGCTATGGACTGGGGAAAGGCGAGGGCAGGGCTGAAGGGTGCAGGTGGGTTACTTAGGATTGATTATATATTTGGTTTTTGAATATTTTTGTCGGACATGGCTTTGAGTTTGGATTATGATAGGGCCTCTCGAAGTTAGGAGCCTGAAGATTAAGGGGAGCCAGAAGGAAACTTATAGATGATCTGGGAGGAAGACGCTGAGGCGAAAATTAAAAAATGATGTGAAAGGAGAAATGTTATTTTATATGAGTTAGAAGTATGTTTTGAAATTAAGTTTAAGATATGTTTATTGTATCTATGCACCTGAATGGAAGAAATATATTGTATAATGCAGCCACTAGGGAGGTGCGGGGGAAGCCACTATGACTATATTATGTTACCAAGAATGGCCTACCCGGGAGGGTAGGCCGAAGCTAGATAATGATTTGTTTGAGGTCAGGGGAAATAATGAATGGGTTTACCTCTGTGAGAGGGAGGGTAAGATTAAATAACTCCTCATGGTGAGAGGTGAGGAGGGATGAATCCTGACTGAAATGTTATATTGTATGTTTATAAAATTATAAAATTAATAAAAATTATTTAAAAAAACAAAAAAAAAAAAACAAAAGGGGGCAGGGCAGAATGGGCAAATCCCCACTTAGGAATGTCCTGTAACAGAACCCCAGTGTAAGTGGCTTCCATGGGGGGGGGGGGAGCTGCAGAAAGAATGTGATTGAAAACCCCTGGTATAAGGATTAGGATTCAGTAGTAGTAATGCTGATCTCAGTGGCTGAGTCCTGGTAATAACTGTTGCTGGAAACACTGGATAGATCCATTCTGGTGTAACAGGCTTAAAATGGTTCACCAATTCTTCCCTCTCCTGTAAGTTCTTTCGGGAGAGCTAGGACTCACATACAAAGAGTTATCAACTTTCCCATCAAACTATATACTGTGGTTCCTGGCATTCTTTTGAAAGAGACCAACTAAGTTTGTTATTGGTATGAGCTTTCGTGTGCATGCACACTTCTCCAGTGTTTGCGATATAAAGATTTCCTTTCAGCCCAGTTCTAATCAAGGCTATATAGAAATCTGATTTATTTCTGTGTGGCACACTTCCATGTAAGGAAGTTTGCGTCATAAAATTCTCCATGCCTACCAGAACATTGGAGGTGCTGCTGTACATCTGCTGTGCCTACCCAATTCATTTTTCAAAGCCTTGGGGAAAATTCATATTTCTAGGAACAATAGTTACTAAGGACAATTGAATAACAAAACAATGCTAACATATGCCTTTTAAGCTTAGCTAGAATGGCATTAACACCTAGAATAGCTTCAGAAGCCTTGAGATCTAGTTTTATAATACCATTGTAAAATATAATATAATATAATTAATATAATATAATATAATATAATAATTTGTTCAGCAAAGCTTTGGGTAAGGGTGCAAGTCCTGGAAGCTGACAAAGGCAAGTAATGAGCACCTGTTTTTGCAAAAGAAAATGTTGCTAAGTACAATATTGGATGTGCACAAAACATGAAGTATGAAGGATACTTAATCAGGCACACCTCTCCAAAATACAATAAGGCAGAGATTGGGAAGAGCAGGAAATCTAATAAGGAGCAGTGTGAGATGCGGCAAGGAAGCAGATTTTGGATGCTATGGTGAAAGTATGAGACCTTGAGGTAGATGGAAAGATAACATAGGAACTGCTTTTAAAGGAATGGTTCTATTTAAAGGGATTAATGCTGTATTTATCATCATCATCATCTTCAATATACTGCCTTTCTCCCAGAACTGGAATTCAAGGTATCTCACAAAAATTAAAACAAACATATAAAAGCATATTCTCCAACATTTCTCTAATGAAAATAGGGACATCCCATTCCATAATGATAATTTTACTATTTATACCCCACACATCTTACTGGGCTGCTGCCCCAGCCACTCTGGGCGGCTTCCAACGTATATAAAAACACAATAAACATTAAACGCTAAAAAACCTTCTCCATACAGGATTGCCTTCAGACGACTTGGGGGTCGGATAACTCCATACCCTCCAACATTTCTCCAATGACAATAGAGACATCCTAAGGAAAAGGGGAGCATTCTGGGATCAAATCCGAAACTGGGATGGCTTCTCTAAATCAGGAATGTCCCTGGAAAATAGGGACACTTGGAGGGTCTGTAAAAGTTTATGGTTACAAAGTAATTGAACTATCTATAGAATTAAAAGAACGTAATAACATTTTGAATAGTTTTAAACAATGTATTTGAAATTGTTGTCACCTACCCAGAGGGTGGGTGGTGGCAAATATTATTATTATTATTTTAAAAGTTAGTGATCTTATATAGCATGGGTGGGGGCAGGGGGGCAGCTGCCCCCCTAAATCAGTAAAAATCAATACAAATCAATACAAATCTGAGGTTCTGACCCCCCAACAAATCCTGGCTACACCCATGTTGAACATATTGTGTTAAACAGAAGAGGGTGAACTGCTTCTCCTTCTTGACACTTAAGCCAGACAGGACAGGGAGGTGGAACAAGTCATTGCTGCTATTAATTTGTTGTCTTATGGTAACAGCAAAATATGAGTATGAAGCTGCATTTTAGGGCCGAGAGATTTCAATTGGAGACTCAAGCATATGCTGGATATCTTGCACTAAAAATAAAAATAAATTTTACATTAAAATGAATGGGACATAATACGCATTGCTTTGGTTGCTTGGCCTCAGATTGTGTGGCCCTCTTTCAACAACAACAGAAAACCTCATAGAGAGCTTTTCAGAAATCCACTCATAACAATATTCCACCTTTGCAGCCACCACTTACATAATCAGCCCAGACACAAAACTTCACTGGTCTTTTTGATGCCATTATGCTCTAGTGTTTTTGTTTGTTTTTGCCAAGGTTGCCACCATTTGAATTGTTTCAGCATTTTCATCACCAGCCTGTGAATATACACCTTTAAGTGATAAATTCACAAGAACACTTTAAATAGAGCAGGTATGTCCAACTGTTTGCCCAAGGACATTCTAATCTGCTGGGCCTACCAAATTTGAGACAATGTATGTAAAAAGAAAATTCCCATGGTTGTAACTCATAAGGAAAAAAACACATTTTCAAGTTTTAAGAAATAAATGCTTTGACTTTTCAATTGTGCACATAATATTGGTGGTATGATAAAGTGAATGTGGATTTTAAAAATCACTGTATTAGAAGTGCCATATTAAAAATTTGGAATAAATACAAACCCAGGTTGTGGCAAAAGACACCTTTATGAATTTCACCACAAGAAGCTTTTGACAGAAAAGAGAGGACAGGCAAAGGGAAATGGATAACATACCAAGAATTAATAGAACCGCATCAAGGAGATTACAAAATTAAAACAAGGGAGCAATTAATAATGGAAGGTTACAATCTCCATTGGTTCCCTTATATACAGTTAGTTGAGAGATTTAAGCTAGAAATAATTTTGCCATAGAGCAAGAAAAGACACACTTTGAAACTCAACTGTGCACAGATGATGAACACGAATTTTGCTGAAATTTGAAACGGAAGAAGAACAGATTGAAGAATACATGATTCGGGGGGGGGGGGAATGGGAACATATGTGAACTAAGGGGTTAAATTTTACATTGTGTTATGATCTTAAATAGATTTTTTTAAATAAAAGGATGTTTTGCTTGTATTCAATTCCTGAGAAACTATTCAGAATGTATAAAGATGTTTCAAATGTTTGCTGGAAATGAGTGGCGGAGGAAGAGGAGTGCGGGGGGAGCGCACCACCCCCGGCAGCGCGATCCCAGTGGGGTGCCATCGCAGCTGCCCCCCCCACGCTGGGCACCACGCCCCTGCAGGCGGCATATCACGCCCCCAGGACGCGCGCCAGCCCCGCCCCGCCTGCTCTCTGCCCCCCAGTGCCGGAGCATGAATCTCCGCCACTGCTGGAAGTGCCAAGAACATGAAGGGACATTCTATCATGTTTGGTGGACATGTAAAAAGGCCAAAGAATATTGGGCGCAAATACATGCGTTAATACAGCAGATTTTAAACCTTAATATTCAATTGAAGCCAGAACTCTTTCTTTTAGGTTTAATGGATATACAACTGGAAAAGAATTATGGAAGTTTACTCCAAAATGTGATTACAGTGATGAGATTGCTATATGCACCAAGATCAAAAGATACAGCCTTACCCACTATTTTGTTGTTGTTCAGTCGTTCAGTCGTGTCCGACTCTTCGTGACCCCATGGACCAGAGCACGCCAGGCACGCCTATCCTTCACTGCCTCTCGCAGTTTGGCCAAACTCATGTTAGTAGCTTCGAGAACACTGTCCAACCATCTCATCTTCTGTCGTCCCCTTCTCCTTGTGCCCTCAATCCTTCCCAACATCAGGGTCTTTTCTAGGGAGTCTTCTCTTCTCATGAGGTGGCCAAAGTACTGGAGCCTCAACTTCAGGATCTGTCCTTCTAATGAGCACTCAGGGTTGATTTCTTTAAGAATGGATAGGTTTGATCTTCTTGCAGTCCATGGGACTCTCAAGAGCCTCCTCCAGCACCATAATTCAAAAGCATCAATTCTTCGGCGATCAGCCTTCTTTATGGTCCAGCTCTCACTTCCGTACATTACTACTGGGAAAACCATAGCTTTAACTATACGGACCTTTGTTGGCAAGGTGATGTCTTTGCTTTTTAAGGTGCTGTCTAGGTTTGTCATTGCTTTTCTCCCAAGAAGCAGGCGTCTTCTAATTTCGTGACTGCTGTCACCATCTGCAGTGATCATGGAACCCAAGAAAGTGAAATCTCTTACTGCCTCCATTTCTTCCCCTTCTATTTGCCAGGAGGTGATGGGACCAGTGGCCATGATCTTAGTTTTTTTGATGTTTAGCTTCAGACCATATTTTGCGCTCTCCTCTTTCACCCTCATTAAAAGGTTCTTTAATTCCTCCTCACTTTCTGCCATCAAGGTTGTATCATCAGCATATCTGAGGTTGTTTATATTTCTTCCGGCAATCTTAATTCCGGTTTGGGATTCATCCAGTCCAGCCTTTCGCATGATGAATTCTGCATATAAGTTAAATAAGCAGGGAGACAATATACAGCCTTGTCGTACTCCTTTCCCAATTTTGAACCAATCAGTTATTCCATATCCAGTTCTAACTGTAGCTTCTTGTCCCACATAGAGATTTCTCAGGAGATGGATGAGGTGATCAGGCACTCCCATTTCTTTAAGAACTTGCCATAGTTTGCTGTGGTCGACACAGTCAAAAGCTTTTGCGTAGTCAATGAAGCAGAAGTAAATGTTTTTCTGGAACTCTCTAGCTTTCTCCATAATCCAGCGCATGTTTGCAATTTGGTCTCTGGTTCCTCTGCCCCTTCGAAATCCAGCTTGCACTTCTGGGAGTTCTCGGTCCACATACTGCTTAAGCCTGCCTTGTAGAATTTTTAGCAAAACCTTGCTAGCGTGTGAAATGAGCGCAATTGTGCGGTAGTTGGAGCATTCTTTGGCACTGCCCTTCTTTGGGATTGGGATGTAGACTGATCCTCTGGCCACTGCTGAGTTTTCCAAACTTGCTGGCATATTCATCAGCTTCATCAGCTCTGAATCTACTTGTACTTGTCCTCCGCTCTTCCCCAGTAGCATGTTGGACGCCTTCCGACCTGAGGGGCTCATCTTCCAGCGTCATATCTTTTATATGCCTGTTGTCTTTGTCCATGGAGTTTTCTTGGCAGGGATACTGGAGTGGCTTGCCAGTTCCTACTCCAGGTGGATCACGTTTGGTCCAAACTCTCCACTACGACCTGTCCATCTTGAACTGTCCATAGCTTCCCTGAGTAATTCAAGCCCCTTCGCCACGACAAGGCAGTGATCCATGAAGGGGACCCACTATATAAAAATGCAGATAAAACTATTGGACTTGGCTGATATGTCAAAGTTAACATGCTTAATTAGAGGAAAAAACTTTACTGACATTGATTAGGGATTGGAAGTTTCTTATGAACTTTCTGCATTAAAGAGCAAATGGACTTCAATAGCTGAATTTTGAAGATTGAAAAAAAATACTGATTTATAGAAGATAGAATGTTTGGATCTTATGGAGTGAATACTATATTTAGCTGCAGAACAGAGAGTCAGAAATCCCTTTATTCTTTTTTATCTTTCTGTAATCCTTTCTCTCTCTTTCTCTTCTCTCGCTTCTCTTTCTTTAGGTTTTCCTTTTTCTTGTCTTTTCTTCTTTCTGCCTTCATTCTTTTTTAGACTAAGTAGCAGTTTTATATCAGTATATTATAAAAATATACTTTGTAATGGGTATGTAATTTTTTATATCTCTGAATAAGTATCAATAAATACAATTTTTTTAAAAAAAGAACAAATTTCTTTGTCTGTTCCTGCTCCATAACTGGGCATATCTGTGAATCCTGCACCCCCCCCAAAAAAGAGACATTCCCACAGAACCAAAAGGTGGCCAGTAGGCTAGTCAGAGGGATTTAGGATGGAGAATCTCCATGTGGAAAGTCTCCTGTTTACAGAGAAAAGAGCATTGCCTGGAAACTGGGTAGGCTTGCCACCTGTCCTGTATAATACATGAATGTCCCTTATTTCAATGTAAAATGTTGTGCCCTGTATTTATTCAATACAGAATGCAGCTTGTCCTGTATTTTGCCTATTTCCGCTCTGCTCCTGTATGCTCTCTCTCCCCCACCTGGAGGCCCTCATCATCCACCGGTCACCTTCATGAATCCAGGATAGAGGACCTAAAAGTTAGAAACAGCTAAGTTAAGGAGGGAACTGAAAATAAAAAAGAGTGGGCTTCCAATTCAGAATCTGCCAGTTGTGTATATAGTGATCATTCAAATTATTAAAACATATACTACAGGATAACATCTATCAGGATTCAAAATGACCTTAACTGATTGGAGACTTGGGCTGAAACTAACAAAATGAATTTCAACAGGGACAAATGTAAGGTTCTGCACTTAGGCAGGAAGAACTAGATGCACAAATATAAGAAGGAGGATACCTGACTTGCTCGCAGTACACGTGAAAAGGATCATGGAGTCTTAGTGGGCCACAAATTTGACATGAGTCAACAGTGTGATGCAGCAGCAGCAGCAGCAGCAAAAAAAGCTAACGCTATTCTAGGCTGCATCAACAGCAGTATAGTGTCCAGATCAAGGGAAGTAATAGTACCCCTCTATTCTGCCTTGGTCAGAACACATCTGGAATACTGTAACCAAATCTGGGCACCACAGTTTAAGAAGTATATTGACAAGCTGGAACTTGTGCAAAGGAGGGCAACCAAAATGATAACGGGGGGTGGAAGCCAGGCCTCATGAGGAAAGGTTGAAGGAGCTGGGTATGTTTAGCGGGGGGGGGGGGGAAGAGACAGAGAAGATATGATAGCCATCTTCAAATATCTAAAGGGCTGTCACATGGGAGATGAAGCAAGCTTGCTTTTTCCTGCCCCAGAGGGCAGGCTTCAGAACAATGGCTTCAAATTACAAGAAATGAGATTCTGACTAAACATCAGGAAGAAGTTTCTGACAGTAAATGCTGCTTGACAGTAGAATGGTCTCCCTCGGAAGGTTGTGGACTCTCCTTCCTGGGAGGTTTCTAAACAGAGGCTGGATGGCCATCTGTCATGGATGCTTTAGCTGAGATTCCTGCATTGCAGGGGGTTGGACTAGATGACCCTCAGGGTCCATTCCAACTACACAATTCTCTAATTCTATGATTCTATGATATAGGTATATCATATTATATAGCTGATTATCATTCTGCCAGGCATATTTTTTCTCAGGCATCACCTACCCATCTTTTTCCAATCCAGAAATCCAAAAGTGGTTCTTAAATTTTTATGGAGATAATCACATACTCATGAGCTGAAAGTGCGATGTTTAATTCCTAGCTTGTCTGTTTCATATGGTTTCTTTTTTAGTACAGAAACTTCCAAATGAGCTGACACAAGAGAAGGGTGAGTATCCTCAAGATACTGTAATCCAGTTCCACTTTGTGGTCTGGAAGTAGTTAACTATAAAACGTGGAGTGCTAGTATTATCTGAATTGACTCCTAGAGCAAAACAAAAAAGTTCTTATGAAAACTTTCTGTTATTACTAGAGAAGGCCCATTGTAATATCTGCTATATCAGTTCAGATCTCACGTAGAACTAGTTACGTAGAACCTACCACTTGTTACATTCAGACAAAGCAACTGAATTAAAACCGTCAGAAGGTGGGTCAAGGCCTTTCCACTCCTTTTTTAATTGCCTGTGTACTGAGGCTTTGGAAAAGGACTTTGGGGAAATGGATCCCACTGCTGGGTCATGCTGGGTCCCATTCTCTATACAATCTGTTGCATCCAGCCCAAATACAGCACTTAAGCTAAAGAGCTCAAATTTTGCTTTCCACAAGAGTTGCATGATGAGAACTTTATTTCCCCTGTGTCTGCAGTGAGAAAATACAAAAGAGATGGAGGACATCATCCTGTATTCAAGTGAACACTCCTGGCAATTTTTTTGTTTTGTGATATTCACCCAGCTCTAATAAGCGAGGTTTCTCTCATTCAGCCACATGCCTGGCAGTATGATCTTTTAAAAGAGGTCTGGGAAGTGGATTGTTATTAGGGTCTTGAAGATTGTTTGCCGGTATTTAAGGATCAGCACTGCCATGTTCTCATTAAAGTGCAAGGACATCCAGTGTATTTACTTCTCATTCAGAACTCCTCTGAACTGTTGGGTGTAGTTTTCAATGACTTCCAAGTGTCCATCCAGCCAATACTATATTTAAGAGGGAAAGAACATTGTTCTCTTATGTACAGCTGACTCAGCTACAGAGTTAAACAAACAAAATATTAAAAAGGCAAACTTAAGTGATGATCTTGCCAAGTTAAACACTTTGAACCTTGTTGGTTTCATGAAAGAGTTAAGCACATGCTTAACTTTCTCTTATTACAATGATAGGGTTTAAAAGTCTTAGCTGGATTGCTCACAATTTACTATGAAAACATACTTCAAAGATGCTGTTATTATGTGAAGATTTGAGAGGGTAGCAGTATTAGTTTCAACAAAAAAGCAGATAGTTTTGTGGCAATCAGATAGTTGATTTATTGTGGCACATGTTTTCATGAATTTGAGCCAGATTCCAGATTTCTTGAATGTGTAACTACCAGTAACTGGGCTCTGGTTCACAAAAGCTTATGCCAAATAACTCCATCTTTAAAATTGCTGCAAGACTGTGCTTACTATGAAAAATAATCTCTGTAGCAATATATTAAGTTTACTATTATAATAGGACCCATTCACACAGGCATGTACATCACTTGATTAATCTGAGAATATTCACATGCATATAGTAATGTGTGAACTGACTCCAATGGAATGCACTGTATCTGAGGTGAACACCTGGTTAAAGTCCCATCTGTGTTGTTAGACCTGTGATAACACATTCACACAAACAGATCTTCACCATGATGCTGCGGTCATCAAGCAATGAGCATGTATGTGTGAAACAGTCATGAGTTCCTCTGCTAAACTTCATTACAGTTTTTGATGAACAAGGCATTGAAGGAAAGTGGAGAAACTGAACGGAGAGCTACTGCTTCCCTGTAGTTATCAACCTTGAAAAACATTAAAGCTCTACATGTGGCAGCTTATTGGGGATAGGGGCTGTTTCATCTAAGTGGGACCAGTTCACACATGAGTTCATTTCTATTCACTTGATTACTCATCTCTTAATGGCTTACAACTGAATCCTAATCCTGTCCTTTTCGATGTCTGGTTTTGGACGTGATAGCCAAATTCTGCCTCCACACATGCAAATTCCAGACTAATAGTCATGTTAGCCCTTTGCTTATTTATATATTTCATAAAATTTATATACTGCTTGATTGGAAAAAAAATTCAAAGCAGTAGCAAGAATCATTGTGGCACCTTAAAAACAAAAAGGTGCTGTTGTGGTATAAGATTCTGTGGTATCAAATGCTTTATCAAATGCTTGAACCACTATCCACTGCTGGAAGATAATATCTAATATTAGCTGAAATAGATATGGGGTGGTATCCAATGTGCTCCCTCCATTAGCGTAAGGATATCTGCTTGTGCAGTGAACCCCCCCTTCCCCTGTGCACACCCCTCACCCTTCCAAAACCTCTGAAGGGTTTAGGAAAACCCCAGAACAGATTTAGGGTGTGGGTTGTACAGTATACAGGGAGAGGAAGTTCCAATGGCACAGCCCACAGTCCTTGCATTGATGGAACAAATTCATTGAAATATGGCAACAGAAGGGGGGAAAGGCTGTTAAAAAGTCAGTCCAAGAAGTCAGTCCAATAGGCCCTATCATGCAAAGCATAACAGAATAGACTTGTACTTGCTGATAAAGCCTATTTAACCTATTTCAGGCTACAGCAGGCATCCCCAACCTGCGGCCCTCCAGATGTTTTGGCCTACAACTCTCATGATCCCTAGCTAATAGGACCCCAGTGGTCAGGGATGATGGGAATTGTACTGCCACTGACCACTGGGGTCCTGTTAGCTAGGGATCATGAGAGTTGTAGTCTCTTGATTTTGACATCTGGAGGGCCAAAGGTTGGGTATGCCTGGGCTAGAGCCTTCCTGCTCTTGTATACCTACAGCAGGACTGGGGAACCTTAGAGCCAAGTCATTCTAGTTTTGTCCCCATCCTCCCTGCTGAATTCCACCAGAGGCAACCCTGAGGAGAGTGATAGGCAGTCCAGGATGCCAAGGACTAGATCATGGGTAGGCAACCTAAGGCCCATAGGCCACAAGCGGCCCACGGGGGTTGTTTAACTGGCCCACTCGCCGCCCACTCGGCTGCTAAACCGGCGCAGCACAGGGACTCGCTTCCGCAGTGCTGGAAATCGCGTCCATGCATGCGCAGATGCCAGAAATCGTGTCTGTGCAGACGCAGACGCCGGAAATCGCGGGCGCGCGTGCAATCCGGCCTGCGGAGGGATCTCCGCTGGAGTGAACCGGCCCAGGCGAGGTAAACCTTGCTGCCCCCTGGACTAGATGTTGGGCTCCAATTCCCATCATCCTTGTCCATGGCTTTTGGGGTTGATAGGACCCATGCTGCAGATTCCCCAGTACAGTGGCAGCCCTCCATTGCAGGGGGCAAGGACATTAAGTACTTGTGAGGGCCTCTCCTTCACACATTCAAGCCATCACCAGATGTTCAGCAGCTGATGAACACATGAGCTAGTGCTGCAAGGACCCTTTCCAGCGACAGGGCCTGCTACAGACCAGTATGTTCACATTCAGTTCAGTGGTGCTTGTGCCCGAAGCTTGTTCCCCTACATTGTCTGAGGAGCATTTTAGACCCCCACCTCCTTCTCCTGCCCAGGTTGACCTGCCCACCCCACCCCACCATGGGTGCAGCCAGGATTTATTTTAGGGGGCAGGCTTTATTTTGGGGGAGCAGAACCGAGTTATCTGAGACACAATTGGTCAGTTAGTTAAGTTAGTTAAGTATTTTTATTTATTTACGTGATTTGGGGGGCAGCTGCCCCCTGCACCCCCTGGCTATGCCCATGCCCATGCACCCCACCTTCCCCACTGTCTGGAAGCATAGGAGCCAACTCCTAGGGGCCGAGGGGCCTTCACCCCCCTAAAATATTTGAAGGAGTTAGGCTCCCCAAAGTTGATGGACATTCAAATGTTGTGTGTGCACTGAGTCATGTGATGCGGGGCAGGGCTTACCTGGGCCCCCCCGCAATATTTTTTCAAGTTGGCTGGAAGCATCTTGAACCAGCTCTCCCAAGCAGCCTCCTCACAGCCCAGCCCTTGTTATTAATTGCTGGTCATGTCCACCGATTCTTGCCGCTGCCCCCCCCCCGCCGCCCCCCGCCGCGGCCTTTATTGAAAGGCGCTGGTTCTGAAGATGAGAAGGCAGGCGGGAGCAGGGCGCCTGCCCGGGCAACTACATCGCCCCAGGATGGAAGGCTACCCAGCGGCGGCGAGGCGAGCCTGGGCGCGGGAGGCCCTGCCAAACGTTTCAACCCTGAATAGTCCCGGCTTGGCAGATAATTCAGAAACTATTTGTATGAGCTATTTATCAAATTATTAACTGCACAGATGTTGTTTGGCTGAAGAGCAGCTGAACCTTCTCGCTGCCAGCCGCGGAGACAAAGGTCTGGAGGAATAATTGAAGATGTGCATGGAATATTAAATTAATTTACTGCTCTTAATTCTTATGCTAATCCTGACCTCTCCTAGAGCCTATCAATTACCCTACACAGAGGAAGAAGAAAGAAGGGAAAACAGTTTCTTCTCGCGTCGTCTTCTCCTCCTCCTCCCTTTTTTTTTTTTGAAGGGAAATATTTGCAATGAAGCCAGAAGCAAAGACTGGGGTTGTTTAATTGAAGCGCCGCGTTGCAATTACGTGGTGTGGGAAGAAGCAAGGTTTGCTCAGTAGTCTAAAGGCGGCGGCGGGGATCTGGGGAGAAGCGAGAATCTTCTGAAATAGCTACGCATCTGCGAGGACTATTTTTTAAATAAAGGAGGGGGGGCAGTCTTAGTGCTGGGATAAAGGAAACCGGGCTGGTATCTCCCATCCTTAAACAGAAAATACAAGCTTTTGGGTAACCACCGGGTTTTTGTGTACGTCTGAATGACCAAGACGCATGTATTTGGAGGGGGGAAACCCCAAACCCCAAAAGAGTTCGTTGTCGGCCTCCTTCTGAAGCCACACAGCTGAGCGAAGGAGGACGCGCTCTTGCACAGCTCCAGCTCCTTGCGGAGGAGAACTTCCTGCTGAAGCAAACCCATTTCTGCCTTCGCGTTGCGTATTCCGGGCCTTTGGGCTTCTCTCCCTTTCGCGTCCCTTTTCTCACTGCGCTTATTCGACAAAGGCCTATGGCAGGAGGCAGGCAATGGTGTGCGCCGGAAAGATTTCAGTCCCGCCGGCCCCCACTGCCCCCCCCCGCGAATATTTGCTTGGCCCTTTCTCAAAAGAAGAAAAACAAAGCTCTTACATGTTGCGATGTCGTGACAGGCGGGATTAAATCAAATTGACTTTGGGAAAGGGCTATTTTTCTAATAAGCAAAGGGGGAAGGGGAGAGAAATAGTGCGGGGAGGGGGCTGTTTATGGGAAGGGCGCTGCCCCGCCCGGCGCGCTCCGCAGCAGCATTTAGAGGTTGTTCAGCAAAAGGCTCCTGGCTTCCCCCCGCTTTCGTCGCTTTTTCTATTAAGAGGTAAATAAATAGGACCAAATAAACGCGATCCGTCTCGTCCCTCCTCCCCCTGGGACGACCTTTGCGGGACCTCGGCGGCGCAAAGGCGGTCTCCGCCGCGCCTTGGCTGGGGCTCCTGCGCTGCGCTGCCTTTTCAGCAACGCGCTCGCGGCCCCCCCCCCCTCCAGCCCCAGCTCTAGCACAATATCAATTAATCATGCGGCAGGCAAACAAGGAGATTTATTCCACTACAAATAGCCTCAAAGAGAGCTGCTGAATGGAGGTGATTAGCATGAGAAAAGCGGAGCAAAACTCCACAGTTCAACAGCTAAAGAGCAATTTGATGGGGCTGGGATGGGGAAATTACTTGATTAGCGTCTGTTGGAAAAGGATCACGCTGAAAGAGCACCGCAGTCGCGAAGCCGGAGAGGCGCGGATCAAAACGCTGCGGCCGAGGAAACCAAGGCAGCGAGAGCCCTGTATGCTCCTCGGGGCAGGGCTGTCTGTTGTTTGCTTGCTTTTTTGTCCGCACCTTGTACGTCGTGAGCGTTCTAACAATATAAGCGCTGTGGAGTCGAATGGCAAGATCTGCTTTGGGTTTTTTGTCGCTCCGTCTGAAGGAACCAGAAGTCACGCGGAAGAAATGACACCTTGTTCTGCTGGGAAGCCGGAGCCTGCGCGTCCTAAACGCTGACCTGAATTCTGGGTTTCAATGGGACTTGCTCCCCAATAAGCGAGTGCACGGGAGCAGTTCTAAATATCTGCGCTCATTTAAAAGGCAATTACTCCCAAGTAAGCGTATACCTAGTGGGTCAGAGTGTTGGACACGATCCTGGCAGAGTTAAACATCATTTAATGCACTTCATTTCAATGGGAGAGATTTAAGCACTTGCTTAAATCGCGCGGGTGCAGAAGCCAGCAGACATAGAAAGGGCAACAGTGCTAATATTTCAGTCCTCTCACCTGGAAGCGGCCCCGTTGGACACGGTGTGATCTCCTAACGAGCAAATATGCATAAGATTGCGTTGTGAGGCTGCTATATATGTATACTTGAGTAAACATGGACTGGACTGCAGTTTTGGCTTTACCGTGTCCTTTAGCGTAGCCAATGAGGCGATGGCGGCTTTGAATCCACACACTTCAGGTCGATAGGGTGGGATAAAAGTTAATTCGACTTTACCGCCAACCTCTCTCTTTTTATTAGCTGTAAGAATCACACGCCACTTTTCCTGGAATTAGATGGGGACAGGTCTTCCGATGCCTCCTTCCTAAACCGCTGCATAGTACTGTATGTGCCAAGAGCACGTCAGGTGCTGCTGTCATGCAGTCCTGAGAAAAAAGAGCAGAACAGTGGAGCCAAAGGGGAGGCCGAAGTTTCTGTTTCTTTGGAAACAGAAGTGGGTACCTGGAGTCCAGAGAGGGAGAGAGGGAGAGAAAGAGAGAGGGAGAAACCAAAAGTTTGAGCGATGCAGAAGAGAGCAGTAGGCATGTTACGGTACTAAATATGCTGGATTTATTTTATATGCGGAGAGCCTCTTTCTCTCTGTGCAGAGAATCACATCATTATAGAAGGGACGTTGGCTCTACACTGGAGATCCCACAAGATCTACAAGGAAGGACGCATGCAGCTACAGCTTCACTCACAGGTGGCGTTATAACGTCTGCTTAAAAGTCTCCAGCGATGGAGAACCCAACCACCTCCAGAGGCTGTCTGTTCCATTGGTCAGCAGCTATTGCCGTTAGAAGGTTCCTCACTGTGTTTTGGCTGACCTCTTCTTCCCTGCCGCTTCCATGCATTTCTGGAGCAAACAGGGAACAAGTCTGCTCCTTTTCTGTATTACAACCCCTTTATATGAAGATAATTTGATTTACATCGCCCCTCCCATTCGTATATCTTTCTAGGTAACATACGTGAAATGTGACTTCTTCTTGGCTGCATCTTATTGTAACCAAACTATTCTGGATTATAACGGATGCATTTCACAAGCACCTGCATCCGAAGTCCTGAAGTCCAACCAGATACCGGTATATCATCGGGGTGAAGAATGTCCGCAGCATCTAAGCATATCCTATGGATTTCAGTGGAAACTATTTCCAGGTCATAGCCTGCTCATGGAGGCATGCTTTCGACGATAAGGGCTGCAGCAGAGCCAAAGATAATGACTATGGATGCGCATTTTAAACTACTGCTTGGCAAAGCCAATGGAAATGGACAAACCCATCCCAACTTTGGCAATAGCAAGTGTTTCCCAATTCAGCCAGAGCAGCGAGCTGCTTCTGCAGTGTCTCTCATGCTGGGTCCCTCGTGTGTTTTGCTTTTGGAGTTTAGAGACATAGGACCCTATGCAAAGGTGCCCAGTCTAGCTTTCTCCCTGATGTGTTACTTTTCAACACGCGGAGAGGATCCCATTGGGCGGAGCATTGGGAAACCTTCAAATATTCCGTTCTCCATTAAAATTCGGAAACGCGACTTTCAAAAACTCCTAGAATAATGGAAGTGCAATCCTATTCAGGCCTTTCCTGAAATATACTCCCACTGAGCACAGTGGGGTATTTCCTGATAAACATACATAACATCGGACTGCATGGCTGAAATCCAAAATAGGCACAGTTTGAAGGAGACCTATGAAAAGCAACAAGGTACCAGATTGCTTCAAAAGCAAGTGACAACTTGCATATGTGAATAAGTTATCACAGACCTAATAATACAGCCAGAAAGTGCATAGCACTCCCAGTCAGCTCAAACTCAATGCTTTTCAACTGGAACCAATTTACATATTCAACTGGAAGTCATCCCGTGTGCAGAGAAAATAAGATAATAAGGGCACGTGGGAGCCGGCTCTTTATCCCATGTTAACAGGTATCGGATCGGATCTGTTGATTTCGCTTTCAGGAAGATCGAAGCAAAAAACCTTTCTTGACGTTATAGCTTTACAGAAGCTCGCTCTGCTTTTCCTAGAGACACAGGTGTAACCTGGTCGTGGGTGGTAGTAAAGAGGCGACGTCCGGCCTCTGTAAAGACGCCTATTGTTGTCATCGCAAAGCCTGAGCACGTTGCAAAGGATCTTAGAGGTCCTTATCCGGGGGAAAGCTGTGAATGGAATAAATGGCTCATCACCTGCCATGAACAGCTATCTCGAAAAACAAAATCAACAATTCAAGTCGTCCACAAACCTCAATGGTAATTCGGTATTTCCTTTTCCTTTAGATATGTGCCTTGTTTCAGTGCTACAAGGATTGCCTTTGTTCTTCCAGGAGGCTTAAAGAAGCGCGGTCTTTGGTCAAAGAACGGAATGATCTCGCGCTTCTGGCTGTGAAGAGTTCTGGCTGTCAACCTGGCTTTTCAAATTAAAAGCAAGGAACACGATGCGGCTTGCATAACCGTCTCCAGAGAAATATGAACTGCCCTTTAGCTGGGGTATCTGCTTCCTGCCGACCCAGACCATAAAAAAATATGTTTACCCCCATCCTAAAGAGATTGGTGTCACTTAGCGGCGAGAGAAACAAACCTAAAAAGTCCTGAAATCTCCGGTTAGCATCTCCGCTCGTCAATAAACTCACATTCGGAAGGGCCTTATTCTCTCAGCCTCCGTCCTCCATCTGCAACATGGAGGGAATAACCCGAACGTACCTCTGCCGTAAGGTCTATAGCCGGGAGGCGGAGAAGTTACAGGAGACCGGAAACCTACACTAGTGGTTTAGCCTTAAACTACCGTCCTAAGCATAATTTACTTAGGAGTAAGGCCTGTTCAATGGGACCCTTCGGAGCAAACATGCACAAGCAGTACAAAGCTTGCCTTTGTTCACTTTCCATGTGCTAGGGTTTTGTTTTTTAAAATATGTTTTTTTTTATTTTCAGAAGCGGATCATTCCAACACTAGGTTGCAACGGAGTTCTGATCACACACTTTCCTGATCTGAAACAGATCCATTTGGGAAGAGCTGATGTCCTGGGGCAGGAACATGCTGACGTTACATCCTCACCCCTGCGAGGGTTTCTTTGTCCATTGCAGATAGATGAGCTCGGGTGGGATGTAGCATCGGCCATTCCTCAGTGGGCTCTGCGCGAAGCCCTGAGAGCCGGTGGGCGCAGTGCAGAAGGTGTTTCAGTGCCACTGACCCATAGGAGCCAACTCCTAAGGGCCGAAGGGGCTTCGTGGCCCAAATAAAACATTTTGATGGGCATTGCCATTCAAATGTTGTGCGTGCACCGCGTCATGTGATCGATTATGTGGGGCGGGGCTTACCTGCCCCCCCCCAATATTCTATTCAAGTTGGCACCCCTGCTCTGACCAACTGGTTCCGGCGGTTCTTGGTTCTCACTCCGCAAGGCACTTACGTCCTTAAGGCAGAGAGTAACGCTGTGTGCAGGTGCGGACTTAGCGCAAGCCTTGGCCCCGAGTCGCCTAGGTTCAAAACCTCACTCAGCCACGGACTTCCCTGGGCGATCAGTCATTGTCTTGGAGCCTAAACCACCTAAGGGGGTTGTATCTAGGATAAAGAATATATATTAGTTCCACGTGGTTATTTTGTTGTGCCATTCTATTCTTTTTGTTTCTTTAAATGTAAAATTTATCACACTAGGTTTACTATCTGAAAACAACAACACCCTATTAAAATTTCCAGTCTCCAAAATGGTGTTTGGGTACATATAATGATAAAAACAGTAATATCATAATGATATTTAATGACAATAATGTATAAGTAATGTAAAATGTAGTCTTGGGTAAATTATTCGAAAACACAAAGCTGATGAAAAATAGTTGCTTCAAGAACTGAGAAACCGGGTTAACTACGGTACCCATCATCGGGATAGAATTTTTAGCGGGCACGATCCTGGCTGAAGTTCTCCTGCGCGTGACCCACTGCAGTGTGTGGCACCTGCAAAGGAGCAGGAAATGGCATTTCGTATTGAGCACGAAATATGGGGAATTGTGCGCGACTCTTGTTTTGCTGCGCCTCAAATTACGCTGAGGCTGCATCCCGAGAATTCAGCGTTGGATCGGGCCCACAGCATTTTCTACGTGTTTCCATATTTGTATTGGAACCCACCGCAAGGGCGGAGGATGAGAGTGGAGACACCCATCGTGTACGCAACTCGCTCTCTCAGGCACGTATTAACTCCGGACATTTCCGCAGTTCACCGGGTTCATTACGCGGGAAAGCTTCATTTGTCATGGGACACCATGCACTCCAGAGGACCAGCTTCACACCCAAGGTGTAAAACAGAATACCCTAAAATAGTTAATTACACGTTTTACTTGTTTTTAACTTTTATTGTAAGCCGCCTTGGGCAGCATATAACTACCATAAATAAAGATAAGTAAATACCGCTGTTCATCAAATCACAGCTGTTTACAAACTAGGGGGAAAGCAAGGCTGTAGTCCTCAACACACTTATTGTGGAGTAAGCTCCACACGTGAATAGGCTCGCACTGCAAATCAGATATCATCATTCATCACAATTCTCCGGCTTGGGCACTGATGAAGGGAAAGTAGGAAGGTCGTGTAGTTTTCTGCAAGAGAGTTGATTATTTTAGTGGTGGTGGGTTGAAGTGCGAGAAGACAACTAGTCTAGGATGGACCAGAGGGATAGTTCAAAACAAAGAAGGAGAGCGAGAGTTAACAGGTAGGGCTGGTGGCGCCACTTTTTCGTGATTTCTCAAATGCCTCGTCTCCACAGCCACATCCTGTAAGCCAGAGGTTGTCAACCTTTTTGAGTCCACGGCTCCCTTATGTCACCCCTTGCCTGCAGAGCTTGCAGCCTCTCACCCTTTTTCGAGGGAGGGAAAGAAAGAGGGACAGAGAGGCCACTTGCCCACGGCACCCCTGATCATCATTCAAGGCACCCCAGGGTGCCACGGCACACTGGTTGAAAACCACTGCTGTCAATCAATCTTCCTTTCTCAGGCTGTCCATTCATCGTACTTCCTTTATGCTTTTGTTGTAGCTGAAAAACTTTTCATTAAAAGCTATATTTTAGAAATGCACTCCTTTTGCTAATTCGACAATTGGATGATCAAGGGGCGGTTAATTTGTGCTTTGTGAACTCTTCAGCCTTGGTCCTAGCCAGGATATTCTTAACCTCTACCTTTAATAGCCAGTGACGACGGTGCTGCTTGGAAGCTGCTCGAACTCAGGTTGAAAGGGAGAAACGTGCTAAGAGGAAGGCACGCTCACCATGATCAACTCCCACCCAGAAACCTATGTCCCCACTGTGGAAGGACGTGTGGATCCAGAATTGGCCTCCACAGTCTCTCTTCTCTCACGGACACACTGTTAAGACTGTCTTTGCGGAAGACAATCTTACTCGGCTACGAGTGATCGCCAAATATGAAGAAGCAGCTTGGTAGGAACAGGCCTGCTGTATGTGACGAAAAGAGTTCAAAGGAAGAAAGCGAGGGAGGAAGAGAAAGTCAGTCCAGTTTCTCTCTGGATAGTTGAGATTTATTCCCATCCAAACTGAGCTGCGACTGCTTCCAAACGCGAGTTTGGGGAAGACGTAGCAGAAATAAAGTACTTACAGATTTTCGCCTTAGGTTACACAGTTGTTAATTAATTGGGGGGGGGGTAAACAACTGCGATCCTGAACAATCCTGTGCATGCTTACACAAAAGCAAATCCTCTTGGACTCAGTTGGACTGAAGTGCGCATGGAATTGTAGTTTTTCTAAGAAAGAAGTCTAACTGATTTAAAAATCCTTATTTTTGGCTGGATCCAGCCCAGTGGATGTAAGAAACGTGCGCGATCAAATCTAAGTACTCCGAAGGCTGTAATCTCAAACCTGCCAATTAAGAAATAAATTCCATTCCATGGGTTTTTCTTATGACTATGTTCAGGACAAAAACAGCAAATGGTCTTGTGGCCCCCGAAAACCTAAGAAAAGCATTTCGGCATAAGCTTGCGTGGTTCGTCTTCTAGGTGCCACAAGGCTGTTGTTCTGCTGCAACAGCGTTGTCCATAGGAGCCAACTCCTAGGGGCCGGGGTCCCTTCGGCCCCCCAATAAAATATTTGAGGGGTCCCCCCAACGTTGATGGGCATAGACATTCAAATGGTGTGGGTGCACCCCGTCATGTGATCGCTTATGCGGGGCGGGGCTTACCTTCCCCCCAATATTTCATTCAAGTTGGCATCACTGGCGTTGTCCCTCAGGAATGTGTTTAGGCAGGCTCCCAACCTTAGGGGTGTCCAGGGCAATTGAGCTGACCCCCCCCCCCAAGCTCTTACTCGTTGCCCCTCTGAAAGCAACGGGACTCCGTTAAAAGGGCCTCACTTCGGCCCAATGTCTTGATTTCGGGCTATGGAGCCGCGGGAAGAACCGAGCTGCTCAGCCCAGGCCTGTTTACTCAGTCGGATTTAGTCCGAGGACATTGTGCATAGGATCGGAGTCTTAGGCGAGCCTCAGTTGGACCAACCGACTTTCTCACTCCAGCCCTCCGTCCCTCCACGGGGGTCTTTAAAAATGGAGCCTGCTTTTGACCTTCGGACTTGGACCCCACGAAAGGGCCGTCCTTGAATGCGAGTCAGCGTGCTTAGGGCAGCTCTGGTCCCCTTCTCTGCGTCCCGCATCTTCCAGGATACCCTCAGGCCGCGCAGACGGAGGCCAGCCCCGTCGCCGCCTGGCCCTCTGGGCGAGAGGGAAGCCCGCGCGCCACCCTCGCGCCACTTTGGTCTCGCTCCTCGAATTAGTAATGCGGACAAAGCGTGTCACGAAGTCTGCCAGGCTCCGAGCAAGAGGCGCACCTCGGAGGAGGCTCCCCCGGCAGCGCTTTGCTGCGGCTCCGGTGAAGCTGAGGGAACAAGGCCACCGCGAAGAAGCGGCCCAGAGTCGAGCGCGGAGGGAAAGCGTCGCCGGAGGCAAGGCGAGGAGCCGGGAGCAGGGCGCTCAGCCGCGAGGGGACTTGGGCGAGAAGCTTCTCTGGCTCGGAAAGGTCACCCAGGCGGGCTCGGCGGGGCCCGCAGGTCGGGAGGGGGAAAGGCGCGTCTCTGCTCTGAGGGGAAGGGGCAGAAAGGGCCGAGAGAGGAGAACGGCGGCAGGAGGACAGCGCTTGCCTTGGCCGCGGCGCCCCCACAAAGCGAAGCCCGCCCCCGGCCCCCTTCTCCGGCGACTCGGAACGCGAGCGAGCGAGCGAGGCCCACTGGGCCCAGAACCCGGACAGGCCCGCGCGGCGGTAGGTGCGTTATTTCGCGCGCGGCTCCCTCTCCCCTCGGCGCGGGAGGAGGCGGCGGCGACCGCGGCAGGTCCTCGCCGGGCAACTGGGCGCCAATTCCGCGGCGGGAAAGCTCTCCTCTCGCGCGCGGCCCTTGAGCCGAGGCTCCCGGGGGGGGGTACCTCCTGGCGCCCCCCGGGCTCGCGCAGCCCCTCGCCGCGCGGCGCTAGGCTTCCTTTCTGAGCCGGGGCGCCGAAAAGCCCGCGAGGCTCCCGCCATTTCCTTGCGAGGGGTGGCTTTTGAGAAGCTGGCAATTTGAGACGGCTGGGTGTTATTTAGTGCAATATGAAATCAAATGATCCTATTTCTGAAATAACAGTGTCTGTGAGGAGAAGTGAAGACTCTGAAAGGGGTAATTGTCTCCTGATGCTATTTCCATTATCCCCAATCTTGGCCTTCACGGCATTCAGCCGCCGCGCGGGAAAGTGGAGAGAGAGAGAGAGCGAGAGCGAGCGAGGCGGGGGCGCGCGTCTAAATCAGGAAAAAGAAGGACGCGAAGAGAGAGACACCCAAGGCTCGGGCATTTCACCAAGTTCAATGGAGTCCCGGACTTCTCTTCCCCTTGCTGAGCGCCTTACAAGGGTCCTTTCGCTTGGGGTTACTTCAGTCAAAGCGAGTTTGGAAAACCAACTTTCTCTTGCTCTTCGCTGAAAAGCTCTCTGGCCGCTTTGCTTCCGAAAGTTGTTATACAACCCGAACCTGTTAAGTAGCCAGCGAAGAGCTGCGCTTGGTCTAAAAGAATCAAAAGCTGAAAGTAATGCAGAGGCGAAGAGGTCTGCAGGGCAGCGTTCATTTTTACGTTTCAAACCGGTTTCATCCTGATATTGTTTAACTGCCTTTCTTAAACCAGTACATAATTTGTGCTTCCGGGTTGGAGAAAGTTTAAGGTAGATTACTTTTATATTATTTGCTTCACACACTACTCCACCCTTTTTATTATCTTGCACTAGAAAATAAATGCTCCTATAGCCGATATCTAATTTATTTAGTTTTACTCTCCTGATAATGCAGCCCTCTCCTCCTCCTCCTCCTCCTTCACTCAGATGAATTTATAAAGTGTAGTTAAATAATTCAATAATTCTAAATGTATTACAAGTAAACTATTGAAGTAAAATTACTCGGACCAGGGCTTTCGCAAGTAGAGATACTTGGCACATACTTTCACAGTGGTTATTTCTTTCACTTTTGCCTTGCTTTTGGGGGGGGGGATATATTTATTTACAACTTCAGTGACAATCCGGTTGCATCGTGGTCTGTAGACGCATTCCCCCCCCCCCGGTTTGATTCGAATACAGTATAGATCAGAGTGTTCTAATTATTTTCTCCTGCAGGCGGCACTTTAAAATCTGGACTATAGAGAGCAGCGGACCAAGGAGATTGGCGAGGAGCTGTCCACTATTTCAGCAACCCGTTAGTTTTTACAGTATTACTACGCTTAATTCGCAATGTTTCCTAAAACTGCTCATACATCCTGTCAGTATACTTAACATGGCGAATTACAGAATAATTGGGTTTTGTTTTGCTTTTAAAAAGTGTGAACTTTTGAGGACTTTCCTCTTCCTTGGGCAGAATTGCCGTTTCTTTTTCCCCGTGGAAACCACTGCATTATAGTAGTTCCGGAATACTTCGGAATATTTTGAGTGATCTGAACGTGCACGCATGTTTGGGAAAACATGCACAATGTTTCTCTTCATGAGTATATATGCTTGTGGATCGCGTGTGTATTTTTCACTATTTATATTGCAATGTTGATGCTCTTCCTCTTTGTTTGTAAATATCCGAAAAACCTTACATTCAAATCTCGGTTTTTAAACGTAACATCGGTGACTGCCGACAGTTACGTTAGGTGAAAGAGAGCATTAATCTGTGTCTGTGTCCTCTTTTTCGAAGTGTACAAAAAGGGTCCACCAAAATTGTCAGCATTCCCGTGCGGTCAAGGGACCCTGGATTTCTGACATTCATTGTAACATAATTGCTCTCTCCCAAGTAATATCAGGGTGTTTGGTTTGTGTTTTTTTAACCAAAACAAAACCCCTGATATACAATATATTCTTAATATCCTTAAGGGCGTTGTGTGGGTGGGTACATAAATTCGCTGAATAAATTATGCTTTTCAAAATCCCAGTGATCAGTGTAATAAGTTGGTGTACTGTCTAAGGGGAACTCTTCCATTGAAACACATGGGAGCTGCTTTTGCGTTTTACAGGTCATTTGTTCCATTGAGGGTTGTGCAGGAGACATTCCCGCCGGGTGATGGCCTTAGATTTACGTGTATATATTTTTGCGTCACTTCTGTCTATTTTCCTATTAGAATTCCACACCAGGATGCTAACAACTATAAAGTAAAGGACTGCATCTAGTGGCACGATCCCACCCCCGACTCGCCTTTCCTTTAAGGGCGCTGGGATGCTCCCCCCCCATTTTTATACCCCTTTAGGTTCAGGAATGACAGCTTTCTGGTACAAGTGCAACACTAATTGTTCTCTTGTCTCAGGTTTCATCCCTTCCCCCCAATACTTGGAAGCAACCCCCTCCTCTAATTTTAACGGAATTTACTTACAGTGCATAAGCACAAAGCCCGCTGGAATAAATTATTTTGTCCTCCTGAGCATCATTTGGCAAAGAATTGCTTGTTGCTTATTGTTCTAGCTTTTTATTTTTTAATACCTGATCGCAAACAAAGGACCTTGAAATTAGTTTTCAATTGATTTTCACTGGGATTTTCAGTACCAATAGAAGGGAAAGAAAGTGCAAACTGTGGAGTATGTGCGTAATGAAAAGGTGGGTAATGTTTTTGCCCGCAGGATATTAATTTCTTAAAGGCACCTCTTCCAAATGGAGGCGAACTGCTCGCTCTCAGACCGATCCACTGCGCTGGCCGCCTGCGTTAAAAGCAGCACGTAGAAAATGGAAATATTGTTGCAATTGAAATAAGGCTGGGAACTGAAGCACACGCTTATTTACATGGGAGCATATCGTCACACTAAATAAAATGAGCTTAAATTCCACGAAGTGGTTTAGGATTGGTACGTATTGGTTTACTCCCGAGGTGCTTTGTTTCACTGGATTGGCTGATTTCGTTATTCCTTCTTATTGTCCTTCCAATGTGCATGGCGCTTTTAACAGGGCTTAAGTCGCCGTCATGATATTGCTATACTTAAAAAAGAAACAGCAGCAGTCCAGAGAGAAGCAAACAAACCAATACAGAGAAGCTCCAAAAAGCAAAGGAGACCTACCTGAATCCACTAACACCTGAACGAGTAACCTCAGCCCAGCAAAGTAGATTTTAAGGTGTGATGGAGATGGGGAGACGGAGAGATCTGGCACTCTAAGCAATTTAGTCACCCGTTTAACAGAAACGCAGCACTATCAACGGGCTAAAGGCCAGCTTTCACTCCCCACCCTCCCCAGTAAACATAATTTTGACAGGAAGGATTAAACCGTGAGCCTGTTTCCGTGTCCAATAGTCCCTGAAAAGCGGGAAGAGATGGAATCGGCTTTACCTGCGGAGGACAAAAACTGCAAATTTAACTTTCCACGTTTCTGCTCCCGGAGCAGCTTTCTTCTGCTTTTAAAGAAAATGTATATTTACTGACATATTTAAGAAAAAGAGAAAGGAAAAGGAATGAACAACGATCCACTGAAGTTCGCATGCACTCGTTAATATACGAGGTCTGTATAGGAAACATCTCCGCAGAAAGTCAGCCAGAGATTGACCTGATATTGGAGACCACACTGGCGATCTCTTTGGGAACAGGATAGCAGGCCCTCTAGGGCGACGCCGGCGGGAGCGGAGACCGGGAAGGAGAGGGAGGGGGCAGAAGTCCATGTCCCCTCTCCGGGGACAATCTCCGCCGGTGACAGCATGCAGAAAGAGGGAGAGGCCGCGTACCTACCTCTCTTGTGGAGTCTTTGGCTTAACTCCTTAGTCCAAAGAGAACCAAAGAGAACTCGCGTTTGCGCATAACCATCCGCTATTATCTTTGCCTCTCCGCCCTCTCAAGTCTGCCGAAAGTTAGACTGTAAGCTGCTGGGAGCAGGGACCTGTATTCTCTCCTCATATTACACCGCAAAAGGCCCAACCATGAAACAAAAACAGCAACCATAAATATTTGAAATAGCTCATCCTTCCCCACAACCAATCGTAATCTTGAACCTCTTCTCTCCTCTTCACAGACGCAGACACGCACTTCGGAACTCTTCTAGGGGTCCTGGCGCTGCTTTTCCAGGGATGTTCAGACGGTGCATTTCAGGAGCTGGATGTCTCAGTGCAACCCTTGGGTGGAAAACTCGGAGATGCCCACAATAGCCTCAGGCTCGGTCGTAACGCTGCCTTCCTTCCTCCCTTTTGTGCCCATGCACAACCTCTCGAAGGCTACAGCCCCAGGTTACCCCACTCTTTGCACTGGCGGGCAAGATTGGCTAAGGGGTCTCACCAACCAGAAGGTCCAGGGACCCTAAAGCATAATCCATGCAGAGTGCCCCCCACCCAGTCCAGATGTGCCCCTCTGGAAGACACGGGAGTTTCTCGCTTTCCAAAAAGGACAGACCCAAGATCTCCATCTGCTTGCAATTGAATTATGATTGGTGTTAAAATTATCAGCGAGTTAATCATACCGTTGTTAAATTTTAATACACCAAACAGGGTGGGCTCCTTCCTGTTCTTCTTCAGTTTCCCATGCTGAAATTACTGTTGACTTCTTAAGGACTTAAAGAGTGACATCCTTTACCACTAGTAAATTAGGGATCCTCTTTTTGCCACTTTCCTCACAGGTGCCTTTGAATTTGTTGATATTTTTGTGGGGGTGGGGAAACACCACCACAAACTCTATCCAATGTATGGATTTGTATAAATAAACATTTATACAAATCCATACATTGGATAGAGTTTGTGGTGGTGTTTCCCCACATTATAGCCCTGGTAACAATAACAATACTAGACATTTATCTAGAGCTAGTGTGTAAGTCCAAAACAGTTCACACACATTATTCCAGAGATCCTTGAACAACTTTGACATGTAAATGGGACTGTTAACCCATATTGCAGATACGTCTGCATTTGTAGAAAGTGGTGGTGCAAAGCTTGAAGTTGATACTTAGTTTGTTCACTTCCTTTTAAAAGTTGAATTAATATTTAATTAATCTTTCCTCTATTAAAATTGCAGAAACAGTGTACATTTCCTATCTGAAGAAGTATCTGAAGAAGTGTGCATGCACACGAAAGCTCATACCAATAACAAACTTAGTTGGTCTCTAAGGTGCTACTGGAAGGAATTTTTTATTATTATTTTGTTTCAACTACGGCAGACCAACACGACTACCTACCTGTAACATATCTAAAAACAGTCAAGAACCAACCTCATTTCAGCCATGCACTCCTTAGGCCTCCTTAGGCAATACTTTACCCTCTTCTCTCAGTCCCACCCCATTAGAATTGCTATGAGACCAGCCTATTACTTAAAACTTGAAATCCACCTTTATAAAAATGAAAAAAATATTAATAATTTCTTTTATATCTTCTTTCTATTCCTACTGCACCAGTGTTAGATTAGAATTTTGGAAAGCTTACTTTCAATTCAAAATAATGAATTCAATTCAATTCATTAATGATGTTTATTCAACAATATTCAGTTGGGCTCTTCCAACCTGTAATAATAATAATAATAATTTATTATTTATACCCCGCCCATCTGGCCGGGTCTCCCCAGCCACTCTAGGCGGCTTCCAACAACATTAAAATACATACAGTGAGTCTCCAAGTTTGTTCTTGGAAAGTATCATTTATCTTGCAGACTAACACATGCCAATTAAAGTTATGGGTAGGTAGGTGAAAATAAACAGCCAAAAATAAGCATTCAAAAGTCCCAGTGATATTTTAGGGAGAATCAAAACATCTGCTGAATTTAGGCTGCAGATTTCAATCCTTTTGTTTTTTGTTGGTAATGAACTCTGCTTATGAAGGTGGCCACAGACTTTCTCTGTGATTCACTTACACCTCTAATGCACACCCAGTCATAGGTACCACTTGTCGTAGCTGCTGAATGTTGTGCTCTATTATCCCTTATCTCTCCACAGACTTCCAGGATGTTCCCCACTTGTTGCTTTGAAGATCACAAAAGATACTGACAAGCAGCAACCAATGGGAAGCTAGTTGTTTCTATAGGGTTGCCACCTTTCCCCTTAATAGAGCTCAAGTGCTGTTCAAAAGTGCAGGCAGAAAAGAAACAGGTGCCGGTGTTCTCAGCATGGGGATGCAGTGACAGCAGAAGCTGTATCTCCTCTGTCAATCAAGTAGCTTTCAAAAGATGCAGGATTGTTAACCCTATACTTACGTGATGCTGCCACAATTCACTCTACAACTAATGATATTCAATAAAAGCTGTTTCCATTTCGTCTGTTCCTGTTGTTAGCAGACAGGCTGTCTATCTTCTATCTCAACTCAGATGTGACCAATACATTGGATGCACAATGGAGCAGTAGGCAATGGGCATTCTACCATGACACTACCAATTCACCAGCCTTAGGAAGGAAGGTCTGAATTTCTTTTTGCCTGTTGCAAGCCATGAACACTGGAAAGGTGATTGGTTAGTCCCCAAGAGCTCATAGTCCTTTTGACTCCCCTCATGGTAACTGCTGGCATGATAAATCTGAACTGAAACTCTCAAAAGGTGAAAATAGTGATCACAGAAAAAATTGAATTAAATATGTGAGAAAGAAAATGAGGATTATTATTTTTATTTTAAAGGAGGGAGGGAATGATCAACCAAGCAATAATGTTGCTATGCAATGATACAATGATGCTCAAGGCATGACAGCAGATTCACCAGTGAGGTGGTGCTGGAATCAGAAACATTGGTTAGGTGTTGCTGATTTTTAAGGTGAAAGAAAATACAGGTTTTAGAATGAAGAATTTACCTAAATAAAGCAGGAAATTACTGGAGTGAGGTCATTAGTCCATTTGCCAGCCATTCCATGTTCTATGACTGGTAAGGATGTGTGTAGCTCCTTCCCAATCCTTTTCCCTAGGAACCAGTAGAAAAGTGTGCCTGCACACGAAAGCTCATACCAAGAACAAACTTAGTTGGTCTCTAAGGTGCTACTGGAAGGATTTTATTTTATTTTTTATTTTGTTTTGACTATGGCAGACCAACACGGCTACCTACCTGTAACAGTAAAAAAAGGTAAAGGTAAAGAAGCCCCTGACCATCAGGTCCAGTCGTGTCCAACTCTGGGGTTGCAGCACTCATCTCACGTTACTGGCCGAGGGTACAGCTTCCGGGTCATGTGGCCAGCATGACAAAGCTGCTTCTGGAGAACCAGAGCAGTGCACGGAAACACCGTTTACCTTCCCGCCGGAGCTGTACCTATTGATCTACTTGCACTTGGACATGCTTTCGGACTGCTAGGTGGGCAGGAGCTGGGACCGAGCAACGGGAGCTCACTCCGTTGTGGGGATTTGAACCGCCGACCTTCTGCTCAACAAGCCCTAGGCTCTGTGGTTTAACCCACAGCGCCACCCGCATCCCATATCAAACCTGTCATTTCTGGTATGCTGAGCCAGTCAGTTTCCATTGACCTATAGTTTCATGCAGTGGGTCCAATAGTTAAGAAGGTGGTTTCTGCCCATGCTGTAGAGGGAAAGGTAGCCCATCAAGAAGAAAACTCTGACCCTAATCCTCCACTGCCTTGCAGGATATCTTCTGGAAAAGAAAAGGCTAAGGAGTAAAACCCTATACAAATCTGGAGTGAAGTTGGATGGCATCTTCTATACCTCCTTCCAGCAACTCCTGTAGCTGGTGCCAAACTTATTGCTCTGCTTTTCTTTGGACCATAGCAGCAAGGCCAAAAAGGGGGAGGTCTTGTCTGGTCAGCCCAGGACCTCCATACACACTGCTCAGGCCTGTACTCTGGTGATGTCACTTTGGTGCTGCTAACACAGTGGTTTGACTTCACCCCTGGAGGTCTCGCAAGACAGACGGATGCCAATGCAACAATCCTTTCTGTTACTCATGTCTGTGAGTGAAGCATTCAAAGCAACTGGCTTAGTGTTTAGAATGAAAACACTTGGTTAGCAGAGTTAAGATAATCATCCTTTGCAGCATTAAGTGGAAACTCTGGGAGCTAGGCTGTTTAGCCTTCTTACCCTCTTAATAAAACAATCAGGCAACAGACTGTAGAATAAACATAAAAAGTATTTACTTACATAAAATACTTCACTTGATTTGAGCTATAACAGCAACCAAAATAAGGCAGTTAAAAACTACTTCTAAGTTACAAAATACAAAATTACAGTAGCTTCTAAAATGGAGTCCAGGCTCAGATGGAGCACAGACATAGCATGTCTGGCCTCTCTCACATCGTGGGAAGCATGAGGGAGGCTAATATACCTTTAATCCTTCCCACCATGGGAAAAGACATCACACAGACCCCTTTCTACCAATTACATTCTATGGTCTGAATCCAATTTTCTAGAAATTTGAACTTTTAATTCCTTACCCCTAAGGTTATGATTCGTGGGTTCCCACTTAATTTTATTTTGATTTTAAATGTGACTCGAATTGTATTTTGAATTAATCGTTTGATTTTGTGTTTTTAATGTATTATATATTTGGTATTAGCCGCCCTGAGCCCGGTCTCGGCCGGGGTATAAATAAAAAATAGTATTATTATTAGTATTATTATTATATTTGTAGCTCTGTGGTTGTCAGACCCTAGATGCAGTTATCACCAAAAGTATGCACTGTTAGTTTTGGATGTAAATCTCCCACAACCCCCTTCTCAGACAAATAGAACAATTGCATGTACAATTTTTTATTACGCCACCCAGAGTCCCATCTTGACTCGAAGGTTCTCAAAGCTATCTCTATGTAGAGGTTTGGTGAGAATATCATGTCATCTCTTTGGTATGGCAAATAGGTCAACTCGACAAGTCCATCCCACACACAAAGTGGTACTTCACTCCAATATGCTTGGTTCTTGTATGGAACTTCTCGATCTGTGTTAGCTTCAAACAGCTCTGGTTATCCCCCATCAGCTGAATGGGTGTCTCCGACACCAGCCTAAAATCCTTCAACAGCTGGTTGAGCTAGGCTAGCTCTTTGCATGCCTCAGTAGCAGCTACATACTGTACTCAGATTCTGTAGTAGATAAAAGCTGCACAATTTTGTTTATGTCACAAGAAATGGAACAATTTCCAAACAAAAAGACATAACCACCTATTTACTTATACTCTTTAGTGTCCCCAGTCCATCAGCGTCCAAGTAACCTACCAATTCAGGATTACTGTCTGCCGGTAAGTTTACAGTTCTTAGTTCCCATCAGATATCTGCATAATTCTTTTGATAGCTTCTGCTCAGGATTTCCACTCCGTTTTGCAATGTCTGCTCTACTTGTTGTGGTCAAGTACAGTGGTACCTTGGTTCTCAAACTTAATCCGTTCCGGAAGTCCGTTCCAAAACCAAAGTGTTCCAAAACCAAGGCACACTTTCCCATAGAAAGTAATGCAAAATGGATTAATCCATTCCAGACTTTTAAAAACAACCCCTAAAACAGCAATTTAACATGAATTTTACTAATGAGACCATTGATCAACAAAATGAATGCAATAATCAATGTTCTGCACTATAAAATAAATAAGACAGTATTGTAGATGATACAATTTTTTTTTTAAAAAAACCTTACCTGCACCAATAGTCATTGTTTGGATGGGGGGCTTTTATCCATTTCCATAGTCACACAATCAATCAATCAATCAATCAATCAATAATAAAATGAAAAACAAGCCACAGACACAAAAATAAAAAAGCCACACAAACAAAAATGCAAAAAAATAAATAAATAGCAAAAACAAAAGCACCAATTATCACCTCAGAACTCTGCAATCAGAAATGGAAGGCTTTAATTACGATGGCGGGGGGGCACTTAAAATTGATGCTTAAGGGTAAAACGAGAGGGGGAAAGCCTTCATTACGATGGAGGGGGACTTAAATTGCTGCTTAAGGGTAAAAATGGGACGAAAAAAGTCTTCTTTACGATGGGGGGACATAAATTTGCTGCTTAAGGGTAAAAACAGGATGAAGAAAACCTTATTTATGATGGGGGGGGCTTAATTTTGCTGCTTAAGGGTAAAACGAGAGAGGGAAAGCCTTTATTACATAGTAATGCAGGGGAATCAAATTTGCTGCGCAACAGTAAAAATGGAAGTTCAGGAACACGTTCGGCTACCTGGGCAAAGTTGGAAAACCAGAACACCTTCTTCCAGGTTTGCAGTGTTCGGGTTCCGAGTTGTTCGGGAACTAAGATGTTCGAAAACTGAGGTACCACTGTACAAAAGTTTTCCTATTGCTGACCTGTACTGACTGCTGTCAGTTAAGAGTTTAGATTCACATTGGCTCTTTAGAAAATCAGAGGCCATAGGTATGGTTACTGGGTGAGTCTCTTGCAGCTTCAGGCTGTCAAGCAATTCAACAATTTGTTGTTTTTGGCTTGGAAGATCAGATCCATCCTCTGATCCTCTTCTTTCAATTTAGACTCCTAGGTAGTAGTACTTTTCCTGTTTCTCTGATTGCCACATCCTTTACTATTTAATCTCAGTCACTCTTAGTTGCAATGATCACGTCATCCACAAATGCCAGAGCATAAGGACATTGTCCATTTTTGCATTTTATGTACAAACACTTTTCTGTGTGACCTTTTAGGTTCAATCAGGTCTTTATATTTTATCCAAACCATATATAGCGCTTTTCTAATAATATGATTTAAAAACCCCTTGTGTGCCTTAGTCTTGTCATAAAGTAGGGATGCCAACTGAAACAATTGTCATGCCCTTCCAAATCAAGCAAGTTCATATTTTGGAGTAGACACCAATCCCTTATCCAGAATAGGCAGGCCGCCTCATAATAAAGCTTCAGGTCGGTTTGTGTAGCTTCCTTGGTTGGCAGTCAGTTTTGGAGATACACAGCAGTGGCAACTGCATCTCCCCACATGTACTTGGGAAGGCCTGCATCATTCAGCATCCATCTTGTCATTTCCAAAGAGACCTAAATCTTCTCTCTGCATCTGAGTTCTGTTCAGTGTTTGAAATTAACCAGGAACCAGTAGCATTTTGTGACAAGCAACTGGCCTTTTGCAAGGCAGGGGAAATGATAATGATGATGATGATGATGATGATATCCCAGCCATCTGACTGGGTTTCCCCATCCACTCCGGGTGGCTTCCAGCTTAATATTAATAATAATTTATTGAATTTTAAAACACAATAAAACATTAAACATTAAAAACAGAGTTGCCTTCAGATGTCTTCTAAAAGTTGTGTAGTTCTTTATCTCCTTGACATCTGATGGGAGGGCATTCCACAGGGAGGGTGCCCCTGCTGAGAAGGCCCTCTGCCTGATCCCGTAATTTCACTTCTCACAGGGAGGGAACCGCCAGAAGGCGCTTGTAGGTGGACCTCAGTGTCCGGACTGAATGATGGGGGTGGAGACTATATACCCCCTTCAGGTATATTGGGCCAGGGCTGTTTCAGCGCCAACACTTTGAATTGTGCTCGGAAACATACTGGGAGCTTTTAGGACCAGTGCTGTATGGTTCCAGTGCCAAGTTTGGTGCCTAACATCTCCATCTGGCTGGCGTGGCTGCAATGTTGCACCACTCAGTTGGACTTTGGGGTAGCAGGGCACAAAAAGCTATGCCTGTTTTGCTGCTGCACAAATCACCTGGTCAGCAGGGCACCAGAAGATGCGTGTCTTTTGGTGCTGCAGTGCCCTATGGATTTCCTGGCTCACGCAGCATTGAAAGAGAAATGTATTTTGGTGCTGCGTGAGACAGTTGATTTGCCACAGCTGGCCAGTCACTCCAGCTTCTTGGGCGTCAGCGGCTCCACTTCCTCCAGGAGGCTGGCATTCTTCCCGGCTCTCCCTGTTGCCAAAACATCTACCGCTGCCAGGCCACTTCCTCCTCTTTTCTCGCTAGGCGGAGGCCACCTGGGCCCAGCCTCATTGGGCTGCTCCTGGTGGTGGCAGGGGGCAGTGACAAAAGTAACAGCGGGCTGTCAACGGCCGTGGCAAGAGGCATAGCTGGATGCATGCAGGTGACCAACCCCCCGCTGCTCTGGATGCTGCCAAAGAGCTGTTTGGGGCTGCTGCCTGAAGCCCCGCCAGCGTTGCGAATGTGGAGCTGCTCGTTCTGCTTTTCCAGCTTCTTCAGCAGCTCCCACAGCTTCTGCACTTCAGTGTTCACTTTGGATTTAATTTCCTTCATGTCACCCCTCAGCTCCAAACACCCCTACGACCCTATTGCCACACACAAGACAGCGCAAAAACCAACAGACAATCACGGAAATAATAACCCAATATAAAATACACAAAACCATGAAAAAGTGTGAAATATGAAAATATATTAATATATATTATACCAACAATATAACCAAAAGTAACATAACTTAACACATATCTACAAATATCTCCTCAAAGGCTATAGCCTCTGGCATACTTTCCAAATATAATAAACTCTTAAAGTGCAAAAGTTCAATAAATGATTGTACAATAAATGCTCATAGATAACGGTGTATACAACAAAGTCCCTCAGACGTCCTCGTCTGTCCTCCGACGGGTGGCTAGCTGGAGGACTCCCCGTTTCACTGTTCAGTTTCTTCAAAGGAACGGACTTCATCTTTGGTAACAATACTGTAATATACTCTATCAACATTTCATATAGCTTACTGGAATATTAATACAAAAATTTAAAATACTCACCGACAGAAATACAGAATAAGATATTCTGTATTTCTGTTGGTGAGTATTTTAAATTTGTTTCATTTCTCATCGTTACAATTTGCAGTTAGATTCATCTGTTGTTCCTCTTATTTTGTCTTGTTTTCTGGGAATTTCTGTGACTTTAGTGCTTTATAAAATTTGGCTAGGTATCCCTCTTCGTAGAAACTGCAGCAAACAACTTTTCTGGATATGGCCTTGACTCTCTTCTGGGATTGGGACACATAAATTGTGTCACTTCCATTCCTGATTCAAGAGTGTTTGCTCCTCTTCACATTTTCCTCTCTCAGGTGTCCAATTGCATCACCAAGTGGTAAGTTTGGAATGTTATAGCCATGTGAGCTATAAACATAACGAATTTGTGTCCTAGTGACCCCAGGAAATAACTAATTTTGCATTCCTCATCCATTTTGTATTAGGAAAATTATATCTTTTCAATAATGGTTAGGAAGTGTGTTACATGATTTCTACAGTCCTTCTTGGATTCATGCCCTAAATGAATCTCTCATGATGTGAGTGCTCACTTGTAAATCCAAATGCCTTTTCCAAGTTCTGAAGCATCTGAGCAGCTGTTTCTCTTTCCTTTGTGTGAATCATTTGGGCATCTGTGAGATTTTCCAAGATAACAGACACTGCTAATTTATCTTGCTCCTCCCATAACTTTAAGGCTTCAGCCTCACCAGGTTTTGCTCTCTTGATACAATCTAAAATACCCACTCTATCAAATCTGGTTCTCAGTCATCTCCTCCATTGCATGAAATTTCCTTCTGTTGACATAGGTAACTTGGGGCTTTCTTCCTCAACTAAATTCTTCCTATTCATGTGCACGTTTGTTTTTCCAGGCAGCCTGCTTATCCATTCTGTGTGAAAAAGAGTTAATCGGTTGGGTAATATTGTCAGTGTTCCTGATGTTGCAGGTTTATTTTGGCACTGTTGGTGCTTTTCATGCATGTCTGGTGGGGAGAAGCATTGCTAGTCAGTCATTGTGACTGGCAGTTTCCAAGGATGGTGTATGAGTTAACTGTAAATGTTGTGACATGCAAGCCTTGATGCACAAAAGGAAGGAACTCATACAGAATAATGCCATTTAGATTGCCTGGAAGAAGGAAGAATAAATAGTTAATGGAGCAGGCCTCTTCTCCAAGGAAGCTGTGTAGGGTCAATGCTGGAACTTTAATTGGGTCTAGAAGCTAACAGTCAAAATGGGGCAACATGATCTCCCTATTGGAGCTCCTGATAACAGCTGGGTCTCAGCATTCTGTACTGGTAGAAGCATTTAGATCATGGGTAGGCAAACTAAGGCTTGGGGGCTGGATTTGGCCCAATTGCCTTCTAAATCTGGCCTGAAGATGGTCCGGGAATCAGCATGTTTTTACATGAGTAGAATGTGTCTTTTTATTTAAAATGCATCTCTGGGTTATTTGTGGGGCATAGGAATTCATTCACTTTTATTTTATTTTTCAAATTATAATCCAGCCCCCCACAAGGTCTGAGGGACAGTGGACCGGCCCCCTGCTGAAAAAGTTTGCTGATCCCTGGTTTAGACCATTTTAAAAGGCAACCATAACATGTTACAATAATCCAAAATAAACTTGATCAGAGCTTAAATAAGAGCTGCTGAATCCCACTTCCAAAGGCTTTTGCAGCTGGGAAGTTCTATTAAATACTTTGATAAGAGAGACTTTTCTCACTTTTAGCAGCCCTCCAAGGGATTACCTTTCTAACTCTGTTCTGGATCATCCTCTGGAAAATCAGCCAAGAGGCTCCTGGATGCATGAAGGACACAAGGTCAAACTAGGAAAGAGCAAGGAAGTATGATACATCTGTTACTGAATCCACACCTTCCTTTTCCCTAGACAAGGAATCAAACTGAAGATAAAATAGGAGATCCAAAATCAAGGTTTTCTAGGAGCTAAAAGCAGCCATAGGAGGAAGAACTGAACTGAGGAAAGGATCATGCAAAAGAGGTTTTAACTGCTTGCTCCCATTCCATTTGCTTCAAACAGGGGATTCCTTCTCATAATATGCCTCAGAATACCTGTTGCTGAGAACATGAGTGGGAGAGTGCTACTGCATCTGTGCCTTGCATTTGGATAGCCAGCGTGAGAACAGAACTGGACTGGGTAGGCTTTTGGTCTGATCTAGAAGTGCCCTTCCTATATCTAGTATCTATCTGCCAGTCTGTATAGCAATATCATAAATATATTAAAAATTAACTATTTATAATATTTAATTACAGAAAATGTGACATCATAATTCATATGAAGTCACAAATTCTTTATATATTCTGCTCTCATACATCTCCACTTCATATTATCTACAACAAGGGGACACTAACTATATTACTTTTCCAGGAATCTCCTGTCCTTTACATAAAGTTACTTTTACCAATTAATAGTAGTTTTAACAATTTCTATTTGTATTATGCTTGTATTTCAATATTTTGCATACAGTAGCTTGACTGCTGCTAGAGATTTAAGACTACATCTTGATTCTCACCCCGACTACACAATCCTTCGTGTAATAACAGGCCAGAAGAACCTTTGGAATAAAAATCCTAGTATTGCTCTGATGATTTCAAGGATCATTCCCCCAGACTTCTTAGCTTTTATATTCTCTCCACAGATGCATGAAATCTCATTACAGCACTAACAGCTGTGTTCAATCGGTCTATAAATACTGTTTAACTTCCAAGGTATTAGGTGTCATTGTGATGCAAAGAAAATACTGCTTTGAGATGGTGAGACATGAAGTACCGTAAGTGTAGAACTCCCCCTCCATGGTCTTAGATTGTTTACAGGACAATCCTCTGCAAGTTTACCCAGAAGTAAGTTCCACCAGCTCAGTGGTGACTACTTCTGGGGATGAGTGGTAAGATTGCAACTGTATACACACTTTCCTGGGACTGAGTCTGAGGAAACAAAGTGGTATGTATTTCTGCGTAGACATGCAAAGCATTGTACTGTATAGGACTTAATATAGGACTTAATTCTAGTGCAATCTCTCCCAAGTAGTATCTGATCTAGAAATTGCCTTTTTCTTTAAACTATGAACACTGAATTTAGTAAGTTCTTACTCATCTTGCTTGCCATGTTAAGAAGTGTTGGATTTGAAGATACTGAAAGAATAAAAACAAAGAAAGATGTGTTGGTCCATAAGAAAAAGCTTCAAAATACAGAGTTGGGCAAATATACCTATTAGGAGCAATCAAAATGTCAAATATAGGGAACAAGCTTTTGAGTTCTCCATATAACCCTCAAAATGCAGACCACCTTCAGGTGATAGAAATGTTTCCTTTGGCTTTAGATTCTTCCCCAAACAGTTACGTTTGGTATTCTCCAAGGCACAAAAAAGACCAAGGCAGTCAATCGAATTCTCTCTCTCTCTCTCTCACACACACACCAACACCAACTAGGAATGCCCTGAGAAATTTCACTAATCTTATATAACCACCTTCCTTCCCACAAAAATTCTGAGTTGTTTCTCCTGGACAAATTCTCCAAATTTACGTTGGACAAAGTCAATCACAGCTCTCATCTCAGGCAATATTAGCTTTCTCTACTTCCTCAAATCTTTTTACTGGGCAGGAACCACCAAATTTTCTTAAAATGTTGCCTTGCAAGCAAGGCAGTGCAACTGTGGTAGCAACATATAAGTAAGTTCTCATCTGCCTACAAACACAAGAACAGTCAATGTGGTGTATTGGCTAGCATGTTGAAATGTGGCCTGTGCAACCTGGATTCAAATTCCTAGCCAATCAGGAGATCTTAGGCAAGTCACTGTCCCTCAAAACAATATGATGACTTTATGTTCCTAATCTCCTTGGAGGAAGAGCAAGGTACAAATACAATGGATAGAATTATTCTATCAACATGAAGGATCTAGGCCTCCATGTGCAATGAAGAAATGACTCTGAAAACATAGCTATTTGAACAGCTTGATTATATCTAGGTTCTACACACTTCAGTAAATGTTCCTGAACATGAACCATCTTTGGTTCCTAAGCAGCATGTGCAAACTTATTCTAAAATGGATGGAGATCTCTACATTGAGAGATTCCTTTGGCCCAGTCCCTAAGATTCTTACAAAACATCTGAAAATTAAAACCAATACAGTCTTGTTATTCAAGTTTTAACACTTTTAGCACAAGCTTCTTCTGAACTGAGAACTGCCAGAGCTCATCTGACTGATACTGCAGTATGCAAAATGCCTATTTTTTCAACAAAACAATATATTTGTACATCAGAGAAAAGCAATTATTCATTTCAAGGAACTGTAGGCCTGAATGAAAGCGTTTCATTGCATATAAATTTATTAAAATTTAAACATTAAATTCAACATGTTAATTAGGACTGTGTGCCATGCAATGACACTGACAGTAAGAAATGGATCTCAACAACTGCTCTGCAGAGATACGTTCACTGGTATTATTTGCTCTTTGATTACTAATATATTTATAGCACTCTTAATTTAAGACTTTTCATTAAGAAAAGTCTTATATGGGCATTATGTAAATTTGCTGTATGTCTTTTACATCAGGACAAGTGCTACCAATTTAAAGGGGGATGGTAAATAAAATGCATTTATATGTATGGCAAATGGTGCATAAGACCGCACAGTTAAATCAAATAAAGAAACACAATTTCATTTTAAAATATACAGATCACAGTTGAATTTATGCAAATCCATGATCTGCAAAACTGCAGAGTAACAGAATTGGTGCAATTTACCAGAAGCAAAGGAGTCTTGATACAACAGAGAACATCATTTTCAGATTTTTCCCCTTCCCTGCCACTTGCATATAGTCTGTTGTTTTACTGTTCCTACTATTAAAAATTCATTTTGCCTTGATGCAACCCCAAAGCAAGGCAAGGAGAGGTGGTTGCCTCAAGAGGTCTATTTCCAAGGCAGCAGACAGCAGGAGAGTAGAAGACAAACAGACTTGAGAAACTGAGTCTGTTAATCCATCAGCAAGTTCCGCTGGGGAAGCTGGCTGAGCCTTAAAAGAGAAGTGAGACACTGAGACCCCCTGCATGTTCTTGGCTCGGACAAACAGTCATTTAGCTCCTCCCCTCCTAGAATATTCCCCACAGCAAGCTTCCACCTGGTCCTTATGTAACAGTACTGTGTTGTGTTAGGTAAGAAAGAGTTGGCACTTGGATTTGCTGATCTTCCTGTTTCATCTCAATTCCCTTTTAAAATCATGTCTCTTAAGATTATACGCTGTTCTTATAAAATGTAAACTATGTGAGTGCTTTGGCATAATGGTGGCATGAAAATACCAAAACCAATAACTGAAATGAACATCACATTCCTCTCTCTCACAAAGATATTTCAAATTGATATTTCAAGGCAAAGCAGGTTTTCCACACCAGGCTTTCTTTCTTGAGAGTAGTATTGGGTATTGATAAGCAGGTTAATACTTCTCCTTGAGAAACTAGACTGAAGTGCACTTCCACAATTTGCTTCAGCAGCATGGATAATCAGCACATCTTCGTTACTGAATATCAGCATTGATTCTTAAAGTCCAGTCTGGACTTTGGAATAAAGATAATTATATCAAACTGCGTGGTTATCTACTCTGTACTCCTTGCTTAGACCTGAACCTTATATTTTCCTTGTAAAGCAATTAGAAGTTGCAATAAATTATATGCCAGGACAAAAAAGGCAAGCAATGTGAAAAAACAGACAAGTATAAAAAACAACAGGGAGCTTGTTTTGGGGAATTCTGTAGACTGTGTATCAATCAGAACATATGTAAGTTGTTATTTGTAAAGAAATGCTAAAGGAATAGCAAAGTCTGTATTCTGTAGTTTGGTAGGCTCCAAGAAGAAACTCCTGCATAGGAGCAATGGATTTTTTTTACTGTGGAAATCAAGGCAGAAGCAGGCCTTTTCTGTCTGAATACAAACAGGGGGTTTGGGGTTGCGTAGTACCTCTGGTGTGGGACATGTCGTGCTCCTTCTGGGTCAGTTTGTCCATCTTCGGTTCCCACCCTACACTCAGCTCTCACCTGTGGCTCCTAGGCTGTCAGCATGTGACAGCAACCATACCCCGGGAAACAGCTTCGACTGGCCAGCCAATGGGTCTCAAAACCTCAATGAATTAGGGACTTCCCCTGCATGCGAAGACAGGCTTCAGCAGATTGAATGGACGAGACCAATAGTGGGTCCAATGGGGCAAGACGGCAGTTTCTGCATGTGCTGTAGAGGGATATGAGGGGCAGGTGGGGCTCATCAATCTGGGAAGGGAGCCCATCTAAGAGAAGGAAAACTGACCCTAATTCCCCGCTGCCTTGCGGCTATACTCATTCATGAGAAATGCTTCAAGAGTAAACCCTGAGCAAAAATCTGCACCCACTGCCTTGTGGGACACCATTGGGAGAAGAAAAGGCTAAGGAGTAAACTCTACACAAATCCAGAGTGGAGTCCCTAAAACGGTTGGATGGTGCCTTGTATGCCTCCTTCTGGCAAGTCCTGTAGCTAAGCTGGTGCCAAATGTATTGCTTTGCTTTCCTTTGGACCACACCAGCAAGGCACAGAGGGGGTTCTTGTCACTTGGGTAGCCCAGGACCTCCATACACACTGACCAGGCTTCCACCCTGGAGAGGTCACCTTGCTGCTGCTAATGCAGAAAAAACAATGCAGCAGGCAGCAGTTATGAGTTACCAGTCTTTGCAGTCACTGTGATTCTCCAGTAGTTTAACTTCATTCCTGGAGTTAACTTCATTCCTGTCTCCCAGGACAGAGGGATTACAACAAGTGCACCTTTCCAAAGAAAAAGCAGAAGGACCTCCAGTAGACAGTTATGATTTTCCCATGCGGAAGCAAAGAGTGCTAGATTTTTTTCTCCTTTCCTACTGGACTAAACTTGGCGCTGAATCTATTAGGCCAAAGTAGACATGTGGAAAATGTGGGGAATACACTCCATTATCTTGCTGGTTTCCCAGCTTTCTTCCTGTCCTGTGGCTTTTTGGTAAACCCATCTCTGTGTCCACAGGGTACATAATCTAAGCATTGATTCTGAGTGCGGATTAAGTAAATAAAAGGATCCACTAAAAATATTAAATGCATTATACTTACTAACATTCTCATGGTGCTGTTACTTCCCTTATCCCAAAAGGAAGTTCTCTTAAACATATTTTGTTCTACTTCTGTTTCCCTCCATATCTCCATTCTTATCCCACAACTAAAAGAAAACAAACACAAATATTAATCATACAGATCCCAATTTATTTTTAGATCTCAATTATACCACAATTCAGAGAACAACATTATCAAGGCATAGTAGTGCAAACAGGCAGTAGTTGGCTACTGCTCCTATCTGCCTAGGTTATCTTCACTCAACAGCTGACAAGAATGAATCCAAAGGATTGTCAATATGACTAAGTAGTCTTATACATTGTGGTTTTTTGATTACTGTTCCTTGGTATATGATCTCATGTGCATTTGCTCAGCCTTTATGTACATAGCTCTCTGCAGTAGTTGTTGCCTCGTATTGCGCAACAGGATTTGGTGAAGTGGAATGCGATTTCACATTAGAAGGGTCTTTAGTTTTGAGAGATAGATGGATTGAAGACATTGTTCAACAAGCCATTTTATTTTACTACTTCATTCTAAGGGTTATATCCAACTGTTTTCTCAGAACAGACCCACCAAAATTAATGAACCAAATTTAGTCATGTCTAATAATTCCAGTGGGCCTACTTCGAGTGGAACTAACACTGGACAAAACCCTAAAACACAGTAATAAAAAAGAACAAACCGCAGAAGTGTACTGACAGTAGAATCCTGCTATGCAATGCGGGTTTGCAGTGAATTAGTTCAAGCCCAGCCACTTCACAGAACTAGAACTGCAGAGTTGGAAGGGACCTGGAGGGGCATCTAGTAGTCCAACGTGTTTGGACACTGAGTTTGACCTCCATTTGGTTCCTCTCCAGACAAGATTTTTATTTTGGAGGCACTGTGGGCTAATCCTGCGACCTCCACAACACAAGAGCTCTGAAATACACCAAGCAAAGATTCCATGGCACAAACTCTTCACACCAAATAGGAAGGAATGTCCCTTGACACACACTTACCTGGGACGAAACCCCTTTCGATGCGACTTACTCGCGGGAAACAAGGCACGTGATCCAGCAGCACGCTTGCAAATCCAAGGTTAAGCAATCCAATTGAAGCACTTAAAAAACAACAAGAAGAAATCCAGTTGATTTTACCCGGTAGGAAACTTACGCAGGAGCTCTGCTCTGCACTTACTACGGAGGAAGCCCAACTGGACTCGGCAGGGCTTACTTCTGAGTAACTGCGCATAGAAACAGGCCTCAACCATGGGCGTAGCCGGGGGGGCAGTTGCCCCCCATCAAGTAAATACAAATACTTAACTCGCCTCGCAATTAGTTCGGTTCTGCCCCCCCCCCAAAAAAATTTCCCTTTGCTGCGCCCAAGCCCATGGCCTCAACCCCAGGCAGCCACACTAACCTGGCCTGGCGCCGCGCGAGGGATCCTGCAGGGCTTCCTCCGAGTAAAGACGAGCCGGAACGCTCCCCCCCCCCCGCAATCCGAAAGGAGAAGGGGCGGGGCCTCCCTTCTCCGCCTGGCCGGCGACTGGCTGGCTGTGGGGAGGAGGCGGGGCTAGCCGCGGTGCACCTCGGGAGCGCGGCCTCGTATCGTAGGAGACGCCCCGAAAAACAAACGCGGCTGACAGGCCCCGTTTGCCGCGCTTGTCCGATGGCCGACAGCGTCCGTGGGGCACCGAGCCCTCCCGCGGCCGCGTGCGGCGACAACGGTTACGGCGGGCAGGTCCGCCGCCTTCGGGAGAATCTCTGGGACAGGTGAGCTCGTCCGTGCTGTGCAACCCTCCCCCCCCCATGGGAAAAGTCTAGGTCCTGCTTTAACGGCTTCCCTTCCTCGCCTTCCTCCACCCCCTCCCGTTCTCCCCAGTTGGTACAGTCCGGAACTCCTGGTACCCTCTGGCGCTGGGAGGGGTGGGGTGGGAGGAGGGGGCGGAGCCTGCCTTCCCCGTTGCTAAGCGCTAGGGCAGGTGAGGGCCAATGAGAGCGTTCCGCAGAATGCTGTTTGGCGCGGAAAGGGCGGGTGGGCGGCGCGAGGGGATCCCCGGGCTAAGCGGAGCTGCTCCAAGGAGGCGACTGGCCCGCTTCTGTCGGGGATGTTCAGGCCGAAGGTGCGGAGTTTGCGCGGAGCTCCCTATAGAATCGCTCGTTACCTTTTTATTTAAATACTTTATTTCATGGGCATGGCCAGGCTTTATTTTAGTGGGGAGCAGGACGCCCACCTGTCATCATCCTCTGTGTGTCTAGCGATTCGGAATGAAATGTCTCAGCAACAGTTGTTTTGAATTACTTTCTTTTCACCGCAAGTGCTCAGAAAAATACAGTATGTCTAAATCGTTCTATAATTTCTACGTTTAGTCAAGTATTTTTATTTATTGATGGGGGGCGGACAGCTGCCCCTCTGGCTATGCCAATGCTTTATTTAAATATCAACTATTCAAATATATGTTTTCCTGTGCAGTGTCACTGGGACGGCAGTCCGTAGCAGCTGCCACAAGACGTACAGGCTTGCTTGGCCCACATGCGCAGCAAGACAGAGTGTACAGAGGCTACAAAGCCGCTGGTGCCAGGCTATTTTGTGCCATAGGCAAAGCTAACTACTTGCATGCACAAACGCACACACCCCAAAATAAAATTGCTATCTTCAATTTTCAAAAACAGGTGCTTTGTAGGAAAAACAAAAAGCCGCAAAACTTTAAACAGCTCAGTTTCTTTTAAATGGCAAAACTAAGAATTGTAACTGTATTTTATTGCCTTTCTCAAATACAAAAGAAAATGCTTCCCATCCACAAATCATTTTGAATAAGCATGCAAATTGCAATGTTAAAGTTTTAGTCTCTCAGAAGTTTCATTTCCTAGCACATCAACATCTCATTTTCTCTTTACAAGTTTTCCTTCAGGTCAAGTACTAATGCTTGGGCATGTGCAATTGACATAGTTGCCAAGCCCACAACATTGTAAGTTTTTATAAGCTTGAGCTTCAAGAAACTGCGTTCAAAATATAAAATAAAAGTAAAATATTATCAGGAATGTATAAGATATAGCGAAAGCTAATTGTATGAAACTGTGGCCCTCTGAGGTCTCTGCTGTGTAGGCAGCAGCCTGGTTGGCCTAATGATAGTGACTCTGGTGTGTGTGCATATGCATTTTAATGTCCTGCTCCTGCTGCCCCAACCAAACCCTGGTGTGCAGGGGAGTTTTTTGTTTTTTTTTAACGTGTAGGGATTTTTGTGTGTATTCTGGAGTGCTCAAAAGCAGAAGCTCACCAGTTTAAGTCTTACACTTAAGGATTCTGCCATCTCATTCTGGGGTGCATGTGCGTGTGCTTACCTGTGTTATGGTGGCTAGGTCTTGGAGCCGTTCTATACATTATGCTGAATGAGATGGAATAAAGTGATAGAATTCTGGACTGAAGCACTTCAGACTCTCAAGTGTGAGAGTCATATTTTTTGAATGCGCCACCATGTGAAAAAGTTTCCTTTTAGTGTTAGAAACTCAGGTACCGGTATATGAGCTAGGCACCAAATGGCTCCTTAAACCAGGGTTATAGTCGCAAAAATGGAATACCTAGTTGCCATTTTGGGGCCAGACAGCTCAAAAGTTGTATTTTTCTATAAAACATTTTGGTTCCTGAAATTCATTCTAATTGTGCAGATAAAATATAACGGATAGCATTCTACAGCATATTGCTATTGTCTCTCTCCCCCCCCCCCCCTTGCACATATATCCCTGCCACCTTTTGTTTATTTTTCTGGACGAGCCTGGATGACTGTCTCTGTTGCCGCAGCCTCTCAGGTTGCAGCTTATCTCCAGTATAAAACAATTTCAAAGAAGGGTTATATATATATATATATATATATCTCCTGTATACCTGAAGGAGCGTATCCACCCCCACCGTTCAGCCCGGACACCGAGATCCAGCGCCGAGGGCCTTCTGGCGGTTCCCTCACTGCGAGAAGCAAAGCTACAGGGAACCAGGCAGAGGGCCTTCTCGGTAGTGGCGCCTGCCCTGTGGAACGCCCTCCCATCAGAGGTCAAAGCGATAAACAACTGTCTGACCCGGCCAGATGGGCGGGGTACAAATAATAAATTATTATTATTATTATTAAGTGCCTGGTGGCAGGAGTCATGTACCCAGTGGTGCTCTCCCTCTCCCTCTTGCTTGCCACAACCTGCCCAGCTTTTGTGGAGCCCTGACATGGTGGCAACAGCTGAAGGAGGCAGGCACTGCCTGAGGTGGCGGATGTGTTGCCCCGGGTGTGCATGTGCTTCCCTCACTCTTCTTGGAATTTAGCTGCCACCTGAAGGGCTCACTCAACGTTTGTGGCCATGGCATGGAAAGCGAGGCAGATCCTTTTGCCGTGCCCCGTAAACCTGTCGGCAGGCTGAGGCAAGGCGCACCTCCTGCCCCTCGCAGCCCTCCCCTCACTCACGTGCACCATCTCCCCCCCTCAGCATGCTTTCCTTCTTACCCCAGAATGGAGCTTTTCCAAACCAAGGACCATTACTTCCTGCAGCAAGGTGAGCGGGTCCTGTGATGCAGATGGCAGAGTCAGGCAGGCTGGGCAAGAAGGGAGTGCACTGCTGCCGCCACTACCCCAGTGGCTTCAGTAGCTCTGGCAGAGGGCGAGTAGCAACTCTCCTCAGATGAAAAGACTGGAGGTCAGCTGGTTGGTGCTGCATGAGGGAGCTTCGAGTCCGGGTCATCCAGTGCCCCCCCCAATGCTGCCGGGGTGGTCTGACCCCCTCCCTACAATAGTGTGTAGCTGGCTGAAGTGTAATTATTGAACTGGCATGATATTGGCACACGTGTTTAAAAATATAGTAATACAATTTTTGCATAACCATTTTGATGATGCCTTTTTGTTGACATAGCTCGTCTGAGATTCATTTCAAAGAATGTTGAATATTAATAGCTAAGTGGATGGATACAGTTATGGAATATTGAGGTTCTTAATATCCTATTCTTAACTAATGCTCTTGTATTGAAGTCACTGTCACTGTCTAGCAGTAAAAACAGTGCAAGAAAATTCTGTTAAAGGGGTGGTTTTAAACTTGCATGTAGACTTGGTTGCCAGTTTACCTGGAGCTTTCTTCTGAGTAGGCAAAAGGTTTCTTCTGGTGCTGTAAATCTCCCGGTAAACATATTCCAAATTTCCATCAGCAACACCCAGGAGATACCATACTCACCAGGATAATCCCCTCAGTGTACCTGGGTAATCTTGTACTACTATTTTATACCATCCATCCTGGGCATGTTCAAGTCTTACTCAAGTGGTTGCATTGTTCCTACTTCCATGCCCCTTCCTTTCCCAGGAAGACATTAGTGAGACTTGAACCACCCACATCCTTCGCTGTCTTTGGGGCTAAGCTCAGATTGACCCATTCACACAGATTCTATGGGCACGTGTCCAAACTTAGCTAGGTGTACCTTAAGGTGACTACCAGTTAAGTGCATGGAGGATGAGCACTTGAGCATATACATTACTGCATATGAAACTTATTTCATATAAGAGTACAGTATGTTTAAAAATTAATTAGAAAATAAGGGGGGGAGTCAGAAGAGATTCACTTCATTCTGTCATTGCAGCAAATGGGAATATAGCAAATGCATATCAACTGTGACTGAATTTATTCTTAACAGGGTCAAACAGGCACCATGAATGGGGAGATAAAGCAGGTAGGTTACTCATAAGGAAAATTAAAATGCTTTCATTGAGCAATGTAATAATGTAATTTCTTGCCTATTACTGGGAGATGGAAATTCCACTCTTGAAGCAGGAGAGATCAACAATCAGGTTAAAAATTATGGGTCTCTGTATTCTTCACTTTGTGATTGACAGACTGATCCTACAGTCCTGCTGTGCCAGTCAGGGCTAATGTTTGTGGAATGTCATTGAGAGCTTATACATGCCCAGCAGCAGATGTGAAAAATACACCTGGACTACAACATTATGATACAACATACATGCATACATATATACATTTATTTAAATCAAATGATACTTCTAAATAGCAAAAAAAGTTGTCCATAGACTCTCCATTTGAAAGGTAAAGTTTTAAAATGAATAATTTCTTAAACTTATTACCAATTGACAGTAATATTTACTAATAGATCATCTTACAGTTAACAAGAAAGCATACAAAGGAGGTATAAATGTGAAAGATGGAGATTTCAGGAATGTACACTTAATCACATAAATTGTAGTCCTGTTCATGTATTCTTAAATTTGTGCAAGGGCAGAGAGGCGATTGCAGGGTTCCTGATTGTGGGGAGCATTGCAGTTGCGTTCAGCCCAACTTGCTTACCCCCCCCCCCCCCGCTCAGTCCTAGACCTTCCTGTTCAACATGTGGACCCTCTCTCCTGCTACAGACACAAATTAAGATTACCTGAATAGGGGCTGCCAGATCCATGTGTATCTAGAGAGTTTAAGGATAAAAAGGTCTGCGGTATAAAGTTTCACATTTACCCTTTATAAAGCTTCTTATCTAAGTGCCAATGTGGATGACTGCAAACCTGAACCCTTTGAGAATGCTGGAGGAGTCAGATTGCTATAATTTGCATCCATATGGAGAATGCCATAAGGTCAAAATGCTTTTGGCAATTTGGAATTTAGTCTATAGTGATGCCAGTGTTGGGGGCTTTGCTGTGAGTTTAACAGCAGTAGGCTTAGGAAACTACAGTATTGGCTTTGAAATTTTAGCTCTTGAACGGAGTCTTTGTACAACTTGCTTTTATTGGTTTGGTGATTTTGAAATATGTTATTAATGTTTTAAATATAGTTATATGGGTAACTTATAATATAGCCTTGACTTACTTTTTTTGTTTCTTAGTTGCTATTAGGGACAGTGTCTCTCTTTCCTGTTTGTGCTCAGTGGCAATACGACTTAGGTCATATCGACACCATACATTTAAAGCACATAGCTCCGCCCCCCGCCCCCCAAATCCTGAGCTACAATTCCCAGCATTCTTAACAAATTACAGTTCCCATGATTCTGCGGAAGGGAACTATGTCCTTTAAGGGTGATTGGTATGGTATGGTATGGATGTACAGGTATGGTATGGATATGGCAATACACTCATGGCCATGTATCTGAAATACTGCAGACTGGCTGCTAGTAAGTCTGACTGGCACCTTGACCAATATGATAAATAAGCTAATATAAGTGTTCATTCATGCCACAGGGGGTGTTTCATCTTGCCCTGCCCCTTTCAGCCCAGCCACCCACACAACCCTCTTCATTTGTTGATTACCAGTATCTGCTAAGACACCAGTTAAAATGCCTTGTTATCTTCGTCTTCTCACTGCTTCCAATTTATGCATCCTAATGCTAAGTTGATTAGTTGGGGTAGAATAAGAAGAGAATAAGCTACTGGTATAGAAGGAGAGTAAGCTGTTGGTGTATGGTGTCACTTGGATTGAGTCTCTCCCCATGTTACTTAACATAAACATAAACATGGAGAGGTCAGTCAAGGTTTGAAGTATGCTGTGATCAATATGACAAGCTGCTCTAATGCTTAGGAAACATTTGGGGTTCTGAACCAGTGTCTGGAGGTGATAGTAGGCTGGGAAGCTGAATCCACATGTGAGAGATATGTTCCTCCTCAGGTGGGAGGGGAACTCTGGAATTGAGATCCAGCCTGTTTTGGATGGAATTTCATTCCCCTTGAAAAATCAGGTTTGTAGTTTAGGAGCTTTACATCTGAATGACGGGGTGGCTTTGTCCAGTTTAGATTGGAACACCGCTGGGCTAATTCCTGAGGAAATCAGACCTGGCTATGGTAACACGTGGCTTTAGTTACAAGATTGGATTACAGTAATATGCTTTATTTCTTTACTCGTTCATTTTTTTAATGCTACATAACTGTATAAATATATCTGGTGTAGAAAATGTGAAACTACCGGTAATACAAAATAAAACAAACAAACAAACAAATACAGAAGACATACTACATTTATGTTTGCATAAATCCAGAGGAGTAATAGATGGGCCAGCATCAAGAGAAGGCTTGCTGGTGCCTAAAACCCATTACAGATGGTGCCAGCCTAATCTTAGTGAACAAAGAGTTCTATATATGGAGCTACCTTTTGAAGTATCTTCAGAAGCTGCAGTTGGCCCAGAATGTACGGATGTGAGTTTTGTGGGAAAAAGTTCCCGTACAAATTAGGCTAATTTGCAATAAAAAACTTTCAGTTTCCATTGGAACATTTTCTGAAGCCTGGAGATTGATCTGATTTAGCATGTTTATTTTGCTGGTTTTTTTTTAAATACTCAATGTTTATTTTGTGTCCAACTTGACATGCCATTAAATATTTCTACATTCTGTCTGTAATATTTACTCATACAAAAATATTTAAGCATTTTCATAATACATTACAAGAAACAAACTAAATGAAAAGAAAGAAAGAGAAAAGAAAAGGAAAAGTCCCCTCTCAAAGGTAGATCATAACCCTTGTCTCACACAGAAGGAGACAGACCCTGCCAGCTCTCCCCTAGGAGCTTCCTTTTCTTCCCACCCTGGGAGCTCTTCCTTTCTGTGCCTTTCATGCAGGGTACTTCAGCCAGCCATCATCATCATCACGTGTGTGTGTGTGTGTGTGTGTGTGTGTGTATATAATCCCAACATTGACCCAGAGTAGAGGACACCCGCCAATAAAGAAGGAGAATAGGGAAGATAAAAAGAATGAAAGAGGAAAAGAAATAAATTCATTGTCATATTTACATTCTACTTTTCTGAAGCTCAAAGGAGATTACAATTAAAAACAGCATTAACATGAATGAACCCTGAATTACCACCAAGTATACCATTGTTGTTGTTGTTGTTGTTAACATTTATTTATATCCTACTGTTCCTCCAAGGAGGTCAAGGTGGTCTACACACTTCTCTCCCCTCTTAATTTCATCCTCACAATAACCCTGTCAGGGAAGCTAGGCTGAGAGATAGTGACTGGCCCAAAGTGAGCCTTTGTGGCTAGGTGGGGCTTCTAACCTTGGTCTCCCAGGTTCTAGTCAAGCACTTTTACCACTATGCCACATTGTTAGTGAGCCACAGCCAGTATCTACTCTCAGTGTATTAAATATATTTTGTAAGAGGAAGAGAATAGGATGGAGGCTGTGTTAGAATCCTATGTGTGGTACATGTGTGGAAAGCCAGTTCTTTAACCATATGTCTGTTTCTGCATCTTTGTAAGCAGTAGATGATGTTATTCCTCCTACCATGTTGCCAAATGTTACAAATGACTGATTTCCTACATAATTTCAAGGAGTGCTTTCCAAGAGTTAGTCATCCTGTATCTACCACCAGAAGAGGCAAGTTGTTCCAGTGATAGCTGCCACCTTAGATAGATTAGGATCAAAGCAGTTTGATTAATAATGATAATGATTCTTGATGGCTTGGAATTCACAGTGAAAAAAATATGTTTCTTGGGTGTCTAGCTTTTCTGAAACCTGTAAAATGTCTTCATTTTCTTTACTGCAAAGTGATTTGTAGTGTACCATTTGTACAATAACTTCACTCTGTACTTTTAGTGAAACAAAGAGGTTGGAGTTGGAAAGAAAAATGCTTGAATACACCATATGTGATACCCGCACGTAAGTCTGCTTAAACAGATTTTGCATTGTTTTATTTTTTATTAATAATTTATTTTAATGGATTTGTGACTACATAGTATTGACACCATATCATGCCTCTGCTGAGGGAGCTGCACTGGCTGCCGTATACTACCAGGCCCATTCATGATTGTGCTTTTAGCGTTTAAAATCAGCTTGGGACCAGGTTACCTGCCTTTCGCCATATATCTCTGCCTGGCAACTGCACTCTTCAGATGGGGCTCTTGCTGAGAGTACCACATGCACCAGACATGCATTTAGTTTGTACCAGAAACCAGAGTTTTAGTGTTGTAGCTCTAGCCCTCTGTAGTCAGTTACCAACTGAAATCAGGCATGCACCTAGCTTCATGATGTTTGGGTGGGTACTTAAGATGTTTTTGTTTAAGCAAGCTTTTCCTGAAGCGTGACTCAGTCATTTATGGAATATTAATTGTATGTCTGTAGAAATGATTTTATTGCTTTTGGTTTGTAGAAATGGTTTTATTGCTTTTAGAGCTTGTATTTTTTTCTCATTTTCTGATGACTTCAGGTTGTGAAGTGGTTTATACAAGTAAAATTTGGTTGATTCACAACTAATTCTTGTTATTACAATTTTTGGAAATTCTAATTTATTATAATTTTATATTTGAAAAATTTTATAATTGGTTAAAATTAATATTCACATAACAATGCTGATTGGCATCTGTCAGCAAAGGGTTGATGCTGCATCATCTTGCTTTTCGCATTGGGGCCCTCTGGCTGGCATTCCCCTGTTCTGTCTTCCTTTTTGCCTCAGCTTGTTCTGCTCTAATGCTGGAAGTGCCAAAGGAACCTCACTTCACTAGAGGCAGCAGAAGAAAACCCAGCCTGGTCTCTGCTCATTCCCCACGGCCTGCCCATCTTCCTTTCATGGTGAAAGGACGAGGAAGAGATGACAACCAGCTGCCCAGTTCCCTCACTTCCATCCTTGGAATGAATACATAGATAGAGAGAGAGAAGGGATTGATAGAATTGTTGCTGCAGTGATTTTGTGAATTACTGAAGGAGGAATAAAATACACATGAAAAGGAGTAAATTAATTGAAGCCAGAGGATCTGGAAAGGGCAAGTTTGGGGGAAAGGGCAAATTGATTTGCTGTGATATCTGGGTTCAATATATACAGTGCTATTTTTCTAGAAAATGAGATGCCAGAACTCACCATGAACGCCTCCCTTGTTCTCTTATAATGGCAATGGCACCCACATGAGAGGTGTCGGAACTGGGTTTTGCTGGGTTTTGGTGGAGAAGGGGAACGTTGTCTTGCCGTGCCGAGCAGGCATGTGGCTGCTGCTCCCCGGCAATGAAGCAGAGAAGGGGGACATTGGCATCTTGTTCTGGAGGACGGCACCTCCAGGAAGGGCTGGTGGGGGGAAAAGAGGGAGCCCGTTCCTTGCCTGAAACCCCGGGGAGCCACTGCCGGTCTCTGTCGGCAACAGTGCGCTCGGAGCCACCTGGCCGACTCGCGAGGAGGTCCCTAAAGGCAGCGCATCTCGGGGGAGAAGGAGGCCGAAGGCACACCGGTAATCTCCATTCCTTGGGGAGGGAGACGCGCGCAAAGCAAAAGGAAACTCAACCCATATTGGGCTCGCCGCCCCGGACTCCCCTCCCTGCACCCTCCCGTCTCTATCTTCCGTGGGATCCTAAGGACAAGTGACACCCTCGGCCTCGCCCGGATAATCACCCTCACCAAGTCCCGATGGGGGTCTCTCCAAAGCGCCCTTTGGCGCATGGAAGCTGGCGTCTCTTGTGCGTCTCTCTCTCTCTCCCCGTCTTCCCCAGTGCTGGGTCCCTCTGCTGCCGCCATCACTGCAGCATTGAAGTCTGTGCCGCTGCAGCAACCACCCCCTCCCCTGGTACTGGGTGTTGCCCGCGTGCCAAACGGCTCGGCCCCAGAAGTGACTGCCGCGGCATTCCCTCACAGGGCGCAGGACGGCGTGGGCAGGCTGCAGTAAGGGTTTTTATACTGGGTAGTAGAATGCAGCCTGGTCTATTGCTTTCATTTTATGAATCAGTAGCCTCGTTAGATAGTAAAATTCATGTGAAATTGCTGTTTTAGGGGTTGCTTTTCATCGTCTGGAACAGATTAATCTGTTTTCCATTACTTTCTATGGGAAAGCACGCCTTGGTTTAAGAACGCTGTGGTTTAAGAACAGACTTCCAGAACAGATTAAGTTCGTAAACCAAGGTACCACTGTACTTGTTTCCTGGAGCAGCAGAATTTGAATGGCACAGAGATGGAGGGCTACGGAAGGCATGCATGGATCTCTCCGTCTCTGTCATAGCAGCTTGCACTTCCCATGCGCAGGAGCATGTGGAAGAGAAAGGGGAATGGAATGGAAAGGGTTGTACTGAGCCCTTTATAAATCCTCTGGGCACTCCTGTTGAAGTGGATCAGTTCCTTACTTTTAAAATAGGAACTTTAATTTCATAATTGTAGCTTTGGACATTTTGTTGAGGAAATTGATATGAGTGTTTAAAATGAAAAGGAGCAAAATGTAAACATTGTATTGGAATTCTTCCCTCGTGGATTTTTCTATGAATGATGGCTTTTGGCAGAGTTCCTGTGAGAATCCTAGGTAAATATTTCTCTTCCAAGAATAAGCTCATATACACGACATGGAACTGTTTCTCTTTTTGTTTCCCACTCCTTGTGTAGAACTAAAATGAAGTACAGGAATCTAAAAAAATACCTAGAAGAAATATGTGAGCGTCAGAAAAAGTCTTTGCTCCGAAACCAAGACTTGTTGAAGGAATTTGATTGCATTGAAGCTCAAATTCAGAAGTTTGCTTCAAGATCAGAGAGCCTTCAGAGACTGAAGGTATTATATACTGTACTTTAATAACTATAAATGATTTTGATGAAAAAAACAGATTGAGTGTACCCACACTTTGCTATAAATCAGCCCTAAAACCTTTTTTTAGAATAAATTGCTTGCTGTGTGAAAAATGCAGACCTGCTGTTTAAGTAAAGCGGTGAACCAAAGTGGCCTTATAGCTTTGGAAATGAGGGAGGGTTGAGGGCACAGAGTACCTTGAATATTCCTTCTATACTATTGAGGCTCTATGCTCATGTTCCTATTTGCTAAATATATGGTGTTTTGGTTCCTTGTCCCATTTAACTTGATCCAAAAGAATAGAGGAAACACCTCCCAGCATTTTATTCCAATTTCTTATGATGTTGCTTTTTCTTGAGTAGTGTGTGATTTTTATTTTTACTGGCTATTGAAGCATTCCAGAATAGCTTCAGTGGATGCTGACCCTGTTGTGTTCTTTATTTTTCTTTGTTGGTGTTGTATGAGAAGCTTGTTTGACAGATTGAACTGTGCTATTTTGGAGTTAACCACATTACCGTTCCATTTTGGTTTCTGCTCCGTCATCACTCACTTTTTCTTGGGATTTATTTCGATGTCAGGGTTACCATTATTTTATTTTTGCCATACAATCTGCACAACACTAGCTTTTTCCATATACCCTATATACTCGAGTATAAGCCTAGTTTTTCAGCACATTTTTTGTGCTGAAAAAGCCGCCCTCGGCTTATACTCGAGTGAGGCAGGCAGTGGCTCCTATGAAGCTTTCCCAGGTTTTTTGTGGTAAAATTGGGTGCCTCGGCTTATATTCGGGTCGGCTTATACTCGAGTATATACGGTATATGCCATCTGGAGCACAGAACGCTTGTGACATTTGAGTTGTGTATCCATGGTAGACTACAAAGGTAGTATAAAGAGCTCTACAACAAATGTTACAAAAGGAATTATAAGATAATACAGTAATATTGCAATGTATTCAAATGCATTGTCAGTTCATTTGTATTTTGAATTGGATGAAGTGTCATACGTAAAGGTTTTAAATTTTAAAACATACCTTTCATCCAGTTCAGATTTCATATTGGTACTGTTTATCATCAGACAAATAAAACAGTAAATAGATAAAATGTTTCAACTACATTAAAACTTTAATCAGGTAAACTGCTAGGGTAAATAAACATTGTTTTGAGAATGCTGTTCAGAATGCTTAATAGATACGTTTAATATTTGTTTCACTGTCCACTGTATATTTATTACAATCTGAATGCAGTGGAAAACTATATGTTTTACCTTTCCTCAATGAAATCAGTAGAGCATACTTAAGTTTGGCTGGATCACAGCCTGAATCAATATGCAGGCTATTTAATCTTAATTTATGATGCCTTTTTTACATATTAGGCAGAGTATGAAGGAGGATTTAAGAGAGAGCAGATTCCTGAGAGAAAAAATATTTCAAAAAGCAATAAGAATGTTATGAAACACCAAGTAAGTAAAAATATTTTTAAAGGTATATCTAACCAGAACTAAACACTTTGGGCAAAGCAATCCAAACTGGGACTGGGGACAAGTGGGATGGAGCAGAGCAATGGACCCATCACTGCATCCCAAGCACTGCCTCCTTGTGCGGCCAGAGCAGAAGGCAAGGGGAGCCATTTAATTTTTTATTTTTGCTGAATGCATTTTCTGTGCTTTGACTCCAGCAAGTCCAAAGCCACCAATACCCTATGCTGTTTCAAAGCTATTTTGTTAGCTACCGACTGGGTGATGCTGAGGCCTCTGTTGCGGCAGAGCCACCCAGCTGGTGGCACTCCTTTCCACAAACGTTGGCAGAGAGGCAACTATGCACCAACCAAATACTGCCCCCACGAGCCATCAGTGGAGCTGGGTTGTGCTCTAAATTCATTTCAATGATGGAGTTACAAAGGCATGTTTAAATCTCTCCCACTGAAATCAATGGGACTGGGAAGTAGCTCTGGCTGGATCATATCTGTAGTCTTTATTAATTGGGGAGCTTTCAGATGCTTTTATTCAGGTAAAAAATATATTTTGCAAACCTCTTGTGTAATTACTTCCGCCATGCAGTTTAAATCGTGCCATAGTGCTGGAAAAGAAACAAATGTTCCTTGTGAAATTTAAAAATACTATGACACACACACCATGTATGCCAAATATTTAAATTTAAGCCCCCCAAAATTAGCATTTATAATTTTGTACATTTTGACTTTCTCTTTCCAAAAGATGCCAAAAAAAGAAAAACAACAACAACAATCACAGACAAAGCCTGACGAGAAATACTCAAATATATTCTGCTATATATCTGCAGTAGTGCAGCCTTCTAATCCCTCCTCCTATCTCCATATAAATGATACAGTTCAAGACCAGAGCTGTTTTTCTTCCCTAAAAGCAGGAAAGCTCTTTTAGATGAAATGTCTAAAAACATCTTGTAATAACTTGGAGCATGCTGGCAAGAGTAGTCACTTGTGACTATGTGTGAAACCCCCTCAGCTAGTCGATATTGTAATAAGCCAAAATGGGTAGCATCACTCCATTATTCAGAAAAGCCAACAGCATGCTTGTCCCTTAGGCTACAGCATTCATTAAGGAAAGCTTACTGGGCTGAAAGCTGGAAACAGATGATAACAGGATATGATTTTCATATTTAATGCATTCCTTGGAAGAGTATGTGTGCTGCAGATTGATAGAAGAATCAACTGCTACTTTGCTAAAAGACTTTCTAGTTTGCCCTATAGCTACCGATGGAATCATTCAGCCAAGAAATTAACTTTTTCTCCTTTTACCTGCTTTATGTATCAGCTAAGCAGGCTGTCTTGCTGCCAGTAAATGTTATTATGCATTTAACTGTTTGGTATTTAAGACTCTTATCAGGAAAGAAACAGAGGCAACACTATTTTGTGTTTTTGTGTGTGTGTGTGTGTTTAATAGTATCAGGAAGGTTTTCATTTTTCTTTCTTCATTGCGTCAGCAGACGTTAATCTGAGTTTATAGATGTTTTTCCTTCACAGTAGATTAAAAAGGTGGAAAAACCTTGAATTTAGGCCCTTCTTAAAATATACATGGAGCAATGAGCCTCACCAGCCTTGACCTATATAAGTATGCCTTCTACAACGTTCAGATATTTAGGAAGCAATAGTGATAGAGTTCTGAAATACTAAATTTCCTGTGTTGTTTTAAAAAATATTTGTCCTTGAAGTTTTTGATCTTAGATAAACCTACATTTCATTGCAGCCCTACTTACATAAATATCTGTATATCAGAACTATTAGAACCCTTATAATACCATGGTACTTTAGTACCCCATATCATAAATCATTGCAATGGGTACCTCTTCATTTCTTTACTTACCTTCTGGAAGTAAATTAAAAAATAAACAGGCAACTATAACAACAGTTTATAATATGGGGCACTATAGTACTGTAGTTGTAAGGAGTTCATTTATTTTATTTTTAAAAATTCTGTCCCACCTATTTCTCCAAAGGGACTAAAGGCAGCTACTAAATAGTAATGAAAACAGAAAACAAACATAACCCCTAAGAAGGCCCAATATACACTCAGATTAATGAGTAAGAGTATCAAATCCATTTAACAAATTCCAGCAGCACAAAAATGGCAAGGAACAACAGTGATGATTATACGGTATATAGAAGTGGCTGAGATCCAAACTGGCCCATGTGCAAGTGGAATGAGAAGAAGAAGAAGAGTTTGAATTTGATATCCCGCTTTATCACTACCCGAAGGAGTCTCAAAGCGGCTAACATTCTCCTTTCCCTTCCTCCCCCACAACAAACACTCTGTGCCTCCACACATGCATTGGACTGCAGATAGAGAGTTGGTGATTCCACTTCCAAGCTGCATTTCCCTATTCTGGAGAATCCTTGATTCCCAGGAGCAATTTTTCTAGGGGTGCAAGAGGTTGCAAGTTAACTGGAAAATTCTTGCAAATAATGTAACTTTTTAAAAGATGTGGGAAAGTAAAAACATTAGCATTTCTCCTATTAATCCCACAAACAATCTCAAAATAGCCAGACAACCCAGAGAACAACTGACAGTTCACATGGAGCATGCGCTGAGAGGGTGATGTCAACTCTCTATAGCTGACAGTTCTTTAGCCAGTGGGTTGGGAATCATACGGTCTTTGCCTATCCTTTTGATGGACTGCTTACCGGAAGGGCCTTGATGGACTTCTTAGTAGCCATTGGGCCATGGGTTGGTGGATTATGCCATGTTGTGTGTTTTCATATAAATAAAATTGTACATGGCCATCCTCCCAGTAGTAAACCTGAAAGCAGAACCTTGGCTTCAGAATGTTGTAGAAGGTCATGTATTACTTGAATTCCTTTGTGACTCAGAACTAGGGAACAGATAGATATCTGCCAGTAGCTATATGTATAGTGGTAGATGGTGGGTATAATTCACTGGAAGGTCTGCATAAGTCCCATTGAAATGAATAGAACTGTATAGATTCTGTTTATTTCAATTGAATTAACTAGTGTTGCCCATAAGTCCTTTGCTGTGACCTCAAAGCCTCTACTTCAGAATCTGACCCCAGATCCTTCCCACCCTTGTCATGTGCTGAAAGACACAACAACTTTGGTTCAAAATGATTCAGAGAGCCATGCCTGCAGTTGGTTCTAGTTTTCTCTGCCCATAACCACCACACTTACATACTTGTCTATCTGGTTCTCTCTTGGAAATAGTTAATGCTTGTTCTTGGTGAGCAGGTGATTGCCAGCTTACATGTTGGGGGGGGGGGGAAGAGAGAAACCTGCATATACAAATGCAAGTTTTCTGATATTCTGTCACCTTCTCCCACTGTTTCTTCTTACTTCAGTATGACCAATAAACTATTTGGAACATAGTTGAGAATATGGTCAAAACTCTCTGTCAGCCAAATGGTAGAGCAGCTGCTTTGCATGCAGAATATCCAAGATTCCAAGTACTTGGCAATGTGTAGAACTGTACACAGTACTTGCATTTAGAAAAGAGTGGGATACAATTCACTGGGATGTTTTCTTGTGCTCTCCAACTCATTTCAGTGGGGTTTACATAAGAGACCATCTGGTTTGATTGTGCCTATAAGAGAGTCTTGCAGGTGTGTACATATATTTTAAATAGAGAACACCTTGTTCTTCTAAACCCAGTGCATCATTTTAAAATCCCCATCCGCAACAACAAAAATTACTCTGATTTCAAACTGTGTTTTTCAGATGGTGCCAGAAGTAAGACAGACAGGAATTAACAGCAGGACAGCCATGTCAAGAGGACTGTATCACACAGCAACAATCTTTATGGGACGCCAAATGTCAGCTGTCTCAAGCGTTGAAGATTTCAGTGTGCCGCCGAAATCTTCTGAGCTCACAAAGAGCTTTTCAATTTCTGACCCACATTCACATAGACAACCATCACAGAGCAGTTATGTGACAGACAGCTGTGTAGTACAAACTAATAGTGATCTACAGCGCTCAAATAAGTCTGACAAAATAGATGGAAAGACATATCTGCTGATGGGCAAGGAAACGCCAGTCACATCCAGTGTATCATATGAGAATGAAAGAACTTGCTGTTTAACAGTAGAAAGCAAGACAAATAATTGCAGTAGTAATTTTGTGGAAAGCAAAATGTCTCCTGAACTTAACTCCCTGTTACATGGAAGATTAAGTCCAGAGAACAGAACCACCGATTTAAAAAGTGACAGTTCCTGCAAATCGTTGGAAGAAATACTGACACATGAGTACTCTGTACGAAATGAACAGGGATCTAAACGGCCGATCTTATTGGTGTGTCGCCCTGAGCAGCTTGTTTCTGGAAATGAGCACTCGAGAGCAAAATTCCCAGGTATAGTGATGATGTGTGTAATGGAAATAGCTCTCCTCCTGTCTAGTTGGATTTCTACAATGGTATCCATCATTGCATTATCCGCAGATGCAAAGGAAGTGCATTTTTATATACTAACAATGGCAGTAACGCATTGATAGTAACGCTATCTATCGCTTGCATTAAGTTTTGTTTACTGCCTGAGCTACTATAGTGAGAGTCCATGCAAGAGACCTATGTCCTTTATTTACTTTTTGGGTGCAGCTTTCTAGATCTCTTTCATATTCTTGAATGGAAATATTTGTCCTGTTGTCTTTGTTACTTTCTGAGGAACACAGTACTGTAGTGGAAAAGAATTTAACTTGACAGTCCTTTAAAGGGGCAATTCAGCAGGAGTACACAGTTACCTGGCCTCTCTAAACACCCAGTTCCACTACTGCTGATCTTGCTGTTCAGGAATGGAGGTCAGACTTGTTTTTGTCTGTCTGCTTATTCCATGATTTTTAAATTGGATTTTCATTTAACTTGTCAGTGCTATAACTGATTTCTCTCTCTCTGTAGGTTCTTGATTGTAGTTTCTTCTTCATTAGTTTCTGTGGTAGAGATATCTAGCTTCAATTCTGAATACGTATTCCTCGTTATTTGTTCATATTTATAGCCTGTCTTTTTTGAAAGAAAAACTCAAAGTGGCTAACATAAGAAGTATAAAGTATACAAGAGGCCTTGTGGTCTTATTCGATTGTTCTATAGGAAAACTAATCATTGGTGAAATATGCTGGTGGAAATTGACTCCAGCAGACAAACAGAAGACAATCTCCTTTGGTCTCTACTTTTCCATTGATTGAGTTTTTCAATACAATTTTTAAAAATTGTATGTATTTCTAAAACTTTCTTCTTTAGACAGACTGTGAGATGGTTTGTTTTTATCTTTTACTTTTGTACTTGATGATGAAGATTTTGAATGGCCTTGACATTACAGTATACAGTATTTTCCTGCGTATAAGACTACTTTTTAACCCAGGAAAATCTTCTCAAAAGTGGGGGGTCGTCTTATACGCCGGGTCGTATTTCTTATACGGCGAGTATATCCCAAACTCTATATTTTAACTGGAAAAGTTGGGGGTTGTCTTATACGCCCAGTCGTCTTATATGCCGGAAAATACGGGTATTTATGTATTTTACTATATATTGCTTTCAACCTTTTCTTTTTAAAAACACAGGATTTAACATTTTTTTAAGAAGCCAGTTATGACCTATGTTTGGGGATGTATTTTTATCTGTAATTATTTTTATTGTTAAGTTTCTGTTACAGTTCCTGAGGATAGTCTGATGCTGGACAAAAATGCACAGGAGAAAGAAGGTGAAAGTTCAGGTGGAAGTAGTGACCTTACTGTTTCTTTCAGTGAAGAGGATGAAGAAGGGAAACCATTGAAACTACAGGATTTTGGCTGCAGCACACCATATAATGAGGAAGAACATCCATGTTCACAAGCATTATGTCATTATAGCTCAAGTGGAGGCTCATCTGCTAGTCTCACAATAAGGTAAAACCAAGCCATTGATTTTTTTCATTCCTTTCAGTTGAAATACCATTTGGAACATTTTTTCTAATGATATTTTAGCGCAGGTGTGCACGCCATCATTGGAAGGTTTTGCCACTTTGCCTTCTTTCTCACTGATCCTCAAGTTGTTTAACCTCCCCCTAAACCTTGTTCACTTCCAGCAATAAAACAGTGTGCTTGATGTCACAGTTTTATGCTTCCCGCAAACATGGTACTATTGAGAGAAAGTGATCTGTTGTTTCACTGCCCCTTGTGGCAAGTCATTCAAGGTTGCACAGATGTGACTGAAACCATTATGTTACCCTTTTCTGGGCAACAGACAGTTTCTCTCCTTTTGGTCTCCAAGTAGCTGCAAGCTTTCTTAATTAGTTCTGGTCACTCTGCATGCCTTCTCAGTTCTGCCTAGTCCCCCTGCAAGTGTTACCACAACATAACTGTCTGAACTCTGTCTTGTTTCTTCTTAAGCAACCAGAAATGCTCATTTTCTGACTAAGTGCTAAAACTGAGGAATTTCCAATGGTATTTGTGACACATCATAGTGCTGACAGGTACCACAATTCTTTGCATGCTATGTAGCTGTCCCTGTTCTTCTTTCCCTCCCCATTTATTTATTTTCATGTTGTATGGGATAAGCTGGATCATTAGCTGTGCACTTATATGTGATCATAGAAAAAGCATTTCACCTCATTAATGTCTTTTTGTTACAAGTCAGATGACTATGCCTCTCCAGTTGTCTGCGGCGATCGAAGATATCTCTCCCCTCTGCGCCTTTCCCGTGGGGCATTCTCAGTCTGCTTGCCTCCTCCCACTCTGCCCGCCCTACAGGCAGAGGCTGCGTGGGGGAGGCTGTGTGCGACCTGTTTTTTCTGTGCAGCGTCTTTGTGCGGCTCCATTTGTGCGCGGGCGGTGCAACGTTACACAGGAGGAGCGCAAGGCGCAATGTTTCGCTGATGTTAAAGGCGCAGAGGGGGGATATTACTTCAATCGCCGCGCTCCTCCTGTGTAACGTTGCGCCGCCCGCACACAAATGGAGCCGCGCGAAGACACCACACGGCAAAAACAGACTCCCTACAGCAGGGGTCAGCAAACTTTTTCAGCAGGGGGCCGGTCCACTGTCCCTCAGACTTTGTGGGGGGCCGGACTATATATTTGGGGAGGGGAAATGAACAAATTCCTATGCCCCACAAATAACCCAGAGATGCATTTTAAATAAAAGGACACATTCTACTCATGTAAAAACACCAGGCAGGCCCCACAAATAACCCAGAGATGCATTTTAAATAAAAGGACACAGTCTACTCATGTAAAAACATGCTGATTCACAGACCGTCCGCGGGCCGGATTTAGAAGGCGATTGGGCCGCATCCGGCCCCCAGGCCTTAGTTTGCCTACGCATGGCCTACAGCCTCCCTCCCAGCTGTAGGGCGGGCAGAGTGGGAGGAGGCAAGCAGAATACTGTACGGAGGCTCCGCGGGAAATGGCGAAAAGTGCTAAAAGTAATTGAAAAAAAAGCTTCACCACTCTTCCCCCCCAAAAAAGCTCAACTCTGCCCCCCTCCCAAGCTCAGTGATTGTGGTGAGGGAACAGCTGATAGACGGCCTGTTAGACGCGTGGGGCTGTTAGCCTCTGGGCAATCCTCCCCCCCAAAATTTCAACAAGTCAGAGCAATTTCCCCGCGTTTTCTTAATTTGGGGTTCCCAAAAATAGGGGGTGTCCTATACCTGGGGGCGTTCAATACATGGAAAAATACGGTAAATGTAATTAGTCATCTTTACACATAGCATAATTTTGTACCTTATTTGAAAATGACCTCTTTGTGAAGAAAACAACATAATCAGCCTTTATTGTAAGTGAAGATTCTGTGTTCAGTTCAAGTGGTATGTTGCTACAGATAATGGATTCACTTTATGTATTTTAGACCTAGACTCGCTCCCCTTCCCAAAAAAATAAATAAAATGATTTTAAGCTTTATTCACAGCACATTTCTTTTCAGTTTCACCGTTTGTTTTAGTACATAACAGTACCTCCACATTTCCCACCTCCCCCAATAACAAACTGAAGTTTTGTGCTCTGAGCTTCCTACAAGATGTCTAAATAGTGCCATCTGGTAGTTATCAATCTTTTTCTATTATTGATACTTCAGGCCTCCACCATCTACCATAAGAAATTAGGCAGGTATTTGATAGTTCAGGGTGTTGTGAAATTTGCTACATGTCAGTGTTGTCAAACTCTTAAATGAAAGTCTTGTCCAGCACTTTGCCAGTTCCCATAACTAACCTGTGCTTCATTTAGAGCCTCTCGGATTTAGCACTTAGGAAGATAATGAGTATTTCAAGCTCATGTTTAAGAAGGAACAAGGCAGAGACCTTTTGCTTGTGCTGCTTCAGCTGCATTCAAGAGGACTTAGCACAGATGGATTGTGCATTACAAAATGTAACACATAATTCAAGCTGTCAGCTTAATCAGACTGTTTCCAGGAAGCAACCTGTAAAAGAGAAAGACCCCTTGTTTGCTGACCCCTGATCCATAGCCTGCTGCATCATGTCATCCATTTTGCTTTTCTTTATTTATGTGTCCCTTCCTTCCCCTCCTTTTTATTAATGTATTCCCTTCAAGTGGCACCCTGGAAAGACCACCCAGAGGGAGGAGCACAATAGGGAGCGAGCCAGCTGAAATAGAGATTTTGTAAGACTTCAGTGCAATGAAAAGCCCTGCTGAACTGCCTGTGTGTTCTCACTGCCTCAATGTGTGTTAAGTCTAAACTTGAAAACGTCACTCCCGCACCATCTTCATTTTCCACTGTTCTTAGTCACTGTTGTGGAATTGCATTGCAGTAGAGTTTAGCAATTTGGGAGAGTATTTTACAATTTCACGTGTGTAATTCACAATATATATTAAAGTTGTAGATTTTCAAAAAGCCTTGATAAGGTTAATGAATGTTGCTGCTGCTGTTGTTGAACAGTTTATAGGCTAGCTGTGTGTTTTGCTTTGTTGGAGTTCTGCTGTTGAATGTGGAAACAAAACAGGCAGTCTGAAATAAAAACCTGAATAGCTATTTACACCTCTGTAAAAGGATTAGCAATTCCCCATTGTTAAAAAGCTTAAACTTCAATTTGCATCATTATAGAGGTATCACTTACTCCAATCTCTCCAGTTATATTTTATACCTGTAGGGAACCACTAGCTTTGTCCATTTATATAGGTGTAAGATTTTTAAAAATACAATCATGCTTGGGTACTGTTAAATTAGAAAGGGCTAAATGCTAAGTTGCTTGAGCTGTCATTTGCAACTCACTGCCTCATTGTTAAAACTTACATTTGAGATGTATTCAGTGCCTGCTCTGAACATGAGGTAAGATTTATATTTTTAAAGAAGAGAAAGCAATACACTAATGTATTATAGCTCTGGAGGGTAGGACTCGAACCAGTGGCTTCAAGTTACAAGAAAAGAGATTCTGACTCAAACCTCAGGAAAAACTTTCTGACGGTAAGAGCTGTTTGACAGTGTAAGCTTCTCCCTTGGGAGATTGAGAGCTCTCCTTCCTTGGAGGTTTTTAAGCAGAGGTTGGATGGCCACCTGTCATGGATGCTTTAGCTGAGAATCCTGCATTGCAGCGGGAAAAGGGTCACAATTTCTAATAATAAAATCAGGACAGTGTTTGTTGTCAGATACAGAAACCTGAGGGCTGATGGGAATTGTAGTCTAAATCATCTCAAGGTTCAGGAAGACTGCTTTAATGCCTAGGTCCTGTTTGTGGGCTTCCCACAGGCATCTGATTGCCTACTATGAAAACAGGATCCTTTCCTAGATCAACTGTTGGTCTGATCCAGTATGGCTGCCTTATGTTCTTAGGTTGGGATACCCAGTGTGCATGATGACATGTGGACACTGTGTCTCTGCCTGTGCTCTGCTTCTTGGGCTGGAAGCTCACAATGTGATAATGCTTTATAGTTCAGAAACAAGAGCTGGGCCAGTCCTCATGCACACATGAATCTAAAGGTACTGTAGAAGATTGGTGTGTGTGTGCTAGAAATGAAGTGATCCTTTCCAACTTTCCTGCTCTTTATCAAAAGTGCTAGCTACCATTCAAAAATATGAATATATGGAAGATAGAATAAGTTATCCTTGTCATTTTATACAACACGTTCATTACCACGAACACACAGTGCATATTGTAATTATTATTTTTTAAAGTGTGTTTATATTGTTTCATGATGTTTTCAAAATCTTTTTATTTATGTGAAAAATTAGATATGACAGATTTGTATATACCCCATTCATGTATGAAGTGGAATAGGGAGACTGGTCTGTTTTATTATACCAAAGGAGGAGGAGGAGGAAGAGGAAGATTCACCTGATTTTAAGTGGAAGATCCCACCTTCTTCTTTATATACAAATATGTCATACACATGAATAAGCAAATATGACTCCCTCCCCATTTACAGTTGTGTGCCCATTTTGGTTTTATATGTGAATATTTTAATAGGTTGTTAATAGCATTTGTTTATTTCTGCAGAAAATCTTTGACATTTGAAGGATTTGCTCATGTCTTGACATTCATAGAGCAGTTTGTGGCCACAGCAGATCAGGAACACCTGATGTTATACCAGAGGAAAGCTGTGAATGCAGTAGAGCTGGAGACTCTTATAAGGTTCAAATATTATTTTCTTTTAACTGGGAGACAGTAATAGTGTTTGTCTGTCTATGTATCAAATCAAATCTTTATTACGGTCATAGACCAATATAAGTAGGGTGGGGTACAATCATTTACAATCTGTAAAACATTTTGGAAAGCTAAAATTATTAAAACAGAAGGTATATATAAAAAACTATAAGAAGCTGTTAGGAGCATTAAACGGATGTGGAAGAGCATAAAAGGTTAGTATATAAAAGGCTATGGCTATCAATTTACAAAGCACTCCAATATGAGTGTTCATTAAATCTAGTTTGTGGTGCAGGTCATCATCCGACAAATTTTGTGCACTGCTATGTAGAACCTGGCAACATTGTAGGTTGTAGCAGGGTTGGTATCTGAAAGCAGCAGGGAGGTATAGAATTGCCCTGTGTGCCCTGGGTACTTATGGAGGAGTGGGTAAGAGTCTTTGTTGTTGTTTTTAAGCTGGAGCAGAAGGGGGGGTGGGGACTGTGTGTGGCACCCCCACCCTGCCCCTCAGTTGTGGGGCCTGAGGCATATTGAGTGACCTTTACTATTTAAGATGGACAATACAACTAAATGTTGTTCTCTTCCTCTCTTCTTCCCCTGATTCTTTGGCTACTGGCAGTGTCACTGTCCATGCAGAGTTATTTTGGAGCTTGCTCCCTGAGGGGTGTGAGCTGATAAACAAAACAAGCATTAATGCTTCTGAATCTGAAAAAGGAATTTACAGGACTGTTTTTGCAGAGGGGACACACCCAGCTCCAACCCTGTGCCTGCTAGCCAGCAAAGTGGACTGTGTTTTTCCCACATGCATGGCTTAGTCCAGGGGTAGTCAACCTTTTTATACCTACTGCCCACTAATGCATCTTTCTTGATGGTAAAATTTCCTTACCACCCACCATTGCTTGATGGAAGGAGGATTCAACTTGTGCCGTAGAACCCCCTACCGCCCACCTAGAATCCTGATATGCCCACTAGTGGGCGGTAGGCACCAGGTTGATAACCCCTGGCTTAGTCAGTAACAAAAAGGAACATTGGACTTACCTGAGTTCTTCCTCCTGATCCCCCCAGAAGCCAGGACATATACCTGTTGTGCCCTGTGTGGGAGAGAGTGTCTCTCCCACAGGTTCAGGATGTAATACAGCTTTACACTGATGTTGGGACCACTACTCGCTGGGCTGGGATCTGGGCCTGCTCTGATTCTCTGCCTTCTTGGCCCTAAAACCACTGCCTAAAGAGATGAGAGGAACTATTCCCAATCTGCTTTTTTCTTCTCTGGACCACCTTATTTTTATCCTCCTCAAGAGCCTTGCCAAATAGCTTGCCCCCTTTTAAATGGAGTGGTCGGCAGATTAATCTTGGATTAATCCAGCCAGGAACCTGGGAGTAAACGGCAAAGAGTCTTAAACCAACATCCACTATAAAGGCATCAGTCTCAGTCAGCTTCTTAATATCCTGTTTGATCTTAAGATTGGTTTTGGGACCTCTCTGTGTAGTTTCTTCATCTAAAGGAGAGAAGGCCTGACAAATATTAAAATCAAAGCTGCAGTCCTGACAGCTGGAGCAAATGCCTCATAGGACTTAAGTAAAATGTATCACTTTTATGGTGTTTTAAAACCTCATTTGCACTACTGGATACTACTGCCCCAGACACTACTACTGCCACAGGAGCATTCATGAGGGCTTTCTTCAGGTTTTTCTTAGGCAGCATGTAGGATTTAATTGAAACGGTCTCACTTGGCTTGGATGACTTTGAGTTTGGCTCACTCACAGTCTGCAATATACCCTCAGGTGGGGAACAGTCCTGCCACTGAGTATACCCCCCCCCCCAGGTTTGTGGCGCTAATAGTCCTAAGGCCTAGCAATGCCTCTCTGAATGGTCCTCAGAACAGTCCTGAAAGAGAACTGGGTATCCCCTATGTGAGGGTCCAAAGACATACTCTCATAACTAGACTCTTCCCATAAGTCTCAGGCTTTGTTTATGTATTGATTGGAGAACAGTAAAAGGGCAGAGCTAGCTATAAGGAGAAAGGACATAAGATGAGGGAGAAGTGAACAAATTGAGAAAAATAACAAGGGGGGAAATCAACTATAGAACAGCATTGCCTGAGCCTGTTGATGAGTGAGGCCAGACAGAAACAGGGATGCTGTGTCCCAAACAGGGATAACAGTTGTCTGATTTGTATAGGTTCTGCCTTCTGGAGTAAGTGGAAGGAACAACCAGACACCCAGAGGGAAATTATTCTCTGACTAGTGAATTGAAGCCCGTTGAGATAACGGGCGCTAGCCCGGCAGCACACGCGCGCGCCTTGTGGGGCGGGGGGCACAGCCGCGGCTCCTCACTCCCCCCCCCCGCTCGGACCGCGCAGGGCTCCGACGCCGGCCCGGCCATTTTGGAGCCGAGCAGGAAGAGGCGGCTGCGCTCCTGCCGCCGCAGAGGGAGGAGGCTGAGCGCGGGGAAACCGGGGAGCCCCCCAACCCCGGACGCGCTGCTCTAGCTGCTCCCGGCGAGTCAGACCCCGAGCCTTCCATTGCGAGCCACGGAGGCGGCCGGCGGTGGCGGGAGCAGCGCTTCGCGCTGCTTCCCCCCCCGCTCTCCGGCCCCGACGCCGAAACCTGAGGGAGGCCGGAGGAGGAGGTGGAGGAGGCTCCGAGCAAGGCGGCGGCGCTGCCCCAACTGAGAACGCGCGTGCGCCGCCGCTGCCTCCCGGGCACGCCCCCTCTCCGGGCGCTCCAATGCCTGCGTCCCTGTTGGGGGGGGTAAGTAGAGTTGTCCAATCCCTGTGTCACTGGAACGCACGCGCACTTGCGAATTCCTGTGACACACGGAAAGTAGTACGTACGGACACAGGCTCTTTATTATATAGGATATTACTAGAAGCTGAAACTACCTTTTGCAAAGACTCTTGGCTCAATAAAATACTTAAGGAAGGCAAAATGTAGTCCCTGATTCATGTGTCTTCTGGCCTAAAGAGAGAACTAAAAGGGGACCAGCTATATCAGTAAGGAAGCCTTTTTTCACTAACAGTTCATAGCAGGTCGTGTGATACTCTCTGACCTCTATAGAGATTTCTGGATTGAGCTCAGCAACAACTTCTCTTGCTGGCTATGAATTGCATTCACTGCCACACTGAATTGCCCTGCACTAAACTCAAGTACTGTGTCTGAATCCCAAACTAAAAGTTAATCTAAATGCATATAATAGCATCCCAATTAAAATATGAAAACGCCATTTCCCGTGGGAATTAGGAATAGAGAATAGGAGAAGGTTTTAGATCTTTTTCAACCTGCCATTTCCATGTTGCAAATCTTCCCAAGTAGCTCTCCCACTGCCTGGGGTTTCTAAGGCACATTTCATCACATTTTAAATCTTGCTTGTGAATAAGCTATCAAGGAGGTCGGTGATGATTCAGAACAGGAACTGTGTATGTTCTCCCTTCACCCTGCCGTTTCTGTATTCTGATTTTGCCGCCTCTCCTGCCCTTTAGAAAGTTGCTCCTATACTTCAGGGCCCATTACATCCTGTTACATATACTTTTAAGGTACCGTAGGTGTAGTTTGTGCTTGACTTCTGCTTGCCTTTAGGAACAGTGAGTTTGTTTGTTTGTTTATCCCACTCTTCATCTAAAAAAGGTTCCTAGAGTGGCTTACAAATCACTACAAAGAAGTGTTAGTGATCACCCATACATAAGCAGTCTGCTTGAGAGAATCCATGTGTGGCACAGATAATTTGGTTGCTTCAGAGACATGGATTCCTCATGAATGTTCAAAATTAGTTGAAATGCACAGTAAATAATAATAATAATAATAAATTTTTATTTATACCCCGCCCTCCCCAGCCAAAACCGGGCTCAGGGCGGCTAACATCAAATAAAAATTACAATAAAATATACAGAAAACCATTAATTAAAATACAGATTAAAAAACCAATTTAAAAATGCCACTTCATATGTCGCCCAAGACAAAACCAGGGGAGGAAACCATCAGACTGTGTCCGATCCGAAAGCCAGGCGGAACAACTCTGTCTTGCAGGCCCTGCGGAAAGATGACAAATCCCGCAGGGCCCTAGTCTCTTGTGACAGAGTGTTCCACCAGGTTGGGGCCAGAACTGAAAAGGCCCTGGCCCTGGTTGACACCAGTCTGACAGCCTTGTGGCTCGGGACCTCCAACAAGTTGTTGTTTGTGGACCTTAAGGTCCTTTGCGGGGCATACTGGGAGAGGCGGTCCTGTAGGTACGAGGGTCCTAGGCCGCATAAGGCTTTAAAGGTCAAAACCAGCACCTTGAACCTGATCCTGTACTCCACCGGGAGCCAGTGAAGCTGGTAAAGCACTGGATGAATGTGGTCCCGCGGCAAGGACCCCGTAAGGAGCCTCGCCGCGGCATTCTGCACCCGCTGGAGTTTCTGGGTCAGCTTCGAGGGCAGCCCCGCGTAGAGCGAGTTACAATAATCAAGCCTGGAGGTGACCGTCGCATGGATCACTGTGGCCAGGTCCGGGCGAGAAAGGTAAGGGACCAACTGCTTGATACGTCGAAGATGGAAAAATGCCACCTTTGCTGTGGCTGCAACCTGCGCCTCCATGGAAAGGGAGGCGTCGAAGGTTACACCCAAACTCTTGACAGAAGGCGCTGGCACTAATTGGGCCCCCGCAAGAGATGGGAGTTGGCCCCCCAGCCCCATGTCGCCCCGACCCAGCCAGAGGACCTCTGTCTTCGAAGGATTTAGCTTCAACCGGCTCCCACGCATCCATCCAGCCACAGCTTCCAAACACCTGGTCAGTGTGTCTGGGACCGAGTCAGGGCGGCCGTCCATCAACAGATAAAGCTGGGTGTCATCAGCATATTGATGACAACCCAGCCCAAAACTCCGGACAATCTGGGCAAGAGGGCGCATAAAGATGTTAAAAAGCATCGGGGAAAGGATTGCGCCCTGCGGAACTCCACACACCAAGGAGTGCCGCGGCGACAACTCCTTCCCTAGCGCCACTCTCTGTCCCCGACCTGAGATAAAGGAGCGCAGCCATTGTCGGACTGTGCCCTGAATCCCCACGTCGGCAAGGCGGTGGTCCAAAAGTTCATGATCGACCATGTCGAAGGCTGCTGACAGATCTAAGAGAATCAGCAGTCCCGACCCGCCTCGATCCAGCTGTCTACGGAGATCATCTGTTAGCGCAACCAAAGCCGTCTCGGTCCCATAACCAGGGCGAAAACCGGACTGAAATGGATCCAAAGCCGATGTTTCCTCCAGAAATCCACCAAGCTGTTCAGCAACCGCTCTCTCAATTACCTTACCCAGGTACGGAAGATTCGAAACCGGGCGGTAATTGGATAGATCTAAAGGATCTAGAGATGTTTTCTTTAAGAGCGGACGCACCACTGCCTCCTTCAACTCCCGTGGGAAGGTCCCCGTGCCAAGGGACAAGGTGATAATCTCACCCAGGGGGGCCCGCACCTCATCTGGACACGCTCTAATCAGCCTGGACGGGCACGGGTCAAGGGGGCAAGTGGTGGGCCTTCCAACTCGGAGGAATCTGTCAACATCGGCAGGGAGAATCCGATCAAAGTGGTCCAATACAGGACCCGAGGACAGTCGAGGGGCCTCCAGTTCTGTTATTGTATCCAAATTGGCAGGGAGGTCACGGCAGAGCAGCAAGACTTTCTCCGCAAAACTCGCAAATGCCTCACAGCTATGGGTCAAATTCGTATTTAAATTTGGCTGTTCCTCTAGGGTTGTTAAAGACCTGATTATTCTAAAGAGTTGTGCTGGGCGAGAGCTAGCGGATGCAATGGAAGCTGAGAAGTAAAACTTCTTTGCAGCTTTCACTGCCATCTCATAGATTTTCATAAACATCCTATAAGATGTTCTTGAGGCTCCGTCGCGAGCACGCCGCCATACTCGTTCTAGCCGTCTGAGGTCCCGCTTCATTTTCCGGAGCTCCTCGGTAAACCAGGGAGTCCGGTTTCGGCGGGGTCGCAGAGGGCGCTTAGGTGCGATCTCATCGATGGCCGTCAAAAGTCGGTTATTCCAGTCTTCAACAAGGTCATCTAATGAGTCGCCAGGGGGAGCAGGGTCCCGCAAAGCCTGACGGAATCTGTCAGGATCCATCAGCCTTCGCGGGCGAGCCAAAATAAGCTCGCCACCCAAGCAGGGGAGGAGCTGAAAGTCAATCTCGGCTCTCAGGGCATAGTGATCAGACCATGGCACTTCCACAGATGGGAGCATGATCACATCTATGCCAGCACCAAAGATCAAATCCAGCGTGTGGCCTGCTTGATGAGTGGGGCCCAAAACAAACTGGGAGAGCCCTAGTGTCGCCATGGAAGTCACTAGGTCCAGAGCCTGTGAGGAGGGAGCGGCATCGGCATGGACGTTGAAGTCTCCCAAGACCAGTAGGTTTGGGAACTCCAAGGCCCAGCCTGCCGCCACCTCCAGCAGGTCTGACAGGGTGGCTGCCGGTGCGCTGGGTGGACGGTACACCAGCCAGACAGCCAAGCTCTCCTTGGAACCCCACACAAGACCAACACATTCAATGCCGGAGATCGCTGGTACTGGCAGAGCTCTGAAAGGGCAACCCTCCCAGATTAACAGTGCTACTCCTCCCCCCCGACCCACAGTCCGCGATTGGTGGAGGACGGAAAAACCTGAGGGTGCTATCTCGTGCAGGGAGACTACTTCACCTTCCCGCACCCAGGTCTCCGTCACGCAAGCCAGATCAACCCCCAGCGAGACAAAGAAGTCACGCATGGTGGCGGTTTTGTTGCCAATGGACCTGGCATTGCACAACACCAATGACGGAGGTGGATAATCCCTGTTCACCCTACCCTCGTCCTTCGGGATGGGGCGTAGATTGGAAGGGGTTCGAGCATTATTGCATCTCAAAGCCCTTCGCCCGTAGTGATATCTAGCCCCACCGCCATACCTCCCTAGCCCTTCTGTAATGGGGATCCCGAGCCTCAAGTTAGCCTCCTCAATAGGGGGGTGACACCTCCTCGCTAATGAATCGTCTTTGGGCCCAGTCTCATGGGTCAAAAGGGTATAGGGGAAGGATGAGTATTCAATAGGGTAAATAACCCTAGAAGATGGACCCCAATCAGCCCCACCCCCGATGGGGCAGGCAATCACATAATGATTCGCTGGTTGTCAATCCCTCTCTCCCTCTTGGACAGAGTGAGGTGCTATTGAATCTGTCTGTGATTGTGGGAATATTAATGAGACGTGGGCTGTGAAATGAGGGTCACTGGCCAACAAAGAACCAACTTCGGATTCAAGGGGTCTGTCCATTCTTTCTCGCCAAAAGTGTAATAGAGAAGGTCGATCTTTCTCACAGATTATTGATGTATTAGGCAAAGGTCCAGGTTGAGTGCTGGATCTCTCCAGACTGTCCACTGCAAAAAGGTCTTTAGGTATTGTTGTCGTACAAATATCAGAGGTGCCAATTTCTTCGTCTACTTCAATGATGTTTGAGGAGGGACCAGGGGATTGCCCTATTGTCTTGCTCTGGGGTAAAAAGGTTTTGGATGTCATTAAATGTTGAGCCCCAGGTTCTACTGTCCTTATATTTTGGGCAGAAATCTCAGTCCTTATGTCCTTATGTTCAATAGTTTCTCCTTCAGATCTTGTAGTTCTAGACTAATGGGATTATTTTCTTCCATTGTGGAGTTAATATTTTTGGTATTAGACTTAACTTCCCTTGTCCACATTAGCTTTGACTCTTTACTGGGGATCAGTTGCCTCCTTGTATCATCTTTAAATACCCTCACTGGGCGGAGAGAATGGGACCACCATAGAGTATCCTTGATTTCCATCAGACGAGATGGGAGGGCTGATGTTCTAAAAGTCATAAATAGGCGTGTGATATTTCCCATCGTAGGCAGGAAGTGGTGATTTACTAAATCTACATTTCGATGGTAGCAATTCAGGAGTTGAGACAAGGACATGATGATTTGTCTGCGGTTCATCCACCTATAGTCATATTGGTGGATCTCTAACATTAGCTGATTCATTTGTAGAACTCGACAGGACCTCACTTCATTTGTAGAACTCGACAGGACCTCAAAACTAAACATTAATGACTCGGGTTCAGGTTAGCGACATGATGGTCATACCTGGACACTGTCCCGTTGGGCAGACTCCAGTTCAGGCCCCTGCAGGCTGTGTTTCTCCATTCCATGCCAAAATAAGTGAATAACTGTATGTGTGTTTTCCTCTTGAAAGGAGTACACTGTTGGAAATGACTGACTAGTCTCCTAATTTCCCTTGAACTCCAGTTCAAGACCCTCTGTGGGTTCAAGCCCTGAAATAAAAGAAAGAAAATCCTTTCCAAATGTCCCACCATATACTTCCTCAAAGGAAACTTCACTGGGGGAGTTACTCTACTGAATCATCATCATCATCATTTATTACTTATACCCTGCCTATCTGGCCGGGCCTCCCCAGCCACTCTTGGCGGCTTCCAACAGGATATTAAAAACACAATAAAAGGTCAAACATTTAAAACTTCCCTAAACAGGGCTGCCTTCAGATGTCTTCTAAAAGTCAGATAGTTTATTTCCTTGACATCTGATGGGAAGGTGTTCCACGGGGCAGGCGCCACTACTGAGAAGGCCCTCTGCCTGGTTCCCTGTAACCTCACTTCTCGCAGTGAGGGAACGGAACTGAGAATCATGACTTTAGTTGTGGTTATTCTTTTGGCTTCAGAAGGGGAGAACACTAACTTTCAGGGAAATAACTTTTAGGGTAATAAAAGGATCACAACTGAAGAGGTTGTTCTAGGTGATATGCAATATCTTCTAACTTTGTTATTTACAGTCTATATTGAAGCCATTTGCTGTGGGAACTATTATAGATTCCATGGATAAGAATGGTGCTTATAATTAAAGGGTTTAAGCAAATACTTCATTAAGCACCTGTTATTGTTTTATAGCGTCTGTAATGAAATTGGCAGCTTAAAACCAGAAGACCTTGAGGTATGTGAAGCACTTGTCCTTCATCATCTTGAGAGATTATTGAAATTTACAATTGATAAATGCCTTCTACCAGAGAAAACGCTTAAATACAAAAGTGGGACGCTGGATGGAAAGCATGATAGGTATGATCATTGTTAAGACTTACACAATTCACATTATTTTTGGTCATGTTATTGAAATCAGAGAATTTATAGGGAGGAACTTCATATACCTGAAATATCTTGTGTATGATTTAACCATTCAAAATGTACTGTTTAAAGATTTTACAGCTGAGATGGCTAACCTGTGGCTCTCCAGATATTCCTAGACTTCAGCTCCCATCATCCCTGCCTATCAGCCATGGTGACGGGCTGATGGGAGTTGGAGTTCAAGAGCATCTAAGAGGCCACAAGTTAGCCCTGCTGTAGATCAGGTGACAAGACACGAAGGGCCACAGGTTAGCCACCCCTGTTTTGCAGCATAATCCGAAGTGTGTCTACTCTTGTGTTCAGTGGAACTTATATCCAGGTAAGTGTGTGTTGAACAATTGTTTTATGTTTTATATGTAAAGCTTATGCCTTGCCTATAATCACTTAGGGTTCATGAAGCAAACTGATGCTTTGTGCCAGGCCCAGAGGGGTGAATAGCTCTGGATCCTGAGAGGAGTGCTGCAGAGGGATGGGAGAGCAGGACTCCTCTTGCGTTGCTTGCTTCTTTTAGAGTCTTGTTTGCAGTTCCATGTTATTCTTGCTTTTTATCCTTTAATTTTATTCAAGTTGCAGAGATCTGCTTTTCACCAATGCTTGTAGATGACAGGGCTGTAACTCTGAGATAGGGATCTAGAAACAGTTACTCAAGCATTCATAATCTTGAGTCCTAAACAATGATGTGTAAGCCATAGTCAGGCATTATCCCTCACACCAATTGCAGGGCGGGGGGCTGATTCACTGGTCCTGCCCCCACGGTTCACACAACCTAAGCTGCCTCACCCACATTTGAGCATATGGGTGAGATAGCTTAGGTTGTGAGCTACATGGACATGTGAATATGGACTCTAGTCTCCTTGGTCCAACTCTACAATCTCTGCTACTACCTATGCTATACTGACCACTAATATTTAGGTACTAATTATACATACCTTAATTTTAAGTTTTGCTTGGGATGAGTTAAAATACATGTACAGTAATTTCAATTCTTCTCTTAGTGTCTATTTGAGCAAATATGAATTTCAGAAAATAAGTTAATGGTGTTTTTATTAAATAAATAAACAAATTTGTATTTCATTATTTGGCTAACAGTGAAGATTGATAGTCTTACATCTTTATTGGTATGTGCTATTTTGTCTACCATATTTGCTTTTATCTTTCTCTAGGTCTGAATTGACATCTTATTTTGCTAAGACATGGAAACGTTTAAGTGAACATATTTTATTATTGAAGAAGTACAATGTTTTATTCGAACAAGAAGTGAAAGACATGCTTAGTACCATATTGACTTTGGAGAGCCACGAGCAATGTGGCCTGGTCAGTGCTTATTTCATTTGCTTTTGTTCTTTCCAAAAGATACCTTGAAGAAACAGATTGGTGACAGTAGAAGTTTGGTTTTCTAGAATGCCTACGAAGCAACAATACAATAAATTGTGTATGAGATACATTGACTAGTGTATATATTAAGGCAAAACCTGAATGAGATGAAGCTGTTCTTTTTCTTTTAAACATGTTATTTATTGTTCTATTTAATGTTATAATGCTGCTAAATATTGTGACAACAGTGTTTTTTAAACATTTTCCTGTCTAACGGGTTACAAAAAGGAATAGTTTTTAATCTGTGATGTGTTAATGTATTTTAATGTTTGCTGGAAGCCGCCCAGAGTGGCTGGGGAGACCCAGCCAGATGGGTGGGGTACAAATAATAAATTATTATTATTATTATTATTATTATTATTATTATTATTATTATTATTATTATTTTATAGTAATGTACTTACTGTTATTGTTATAATCATACAGTTTTATTTCTGTTTCTGTAGGCTACATCATTACTGAAAGAAAGCTTTTCAGTAGAATATGAAGACAGCTCACTTGCTTGTAGCGATAAAACATCTTGTGATTTGCAAACAAACAATAGCACAATAAAGCAAGGAAGATATGAACAACGGCTTGGTAATAATGTTGAAAGGGAAAAGGGTAAGTTTTGTTAAGGCTCATTCTTAGTCTAACGTAATATAACACATGATAACATAATATAATACCTCAGTAGTATGCAGTAGTGAAAACTGCAGGGTATATTTCCCCCACTCCCCACTGTGGACGTAGAAGGGTCCTCATGTGCCACCCTGCTCATAAATGCAGGATTAGGTGTGTGAAGCTAGAACAGGGCAGCCCCAGTTCCTCTGAAGCTCCATGTGTGCAATTGAGTCCTGGCAATATGAAGTGAATAGAGAAGTATATTTGAACTTCTCTTTGAGTAAGGTATTTTTGTTTGTGGCTTATCTACAGTAGTAATTTCAGTGTTTCGGAAAATCATGTGTTCTGTTTCTGGTGTAAATTAGAAATGGAAATATGTATAAACTCATTAAAACATGTTATGAAAAGGAAACACCTATAGATTGTAGAATGCATTTCTCTACAAAACATTGAAGAACATACAGGGTATATACAGTATTAGGAACATGCTTATTAGTGCAAAGGAAGCATAGGCAGATTCTCCCCCCCCTTTTTAGAAGAAGCTTCATACTGAGAAAAATGTGTATTGACTTAAAAAAAATTTAAATGGATGTTAGATGAATTTGTTTTGCTAAAGGAAGTAATTTGATTTAGGAGCGGGAGATGGTGACTTGCTCAGTGTGTCCTTGCATCAAAGCCCCAAAAAGATGAGCAATTAGGACCCAGATGCCGTTACAGGGCAAACATAAGCAATGCTGTTTAGGTTGCCTTCCTAGATTTTTATTGATAAAAGAGAGGGGCTATGATTTAAACTAATTTTCTAGGTAAAGTTGTTTTATGTATATCAAATATTCAAAATGGATTAATAGCCGAAATGGTGAAGTAATCACAATTAAAAAGATAAAAAAAGGTCTCATGACCTAAACTATTCAAGGTATTTGGCCAGTTTACTGTTTTCTTTGGCAGTTGCACAGAGATGCAGTAACAGCATATTTGGCTAAAGTTCACAGTAGGGTCCTTTTGTAAAGAACTGTAATAGACATGTTAGATCAATAAACAAGAGATAACAAAAGTGGGGCTTAAAAGAAAGGGAATAGGGCTTAAAAAGAAAACAAACTGGTCTGATCACTGTGACTTTGAAATGTGCTTCATTATTGTGTGTGTTCACATACAGAAGTCACAAGCTGGTGTGAAGATGAGAGCAAGGAAGAAAGCCTGGTGGAAAAGATTCCTATTACAGGTAAAAGTAATGGCTGCATAATAGCCTCAAATGCAGGGTTTGACTTTATTATATAATCAAAACATTGCATTTCAGCAGCTTGTGAATTCCCCTAATAGTGAGTAAATTCAGCTACTACATACTGAGCACAGAGATTAAACACAAGATCATAAAGTCTACGCTTATGTTAACATAAACCAAGATGGAAAATAACAGTGCCTATTTTAATTCCTTGTAATCATGTTATACGTTTTAAACCTTGTGAATATCCTGTTATTTTAGCCTTTCAGGTCTTGGTATCGGTGTTACAAAGGTCAGTCTCCATGGGGAAGAATCAGTAATTAGATGGCAAACTACAGATGTTTCTGATTTGACTCTTTTCTTTTCTGTAGTAATTGAATGTGTATCATTAGAATAAGAGAAGGGAGGAAAAATTGTGCCAGACAAAAAGCTGGGTTTGTGCCTCAGTTACAAAGGCATACTGATAATTTAAAAATATTTTGCAATAAGGTCTCATCAGGACCTGTTAAGATCTCTTTTTCTGGCAGCTAATTATGTTTGTTTATAAAGAATATCCAAGATATCATGGCAGTTTTGGTGAGGATAGTGTGCACATTAGCATCCTTGACAGATATCCATTTCTTGTAAATAAATATAGAACTTCCTCTCTTATACAAAGAATAAACACCTTAATTGAAAATATAGATACTGGTGTGTGTGTGTGTGTATACAACATAAAAGAAGAATGCTACTTTAAATAGCTGTTTTATATTTTTAATGTGAAAGTGCTTACACTGATATATATATGGCATGAAACACGTGAGGAGAAGAATCGGAGAAGATTGACATCCTACTTGCATTACACCTACGTGAAACACCCAGTTAGTGTTATGATCTGGGGTTGTATGACAGCAAAAGGTGTGGGCAGAATTTGCGTCATTAATGGGAATTAAAGGTAAAGGGACCCCTGACAGTTAAGTCCAGTCGCGAACGACTCGGGGGTTGCTTTACAGGCTGAGTGAGCCGGCGTTTGTCCACTTCCAAAGACAGTTTGGAAGCTGTACGCTGGCTCCCTCGGCCAGTAAAGTGAGATGAGCGCCACAACCCCAGAGTCGTTCGCGACTGGACCTAACGGTCAGGAGTCCCTTTACCTTTAACTTCCCTATTAGTAGTAGTAGTAATAGTAGTATTATACCACCCTATACCTGTAGATCTCGCTTCCAGGTATATCTGTTCACTGTTGTTGAAACGTCCCTGCAGTTGGGTTGAAAGTATTCTTATTTAAGAAGTGTTGCCTTTCTTTTGCCCTCAGTAATTCAGATGGGCTGCTTTCTGCATATCAGTCAGTATTCTAGGGAGGAGGAACCAGCCCTAATTCCAAACTACAAATAGATAGGATAACAGTGGAATTTTAAAATTGTTGAATTATGATATATTTTCCCCACCCTCAATTAATTATTGCCTAAAATTAGAAGAGGGAAATGCTTAGCACACTATTACATTAAGCAGGGAAGTGACATGAGGAGATGGCAGCTGCTTTCACCTCCTTTGCTCTCTTTTTTATTAAAAAAACCTCCAAATATATCCAATGCTGACTCTCTCTGTGTTTTTTCCTTGTTTTAAAAATGGTCTGTGCCGACAGAGAGCCTGTAGAGACTAGCAAAGAGGGACAACCCAAAAAGGATAAATGCAGACAGGGACCATTGGTGTAGGCTCATATTGTTGGGATTACTTCAGATGTTATGCATTTTGTTTGCATAAGCTACTTCATTGCAAGAAAAAACCTGTAGACCATGGGTATGATTCAGCCACTCTTATGCCTCCAGGGCTGGAGCAGCAGCTGAGCTAGAAGCAGCTGGAAATGGACTTGGAGTTCAATGGGGAGCTATTGTCCCAACAAGAGCCCAGAAGAATCCGAGAGGCTAATATTCTCACTGCCAGGCCCTTCCTTTCCATCTGCTGGCTTGCTGTTCTCAGCTGAATATTTTCCCTTCTCCTGAGAGACCCTCTTTAGGAGACAGTTGACAAAAAAGCCTCCTGGCAGACAAATGTGTACTCTTGTGCCAACTGGACTTTCCCCTGGGTCTGCTATCATTTTCACTTTTCTGGTCTGGGGGAGAAGCGGTAGATGAGGCAGGAAATCCAGGACAAGCAATATAGAAAGGAAGGGCATCATCAACCATGTCTCCTGCCACGTGCTGCTTTGTCGGTGCCACGTGCTGCTTTGTCAGGGAGGGGTGGGGAGGTCAATCCAGTGCTCCTGTTAATATGTTTGCATTGCTTCCTCTCAGCTTTGCCCTCTTGGTAAGCAACAGTGACTCACCTGCCAGGAAGATAGTCACCTGGCAAGCCACTTCTATATTGTGGTGTAGACTACATTTCTTCTGAATTACAGGTGCTGGGCATGCAAAAACTGATTTAAGTGTCATGTGGAAACAGCTGTTTGAAGGAATACTTGGAGTTTAGGAGATATGAGATAACAGGAACTGAGAAGAGAATGGTGTGCTTAAGTTTGATATATTGTCATTCCTCTTTTTTGAGATTAGATCTTACAGCAATATTGAAAAAGGATGAAAGGGCAATTTTCAGTTAACCACACAATAGAGTTCTCATTTTTCATAATCTTGATTTCATAATGATGATCAGATTTTAAATCAGGGAATCTAAACTTAGGTGCAACAATAGAAAAACTTGCATGTTGAAATAGAAATTTGGGATATTAATAGCTTTGTTTTCATACCATATTCCCAACATAGACTAGGATCCAGGGAGGTTTTGTGTGTGCAAAGTACTTCTGTGTGTACATCTCTGCATATGTGTGTGTGTGTGTGTGTGAGAGAGAGAGAGAGAGAGAGAGAGAGAGAGACTGAAACAAAGACTCAGACCAAGACTGACTTTTCTTTCCAGTGTCTCCCTCTCTTGTGTCATAGGGTGCTACTACTTTGGAAGGCTCCTGACCTTCAAGGAGGCTTTTTAGGGAAGTGAGGGTCTGCCACTCTTGAATGTGCACTGATATCATTAAGTGCATCTTTTCAAATTATTTTCCACATGGGGAAAGTAGGATTTTTCATCTCTGTGTACCATTTGATTATTATTCAGCAAGATGGCTTAAGTTGTCTTTTGCAATGTAAAGTATTTGAAAGATCTGATGCCTTGATATTTCTCCTGCCATTTAAGGGAGCAATCACTTAATGCAGACCAGTTGCCCATTAATGATACCCTTCTCTTCATCTCTGCCCAGGCAACATAGTACTTGAAATCAGTGTGGTTAAGAAGTGGTTTAATTCTTTTCAGTGCATGCTTATTATTGGTAAAGCTCCAATTCTGATCTGTGCTAGTGATTTAAAACTTCAGAGGCTGGAGAGGGTTAATGTGGAACACAAGGCATTATTTGTCTGTATGTGTCCAAATGTGCATGCTACGTAGCTTATTGCCATGTTGGATAGAGCTTTAGGTTTGACTCAGTTTGTCTTCTAGCACAAGAATTTGCCGGAAACTTAGGTTGCTTGTAATTATCTGGGGGGAAACTATAGTGTTAAGGGAGGCCTTATGGTATTTGAGCATTTTAGATGTTAACAAGAATAGGATGCTGGGCTTCTGGTAGCTGAGTGTAGCTTTTAAGGGGGTGATGAGAAGGGATTTCCTTTAGATTGTTTTAGGAAGCCAAAAAGCTTGCGTCCACTTCAACTGCAGCGCCACCTAGTGTCCAATAACTGTGCTTTACTGTTTTGGAATGAAATGTGTGTAACTAGATTTTGATGGAATCGGTGTAGGACAAACAGTGTGTCGCACAAACGCTCCCCACACTCCTCCTGAGGCTGGAAAGGGGTTAGTTTAACCTCTGGTTTGCTAGTAAAACTGAATTACTGTGTCGTGAAATGATGCCTGTCTAATCAATGTGTCACTAACATGAACAGTTTGGAAAGCTCTGGAGTTGGGTAAGAAAATGAGATTCACTGCTAGCTAATATGTCCCTGCTTTGGTTTGGTGAATGTTTGGCCTACAGATTCTTGTAGAGATGGCGTTCACAAATCAACCTTCAGAAGATGATAGCAGAGCCTAGCACATTCTTTGGCTGGTCTGTAGCTAGAAGAGACCTAGACTTTAGAAAGTGAAGAATGTTGATGTCAGTGACTAGTACAGAATTAACCAGTTCTCATCTTTTTAATACTATATATAGCTTTCATAATCTTTTGCATAGTATTTTGCTTTTCTTTTTGATTCCTGGGGGAACATTTTTCAGCCCAAGAGTTATATTTTCTTATGGGCAATCCCGTGGGGTGGGGGCACTTGCCAGTGGTGGATGGAGCTATTGGGCAGAGCACTGAATGTAAGTTTTGCCCTTTGTACAGTAGGCTAAATTCTAAACATACTCACACACCCCTCTCTATCCTCCACCCTCTCAAGCCAGAGTCTTCATCAGAATTCAGGGATATATTCCAGCCAGGCAAAAACACTGAGGGGGTGTGTGAGTAAGTCCCAGGGAAGGGTGTGGTCTGGAGAAAGAGGGTGAGGAGTGGGTGCGGCTTGGGGGAGGTCCCATAGGTCAGACAGAGAGGCCTGGAGAGCCACATTTGGTCCCTGGGCCTGATTTCCCCCTCCCGTTCTGCATTGTTGTTCAGTCGTTCAGTCGTGTCCGACTCTTCATGACCCCATGGACCAGAGCACACCAGGCACGCCTATCCTTCACTGCCTCTCGCAGTTTGGTCAAACTCATGTTAGTAGCTTCGAGAACACTGTCCAACCATCTCGTCTGTCGTCCCCTTCTCCTTGTGCCCTCCATCTTTCCCAACATCAGGGTCTTTTCTAGGGAGTCTTCTCTTCTCATGAGGTGGCCAAAGTACTGGAGCCTCAACTTCAGGATCTGTCCTTCTAGTGAGCACTCAGGGCTGATTTCTTTAAGGATGGATAGGTTTGATCTTCTTGCAGTCCATGGGACTCTCAAGAGTCTCCTCCAGCACCATAATTCAAAAGCATCAATTCTTCGGCGATCAGCCTTCTTTATGGTCCAGCTCTCACTTCCGTACGTTACGACTGGGAAGACCATAGCTTTAACTATACGGACCTTTGTCGGCAAGGTGATGTCTTTGCTTTTTAAGATGCTGTCTAGGTTTGCCATTGCTTTTCTCCCAAGAAGCAGGCGTCTTCTAATTTCGTGGCTGCTGTCACCATCTGAAGTGATCATGGAACCCAAGAAAGTGAAATCTCTCACTGACTCAATTTCTTCCCCTTCTGCTTATTTAAATATGTGTGTTGTTTTGGTTGTTTCTATCCCAGCTTGCTTGGTGTCGCATCTATATTAAGAAATGTTAATTTTTGTATTATTTTAAATTAGATTATTAATATCCCATCCTTACACTCTGTGCACAGTGCTTGAGGTGGCTTCGTTGTTGTTGTTGAGTCTTTCCCTTGACCTTTGCCCATCCCTTCTATCTACTGCTTCACTGTTTCCCCCTTTCTTTTCTTCTAAGAGGTCTTACATAAATACTGACATGGTAAGTCATAATCTTGAGTTTAAAAAAGGAAAAGGGCACACTGCTGCACTTCATGTGGCACAAATCCTGTGTCTGCTCAGAAGTAAGCCCCACCTAATTAATCTGGGCTTACTCCCAGGTAAGTATGTGTCTAGGATTGGAGCTTATTCCTTGTGCATTACTGTGTTTACTAGCTTACATTGTAAACTACCAAGTACAGCTGGATGAACATCGGGCTGTAAGATGGTGGTATATAAACGTCTACTAAAATACATATCATGACCAATCAAATAATATACAAATATTGGTTTCTGTCTTATAAAAGAAACAGAATAATAAAACATTAGTAAACTCATCAGTCATACATGCCACAGAGTGCAATATCTAGAAACACTGGGTCAGAAAACCAATGCAGCCTGATCCAAAAATCCACACCCCCCCACACAAACAAATCTTACTACAGCCAACCAAAGACAACCAACCAAACACTAGGCCACCCCAACCTCTCTCACCACCAAGGAAATATAACAAGTGAACAGAAAGAGAACCCAAGTGATGCTGACACAAAACCCCACACATACACTAAGTAGATTAATAGAAGCATTGCCACTCCACTCACCATTCCCCCTCCCCCCTTTTTTCTTTCCAGCCTTATACTGCATGCAGCACTAATGTCTCGCAACAAGCGAAACTGATCTGTAGAAAACTTAAGAAATCTTTTAATAATTTTTTTTTTTTAAAAAAGAAAGAAAACCAACGCAGCCAACTATTCCTTAAACACTTCAGCCTTCTTGATAGAGAAATGTCCGACACTGAGATCCAGCTCTGAGGGCCTTCTGGTGGTTCCCTCACTGCGAGAAGCAAAGCTACAGGGAACCAGGCAGAGGGCCTTCTCGGTAGTGGCGCCCGCCCTGTGGAACGCCCTCCCAGCAGAGGTCAAAGCGATAAACAACTACCTGACATTTAGAAAATACCTGAAGGCAGCCCTGTTTAGGGAAGTTTTTAATCTGTGATATTTTAATGTATTTTGATATTGTTGGAAGCCGCCCAGAGTGGCTGGGGAGACCCGGCCAGATGGGTGGGGTACAAATAAATTATTATTATTATTATTATTATTATTATTATTTAAAAAAGAGAACTACCGTAGGAATCTTTAAGAAGTACCATTAAAACCCTGCATGGATGGCTTTGAGGAACTTTGTGCAGAACGCATGGTTTCTCCACTTTTTTAGTCTGCCTATTTTAAGGTTCACTACTCAGTTTGCTCTCAAACTGTTTACTCAAAAGTTTAGACTTTAGAGCTCTATGGGAGCTCAGGCTGATTAATTCTGTTTTAAAGGAGACTTCTTGATCATGAGCATTCAAATGATTGAAATACTAATTTGTAGCAGTAGAACCTAGGCTTGCATTGCTTAACATCAAATGCCTATTTAAGTAATGATTGGAGGTTGGCTGTCTCTGCATGGTACAAAGAATGATCACATGGTTTCGCCCAGAAAAGTAACATATAACTTTACTTTCCTATTCATTAGTGAAGCAACACATAACCAAATGATTAATGTTTAGGACGATGTAAAATGCTTTCTTGTATGAGATATGTCAAATCAGCGATGATAGTGGGTTTGGGGAAATACTTTCTCAAGGCAGTAACTGGGATGGAGATTTGTATGATTGTAAAGATAAGCTGAACTGATCTTTTTTAAGTTAAAGGTAGATAGCCGTGTTGGTCTGTCATAGTCAAAACAAAATAAAATAAAAAAATTCCTTCCAGTAGCACCTTAGAGACCAACTAAGTTTGTTCTTGGTATGAGCTTTCGTGTGCATGCATTTCGTGTGGATTCTTATCTCATTATACATGACAAAGCTTTTTTAACCTTCTCACCCCTTGCTTTTTCCTGTAAGACTAATTGCAGCCGTTAACAGTCGTCAACAGGTTTACCACAGCTATCAACCTTTCACCCATTTCCACCACCCCTCTGAGTAATAATAATAATAATAATAATAATTTATTATTTGTACCCCGCCCATCTGACCGGGTCCCCCCAGCCACTCTGGGCGGCCTCCAACAAACACTAAAATACATTAAAATATTACAGATTAAAAACTTCCCTAAACAGGGCTGCCTTCAGGTGTTTTCTAAAGGTCATGTAGTTGTTGATCGTTTTGACCTCTGAAGGGAGGGCGTTCCACAGGGCGGGCGCCACTACCGAGAAGGCCCTCTGCCTGGTTCCCTGTAGCTTTGCTTCTCGCAGTGAGGGAACCACCAGAAGGCCCTCGGCGCTGGATCTCAGTGTCCGGGCTGAATGGTGGGGGTGGAGACGCTCCTTCAGATATACAGGACCGAGGCCGTTTAGGGCTTTAAAGGTCAGCACCAACACTTTGAATTGTGCTCGGAAACGTACTGGGAGCCAATGTAGATCTCTCAGGACCGGTGTTATGTGGTCATGGCGGCCACTCCCAGTCACCAGTCTAGCTGCCGCATTCTGGATCAATTGCAGTTTCCGGGTCACCTTCAAAGGTAGCCCCACGTAGAGCGCATTGCAGTAGTCCAAGTAATGTGTAAAGTGACTTCTGTTTCAGTGTATCTGAAGAAGTGTGCATGCACACGAAAGCTCATACCAAGAACAAACTTAGTTGGTCTCTAAGGTGCTACTGGAGGGAATTTTTTTATTTTATTTTGTTTTGATCTTTTTTAAGTGTGGCTTGTTGAGCTGAAAGTGAGTCATAGGTCTGGCTGACTCAGGGCCACACCTGTTGCATTAACATTTTTGCAGTTTCTTTGTTGCCTTTCTTTTAGGAAACTGGCATAAAAATGAATTTAAAATAGTGAAAACATTACAGACACTGGGATAGTTAAACTGTGACCATATGCAAAGCAAATACACATTTGAGTCTGTTCAGATAGGTAACAGTGGTTCAGATATTAGGTTCAGTGGAACAAAATCTACATTCATATGTAGCCCTTAGTACCATAGGGTTATTTTGGACACTGTACTATATGTTCTAGAGACATGAATTGCCCTTGGATGAATGAGGCAACTCTTTGAGAATTCTTCTTCTTATCTTCAGAATATATTGTTGAACTGGGGCAGAATTTAGCCTAAGTTCAGCATTTTTAGATTCCCCCGATTCTAGTGGAGCTAAGCATGTAGTTAGCTGTCACCACTGAAATCAATGGGGCTTTAGCTTTGACTAAATTTTAGTCCTAAAGTTTCTACTCAAACACTTTATGGCATTTGGGCTTATGTTCTTGTATTGATTTGAAACACTTTAACCCCCTTTTTAGCCAAAAGGTTCCTAGAGCAGCATACTAAAATGAGCAGTAAGGCATTATAGTGGCAGAACAACCCAAACCCTGAGGGAGTGAATTGAGTGGAGGTTGCATCTGCCCAGCCCTACAGACCTTCATCAGCCTCCTGCTAGACACCACCTTCAGAGTGATACATGGAGCTCCTCCTTCCACCCTCATCAGATCTCCAGCTTATGAAATCTCTCCCATCCATATGACTATGATATTATAAGCTGAATCTTCTCATTCCTATGACATTAGCAGAGCTGGACCAGTCATTAGGCAGGGCAAGGCTGCTGCCTCAGGTGACAGAAGCCCCTGCAGATGGCACACGCATGGGTGCTTTGCCACTTCTGCCAGTGGCGCCAATTTTCAGCAAGATCACATCCATTTGGGGCAAGATCTCACCTGAAAATGTGTGAGATCTTGCTGAGCGTACAAGATCTCACACAAATTTGAGCAAGATCTCACCCAAAATTTGCATGAACTTGCCTGAAATAGGCACCGCTGGTGGCGTCTCTTTGCCAGCAGCAGATGTGGCAAGGCAGGCAGTGGTTGCAGGAACAGGTAGGTGGTGGTGGGAGCGATGGCAGTGGTAGGGCAAGGTTGCACTTCCTGTTTACTCTCAAGCAGCGAAACGAGATGCACCACCCCTGAACATTAATCTTGTTCAACTGCAAATTCCAGAACTAATGAAACTGCAGCGTTAAACAACTAAAACCAGTCATTGCCTGAGTTCCACATTGAGCACCCCAGTCCTCACCATGCCATAAAAATACTGGCAGCTCAATAACTGATCCATGCCAAGGATGAGAGGCATCTGAAGGCATGAAGGACACATTTCAGTATGAAAGAAGAAACATATTTGGGGCTGCCTCCCTGCTTATCATGTTAGAGCAACAGGAGAGCCATGGGCTTCTGAGACTATGTTTAGAGATGTTCTGGTGGCTAACAGTTGCAGTCTTTTATTGGCAGGATCAAATTCCACTCTCTAGAGCTCTTGTTCAGTTATTGAGCTGGTTCACAAGTAGTATTAAACCACATTTGAAGCATGAGTGCCCTGCTCCTTCTCTATCTCTGGTTGTGTAGCACAGGAGAATAAAGCTAGGAACAAGCCTGAATCTGATTTATTGTTATGTGCGAACCCAGGGTCATACAGGACCCGATTGGTTTCTTTCCAACCAAACCAGGAGCAGTAAGCCATAAGGAACGCTGGTTACGGCTTGTGGTTTCCCACGTAGTGACAAGGTCTGGCTTGTTGCTGCCTTATACCTTCCTCTATGTGGCACAGGCAGGAGCAGGGGCAAGCAAAAGCGCTTGTGCATTTTAAACTGTGGTTTAACATGGCATGTAAACCAGGCCAAACTGAGGACACTTGCGCCAGAGCTTATACTTCTAATTCTGCCTGGCTGAGCCCAGAACATATGTATAAGCATGCCCAGCTGTCATGGACTGGCTGGATGCAGAGGAGTGGTGGGATGATGGTGAGTGATCAGAAGGAGAAGAGGGAGCAGACTGGGAGGAGGAGGTGTTGGTCAAGAATCACAGGCAGGAGCAGAGGCTGGAGAGGAGGGGCGCCAAGAGGCAGAAATGAGGCAGGCTGCTGAAGAAGCCTTCCTGTCCTGCTGCAGCCAGTTCCCCTGCCTCCTGGTCTCCCAGAACCCAAAGAGGTATGAAGAGGGCAGGGGAAAGACAGGCAAGATGAAGGTGCCTCTGGTTGCTTGGGAAGGAACCAGGGGAGGAGGAGCCTTAGAGCAGGGGTAAGCAAACTTTTTCAGCAGGGGGCTGGTCCACTGTCCCTCAGACCTTGTGGGGGGCCGGACTATATTTTTTGGGGGGGAATGAACGAATTCCTATGCCCCACAAATAACCCAGAGATGCATTTTAAATAAAAGGACACATTCTACTCATGTAGAAACACGCTGATTCCCAGACCGTCCGCGGGCCGCATTTAGAAGGCGATTGAGCCGCATCTGGCCCCCGGGCCTTAGTTTGGGGACCCCTGCCTTAGAGAGTGGTGGGAAGGTGAGGACCTTTAGCCTCATTGAGGCAAGATCTACTGGACAAGTTGCTGTGCTCACTGGACCTGAGCTGTTTTGCTTCTTTGAATAAAGAGTTAACTTCAGTGAAACCTTGTGAGTTATTGCTGACCTGCTCCTGATAGCCTCCTTGAGACCAGCCTTCGGAAAAGGATGAGAGTTTGTTCAAGGCAGGCATGGGCGTAGCCAAGGGGGCAGGGGAGGCAACTGCCCCCCGTCAAGTAAAAGAATAGAAATACTTAACTAACTGACCAATTGCGTCACAGATGACTCGGGCTTGCCCTCCCTAAAATAAATCCTGGCTACGCCCATGAAGGCAGGCCCCACCTTTCTACAATGGATGGCAGTGGCCCTCAGTTAAGTTCTCAGTGGGTTTGTTCACTAGTGTAGGGTATCATCCATTACATATATCGTTATATGGCTGTATTTCTGGTATTGTAGGGTTTTTGTTTTTTTTATGAAGCTCAATCCTATGCTTGTTGAATCAGAAGTAAGTTCCACACAGTTGGCAACTTAACAATTAGGATTGCAGCCTTAAACTATTCTTAACTGTTTGAGCCCTTGGGAAAAGGTGGGGAAGAAATTTAGATAAACCTGTGAAGCTACCCTATACTGAATCGGTCCAGCTGCTTCAGCTAGCTCAGTATTTATCAACCTGGAAATGGATCTCAAGGTCTCAAGCAGACAATGACAAATTAATTCATTCCATGCATGATTTTATGTATACAGGGTGTGCGTGTGCGTGTGCTGTGCTGTGCTGTGCTGTGCTGTGCTGTGCTGTGCTGTGCTGTGCTGTGCTGTGCTGTGCTGTGCTGTATGGAACAAGCAAAGCTAGACTTTCATGGAGTATAGATGTTTGCATTAGACCAAGACAATAAAAGGGTGGAGAAAGAAGTATTTTAAATATAGTCTGTCCATTGGGTTGGATCTAGACTTGCCAGTTCATGAATGGAAGAGTCCTATGAATGGAAATGAGTTTGATCCATTGGAGGCTCCCACTCTTCCAATTTAACACTGCAACACCACTTCCCACTCTGTTCTGAAGGGCCTCTCAACCCCCCAGAGGAGGTTTGTAGAGACTGCAGGGTGAGGGAGAACATGAATCTGGAAAACCTGCTTCCCCCCCTTCCACCCATGGAGTTCATGAACTCCCACTCACTGCAACTCTGGATCCAACCCATTGTCCCATTAATTTGTATTTTGATTTTATTTTTGTAATTTTTTTTGTAATTTTTTTTTTACCATAAACTGATTCTCTGAATGTTTCTTCCATAGTGAGTAGGTTTCTTTGCCTAGGTTTATGATCTTCAGGTGTCTTCTCATTGGATGCTTAATAGTGTTTAATATTACAATAGTTGGAACAACAACATCATGATGGCCCCTAATTATCTGTCTGCTGTATGAAAAATTCTGTATAAATGATATTATTTATAATTCCCCCCCAAAAGAAAATTATATCCAGAAACAGGTTCAGGGTGGCCCAAACACTTGTTGTCTATGTGCTGACCCAGATAGGAATGAGAAACCTTTGGCCCTCCAGATGTTGTTGGACTCCGTGGTCAGTGATGGGAGTTGTAGTTCAGCAAATGACTGTGCATTTTCATATGTCACACTAACAGCCCAGATTAGTAGCATATTTGTGCCTAGCCTTGTCACCTGAAAGTTATTTTAAAGAGAGTGACCGTGAGCTTCAGAAATTCACAGAATTGTAAAAAAAATTATATTTAAAAAAGTTCATATTAAGACCAGGAGGTGGAGACAATTGTGAACTACAAACAGTATGGATACAGCAAACTGCACTGAACAGAAGGACAGGAAGCATAAAATACAAGGGCAGTATAACTTGTCAGATGTTTGAAATTGTGATACAGTAGTTTTGTCCCAATAATTTGATGGAACTAAAGCCAAAAATGTCCTATAAGGTGTTTCAAGATATGAGTTGATGAAAGAGATGTTTTTGTTGTTCATGGAAGATTATTACTTATTTTGCAAAATATATAACACAAAATACATTTCCCTCTGTTGCCTATATAGTATCTGTTTCCACTAGCTTCTGCAGGTCAGAAATTACTGCGCGCGGCTACTCTTAATTGAATTTCGCTAGCAACTAATTAAAGGTTTTTGGTATTTATCCCCCTTATAGCTTTGAATATTGACAGCAGTAGTTTAAAGGAACAGAAAAGCAATGGAACCAGTTCAGAACCCAGTGCTTCATCTCTGGAAAGAAGAAGCCCTTTGTCAAGGTAAAGTCATTAAAAGCTTTCCTTCCTGAATAGTGATAAATGCCTCTAGAAAGTTAATGAAGCACTGGCAAGAATATTTTGATGGATGGCCTATGGTTCAGATTTGTGTTTCACTACAACAACTTAAAATTTTGTATACCTTACAAAATATTTGCATTAAAGCCAGGTATTGTTTTGCAGCTGTTGTTTTCTCATTTTAAGACTCAATTGACATCTCAGTGAACCACAAATTAGCGTGTACAGCTGCTCTCAGTAGGACTACTTAGAGACCAAACAATGGAAGTTGTCAGGAAAAGGGCAGACATAAAACATAAAGTCTTGAAGAAATAAAGTGGTATGTCATCTTCTGGGTGTAGCTGAGATGTATATAAGCTTCAGCTCAATACATACTTTTGTATCTTTGTAAAAGAAGTATTTGATACTAGATTATTTGTTACTTTCTTCTTTTGTATTTCCAAATTGAGGACATTTAATTAATGTCCTTGGTTTTTTTCTAAAGAGATGCAATTTATCTTTTTTCAGTTCTTTAAGTAATGTTTTGTTACTTTTTCTGTTAGCATGAATCAAATGACTAGCAATCAAGCGATAATAGCAAATGAAGCATGGTAAACAATTGTGGAATTTTACATTGGCTTTAGATTGTTACATAATTATTTGTTAAAGCACTTCCATTGCTTGGTTCTCTTTGTTTCTCCCTTCTTGGAAACACCCGTTTATAATACCTGATATATATGTGTATGTTTGCACACACAGGGTGAGAATGCTTTTCACTGCTTTAAAATATTCTTGAAGATATATTTTGTTTTATCTTTTAAGGTTCTTAGAATTTCTAATTGAGAAGAACTGGCTTGGCACAAAAGTAATTGGCCAGTATAATGTATAAATAGCATTATAATACATTACAATGTAATAGAAAATGCATTTTATGTCTGATTTTCAGGAGTTGGGGTTGGAAAGTAATACCTTTAAAATATATTTGTTGAGGTATATTTGTTAACATTTTCTTTTCCTAAGGTAATTGTTATTTGAGGTAATGATATTCTGCAAAAGTAATATCTGTTGCCCAAAATATTAAAATAGTTTTCAATTATTATTTCTTGTGTAGAAAGAACAAGCAAATGGGTAAACAACACGAACATTTTCAAGAAGGGATGTTTTGCATTATAATATGTGTCAGCAGTTTCTAGCATTTCTGAAATGCTGCTCATACAGTGCAGATTCTGGAGTATCAATATTACGTATTTCTGTAAATTTGTATGCATGGCAGAAAGATTTTTGGGAAGCATTTATGGCATCATATGATTTTATATCTTTGATCTCAGGAGAAAATACCATTTCTAGTACAGTATGAATTATTAGGGTGTTTTTTTAATGAATGGTGTGCATTTTAGCCTCCTCAATAACTTGGTAATAAAATACTTTTCAAACACTTATAGCTTCACACTTGACATCTATCTTAGAAATATGTTTACAAACACAATGTAGGAATAAAGCGTGAAAGAATGGGAAATTGCTCAGGTGCTTATTTGCAGTTGGGGCACAATGAAATTTCTTAGAGGCTGGTGTCTAAGGATTCCACTTATTGTACTCACTTCTTGCGCTTTATTGCTTTTACAAGTGGTCTCGAAACTCAGTACTTGAAAATAAACATAACAGTCTAGTACCACTGTGGTACTTCCCCCCCCCCCCTTCGCAGTGTTTAGTCACTGAGCTGATGAGTGGCCTCGAAAAATACCCTGATGGACCTAAATAATAATAAAAAAGGTTTCCTCTGATGTCCTACAGACAATAATTATGATGTGCTAGTTAAGCCCAAACTACAGCTGAGGGATTTTACTTTAAAGCAGAGGCTTGGGCGCAAAAATGCATTTATAGCTCTTTGTCTGGCACCTCATTATGCGTGGGCCTGATTCATTAAGTAATTGGTTTGCAGTTGTTTACATGAGTATTAAGGCTTTCTATTCAGTAGTCTTTGAGAGATACATTGTGCAAATGTTGCATGTTATGAATGCAGAATGAGGGGCAGCGGGCGAGCCCTATTGGCTAAACACTGCACTCTGTTGAAAAGCAAGAGAAAGAGATTGGGTGCTGCTTTGCATAGCAATGACTTTCTTAATAAGCTTTACAGATTAATACACACAAGCTATAAAAGATGCAAAGAGATACTCTTAGCACATTTATCCATGCTCATCTCACTATTATGGCACTGGAGATGGGAAGAATTGAGTGCTTTCATATTCGCTTTTCTTTTTTCAGTGCAACTTCGGTGCATGAGACTTAATAGAATCCAATGTTTATTGTATTATAAATCATGGGGGAAGTAGGCAGACCTGCAACAGTTTATTATGAAAGATTCTTTCAATGTAAATCTTTTTCCACCATTGTGTGTCCTACAGCAAAATCATTTTGTGGTTGAGTGGGGATGAAAGGCATAATGTACGAAGGAGTGAGTCTTAATAGGAAGCTGCTCTCCGATTGAAGGCCACTTGTTCCCTTTTGTTTGGAGGTGCATGCCACAGCTTCCTCTTCTCCAGCAAATATTACCCCTTGTATCCTAGCTTAAAATCGCTTTCTCACAAGATTTCTGCAGCTTGATATAAATACGTTTAAACTGAGGTGTGAATTTGTTAATTGACGGATTATATATTCTCAAAGGAATCAAAATAATTATTTTGCAGAATGGGTATTATTAGTGTTTTAATCTCTAAACTAATGGCTGCCGTGCAATGTGTGTGGCATTTTGTAGTTCTGTAGCAATATAGTCAGCCAGCGGAGGTCAGTAGCATTCTATTGTTGCAGTTTTAGGCTAGATGCAATGCCTTTTTCCTTTTGCTTCTTTGCTTTGCAACATTTGATGGTTAAAGCTAAATTAGGGACCCAAATGCTGATATATTCCACTTGTAAAATAATGTGCACTGTTGACTTTAAGTTGGATTCCAGAAGTAAGCCATTAAGTTGGTTTTCAAATTTACTCCTTAAACAGAAGCTAATTTTAAAAACGTTTTTCACTTGACTAAATCACTGGTTATCAGTGATGGTTGTTTGTGTTAATGACTTCAAATTGTAATGTTTAAGACATCTATGCAATGAATGTGCCTCTAATAAGTGCCTTGGCTCATTCTTTGCAGACAACCATAATGGCCATTGGGGGTCACTCTTTCTTTGCTAAATTTCAACAGCTTTAATTCTTAGTCTCTTTCTAAACCAGATGTAAATTGTTCAGTATAATCATTGTGGCACTTTATTTCATTATTCCCTGTTGTAATTGTTTGGATAGGGGAAGGAGTATTTTGTGCACAGATATATCACAAAACTTAGGAATGTGCCTATTGAAATATTGTGTATAATTTTATATATGATGCCCATTATGCATTTAAATACGATTTTTAAAATACGATTTTATTAAAGCTTTTTCATAATACAATAAGATAAAATAAACTCATCTAAATAAAAAACAAAAACAGAGAAGGAAAGAGAGAAGAAAACACAGAAGCTACTCCCAAAGGTAGCTCTTAACCCTTGTCACTCACAGAAAGTGGTGGACCCTCCCAGCTCTCACCTGGGATATCTTTTCTTCCTTGCCTCTCACTCAGGGTCCTTCCACGAACTAACCATCACCTTCATGTGAGTATAATCCTTGGTCCCCAAGGGAGGAGACTAAAAAAAAGAAAAGAGAAGAAGAGGGGGAAAAGGAAAAAGATAAATAAGAGGACTTCTGATTTTCTGTCTGTTAGCTACATAAAATAAATTATTCAAAACATTCACTCTGGGATAACATCCAACTGTTCTGCTTTCTGTTAAGCAATAATTTCCCAGTCTCCAGGCCCAGATGTCTCAAATTTGTTCATTTTCCTTTTCACACAAAAAGTCAAAAAGTGGTTCTCTAATTATTATTAGTATAACAAATGTCAGCAATGGTTTTTCTCTAATCAAACATATCACCTTTGCCTACAGTAACTTCAACAACCATTCCTCCATACTAAACAATAATAAATATTTCATATTTTGTTCATGTAAGAGTCTCACTGTGTTCATATATTAAAATAATATTCCATAGTTTTTGCTTGTTATGTATCCATTAATTTGCACCCAGTTCTGTATCTTCCATTCCCATTTCCTGTTGTGTTTACAGTGGTTTTCCATCCTTATCTAAAAAATTATCTCTTCCATTTATGCTTCTTCCATTCTTTTTCCAAGAAAAGCACCAGAAAATTTGTAGTTTTTTCCTCTGAGTTCACTCCAAGTCGTACACAAAGCCCTTTCTCTCTCAGCTCTATCAATGCCATATCAAGATGTCTCTCCACATCTCCGTCTCTCCATCCAGGGCTCATTCTACTCCAGAATCACAACTCCACCATTTGGCTGTTTCATTCCTCCAAACACCTGTGTGAAGGACTTTTCCATTTCACCATCTGTTCCCTCCAACTCTACCATTTCACCCTGCTGATCTGCCAATCTTTTATCCATATTCTTCTCCAAAGTCTCTGTGTCTGTGTGATTTTGCTTTCCATTTCATTCGTCTCTGGTTTACTTTCATTCCCCATTCCATTTTCCATTTAATCATTCTTAGTTCTAATCAATTTTATTTGCTCATCAAACATTTGCTAAAGGATGCTAACAGTCAGCAGAATGTCCAAAGGTATATTTGCCATACTGATTGTTTTTGATCTTATTAATAATTCAGTCTCATTACATCACCTGTCTCCACCTTAAGATTTTCACAGTCTTATCTCTTATTAGAATAAACACATTCCTTTCCCATGGAGGAAGTATCAAGTGGCAGAGTTACTTTCGATTTCTAAGCAACATTTTCATCAAGAAAAAAAATCATAGCATACAGAACTCTTCTGTTCATTTAAAACTTTCTTGACTCAAACCATTAAAGCATGCCTTTTTTCTGCTTTCAGCCCTTTTACAATCGACTTCCCTTCTTATTGAAGTCAGAAAGCAGCTCATGCCCCAAATGTAAATTTCCACTGGCAGACAGATAAATCTCTCTCAGTTATAAATTATAACTATCTCAGAAATAATTAAGAAAGGAAACCTTTTGCAGATCCCATGCCCATCTCGTGGGTTTTGGGCGAGATGTTGATTCCTCAGCTCACAAGTTGCTTAACTCTGTTTCCAGCAGCTGACAGTTTCTTGGTCTCTTGACACAGAAAACTGCTTTTACGGAGCACCAGAAGTTATTTCCCTGCTAACTCCTTTCTCTAAAGTGGATTTGATAGCCAAGACTTATGGCTGGCCATCATCAATCAGCACACAATCATCTCCGTCAGCAGATGCTTAATCTGCCATGATCCTCCTCCGGAAGTAAATAGGCGTTATGTCTGAGGTTCCAACCCTACCCCCCAAGTTTGTTGTTTTGTTGGCTAACTAATGCAAATAATTACTTTGGACATCTTCCTGTTTCAGCTCGTTGACCATATCTCTCGAAGTTCCTTCATCTGTCTTGTCCAAGGATAGGGAAACTGTTGGACTACAATTCTCATCAGCCTCAGCTGGCATGGTCAGTGGACAGGGTTTATGGGAGTTGTATTCCAGCAACATCTGGAGAAACACAGATTCCCATCCCTAATCGAGTCCCTTTCTCCCACACCTCTCTTGGCCTCTGTGCCTCCACTGATTCTTCTGTACAAGCTATTGTACAAAAAGAGAGAATATAAATTGGGAAGTCCTATATGCAGTTGTAGTTTATTTCCTCCTCCCGATCATGGTCAATTGAAGAAAACATAGAACAAAAACAGGGAAGAAAATGCTGCTTTGAAGGCAGTTGAAGTCATCCTTCCTGATTCCACACACATACCACCACATATTTCAAGACTGCACCTCTTCCACTCGAGTTTTGTTGCAGTATCTGTGATAGTATGTTCCTAACACTGTATGTGGAGGGCTTGCTTAGAATACTGAGGACCAAATAAAATAAGATGGCAGCAAGGAGAAGGAGGGATTGTCTAACTTTAACATCAAAAGGGATTGTGCAGCTGAGGGCTACTGAATCCTCCCTTGCCTTATCTTCCTGAAGTTCCTTGCCCTCAGGCACTTCTGACCAGTGTGACTTACTTCCAGTATCTGACCGAAGCTGGAAAGAAAAAGGGAGTTTTGTTGATGGGCAGGCAGAGTGTCAATAAAGGGTGACAAAAATGCAGACATGTTGCCCTACTTATACGCGGGGGGTGGGGGTGGCTGTTAATCAACCTCACAATAGAAATGTTCATGGGAGCAGGAAATTATGTGTAAGCTACACAAAATGGGTGTAGTACTTCAGACACCGCTTTGAAAAAGCTGGGATACAATTTGGAGCATGAGAGGCAGATTGGGGAGGGTGGCACATAAAGTACACACTATGTGTCTTTTCCTCACTGGGTTCTCTCCACCCCGCCACAAAAAGAGAACACATAGGAGATTAGAATTATGATCAGAGGGCCTATAAGAATAGTTGCCTAACTCTTCCCCTGCTGGTTATTTGTGAAGCAGCCGCTCCCCCCATCACTTTCCCCTTCAAGATTCCAATTTCCTGGAAGTGCTTTTTGGGGAGTGGGGGGCAGGGAGAAGACTTATGCAACAACTTGGCCCTAAGGAATTGGACGTAGGCTCATCAAAGTTGAGCTTTCTGGAAGATAGATGTGTGAAAAAGAAAATCTTTGAATTGTGCTTCACAAATACGTTTTGTATTAAATCTGGAGTAAACTCACCTAGAAGAAATAGTTCTGCAATATTATTCTTTCAATTTTAATTTGCCTTTTTCCATCTTCTTTCTGTGGAGAAATTATTTGTCTTTAATTATGAAACAAGCACAGTGTCAGATTGTGATGTTCTTGATTGTATTTGCTAGTTTCTAAATGTAAGCATTAGCTGTTAGCAGGCTTCTCACCTGTTTTTTCCTTCAACTACTTTTAATGTGCTTGTACCGGTACATTTTGGAAAAACCTATATGCCCCTCCCTCTGCAGACATCCTCAGCCACAGGCTCAGTTAGACAGCTACCGGTATGCATGGAAGATCTCTCTCTACCAAAAGGATGAGTACCGTAGTCCTGGAAACGTCAACACAGCACTGATCCCTTGTGGAAGGAAAGCAGCTGGAATTAGATTCCCCCAACTGGTGTTGTTGGAGATGACAATGTTATCCATCCATTTGGAGGTCTTTAAGCAGAGGTTTGACAGCCACCTGTCAGGAATGCTTTGATGGTGTTTCCTGCTTGGCAGGGGTTGGACTGGATGGCCCTTGGGGTCTCTTCCAACTCTATGATTCTATGGTTTTCCTTAGAGAAGGCCTAGTGCAGGGGTGTCAAACTCAAATTCATCGGGGGCCGCATCAGCAGTTTGGTCACCCTCAAAGGGCCGGTGACCCTCAAAGGGCTGCCCTCCCCCTCTCCACTGTGTGGAAAAAATATTTTTTTCTGGTTTTCCTCCTCTAAAAGGCTGGGAGGGAGGGAGGGAGGGAGGGAAGAGAGAGAGAAGGAAGGAAGGAAAGAAGGAAAAAAGAAGGGGTGAGAAAGAGAGATAGATGGATGGATGGATGGATGGAAGGAAGGAAGGAAAGAAAGAAAGAAAGAAAGAAAGAAAAATAAAGGGAGAGAGAGAGAGAGAGAGAAGGAAGGAAGGAAGGAAGGAGTGAAAGAGAGAGAGGAGAGAGGGAAGATGCTGCTTGCTTCTCCACCCCCCCACCCGAAAAAGAAGGCTTTTGCGAGGGGGGGCGGCCGGGAGGAGCAAGAAACGTCTCCTCCGCTGTAGCAGAGGGCATGTTGCTTGCTTCTCCACCCCCCCCACCCGCAAAAGAAGGCTTTTGCGAGGGGGGGCGGCCGGGAGGAGCAAGAAACGTCTCCTCCGCTGTAGCAGAGGGCATGTTGCTTGCTTCTCCACCCCCCCACCCGCAAAAGAAGGCTTTTGCGAGGGGGGGCGGCCGGGAGGAGCAAGAAACGTCTCCTCCGCTGTAGCAGAGGGCATGTTGCTTGCTTCTCCACCCCCCCCCACCCGAAAAAGAAGGCTTTTGCGAGGGGGGGGCGGCCGGGAGGAGCAAGAAACGTCTCCTCCGCTGTAGCAGAGGGCATGTTGCTTGCTTCTCCACCCCCCCCCCCCACAAAAGAAGGCTTTTGCGAGGGGGGGCGGCCGGGAGGAGCAAGAAACGTCTCCGCTGTAGCGGAGGAGATGCTGCTCATTCTCCCCCCCCCCCACCGCTGCCTGCTGTTCGCAGGGATTGGCGCAGCGCGGGGTGGTGGTGGGATCAGCAGGCTGGTGCGGGGGGCTTCCCCGACGCGGCAGAAAGCCGCGCGGGGCACCCCCGAGGCGGCAAAAAGCCGCGCTGGGCCAAAACGGTCGAAAAAAAAAAAACCTTGCCGGGTTCCCACAGCAAGGCAAAAATGGTGCGGGGGGCTTCCCTGAGGCGGCAGAAAGCCGCGCGGAGCACCCCCGACGCGGCAAAAAGCCGCCCTGGGCCAAAACGGCCCGAAGAAAAAAGCCTTGCCGGGAAGGAAAAATTGGTGCGGGGGGCTTCCCTGAGGCGGCAGAAAGCCGCGCGGAGCACCCCCGACGCGGCAAAAAGCCGCCCTGGGCCAAAACGGCCCGAAGAAAAAAGCCTTGCCGGGAAGGAAAAATTGGTGCGGGGGGCTTCCCTGAGGCGGCAGAAAGCCGCGCGGAGCACCCCCGACGCGGCAAAAAGCCGCCCTGGGCCAAAACGGCCCGAAGAAAAAAGCCTTGCCGGGAAGGAAAAATTGGTGCGGGGGGCTTCCCTGAGGCGGCAGAAAGCCGCGCGGGGCACCCCCGACGCGGCAAAAAGCCGCGCTGGGCCAAAACGGCCCGGGAAAAAAAAAACCTCTGCTCCCTTCCTCTCGCGCGCGCTGACCTTCGCCGCCCACCGCCAATCAGCGCACGCTCACGGGCCACATGACGAGGTCTCGCGGGCCGCATTTGGCCCGCGGGCCTTGTCCTTGACACCTGTGGCCTAGTGTGTTGCACTGGGGGCTGCAATAGGAAGGGTGAATCACCACAGATCAGGTGAAGCAGCTTGAGAGGGTCATGCATGAAGGTCAGAAGAATTCTCCAGTTTAGCTTTTAAAACAAAATTTCTTAGAACATGCTGTGAAGAAGTGCTACTGAGAGAGATCAAATTTGTATGTCTTCCAAAGCAATTTGAATTTGAAACTTGATATTTACGGATTAATAATTTTTTGATGCAGGTTTGGTGACTAGACTGGAGTGAAAATGTATAATGTTTGTATTCCCAGTTTAAGTAGCTTTTGTCAGAAAATGCCATCTTTCCTCTATTAGATCTCCCACAGTAAAATAGATTGGAGTTCCATTTTTTTGGTCCTTTATCACAAGACTCTTAATAGAATAGTTAATTCTCTAACATCATTGCCCCTTATGAGATTATTTCACAGCAACAGCAGCACAATATGCATGCAACACACAAAAGATCAAAATGATTCCAGCTTGTTTGGCAGATTCAAAAGGGTCTGTGATGCTCAAGATATGAGAGCATTCATTTAGCAGAACAGAATGGTGACTGTATTTGCATCAAGGTAGATCAAAAGCAGCTGAAAGCCTACAACATTTACATAGGAACAGGGTGAGACTATGGGAACCCAACTGTTGAGTCCTAGCAATACATATTCAAGCTGGAGAATAAGAATATAGTGGATAAATTAAATTTTATTCTAATACCTTTCCAGATTGTTGACTTTTTAAAAGCTCAGGTGTCTTTAGCCAAGGACATTCAGGAATAAATTTTAAAGCTGTTTTATACTTACAGTGGAGCTAGCCTTCAGAGAAAATCTGTTTCCTACAAAATGAAGGCAGTTTCTGTGTAATATATGTTTTAAAACTTATTTACAGGTTTGGGCTTCCTATGGATATTAGAGTGAAGATGCATAACATTTTAATATTGCCCTCAGTTAGTCCTGTTTCTGGGCTTTGAAGCTGGCTTCTCAATTTGCCTTAGCATTTTTCACCTTTGTCACATGGTGTGTTTGCATTTTATTGTTTTATATATATTTATGGCAAATATATGTTTAGATATCTATATATGATTAAGTCACAAACAATTGCAAAACTACTCTGGGTTTGAAGAAGGAAGATGTGTTGATAATGTTACAAGCTGCAGCCAATAAACATCCTTCATGGTTTCTGTCCTTCATTGAAAGTGAACCATGCTGAAAACTTGCAGAAATAGTTTTTCAGACCTAACGCTTGTATAGAAAAAGGTAAATATGTACAGAACATGATGAAGATGCTTTCAAGGTGCCCACTCCTCTTAAAAGGATCCATGTGTTCTTGCCCCGTGCGTGTTCAGTTTCACAACTGTGTCCAAGTATGTTTGGGTATAGTCATAGAAGCACTGATGTCAATGTATTTCCTAACCCATTTAAAATATCTTTTATAGGGATGAAAACCAAAGGGGAATGGCATCAACAATAAAATCCAAAGGCAAGTATAGAGTTTGTAATAACATAAACAATTGGGGTTGCCTTCTACCCTGGCAATGTTTGTAAGAACATGGGAAGATTCAAGATGGATTAACAAATGGTTCATATAGTCCATCCAGCATCTTGTTTCTAACAGTGGTCAGCCAGTGATCTGAGAAGTTTATAAGCAGGACCTGAAGGCAACAGCCCTCCAACATTTGTTTGCCCAGAGCAGTTGGTATACAGAAATCATAGATAATAGCTGCATATAAATCCCCCACTTTTGAATGCAGCCAGTGGCAATCACCACTTGTGGCAGTTAATTCTATAAGACTAAAACTCCTGTCATCCTTGATCACTGGCCACTTTTGCTGAGGCTGATGAGAGCTGTAGTTGAAAACATCTGGAGGGCAGCAGGTTGGGGAAAGGCTAGTTTACTGTGATATTTGACCAGGCATCAGAAGACATTTCCACCATGACAGCAATATCCCTTTCCCATCAGCCCAGGATCATTCTTGTTCTATACCATATATACACACACGATACACCAGCACCTGAATAGTAGGATATTCTTTGTCCCAATAGTCATAACATGCTAGAAAGGCAAGAAGTATGCATGGCATTTTTGTGGGTCACCCAACAACAGCTATGTTGAGAAGCTAACAGATAACTTAAAGTCCTTAATAGACCATATAGGAGTAAGAATTTGGAGTTAGGGTAGAGTTCTGTGAGTGTAAGCCATCCATACCAGCAGATCCCAACTGGAAAATGTTAATGAAAATGAAATAATTTATTGTTCAATTGATTATAAGCAGCCCCCCAACCCACAGTTTTTGCACCAAAAATCTGTTTCATGGAACCAGTTGTTATTATCAGGGTTTTCTCCAAGAAATCTGAGACTGCCTGTGTGAAGCCAACCTCTCCTCTTCACTTTTCATGCTTCTCCTGCTTCTGGGAGACCAGCAGGGAGCTTGTTGCAGCAGGATGGGGAGACACCCGTCTGACTCATCTCTGCCTCTTGGCCTCCCTCATCTCACTCTCCTGCTTCAGCTTCAGCCTCTGATTCTGGACTTCTCTCTGCCACAGACTCTCCCAGCTCACTAAACCCCGTTACCTCCTCAGCTTCCAACACCACCTCTTCCTACACTTCTCACTCTGACCACTCATCGTTGTCCACTTTCTTCTTCTTCTGTCCCACCACCGCCTTGTTCCTTGGGGGTTCCCCAGGTGGTTCTTCTCACCATTCCTCTGTGTCATGACAGTTGCCTATTAGAAACCAGATATTGCCATTTTTATTTGTTATATGCTATATTTTGTTTTCCTAATGCAGCCTTCTGGGGTGATTCTGACGACAGTAACTCTGAGATTGAAGAAGCACTGCGTCCTCAAGTGCATTCCTCACAAAAAGATGAATTTGATGACTTCTATGATTGAGGATCAACATTTCCCACACATGTGCTAAAAAGCTCAAAGGAAGTTTTTCCTAGGGGGTGATTTAGAACCAAGGTGAACTTAATGCTTTTAATGCTTTTAATGCTTAATGCTTTTCCTTGTTTGAAATTCACAAAACTTGGGCTGGGGGCACACAAATTAATTTGAAATAGGAAAACTGAGGGTAGGGTACTGTTTTCCTTCCCTCTTTGTTGCTGATTGCTCCACCAAAAGCAGGTGGGTGTTTACTTCAAAAAAAGTCTAACAGACTACAATTATATGCACTTACCTATAATGTGCAGTTGGACCAAATTTAGGGGGGAAACAGATCTGCTATTTACAAAATTACTAATTGTGTGATGTTTATGATTAGAAGTCATGGGAGGGTGTGTGTGACCCAGACCGAAACCATGCCCTGCTGCAGTACTGATCCAGATTTCTATTCATTTCTGTCCTAATGCTCACCTGCAGTTTTGCCCTTTTCATTGGGATGTAGGAATAAACCATATTATTTCAGAAATCAAAGTTTCAGATGTGTGACAGAATGTTTTCTTTTGTATTTACTTTGTCTTGCTCTAATAAAATGCACTCTTGACAATGTACTTAAAGAAACTCTTATTACTGTTAAAATAAAATACAATCCTTCCAGTAGCACCTTAGAGACCAACTAAGTTTGTTCTTGGTATGAGCTTTTGTGTGCATGCACACTTCTTCAGATACACTGAAACAGAAGTCACCAGACCCTTATATATAGTGAGAGGGTGGGAGGGGTATTACTCAGAAGGGTGGTGGGAATGGGTGATAGGCTGTTATTACTGTTGTGTGTTTAAAGTATTGACCTGTGTGATTTTTGTTTCATATACTGAAATCTATAAAGACTATAGTTAAGTATTGTTCAATGGAATATTGGGCTGCTTGCAACTGCCCTGAACAAGATGATGTCACACCTCCTCCTTAAGAATACATAATTGGATCCAGAAATGTTCAACTGTTGCCCAGTCACTAATATTTTCTTCTTGGGTAAGGTGATCAACAAACCACTTCTGATGCTGCTCCTCAACAGCTCCCCCCACCCCGCCCCTGCAATGAATGCAAATAATCACCCCAGGATTCTTAGCAACTAGGTAGTAGTGTTCTTTGGTCACTTGTGGCTTGCTCCACTTATATGGATCAGGAGAGGCTGTAGCCCGCTCACCAGCTGCAGCCATGGCAGTCAGGATGGCTCCAAAGGACTTCCTGTGGACATTAAATAATTACAGTGCTACCTTGGTTCTCAAACTTAATCCGTTCCAGAAGTCTGTTCCAAAACCAAAGCGTTCCAAAACCAAAGCGTGCTTTCCCATGGCAAGTAATGCAAAATTGATTAATCCGTTCCAGACAATTAAAAACAACCCCTAAAAAAGCAATTTAACATGTATTTTGCTATCTAATGAGACCATAAAATGAAAGCAATAAATCAGGCTGCAATCTACTACCCAGTATCAAAAACTGGCAGTGATCTACCCATTGCCATTGGAGGGACAAGGTGGGAGGGAGGAGTTTAAGGGGGGACCAGCGCATGGGGCGCCTGTGGGGAAGGAAGTGGCCAACTGGATGCAGGAGTGGGAGTTTAAGTGGGGGTGGGAAGGAAAAACTCAAACTGGAGGGACGCATGGGTTATCTGTGGGTAAGGAGGTGGCTAGCGGGAGGGGGGAGTTTAAGTGGGGGGGGGAGGAAAGGGAGGCAAAAGTTCTCTCCCCACGCCCAAGCCATTTCTCTCTCTCCCCCCCACCTGCAATGTTTTCCGGCATCTGCCCATGCTCCCCATTCGTCCGGGCGAGTCCCAGGGCTTCTGTCTCCACTTTGGGCTGCATGACAAAGCGGCAGCCGCAGGCCGGTCGGCACGGTGCTGCCTGTGTGTCCCTGGCATGGCGGCACCGAGACGTGGCAGCAGCACTGGAGCATGGAGAGGAGGCAGCGGCGGCTGTTCTCGGCTGCGCTCCTAGCCGCTGGATGCTGAGCCAGGTGGGCTGGAGCCTGCGCGCAGTGCGAGCACCCTGGTCCCCCGCTCGGAAATGCAGTGCCCACACTGCCTCGCCTGGACCTCGCTTGGGGTCGGGCTTGGGACGGGAGGAGGGAAGGCAAGGGGGCAGGAATGTCAACCTGCCCGGCATAGTTCCCCCACCACACGCTCCCCCCCCAAACACTGTCTCTCTGCGTGCTGGGGGAGAGTCGCCAGCTTCCAAGTCTCCCTACTCCAATCACTTACATTCCGAGGTGCCGCCCAACTCCACTTTGTATGGAGGAAAGAGGCGCTTTCCAGCAGAGGGAAGGGAAAGGAAGGAAGCGGAGGCAGTCACTGCTGGGGCCAAGCCACTCGCTCAGAATGGAAGTGTGCACTCAAATCGGAGCACATTTGGCTTCCGAAAAAAGTTCGAAAACTGGAACACTCCTTTCCGGGTTTGAAGTGTTCAGGTTCCAAGTAGTTCAAGAACTAAGCTGTTCGAAAACCGAGGTACCATTGTATAAAGCTTCATACAGAGTTCAAGCCATCACACTTCTGACCCCCCCCCCTTTGGAAGCAATATGCCCAGTCCCCCTGCCTTTCACCTGTAGGTCTTAGCAAACAAGCAATGCCTTGAGTGCAAGGCCACACTGTCTCACCACAACTGGTATGGGGTAGTAAGGAATGCTGCTTCTCGCTGCCAGCCAGCCAAGCTGAACAGTGAATCCTCTCAAATTGCCAGCACATTTCCCTCATAGTAGTTCTGGGCTGTAAAGCAAGAATAAAAGTCTGAGGGGAGGAATGAAGATCGCTACAGACATCAACAGCATCCAGCAGCGTTGATTCTCAAATGCTGGACAGCTCCTATGGCACCTTGTCAAGGCAGGGAACTGTCCAACATGCTGAAAGTTGAACACTGGCTCACTGAGTTGGCAGCAGCAGCAGGCAGCCTGGGAGTGGGGCCAAGAGCACATCTACAGAGCCTTGCAGCCTGCCACTCAACACCTGTACTTGGCACCATTGTGGTTCTGCTGCACTGCTAATGCGGTGCTGTCCTGAGCCAAGTTGGTGTGGCAGCTGCCATTAATGTCAAGCTGGGCAGAGGCCCCTGGGACCAAGGATGGGGTGCGGGTGACCTCTGCATGAGAAGATTTGCATGGCACGAAGGCACATGACCATCTTGCCATGAAATTATTTGGGCTGTGATGCAGCCCTCTGTACAGCCCCAGCATGCCAGCGGCATCCTCTGGTGAGCCCCATGGCCCTGTGCCCCTCAATCAGGCATGCAGTAGTTGGGATGGGTTGGGATGACAGCTCATGCTGGCTGGGATGACAGCTCATGCTACTTTCTGCTGATGTTTCCCTCCCCGCTCCTTCCAGCTTTCCCCCTAGTTGCATCTGCTCTGCTAGAGGCCCACTTGGGAAATGGGCCAAGTGTGGCAAGGAGTAGATGGTTAAAAAGATTATAAAACTGTTGCATAGGAAGGAACAGAAGTGCAAGGGAGGGAAGCAGAGATAATGGCAGATGGCTTCTCCAGCTGTAGTGTTCTGTCCCCCCACTGGTATCAACAGATTTATAAAGGTGCAAATGGAAATTTATAAAGTAAAATGTGCAGGCACCCCACTAAATGATTTCCTTGAAGTAAGTCAGCCTGGCTGCTCCCAAAGTTCAATATTTTTAGCAAATGAATGAGGTCAGAACTGTGAATGATGAGTGAATTCTTTGGACTGGGGTGCTGAAGAGGTGCTGTTTTGGCCTCCTTTATAGTGCACATTTCTTTCCTGCTTCTAGTCCTTGGAAGAACCATAGTTCTGAAGACCTGCTGGATTTCTGTTTTGGCTTTTCTTTCCTCCAACCTCAATGTTATTTTCTGCAAATGCTGGAAATACACAATAAGTAGCTGACACCCAGGCAGTCATTAAAAGAATTCATTGTATGAATGAATTTACCATGAACTTACCATGCAATGGCCTACATGTATACTCAGAAGTTTCCTTGTGTCAATGGGGCTTACTCCCAGGTTAGTATGTACTGGATTGCAGCCTTGGTTTTCTTGTGCAGAAGGATCAGATGTTAAATACAGGCAGCCCACTATGTGTGATGTTATTTTACCAGGCCCTTGTTCCTGACTAGATAACACCTTGCATTTTAGTATCAAATGCAAAATATGTCAAATTTGGAAGTATGAAGGAAGCAATAATTTAGTTCTTGGTATAAAAACTGATCACGAACACATATGAGGCACTGACAACCATTTCACATAATATATCTGAATCTATTTGAGCGTTGTTTTTAATTTTAAAAACTTCATGAACTAAATAGATATGTTATTAACTGAGTTATATCTCTTGGTATTGACATACCTAAATATTTAATAGATTTGGAACAAATGTGGAATTGATATTCCTTAAAGGTAAAGGGACCCCTGACCGTTAGGTCCAGTCGCGGACAACTCTGGGGTTGCGGCGCTCATCTCGCTTTACTGGCCGAGGGAGCCGGCGTACAGCTTCCGGGTTATGTGGCCAGCATGACTAAGCCACTTCTGGCAGTGCACGGAAATGCCGTTTACCTTCCCGCCAAAGCACTTTGACGTGCTTTTGAATTGCTAGGTTGGCAGGAGCAGGGACCAAGCAACGGGACGGCGACCTTCTGATCGGCAAGCCCAGAGGCTCAGTGGTTTCACCTATTGGCTTCAATTTCCTATCTGGACCAGCTAATGGAGTATCTTGATATTTTACCAAAGGCATCTATTATTTGCATCAACACAGGAATAATAGAATAACAGAACTGTAGAGTTGGAAGGGATTCTGAGGGTCATCTAGTCCAACCCCCTGCCATGAAGGTATGGGGGTCAAACTTTGGTGTTATCAGCACCACACTTTAACCAAGTGAGCTAGCCACAGGTGACAGTAATATGACGCTTAGAAATAAACAGAAGAATATCATCTGCAAATAAAACCAATATATATTCAGCTGAATTATAGATTGCTCCATAGATTCCCTGTGTTGTCCAATAGCACAAGCTAAAGGATTCCAAGCAAATATTAAAAAGCAAGGGTGAATCATATAATACCTTAATCCATTTTATTAATTCCAACGGAAATCCGAATTTCTATAATGCAACCACCATATACCGTTTAGATGCTGAAAAAGCCTTTGAAAAAATATATAATGTTAAAATTATATTTTTTTACATAAGTCTATTAAGACCACAACTATCCTGATATTATTATACAAATAAATAGGAATCTTCCCCCCCCCTCTTTCTTCCTATAAATTTCATGAAATAAAGGAATATTAATTCCAGCTCCCCGCCCTCCACTTCCCCTCCCTGGAACACTCGCACCCAAACAAAGCATTCAGACGCACGAGCCCTTCGAAGCGCGCATGCTCCCACTGCCGCGCTCTCAGAACCTTCGCTTTCCCTTTGTGCGCATGTTCCCACCAGGTTCCAAGATGGAGGCGGAAAGCTAGGTCGCCGGTCACGTGGGCAGAAGTTTTAAAGGCGCCCATCCTTCCGCCGCGGCCTTGTTCCTTACCCGCTCCGCCCCCGCCCCCCCTCCCAGCATCATGGCAGCCATGACCTGGTAACCCGGAAGCGCTCCGTCGCCTTCGCTGGTTTCCTGCTTCTCGATACCTCGCGGGGGCCGCCGGGCTGCGCACAGTGCGAGAGCCGTCCGATGGGGGTCCCGGCTTTTTTCCGCTGGCTGAGCCGCAAGTACCCGTCCATCATCGTGTCCTGCATTGAGGAGAAGGTGAGGCGGGCGCTGAGGGGCCACGGAACGCGGCGCGGTGGGCCCTGCGGCCTTGTTAAGCCCGAGGCCCCGGCTGAGGAAGGCGGGAAGGGCCCGGGCGGGAGGGGGCCGGGGAGCATCTGGCGAGGCCTCCCCCCCCGACCCCCTCGGGCTGCCTCTCTCCCGCTCTCTGCCGGGCGCCTCCTCTCGCGCGGCTGCTGGGCGCGAAAACAGACTCGCGGCGGCGGCGGCTGCTGGGGCGCGCGCGCTTCTCATTGTCCGCCGCGCAGATGCTCAGAACCTTTCAGCCTGAAAGCAGCCCCTTCCGCAGACTTGAGCCTTCAATCCCGAACCCGTTTTCCTCCAGCGACACTAAGGCTCGGTGTCGATGCAGCGCTTTTGAGTCCTGAAGATGCGTAGTGTAAAGACGTTGCCTTCAAAAATGCGATGGCTTTGACCTATAGCACCCGCGGTTCCCAGGAAGGGGTGGGTGGGAGGTGGCCTGGGTGGGGTTGCACTCCCTCTGAAGCAGCGGGTGCGTAGCTTGTGAGTACTTCTGGATCCTTGGCTGTTGCTTGAGGCTCAAGTAGCCTCCATGACGCGGAGTACCTTCCATCAGCTTCTGCTGGTGGCCCACCTTCACCCCTATCTGGACAGGGATACCTAACTTCTGTCATTTGTGCTCAGGTGACCCAGGTGGCGCTGTGGGTTAAACCACAGAGCCTAGGGCTTGCTGATCAGAAGGTCGGCGGTTTGAATCCCCGTGACAGGGTGAGCTCCCGTTGCTCTGTCCCAGCTCCTGCCCACCTAGCAGTTCGAAAGCACGTCAAAGTGCAAGTAGATAAATAGGTACCGCTCTGGCGGGAAGGTAAACGGCATTTCCGTGCGCTGCTCTGGTTCGCCAGAAGCAGCTTTGTCATGCTGGCCACATGACCTGGAAGCTGTACGCCGGCTCTCGGCCAATAAAGCGAGATGAGCGCCGCAACCCCAGAGTCGGACACGACTGGACCTAATGGTCAGGGGTCCCCTTTACCCTTTTAACCTCTAGGTTAGGTTACTTCAATGCATTGGATGTGGGACTGCATCTGAAGACGGTTTGGAAACTTCAGCTGGTGCAGAATTCAGCATCCAGCTTGCTCACTGTGGGGCAAGATAGTTTGAGCATATTACTCCAGTCCTGGCCAACAAGCCTGTGTTGCTTTTAATGTTCCTCGTCCACTGAATGCTTAAGGTTTTTTTGTTTTAATTTATGGTTTTTGTACCATACATGATAACCCCTGAGCACCCTCTCCCACTTTGTGGAGCCCACTTGGCTCCTTGGTATACTCTAGAACTTAGGGCGAGGAAACAAGCTGGGAGGTTGCTTGAATGGGAGTGAAGGAAAACTCCGGTCAAATGCAATCGAAAACTTTGAGGGCCCATCATCAAGCATATCTAGTGGCACTGAAGGCAGCAAAAAAGGCATACTTTGCTGCCTCCATTACATCCTTGTAGTGTCATTTGGCAGAGTTTTTCAGGTAGTTTGGGGCCTTTCACAGTCTGGCCTGAAGGAAGTGGTATCTCACTGAGTCTTGTTTGCGGAGCGCTTTGAGGGGGAAATCACTTGCATTTACCAGGATCTTGACTCTGCTATTACAGCAGATGAAGCACGATTGGTGTCCAGAGCAGGGTTTGAAATTAGCCAGGCACCAGGCACATTTTGCACCTGACTATCTGCCACTTGCGAACAGCCTGACACCATCTCCATCTGGAGGTGTGTGCCTGGGGATCCTTGGATCTTGACTGTTTTCACACAATTCTCTCAGTTGTATTTTATCTCCACTATCAGAATGAATTTCAGGAACCAAAATGCTTTTTCTGTGCAGCCTGAGCAGGAGCACTGAATGACATAGTTAATTGTTGTAGCTTCTTCACTTACCCCACCCCACTGCCCTGCTCACAGGAAGAATATACTTATGTTATGAATGGTCCGTGTCACCATTAAGAAAAAGAGGTAGGAATAGGCCAATATATATGTGAACTGTCCCTGAATCAAATTACTTTTCTTCTTTAAGTTCTCAACCTAGCTCAAGGTTGTCATCTGAACCAGCCAGATGTTTAACTGATAATCGATCACAGTCAGGTCATCATTTGAAAAAATGACTTTAGAGCCGTCTTGCCCAAAAATGGCAACTGAATATTCCGTTTTGGTGACTGTAACCTTGGTTTAAGGAGCCATTTGGCACCTAGCTTATATACCTGAATTTCTAACACTTGTCCAGAGCATTGTCTAGTCCAGGCCTGTCCAACAGGTAGATTATGAGCCACCTGTAGATCACTGGATGCCTGTGGTAGATTGTGGGTCGCTGTAGATCTCGTGACGCTTTTTGCCTTCCCTAAAAAAGAACTTTGGCTCCCCTAAAAAGCTCAACAACTTTGCCTGTCAATAACAATGGGTAGATCACAGTCTCTTGGGAGTTGGACGTGTCTGCCTGTTGTGTTGGATGAGTTTCAGTTGGTAAGACTTGAGGACATGGACAAGCTGACAGGTGAAAACATTTCATTTAGTCAGGCCTTTGAGTATTCTGTGGTGCTTTAAATGTTTGTGGGAGGGGAGGTTATTGGGGTTATAGACTTCCGGTCTAGGCGCCGGCTGGAGCGGTCGGGGGGAACATCGCTCCGATGTTCCCTGTCAGAAAAAGGGGTGAAAGGGGTGTCCGAGACAGCGCCTCGGCCCCCAAAACTCCCGGGAAGAGCGTCCCGGGACCGGTGGGTCCGGCGGAGGCTCGCACGGCTCTCCTGCTCCCGAGGAGACCCTAATAAGGGTCTCCGGGAAGCGAGCGGGGGGAGCCAGAGCCCAACGGATCTGATTCCATCCATCCCCCTGACGGGCGCAGCTGCCAGATCGCTCCTGACCGAGCGCCTGGATTTCTTCAGCCAAGACAAGAATTTGGACTTAAGATTGTGAGTAAATTTAAGAATTTGGAACTAATTGGATTAAAAAGTGTGGGGTTTAAAATGGAGGTCAGCCCCATCACTGGTGAAGCCTAGAAACGGGGAAGCTGCAGCCGAGGCAAAAATGAAAGTGGCAACTCTGAAAGAAGTTTTTGCTTCAGTGTAACCAGCCCCTCTCTCCCCCTGTGCTGGAGGAATCTGGCACAGAACAACTTTTGCAACAAGCTATCTTAATGGATTATAGAATTGAATGACTGAATCTATATTGGACACGATGACAGGAGCTTCGATGACAAAACTTGAAGCCAATTTAATTTTACAAGCTCTGCAGAAACTTGAGTGATGTCATCGATGCCTCCTTTGAAAGATTTTACAGAAACATGAACTGGACCATGCCAGATGGGCCAACAACAGGAAGTTCCCACGCTGTTGTGTGTGGGAAACACAAGAAACCTACAGCTTTGACAGGAGGAATATGCACCCAGCTGCACAACAGACGTAAGACAACTGGAAATAAGAATGTCAACAGAAAGAAAAGGAAAATAAAAGATCAGAAGAGGAGAACCATCAGAATGAAGACCAACAAACAAGTGGAAAAAATAAGCCTGAAACAGTCTGAAGTTGGAGCTGAAAGAAGAAAGGAGAGGAAAAGAGGGCTACAGCAGACTGCTTGGAAAGAAGGCCAATTGGGCCAAAAAAATTGGACATGGGTGGGGGTGCGGTGAGGAGAGGTCAATTTTATAATTTGGACTGATTTGCTGGCTTGGAGGTAAAAGCATAAGGACTTAAATACTGGTATGGAGATAATTTTTGTTGAATTACACAAGGATGAGTTATGGACTATATGGAAACTAGGTTCTGGGGCACAGGGGGAGGGGGGGGGAACATAAGTGAAAAAAATGAGGACCAAGGCCGAGGAGAAAGTTTGATTAGAAAAATGGAACCAAGAGGATGTTATAAAATATGATATTAAGAGGATGATATTAACAAGATGTTATAAAATTTGAGGTCAACAAAGGCATAAATATTAGAATACAATGTATAAGAAGAAGGATAAGAACCCAAGAGAAAAGATTTACAATGGATTCAGCAGGGTGGAGCTGGGGAAGTCATTAGATAACTGTTAGGAACAAAGTAGAAATGCCTAGCCCGGGGAAGGACTAGGTTTAAGCAATGTGAGGATGCCAGGTATAAAAGGTTAAATTTACAATGTTAGAAGATTACCTCTGTGAGGGGGGGGGAGTAAATACTGCTTCCTGATGTGAGAGACGGGAAGCAAAGAAAATTTAACCATGTTTGTAATGTGCTTATAAAAATTTGAAAAACCTAATAAATATTATTATAAAAAAAAGTTTGTGGGAGGGGAGGTTATTGGGTTTATAAATGTATTTTGTGTTCTCATTTTATAGTTTTATGTTGATAACTGCCCTATGATCTTTGTATAAAGGACGCTATAACAACAACAATAGCCCTGAGCCTTGTGTGCCAGGTTTTAGCAGTAGCCAGGAGTGCATTTGCATATTCAAAACTTTTTTAAAAAATAATTTTTATTCATTTTATCATATATGACAAAACAAACACATAAACTACAAAAGAAAAACATAACATAAACAATTAAACACAACAATAAAATATAACATTTTTAATCTATTTTCCTTAACATCTTATTGGGACTTCCCCCTATCCTCCCTTCCTGGTTTCCCATTTAACTCCTTTTATTCAGGCAAGTTCATTTTCATATTTAACCTTTTATCTAACCTCTTATTATAATTATATTAACCTCTTATTAAAATGATTATAATCATTTTATTACCCTTTTTTCCAAAGATATTCTTTTAGTCCCAATTTTAATCGGGAAAACTCTTAACTTTTCCCCTAGATTTTCAAAAGTTTTCAATATTACAATATTTTTTTAAATACAATTTAAATTTCTTCCAATCTTCTTGCACCTCATCCTCCCTCTGTTTGCGCAGTCTTGCTGTCAGTTCGGCGAGTTCCATAAAGTCTATCATCTTCATTTACCAGTCTTCCACTGTTGGTATTTCTTGGGTTTTCCAGTTCTTCGCAATCGATAGTCTCGCTGCTGTCGTGGCATACAAAAAGAAAGTCCTGTCTTTTTGGGGGATTTCCTCCCCTATAATTCCCAAAAGAAAGGCATCCAGTTTCTTTAGAAAGGTGTCTTTCAACACCTTTTTCATTTCATTATAATTTTTTCCCAGAAGTCCTTTATTTTGGGGCACGTCCACCACATGTGGAACATAGTTCCTTCCTTTTCTTTACATTTCCAGCATTTATTATCTGACTATGATACATCTTAGCCAACTTCACCAGTGTTAAATACCATCTATACATCATTTTCATCATATTTTCCTTTAAAATTGTACATGCTGAAAAGTTCCAACTTCTTCCCCACAACCTCTCCCAATCCTCCAACATTATATTGTGCCCCACATCCTTAGCCCAATCAATCATAACTGATTTTACTTGTTCATCTTTCGTATGCCACTCTAGCAATAAGTTATACATGCTGGAAAGTTTCTTATATTTAGAGTCCAATAATTCTACCTCCAGTCTAGATTTCTCTGTCTGAATGCCAGGGTTTTTACTGTCCATTTTAAACACTTTGTTGATCTGATGGTATTACAACCAATCAGTCAACTTATCCTTAATTTGATCATATGGTTTTAGCTTGATTTTATTATCTTCCTCAATCAGCAAATCACTATATTTCAGCCATTTAAACTCTGTATTAATCCTTTTTTGTGCTTTAGCTTCCAAAGGTGAGATCCATCTGGGTGTCTTATTTGCTAAAAGATCTTTATATCTGGTCCAAACCTTGAATAGCGCTTTCCGAATTATATGGTTCTTAAAACCTCTGTGGGCCTTTGCACATTCAAAACTAGTGTGTCAGCTGCATTTGCTAAGTGCATTTGCTAAAGTTGCTAAGTGAAGTCAATTTTAAAATGCACATTTAAAACAGCATAATTAACAAGAGAATAAAATCTTATCATAAGCAGGACACAGCTGTTTGGCAGGCACAAAAAGATGGGGCAAAAGAATCCAATATTTAGGATTTGTTGTCAGGCACAGCAATGTCCGGTCTCACCAAGATCCTCTGAGTCCTGGGCCCCGCCCCCTAGGCCAGGTGGAAAGGGCCTTGCAGGAAATGGCCTTCATGACTCACAGCCAGGCAATGTTACAGAGAATGGAAATTCCTTGATATACCAGCTTACTGGCTTTCTATCTATTTCTGGGCACAACTCAAAAGTGCTGGTTAGAACGTAAAATTTTGATTTGGATAATAAAAAGTTATTTATAGTGTGTGTGTGTGTGTGTGTGTGTGTGTATATATATATATATATATATATATATATATATGAGGATGGAAAGTTGAAGATATTGCGACTGAGAAGATTGGAAGTTGTGCACAGGGTGGGGGGACGGGGGGAATGGTGGAGGGTGAAGTATGTATGAATATGTATGTATATATATGTGAATCTGTATGTATGAGCAACAAATAAATAAAAAAATTTTTAAAGTGCTGGTTATGACCCACAAAGCCCTATGTGGTTTGGGTTCAGGCTATCTGAAGGGTGATATCTTCCTATATGAGCCTGCTAAGACTCTGACGTCTTTTGGGGAGGTCTTTCTCTTGGTCCCACCACCTCCACAGGCACAATTACTTACGGTAATTCGTTCTGGAGGTCCATTCTTAACCTGAAACTGTACCACTTGAGGTACCACTTGAGCTAATGGGTCCTCCTGCTGCTGCTGCGCCGGTGCTTCCCGATTTCTGTTCTCGTCCTGAAGCAAAGTTCTTAACCCGAGGTACTATTTCTGGGTTAGCGGAGTCTGTAACCTGAAGCGTCTGTAACCCGAGGTACCACTGTATATGTGATGTGTAGTTCTTCATCAGAGTAGCTATGAGCCTGGAGGTTTCCACTTAAAATCCCATTACAGCCATAAACCTAATGAGTTATCTTGGGCTCATTATCTCAGGCTCAAATCACTCATCCAGACTTCAAATAATACATTCCTATTAATACTACCAGGGTGGTTGTAAGCTTTGAGAATGTATGTAAGCATTTTGAACACTAAAACAAAGTTCTTTGTAAATACTGATTTTTCATCATCTTCTTAATTATTTTGTGAGTGATACAAATGAGTGGACCAAACCTACTACATACATTGGAATAGGTCTTAGTATTTTGTGTTGCATTTCTTCCAATAAGTGCATATGGGATTGCAGTCCTTGAGAGATGAAAGACTTACAAAATCGCAGGTAGTTGCTTATCTGCTTTATAAAATTGGGGGACGTTCTGCAAACATAAACTATATTGTTGTTTTTCTTCCTAGCTATATATTATTGCCTCTGCCCCCTGCAAAGTGTTTTATTTTTAAGAACAATTCCTCTTGCTTGTGAAAAGTTTCCAGTTGCATGGTTTGACAGAGTTATTCTACAGGGACTTGCAAATGTTCAAGAAAATGGCCAGAGTTTAATATCTGGTATAATTTTATTTGCTAGCTAACTTTTATTTGCTAGCTAACTTTTATTTGCTTTTAGTTCCTGCACATTCTGTTTGTTGCTTATTGCAGATGTAATAATTTAAGATGCACGTAAGCTCCTTTGGGGAAAATGTGAGCATGTGGGATTCTGAACAAGGTCTGGAGGAAACTGATTTGTGATGGGAGTCTTAAACAATAAGTAATAAATATTCACGTCGCTAAGCAATAAGTAGCAGATATCCAGGTTGCTAAGGCTGAGTCATATGCAGAAGAATGGGAACAGCTCCCAGTGTGAATCCCTAGGAGAGAAGAACAAAGGTTTGAACACCTAAATAGCCATTGCATAGCTGAGAGTTAGAAGAACTTAAAGAGGCATTACCTTACCCAGAGCTTGGCTCTCTAGCATTGCTAAGTGGCTACTGGATGCGCCCTCTGTCTTCTCTGCCAGGTGTCTCCAGAAGAGCTGCAGGGCCTTGGATGGCTGCAGGCATAATACAAATGTACCGTATTTTCCGGCATATAAGACGACTGGGCGTATAAGACGACCCCCAACTTTTCCAGTTAAAATATAGAGTTGGGGTATACTCGCCGTATAAGAAATACGACCCGGCGTATAAGACGACCCCCGACTTTTGAGAAGATTTTCCTGGGTTAAAAAGTAGTCTTATACGCAGGAAAATACTGTAGATCTGGGTTTTCACCTTAAGAATCTGATCCCACGGTTTCAAATGAATAGTTGACTTGGGGGGGGGGCGGTTTCCAGTGATAGAGTGTCTGGTTTGCATATGAAAGATCCCAGATTCAGCCTCTAGCACAGGGGTCGGCAAGGTTTACCTCACCTGGGCCAGTTCACTCCAGCGGAGATCCCTCCATGGTCCAGATTGCGCACACGTGATTTCCGGTGTCTGCACATGCACAGATGCGATTTCCAGCGCCGCAGAAGCGAGTCCCCGCGCTGCGCTGTGCTGGTTTAGCGCAGCATGCGGGGACTCACCGAGCAGGAGGCTCAGTTCAAGGGCAGCTCGTGGGCCGGTTAAATGACCCCCGTGGGCCGCTTGTGGCCCATGGGCCTTAGGTTGCCAACCCCTGCTCTAGCATCTTCAAGTAGAGTTGAGAAATACTCCTGTCCAAAATCCTGGTACTGCCAGTCATTATCTACAACACCACTCCCACTATCACACCACCATCCTTTTGCTCAGTAGAGAGACCTTAAATTGGGAGTGTCCTACCACATGTATGGGACAATGACATTTTGGGACAGCCTTATGGTTGTCATGGTGGCCATGAAGTCTTGAGCACCCCAATTGAAGTGAGCTTGGCATGAATATTGAGATCCCCCTATGCTACTGTTCTGGGATTCTCAACACCAAATCCAAGACCATCTTCATCAACTTATGTAGTGAAATAATAGAATTGTAGAGTTGGGGTCATCAAGTCTACCCCCTGCAATGCAGGAATCTCAACTAAAGCATACATGGCAGAGAGCCATCCAACCTATGCTGAAAAACCTCCAAGGAAGGAGAGCCCACCACCACTCTTGGGAGTCTTTTCCACTGTTGGACAGCTCTTACTGTTTAGTCGGAATCTCCTTTCTTGTAACTTGAAGCCATTCGTTAGAGTCCTATCCACTGGAGCAGGAGAAAACAAGCTTCAGAGTTTTAAATTGCAGGGGCAAGCAGAATGTGATGTTTGAATGGCTCTCTAAACTATGCCTGTGTGGGTGAATAGTGTTCCTTTACAATCTGAGTATAGCATATGTGCTCAATTTCATAGACATGGTAGAGGGAGTCTATCCTAATACTCAGTTGGCCTGGGATTCCGCATTATGACATATGAGGGTTTTGCTTACAATCAGTTATGTCCTCTTAACTCCACTCCCACAGCACAATCCCCTGAAGACTTTTTACACCTTCAGCCTTTTAAAACATTGCCTACATTTAAATTGGCCTCTGGCAAATTGGCGTTCTTGACAAGAACAGTTCAGGTGCTTAGTTGCATAGATAGTGAAATTTGATTTAGGTGCCTGGGCACTAGGATGGCACCTGACATCATCTCCATCTGGAGGTGTGTGCCTGGGGATCCTTGGATCTTGACTGTTTCACACACTAATACCACATTCTTTAGAATTCTCTCAGTTATATTTTATCTGCACTATCAGAATTAATTTCAGGAACCAAAATGTTTTTTCTGTGCAGCCTGAGCAGGAGCACTGAATGACATTATAGTTAATTGTTGTAGCTTGTCTTCACTTAGCCCCACCCCACTGCCCTGCTCACAGTTAGGAAGAATATACTTATGTTATGAATGGTCCGTGTCACCATTAAGAAAAAGAGGTAGGAATAGGCCAATATACATGTGAACTGTCCCTGAATGAAATGACTTTTCTTCAAGTTCTCAACCTAGCTCAAGGTTGTCATCTGAACCAGCCAGATGTTTAACTGATAATCGGCCACAGTGACTTCATCATTTGAAAAATAAGACTTTAGAGCCATCTTGTAAAAAATTGTGTACTAGACATTCCATTTTTGTGACTGTAACCTTGGTTTAAGGAGCCATTTGGCACGTATCTGAGTTTCTAACACTGGCTAAAAGTACTTGTGCCAGAGTAAGAGAGACAAGATTCCAGTAGGCAAGTGGTGAGATAGCTTAGCTACTTTTCATAAATCATAGTCTGCCTTTTGAATTTCATTTCCATTTCCACCATGTTTCCTTGATTGTGTTTTTCTTTTAGATTTGAATGTGATGCATACATCTAAAAATCTTTTGTTATTCATTGTTTGCAGCCTAAAGAATGTAATGGTATCAAAATTCCCGTTGACTCCAGCAAACCAAACCCCAATGAAGTGGAATTTGATAATCTGTATTTGGATATGAATGGCATTATCCACCCTTGTACACATCCTGAGGACAAGTGAGTCACATTTGTACTTTAAATAGGTAGCTTGTATTAAACATTGTTTGGATATTGACACAATGTCTTACATTGCAGACCAGCACCCAAAAATGAAGATGAAATGATGGTGGCCATATTTGAGTATATTGACAGGCTTTTTAATATTGTGAGACCGAGGCGGCTTCTCTACATGGCAATAGATGGAGTGGTAAGTACCTAAGTGGTTGCCATTGATGGATTTGGGTCAGGGTTGATAAAAATTTTGTCTGAATCATTTGAAGTGCTATTTTCTGCTGTAGTTTAATTTCTACTTTATTTACAGTACTGTTGGACACAATGACTAAATTCCATTCCTGCGTCTATTTTGCCAGTTGGTCAAAATTAAGTCAAAATTAAGTCAAATGAGTCAAAATTAAAGTAAATGCATTTATATATGAGATGATTTTATTTTTAATACTTTGTAAGTGTGAACATTACTTATGCCGCCTAAGATAGATTGTGAATGGTGGCTTCATTTAAGGTGCATTAAGGAAGCCACTGGTATGTGGTCTCTGTTGATCTTCTTATAACCCATCCCAGTGCTTGTCAGTGCTTAGTGTTGTGGCATACATGCACAGTCTAGAAAGGTATTGCAGGATAAGATGAGTTTATCAACTCCCCTTCAATTTCTCTCTGAGTGCAGTCTGAGCTCAAGAGTGGTATTCTTCGGCGCAGGTCCTTTTAGAATGATGTATAACCTTATTGTTCAATAACTCCTTTTTATTTCTTAATCTTGTCATTGTATTTATTTTGGCCTTAATCCTAACCCCTGAGTGACAGCCACAGGGCACAATGGAATGGCACAGCCAGAACTATATCTATAGCACTGGCACTCACACCAGGTCTACAAAGGGTCATAGATCAGACCTGTCACTGTCACATGATAGCAGCTGGGTCTGCACAGGTTCTAGCCAATCCTGTGCTGGCCCAGCCTTACATTTTGGGGTTTCCCTTGGCTACTGCTGGTGGGAATGCAACTGGCAGCAACTTCCACCCCTGTTTGCATCAGCAGAACTCCACCATTGTCAGGGTGATACTTCTGCCCCATGCAGACGTGCTCCAGAAATGGTGGTAGATCAGGGGTTGGGATTGTTCTGCTTAAAATGATAATGTGTTATACCCACTATCAGTTTGCATGCATGAACTAGAATACATTAATTTGTAAAATTATAGGCCTTCTGTTTTAAATTGCAAAACTGAAACAACTCTAAACACCTATTTTCATGTTCACAAGTTACTAGTGATATCTCAGTGGAGGATCCCTTAACTGATAAGGATTAATGAATGAAAAGTATATGTACTCAGGGGCTATTCCAGATTGTTTTAACAACCAGTTTTATCAGTTTAGCTGTAGACAATAGCTTGTGAAACTGTTCTTGCACACAGGATGTTTTTGCTAACTTCCATTAACTGTTACTGGTCAGGAAGCCTCCTTGTTCTAAGATCAGTTAGAGAATGATGAAGCAAGAATTTTCCGAAGTTGGATCCAGTCATCTGTCCTGGACTTAGTAATGTGTTTCAAGTTACAGTTTTTTACAACATGATTGATTAGTTTCTGTCATATACCAGTCTTTCCAGCTGGTAGACAAAAGGGAGGAGGCAAAAATGTCCCTGCCTATCCCTATCTCCCTCCACCACTGCTACCAGACTCCAGTGCAGTAAGAAAGAACAGGCAACTGTACATAACACAACAGTAAAAAAACAGTGTTAACTGCATCATAACAACATATATAAAGTAGCAATTGTTTCTCTTTTGAACGTTGGCTTAAGCTCTTGAATATCTGTTTAAAACATTAATGGAAAAAATATTGCTACCAGCAGATAAAGCTTCCTCAATTGCATACATAAAGTACCGGTAGGTAAGCTCTCGTTACGTGAATCAATCTAAGGTTCTCAAAAATGATTAGTCATGGTAATTCTGTTCTTCTAGGCTCCCCGTGCAAAAATGAACCAGCAAAGATCTAGAAGATTTAGAGCATCAAAGGAAGGAGTGGAGACTGCAGAAGAGAAGCAGAGAATCAGACAAGAAATTTTAGAGAAAGGTATATAGATTTGTTACCTATTCAGTAACAGGTAACTTGAAGAGGAGTTGCATCTTCTGAAATATTACTCTTGCGACAGGCTCCATATCACAGATATCACATGACTGGCCTAGAGAAAAGACTGACATGCACTTCCTTAGTTTTGTATTAAGTTTTGCATTAGCAGTTGTTTGTGTTCTGTGATTTATTGGGAGTGTAGGAAAGCTGCGCAATATGGTATTGAGCACAGAATTCAGGTCCCTAAAAACCTAAGCATATTTAAAACCACATTTTTAACCCTTATTTTTACCATTTATTAAATTTCTATACCACCCTTCATCTGAGGATCAGTGGGCGGTTTACAATAGTTGTACAGATGTGCTTGAAATTGTATTAGCAATGCATTGTAAAATTTGAAGAGTTGCTGAATTAAAATTACCATTAGTAGAGAATAGAGATACAATGGTCTGCATAGCTCCTTTCATCACCTTGTAACTAGAAGAAGCTTAATGAAGTATGCAAAATAAAAAGTCAAGCAAATTTGCATGATTTTGTTATTGATCACTCATAATTTATACGTATAACAGTACAAATGCAGCCCTATGCAAGCTCCACTAAGAGCCATGGGACTTGTGCCTGAGTTTATACATATGTATAAAATTGTGGTTTTGATCACCATAACTGAGTGAAATGAGATATTACATGTTCAAAATAACAGAGGGAGTATGTCTGTCCCCCTCCCTCCTGCAGTTATCTGTCTCAAACTAGTTAAATTATGTTGTTTTTAAAGGTGGCTGTCTTCCTCCAGAAGAAATAAAAGAAAGATTTGATAGCAATTGCATTACTCCAGTAAGTATTGTTATAATTCTGATTTGGGAGTTGTCAGAGTACTGATCTTGGTATTGTTGCTTGATTCTTAGCTAATTTCTGACTGGCTGTAGGTTTCTTCCCTCCTATCTTCAGAATAGCTGTGTAATGATAGAATAGGATCCAACAGCTTATCTATATGCAAAAATACTGATTGATGGCATTCACAGGGGAAGAATATTCTCTTTTGGCATCTCCTGCTGCCAAACAATGCTGCATAGTAAGAATGGTGAGGAGAAACTGAAAGGTAGCAGCAAAGATGGGGTGCTTTTTCAAATTCATGTTTTTTTTCCATGTGAAAAATCTAAATTTGTTGGTGTATTAAGAATTGCCCTGCCAATGTCAGCACAGTGCATTATTGCCCTGTCACAGGTTTGGGGAGCTGTGACATACAGGGAGTTTCGGCAGTTCTATAGGGTAATCTGTTGTTAATACCGCAGGTCAAAGAGAGAGCCTGCACCATGTTTTGGCATTTGCTTAACAAGCAAGCTGTAGAGATGGAGGCATGGGCATGCATGCAAGATTTGCCTTGAAACGGTTTGGTATCTGAAGAGGTTTTTTAAATGTGTTCAACTGAACAAACTTAAACCCTCCTGCAAGTGGGAACCTTCTTTTACCAGATTGTTTTTTCTAAGTGCATTCTATCAAACATGCTTAAGAATCTTCTTCAAGCCTTTGTGCTAGTCATGCAGAACTCTGCATTACAGCTCTTATGTTCAGTTAGATGCTGGAACATTACTTAAGGCTTATTTGGATTTCTAGCCAGAAACTTTCCATACAAAAAAACTTGGGCTACAGCAGAATTGTTATCTCTTCCAGCCCTAATCCAGTGTTTAGTTTCATGCAGAAACCTTGTGTGAAGGTGGGTTCAGCACAGAAATACTTAAGAAAAAATAAACCTTTTTTCACTAAGCAAGACCTGAGTGATGAAGAGCTCATTATGTGATGGATTTGGTGTAAGGGTTTCAAGTTTGGTTTCCTAGTAAATTCAAACATAAAATGTTAACCTAATCATTAGCCAAGTTGTATGTTTCTGAACCTCTTTGCTTTGTAGTGGAAAAAATGTAAAATATAAATCAGGCATGGGGAATTTCCTGTTGAGGAGAGTGTTCCCCACACCGCAATGGTTCATCTCTCAAGGGCTGTCAGCAGTGGGCAGGACCAGAGCCAGTATAAATATAAAAGTGGGGGTTTTCCCTTTTCTATTTCTGACACATTTTTTTGCTCCCTTCCTCTACATTCAGAGGGCTGCTGGGGACAGTTTTCTCTTGCCCAAGGGGTTTGAACTGGTGACTGCAGGTTCCCCACGTATATAAATGCAGATGCAGATTGTAGTTGTGTAATAATATTTTTATTAAAAAAAAATACTGTGTTGTAAATTTTGTGGCTGTCCTTGAGGTTAATCACTTAGTCTTGGAATTCTTTGCCTGTAAAATTGTAGTACAGTGGTACCTTGGTTGTCGAACTTAATCCGTTCCGGGAGTCCATTCGACTCCCGAAACCATTCGAAAACCAAGGTGTGGCTTCCGATTGGCTGTAGGAGCTTTCTGCACTCAATTGGAAGCTGCGTCGGATGTTTGGCTTCTGAAAAATGTTCACAAACCGGAACACTCACTCCCGGGTTTGCGGCATTTGGGAGCCAATTTGTTTGGGAGCCAAGCCATTTGACAACCAAGGTACCACTGTACTAATTGGAAGACTATGACTAGGCCTTAGTATGCCTCTCCTGATGCATTTTAGGGCTTGAGCTGTGTTAATGCAGCTGTGGATTTATACTTCCTTAGGCATATATATCTATATGGTTCAAGGAGTGCAGTAATTACCGGTAGTTGCAACTGGCTCTGCCCTCAAGCTTCCATTTTGCTTCAATTGCTTGCCCCTTCAATTATTGGACTTTTGTGCTCTGCTCTTCTTCTTTTTAAGTAAGATTGCTCACATCTGCAATCTGCCCATCAAAATCTAAATTTTGTATTATTTTCCTGTTTTGTATTATTTTCCTGTTCTTTAGGGGACTGAGTTTATGGACAATCTTGCTAAATGCCTTCGCTATTATGTTGCTGATCGTTTAAACAATGATCCAGGATGGAAAAACTTGGCAGTAAGTTTCATACCCATATTGTTCAATAAATGGAACTTGTACTATACTTGACTGATGCAAATGAGTTCCAGAAGATAGTTGTTTTAATTGAAGAAGATAAACCAACAGTTTAATATCCAGGTATAGTTTAGGAGTTCCCAAGGTGTTTAGCTGTTTTATCTCAGATGTGGAACTTTTGAAAACCTATCATTAGATCACTTCCTCATTTAGCAGTTATAGGCTAAGATCCATAGTTACTTTTGGAGTGCGTGAGCCCAGTGGCATTTTGACCCCACCTGTACCATATCAACTTTGAAACACACTTGGCTTAAAAAGCAGCTTTTCATGTGTGGTGTGGCAAGGCAAGATGCGGGGCGGGGGGGGGGGACATGTGCCAGAAGATACCTGTGTGCTGTAAGAGGGTCTGGTGTGCCTTGAAAAATTCACTACTCATAACTTAAGAGCCTGACTGGACCAGGCCAAAGCTCTGTCTAGTTCTCTCAGTGGCTAAGCAGACTCCTACGGGAATCCTACAAGCAGACCATCTCATAGTTGTAGTGTGAATGTTGTTTTTAGGAGTGATGTGTAACTTTGTGCATGAGTGAAATGCGCTTCCAGTTTTGATTTATTTTTTTAAATGTCCTAGGTCTTCAAGAACACTGTGCGAAATAACACAAATTAGTAGTAATTTTAATGACGTTGCAAAGTATTGAGTATTTCACTCTGCTTTTTATGTTTCCTCTTTGTGGTGATGTTTGTAGGTTATTTTATCTGATGCTAGTGCTCCTGGTGAAGGTGAACACAAAATCATGGATTACATACGAAGGCAAAGAGGTATTTTTTTACGGTTTCTACAGTAAAAGGTGTATCTACTGGTATTAGTAAAAGTGGACTGTTCAATGTGAATAGATCTACTTTTTCTGAATATTTTATGCAAAAGTGCATAAGCAAAACAGAGGTGAAAAAGGTGTTTAGAACAGTAAAGAGGGTTTTTTATGAATCATAAATACTATAGTGGTTTTAGAACATTAGATACAGTACAGTATTAGAATTGAAAACAAAGATTAACTTGGAATGAAATATTGACCTTTCAAGTGGGAAGGAAGGAGAGTGTGAGGAAGACTGGCAAAGACAACATCAGGGCCTGCTCCAGTTGGGCTTTGGGCTTAATCTTCATAAATTTGGAATCTGATTAAATGACAAACAATCATTAAATATCTTGGCAACTACAGGTACTCATATTATCTTGTGAACCGCCCTGAGATCTTTTGATGAAGGGCGGTACAGTTGTACCTTGGTTCTCGAACAGATTGCGTTCCAGGAGTCCGTTCGACTCCCAGAACCATTCAAAAATCAAGGTGTGGCTTCCGATTGGCTGCAGGACTGTCCTGCAGCCAATCAGAAGCCGCACCGGCCATTCGGCTTCCAAAAATCATTCCAAAACCATAACAGTCACTTCCGGGTTTCGATTGTTCGGGAGCCAAGGCATTTGAGATCCACGATATGACTGTATATAAATCTAAATAAATAGTATTCTGGTGAAAAAGCAACTAGGTCTGCCAGTTTTACAAACTTTCTGCTTCTGTATTGCCTTTCTGACCTCTTGACTGTCTATTGTGCTTTTGCTATTTTATTTTATTATTTTTTTATTTTATTTATTTTATTTTATTTATACTCTACCGTTTCCTAGCAAAAGAGCCAAGGGCAGCATGTGTAATTTTATTCAGCATTAGAGGTCAGCAATGAGTCTTCAGTAATTATTTTCTTCTGCCTAAGAATAATAAAATGTGTTTAACATTTCTTTCTTTTTTGCTTTAGCTCAACCAAATCATGATCCAAACACTCATCACTGTTTGTGTGGTGCTGATGGTGAGTCCATTTCTTAGTTTTCTTCCATTAGTAATTACTCTATCCGCTAGCGGTTAGGTGGAGAATGACGTGTATGGGTCAGTATTGTGTATATCGAGTAAATCACATTTGTAAAACGTGGTAATGCCATCTTGGGGTCTACAGTTATATTTTGGATGTTACTAAGGTTGTTAAAAAACCTTATGTCCACATAATTAACTTATTTGTAATTGCTTAGAGCAGGGGTTGGCAACCTCCCGCCCATGGAGGCCGTTTAACCGGCCCACGAGCCGTCCGGTTATCGGCGCGGTGCGGGGACTCGCGCAGACGCCGGAAATCGCACCTGCGCAGGCGTATGGGCATGCACAGAAGCGATTTCCGGCACCGGAGGACATGCGCAGATGCGATTTCCGGCATCGCGTCTGCACATGTCCGGCCCATGGACAAGCTCCGTGGGACGTATCTGGCCCACGGCCGGATAACGTTGCCGACGCCTGGCTTAGAGCTTTTATTTACATTTAGTTGGTTGGCATATGTCTGTTTTGGAAGACAATGGAGGAGTACACCTTTGGGTGTGAAGTCAAACTGTTGGAAGGTTACTGCGTCTGCTGTGGCTCTAGAGACCAATTCAGGAGAGACATGTTTTATTGCATCTGGGGCAGATGAGGGCATCCAGTTGTGCTGCTGCAGATGCACCAAGACATTTCTTCTTTCTGCGCTCCTCCCAGCAATCATTTCTCCTCTGGTCACAGGTGTAGATGCATGACCTGACTCTGTTTTCAGGTACTGCGGTCATTGTAATGGATTCTCACATGGTGTGGTTGATATTGCCAGCCTTCATAGCATGTTTCCAAGCATCTTTGTAATGCACGGTTTGCCAATGGGTCTGAATTTACAGTTAAGCAGTATACATATTCTGTTATGAAAAATAATAATGTTATACTGCTAATTGACATACTTTGTTTTGTTTGGAGGATCATCTGCATTGGCCATTATTGTAGTTATTTACTTAGTATTTGATTTTTGCTTTATTTCTTTTATAGCTGACCTAATCATGTTGGGATTGGCTACACATGAACCAAACTTTACTATAATTAGAGAAGAATTTAAACCTAATAAACCGAAGCCATGTGCTCTTTGCAACCAGTTTGGACATGAAGTTAAGGACTGTCAGGGTCTGCCAAAAGAAAAACAAGGGGAGGTAGGTTGAACAGTTTACTCACTTTCTCAAGAGCCAGCGCATTATGCAAGAGAATGAAGTGATAGGTTTGAATGAAGGAGACTCCTGTTCAGATCCTTCCTTAGCCATGAAGTCATTGTGTGGATTTGAGTAATCACTGTCTCTCAGACTAACATTGCAGGTTGGCAACAAGGACATTCTGAAACCCATTCTCAACTATTTGTAAAGGAAGGAACACAAAGCAGGATTCATTTCCTTGAAATAAATGTGGTCTAACAAAATATGGGACTTGTGGGGAGGGGCAAATCAATTCAGCAGAAATGCCAAAGTGCATTTAAATATTGTGCAGCAAAATGTGAATGGGATGACAGGTTAGAGTCAGCACTGCAAGTTTAGACTTTATCCCCTTGTTTTCAGAAACAGTCCCAGATACTCTTACCTGAGAATAAACTCCATTGAGTACAGTGAGACTTACTTCTTAGTAAGCATACACAGGAATTTTCTGTAATCTAAATTTATTATTGAAGTGGCATTCTGAAACACACCTTTCTAGAGCAAAGGACTTAGTGAATTTAGCAGGACTTAGTTCTGAATAAACATGCTTGGGCCTGTGCTGTGGGAGGAGGTACTCTAAAGTAAAGCTTACATACAAATAGTATACCATTTTTCTCTTTTGTAGCACGATCAATTTGCAGATTGTCCTCCTGGTTCGGAACAAGAATTTATCTTTATTCGCTTATGTGTTTTGAGAGAAGTAAGTAATATTAAGATGTGTTTGAACTAAGGCTGTAATCCTATGCAGTGGGTCTCAGGACCTGTTAAAGACAGTGGGACTAACTTCCAAGCCAATTACATGTAGATAGCCGTGTTGGTCTGTCATAGTCAAAACAAAATAAAAAAATTCCTTCCAGTAGCACCTTAGAGACCAACTAAGTTTGTTCTTGGTATGAGCTTTCGTGTGCATGCACACTTCTTCAGATATCTGAAGAAGTATGCATGCACACGAAAGCTCATACCAAGAACAAACTTAGTTGGTCTCTAAGGTGCTACTGGAAGGAATTTCCAAGCCAATGTGCACAAGTTGCCATGGCAACCAAAAAATTAATTCTGGCAATCGGCCAGGAGAAGCCATGTGTCTTGCCCTTTGTTTTTTGTTGGCTACCAGCGTTTTCCCTGTTAAGCAGTGAAAGGTGGTTTCAGGACATGCTGCTGCTGAATTGTCTTACATTTAATCCTCCCTGCCTACTCTTCTCTGATTCCTCTGACTGAGTTGGCATTTTGAAACATTACTTCTATTAGTCAGCTTTGTTCAGCTACCATACGAGGGTTTTGTGTCTTGCTTCTCCAGAGAGCCTTGCCTGCAAGGCCTTTCTCGGTTCCCAGCCTTTGCTCTCTTCTTCGCAGCTAGCATCTCTCTTTCACGCACACCACTTTCCATCTCAGAAAGGAGCGGGGAACTGATGAAGTTTTGCAAGGGCTCCCCACATTCAGAGGCTGATAAAGGAACAAAAAAGATGAACTGGTTGTGGTGTAAGCTGCTGCACAGGGAAAAACAAAAATCTGGAGTAGACTTTTTTGTAGCATGGAATGATCATGTTCCTAGCCTTTTTAGCCATGACAAACAAGTTAGAGGGAAGGAGAAAATTTTAATTTTGCCAAGCTGCTGGGGGTGAATTTGGAAAAAACGACTGGGTTTTTTGGAGGATGAAATAGTTGGGGGAGGACATTATTTAATTTCAAGGAAGAGTTCTGCAGGAAAGAGTGGGGAAAAAGTGTCTTTGCTAGATTCTCACTTTAATTCTGTGGGAGAGACAGATTGCACTTGCTTGATGGAAACGGCTACCTATCTGAATCTATAATAGATGGAGATAGGCATTTTCCATATGCTCTGATAGCTTAGCCATGGTAGTCTAGGCACTGGTAACCTCAAGTTGTATTACCGCAAGGCATTATTTGTGTGAGTCCAAGCTTAAGGCTGGTCTGGAAGCTGCAGCTGCTGCAGAATGCTGGTTATTTACAGCATTTGACATCACTTTTGAAGAATTTGCACTGGCTTCCAATATGCTACTGGGCCACATTTAAGGTGCCCTAAGCAATTTCGAACCAGCCTGCCTGAAGGGTCACCTTTCTCCTTACATTCTGCATATTCTTTGAGATGGTGGGGGTTATTGTTTAGTCTGTTATTATGGTTTGTATTTTGTATTTTTATACTGTAAACTGCCCTGTGATCCTTGGATCAAGGGTGGTACAAAAATTTAATAAATAAAATATGCTTAAGTCACTTTAGACATCCATTTGGAACGGAAGTGAGACATTTAGCATAGCAGTACCTTTATTGTGGACTTGGTGGCTTGTCAGACCAGTTTATGTGCCCCAATTTGAGAATTCCCTCAATTTAGTGATATAGAACTTCATGTATAAATAACTGCACACTAACATTTTATTTCTAGTAGCATCTGTAGAAATGTGTTCCATTTTCTCTCTCTCTCTCTCTCTCTTAAATAATTCTAGTATTTGGAAAGAGAGTTAACGATGGCCAGTTTGCCTTTCACTTTTGATGTTGAAAGAAGTATCGATGACTGGGTTTTCATGTGTTTCTTTGTGGGAAATGACTTTCTTCCTCATTTACCCTCGTTAGAGATCAGGTATGGAAAGCAGCATTATATGCAAAGTTACTTGATGTGGTGAAAGGTTGTACAATGAATGTTATAAGAATGTGTTTAGGTGTCCAAAAGACTTTGGGCACTTCCTGTGCAATTTCCCCCTATTTTTCAGAACCAATAGCATACCATAACCTTGTTTTGAAAGTTCCTTCAGTTTCAAAAATTGTTTGCTATGTGGCATAGAGTGGGGCTGATATTTGAAAAGCAAAAGCCTAAAGCCCTCTTTGGTGTACAACATTTAGCTTTTAGATTTAAGGCAACCCTTACCACAAACTGAATGTGTGGGCTGTCTCCTTTTTCCTTAAAAACAAAACAAAACTGTTTTTATATATTTTCATGGTAGAGAAAATTATTGAGAAAACAATTCTTACATCAGTAAACAACACATTACAGACTTTTATCATGCCATGTGTTAAAGTTTCATTTGATTCCTCTAGAGTTCATGCCACATTTCCCCATGAGTGCTGGGTAGATTCCTGCCGGTCTGAACAATTTATGTATTCAATAAACATTTGCCATACGTTATAAAAGGAATATGGATTGTGTTTGCCCTCTACCGCTCTCACCTGGCATGTTAGTTTCTCAGCCAATGCTATTGACCATACTCTGTTATACCAAAATTTGTAACAATAAAACTTGGTGGTTATGTAGCAATTCACGAGTCTTCAAGATGTGTCATGTAACAATGTTGCCTTGTTCTAGGAACCTTACGCAGCTCTTCTCAACCTTGGGTTCCCAGATGTTGTTGGACTACAGCTCCCACCATCCTCATCTGGCCAAGGGTGATGGGAGTTGTAGTCCAGAAATGTCTGGAGATTGGAGGTTGAGAAAAGCTGCATAGGGTGGTGTTGTTATCCCCTTCCTGCCAATAGGAGCGGAGCAAGAATGGTTTTAGACAAGGGAAAGTTGAGATTCCTGCATTGCAGGGGGTTGGACAAGATGACCCTGAGGGTCACTTCCACCTCTACAATTCTGTGGTTCTGTAATAGGGCTTTAGCTCTTCCAAACTTATTAACTACAATTGGTTATCAAGTGTGTGTGATTTGAGGCTTTTAAAATGCATGACTTCATATAAGTAATTACTTTGTCTTGTTTATATTTATCCTGCACATTATATTGAGCCTTCTTGAACGTCTGATTCCTCTGTGCCATGGACTGGGCCTGGGCTCATTCACTTCCAGTTTAGTAGCAAGCTTGCCCTGTCATGTGTGCGGGTGGTTGTTGGTGTTTTGCTTTATAGTACAGGTGATTCAGAAGTGCTTTCTCCTAAAGTTGAGTTTAGAGGGTTTTTCCAACTCTAATGAGTTAGGCTGCTGCCCAATTAAAACCTGTTTTCTAGTGAACTTGTGCTGCTTGCCCAGGAGAGTAAGGGTAGGATTCTCTCTTGTCACTGAAGGAAAGCATTCATGGGTTTTCCTTGTCGTCATTATGGGAAGGAATGACAGCAGGCACTCTGTGAGATCAGCACTAGTTCACAGATGAGTAACTAAATGCTGGTTCAGACTGTGTGTGTACAACAGCCTGTAAAATGGCTAAATGAATTCATTTATATTTGTTTCACAGGGAAGGAGCAATTGATCGTCTAGTGAACATATATAAAAATGTTGTGCACAAAACTGGGGTAAGCCATCTCACCCACCCCACCCCCAATTTAATCTTGTGGAACGTTAGGAGAAGGAAAGATAGTTACAGTTCTGTTTTACAATTTACAGGGATACCTTACAGAAAATGGCTATGTCAACTTGCAAAGAGTGCAAATGATCATGTTATCTGTTGGAGAAGTTGAAGATAATATTTTTAAGAAGCGAAAAGATGATGAGGTAAAAGAGTTCCTGTGACATATTTACAGTATTGTGTATCTGTGTTTTATAGAGAATAGTTTAATTTAATTACATTAATGAAAACAGTGAGTGTGGTTGATTATTATCTTGGTGTTACTCTAGTAGGCAATAAGTTAAAAAATCATGTTTTAACCAGAGACATTAGAGGGTAGTTTGCCTCTGTAAGCTGTCGATGAATGTGTGTTGTATCTGGGGTTTATTTGATTTTTTGAATGGCTGGTTTAATGTTTTTAAGTCAGTTCTATGAGGAAAGGAAAAGAAACAGGAGCCGTGTTGGCCCATTCGAGAGACAAACAGAGAGACAGAGACAGAAAAAGTGTAAGGACAGCAAAACAAACAATAACTTCATTAGGACCAACAAAAATAATAAATAAGTATGCAAACCTTTGAGTTGAACAGAATACTTCTTTTACTTGAATGTGAGGGGGGAATGCAAAACAGAAAAAGATTGTTGCTGGGCAGGGTGTTGCAATAAGACATTCTCAGACAAAGAAGCAATGGTAGCTGTCTTACAGCAGACCTCAACTTCAGCATCCAGTCTGTAAAAGACCTAATAAACATGAAAGCTTGCATGTTGCTTTGTGATTGATGGTGGTTTGTTGGGCGTGGAGTGTCTATGTGTGTTATGTGGTAGGAAAGCACCTGGAGATTTAAATAAACAAGGGGATACTCCTAAACATTTTTATGAGTGTTTTAGTTGGATTCCAGTTTTGTTTTGTTTAGAACAGCAGCATTTTTTTGGTAGCAGGAAGTAGGGAGTTCTGCATATGGCAAGTATGAATAATAGTTTGAGCATTTTATTTTCCAAGAAATGACCCTAATAAATATTTTTGATGTTTTTGGTTTTTTCCATGTAATTTGTATGGCACACAGTTCTAATATCTTCATTCTTCATTTTAGGAAAATTTCAGAAGAAGGCAGAAGGAGAAAAGAAAAAGGATGAAAGTAAATATAGAGCTTCTAGCCCTGTTGTTTTTCCTTGAAACATCCTGATTTAAGACAAATATATGTTAGGGTAAAAACAGCCCTAATATGGTTATTTATTTATGTAAGCCAACTTCTTGGCCATTTTGAGTTAAAATGTAGACTCAAAATAAATAAATAATGTTGCAGCTTTTTTGCAATACCCATTCTATCCCAAATCACAAACTACTCTTGAAGTTTCTCTTGGACACGTAACATGGGGGCCTTTGAGAAACATGCCTAGTGCTTCATTAGGCTCATGGAACTATCTGAACAATTATTTAGATCTCAGCTATAGCAAATGATCCAGACTCCAAATAACACCTATGTGCATGCCCAAGAACTCATCTGCCCCCATAAGATCTTTGACTTTTTTTCTCTCTTAGTAGGAAATTCACACACTGTGTCGACCTACTTTCAGTTAGGAAAGTGTCTTGCCGAGCAGCATGGAATGTTGCTTGGGTACATAAACCCCTTAGCTATAGGTTCCTTAGATGCTAGACTAAATTTAAGGCATACAGAACAATCTTATGCCTGTTTTTCAGAAGTAAATCCCATTGAATTAAATGAGGCTTTCCATAGGATTGCAATAATAAAGACTTCATATAAAAAAAGATCATGTTTGTTATTTTCTTCTGTGCCATTTTTACACTTCCTCACCCTCCCCGCACTGCTGGAAGGGAGGCAGAGAATGAATGAGAGAAAGTGTTTCCACCCTTTCATCCTACTGTGTTTCCTCCCACCTGGCTACTGCTGCCGCTCATGAGAAAGAAGCCTCAGGCTTCCCTCAGTGGCAAGGAGGTCTGGGGGAGGTTGGCAACCTATGGGGGGAAGAATGGGGTGTTGGGGTGTAGTGTAAAGGGAGGTGGGGCTGGGCAGAGGGTGGCAGGCTGGACAAGATGGGCCAGGGAAGTTAGCAGGGGTGGCAGTTTAGGATTGTACTGTTACTCTCCTGGTTAGATTTGGAAATGCAGCCTCTGACAGATGGCTAGCACATTGTTTAGATTTTGGTTCCAAGCTTATTTCATAGTTGTAACACTTGTTCTGTTCTTGACAACTGTTTTAGTAATGGAGATAACATAGTGATAAAACTGAAGCACTTTAACCAATCTACTAAAACAATTTAATCCAAGTGGAAGCGTTGGATAAAATGTATACTGCTACTTACTTATTTTATCAGTGGAACCCCTAGGCTTTTGTGTACATAATTGCAGCCTCTGCTGAGTCTCAGCATTCAAGAAATATTTCATTCTTGCCTGGAAAATGATGATAAACATTTCTGCTAATGTATGTCTGCTCATCTAGAGGGAACAGCATTCTATGCCTGGTGGCCAGTTCACCCCACAACCTTTGGGGAGGGGAAATAGAGGAAGTCATCAACCAATCAATAATCCAAGACATGCAGCCTTTGAAATGAGAATGCAGGACAGACAGAGCACTGTAAGTGATTGATCTGAACTTTCTCACAAGCATAGAAGTAATGACTGAGTTTATAGACGTGTGGCTTACTAGTGGCTCAATTTTATTTCTGCAAGTGAATCTCTTTTAAGTACAACTTAAAGTTCTTTTAAATAGCTGCTTATACTGTAGGTAAGCAGCTGTCTTCTTGAACTTCACTATACTTGTCACACCCTTATTTATTTGAAATATTTATATGCAGCCCACTTACAAAACATCAGAACAATTATTAAAATAGCTGACTACTCAGAGCATTGTAAGCAACTGAACAGGCCTGTTAGCACAGAAACATTTTCAAGAGATTGCAGGGGGTTAGAATAGTAGATGAACCTTGTGGTCCCTTCCAACTCTGCGATTTTATGATTGTATGAAAGTGGAGGTGCCTGAGAATTCCAAAGAGAATGCTTTTGGTTTCTGTTTATTGTAGTTTTCTACTGTTAATATTTATTGTTTTTGGCACTCTGAGATATCATTTATTTCCTCTTTTCCCACCATTCATCCAAAAATCCCTGCTTTTTCCTACTCCCCATTTTGTAATTTTACCTTTGCTTCCTTGGTCCTAGAGGTTAAACCCAGGGTGAGACCAGGAATTGCCTTTGTCTCCTTACCATGTGCCTCTGTTTGTGCATGTGTTTGTATGCCAACATTAGTTTTAAAATTTGTTGTTTTTTAATTGTTTGATGTTTACTGTCCTGGGTTCCTTTGAGAGGAAGGACTGGATAGAAATTTAATCATTCAATCAGTCAAATTAATGAACTACATACACACCCCAGTTTCATGTACAAGGAAGTTTGCTCCATATGTGTGGAGCCAAGACTGGCATCTTCCACCACAAATTTCCACTGTTTACATGAAGTTAAAACAACATATATGCACTTTTAATGGTTTTAACTGATAGATGCACCTAATAAAAATGTAACACATAAAGCATTCTTCAGCTATTTTGAGTTGGGGGAACAGGATCTCTAGTGGTTTGTTTTCCTTCTTCTTTAAAACACAGTGACTCTCCCTGCCTGCCATATCACAATCTGCTTTTAAAAGCCCCCCCCCCCCCGTGGCTTTTTACATGGAATGGAATGCTACTTGCACAAAGCCACTTGGGTGCTGGAACTAGCTTGTACATGATTCTTTTGGATCCCAGCTTCTGCGCCTCAATAAAATAGATTGTTCTCTTTTTATTTCTTTATGACAAAGCCATTAATTTTATAATTGTAATGAAACCTTTTTCCAACTATCTGCATGACAACTACATCCCCAGACTCCTTCAGCTTCTCCTAATACGAGTTTCACCTCTGATGGTTCACCATCCCCAGCAGGAGGAATTAAGCGGAAAGTAGAGGACAGTGACAGTGAACCTGAGCCTGAAGATAATATCAGGTGATACATTTGGTACTTTGTTAGTGAATTATCAAAAGGGATGTCGCCTCATTAATACTGTTTACCCTTTATCTATAGCACCTTCTAATGCTTTTCCATGATCTTTTTATCCACCAATAATTAATGTGGAGGGCTGGGATACTCAGGAAATTCCAGTGAGATGTGTAGGCTATAGCTGTTAAATTTTAAGTGTCTCCATTAGTATGCATGAAGGTTTTCGTCCTAAAAGCTACTACTCCCTTTGAGACTCGGCACCAGATTGGCTAGAGGTTCAATATTCAGCTCAGCCACTGTGAGCAGAATGTCATTGTTTTACAGCATAAATGAAACTGTTTAACTCTTAAAGTTCTACAACCAAATCTCTTTACTTAAGACTTTACTTCAGCTCCTTTGGGGAATTGGATTATCGCTAGAGGATATACTTTTTATGCTCAAAATTCTAGTCTAAAAACCCAGCAGCTCCAGTTTAAAAAGCCTCAAGCTGGAAGCCTCTGCCTGTCAGGGTAGACAATATTTGGCTAAGTTGACCAGTGGTTTGATTCTGTATAAGACAGCCTCATGAGTTCATATATTCTTTCCTGTACTCTTAAATATGTCAGAAATTGTGGCATGGATCCAAAGTAGCACGGAGTCACTGCTGCTTGTATATGGGCACCTCTTACAGCAACTCCCCTCTAAAATGCTTTCCAAAAGCTGGGGGATACTCCATAATAGCTTTTAATGGGGAGCCTGTAGTTTTTTGGAGGACTGATGTACTCTTTTGTGCTTGTACCCAGGGTGAGGGGGTTGGATTCAGAAAATGCATTTTAATATACATGCTTCACTGTTAGGTTAACTGCTCCCAAGAGAAAGGATATTAGTTCCACAAGCAAAACTTGGAGCTCCTGTTTCCTTCTAATAGCACACAGTTATACTTCATGCTCACAACAAAATTGTGTGGTAGCTTAGGCTGAGAGATGATGAGTTGCCCAAGCTCTCCACCTGCCACACAAATGTCATGGTCGAGCAAGGCCTGGTGACTGAGATCCAAAGAAGCTTCTTGGCACATGTCTCTCTGTGTGTACAGAGACACACACGGGGGAAGGAGTGGTTTCCCTTCCAGCGGAATCTCTTTCTTCTACAGTCTTTGTGAACCTCTATAAAAGCTTCTTAGATGAAGTGAAGAGGGCCCCGAAAAGCCTCTGTTTGAAGGCCCTTGGATCCCAGTCTATGTGCACTCATATGTTTGGCTAGCAGGAAGGGAATGAAGGAAAGACTGAGAAAGAGGGCTATGTTACTTACCTCTTAAGAGTTTTCTGAGGTCAACAAAGGCATGTGATGCTGTTATACTACTTAATCTTGTATTAAAACAATTTTAAAAATTGAATTGTATATTTAAAGTCATGTTATACAAAAATAATAATAATAATAACAAAGCTTGAATTGTTGTACAGGTTATGGGAAGCTGGCTGGAAACAGCGCTACTACAAGAACAAATTTGATGTTGATGTCGCTGATAAAAATTTTCGCCGTAAAGTTGTACAGTCTTATGTAGAAGGGCTTTGCTGGGTTCTCCGGTACTATTATCAGGTATTTATTATCTTTCATTAAAATTTATATTTTCCCCCAAATTTCAAAAAACTTCGTTTGCTTGTCTCCCAAATAATTTAATAAGGCTCAGCAATGGCATAATTAGAGGTACAATAGCCAGTGGTATAGCATCATTGCTGGTATAGAATTGACAGAGGAGTATGCAAAGACAGCAGGTTTTCATTGTAATTCAGGATATTTAGACACAGAGGAGACCCTGTGACATTTTCATTACTTGCTTGAAGCTGTCTTCCTGAAATTGTAGTAGCCAACTTTTTTTAAAAAGTATTATAATGTTTAATTCTGTTAGCTATATTGAGCTCTTTAAAGCTTAATAAAGCAAATCATGTTGTAATGACATTTTACAGCAACTTTATTTTGGTAAAAACCTGATATCATGAGTGATCAGTCTGGAGTGCAATTGTTATGTTATCTTTCTACAAAAGCATATTGAAAAGTTTAGATTGAGATTTGGGGCAATTATAATGCACTGCTATTGTGTGTGTGTAATGGTCAGAAATGTTTCATTCAATTGGAGTCTGAAGAAATTTTTAACAATAGATAATGAAGGATAGTTATTATAAAGATTAATAAAACAGGTCTGTTGTGCAGATTCAGAAACTTTTGGATTATTTAAAGCCAGTAGACGTTGTTGTTTAGTCGTGTCCAACTCTTTGTGACCCCATGGACCAGAGCACGCCAGCCACTCCAGTAGACATTAACCACATTTAAATAAGATGCCCTCACGCCCTGGCCTTCTCTCTTTGCCATAGGGTTATGTTGAGGTAGTAGATTTGGTTTAGATCCAGGCATGTGATTTGGAAGTTATTGGTGTTTGCTTTGAATTAGCACTTAGTGTTACTTTTGTCTGTATCATTTCTCAAATCACATCTGATGCCATTGTTTGTTGTAACTTCAAACTTCCTTAATATAAAAGGAATATGTTCTATGATTTCATGGGGACATCACATTAAACCATGGTTTAACCCAATATAAATGAGCTGAACCTCTTCTGAGGTTTGTGTGCTCCTGCTTCCCTGCACAACCTTGCCTCTTGTTTGGTGTGGGAGGCATCCACTGTGGGTTGTGCCTTTTCCAGCCACCCAGAAAGCAAGGATGTGGTCTAGATTTTTTCCCCCTTTATCCTTTCTCCTGCTGGTGGCTCCTCAGTCCATTTGTACCCTTTCCAGCATAGAAGTTGGGTTCCTCTCCCCATCATTCTTAGCTCAGGCCTGTTTTTGGTCTGCATCTCCTCTTCTTAAAAAATGTTCCTACCTTTTATTTTTATTTTTTTGGTTTATCGCAGCTGTCTTTCTATAGTTCTTTTGATTCCAGAATAAATAAAGTCTTTTTGCCTCTGTTAGTTTTCTGTCTGGCTTTTGCCTTCTGCTCCACAATGGCTCTGACAACAAAATAGTCTTCTGGCAAACTAGCTGCAAAAAATAAAAACGCATTAGGATTGTCGGGAAGCAAACTATTGTCAGCTATAATTGCAACAGTCAATGAGTCAGGATTCTGTGAGCTTGAAAAGTCTGAACTGTTTACTGACTGAAGGATTCAGCAGAAATGCACTCAGCCTGGCTTTCTAGAACCTATAAGCCAGCTGTTCTTGCTCTTTAGATGACTTCTACCTTTGCTAGTCTCCTTACTGTAGCTGGAGGATCTTATTCAAAACCACAACCTGGACTGCAGTGTGATGCAGCAGCAAATAAAGCTAATGCTAATCTAGGCTTCATCAATAGAAGTCTGGTGTCCCAATCAAAGGAAGTCAGAGTCCTGCTCAATTAAACCCTGGTCAGACCAAACCCAGAATACTGTGCCCAGTTCTGGGCACCACAGGTTAAGAAGGATATTGACAAGCTAAAATGTGCACAGAGGAGGGCAACCAAGATGATCAAGGGTCTAGAAACCAAGTCTTATGAGGAATGAAACAAAATAAAAAAAAATCCTTCCAGTAGCACCTTAGGGACCAACTAAGTTTGTTCTTGGTATGAGTTGGTCTCTAAGGTGCTACTGGAAGGAATTTTTTTATTTTGTTTTGACTATGACAGACCAACACGGCTATCTACCTGTAACTGGAATTATGAGTAATGGTTGGGGGAGTTGGGTATGTTTAGCCTGGAAAAGAGGAGATAGAGGGTAGATATAATAGCCTTCTTCAGATATCTCAAGGGCTATTACATGGAAGAGAAAACAAGCTTGTTTTCTTCTGCTTCAGAGGTTAGGACTCAAATCAATTGCTTCATGTTACAAGAATGTTTTGGCTAACCATTAGGAAGAACTTCTGTATAGTAAGAGCTGTTCCACAGTGGAACACTCACATGAGAGATGATGGACTCTCCTTCCTTGAAGGTTTTTAAGCAGAGGTTGAGTGACCATCTATCATGTATAATTTAGTTGAGATTCCTGCATTACAGGCGGTTGGACTACATGACCCTCAAGGTCCCTTCAGACTCTATAATTCTATGTCATTGACCCAAGGCATGTGACAGGCCACATGCTGGATCTGGTTTTCTCAACTGGGCAACAAAGAACTCTGTGTGTACATATACAAAATGATTGCATCATATGCACAGTTGAAAGCAAACTAGTTGAAATCCCACAAATTAATTGCACACAAAGCAAAGAGTTTAAAAGCTCCTTTTGTGCATGCTTTTCTGATGCAGAAATAGCTTTTAAGCTCTCTGTCTTGCTTACAGGCTCAGGGAGGCTCTTGCAGGAACTCAGGCGGCCCTTTGAGAGCTTCCCAGAGCCTGGAAAGTAAGGCAGAGAACTTAAAAGCTCTCTGCATTGCTTGGAAGGTAAGGGTGTTGGCGCAAGGGTGTTTTGGGTATATGTAGTTATGCCATTTCTGGAACATAGCCCCCACACAAGATACAATTGTGCTGTAGGCATGTAGACATAATTGTATAGGCATATGCTTCCTTGACACACTCCTGAAAAATTATAATTAGAATTTTGAAGCTGTTGAGTTTAATTAATATGGTATCCATTATTAAAAGGAAATTTTGAGAAACAATGCTTTTATAGAAACGGAAATGTTTTTGTTATGGAAAATGTTCTGCCCCATGCTGCTGACCATTAGTGAATTGTAGATGTTACAATCACTTGATTTCTTTTTCATTGAATAAGTTTGGTATGCCATCTTTGCAGTATATTGCAAGAAGTTTTCAATATGTAAAGCAATGACAATTGAGTTATTAGTAATGTAAAACGACATTGCCATTGGAAAAGAGATTTGTGGTCACTGTTTCATTTGTTGAATTTTTATACCATTGGTCCCATATCTTAAGTTGGTTTACAAAAAAAAAAAATCAATATTTTGGCAAATGCGTATGTTGCTTTAGAAATTAATCTGAATTAGTCACCAGATGGCTTTCAGTCTTGCCTGTCTCCCTACAGAAGAGTTACTGGGTCTTCCAGCTGTGACTTGGTTTCTTCTTACATTTTGCAAACTAGGGGTGTGCCTCCTGGAAATGGTATTATCCATTCCATTATGCGCCATTTGCCTCAGATTTTGAAGGAATTGCAGACATGCCCTCAGACTTTGAAAAAGGAACCAAACCGGTAAGATTACTGTTCATCTTTATAATAATCAATTGGAAGTCACTAATATTGTTATGGGGGTGATCAAAGTAGTTATTGCTGTTGACTTTTGTTTTTGGCAGTTCAGACCTCTTGAACAACTTATGGGAGTCTTTCCTGCAGCTAGTGGTAACTTTCTCCCACCAACTTGGCGGAATCTTATGACTGATCCGGTAAGAATTTTGCTTTTGTTTATTTACCTTTTCATCTATTCAAAATCGAAATGTTGGTTTTGATATTCTGTTAATAGCTTCGGTATCTTGTCTCAATAATGTGCCTGTTTTACTCTGTTTACTGGAGACAGAAACTTGGAAAACCATACTGACTTGAGGTCAGGGTACACCTCTTCCAGTTGGAGCCCAATTTGTTATTTGCCAGCTGTAGTGAACTGAGGAACAGTTGGAGCTAGGACAGTGTTTCTCAAACTGGGGTCTCCAGCTGTTGTACTACAACTCCCATCATCCCTAACCACTGGTCCTGCCAGCTAGGGATGATGGGAGTTGTAGTCCAACAACAGCTGGGAGACCTAAGTTTGAGAAACACTGAGATAGGATGACCTCAAATGGCCCCTCCAGCTGGTCCCAATTCTGGTCAAGCCACATTGTGGAGCATGTACCCAAGATAAGCAATGAGAACTACAACTGGCAAGAGAGATTAAGGCTACTGTCTGAAGTGTTAACAAACTTTAGAAGTGGTTATTGCACCAGAGTACTGTACAAAGTACTGTTCATTTTGACCTGTTCTTTATACAGTGATACCTCAGGTTATGAACAGCCTAGCCAACAAACTTTTTGGATTACAACCACTTCAAACCCGGAAATGAGTGTTCCGGGTTGCAGGGGTTTTTTTGTTTTGATATATGAACGTACTCCATTCGGAGGTGCACTTCCGTTTTGAGTGCCACACTTCCATTGTCCGGCAGTGGAGAAGGGGGTTGTCACAGCGTTTCCTGCAGCAGTGAGGGAGCAAAGCTGCGCGCCCGCCAGCCAGCTGGCTCTCGTCTCAGGAAACCGTGCGGCCTTTCCAAGCACCTGCATCTCCCAAGCGGCTCGGCAGCAAAAAAAAGCTCCCTCCGCCCGGCCGTGCTGTGGGAGGAAGGCGCTCTGCTCGCTCAACGGCGGCGGCTGGTCTCGGGAACTATGTGAACTACACGGAGGCGTGCTTGCAGCTGCCTTGGCCGGCCGCCCCAGTAAGTTGGAGGGCAAGGAGGAGGCGAGTCCAGCTGGCCGGGTGGAGGGAATTTGCACAGCGCTTACTCCCAGGTGTGCAGAACGGCTGCCAGCTGGACTTGCCTCCTCCTCGCCCTACAACTTGCCGGGGTGGGTGGCCAAGGCAACTGCGAGCATGCCTCCACGTAGTTCCCAGGGAGCAGAGGTGCATGGAAAGGCGGCACGGTTTCCCAAGACGAGACCTAGCTGGCTATTGGGCGTGCAACTCCCCCCCCCCCCCATGCCGCTGCGGGAGGCGCACACTCTAGGGAGCATTTCCTGCAGCAGAGTTGGGGGGGATCTGTCTGGATCCCAGTTCAGCTACTGATTGATTGACTGACTGATTGATGATTGTGTGGCTGCGGAAATGGATAAAAAAGCCCCCCCATCCAAACAATGACTATGATTAATGCAGGTAAGATTTTTTTTTAATTTTCATTTTTATCATCTACAATACTGTTTTATTTATTTTATAGTACAGTACATAGATTATTGCTTTCATTTTATGGATCAATGGCCTCGTTATATAGTAAAATTCATGTGAAATTGCTGTTTTAGGGGTTGCTTTTCATCGTCTGGAACGGATTAATCCGTTTTCCATTACTGTCTATGGGAAAGCACGCCTTAGTTTAAGAATGCTTTGGTTTAGGAACGGACTTCCGGAAAGGATTAAGTTCATAAACCAAGGTACCACTGTACTGAGTTTGAAAAGAAGAAAAGAAATAGCTTATTTGTATTATTTTTTTTAATTCAGAAAACTTTATAAACCACTTCGTCAAAAAAGATGATAAGTCGGTGTGGTGTAGTGGTTAGAGTGTCAGACTAGCTCCTGGGAGAGCAGGGTTCGAATCCCCCATTTGGCCACGAAGCTCACTGGGTGGCTTTCGATCAGTCGCTGCCTCTCAACCTAATTTACCTCACAGGGTTGTTGGGATTAAACGAGGATGGACTGTGTGTACCACCTTGCACTCCCTGGAGAAAAGGTGGAATGTAAATGCAATAATAACTAAATAGGATCTCTAAGCAGTGTACAAGATTAATCTGATTCTTCATCTGTTACTGTACAAATCTCTGAATCACTGTAATGATCTTGTTTTTTAAAAAACAGGAATCGAGTATAATTGATTTTTACCCCGAAGACTTTGCTATTGATTTGAATGGAAAGAAATATGCTTGGCAAGGTAATATTTAAGATCATGAAATTAATACTTTTTCATCAATATGTCTTTGGAGTCATTTGAACCAAACAAGAAAGAATTTATTCTGTAAGTCATGTTTGCAACCACTTGCCAAAATGATTTATGTGTCTGTTATCAGATAACATTATTTTGGCTTGAAATTAACTAAAATACAATTCATTATTCATGTAGCATATTTTGTTTTGGGGTATTTTAATTATTTAGCTGCTTTGAGTTACTTTTATAACAGAAAACCAGATAGAAATACTTGAAAATAAATTTGTGGGTCTTGCATTCTTCAGTAATTTTATTAGGATTCTGAGAACCTTTATAACTTTGAATGTAGAACTTCAGTGTTCTGAAATAACAAAAAACTGAAAGCTAATACCATAATGAACTGAAGAAAAGTTATATATTTTCATGTATACTTTGACACAGTTCATTGGTACAGTCTAACCAAAGTTAATCAAATTTAAATCTTCTAGCCTTCATTTTAAAGAGTGTGTTTATTGACTAGGTTGTGCTTTATACTTTTGCAGCCATTTTATTTCTGTTGACTAAAGAGAGTTGAAATGTGACTGTACCCATAAGGAGTATATACTTTAAAAGGGAAATATACTTGTATTGAAACTCAAAAATAATCCCACAGTTCTAGTATATTTCAAGTTATAAGGTTACTTTAAGTATAATTGTTAACTTTGTAGATCAAGAATGTATGCTTCTGGTGCGTAACTGAAAATGCTTAGTTAAGGAAATGTGTGCTTCACTAGTCACACTACAGCAATGTCCACTTAATAGAAAATATTCTAGTATTTGTGAGGGGAGTGGATAGAGATCTTAATAACTACAAAGTTCAAAAGTTAGAAAAAATCTTAATTCCCCTCAACACATGAGACTGCAAGGGAAAATCAGGTGACTAAAGTTAAATACAGGCAATCCCCATTTTACACATGTTCAATATGTGCACTACCATGTATACGTGCATTGTACCGAATGTGGAAATGAATTTTAAAATTGCTAAAAGGGCCCTAGAAGAGCCCAGAAAGGTCAGAAAAGGTTCGAAAACAGCACTCAGCAGTCCCACAAGCCTCTGCAATTGCAATCCCGAGAGCCCTTGCACCAACTGTTGAGGCCTGTGGCAAGGTGGAGTTTGAGGAAGGGGGCTGAGAGGGAGCAATTGTGGTGGAGTTTGCCGGAGTTTTTGGAGGAATTTATTTGAGCCGTTCTTTGAGATGGCACCTAAATGCATGACATCTTCATCTTCCTCGGGTGATGACAAAACTCAGGAGGCAGTGAGTTGTGCCCATGTGCACTGGAGGAGAAATTGGAAGTGAAGGCCTGTTTATGGGATGGCATGAGTGTGTGTGCTGTGGCATTCAAGTTTGGCAAGAATGAGTCCAGCATATGGAAGAAGAAAACCCAGGCATCAGGGGAAGTGAGTACACCTACAACTGCCAAGGTCCCCAGCCATGTGTGGGATGAGACCCTGGTGAAGACATATGAGGCACTTAATCCGTGGCTAGAGGACATGAACCACCAGCATTTCCCCATCAAAGGCAGCACCTTAAGCAAGAAGGCTCTCAGGCTGTATGTGCGCTTCAAGCAGCCTGCACAGGAGTTCTGAGCCAGTTGGCTGACCCTCTTCCAATGACACTTCAGTTTGAAGAACATGGGCACCCGTGTTGAAGCTGCATCCATGGACCAGGAGGCCGCCCAAACATGCCCTGACCAGCTGAAGAGACAAAAGTGCCAGTTGCCCATCACCATGTTCCTCTGCAAGACACCATCAGCCCCACTAAGTGATTCTGAACCATTGCCAAGCACTTTGGGGTACCAGTCTACCCGCTTGTCGTTGTTTGCATATTGTCCTCCTGTGATGAGGAAGACTTGAGTGCCACCATTCCTGCCCGTCTGGTAGGGCTGCTGGTTTTTTAAAGAGTTTTTCTAAGGTTTCCAGAGGTTTAGAGGGTGTTTGCAGGCATTTATAATTGGGTGTTCCAATTATACGTGATTTCATGTATGCCTTGGAATGTAACCCCCTGCGTAAACAGGAAGTTGCCTGTACTATTAGGTCTCACTAACTTCCGTGAGAGAGCTAAACCATATGCTCAGCTTGGCTTGATTTGGTGAGCCACTGTAAGAACAGGATGTTGAACTGGATAAGACTAGGGTCTGATCCATTAAGGATCTTTTTATGATTTGGGGACAATTTGGCTTGCTCTTGCTAAAGTTTCTTCTACCCTTTTGTACTATTTTGTACCCTTCCGTTTTGTACTATTAAAAAGAAAATATGAACTCTAATCAGTTGTTTTCTGTAGGAGTTGCACTGTTGCCTTTTGTTGACGAACGCCGTCTGAGAGCTGCTCTAGCAGAGGTGTATCCTGACCTCACCGCTGAAGAAAGTAAGAGTTGCAGGATTAAATAATCTTTCTGAGTACCAAGGCTTTTGGCAGTGGTACTTTTGTGCAATGCTACTTTTTCCTAATATAAAACCCGCATCTGCCTTTCCACATCATAAATCAGTTTGCTTTTATTTTGATCACGGGTGACAAGAACTGTTACCATTCTCTCAGCCTTAGTAACCTGTATAGAATGAAAATGCAGCCTCTGCATTAGTCCTGATGTTTCACAGTTTAAGTTGAATCTCCCTTTTTGCAGTATTCTGACTCCTATTTTGACCAAATATGTCAAAATGCTCCACCGAAAGGCTAAGAAGGGTTGAACTATTGCTTTTTGCATCTGTTATGATACGGACTGCTCTTCATAAAGGGCAAGACAACCAGAACCACAGTCACATTGATTATAACTTCAAGAATTGTGCTTGAGCTTGCTTTTCCTTCCTCTCATTCTTCCTTCCTTGTGTGCCATGCCTTTTTAGATTTTAGATTTGTGTGCCATGCCTTTTTAGATATCTGAAGGCAGCCCTGATTAGGAAAGCTTTTTAATGTGTAATGTCTTACTATGTTTTTTTATATCTGTTGGATGCTATACAGAATGGCTGGGGCAACCTAGTCAGATGGGCAGGGTACAAATAATAAAATGATGATGTAGAAGAAGAACCCGGGGGGGGGGGGACATCCTCAGAACTGATTTTCCCTAAGTTACTCTGAGAGCCTTTTTGGTTAAAGGTTTTTTTTTCATTCATTCGTTTATTATTATTTGCCAAAAGGCCTATGCAGTTGTTTAAATTTTTATTGAGGATCCCATCATTTTAATTACCTGTACTGTTTTCTACAGCTTTACATTGGTTTGTACATTTACAGGTTTTTACATTGCTGTACCCCCTGTTTTATGAGAGGGCAGTATATAAAATATTTTCAGAAAGACATCTGGTGCCAGACTCCCAGGGTTCCTGGCTTGATCCCCATGGTGCATGACACCTTGTAAGCAAATGATTAAGTGTGTACCAAATGGACAGAAACTTCATTGTGGTCCTACACTAGTACACTGATAAAGCAAAGGAAGGTTGTTCAGTTACATTAAGCACTAGTATAAGACAAATGCATGCTCTCCTCTCCCCCATTACTCAGAGTAAACTTGGATGCTCATCAAAGCAAATGTCAATGTCAAATCAATGATCAATCTAGAGAGGACTTTTTTAGTTTGTGGTGCCGGTAGTAAGCAACATGAGCCTGTTTTGTAAGTATTACTCTTTAATTAGGTTGCTCTTAATGAAGAATTATCACCCCCTTCTTTCTTCAGTCAGAAGAAATAGTCTTGGTGGTGATGTTCTCTTTGTTGGGAAACAGCATCAACTTCATGACTTCATTCTTGAACAGTACAAGTCTGGTGAAAAAGAGGTGTGTCAAATTTGTTCTAATGGATATTACATTTAATTCATTCTTGTCTGGCTCATCTGATCAGGATTTTATTATTCCCCAATAGGCAGTAGGCATGCCCCCTGAACTGTGTCATGGTATTCAAGGAAATTTAGCCAGGAATGACAATCCAGTTCTTCCTGATGAGTAAGTATAACTTACAGCAGGATTTATTTGTTGATAAAGAATTCCTCTTTGTTCAATCTTCTTCAGGCAGAATAAAATTAGTTTGTAGTTTATTTGCCTCCTTCACAATGAAGATCAAAAGCTGCTTAATGCATGCCACTAGTTTTCAGTTATTGAATAGACACACAGAGATGGGTAATGCCCCAATTGAAGATGGTTTGCTAAAGTTTTAAAAAGAAGGAGAGAGATCTGGTAGAGGAAATTGGCTAGAGTGAGGAATAAAAGGATAACAGAAAGTAGGTCCCATGTTGGAGGGATGGGATTAAAGGTGAGTCTGAAAACACTGAAAAGTGTTAGTGAACACCAAAGGGATGGTTAACATGAGCTGATGTAAGCATGGCAAAACTTAAAATGTGTTTGGTTTTGAAAATGGACAATCAATTTTGATTAAATTCTGCTATATTGTATTCTATTAGTGCAGTATTGATTACCGTATTTTTCGCTCCATAACGCGCACCGGACCATAACGCGCACCTAGTTTTTTGAGGAGGAAAGCCCCCCTTTTTGAGGATCAGTTCAAAGTTGTGCATCTTCTTTTGGAAGAAGAAAAGCCCCATTTGCAAAAGGATCAGCTCAAACTTGTTGTTGTGCTGCTGCTTTTGCAAAGGAGAAAAGAAACATTTGCAAAAGGAGCAGCTCAAAGTTGTTGTGCTGCTGCTTTTGCAAAGGAGAAAAGACCCATCTGCAAAAAGAGCAGCTCAAAGTTGTTGTGCTGCTTCTTTTGCAAAGGAGAAAAGACCCATCTGCAAAAGGAGCAGCTCAAAGTTGTGCTGCTGCTGCAGCTTTTGCAAAGGAGAAAAGACCCATCTGCAAAAGGAGCAGCTCAAAGCCCTTTCTACAGTTTCCAAACAGATAATCTAATCAGCCAGTCACATGTCGCTGGGGAAACCAACAGCCTCCTCTGCAGGAGGACCTTATCTCTCTTCCCGATCTCTTTCTCTCTGCAGCGACCTTATCTCTCTTCCCGATCTCTTGCTGATCAGCTGTAAAGCAGCAGCCTTTCAACACCCCCTTCTCTCTTTGTAAAAGAAAAAGCTGGATCTTCTTTTGATCCCTGGGCAATTCAGCTCCAGGGACCATGCATTTGCTCCATAATGCGCACAGACTTTTCCCCTTCCTTTTTAGAAGGAGAAAAGTGCGTGTTATGGAGCAAAAAATACGGTATTCAACTTTCTATACTGTTTGACAACATATTACATGTGGTCATTTCTTTACCATTTAGCTTGGATTAAAGCAAATTGCCTTAGCTTCTTTTAGTCTTCCATTTCAAGACTTGTTATTTGACTTTTTTGTCTTAGAAATATTTAGCATCCAAAATCCTCGTGCAGCTCTCTTGTCAAGAATTTGATTCCTTCAGTCAGTTAAATGCCATTTGGTACTAAGTGACCATTGCCTGCTTACATCAGATGCATTTTCCATTTTTCTCTACAGCCAAGAGAGTTTTTCTTCTAAATGAATAGTTGTTCCATTTTTCCATCTCCATTAGGACATTGCACTCTCCTGTGCCCATGCTGCGTGACCTGACACAGAATTCTGCAATAAGGTAAAATGTATATGGATGAAGTTACCCAAATGACTTCTTCTAGGTCATGGTGTGAAGTCCTCAATAGTTGAGGTGTTCACCAGTTCCTGGTTGGCTTCTCCTCTTGAGACTAATGGGATATATGAAAGGGAGAGGGAACTAAACTAATGAAGTTAGACATTTCCTCATTTCTCAGGCTCTTGCTTATGTGGGCTTGAAGGCAACTAAGCTGCTAAATCTTGGAAAATACAAGCCCTTTCTTAGAATGATGGATCAAATATTTTTTATTCTAAACTGTATTCAGATTATGAATATGACTGCTGGTTTCCCTTTCCTTACTGCAGAGGGATCTACTGACTCCTCCCAGCTGTCATCTTAGCAATAGTGATGGTCTCTGTCTTAATTAACTCCTTTTTCTGAGTCATCCACATAGTGCATGAATAAATGCACCTGACTAGGGCTGAAAAAGAGAATTTTGCCTACACAAGTGTTGGGGAACCACATGATTGGCCTTATCAAATAGTCACCAGCCTTTCACAGACCACATTTGACAGGCCATTATGATGTCAGGTGGAACTGATCCTGCCCCCAAGATGTGCTGGTTGCATTTGGCACCATATTTAAGCCTTCCTCAACCAGATGTCGTTGGACTCCAACTCTCATCAGCCCCAGTCAGTATGACTAGTGGCCAGGGATGATGAGAATTTTAATCCAAAGCATCAGGAGGGATGGGTACCAGATTGGAGGAGCCTGGCTTAGAGTGTACACATAATTGCTCCTGTACAGCCCCAGTTTACAATTGGCACTGAATGCAAGTCATGTAGCAGATGGGCAGAATCCGAGCTCTCAAGTGAAACCCATCCTGCCTTAAAGCAGTGGATCTTGTATTCAGTGCCAGGTGTAAATGACTGAATGCAACTCTGGGTTGCAAAGGAACAATCCAGAGCGCCCTGTAAGTGGCTTTTCTTGTCCTGCCCATGACACCCTGTGATATTATGTAAGTGACAAGTGGCTGTGGCCATTTCAAAACAGATCAAATCAAGAGGCCTGGTGAGCTCTTTTTCATCCTTGGGCCTGAGTTGCTCTCTACTGATCCTTGCTGTATTCTTAAGAGAGCAAATAAGTTACCAACTTTGATGTCACATAACAGGCAATGTGTTAATTCTTCATAATTGTTTCAAATATTTTCATTCTTAGTATCAACTTTAAAGACCCACAATTCCAAGAAGACTTTATTTTTAAGGCAGTGGTGTTATCTGGAGCAAAGTAAGTAACCCTTCTATTTACCCTTACCAGTTCTTCTGAACCACTTGCAGCGCTGTAGAATGGGTGAGATTGATTTTGTGGGTGGTCCTATGTCTTGTTTCAGAGAATTGAACTTGATGGCCTTCAGGTCTTTCAACTCTGTGTCTCTCGTGCCTATTACCGGTAGATTAAACTTCCTTGTCTTATTATTTAGAAAGCCTCCACCAGTTCTGAAGCCAGGTGACTGGGAGAAAACTAACAATGATGGCAGACCTTGGAGGCCACAGCTTGGCTTTAACCGCGACAGGAGGCAGGTTCACTTGGACCAGTCATCATTCAGAACTTTGGGGTAGGTAACTGATTGAACTACTGTTCATCTAATGTTCTTTGTTCATATAGATTTATGCACTCAGTTTTAAGCAAGGAAGACATGGAACCGGAACTGAAACCACTCAATAAACCCTCCCTGGTTTTGGCACAGAAATTGATTTGGTTACATCTGTCAGAAGAGAGACAGGGAAAATGTGTCCCTGTTAATTCTCCTCAACCTCTCAACAGCTTTCAGTACCATCGACCATGGTATCCTTCTGGAGTGGCTGTCTGAGTTAAGGGTGGGTGGCACCACTTTGCAGTGGTTCCGATCCTACTTGGATGGTAGTTTCCAGACGGTGATTCTTTGGCCCCGTGGAGCCTTCAGTGTGGGGTTCCGCAGGGTTCAATTTTATCCCCTATTAGTGGTGTGAGGTGAGAATATTCTCCACAAAGTGTAAATTCTAATGTAAGAACCAGTTTTACAACCCACATTTTAAAAAATCTAGTAAATAATAAGTCAGGCTATGATATTGCCAGTGTAAGTAATGAATAATGATTATTTTTTTTGATCCAGTTACATTATTGGGCATTGTGTCATTCACCATTAGCAGTTCTGAAATGTGAGCTACAGAAAACTTTTTTTAAAAAGTTTTTAAAATGCTATTCATTTAATTTGATGAACATATGTGTTTCGAACATACGTGTTTCAAACCTATATGTAATAGCCTTTTCTTCTATTTTGGTGTGACCTTATTCTTAGCAATTCTATAGCCTTGGCCATACAGTGTGATTTTTTTTTTACAGAAAGTAGCTTTAATGCTTTATACACTTAAAGTACCTAGGCCTATACAATTATGTGAAACAGCATGTGAAGTGGCCTTGATTTAAACAGTTGATGTTTCTATATTTTTATTTAGTACCAGTAACTGGTTTTCTGCAGTCCTCTGATTGTCAGTTCCCTTTACCAAATCAAAGAATGTGAATTCACTGCATTGCCCCATTGAATAAAAGTATCTGTACAGTTTTTGGTTGCCATCTGAACAAGTTTACCCATGAATAAACATGTATATTAACCTTATTATATCATTTTCAATGCATTAAAATGAATATTCTCCTATTTTAAATGAAAATTCTCTAGTATTCTCATTAATCGAGAATATTCTCCAAAAGATGATTCTTGAGAATTTAACATCACTATCCCCTATGCTATTTAACATTACTTGAAATTGCTGAGTGGTGTTATCCGGAGGTTTGGAGTACGCTTTCAGCATTATGCTGATGACACACAGCTCTACTTCTGCTTTACATCTGCAATTGGGGCAGTGGATGTGCTGGACCGCTGTCTTGCCTCAGTTATGAACTGGCTGAGAGCCAACAAACTGAAGCTCAGTGCAGATACGGCTGAGGCCCTGTGAGTGCAAGTGCGGCAGGAAGGTAAATGCCGTTTCCATGCGCTCTGGCTTCCATCACAGTGTCCCGTTGCGCCAGAAGCGGTTTAATCCTGCTGGCCACATGACCTAGAAAGCTGTCTATGGACAAAGGCATGCTCCCTTGGTCTGAAAGTGAGATGAGTGCCACACCCAATAGTCACCTTTGACTGGACTTAACCGTCCAGGGGTGCTTTACCTTTACCTTTTTTACCTTCACCTAACTTAAATGCTCTTTCTGGCTGTTTCCGAAGAAGAAAGAATTGAAGAAATCAGTCAGTGTACGTACAGATGCCCTGGTCACACAACTCTTGCTTTCTACAGCGGTGCATGTGCCTAACGTCGGCTGTGTATCACATCATTCATAGAAGATTTGCCAACCTATTAATGTCTTGCCTTGCCTAGACATTAAGGAATTTACCATTGTTCAGGTGTGAAATGTAACACTGTTGCCATGTGTGTGACTGAACTATAACTTCTTTCCATGGATACCTTCATTTCTCTTCCCTTCCGTATTACAGTCATGCAGTGTCAAGAAACAGAGGACATTCTGGAACTGGAGTTTACAGCAATATTGCTCCCCCTGGAGCTTACAATCAGGGAAATACTTACAGACCACTGCTGGGAAGACCACAACAGATTCCAAAATTGCTTTCAAGTAAGTTTCCCCCCCCCCTTCTTTCTTTTTTTTTGGGTATATTTATGTCCCACCTTTCTTCCATCATGGAACTCAAGGTTCTATTTAATCATTTGGCCAGTTGATACTGAAAGCATATGATACTTTGTTTGCTATTGCCATCTAGTACTTATGTTTAAGTTAACCTTCCTGTTACTGAAATTTCACAGTCCTACATGATTGTTGCTGGGCCTTCACAATCATACATCTTTTCATCATTGTTTGAACATGTCTTCACAGTACAAGTTGAGAACTGGTGTAGTGAGTGGCTAAGAGGATGATCCAGGAATTCCTCAGTACAGATTTTATAAGAAGAACAAACACACTTGTAGCCTTAGGAACGACTCTCTCTCTCTCTCACTGTCTCACGCCCTCCCCTCTGTAAAGTAAGGATGGTAGTTATACAAACCTACTTTAGAGTGCTGTTACAGGGTGTCTAAAGCATTATAAATGCCTTTTCTTACTCATGTAAAACTTGGGAAAATACAAAAAATGTCTAGGAGTTTGAGTTTGGTTGCTCTATTTAGGTAGTTTTTAAAAATAACAAGACAGGTGCCTTAATTTATGTAGGAAATTTAATAAATATAAATTCACTTCTGTATTGCAGGAAAAATGTTTTTGAATGATATTGCAATGATTTCAAACCTCAATAATAAATACAAAAACGACTAAAACCAGCTGACTGGTAGTGGAGGAAAAGAAAGGGAAGATTTTGTCCATTGCTTATGGTCTTGTATTTATGCCCAGTTTTGAAGATGATTTCTGAATTTGAGCTTCTGATCTTCCACAACCATGGTCAGCAACAGTCCGATATACCTCAGAAAGGCCCTGCTAAAGGGAGATGAGGAGAAATCATTCAATTCTGTGGCCTGCTCCTAACCACTAAACCATAGTTTTACATACTAGTAGGTTTGCCAGGACTCTAGGATTTCTAGCAATGTGGTTGGTTAGCACTTGTATAAGTATCATTATGTGTTCATGTATCATTGCGTTTGGTAGGAGTGTTGGTCTGAGAAATAAGGGTGAAGATATTTGTCAATATATTGGTTTGTCGAGATCTTACTCCATCTGTGTGATAAAATTATTCAAATCCACTTCACTTTTGTTTCCTTAAATCTCATCATATTCTAAGAACATTAACTTGTGAACTTAGCATACTAAGCTTTTTATTTTCCAGGACATCTTTTTGTAAGTGAATGAAAATTAGAGTATAGCACGGTAATACAGTCAATCCAATCTAAGCTCTCTTAGAGCTAGCTGTGGGGGTTAGTGGTGTTCCCCTGATTTCACATTGATGTGCCAATTTTCAGCTGATGAATAATTGTATGCTGATAGCTTGCAGGAGTCAAGTGGAGTCTGCTAGTACTATGCGAATACAGGCTTGGATTTTGCTGTCAGAGTATCTGATTTTATTATTTTCATTTCAGTCAGTAAACTTGTCAATTAGCTGACTTTCCACTAATCAAAAAGAAAAAAGAGGGGGGAGCATTTTTCAATCAGTAAACATGAAGTCTTGGCTTTGATTACCATGCTGATTACATAAGTTATCACTTCAGTTGCTACTGGAGAGGGCAGCTAAATCGTTGCATCGGTTCTAGGAATTGCTTGCATTTTCAAGACCAATGAAATATTAACTGTCATTTCTCCTCTCGTTTTCTGTACCTTTTAAAAATGCCAGTCTCTTGTTTTTATGTTTTCTCACTTACCTATTTTCTTACATTGCCATGACGAAAGGTAGAAACTTGGCATTGCAACTCTTTCTGTTATTTAGGTGTGTGCTGTGTATGTACCTTGAGTAAGAAGAACTATTTTCAATGTTGTCTCTTTGTGTGGAACTCTGCTGTTTATACAGATATTTAGATAACAGAGTCAGCACTGTTAGAGAAGTGTCCAAACTAGTAGTTTTTGAGCTAACTGCTCTTAACAATTATAAAAGCAGATATCAGAATGCATCCAGATTATTATTTACTCTCATTTAGCACTTCACTTCTATGTTATTCTTTTTGAAATCCTGAGTTTTATACTCATTTTGTGGGTGAGGCAGAAGTAGTGGGGGATAATGGAATGGAGAGGGGCTAGAATGCTGCTTCTTCCTTGACCCTTCAAAAATACCATCCCAGCTCTACCCATCGGAATAGGAGATGAAATGAGCTGGGCCCCTGCCCATGTAGTATGCTTTTTGCTAGTTTTCCAGAAATGTAATAAAGATATGTGAAATGACTTTGTATAGGAAAGGTTGCCAAATCCTTTATAAACCATTTTAAGTTGTGTGTTTCTCATAAAAGGCTGACTGTTCAGTATTAAGATAAAATCTTGACACGGACTTGAATTTAATACGTACATCTCACATGAATGCTTTTTGATGGGGAGGGGACTGTATATTTGAGTTTTTTAAGATTAAACTACCATTACAATAGCAGTTGCTTCCTAAAGTAAATCCAAGATTTGTACTGTCTTAGTTTCATTAATTTAGGATGGTGCTATCTTACCTAGTTACTGCATAAGGAACCTCAAACCTTAAGGGCTTCAAATCCTGGCCACAAATGTATTTATATGTTGAGGTTGGTATAGGGATGTCCCTAATTTAGTCTGACCAGTTAGGAACATAGTGCAAAAAGCTTTGTTCATTGGCCTGTATGAATTACTCTGCTCAAACAGCAGCCAAAGCAGGAATTGCCAGTGTTGAAAATTAGGCTGGATTTCCACCAGCAAAGATACATTGGTGTCAATCAGACATGCCTGCACTGTACACAGTTCATTCAAGTGCTGCGATAAAAGGTTTTTGTTCAGGTCAGACCATTAAAGTATAAGCCATCCAGTCTGAATGTGCATGGAGAGGAGCTCAGGTTTCCTTCCAGCCATCCCTTTTTTAATGCTCTGATTCACAAAGGCAGTGTGGTGTGGCATTCCAGTAAATTATTGCTATGCCCTGGTGTTCTTGAATATTAACACATTAACAGGGACATTACTGTCCTGTCATCCAATGGACAACTTCTAAATCCAGCTGTTATAATTAGGTTGCACTTAAACATCATTGAGGATAATCAAAGATGTCACTGAAACTGAAGCTTTTGATTGATAAATTATGTAAGTGTTTTGAACTCACCAGGGATCTATTGATTAGATATTTCTTTCATTCTGTTTACTGGTCCATTTATTTAAAAGAACAGAAGCATGGCTTGTTAAGTGATGTTGTTGCTGGTACATCTTTGTAGTATGTTGTACTTTTGAGCTAAGAAAAGACGTAAGTGGGTGGTCTTTTAGTAGCATCAGATGGTTGCAATTCCTGGTGTCCTTAGCCACAGTTCACCTATTGTGTAGCTTTCTAATACAGATTATGATAAAAGTACTTAGTTTCTCAGTTTTATAGCCGGCTCATCTGGAAAGCTTGGTGATGGGTAACAAACATGCCTGGAAGTTGGCCTTTCTTGCTATCTTCTGAGTAAACAAGAATGAGATTGCCAATCAATTAATGGTTTGGTTTATTTTCATGGGGGCAAATTTTAATTGATGGGGCTGCAGTTGTTGGGCTTTGGGAGGGAGGGGCTTAAAAAGATAATATATTAAAGTGGTCTTTCTAAGAATGAGTGGCTGTTTTTGTTTTGCAGTTGAAAGTTATCTCACATTTCCCCATGTCACAGAAGGCCACCTGAGGTTTTAATAATATTACTGGAGTTAAATTTAATTGGCAATATGCCTTTTAACTGATCAATGACAGCTATAAAGAGGTTAATTCTCCCCTCACAGCTGCCATGCCAAAGTGTGTTTCAATAGAATTTTGGAAATTAAGCCATTCTTACACATCAATGGGGGGGCAGCTTGCTTTCTCCCTTTACCAAATTTTTTGCTAAATACTAACTTTTTGTCACTGTGTTCTTTGTAATTCTTAAAACTACAAGTTCTAGAATTCTTATCTGTGTAAGGATTTAAAATTACTTGTTTTTGTAATAAGTCTTAAAATACACCTATATGTGGTTCACTGTAATATGTTACATCTGTGTTTATATTTTATTTTGCTTTTATTTCACAGATGTTGGTCCCCAAGACTCATGGCAAGGTCCTACACCTCTCTTTCAGCACCCACCACAAAGATTTGACAGGTATTTGTTAAAAATTTGCTTTTAATTACATATGTTAGTGTCATAATGGAAACCAACTCCTAGAATTTCTATAACTGTTATTTTTGTTAAAAAGAGACTTCATTTATCTCTCTAAATATCTCTCTAAACCCATCTTTGATGGTTTCTGTAAGACCTTTCCTTTAATAATCAGAAACTTCAAAATTAACTTTGCTGTTGATGCTTCTGCTGTAGCATTCTTGGTTCTTTGGCCTCTCTCTCTTTGAAGCACTATGAATTTCAACGCAGACAGCTTAAAACTGCATTAGGTTTTGGACAGGCTAAACAAATTTCTTTTTAGGAGAGTCGTGGAGCTTAATGAGGCATAACTAATGGTGGTCCACTTTTATCATCACTGTGCAGGAACCACAGCATTAGTACAGACCAGCCATTGATTCTTGCTACAAACCTCTTGAAGTCCTAATCAGCTTCTTTGGTACAGCTTTTTCAGGCCTGACAAGTCTATTGTAGGCCAGTGTCACTGTAGGTCAGTAGTTATTAGTTGCCACTGAAAACAGTTTCTTTAACTACTTAAGACTGAACTGAATTAAATGCAGGAGGGACTCTGAGGAGGATTAAGGAATCTGCAGTCCAATAAGTACCATGGAACAGAGAGAATGTGACATGGTTTGATAATAAGGGATGTTTTATTGAGAACCTTCATTGAGAAGCTGATTGTATGCCCTTAAAACCAGATATCCTGGGGTTTGGAAAGTGTATCTGTGAATAATTCTGTTATATCTGTAGAGCAAAATAAGATAATACAAATAAAATAGTTGCTAAATTGAGCATATGTTTTCTTTGTATGCATTGTTCCTTGCTATAAGAGAACACCTAATAACAAAAAATTGGACTGTATTTCTCCAGTAATGGAGTCTGATCTTTACCACATTGAGTAAATCGCCTTCTAATTTTCACAGTTCCAAAAGTATATGGGAATTCTGATTTGAGGGGAATTCTGATTAATGATTTAACTTGAAATGCTTTACTTTCCTTATATTTGTAGGCCATTTAAAAAAAAAAAGAGTTCAAGAACATTGTGACTTGTCTCTTTATAGTCATAATCAAGAATACTCATTTAATGTGCTTTCATCGATCTTTGTACTGCTATTAAATTAAATCAGTTAAATCATAAGTACAGCATAACATGCTATGCTTTCATTATGACACCCCTCCCCCCTGTCAAGAGTAAATAAACCTTTCTGAGCCCCCTGCATTTAACTGAGACCAAAAGTTTGCTTAGCTGTAGTCATTCTTGTTCCAAGTTAAATGGGAAGGCAGGTCAGATTTTTTAAAAGGAGATTACACATTTAAGATTCCTGCAATATTTTACAAAAAGGCTAGAGTGCTGCCTTCTCTCCCACCCCCTGGCACTTGCCCAGTTAATGTCTGCAACCTATGTTGGTATTCTGGTCTGCTTTTCAGTTAAGATGTGCTCACCACAATGGCAGGTCAAGGAGGACTATATCATTCATTTTGGAGAAGCCTCCACCCCTGCCTCTAAGAACCATTTATGTAAATAAGGTATTCTCAAAGGACCACCTGCTTGCTATATCATGAACTTGATCGGCTCCCTGAAACAATTTTATCTCACTGTGGCAGACCTAACAAATTTTAATCAAGATGGGGTAGAAGATACTGTTTCACTTGTTAGAAGGAGGAAATAATTCTCAAATGTCACATCAGCTGGGCACATTTCAGATATTTCACTTCATTATAGGGCCTGACTACCTGTGAGGTTGTATGATGAAATACAATTTCTGCCCCCCACCGCTGAGATGCTGTCTGAGACTAAGAATGCAAAAGCTTGATTTTTCTTAGTATTATCTATTTCACACAATGCTGTCTTGTTATCAGGTGCTATCAGGTGTTATCAGGTTATCAGGAGCATGTTCAGAAGGTACATGTTGTAGCAGCCTTGCTGAAGTTAAATAGGTCTGAGTCTGGTCAATAACTGGGTGGGAGACTGCCTGAGAATCTCATATACTGTATTCTGACTTGAGTTCCATGATGGAATAAAGGTTGGGGTATAAATAGACATTGGTGGTTCTTTGTTTCAGGCAAAGTAATTTGGATGAATGGATTTAAATGAAAGTGCCATACCTGTATGTAAGATAGGATTTCAGCTTTTCAACTTCTGATTTACTTGCTAGGTTAATTTTGAAAGTTGAAGCTTTTCATGGCTTAATCTTGCATCTGTGAGAATTAGGTACTGGGGTCAAGTACCATTTTGCTTTGCTTTCGAGTGCTTGAAAATATCTACTTGGCTGCTGCTGGGGCTAGGTGGATCTTTTGTAGGGCAGTTGTTCCATTCTTATAGAATGTTGCAGAAAAACATTTTTTTTATCTTTCATGGACCAGAAAAATGACACATATAGCCAGGTTCACCTCAGAGTATAAGCCATTTCATAGAGGGCAACCAGGAATCCCTGACTTCTCACCACATTAGTGACTTACGAAGAGTGCTGGTTGTCAAAAGTAGTGCTCTGCTATCCTCTGCTAAGTGACAACCCAAGGGGAAGAAGGGCCCTATTATTTTACTGGTGCGTATTGGTGCAGGGCTGTCAACTTGAATAAAATATTGTGGGGGCCCAGGAAAGCCCCACCCCACAAAATTGATCACATGACACAATGCATACACACCATTTGAATGAGAATGCCCATCAATTTTGTGGGGACTTGGCCCCCTCAAATATTTTATTGTGGGGGCCAAATCTCCCACAGCCCCTAGGAATTGGCTTCTATGTATTGGTGGGAGGCTGGAGTGGCTGAATAACCTTCCATTCACATAGACTTCCTACCTTGGTAGGAGGTAGCAACCATGAAAGCAGCAGTTTCAATAGATGTTTGCTGGTGCTTGAGCGAAGCAAGTCTAAAATTCCATTGGATTTGCAGAACAAGAAAAGTGCATCTTTGAATCCTAGCTACTAGCTTTGGTAGAGTTCCACTAGGAACTCTTGAGAAATGTTAACTCTGGCTTATACAACAACACTAGACACTTGATGACTGTTGCTCAAAGTACATGAAATGGTATTTCCAGTACTTTCCCCAAGGTATTGATCATGTAACTAGCCAGATAATATAAAGTAGATAATATAGCTACTTTATATTATTTGGTCCTGCTAATGATACAGCATTTTGCTCAAATGTATCTGTTTTCAAATGGATTTTGAATTTTTGGTTAAGACTGATGAAATCCTGTGGGTGATAGAGCTTTGGTCTTAACTAAAACTAAAACAAACTCTTTTCCTGTATATATTCATGTGTGTATGACCTCTTGCTATATACTGGTACAGTTAAAACAGTACTTGTTGGTAATCTGGGATGGCATTCTTGGTGATAACAAGACACTGCATTTGTGTTCCCATATAAACAGTATGCCAAATGTTAGTTGGTCCATGCCAATTAGTGCTTACGTTGCTAGGTCACTGTGGTCAATTGAAAACTGCATCAATAGAACTTGAAAAGGTTTCCTCCTGATCAGACCTTCTGACATATTGAGTAGAATAATGGATGGGGGGAGATAACAGTTAAAGCCCTTACCCTGGATTCAAACTACTCTGCAGTAAGAATTCATTTGCAACCTGCAATTAACTAGAAAGAATGTACTCCCAGATTAGCCTGGATGCGCAGAAAATAAAGCCTCACTCTGGCGCTTGTTTACTCTTGAGATAATGTTACATTTTGCTGGCGTGATTTTTTTCTTTATACTTCAAATCACTGCACAGAGGCAGGTTGGGGGAGGCAGGAATACCAAATGGACCATATTCTTTCAGGACATCTTAAAAACCTGAATCTGAATTTGACAAAGGTTTTTAAATCCTTAGGTTTGTTCCCAGTGAGCATACGGGAGTAAAAAGACAAACAGAAAATTTAGTTTTAGTTTAGTTTTTGCTTAATGTTCCACCACTAGGAAAGAAGCAAAATTGTTCTAATATAACAGTGAGCTTGGTTTTTAAGAGGTGCTTAATATTTGTGGGTGGCGCTGTGGTCTAAACCACAGAACCTAGGGCTTGCATATCAGAAGGTCAGCGGTTCGAATCCCCGTGATGGGGTGAGCTACCGTTGCTCGGTCCCTGCTCCTGCCCACCTAGCAGTTCGAAAGCACGTCAAAGTGCAAGTAGATAAATAGGTACCGCTCCGGCAGGAAGGTAAACGACGTTTCCGTGCGCTGCTCTGGTTTCGCCAGAAGCGGCTTAGTCATGCTGGCCACATGACCTGGAAGATGTACGCCGCCTCCCTCGGCCAGTAAAGCAAGATGAGCGCTGTAACCCCAGAGTCTTCCACGACTGGACCTAATGGTCAGGGGTCCCTTTACCTTTACCTAATATTTGTGTAAATAAGCTGAGGTGTGCCATATCCCTTGTACAATGCTACTTATTATAGCTTTGAGACAGATGGTAAGAAAATTTGTACATATGATATACAGTGGTACCTCTGGTTAAGTACTTAATTCGTTCCGGAGGTCCGTTCTTAACCTGAAACTGTTCTTAACCTGAAGCACCACTTTAGCTGATGGGGCCTCCCGCTGCCGCTGCGCCTCCAGAGCACAATTTCTGTTCTTATCCTGAAGCAAAGTTCTTAACCTGAAGCGTATGTAACCTGAGGTGCCACTGTACATGTTTTTCTCCCCAGAAATTCAGGGGCCACTCCTCTTCTTGCATGGAACCGCATGCCTCATTCGCAAGGACAACCGTACCAACCAAATCAGTACCAACCTCCAGGTGGACCAATGAATTACCCACAAAGGCCCCATGATCGGAGGGAAAGGGGAAGACAGGTAACAAAGTGCTGTGTGGTTGTTGTTTGTGATCCTCTAGCAAGCTAGAAGAAAAGGGGGTATAATGTAATCTCAATCCTGAAAGCTAACAGGATGTTCTTTGGCTAAAGAAATAAAACAGATGTATAGTCACTGAATGTATGGGATATATTAAATACAAGCAACTCCCAATTTATGTGGGGGTTATGTTCCAAGGCACTATGTGTTTAAGTGAAATCATGTATATTTGAAACACCGTTCAAAAAGCCTACAACACACACACACCGTTCTGCCCCCGCCCCTTTTTATGACGTTTTTGGGTCGCTTGCAGGTTCTGCGTGATATGCACATGTATGGTTGCGCACATATCAGACATGCCTAAAACAGTTGCTTCCTGTAAATTAATCATTTAGCAAAGAGTACAGTTTCACTGTCTGCCAGTGAGTTTTTCTGTGGATCTAACTGTGGTTAAGACCCATTGTAATTAATGTTGTCCTGTTAATTTCAATGGGATATAAGGATGAACAATTTTATCTAGACTGTGGCCGATATCTAAACTTGTAACAATTTTCACACATCCTATGCTGAAAATATCTGCCACCACAAAATGTCAAAGGATTTCCATTACCAGAAGAATATGTTTGGTGAGACGATCCTTTTGCTGCCTCCATGCTCTTTCAAAAGTGGCCACTCCATGCTGAAGAGGAACTGGAGCAGCTCCTAAACCTGCCAGCTAGATATGAGCTCTGTCTTGTTTTCCAGACCTTTTTGGCCTTTGTGGGACTTCGCTTGCTTCCTTTGGTTATGTAGGGCAGTTTGTTGTGGATGTTGTGCGTATGCTCTTTCTGTGATGAGCTTGCATGTGAAGGGCCCTGCTTTGTCTGGGACTAGGGTGGAGGACCTGATCTCCAGGTGTTGCTGGACTATCTCCCATCTTCCTTGACTATTGGCCATGTTGGCTGGGTCTGGTGGAAATTAAAGTCCAACCAGAAGGCCACAGGTTCCTCATTCCTTTGAAGAATCTCTGACTTCTTTTATTAGCCATACAGTATTTTGCTTAAAATCAAAATGATATTTTTATCTGAAGGCCTGAATTAAGTTTTGCTACTAATTTTCTTTTTTTAACATGCAATAAAGAATCCAGTCAATATAAGTAAGCATACAACATTCTAACCAGTTGAAAACAAATGATAATTAAAAACATTAAACTAAACTTAATGTGGAAATTATTGAGCCACCTTCTGGAACTGATCTTAGCTTTTGAAATAATATAAGAATCAAATTTTAGCCTTAAATTCTCATTCAAGAATAACTGAACAGTTTTAAACTGGCAGCCAGCCAGAAACCGGTAGCATTCAGAAGAGGTTTTACTTCTCTCTAATGCTAGGATCAGCTGTCCTTCTGTTTTAAAAACGTGTTTCCTGTGTAATTTTCCCCTGTTGTAGGTATGAATAGTCACTTTTTAGAAAATAAATTCTTACCTGGCATAATTTTGGATAATCTGATATCCCTCTTATAGGACTGCATACAATCTGAAAGACAGAAATGCATTCCAGATCTTGATTCTCTCCCCCACCCCCTCAAGTTCCCTTGATGCAATGACATTTCACTGCTGGCACCAAAACACAGTAATCCATTGATATCTCAGGTCTGCACTTGTGCCTTTACTGGGATGATTGCATGAGAGTATAAGTGTTTTCGCAATTCTTACCTTAAACACCTGATGCTGAAAGCTCTATTGAAATTGCATCAAACTGTTGACAAGCTGTCCTGAGCATTTGGTGGATGCTTCTTACCACAGTTGCAAGGGGGGTGGATCTGTCCAAACACTCACACAACCATCACTTGGATGTACATCCTGTTCTTGTTCAAAAGCCATTCATTGGGGAAGGCTGTTGAAAATGAAAAACTGAAGTTCTCCACAACTGGACTTGTCTCACAGTTGCAAATAAAAAGTGCATCATGCTAGCCACTTCTAGTTACTAGAACAGCTGAAAATGTGTTTCTGGTTGGCATTAGCAGCTGCTGCAAACTGTGGGGATGGAGTCAAGTATGCAGAGTTTTCTGTAAGGCACTTTGCAAGTTGCAAATGTTAGGATTGGTTGCTGGTTATTAATTTGATCTTTTGTCTTTCAAAAGATAGCCTAAATAGGACCCCAGAATTGGATTCAGTTTGGGTTTCATTTGTAAAATCTCCCCCCAAAGATACCTGCCATACTCAAGGACAGCATTAGATTCCTTTTTGTCATTAACATGATTTCAAAAGAAACGTAAAGAAGGATTGTATCACCTCACTTCCCAATAGATCTGTGGGCATCCCACATGGCATCAGCCCATCAAATGCTTTGTTCACCTGTCACAGGATTGCCACAGACACACTAGGTTGCCTATGGAATAGCTGTTGTTGGGACATCAGATAGTAGTCTGGAGATCAGATTTTGGCCACAGGCCTCTTTGCTAACCCTTTACATGGATGCTAGTACTGGTTATTAAGCATAACATGAAATAGTTACCGTAAGTTCCCTCTCAGAGAAACTATGAGGTTATTTACTACTATGTACCCTATGTCAAAACATATTTTATTGAAATATTTTACATATTTGCAAAATATGCATATTTGTACTCTTTTACAATTGCAGACTTTTGAATTAACTCTTAGTATTCTGTTGTTCAAATAGCTGAATGATCCTTTTGCAGGCTGCATAATGTAGTGCAATAATTTCATTTTACTGGTCAGTTTAAGTCTCAAGCAGTTAATTTAATAGGGTTAATGTTAAACTGAAACTTCCATGTAAATATGTTTTGTAATATGTTTTGTAATGTTAATTTACCAAGTTTCCATTTTAGGTTCCCCTTATACTTTGAAAGTCCAGTTTTACTCAAAGAAAAAATGGAAACTTTAATAGTAATAGTAATAAAATTAGCTATAACTGAGTTCAAGGATTGGTGGCAATTGAAGGTTATGATCCAAGCCAAAGTTAAGACCTACTGATTTAGAGAGACAGATAAGCACATCCTTAATTCTCTCTGGGTTTGATGAGGCATAAATTGCTTAACTTTGAGCTGGATTGTGCCTCCATTTGCATGTCATTTTATTTTTCTTGTACCACTTTACTTGTAATCTCTTCTTTCTGTTTTGTACTAACTTATGACTGGAAAAAGTACAGTAATGCTATCTCTTTTGCAGGGTTATGGAAGGCCTTACCCATTGCCACCATCTTCTGGAAGATACAACTGGAATTAGGCTTTCGGCATTTCCACCATTTAAAATAATCCTTTTTTAAATACCATCTTTATCATCTGAGTAATTTCTAGGTGATAAGCTTTCTTTTTAAACTGTGTACATTTTTACTGATAAGATTTGATATGATACAACTGTACTGCAGAATACAAGTGACATTATCATTTCTTTGCTTGTGTGAAAAGTCCAATGAAGCAGGAGTCCTGTTCTGTCTTTACTGTGTGGTTTTTATTGCATTGCTACATTGTTGATGCCTTTCGTATTCACATCGGAATATCCCTTTGGTTCACATCTAGGAAAAGGTTTGTCCTATGAAGAATAGCATTGAATACCCACACAGAAATTGTGTTTTAATTGTGGAAGTTAGCTTAGAGGCTATCTACAAGCACAATGTTTTAAAGACTTTTGGTCAGCATTCCTTCTAAAGTGCTTCATTGTTGATGTATTTGTCTCTTTTAAAAAAGTTGGTGAAGTTTTGAAGTAAAGCTTTCATCTTTTACAACATCAGTGTATATTTTTATGCAGTTTGTTTCATATTATTAGACAAGAATTAGAAGTTCTCCAGTTTGGCTGGGTCTTTCCTATGCTACTTCATCCACAGGACCCATTTATGCTGCCTGCCTACTAAAGCAAACTGTGTGTGAAAGAGACAGAGAAAGAGAGAGAAAACACTCTTATTTCCTTCACTAACTTCTTAAAGCTTGACTTGGAGATATTAAAAATGAATGGTCCAGAATAAATGCCTCTTTCTCCTGAAGTACTTACCCAACCATTCAATTAGATAAATTAGCAATGCTTTCCCCAATTCTTTTACAAATACACTAAAGGGAAAATCTGTAGTTCACCCCTTAGCACATCACTAGGTGTATACTACTTTCACACAATCCCAGCTCTCTGCTCTCAGGAGGTTTGCAGCAGGAAAATCCCACATCAGCCATGGCAGGAAGGGTTGTTGAGCTGGGTCCCAAAACATTTAATTTAGAAAACGTTAAGAGAATTGTCATCTTCCTATATGCAGGAATTTTGTTTTTCTAGGAACTTGTTCATTTATTTTCTGTGTTTATATGCCTCCTTTTGGGCAAGGCATTCAGAACAGGTCACAGTTTATAATAATAAAATGTCCAAAGCTAGGATAAGACAGGACTAGTTCACATGTATGTTCATCCCTTGATGGCTGCTACATCAATGGATGAATTGCATGTGTGAATGAGGCATTGGAGGACTAATGCTACAAATAAGAGCTTTAATGTGCACTAGATGTCGCTCTAAAATGCAATGCATTTCTTTCTTTTAAAAAAATATTTTTATTGGTTTTTCCATGTATACATCCTCTAACAATATTTCTCTAACAATTTCCCCTATTTCCACCCCTCCCCTGGACTTCCCTCACATTCCCATTTTGTTTTATTTCCATATTACTCACCCTGCGTGTTGTTTCCCAAAATTTCCCCAATACATATAGTCTTACTTCTTGTTATATACAATTGTGTTTGTTTATTCAAACCCTGCCAATGAGTCCAATTCTTTATGTTGCCTCTTCATATATGTTGTAAATCAGGGGTCAGCAAACTTTTTCAGCATGGGGCCAGTCCACTGTCCCTCAGACCTTGTGGGGGGCCGGACTATATTTTTTTGGGAGGAAATGAACAAATTCCTATGCCCCACAAATAACCCAGAGATGCATTTTAAATAAAAGCATACATTCTGCTCATGTAAAAACATGCTGATTCCCGGACCATCAGCTGGCCAGATTGAGAAGGCGATTGGGCTGCATCCAGCGCCTGGGCCTTAGGTTGCCTACCCCTGGTTTAAATGGTTCCCATTCTCTTTTAAAGTCTTTGTTATCCTTTTCATGTAATTTATCTGTTAATTTTGCCAGTTCTGCATCTTCCATAAGTTTCCCTTGCCATTGTTCTTTTGTTGGTATTTCTTCTGTCTTCCAAGCTTGTGCTAGTAGAATTCTTGCCACTGTTGTTGCATACATAAATAATTTCCAATTTTCTTTTTTTAAATCTTGATCTAAAATTCCTAGGAGGAATGCTTCTGGTTTCTTAACAAAAGTCTTTTTAAACATTTTTTTCAATTCATTATATATCATTTCCCAATAATTTCTAACCCTTTTACATTCCCACCACATATGATAAAATGTACCATCTTTTTCTTTACATTTCCAACAGGTTTTAGATCCCTTTTTATACATTTTTACCACTTTCTCTGACGTAATATACCATCTATACATCATTTTCATATAATTCTCTTTCAATAAAATACAATTGTAAATTTTAAATTCACCTTCCACATCTTTTCCCAATCTTCAAGTTGTATATTGTGACCTAAATCCTGAGCCCACTTTATTTGTGCTGACTTTACCATTTCATCCAGCATTTCCCCATATAACAGGAGATAATACATTTTTTTTTTTAGTAATTTCGTATCACTCTCAATTATCTCTTTTTGAAAGTTTGACACTGTGTAGCTGAAACCTTTATTGTCTTCCTTAAACTGTTTGTTTAATTGTCTATGATGTAACCAACTTTGTAAAAAAAATATATAGTTCCTCATATTCTTTTAGCTTTAACCCTTTTCCCACCTCTATTAATAATTCTCTGAACGGCGGCCAATTTTCTCTCTTACCAAGAGGTTTTAATGCTAATGTTTCCACCGGCGAATGCCACCATGCATTTCAACATTGTGTTCAGATATTCACCTACTAATAATCTGTTGTTGAAAAACTGAAGCTACAATCTTGCATATGCTTACTTGGGAGTAAACTGCGTTGAATTTAGGCATTTCAACTCAGAATTCAGTTTAGGATTGCACTCTAATGTAATGGACATGGCACTCACCCTATTAATTATTACTTTTAAAAATTAGACGTATTTTTCACTATTGATTTGAGGATTCCTCAGCAGGAATGTTAAGAAATTCACTTCATTTTCAACTATGGTTTTATTAGTCATACTCTTGAGTAGATCCACTGAAAAAAATGGATTTAGGTCAGTTGATTTTAGTGAGTTTACTTTGAGTATGAATAACACTGGGTATCACCCCATGTTTTTGTAAGCCTACCGTGTTTCCCCTATTTTAAGACACCGTCTTATATTTTTTTTCCCTCAAGAAAACGCACTATGGCTTATTTTGAGGGGATGTCTTATTTTTATTACGTAAGCCCAGCCCCACCTTTTCCTTGGCGCCCTCCAGAATGGTGCCTATCACTATGGCTTATTTTCGGGGTACGGCTTATATTTTGCAAATGTGAAAAAATCCTGCTATGGCTTATTTTATGACTACGTCTTAAAATAGGGGAAACAGGGGAAACTTTAGCTAATCTTTAGCTTTTGCTCGTACAGTGGTACCTCGGATTAAGTACGCTTCAGGTTAAGTACGCTTCAGGTTAAGAACTCCGCTAAGAACAGAAATTGCGCTCTGGCGGCGCAGTGGCAGCAGGAGGTCCCATTAGCTAAAGTAGTGCTTCAGGTTAAGTACACTTCAGGTTAAGAACGGACCTCCGGAACAAATTAAGTACTTAACCCGAGGTACCACTGTACCTTGATCCAATATGTTTACTATGAACTAATTCAAGTTAGACTTAGTATAAATAGACATGCAGCAGAATGAGGTGACAGCGCAGACTGGACTACCATTGCTTGCTCCCTTTCTCCTTGTATTTTACACTTGCATGGAATTTGTTTAGGGGAGTACCAGCAATCTGTAGTCTGAAGTAGTATAGTCTGCTCTATCATATCAGTATCATTCCTCCTACTACTACTACTTCAGTAGATCAGGATGTGGGATGGAATGCTTGAATCAAGCCCTAGACCTCTTTTGAAGTAAGGGTGGCCCCGCTAGAAAAGAGAACAAGCCTACTGAATTTTTGTGTGGAAGAGGGAATTTCAGCATTTTTTGTTTGTCATGGATCATGGAGGAGCCCTGTTCCCTTTTGCAGGATATGACCAAAAAGTGCAGTGGACAAAAATTAAAGCTGGTGTGGGAAGGGAGGGACCAAGTTGTGCAACAGGCAGGTCTCCGAGACAGCTAGACATGCCAGGGAGAGAGTTGTGGTATTGTTTGCCCATGAATGGAGGGGTAGGTCAGAGCATTCATGGGGGCTTCTTCATTGTTTGCTGAGTGCCACAGTAAGTGAAAGCTTGTGTGTGTAGGTAGGTAAAGGTAAAAGACCCCTGGACAGTTACGTCCAGTCAAAGGCAACTATGGGGTGCGGCGCTCATTTCGCTTTCAGGTCGAGGGAGCCGGTGTTTGTCCACAGACAGCTTCTGGGTCATGTGGCCAGCAGGAATAAATCGCTTCTGGTGCAAAGGGACACTGTGATGTAAACCAGAGCGCACAGAAACGCCATTTACCTTCCTGCTGCAGTGCTACCTAATTATCTACTTGCACTGGCATGCTTTCGAGCTGCTAGGTTGGCAGGAGCTGGGACAGAGCAGTGGGAGCTCACCCTGTTGCAGGGATTTGAACCGCTGACCTTCCGATTGGCAAGCCCAAGAGGCTCAGTGGTTTAGACCACAGCGCCACCCACGTGGTCTTTTTACCTTTTGTGTGTGTGTAAATTAGCCATCTCACAGGTGTAGGCTTACATACGCACACACATATCCTGCAGCAGTAAACCTGAGCTTGATACGAATGTACATTTGACTGAAAGCTGCAACTAATCCTGACAAGACAGAAGTCCTGTTGTGGGGGACAGGGGATGTGCAGGTGTGGAGGACTCCCTGGTCCTGAATGGGGTAACTGTGCCCCTGAAGGACCAGGTGTGCAGCCTGGGAGTCATTTTGGACTCACAGCTGTCCATGGAGGCGCAGGTCAATTCTGTGTCCAGGACAGCTGTCTACCAGCTCCATCTGGTACGCAGGCTGAGACCCTACCTGCCCGTGGACTGTCTCACCAGAGTGGTGCATGCTCTGGTTATCTCCCGCTTGGACTACTGTCATGCGCTCTACATGGGGCTACCTTTGAAGGTGACCCGGAAACTACAACTAATCCAGAATGTGGCAACTAGACTGGTGACTGGGAATGGCCGCCGAGAACACATAACACCGGTCCTGAAAGACCTTCATTGGCTCCCAGTACGTTTCCAAGCACAATTCAAAGTGTTGGTGCTGACCTTTAAAGCCCGAAACGGCCTCGGCCCAGTATACCTGAAGGAGCGTCTCCACCCCCATCATTCTGCCCGGACACTGAGGTCCAGTGCTGAGGGCCTTCTGGCAGTTCCCTCACTGCAAGAAGTGAGGTTACAGGGAACCAGGCAGAGGGCCTTTTCGGTAGTGGCGCCCACCCTGTGGAATGCCCTCCCATCAGATGTCAAGGAAATAAACAACTATCTTGACTTTTAGAAGACATCTGAAGGCAGCCCTGTTTAAGGAAGTTTTAAATGTTTGAAGTTTTATTCTGTTTTTAGTGTTCTGCTGGGAGCCACCCAGAGTGGCTGGGGAAACCCAGCCAGATGGGCGGGGTATAAATAATAAAATTATTTTTATTTTATTTTATTTTTTATTATTGAGGCTTTCTGAGGAGTGTTTCTGTGTGAGAAACTGTTTGCAAATGCCTGTTGGTTGCGTTCACACTTCACATTTTAGGTTTATGCTCTACAAATCATGTGAAGCAGTTACAATTTTCCCTGCTTGGAAAATGTCCTTGCCAGCCATTCAGAAAAGCTTCTGCCTTTATAGACACTTTCCTGCGCCCCTTTCCCCAGTGCCTTTCCCTTCGGAAGTCCCCTAGCAAAGATGCACCTGCTCCTTGTAGTTGAACAGAGCCCCAAATTTCTAGAGCTCTGAATAACAGGACAGAATGAATGATCCAGGAAAGGATTGATTTATTCTCTGTGGCTTCTTTGCCCCTAGCCAATGACTATACCAATTCAAAAATATTATCAATCTGATAGATTGTTTTGCGCTCCCAGCAAGGTAGGCCTGTCAACCTGTCAGCAAAAGAATCTGATGAAGTGAACTTGCGCTATAACAAACATGTCTGTCTTTAGGGTGCCATAAGAATCTTTGTTACCAATTTGGGTCAGTTATTGTGGGGAAGATGCAAGAGGCCCTGTCATTTCTGCCTCTCCGTACAGAGCCTGGTACACAGGGGGGAGGGTTTTTTGCAGGGATGGTGCTGGATGATGGTTCTCATACACCCATGGTTGAAATTCCCCTAAGAGACCATGAAATAATCCCTATTTGCCTTCGGAGTCGCAGGAGGAGCCGGTTCGGCCAGCCCTTTCTCCCCCATGCAGGTGCCTCTTTGCAGAGTTAAATGCAGGTCTCTCTCCTGGACACAGTCTTGGCCGCCAATTAAAGGCCTGTGGGAGCCTCTCGAGGGCCCCCAACTCCAGGGGCTGGGGGGGGGGGGAGAGAGTTCCTCCGGCTGACTCTGCCCTCCACTGCACCAGAGAAACTTTGGGAGGCTCTTTGTTCCCACTTAAGACCCCTTCCTGGCCGGGCCGCATCAAAGACACTTATCCACCTCTTCAGATAATGAGCTTCACCCAAGTCTGCCTGGTTTGTCTTCGCCTTAAGGATCTCAGGAGCACTAATTGCAGGAGAAGCCCTTTCTTTCAAGCAGCCCGAAAAATGCCGCAGCTGAATGGAAAGGAAGGTTGCTCTGGGCCGAGGAAGACGGAGAAACCCTTGCTGCTCCCCAAAAAGAGCCAGTTGGGCTTTTCAATCATAAAGGGGTTTTAAGTTGGAGGGCAAATTAGCACCAGGAACCTTTTACAATATATTTATACACACACACACATATGCAAAGACTGCTTTCAGTAGCTAGCATATATACTTTAGCTAGGGATGGGCAGAGTAGTAAAGACTTGCAATGGTTGTAATATTTGTTATTTTAAAAAATAGTTTTATTCTCCTGTTAAGCTCCTAAGCACAGGGAACAAGTAGTTGTGTTCTGATGCAGTATGGTGGAGAGTGCAACATGCCCTTTTCAGTTTAGTAGTGTTGCTTAGTCATCACAATTCCTGAGAGCAAATCTTGCCAACCTAAACTTAGTATGTTTTAGACATGCAGTGAAATAGTGGCGTTTCCTTGCTTGGTGCCTTCCTTGCCAAGGTGTCAGGCATTCAAAAGACACCTCTCAGGCTTCCCATTACAGCTTCAGAGAAGCCAAGAGCTCTCCTTGACTCACTGCTGGTGAGATACACATTTTTAAAGAAACTTTCCCAGGCTTGCGCACATTGGAAAACTGCCAGTGCCTTTGTGCAAGGACAAATTAATAAACTCATTTATTTAGATTATTAAATTAAACATTTTTCCCCCCAGAGATAAAAGTTGTGAGCAAACACCCGCTTTTCAGGCCCCTTCGTTCCATTTATCTCTGGCTCTTTATTCACATTAAAAAGAACTGCCGATACCATCTCCTTTCCTCCACTTTATTATGATGTGGAATAGGGCTTGCAAAAATGGTCTGATTGGATTTTAATCCCACACAAGAGTTAAGAAATGAATAATAACCCTACGAATAATTTGGCACAAATCACCGGGCAGTTTTGCAGCGCCAGCTCCGCTGGAATAACCAGGAGAGCCCTTGCCCAGCGCCTGTTCCTTTCAAGTCCGGAGAAGTCCCAGGGGAGTTTGAGCGCGTGTAGCTGCATCGTCACCCTCAAGTTTGGGGGAGCTCCTGGGCGCACGGGAAAGGCCTTTGTAGTTTTGGGAAAGTCTCTTCGTCTCTAAACTGAACTGCTGTAAATACCAAAAGAGAATCCTTTACCATTCCGGGGTGGCCCAGTCCAATGTCGCTTCTGCACTTGCTCCGACGCTCTCGTTCTTTGGGCTCAGCCCCGCTAGTTCTCCCCAAAGGCAGAGCCCAGAACAAGTTAAACCACCTGAGGCTCACCAACTGGTATACGGATATTTGCGCCTGGCACTGTCCCGGTCCACACGCGCTTTCCTCCCGCAGGAATGGCCTGCCCAAGCAACAGCTTTTTCCTGATCACTGCATGTGGGTCCGGTTCAGAAGTGCACATTCCTAGCTCGCGTGTCTAAATGAACTGTCCCAGATCAAACCACGGAAGACAAAACTTTCGCGGGGCCCCAAACACATCATTTCCCCGCGGTCTCGGGTTTCTATATTCGCTTTAGAGTTTTGTGCAGCCCAATCCGACAGATGTTCACTTAGAAAAAACTCCCATTGGCTTCAGCGGGAACTATTTCCAGGTAGTTTACAGCCCCAGTGCTGCTCATAAACTTATGACTTTACCCATTTCCGCTTCCATCCTAGGAACATTTCTGGTGGGTGAGAGAGTACGTGCTAGTAATTTTAATCAGGTTTAGGCTGCGATCCTATATCCACTTGGTTGGAGTAAGCCGCACTAAACTCAATGGATGTCACCTTTGAGTAGATGTGCATATAGGATTGTCGGGTCACAGTATGCACATTTACTCGAGAGTATTGCCACGTCCAATGGAATTTCGAGGCAATGCATTTAGTTTTACATGTAAGTAAGCACATCTTAAAAACAGGCGAATAACTCACCAGTTCCCTGATAATTATGGAATTATTTTTCTGTCTCCATCTCGCACACTTTCCTTTTCCAAAAAGTTATTTGTCGCTGATATTTCCCCGCCCCCGCCTTATCCTCTCTTACTTTAAGACAATTGGATGTTACTGTCTTTTAAGTCCCAAAGAACAGAAACTTAAAAATAAATACTTATTGGTCCAAATAAAGTGATCCTAATCAAGATAACAGGAAAAATAAAACTGGTGTCTGCAAATGGCTAAAGTATGTTTTCTCCAAACGTTTATTTAGGATAGTAAATACAATAAGAGGTGGGAGGGGAGGGAGGGTGCAGCAGGACTGTAACATTTCATGCAACCCGGTCCTTTTACCATTAAGTCCAAATCCTGTGCATTTTTTCTGGGAAGCAAGTCCCAGTAAGTTCAGACTTACTCCCAGGTGTTTGTGCCATCTCATAATTATTATAGTTGAATCTCAAACGGAATTAATCGGAAAGAGGTGTGCCATTTGTTATAGGTAGCATTCCGGGATCGGTCCGGAGCAGCGAAGAAGACGAAAATCCCGCATCAACCAAACACCACAGAATATTCTAAGCCTATTTCGTCTCTCTGCAGTCTGACCCTCTCTCTTTCTTCCCCATGCATTTTCTAACTGGCGTTCCTAAGTAAGACCCACTGATTTCCAAGTATTTAGGAGTGAAGCCTTAAGACGTTCATTCACGACGTGGTTTTGCTTTTCTTTTCTTTTAACCTGACTCCTAAACACAACACGGTGTCTTAGTCCCTCTAAGACTAACCTGATACAGCTAAAGTAAATTCAGCGCCACTAACTTTTAAGTCCCATTGACTGCAATCATCTTAAATGCCACGTGCGGCAGAATCCTGCGCTTACACAAAAGAAAAGGCCATTGAACTAAATGTGGCTTAGGTAAGTGGCGACTGCAGCCTAAATCCCTCTAAGTTCAAATGGGCCTTCGATCGCAGTTTAACTTGCTCCGAATGGGCAAGATCCAGCCCAAGTGTGGTACTTCAAAACAGTCAGAGACAGAGACAGAGATTCAAACATGAGCTTTCTCCTTTAAAGGCCTTAAACAAGAGCCTAGCTTTGGTTAGATCGCGTCCTCTTGGTTCCGAGTTTGTTTTAAATGGCACATATTTCCAAAGATCTAGTGTTTACTTCAAGAACTATCCATTTGTTTTAATGGAACTGACTTCCCTCCTAAACTTAGCAGTAAATGTCACTGTGAGGAATCCGGAGAAAATAGAGCAATGGAAAATGCCCAAATTTATCTTAATTGTGGAGACACGGAAATCCATCATGCCCAATAACGTGTTTACAAAATAATTACCTAAAATGCACTGAAAGCGCCTTCTTTCGCGTGTCTACTGGGAAGTCAATCCTACCGGACTTCCTCCCAAGGAAATGTCTTTCTTCTTTCTGAATAGACGTGCATAGGATCGCGCCATAAAGGCACATTCCAGGTACTCTTGCCCAGTGCACAGAATTCCCCTCCCGCCCTGGAGTACTCTGAGATCCTAAACAGAACATGATCCTCTTTACGTGGAAGAAACTTCAACTCAGCACCGGCCAGAAGCACTTAGGGCTGGGTGGTAGCAGAGCCCCATTTAGCTTGGTAAAGTGGGACCTTAAAACCTCCTGGAAGTTCTCCTGCGCCATCTCCACCAATGTGAACCGGGAACTCCCTGGTTTCGAGTGGCTCCTGCCAGTGGGTTTTTGGCAGGTGAGCTTGTGCCCGCTTTAAAGCTAACTAATGGCATAAATTATATAAATTAACTCCTATGTTATCCATTTTTAAAAAAACAGCAGCAAACCGGGAACTTCCCTCCAATCGGCTTATAACAACGTCGGCTCCACAAGCGCCCCTCTTCTCGGGCATTGCTAACCCTGTTGCGCGTTCCTGCTTTATGAATTTCTGATGTCCCCTTGCTTTGCGTAAAGTAGGCAGAATCGGCTCACTGACATGGTTGTGATCAGATTTCGATCCAGGCTTCACTTTATTCATGTTATTTTCAATCTGAGGTTTTCAAACGGTACTCACTTATTTAAAAGCCACACACACACACACACGGCCTCCGCCAAGCAGGACTTCGTGGGACATTATCTCTTTGCTTCTGATGACCATTTGAGGAAAAATGGTTAAGAACAAACCTCGTGCTAGTTTTGAGAAGGGCAGGTCTATTTCAGACCCCGCGTGTTGGAGGGAATAAGAATCCCATTCTTTAAGAACAGCAAACAACAGCAAAAAGCAGCCAGCCAATTAAAACAACAGAATACAGCCCCCCCCCCCGCGGCCCAAAGAACAGACTTACAAAATTATGTAAAAGCGATTTTCCTGCCCACGTCAGAGACTACAAATGACTTTGGACGCAATCCTACACTGGGTCGAGGCTGTTTAAAGCCCACTGCAATTTTAATTAGTCAAACTTTTCTGAGGATTTCAGCCTTCAAAGGCAAACATAATTTGTTTCCTGTTTCAGGGCCACCTTCTCCTCCCTGTGGATTTATTTCGATCCTTTGCTCCCAGTCTAATGGACAGAGGAATTCTGCCGTTTCCATCCGCCCCGTCAATGTTTACTGCTTATTTTGGTCCTCTAAGAGCTCAGCTCTTAGTTCAGTCCTAACCCTATTTTACCAACGTGGAGATTCCAATTCAGTGAGGCGCACACGTTGCTCCTCGAGGAAGTTTATTCGTGCTCCTCCTCAGCTCGCATTTATTTCAGTGGGGTTTGCGCAGGAGAATTCTCACGGAATTGAACCTGTTATGGGAACTAGGCAAGGAGCGGGCCCATCTCTCTTTCATCTGTTCATGTACCTTTCAGTGAAACGAGGCGGCCGTTTGTTTTGCTCGCTCTTTCTACAATGGCTGGGTTTGTATGAGGTTTTGCCAGTAATACATTCGAATACATAGTAATTAACAATAATTAAAAACTTTTCTTTCTTTTTAAACCTGCGCGTCCGCGTCCAAAAAGTTGTATTGAAAATTACCCCTTTTGACGGGGTATCCCGAGTGTCAGGGTTCCTCTCTCCCTTTCTCTCCCTTTCCCCGCCACCGTCCATGCGACAGTTGCCCCGTCCCTTTTGTAAAAATGGCGGATCATGTTGATAGTCGACCTCGAGTTCCAATTCAATCAGCTCTCAATCAATAATAACGAGATTGCACTTAAGGGACTCCCATATAAAATTATTATTAGTGTTAGTAACAGGATCTCTTTTCCAGAGATAAGTTGCACTTCATTGTTGATCTTGCTCGGTTGCCTTTATCAGATATGTACACAACACCGATCCAACCCAGTTCTGGAACCACCCAGGAACTGTCTTGATGAACATATTCAGATCAAGCTTTGCTGGGGGTGGGGGGCTTCTCTGCCCCTCTTTCCCGCCCACCACTGGAGCGGATGACAAAATTACGCCACAGAACAACCAGCTCCCAGCGGATAATCCCCAACTCCACGTTAACAAATCGTTCCTTAATCCCCCTGTAGTCTTCAGCAAGTAGACAGATACCTGGGCTTGTGGCCTGAGGATGATCCTGGAGCCGAGGAGGACTTAAACGGCAGAGAGAGCTTGCCACTGTCCCGCTAAGCCAACCGAGTTCAGTTGGCTGCCGTCGGAGCCCGCCGGCACAGGAGAAGGTCGCTGCGCCCCGGCAGCGGGCATCTCTTTCGGGGGTCGGGGAAGGAAGAGCAACAGGGCGGTTCGGTTTATTTTGGGGTGTGTGTGCGGGGGTAGGTAGGTGTTTGTGGGGTTGTTACCATGTCCGGCCATAGAGCAAGCTGGCGTTGACCAGGCCGCCGTTATACTCGACGGCCGCCGCGTCCATCTGCGCCAGGGCGCCCACTTGGCTGTGCAGCGAAGGCGGGCTGGGGGACATCTCTTCCAGGTCCGGCGCCTGGCCCAGGGAGGTCACTTGCTGCTGCTGCTGCTGCTGCTGCTGGGGGTGCTGGGGGTGCTGGGCAGCGTTGCCCCCGGCCCCGCTGGCGCTGGGAGCTTGTCCGGCAGACTGACCGGCGGCGGCGCTGTGCGGGCAGGGCTTGCCGTCCTTGACCAGAACTGGCACGGCCACGCGCCTCGGAGACGCCGCCTGGGCTTGCTGCTGCGGCTGCTGCTGCTGGCACAGGCTGGGCCCCTCGGGAGGCGTCTGCGTCGGCGGCTGGTGCTGGAGTTGCTGCGCGGCCTTGTCCTTGGCTTGCCTCTTCATCTTGTAGCGGTGGTTCTGGAACCAGATCTTGACCTGCGTGGGCGTGAGGTGGATGAGGCTGGCCAGGTGCTCCCGCTCTGGCGCCGACAGGTACTTCTGCTGCTTGAAGCGCCGCTCCAGCTCGTACACCTGCGCCTGCGAGAAGAGCACCCGGCGCTTCCTCCGCGGCGCGGCGTGCAGCCCGGGCGCCAGGGACTTGGCAGCCTCCGCGATGCCCGACAGAGCCCCCATGCCGGCCATGTTCATGCCCCCCGACGGGCCCATTAGCCTGGAAACTGAGCAGACACACACACACACGGGAGAGTTAGGAGGCAGTCAGAGAAGAGGGCAATCTCGGGGAAAGGGACCTGGGGCCGGAAGCGTCACCCTCACCAAGTATGGAGAGGTCAGCTTTATTAAGCGCTTAAGGCGACTGAGTCCCAAAGAGCCGGGGCACCGTCTTATGCCCCCTGAGATGTCCAGAGAGTCCCTGAGCACGTCCAAAGTATTTCCCCCCTCCCCGCTGCGGAATTCCAATTAGTTCCCCAAATTTAGGGGTAAGGGGGTCCAGATTTGGGGTGGGGCGCTCGAAGAGACGGGCCACCAAAGATGGGGCACACTCCAGCCCTCCCCCAAGAAAATGCAGTCGGATTACCCAGCCCAGCCCCACCAGCCCTATTCCCTTTCCTAGCCCCTCCCCGCTTACTCGTGGGGTAGCGGGGATCCGCGTTGGCTCCGTACCAGCCTGAGGCTGCTGCGCTTCCGCGCACGCTGTCTGGATAAGGTGCCAGGTCGCCCACGTTGCCCAGCCCGCCGTTGCAGTAGCCGGCCACGGGGCCGTGGGCGAACTGCGAGACGCCGGCGTGCGCCATGGAGTGGTAGGCGGCGGCGTTGTGGGCGCCCATGGGGTGCTGCTGCGGTGGTGGAGGCAGGGCTGCGTTTTGGGACTGCCGGTAGGCGGCGGCGCCCACGCCCAGGGGGGCGCCCAGGCTGCCGTCCATGGCGCCGAACTTCTTGTAGGTCTCGTCCATGGGGCTGAGGATGTCGGAGACGGAGAAGGGCGTCGTGTGCTTGGGGCTGAGCGACATGGCTCGCCGGGCGAATCTCCTGGGCTCCCTGCGCGCTCGCTCGCTCGCCCGGCCGACGCGGCTGCCGAGTCCGGACGAAAAGGGGGCTGAGCGCCGCCGCCGCCGCCCGCCGCCGCCCGCCGTCGCGGGAGCCCGGCCCAGGAGAAGAGGGGGCGGCAGCAGCAGGAGGAGGCGGCGGCGGCGCGCCAGCCCTCCCTCAGCTCTCGTCTCTTAGCGGGGGTTTCTTTTAGTCCGGCGGCACCCGCTTTACGACAGACACCGGCGGGGGCGGAGCCACAAGGAAGGCTGCCCCCCCAGCAGCCACTCGCTGCCTCTGCGGCTGGAGCCCCCTCCAGTGGAGAGGGGGGTCCCCCGCCAATTAGAGAGGCACCTCCAGCTGCTCCAAGGTAGGAAACCACTCCCCGCATACAAGGAGCCCCCCCGCTCCTCAAAGGGAGCCCGCCTCCCCGAGGGGACCCCGCCTCCCCGAGGCCCTCAGAGGGAGAGGGACCCCAACTCGGAGGGTTCCCTCAGCAACTATTCGGGACCCCGACGCCGCTCACTGGGAGCCCCTGAGAGAGCCAGGCGGGGAACCCTCCACTCCGTCTCTATTCCTTGCTCCAAAAGCTGGGGGGTGCCATGTCCTGCGAGCCCCGGGGCGTCCCCACGGCAGCCTCGCCAAGCAAGGCCTGCCTTGGACACCATCCTAAAGGGCATCCAAATGGATGGGTGGGCAGGCACGCCTCTGCCCTGGACGCCTCTTCTGCTCGAGGGGTGCGCTCCAGGCCCGTTCGGCGCGACCCTCGGAGCCAGCGCACACCCGCCTGGCGCCTGAGAGCGCCCGCCGCTCTTGGACTGGGTCCCTTTTGCGCCCTCCAGCAAAACTGTGGCAGCAAACTGTGGCGAAAGAGGAAATGCCCCCCGTTTGAAGCAACACCTTGCGCGTGCGCACGTGGATGAGAACGTTTGTCCTGCCTTACAGGGTTGTTGTAAAGATGACTGAGATAATAGAAGAGGAGCGCTTTGAGCATGGAAAAAGCCTGTTGTAATTGCTAAGTAGAATATGATTTGAATTAAGGCTTGTTTGAAACACCTAACTGGAAGCAAACTTTGAAGTCCTCCAGTCAGATGTCTTCCTTCAATATTGGGCAGTGGGAAAAGAAAGCGAGAAATCGAAAGTCTTGTCCAAGGAAAAAGGATGTCCAAGTACAGGACAAATTGCGCCTACGAAACCTGCGGATACTGCAGTGTGGGGACTGAGTGTATGAAATGATGCCACATGCACTTACTTCACTGGGATAAAGAAAGAAAACAGCACTCCCCACCCCCACCCCCACCCCCCAGGGTACCCAGGAAAGGATAGATTTCAGCTCCCTGCTACAACAATGCTTGAATTTTCCGGTCCAACCTAAGATATCCAGTGAAAATGAGCGTGCTGTCGGAGCGCGGACTACAGAAAGTGGCACCGTTTGGGAAGCGTGTCCCGTGGAAACGAAAGCGGATTTGCTTCGGCCTTGTGCTTAAGGATGAGGATTGGAGCTTTCCCAGTTCTCTGCCCGTCTAAGAATCCGATTCTAAACGCATACCTCGGGAGAGAGCGCTTTTGTTCCAAGTCACGTCGGAGCCGGATGATGAAGAACAGCAGCTTCTCCTTAGCGTGACTTCTCGGGCAGAGACCACGTTCTCCTATGGAAGCTAGAAGCGAGATCCGCCGGGCAGCTGGATCTGGATTTATGAAAACAGGTGTGTGTGTGTGTGTGTGTGTGTGTGTGTGTGTGTGTGTGTGTGTAACCACGGAGAAGAGAAGCTGGGTTGACAGGATATTAAACGTGTGCCAGACCTGAACCCGTCGGGTCCCCTACCGTCGGATTCCTAACTAGGGCTGAGTCTGATTCTAGCGCTGGGTCTCCTCCAAGTGTTTTGGCGACGGCTCCTATCTTTAGTAGAAACGCAGAGCTAGAAAACAAGCGCCCTCCATTTACAACCCGCTAGAGACCGATCCCCTCCTCCCTCTATGTGTGGCTTCACTCTTTTGCTTGAGAAGGAGAGTTGGCGGCACAGCTAGACCGGCGCTCTACCGCTGTGGCCCTCTAAGAGTTCCACGTCCCGCTCCTTTCCTGTTCTCTCTGAGTAGGACTGAACCCTGGCTGGGGTGGGGTGAGACTAAATGGTGCCGACTTCTCGTTGATCAAGATGGAGCGACCCCTGTGAGGATGAAGAGCCACCAATGCTCCCGTTTTCTAGGAGCAGCCCTGAAAGCGTTCGCCTTTGGCCTGGGAAAAAGCGTGTGTGGAGATGAGGTCTAGCGGCAGTAAGAAAAAGTGAGCGACGATCAGGTTCAGCAGTGGTTCTACTGCAGAAGCTCTATCTATGAGCTACAAAGTTGCTCGCTGAAGAAGGAAAACGAAATGCCCACCGACTATTGTCAGGGGAGAGTGCTTCATTCGGGAAAGGAGAGGGGAAGGGAGAATTCTGCTCCCTGTGGACTGCCCGCTGGCAGTCTTAAGTCTATAAGGTTGTGGGCACTGCAGTTGCATCAGGGTGAAGAACTAACACTCTGCACGCGCCCAGAAGTACTTACCTGTGTAACACAATATCTAACAATAAGCATGCGTTATTATTTACAGGTAGGTAACCGTGTTGGTCTGCCATAGTCGAAACAAAATAATTTTTTCCCCTTCCAGTAGCACCTTGGTATGAGCTTTCGTTTGCATGCACACTTCTTCAGTTATTATGTCACAGGTCTTGGCCCAATAACGCCAAAGGGTGGAGCTGAGCGGGCATCCCAAAATGAGTTGTGGCGTGCCACAACGCTAACAATACCTGCGATATTGAGGTACTTTGGACAAGTGCTGGTGCAAAGTGGGCAGTGGCGAGTGGGCAACAAACAGCAGCCGGGGGCAGGCAAGTAGGTCAATAGCATATGGCTTTCTTGGCTCCCATGCCAAGTCTTCTTCCTCCTGGCCAAGTCTCCTCCTCCAATTTTCTTTGCCCGCTCTTGGAAGAGGCTTGCTGTTGAACTTACTTCGGAGAAGGGCACCAGGAGATGTCAACCTATGTCTGGCTGATGTCACTTCAGATGGCAGGCGTGGCTCCACACCAATAGAAAACCATGCTCTCTTGACTGCCTTCATGACGCGCTTGTTTCCTGGGAGTAAGGATCCTTTTTGGGGGGAGCATGCCCTCACACGTGTCATCTTGTGCAGTCTGAAGTGCCACTGCCAGCTCAGGCAAGGGTCCCTGTCTGCTGCTTGAAAACACTGGCATCTCTTTCACGAGACCCCTGTGGGACAAAGGGGCACAGGAGTCGAGTCAAGCCTAAGCACTTTGGAGGCCCATCGATTTCAGTGGGAGACTCCAGCTCTTGCTTAAACCTCTCCCACTGAAATCAGTACTTAATTTAGGCTGCAGTCCTAGACCTACGTACATGGGAATAATCCCACGGAACTTCTGAGCTGCGCTCTTAAAGTGCTGGGTGTTGGCTGTACTGGACCTTTACAGCGTGAACTTATTTTATGTAAGAGTTGTGGTGGTGGTGGTGGTTTTGCTTTTTTTTTTTTTTTTTTACTTGTGGTGCTTTTAACAAAACCTGTATTTCGGTCGAGAGGTTTAGGGGGGACTTCTCTTTTATACATATGTGGGGCGGTGTATGTGTGGTAATGAATGGAGGAAAAATGAATTACTTTCAGCAATGAAAATGAGATCCACCTTGGAAGCATTTTGAGTGCCTTAAACATAGGGGGAACCCAGCAAGGAAATCCCTACTCAGATTAAAGGTTTCTACTCTACGTAATCTGCTGTTCAGGGGAGAAGCTTGTTCTGGGTGCCTTTATAAAGACATCGGCAACAAAGACGGGGATCGTTCACGACTTGCTCCTCGCAAGAGTTAGTCTCAGACTTAAATACATTGACTTGAAGACCTCAAAAGGTTCCATGGAACTTCCGTCCCAGCAAGAGCGCACTGTAGTTATAAAAATTATCAGTCGCGTTTCTAAAATTGTTCAGATCCACTTAGAGAAACAGTTTTGAACACCATGGTTTAAAACTCTTTAAACAAGTTCACGCTGCTTTGGGACGCTTATTGCAACCCGCCAGAGAGTTATCCTGAGCAAACGCTCAATATAACTTTCTGATTAATCTTGCCAGTTTTCTATCCATTCTCCAGGGCTACTGCTATTTTATAGAGCTCAAAATTTGAAGATGATTTCAAGGGGCTGGGTCGCCTATTTTTGGGGGGCTGTTGCAAACAGTCGCCTTTCCTAATCGAAACCTGGCCAAACACAATAAACCCGACGTGAAAAGTTTTTCGCATGTAAACGAATGGATGTTAAAAGTGGATGTTAAAAGTGTTGACTTTTGCTATATTTGCGATTCCGACCGAAGCAACGTAGCTGTCTTGCTGGTATATTTGGAACTGTTGGCTGGGAATGTTTAGGACTGGCTTTTTCGAATGGGACGCCGGTAAACCGCCTCTCTCTCAATAGGTTATTGGGTTTTAAGAAAACTGGGGTCACCTCTTTGCACCTCGCTGCTGTAACTCTCAGCACAAGTAACCCAGAAAAGAGTTGAGAGATTGCTGGCCTTTCCACGTTACTGGAGTGTGAGGGAAGGAGGAAACCTCGGTGAAACGCCGCCTCCTCGTTCGCCAGGGCACCGTTTGGAAGAGGCGCACGAAACTGCGACTGCCTACAAGGAGTGCGATACCTCTATATAAGAACTACCTCCACCCACCCGCAGGTTCGAGATCAAAAACTCCCCATGACTAGGAGAAAATAAGAGCCTGAGAAGAAGAGTCCTGCAGGATCCGGCCACTTCTTTCCGAAGAGGCCAAGCAGTGCCTACGGGAAGCCCACAAGTGGGGACCTGAGCGCAATGTGGAGTCGGGGATGGATGGTAGAAGTATGGTAGAAGTATTGGTAGAAGTATTTTTGTTTGTTTGTTTCTAGGAAACCTTTCCACAATTGTCCATGTATATTCAGAGCATGACAGCCACAGTCTTTTATTAACATATGTAATAAAGCAGCAACAGAAATCATACAAATTATATTCTGCTATTTATCCTCTGTGCATCCACACTTGTTTAGTTAATTTTCCCGCACTTGGTGGACAAATATTTTCCAGTTCTAGCAACTGGAGGTCTAGTGGCCACAAATAAGAATGTCAGTGATTCCTTATGCATCAGATCTGTTGTATTCCCCACACAAAAAGATAGTAAGAGAAACTAGGGTTTATATGGGATAACTTTGCCACAATTTCTGTGTTCCATTTCATCTTTACCAAATGTCACAGACACCTCCTACTGCTGCCTGTATCTTGGACTAACTGTGCAATCCTAATTCCAGCCAGCCTGGGGTAGTGGTTGAAGTGTTGTACGAAGACTTGGGAGATCAGGGCTCAAATCCCCACTCAGCTATGAAGCTCACTGGGTGACCTTGGGCCACTCACTGCCCTTTAGCCTGACCGACCTCACAGGGTTGTTATGAGGATAAAATGGGAAGGATCAGAAGTATGCACACCATCTTGTGCTCTTTGGAAGAAAGCTGGGATATAGAACCATAGAACTGTAGAGTTGGAAGGGACTATGAGGGTCATCTAGTCCATCCTCCTGCAATGCAGGAAACTTTTGCCCAACACAAAATGACAACAATGGGGGCTGGAGTGTAATCCTGGGAACCCCTCCATCCTAGGCTCAGGTTGTATATATGTAGAAACCATATAGCATAAAGACACCATAGTTAGGGTTGCCATACACCCAGAATACTGCATGTCAGCATATGTCTGGAATACTGTCTGGATATTCACTGTTTGAAACATGGCAATCCTAACCATAGTCCCATTTCCAAAGGAAACAACGGAGCCTGGTAAGTGCCTCAACCCCTGGAATCTCACACTGCTGTGGAGATTGGGGTGGGCTGTAACAATATGAAGTCCCTCTAAGACACCTGTCATCTTCTTTAACAAATATTTTTTAAAAAAATATTTTTATTGCACAAATTTAAACAAAACATATTATCAATCAATATAGCCAATTACATCCCCTCCCCACCCCTCCCTCTCCCACCCTCCAAAGACTTCCCTCAGCTCCTCTCTCTGGTTTGTTTATACATACTGGTATTATTCTCTGCATGTTGTAAAATTGTACATTTCATTGCCTTATCTATCATATGTTCTACTAATAAATTTGTGGATGCTTATTCAAAACCTGCCAAGGAGTCCAAATCCTTTTGTTGATTTTTTAAATAGTTTGTAAATAGTTTGTAACTATTTAAAATCTTCTTTAACAAATATAATACATTGTGCAGATACTTCATATGGGGAAATTTACAAAATCAAGTTTTCAAATGAGCTAAGCACTTGCATAGCCTTTCTATGGATTTTTGTTGTTATTATTAAAATGTGAATTGTTTGGTGCAGCTGTAACCAATTATGCTGCAACCTCCTGGCCGTTTCCTAATTTGCTCACTTTTCAGAGGAACTTGCACAAATCCCTCTTCTTGTATGTTCCTGCTCCTTCACAATCCTTAAATTAAATGCAAAAGGATTGCTCCTGTCCTGTCCACTCCTGTCTATTGATCACATCACCGTGAGAAACAAGGAAGCACCATGGATGAAGGCCTCCAAGCTGAGGACACAGGTAAAGAGAGCTGCCCCTCTCCACACTTTCCATCCCAGCTGCCTTCTAACCAATCAGAATATTGATCTATGTTACTCAATGATGTCTACAATGACTGGCAGTGGCTCTCCAGGGTTTCAGACAAGAATCTCTCCCAACCAGATGTAGATATGCCACTGAACCTGAGACCTTCAGTGCGGAAAGGAGATGCTTTGTCACTAAACTATAACCCTTCTCTTTGCTCCTGATTTTTATTTAGTTATTTACAGGATTTTGAGACTGCTTTTCACTAAAGATGCCAAAGTGGGTTTCCAAACAATAAAAATAATAGAGATTATGCAAACAAGTGAAATTTAAAATCAAAGCCAACTAATACAGACAATTCAGATAAGGGCATCTGAAACTCTAGGGCAGTGCCATGAGCCCTACAGAACAGCATTGTTGGGGTTGGATTGGCAGGCTCTGGAACAGGAGGAGGAGGAGGAGGAAGAAGAAGAAGAAGAAGAGGAAGAAGAAGAAATGGGGGGGCAGAGCTGAATGGGTTGGATTAGAGAGGATTGCTCCTTTCTGCCCTGACATCAACCACTTTGGAAGACGTTCCTGAAGAGCTGTACTGCTTGCCAAATTGTGTTCTTGTGCTAATTCACAAAACCTTAAACAACTCGAGGCCCACATTAGACAAAAGATTCCTGCATTGCAGGGGGTTGGACTAGATGACCCTCATGGTCCCTTCCAACTCTACCGTTCTATGATTCTATGACTGTCTGATCCCTTATGCTCTACCTTGATCACTGAGATCATCTGATGGCATACTTGTGGGAATGTTCAGGGTGGCAGGAGAGGAAATATTGTTTATTAATAGCCTTCCTAACTTGCGCTAGCAAGTTCCTTTACTTAGCAGAGTGCATTCCCCTTTTCACAGCAGAAAACTAGTTGCAAACTTGTGTGAGTTTCTTAAGGCAATACGCAATTCAGTCTGGCTTGTCCAGATTGAAATGTGTTCTAATAGTTTCCTGGTAAGACCCCTTGAATCCCTCCTAAAAGAATAAAGACACCACAGTCTTATTCATAAGCAATAAAAAGAAAGTTTACTAATGATCAGGCAGAGCACAATGTTATCCCTGAAGGCAGGCTTAAGGCTTAAAGTTACAAACTTACACTAATAGGTTTATCCCATAAGGGAGATGACCTGGGGGACTGCTTGGCTGGCAGCCAGCAGTTCATTCCATGAAGTTCGCAGGACCAAAAGAAGATGGAGAAGAGAGAGAGTGGCAGCATGCATTGTCCTTTTCCCAGGTCTGGAAAGGTCACGCCCACCCACTAGTCACCTGCAAGGAAGGATGCTCCAGGTCAGGAGGAACAGGAAGTTTCGACTGGCTGGACCAAACATTCCCTTGCAGGTCCACTCTAGGAAAACAAGGAATGTTGTACTTGACTGCTCTCAGTGGATTACATCCCACAATACTTCTGGTGGTTCCCCATGCCTCTGAGATTTAGGATATGAGCCTTCAGTGTAGCAGGCCCTGGAGTTTCCTGCAAGAAGAAGAAGAAGAAGAGGAGGAGGAGGAGGAGGAGGAGGAGGAGGAGGAGGAGGAGGAGTTTGGACTTGATATCCTGCCTTTCACTCCCCTTCAGGAGTCTCAAAGCGGCTAACAATCTCCTTTCCCTTCCTGCCCCACAACAAACACTCTGTGAGGTGAGTGGGGCTGAGAGACTTCAGAGAAGTGTGACTAGCTCAAGGTCACCCAGCAGCCTGCATGTGGAGAAGCGGGGAAGCGAACCAGGTTCACCAGATTACGAATCCACCGCTCTTAACCACTACACCACACTGGCACCAGTAGAGACTCTGCAGGAATTATCCTTGCCTACTTGTAGGTGTTTCCTGAAAACTGTTTATTTAGACAGACCTTTGAATGATTAATTTCTTTTCCATAACCAGTTTTTAAAATATGCTTTTATTTATGTTACTGTAATTTTGTAATCACTGTAATTTTATGAAAAGTGCTGCCTACAAATATTTAAATAAAATCTGGTCCTGTTGCATGGAATCAGTTTCAGTTGCTGTTGACCTGAGAATGTGCCCTGCCTGTCCTGGCTCTTGCCTAACCCAAGCAGACAAAGGCTTTTAACCAGGAAGTAAGAAAAAAATTGTTATTTAAGTACATAATGATACAGACTCAATGATACAGGGCTCAGGAGTCACAGTTCAGGCATTGGGGAGCAGGGCAAGAAGTTCAGGACTGGATGGAAGCAATGAAGATGTGCCAATGGGTTTTCCCGCCTGCCAAGCTTTTAAAGACAAGGTGTGGCAGGTTCACTCACCAGACTCACTCAGCTTGGCATGTCCGCTCACCAACCTCTCGCACCGCCAATGAAAACCAATTAATGAATAGATAATGAACCTATTCACGTGATGCTGACACAAAACTCCACACGTACACAATGCAAAAGAAGGAAAGAGCACTGCCCCCTTCTCTCCCCTGCCTCTCTCCCCCCCCCCCGCAACTCACAATGCCTATGGTAGCAATGTCTCACACCAAATGTAACTGATCTCTAAAAAAGATTCTATGAACTGAAAACAGAGACACTATACAGGTATGTTGCTTTGTTATTCATGAAAATCTTTCAATAAAACCTTTGTGTGCTTTTTTCAAAAACTTGGATTTTCAGGACTGTGCTCCATTGAAGCTGATAGGTTTTCTCCCATCTGCAAAGGTGGGGCCAAAGGTGAGTCCTTCTCAGTGGCTGCTGCCAGACTTTGGAACTCTCTCCCTAGAGAAGTTAGACTGGCTCTGTCCTTTTTGTCTTTCTTCTTGCTCCAACAGGCTTTTGGGAACAGACAGCTTTTAATAAAAGGGCTGGTGCCGTACAGTATTTATTACAATTATTGCTATGGTTTTAATAGATTTTACATATGCATATAATTTTACTTTTAAAAATATTTACCGTAATTGCTTTTTAATGATGTGTCTTTTCTATGTTTTTTAGCAGTTCTCATTTTTATATATAAGCTGGCTTGAGTCCCTTCAGAGAAAAAGGTGGTTTTGAACATGTATAAAATAATAATGATAATAATAATAATAATAATAATTATTATTATTATTATTATTATTATTATTATTATTTTGGGCAACAAGCCTAGACCCTCCTGTTTGATCACTGCTGCCTCCTGTTCCACCACTTCCCTCGGCTGATCAAAGTCTTCCCACAACTACATTGAGGAGTAACAAGTTGCCATTAGTCTATTCCAGCTTCTGGGTCATATTCAAGGGCAGCCCCACACAAAGCGTGTTGCAGTAATCAAGTCTTGAGGTGACCAATACCAGTAGCTTCCCCTCCTGGGCTTGTTCCCTGCTTCCACTCATTCCACAAGTCCCTGTGGCTGAGAAGAATGACAATGGGGCCAAACTGTCAGAGGTCCTGCACAAATCCACTTACACAGATTCCACTCATTTCAGTATGGCTTGCACCAGAGAACTTCACACTGGATCGTGCCCAAAGTCTTTGCCATGTTTAAGGCACCTGCTCTTCTTTGGTCTAACGCACAGAAAATTACCCTACCTAGAATATGATAACAAGCTGAAAGAAAAATGCTACGCTATTGAGCTTAACAAATATCGCTCTAACAAGCCCAAGGCAGCAGAATTATTGTTGTTGATGAATGGATCAGCATATAACTCAACACATACAACACAAAGCCTGGCAGCAACGATGAAGGTCATTTTCTTGAAACATGCCTTTATTCGGCCTAGTGCAGTAATTACACATTAGAAAACAAAACACAGGATGGCTGCTATTTCAACAGCCATAGCTCTGAACACAGCAAAAGTGTCCAGACTCCACAGGTTGGCCTTAATAAAAGCCTCCATGAAAATGTCAATGTTTTTATATATATATAAAAAATAAAAGTTAAATAACTTGGCTTCCATGGTACTTGTTTCACATGTTCAAGGCTTCACTCTTTCAGAAGGAGTTTCATACCTATTGTCACAAAGTAATTGGATTCTTTCTTCTCTGCTCTACAGTTGCACCAGAGCACAACAAATAAAATTCACTGGGTCCTTAGCCGTAAGTCTAAAAATGGCACTGATGTGGTCATCACCATGGCTGTATTTTCTACAGAATTATCTCAGCATTGAAATAAATAATGGCCTTTAACCCCAAACAGCAAAACAAAACACCACAACAGCCCACAAAGGAACCCAGCCAACTAAGGACTAATGGGAGAGGAATTTCTTTCTCATTGTGATCACGAGGTGGAAGCCGGCACAGGTCAGAGCTGATCAAGGCCGATATAAACCTACAAAGAAAGAAGAAGCTTGGGGAGGGGCAGAATGTGAGACAGGCTTACCTTTTCACTTCCACAGCTTTAGATCTGCAACAGGCACACAAGTAGGAATATATGGCTATTGATTTCAAGAGGACAGCCCACTTATACCCTAAAAATAGGATTACTGTACATGACTATTTCTGGAGAAAGGTGCTAGCACCCCCCACCCCACTGTTGAGGCTGAGAGTGGCCTGATCAAGTGCTTCGTCACATAGCACACATTCACTGCCCCAGTTTGTGATGATAATAATGACTAATCTATACAGCTTTAAATGAGGATTAGATACCGGTAGTACATTCACTGAACCACCAATAGCTACTAAATGCAAAAGCCTAAATGGAACCTCCAGGTTCAGAGATGTTGTACCTTTAAACAGAAGATGCTGGCAATAAACAACATTTGTTCCTATTTCCTGATTGTGGATTTCCGGACATATCTGGCTAGCCACAATGGGCTGCAGGATGGTGAAAGATTAGATAAATATTTGCCCTCATCCAGCAGGACTCCCTTATGTTCTGAATCACTGTTGCTAATTACATGCACACTATTCCTACTATTTTCTTTAGAGGCAGTGTTCTATGGTGTTTTTGAAAGAGTGCTGTCACCCTGCAGTCCCGAATTCTGTGCTTATATCTTTAAATCCCTTGACGGAGCAAGAGACAAGAGACATCCACACCATACAATCAAAGCACATCTGACATACATATTTAAAGCACATGACTTCCCCAAAGAATCCTGGGAACTGTAGTTTGTGAAGGGTGCTGGGAACTGTAGCTCTGTGAGAGGTAAGCTACTATTTCCAGTATTCTTTGGGGGACATGTGCTTGGAATAAATATAAATAAATAAAAATTACATGTGTGTTGGGTGTGGATCTGTTCTTTGTGGTTACTTCCAGCTGTTCTCCAAAGGTGCTGCAGGTGTGGGAGGAGATGTTGATGACAGAATTACAGTGGAATGAGTGGAAGGAACCACAGTTGCCCGGTCTCTGGCTACATTGTGAATATTTAAAAGTACGGTACATGTGCACTGTCTGGATTGTAAAGTGTCAACCTTACTTTAAAAGCTGGAGCATCTGTTTTGCCAGAGATGAAAGAGGGCAAAAAAATAAAAAATAAATGTGTGTGTATTACAGCAAGAGCTATGCTGCCACCTTAGGATGGCTGAAGGCCGGCTGCATGCCTGGAGATGTCTGGGATTCCAATACTGGACAGCTGTGAAGGACAGGCTCCTCCTGAGATGTGAATGCTGTGAACTCTCTCCAGAGTAGACCCAGGTGTAAATAGACCACATTTCTTAAAGACCCTGGTCTCTGCTATGCCTTGATTTCCCAACAGAAACACAACCTTGGGTGAGTGCCTGGAACCCCCCCTGGAATCTTGCTGCCGCTTGGCAGAAATTGGGGTTGGCATATTGGGGGTGGTATGCAACCTTCGTAACAATATCAATGTCCTGGTAGGGAGTTTCCTGGTTTACCCTGGCAAGTATCTTTCAAATGTCCCCAGGTGTGTGAGAAGCGCTAATTGAAATCAATGGAGAAATTCACATTTCTTTTAAAAAGTAGCTGGGAATGGCACCAGTGTGTCCAGGTTCCCCCCCCCCCCCAGGCAAACTGGAGGAAAAAAATACCTGCAACAACCAGATGACAACAGACCCTGCTCCATGGGCATGGAAGGCTGACTGATGGCAGAAGGCTGGAAACAGAAAACGGTGGTGGTGAGGAGGGGAACAGAGAACGGAAGGACTCCACCACACAACATTTTGTGGCAGACCCCACTTGTGCTTTAACTAACTCTAGTTTCTAAGCATTACTTCTAAATATCCAGTTCAGTCCTGTCCTTCCATGTCCTCTGCCATTCTTCTCTGTTTCACAGGACATTCTTTCTGTTCTAAGATTAACTCCACTTTTCTTGTCTTCAGTTTACCAATATAAACCCTTTGCAGATTATGCTCTGTTGCTATAATGATGCTTTATGCATTTCTCACAGCCTGTCTTATCCTTTCACAGCTTTGAACTTTTGTTTGGATTTAAAATATTCCCCCCTCTTAACCTTTAACTGATTCTGCATACTTTTCCTTCTTGTTTTGTCTGTTCTCTTTCTCATCTTCTCCTAGATTCACCAGCTAATCCTCTATGGTTCACTCAAAAATTATTTCACTTTCTTTTGTGTTCTTGCAGTTACTTCCTCAAATAACTTAATTTACCTCATAAATCTCATTTTTCTTATTACCAGAGATGCTTCCTCCTCCTCTTCTCTGTTCTGTTTCTTCCTTTCCTTTTATGGCAAACGATAAAATAATTTTTCAGGCTGAGAAAGTGCTGCACCCATTTGTTAAATTCTAACAATATTTCACTCTTATGTTTCCTTCTCTTATTCAGCATAGGATTTGGGTGTGTGTGTGTGTTTTTTAAACAAAAAAATGTTCTGTGGCATCATGTTCTGTGCCATGGCAGTCTCCACAAGAGAGAAGATGGGGCCAGGTGGAGCCAACAACCTGGAGCTGCCATGGGGTTCAACAGTTTAGGGTTCAAGACTGCAGGGATAGTGCTGACCTTCGCCAGTCCCTGTGCAGAGTCGTGCCTCTGCTGAATGAAGCAGCAGGAAACTGGACAGAAGAAAGTAGTTGACAGATGAGATGCTTTGTCACTCTGCTATTCTTGGGAAAGTTCAGTGGGAGATCTGGGGGACTCTTCTAAACCCTTTCTTACTGCTCACGAGGAACCCTTCCCACGGGTTCTTCTGCTCCCTGCTCTGGATGGTGCTGTGAGGCTGGAAGCTGCTCTTGGCTGCTTCTGTTCAGGCTGCTCCTGCTATAAAGCTGGTCTGATATGCTGAACTGGGGAACTCCTGACTTCCTGCTCTTTTGTTCTCACCCTCTCCCTCCTCCATCTTCCAAGAAGAGGAAGGATGTTAATAATAATAATAATAATAATAATAATAATAATAATAATAATAATATATGTATACCCCATCCATCTGGCTGGGTTTCCCCAGCCACTCTGGGGGGCTCCCAATAGAATGTTAAAAATAGAACCAAAAATTTAAAACTTCCCTAAACAGGGCTGCCTTCAGATGCCTTCTAAAAATCAAGATAGTTTTTTATTTCCTTGACATCTGGTGGGAGGGCGTTCCACAGGGTGGGCGCCACTACCAAGAAGGCCCTGGTTCCCTGTAATCTCACTTCTCGCAGGGAGGGAACCTCCAGAAGGCCCTTAGCGCTGGAACTCAGTGTCTGGGCTGAACGATGGGGTTGGAGATGCTCCTTAAGGTCTACTGGGCCAAGGCTGTTTAGGGCTTTAAAGATCAGCACCAACACTTTCAATTGTGCTCACAAACGTACTGGGAGCCAATAGAATCATAGAATCATATAGTTGGAAGAGACCACAAGGGCCATCCGGTCCAACCCCCTGCCAAGCAGGGAACACCATCAAAGCATTCCAGAAAGGTGGCTGTCAAGCCTCTGCTTAAACACCTCCAAAGAAGGAGACTCCACCACACTCCTTGGCAGCAAATTCCACTGTCGAACAGCTCTTACTGTCAGGAAGTTCTTTCTAATGTTTAGGTGGAATCTTCTTTCTTGTAGTTTGAATCCATTGCTCTGTGTCCGCTTCTCTGGAGCAGCAGAAAACAACCTTTCTCCCTCCTCTATATGACACCCTTTTATATATTTGAACATGGCTATCATATCACCCATTAACCTTCTCTTCTCCAGGCTAAACATACCCAGCTCCCTAAGCCGTTCCTCATAAGGCATCGTTTCCAGGCCTTTAACCATTTTGGTTGCCCTCCTCTGGACACGTTCCAGCTTGTCAGTATCCTTCTTGAACTGTGGTGCCCAGAACTGGACACAGTATTCCAGGTGGGGTCTGACCAGAGCGGAATACAGTGGTACTATTACTTCCCTTGATCTAGATGCTATACTCCTATTGATGCAGCCCAGAATTGCATTGGCTTTTTTAGCTGCTGCATCACACTGTTGACTCATGTCAAGTTTGTGGTCTACCAAGACTCCTAGATCCTTTTCACATGTACTGCTCTCAAGCCAGGTGCACTGGCGTCGCAAGGGGGGGCAGAGGGGACGGTACGCCCTGGGTTCCACGCGGGGGAGGGGTGACAGTTGGGCTGGCCCCGCCCTGCGTGGGGCCCGCCTGCCCGCCGGCGCCGCTGCTGCTCCCGCGGCACCCTTGCAAGCCCCTGCGCCAAAAGCAGCAGCAGCGGGGCACCCTCCCCAGCCGCCGCACGCAATCGGCGGCTCGGGGTGGTGCCGCCGCTGCTTTTGCTGCGGCGCTTCCCAAGGGTGCCGCGGGAGCAGCAGCGCCCGGCGACGGAGTGCGCATGCGCGACATTTCGTGCATGCGCACTCCATCGTGATATTGCATCGTGACGTCACAATGCAACGTCACCACGCCCCGCCCCCAGGGGAAGCCTCCGTTCGCTGCCCCGGGTGGCGAGGAGGCTTCCTCCGCCCCTGGCCAGGTGTCACCCATCCTGTATTTGTGCCTTTCATTTTTTTTGCCCAAGTGTAGTACTTTACATTTCTCCCTGTTAAAATTCATCCTGTTTGCCTTGGCCCAGTTCTCTAATCTGTTAAGGTCATTTTGAAGTGTGATCCTGTCCTCTGGGGTATTAGCCACCCCTCCCAATTTGGTGTCATCTGCAAACTTGATCAGGATGCCCTCAAGCCCATCATCCAAGTCATTGATAAAGATGTTGAATAAGACTGGGCCCAAGACAGAACCCTGTGGCACCCCACTAGTCACTACTCTCCAGGATGAAGAGGAGCCATTGATGAGCACCCTTTGGGTTCGGTCAGCCAGCCAGTTACAAATCTTTCTTTAACAGCACTTGTGCAGAAATCCTGCCTCCTCCTCCTCCTCTCACCTGCTCTGCCAAAGACAGTGGCTCTTTTGGATTAGGAGGCAATTAACACTCTTATGGACAAAGATTATGGGCTTTATTGGTTGCACAGCAAGTATAAAGCTATCAGGCTAGATCATATTAATGCACAACAAGAATAAAGCATAAAGCTACTATCAAGATAATAATTCTTATGCCCCTCCAGTTGCTAATAATTCCTTCCTAGGAATGACAACAGCTGAATCATAGAATTGCAGAGTTGCAAGGGACCATGAGGATCATCTAGTCCACCCCCTGCAATGCTGGAATCTTTTGCAACACAGGAATCTTTTGCCCAATTTGGGGCTCAAACCCGTGACCTTGCGATTAAGAGCCTCTTGCTCTACTGACTGAGCTATCCCTCAGGGTCTGGACCCACAGATAGCTGGAACTTTTGTCACATAGCACCAATCTGGATCTCTCCTCTGGGTCTCCTGCTCAGTGCTTCCAGCTCTCACATTAATAGCCTGCATCCTGCTGAGTAAACTAACTGGTGCATTGCTCATGCCCACCTGAGTCCTAAGAGCCTCCCATCAGGATCAAAGGGATGAGTCAGGAGACTGCAGCTGCCATGATCTTACCTCTCAAGGCCACACATCTCTAAGGGGTAACACCTGTCAAGCATAGGGCATACACTTTCCATTCTACTGATTCTACATTTCTACAATAGTTCTGGCTGGACAGAAACAGTTTCAACTCTTTCAGAACTTATGTGTACAAACTTTCAAAATCATTCCTGGAAAGCAGTCTCATTCCATGCAGAGCCGTCTTTCCCATAGTGCTTAGTGGTGCGTCACGCCAGGGTGCTGGCCTCTCAGGGGCGCCGGCGGCATCTCCTTTCCCTGCATGCCCGCCAGCCATATGGCGGGCAGGCATGCAGCTTGCCTCCCAAGCCTCCATGAAGAAGAAGAAGAAGAAGAGTTTGGATTTGATATCCCGCTTTATCACTCCCCTTCAGGAGCCTCAAAGCGGCTCACATTCTCCTTTCCCTTCCTCCCCCACAACAAACACTCTGTGAGGTGAGTGGGGCTGAGAGACTTCAGAGAAGTGGGACTAGCCCAAGGTCACCCAGCAGCTGCATGTGGAGGAGCGGAAACGCGAACCCGGTTCCCCAGATTACGAGTCTACCACTCTTAACCACTACACCACACTGGCTCTCCATGAGGAACGCTCTCCTCCCAAGGAGGCTTGGGAGGGAAGCTGCGTACCTGCCAGCCATATGGTTGGTGGGGTGCAGCTTCTCTCCCAAGCCTCTGCAAGGATTGCTCTCCTGCAGTGGCATGGGGGAGAGTTACGCCTCCCCCCATGGCTGGCAGTGCACAGCTTCGCCCCCCCCCCACTATCCGTGGTAATTTGGGGGCACTGGGCGGATATTTGCACTCTGGCACAACATCTGCTAAAGACGGCCCTGATTCCATGTCTTCTTATATGGGCATCAAAAGGGAAATTGATAAGAATCATTCTTAATGCCTCGTGATACAAAGTTCTTCTGGACATGCCCCCAGACACCTGCCTGGCTCTTTTTGCTGCTCTGCCCTCATTTTGGCAGCTGTGGTCTGGGTTTTGCTTAAACTGTGGGATGGCTTGGCTGCTATGGGTGAGGCTAGGATGCCATGGAAAGTAAAAAGGGACGCGGGTGGTGCTGTGGTCTAAACCACTGAGCCTCTTGGTCTTGCTGACCAGAAGGTTGGTGGTTCAAATTATCGCGACAGAGTGAGCTCCTGTCACTCTGTCCCAGCTCCTGCAAACATAGCACTTCGAAAACACAGCAGTGCAAGTAGATAAATAGGTAGCACTGCGGTGGGAAGGTAAATGGCGTTTCCGTGAGCTTTGCTTTCCGTCACAGTGTTCTGTTGCACCAGAAGCGGTTAAATCATGCTGGCCACATGGCCTGGAAAGCTGTCTGCGCTCTCAGCCCGAAAGCAAGATGAGTGCTGCAATCCCATAGTCGCCTTTGACTGGACTTAACTATCCAGGGTTCCTTTATCTTACTTTTACTTACCATGGGAAGTGCAGTCCTTGGTGAAGAGGCATGGAGGCATTATGGTGGTGGTTGGCAGCCGTGGGGCATAGCCAACTAGGGACTAGCTATAAACATAATCATATTAATTTTATTATTTATCTGAATCATAGAAAAGTAAAGTTGGAAGGAATCTCAAGGGTCATCTAGTCCAACCCCCTGCAATGCAGGATTAATATTTATTTCATTGTCTTAAAGACAAAAATGACAATCTAGCTTCACTAATCATTAGCTGCTTTCTTTCACTATTATCTAGCTAGGCAGCAACAGACTAGCTCTTTAATGCAGCTAACAAAAAGGGTTAGTTTAAGAATTCTGCCAAGTTTCTGATATTTTGACAAATAGCATAGCTATTCCTGTTCTGTGGACAGGAGGGATCAGCTTTTTTATATGAACTGCGTTTGTGAATTCAAAACCTGATCTCTGCATTTTCATAAACAAGGGGAAGGAGGACATGTGACATTTGCAGTATTCAGCAATGTACAGCTGCATACAGATGTTTGAAAGACAACACCCTTGTCCTAAAAAATGCACCCAGGACAGAGGCACAACATCTGGTTGCACAACTGCCATGTTTGTTCTCTGCATTGTTTCAATTCATATAACAACTGTGTGGTACTCATTCTAGTGTTAAACTTCTAATTAATTATGACATTTCTACCATTCATATTTTGCTTTAAATTTGGGAACCTGAAAGAAAGTTAATTAGCTCTCTCTATGCAAAGGATAGAAAAACAGAATCTTGAGAAATCGCCATCTTGTCATTTCAAAAAGGTCTTGCCTGTCAGATGTCTTGAGCTCCTTTGAACTGGCATTTTCTCTGAGGCTGTTCTGGTAGCTTTTTAATTGAATTTCAGTTTGTTAAACACATTTTTAGTCTAATTGCACTGGGTCTCCTGTACATTGCTTACAGACAACTGTGATAAAGCAGTATACAAATTGTTGAAATAAAAACAAACAAATAAACAAACAAACTTGAAAGCAAAGGAAAATACCTTATTACCAGTAGGCCATCTTCAAATATTGTATTTTGCATTGATAGATGAATTCACCCTTTGAAATGATTTAATTCATAAGCCTCTGTAGCATGATGTTTCTCATATGTAGCTCATAGCTTGGATTATGTTAACAAGATAAATGTACTCTGTTTATTGTTGGAACAGTAAAAAGCCAAGCTACAACAAATGTCCTACAATTGGAGAGCAATTATATTTAACCATTCAATTTCACAGCACATCAAAAAATAGTGCTTGTGACCTAAATATTTCAGGGTTTCTTTTCTTTTTTTGCCTAAAATACGGAGGCAGGAATCCTCATAAATACCTTTCCACTGAAAGTTTACACATAAAAGCATGCTAAAGAATACTATGATAATGGATTTTGTTCTTTTTGTGTGTGATAATCTGGATAGCATAATCAGAGATAGGAGCTGCAACTGAGAAAGTGACGCCATGGCTGTTCTTTCAGCTGCAAAGATTTATGAACTGAATGAAGCCACTCATATACACTTATCATTACATTTGTGGTAGAATAGGCTTTTCCATATTATGTTCCCTGTTCAGCTAGGATTCTCACTTTAGTTCCTTGTATGTTCAGATGCCTTGGATTGGAAGGGAACGTGGCAACAGCCTTTCTCAGGAGGGCTACCACTCAGCTATAGCCCCAAGTAATTTAGGGATGCGGGTGGCGCTGTGGGTTAAACCACAGAGCCTAGGGCTTGCCGATCACAAGGTCGGCGGTTCAAATCCCCGCAATGGGGTGAGCTCCCGTTGCTTGGTCCCTGCTCCTGCCAACCTAGCAGTTCAAAAGCACGTCAAAGTGCAAGTAGATAAATAGGTGGGATACCTTCTCTGGTGGGAAGGTAAATAGCGTTTCTGTGTGCTGCTCTGGTTCACCAGAAGCAGCTTAGTCATGCTGGCCACATGACCCGGAAGCTGTCTGCGGACAAACGCCGGCTCCCTCGGCCTATAGAGTGAGATGAGTGCCGCAACCCCAGAGTCGTCTGCGACTGGACCTAATGGTCAGGGGTACCTTTACCTTTACTTCTAATTTATATTAGCTGCTTTAGACATAATTTAAAGTGGGAAAGCATTTCATAAATAAAAAAAAACATAAAAATACATTAATTGGATTATTTCAGAAACACATCCACCAAAATGACACATATCTGTTGCAGTTCTGCAACTGGGACTTTTATAAAACACTGGAACTGCTTCCCACCCAACTCCTGAGACAATAGCAGGATGCAACTGAGCACCAATCAGGCAATACGCTGCCTGACAATCTTGCTCTGGGTCTTCATAATGGATGAAATAAGAGCATAAGAATAGCCCTTCTCGATCAGGCAAGTGTCCCATCTAGTCCAGCATCCTGTTCTCATAGCGACCAACCAGATGCCTGTGGAAAGCCTGCAAGCAGGACCTGAGGGCAACAGCACTCTCCCTTCCTGAGTTTTCCAGCAACAGATATTCAGAAGCATATTACCTCTGACCATGGAGGCAAAGCACAACCATTGCGACTAGTAGCCACTAAAAGCCTTGTCTTCCACAAATTTGTCTTACCCTCTTTTTCAAAGGGGAGGAGGAGAGCCATGGACACCACCTTGAGCTCCTTGGAAGGAAAAAGGTGGTAAATAAATAAATAAATATCTTCTACTGAGGAAATGATTGAGGAGGCCGGGTATGTTTAATCTGGAGAAGAGGAGGCTGGTGGGATATTTAAATTCAGTGCTTTTTTTCCTTAAAAAAATGTTTAGGGGCACTCTCATTTTCCTACTCATATTGAAATACTGCCCCTCAATGACGCCAAACTTAGATTCACAAAATGTTTAGGGAAATGTGTCCCCCTGCGTCCCCCCAGAAAAGAAAGCACGGTTTAAATTGCAGTCAAACCAACAATTCATGTTTTGCCAGATAGGCACATGAAGGGCTGAGGCTCACAGAGCTTTCCTGCTAGGGAGAAGCCTGTGACATCACTTCCCTTTTGTGCCCTGACAGGAAGTGGGCGTGTCCATATCTGCTCCTCCCTGCCTGGGCGCTCTCTTTTTCTGCTCTTCTTCAGCCTACCTACAACATAAGAACATCCATTTTAAAGTGGGACTTAGTATATTTTAGTAACTTAATTACCATTATAAGCCTGCCTGCATCAAGCTACTGTACCCATTATTCTTCAAGACATATTCTGAGTAACTGTTATTTTTTACCTTTTACAAGACTATTTGTGATTATTATTTTAAGGTGGAGAAAAGGAGGAAATACCAGGAAAATACATGCCTTAAATGCCAAAGCATCCTGGATTACTTATACTAAAAGGCTAAAACTAGCCTATCTAAGCTTCCCTTTAAGCTGCAAAGGGATAGCTCTTTGCTACCCGGTATTTTAAGGGGGCAAAGTTGTTGAGCTCCTTTTGGGGGGCAAAATTGCAAAAGGCGAATTTTTTTTTTTTTTTTTTAGGGGAAATCGGCAAAAACGGGACTGCCGACATGGGCTGCCATACGTTCAGATTTTCCCTGACATTTTTTTTTTTGCCGATTTCCACCCAGATACTGCTAGAGACAGCAGTATTCCAGATATGTCCGGGAAATTCCAAGTGTATGGCATCTAATCACATCCCAACAAGGCTGAGATGTGATATGATGGCAATCTTCAAGTAACTGAAGGACTGTCACAAGCTTGTTTTCTGCAGCTCTAGAGAATACTGCTTACAGACATAGACTTTGGATAAATATGACATTTGGAATGAGTTTATACAGAGTGTACTAGGCTATTAACATCCTATGTATTAGGATAATAACATTATATCAATTTATATAAGAATGTATGGGAATGTACATTGCATTTGTGTGTGTGTGTGTGTGTGTGTGTGTGTGTGTGTGTGTGTGTATTATCCTTCATTGGAGGTTTTTAAATAGAGGTTGGGTGTCCGTCTGTCAGGATGGAATTATTTAGCTGTCAGGATGGAATTATTTAGCTGTGATTCCCTCATTGCAGAGGGTTGGACTAGATAACCCTGGGGATCCCTTCCAGCTCTAGAATTCCATTATTCAATGATAATCTATGAACAAGTTAAAAAGCACAGGTCCCAATACCGATTCTTCCAGGACTACTTTCTATCTCCCTCTATTCAGAGACCGTTCACTCTCTGCTTCCTGTTACATAACCAGTTCATGACCCACAGGGTGACATTCCTTTATTCCTTGACCACTAAACTTCCTCAGGAGTCTTTGGCGAGGTACTTTGTTAAAAGCTTTTGGAATGTCCAAGTACACTATGCCAACCAGCTCACTTCTGTCTATATGCTTGTTGACACACTCAACTCTATTAGATTCATGAGACAGGACTTGTCCTTGCAGAAGCCATGCTGGCTCTGGCTCTGCTTCAGCAAGGCTTATTCTTCAATATGCTTGGTTATTTTATCTTTAACCATACTTTCCACCAGTTTTCCTGGGACAGACATTAAGCTAAACAGGATCCCTTTTTAAAAATTATTGTTTCATTGGCGACTTTCCAATCCTCAGGTATAGAAGCTAATCTTAGGGATGTTACATATTTTTGTTAGAAGACCAGGAATTTCACATTTGAGTTCTTTGAGAACTCTTAGGTGGGTGCCATCCAAACCTGGCGATTTGTCAGTTTTTATTTTGTCTATTAGGCTTAGAACTTTGTCTCCAAACACTACTGTTTTTCTCCGTTCCTCAGACTCTCCACCTGCAATAATGACACTCCTGTTATCCAGAGAACCCTAGTTGAGATACATATTCACCATGCTTCTCATAGTTGAGACCCATGGAATCAGGATCTACCCTGCAGCCTTTATCTGACCTACTCTGACTGGACTGCCTGGAAAAAAATGAAAACTAACAAATTCTGAATGAAATAAATTAACATATCCAGTTCAAAGCTCATTCATGACTGTGGCGTTCATTCCTTTGCTAGAAATGAAATATGTGAATGAACCACATTTATTCCAGTTATTTATTTGTTCTAAAATCCACTACTTCAGGTGACTGCTTCACCTCATAAGGTTGTCCCTGCATAGCATCTAGGAGCATCTAGACAGGACGAGACGCCTGGCTTCTCCTAGCAGTCCTGCATGTTAAGCATGTGTGACCAGGGAACATGGATTAGATTTACTGTGATTTAATAGTGAAGAAGTTGTTGCCTTGATTTCTGAATAAAGTTCAAGTATACAACTGATTTCTTTATTCCTACCACATTCCTGAAGCATTTACTGTTATATGAGTGTTTATTGTGTTGGCAACATGAGATACCATTCAAAGATGATGGGGATATATTAAGGAAAAACCCTCTTACATTTTTTTCTTTCTTTCAGTAAAATGTCAACTCTATTACTGGTGTGTCAACTCCATTACTGCAACATCATGTACGTAGATAATCATAAACCTTTTCAGTGCAACAAACAAAACATTCACTTCAGGTCATTATAAGAAACAAGCAATAGGCAGGGGGGGATGCTCTGGGTGCCTGTCCCTATTAGCAAATTTCTTATGTCTTCTATTCTGCTATAGTGGCAGTGGCTGATTTTGATGATGAAGAAAGCATATGCAACAGCTGTAGTAAATTTTCTGATTCTTAATATTTCCTTTAATTTAGATAACATATTTTTCATCTTATGATACATCAGCCCATTGACATTTATATTTCTAATATAATACTCAAATGGTAAAACACAGAGATTAACTTTGGATCAACACATTCAGTTCTTAAACCCTGAAAAAGTAATTATCTTTTCAGCACAATGAAATGAAAATATTATCATACTAACAGTCAGCAAATGTAACATCAGAAAAATCAGGTTTAGTCACAGCCTCCAACTTACCTACTTTTAAAATATATTTACAATATGACTTTTTCCAGAAGTACAGAACTTTTCATGCCTTCATCTTCTGGGTTTTGACTTAATTATAATTAGCACAGAAACAAATGTTTCCAACTACAGTGGTACCTCGGGTTACAAACACTTCGGGTTACAGACTCCACTAACCCGGAAGTAGTACCTCGGGTTAAGAACTTTACCTCAGGATGGGAACAGAAATTGTGCGGTGGTGGGAGGCCCCATTAGCTAAAGTGGTATCTCAGGCTTTGAATGGTTTCAGGTTAAGAACGGACCTCCAGAACGAATTAAGTTCATAACCGGAGGTACCACTGTATTTTAAAAATCACCATAATGATTTTTAATGAATGCATAATTTTGAATTTGCAAAATAGAATTTTGAAAGCGATTTCCCCTTCAAAGATGGAATTTCAGTGCTTTAGAATTATTAACATCTTTATGTTGTTTTAATATTGAGATATAAAAAATGAAACCCCATGAGGTGTCACAAATACTATCGATACTAAGTACTATTGCATGCTGAGTAGCACATGCTGTCAAATATTAAATGCTGTTGCATGACAACTATCAAATTCCCTCAAGTATCACCTATTAAATATTAAGACCAAGATTCTAAGAGAAAGATAAAATAATGAAATGAAATGCTGCTGGATGTAAAATAAAGATATCAGATATTCATCTAGTCTTTCAATATTCAGGGAATATCTGTCAATATTTAGTATTTGAATTCCAACATTTGCAGAGAAGAATTCATGGGAGAAAAATAATTTCAGGTCTAATTGCTTCCTCTGCACTGGGTACAAAATGTGTGTTTATCCTCACAAACATGTGCTTGGAACCTCATGAAGCTCAACTGGGAGGATTTGGGGCAGCAAAGTAACCAAGCACTGATTCTGTGGACAGCAAAAGGGTTGGTGAAGCATCCTCTTTCTTACCCCGTCTCCTCTCCAAATTGCCTCTCAGTGGGAGCAGGGTGTATGTGTTTCGGGTGGTGAGGAGATATCCTAGGAAGTCGTGAAGTCCAGTTAAAATTACATGTGGTTAGGAACTAAGCTATATGGACTTTGAATCCAACCTTTTGGTCTGCCTTGTGTGATTACTTTTCACTAACACTGTTCCATCTATGAAATGGATCCATAGTTTTGACTGCAAAAAGCCCCCACAGAAGAGACTCAAAGCCCATATTTCACTTTGAAAATCTTCATGAATTTCTGCAGGAATTCAAACACTGGTTTATTCGTGCAGGAAATAAAGGTCCTGCAATAAAGTAGTAATTTGCGGAAGTATAATGGCCAGGTCAAAGGTGATATGCCACTTCAAAATATCAAGGCCACCAGTAACCAGAGGCCTTTTAAAAATGGAATATGAAATGAACACATTCCATGGCTAACACGACACAACTATTTTGGTGCTGATTTTCTGTAACTGCAGAACTGCAGGGCAGAGAAGCTGTTAAGCATTTTGAGAGATCCTTGTTGTTTGTCTTGTATTCATGTACATGGTCACAGGCATCCATTTCTTCTGTTTAGATTTCTCCAAGCTGTTGAGTCTGACTCTGTGTATTTCCCATTCCGGTTTATGCCAGACTATAAAAAGCGAGCTCTGTGTTGATTTTGGGTTGATGCGCAACTGCTTCAGAGCTTACTGGGGCAACAGTGTAGAGTTCAAGTAGAGTTCATTTGCCCTTTCTTAAAGTCACTTTGAATAAGGAGAGCTGGTGCAGCCTTGCAATGTGCTACAAGCCAGGAAGTCTTCCATTTGCATCTCACGAGTTTACTAGGACCACGGGCACAGAACCAAAAATATTTTGCTGCCTGAGGTAGAGCAGGAAATGGTGCCTATCTCCCAAGTCCAAGGTTAGTAAAGGTTTTTTGGCACCTGAGGCAGAAAACCCCCCTCCCTAGTAGACAAAAGACAGCAATAACATAGGAGGGGGGCACACAGGGCCGGTTGCCCCAGGCACAAAATTGTTAGGGGCGCAAAATGTAAACCCCCAGTGCTGGTTCAATACAGCTAAGTGCTTCCGTCACTGTCCTCCATGCGAACCACAAAGTGATCTCTACTACTTTCCTTTATTCGACCGATAGTCAGAAAACATTTCTCAATAAAAACATCAAAAAGATACACAAGTAAAAACAACACAAAAGACAGCAGCATTATTAACATTATACAGGTAAACCCACATCGAGGCATTCGATTTTACGCTTCCGACACTTAAGCGCCAGGAAGAGGAATTTAGCCACCGATAAGGCTATTTTCCCAGAGGGCTTGTTCAGCAGATATGCAACCTGCCTTTCTCTTGACCGAAAACTAAGATGGGATAAATAGGGGGCTATGAGATATTGCCTTAGCTCAGCGTAAAAGGGGCAACTCAGTAGGATATGTTCTGTAGACTCCACCTCTCCTAAATCACAATGGCACGTTCTCTGACTATATGGGACTCCTCTGAATCTCCCCCTCAATACCGCCGAGTCAAGAACATTCAGCCTGGCCGCAGTGAGAAGTCTACGATATTCCAGATATTTGATATCCGCAAGATAGCGGGCTGGTACGGCCTGGTACACCTGCTCCCCCAGAAACATCCCAGGTTTCACGCGGGCTATGTCTTCTTGTCTGGCGATGTCCCCCAGTCTCTGAGCGACAAAGTGATCTCTCCAGACAATGGAACAACTCTTCTTATCTCTGCGCCTGCGATCTTCTGGGTGACGCAGGCGCCATTTGGCAATTGAATGCGTATGTGTACTCCTCCATCCATTTCCCTCCTTCCCCACCCTTCGCATGGCCCCGGGCACTGGCAAACCCAGACTACTACCAACCTGCTCTCCTTTTAAGCCCAACTCTGTCCAATAATAGGGCCAGCCTTCCACAGGCAAGCCACCAGTGCTATTTTTCTAGAAAAAGAGGTGCCTGAACTCACCTGAACTCACCTCATTCTCTTAGAATGGCAATAGTGCCCACATGAGAGGTGCCGGAACTGAGTTCCAGCAAGTTCAGCTGAAAAAATCCCTGCAAGCACTATTTTTCAGACTCAGATGCTCCCAGTCTGCAATATGGGGCTAATACTTACCTATCTTACAAAGATACTGTGAAGGACTGCAAGATAATGAATGTGAACCATTTTGAACACTTTATAACAGTTGTGGTGGGGATTTGCGGCACTCCAGGCATGCTAGAGCACTACTCCTTGACCATTGGCTGAGGCTGATAAGAGTTGGAAGGCCTGTTAGCCACCCTGGCTCTAAAAAAACAAACCAATAGGAGAATGTGCTGAATGCCATTCCATCTTGATTTTTTTAGTTAAAAGGGTAATGTTTTCACAAATACTTCCTCAAAAATCTTTTGGTTGTGAGAATATGCAGGGCTGGCCCAAGACATTTGGGCAGCTGACGGTGGCGGAGCTTCATGCTCCAGCACCGGGGTGGGGGGTGGGGCGGAGAGCAGGTGGGGGCGGGGCTGGCGTGCATCCCGGGGGCATGGCGCCCAGCGCAGGGCGGGGGGCAGCCGTGATGGCACCCCATCGGGATCGCGCTGCCAGGGGCGGTGTGCTCCCCCCCCTGCACTCCTCTTCCTCCGCCAGTGGCAACTGGGATGAACCACAAAATGTTGTCCCCATCAGGGAAGAAGGGGGGAGTGAATCTATTGGGAAGTGGGGGGGGGAATCAAATCAACCTTCTCTGACAGTTGAAGTGGGAATCGGAGGCCATCATTAGGGGGAAAGGTGCCTGCTCTGAATCCTATCAGATGGGAGCTGAGCCCAGGAGGAGACCAGCAACACCTCCTATTCACTAAGAGGCCATGGTAGAGGTGGCATGGGGGAGGGGCTGCTACCGGGGAAGCACGTTTGGCCTCCAAGGAGCAGTGCATTTCTTGGAGGACAGATCTTCTGCCCCTGTTGATCCTGCCACCTGAGACCGTTGCCTCCTCTTGTCTCATGGCTGGGCCAACACTGTTGATTGCTCATATTTGGCTGGAAGCTGTGGGAAGGTTAAGAGGCAAGGAATAAGTTCAGTACCCTTAAACACTTTTGAGCAGGCATGCCCAAAGTACATTTTGGGGGCCTAATCCGGCCCACTGGTCAGTTTAATCCAGCCCCTGTAGCAGTTTATTTCCTGGGGTAAATTCCTAAAAAAACCTCAACAGCTTCAACCCTTAAAAAAGGTCAACAACTTTGGTTGGCCCTTTGGTTGGCCCTCTTCACTTCATCAAATCTGGCCCTCTTTGAAAAAAGTTTGGACACCACTTCCTTTGAAGATGGCCGACGCTTCCTGAGTCTTGCAGCAGGATGTGGAAGACTCTCTACTCACTTGAATGGGTGGAACTTAAGGGGCGGGGCAGGGATAATTCACAGAGTTTTTCTTGGAATGTCACTGCCCTGCTCAATTAATAAAATGTGGCCCTATTCCTACCAAGCTACTTGTATTTTGCCTCTTTATTCCCACCTCAGTCTGCAAATAAATATATGCTCCAGAATCAACATCAACTCAAGTCCTTGAAGACCTGGCCAAATAAATATCTTTAACTTTGGACTGAATAAAGTTAGTGTGGAAGACAGCAGAATAATATTCAGGAAGGAGTTCCATAAATCCAACTCACCTCACTGCCCTGCCATCAATGCTGGCTGAAAGGATCATAAGCAGAACATCCCCTGCTAACTGTAGGACTCTGCTGGGACGCATTGGTGAAGGTGCTCCTTCAAATACCTGGGTCTCAAGTTGCTTAGAGTTTTATACAGGTTTTGGAATGCTATTGGGGAACTTGGTCTAAAGCAGGCATAGCTGACAGTCAGCCACCCCTCTGAGAGTCATGTGCCACTGGGGTGTGTGGCCAATGTATTCACAGATGCATAAACTAGACATTCACACTACATACAGAAATATACTCATGACACATGCACATTAACCACACACTCACCAGACATCCAGCACACAATCACCAGACATCCAGCTTCGAATGCATGCAGTCAAACCTACATGTATTTGCACACACACACTTGAGCCCTCCCCACACCAGTGCTGGGGTGTGGGTGCTGGGAATGATGCCTGAGCTACAGCAATGGCTCAGCTCTCCTAAAGGGTATGGGAGAATGTGAGCTTAACAACCAATACTAAGATGAAGGTCTACCAGGCTTGTGTGTTGAGCACACTGCTTTATGGATGCGAGTCGTGGGCAACTTACATCCACCAGGAGGGATGCCTCAATGCCTTCTATATGAGCTGTGCCCACATGTGGGCATCACATGCCAGGACAGAGGCTCAAACAAAGAAATGCTCTCCTAAGCCCACATTCCCAGCATGCTTGCACTTCTGCCTCAGCTGGCTTGGTCATATCCGCAGAATGGAACATGGCAGGATTCTCAAGGGTGTGATCTACAGAGAGCTGGCTTCAGGCACTACGCCTGTTGGCAGAGCAACTCTGTGCTATAAAGATTTCTGCAAATGTGACATGAAGGCTGGCAACATCAACCTTGCCATATGGAAATCCCTTGCAGGTGACTGCAGAGCCTGGTTGTGTATCCACAGCAGTGACCAGAGGAGAAATGACCCCTGGGAGAAGCGCAGAGAGAAGAAATGCCATGATGTATCTGTAACAGGGAAAACGGATGCTTTCATCTGCCCCAACTGCAATAAAATATCTCTCTCCTGTGCTGGTCTCTACAGTCACTAAAGGCACTGTAGCTCAGTTATGATTTGACTTTACCCCTGACGGTGCCCTCTTTCATTGTCACTCAAGATAGATAGATGCTAATAACAGCAACTTTCCGCTGACTCATTTTGCTATGGGAGGTGGAGTCGGGTGGCGTAAGTGGTAGACGTGGTGTGAAAGCTGCTTCCTTCATAGACCAAGTAGAAGTTTTGGAGGAAGGGATTGAATCCGGATCATGTCATGGAGGGAAAGCCCTCCTCTCACTGCACTGTGGTCCCAGTCCTGATCATTGCTGTTCTCTTCAGCTGGTTTAGTGATACTTGGTTTGGAAATGAAGTATAAGGAAGTAGTTGCTATGTACACTGAACTATAGAAGTTTGTAAATTTGAAGAATTTGAATCCCTAAATTGGCAAAAATGCTGATGGCAGTTGAGCTGAACAGGGTGGGGAGGAGTAGAGGGCTAAAGAAACTAAAATGAAGAAGACTGAACAAAGGCCAAACTGCATGGGATGTTAACCCAGTGGTTTGCCCTTGATTTTTCTTGCAGAAATAGCCAGTGCACCCCAATATGAATTGGGACCCTGTTGCTATTGAAGAGCATCAAACTGGTGGTTGTGAAACCAACTCATAACATTTATTTGACACTCAAAGCAGTTCACACACATTACCTTAGTTAAACTTTACTAGCAACCATGCAAAGCAGATCACTATTATTCTTCCTAAACTGCAGATAGGAAGAGGAGGAGGAAGGGAACTGAAACACAATAGGTTGCTGGGGTGTCACACATTGTGTGTGTGTGTGTGTGTGTGTGTGAGAGAGAGAGAGAGAGAGAGAGAGAGAGAGAGAGAGAGAGAGAAAGAGAGAGAATGTTAGTTCATGGTAGGTTGTCCTGGTATCCGGCTCAATCTCAGCCACTGTAGAGCCTCTACTCACAACAGGACAGACCCAGGCATTGGCTAGACACCTTCATTTACTATCCCAGTAATGGAAAGAAGGCTTTCCTGTGGGAGAATCTGCAGCCAGAACCACAGATACATGATTTCTAGAGAGCCACAAACGGGACTATATGATGTCACAACCTCTAAACTTTTGTGGTAGGAGGGAGAACAATAGAGAACTTCATCTTCCTGTCACTACACACCCTTCCTACCTATGATGGGATAAAGTTGTCTGTGGTCTCCTCAAAGAAGCACACTTCATTCTGAGTTGAACTATAGACTTCTGTAACTTTTAAGGATTATTGCCAGCCTGATTTTCATCACTGTATTTCTTTGAATCCTGGCAAGTATTTTAATGTGAGTAAATCTTATATTTGCTTGTTTCCTTAAACAGTCTGAGAGGGAAACATAAAAGGGAGATGATCCAAGTCTGCCAAAGCATCATTGGATATCATAATTCTTCTAGGTGTATCTGAAGAAGTGTGCATGCACACGAAAGCTCATACCAAGAACAAACTTAGTTGGTCTCTAAGGTGCTACTGGAAGGAATTTTTTTATTTTGTTTTGACTATGACAGACCAACACGGCTATCTACCTGTAACTCTTCTAGGTTAAACAACCTTGTTTCTAAAAGCTTCTAAAGATAAGCTGTGCATGGATGGGATTTTTAATTCTGCTGAAATAGGTATTTGCATTCTTACACAAGTACGAATAGGAAGGCTAATTAATAAATAAAATATCCTCTCCTACTCATCTAAAACCATCCAACATCTGCAACCTGTAGGGGAAGTGAAGGTGACCAGATGGAAAGGAAGCCAGGACTCCTATTCCTGCAACATTGTGTGTAGCACTTTCTTGGCCTGTGTTCATCTATCAGCTGTGCCTGCCAAAACTCTCTCTCTTGCACAGCCATGGTGCTATAGAATAAAGTAAACAGGTAACTGAGGTCTGGAAGATACAGAACTACCGGTACTTTGCATATGGACATTCTGCTGTCATGCAGGCCTTTGCCTCCTGAGAGAAAATGTATTGGAATGGTTAGAGGAGGTGTGTGTGTGTGTGTGTGTGTGTGTGTGTGTGTGTGTACAGAAATAAGGTTAGCTAGAGAGCGGCATCCTGCTTCCCAAAGATGTTCCTCTTGCTGGATTTCCTTAGAAAGACCAAGGCCAGGATTCTGCAGATAATTCATTCCCTAAATAGATTACATCTGCAGGATCATAGTATGTGGACTTGGGTGGATGGCTTCTCTGTTCCTGCCATCTGGGAGGAGTGTCCACAGTTCAGATGTGGAGATTTGTGTACAGAACAGCCCGATATTAAATTCTAGCTATTTTCAGTGAAAAGGATCTCAGGCAGTGAGGCTGGGAAATACCTTTTCTAGAGATGTTTGAAAGCTGAGCTAGAAGATCTGAAACAGCACACGGAAGCCTCATATTTAGAGGAACCAAGAAGCCTTGTAGATGAAATCATAGAATTGTAGAATTATAGAATTGTAGAGTTGGAAAGAACCCGCACAGATGCCAACTCCACCTGCTGTTTATATGGGGAAATCCAGCCAGAGAGCTTTCCCTGACCACCAAGCGGGGGGTCCCTGCCCCACCCCTGCCATTCAAATACAGCACAAACACTATTTCACAGTGAGCTACTGGTTGTCAATATTTTTTGTCTTCTCAGTGAGAGACTTTATTCTAGGGACCTGATTTGATGATTGCCATGTAACAATTCATTTACTAGGAATATGTGATACAGTCACATTATGCAACATTTCAAATAAACACCTCTTTGTATGACAGATGAGTTTTCAGATGAGTATCCTTAACCTTCAGTAGGACACAATTTCTGCAGAGGGAAGGAGCAAATCACAGGAATGCATTACTCACTGCTAAGGCATTGCTCTACAAGAAAAGGGCATTCAATTTTTTAACAATAATTTGTTTTGGCTTTTTTTCTTTGAACAAAATAAACATACAGAATTGTCAAGTATTTAGACAATAAAAGACAAAGACCACAAATTTAAAAAATCAAGTGTGTGTGTTCTGTGATACTGCAGGGTAGATAAATCAGATTGGGAAAGACTTTTATTGGCAGCCAATCTTTGTCACTGCTGGAGGAGGAAGCCAGAGAATGCATTTCTTCCAATACTTGGACCGTGCTCCATCTGAAAACTGGTACAGAGAGACAATGATTTGCTTATACTTGAAGCTGAATGAATAATTACAATTGTTGTTTTCCCATTTAAATTTTGAAAGAAACACATCAGATTTAAATTCAAATCAAAAATATGAATGTGAAATTCTCTATTCAGAATTCAAGATTTTACCTATTGGCAGCCTGGGACTGTTTTGGTATTGGCAGGTGCTGGGTATGAATTTTCAAAAACTGAACAATGCCAACAACTGTAAAATGTTAAATACAATTGAATACTATCCATCATCTAATGCCAGACACGGAATACCATCACATATAGCAAGCAAGTTTCCTCTTGCCCCTGTCTGGCCATGTGACCTCTCCAGATCCCAGGCACATGCAGGATCTTCTCTGACTTTCACCACAGGGATGCTTTGATCCAATTCCAGGGTCCACCAGAGTAAAGAACGACCAAGCATGTCTGAAGGAGCCTCACAAACATTTCTGGGCTAACTTTAACGCAAGAGCCCTTCCCCACTTGCTTGTGCTTTTTGATGACAATAGACTTGTTGAGCATTTGAAGTTCAGTTAGATCATTGAAATGGGTCTCAAGGTCTGAGACTTTCCAAACCCCGGCACTTGAAATCCTTTTAACCAGAGGTACCAGAAACTGAGACCCAGGGCCCTAGGGCCTTCTGGATTCAAAACATTGTTTTACCTGTCCCCATGTTGAGGAAATTGGTTCTCTTCGTAGGAATGTTGACGGATGAACCGTTGGGTCACTTTTGCTGTTATTGACATGCATGTCTCAGTTTTTCTCCAAAGGAAGTGTATCATGTCACATTTGGCTCCTTTCTAGAGCGGTTGAGCATAAGCAGAAGGCATTGACAAATGTTGCTCTCAGATGCATAGATGATAAATCCCACATTTGAGCAGCCAGTGCCTTTTCCCGCTTTGGTGAAGGGCTGAGGCAACTCAAGCAATCTTTGCCCACAAGAGGTCATTCAAAATCCCTGGTATACCCCTGGATAATACAACTTCATTTCACATAGGATACCAAATGGCACAAAAATCTGTCTCGGATCAGATGCTGCACTATTTTTGATGCCCTCTTCTTATCCAATAGCGCCTCTCTGTGGTTGGTTGCAGTATTGCTCCCTTTCAGATCATCTTAACAGATACCGGTAAAAACAAAGCCACGGGCTGATGCATCGTACTTCTTGATTCAGAACAAGAGGGGAATGACATTTTTTAAAAGAGAGAAGTTAGTGTATTCTGTTGTACAAGTGGGGTGGAAGGAGACAACCTATTCCTTTATTCCTAGACCCATCCTAAGCAGTGGTAGCACATAGAGCATTCTAGGCCTCGCATGTATATCTCAGCAACCCTTACTACAGTTTTGCAAGGTGGAGAGGCAGGCTAACATCATTGTCTGAGTGTGGATCCTTATGCAGTCAAAATGGGCAAAATCCACAAGGATTGCCCAAAATGGGCAAAATCCACAGCATCAGCATACTTAGGGAAAATTCATTGTGCATGCTCAGTGGGCATGAAATGCTGGCAGTTAGAATGGTGGTGGAGGAGGATGGAATGGAGTACTCCAGAAAAGGGTTTATCTTGTTGGCAGGAATCCTGAACAGGATCACCCAAAGCAAAAAGAAAAAAGAGACCTTCTTTCTATGATAATCTCTCTACACTCAAATTAATAATTTTTGTTCTGGGGACTTGTTTGATTTATAAATGAGAAATGACGTTAATTTAAAGTTAGGTGGTCTTAATGAGAGATGGAAAGGCAGTTACACCTACCGTACTCTCCCCTGGCCACTTGGGAATATATTAATCACTTTTCCATCTATTAATCCTGAGTAATAACATCATGGAATAAGTAAATCTGTTCTTGTTCATGGGGAAGTACTCAAGCATCACCCAGAAACTGACACACAGCCTCTTTGTAGTCTTCTGATTAAAAAGAGCTCACAGTTGTTCTTGCACAGAATGAGGAGATAGATCGAGGTGGTAGAATTCTGGATTGCATTATTTCAGACTACAGTTGGGGTGTGTGCATGCCTTTTTAAAACAACAACAACCCCATCCTTACATTAAAACCTTTTTGCATTCAGGAAGTTGGCACCTTAAGGAAACAGCTGTACTAAGAGAGGTTTTGTTTCAACACAGATGAGCATTGTAAAACATGACCCCCCACCTGAAGCCTGAAGTGGTACATTCCAGAATCTCCCACCCCCTCAGTCTACTGCATCATTCTCTTTAGTGGGTAGAATGGCTCTTACACATAAAATGCATGGATGATGACTATCTGTGCTACATAGGTACAGCTGGATGTTGCCTGACAGTGCTCAGATGACCCCCACTGGATGCATCTGATTCAAACAATTATCTACATCTTCATCCAGGACCACTGTCACCAATAAGATTTTGCTGTACTCTCAACCTTGAGATTCGTTTTATATGTACAACTCTGCAAAGTCCCCTTAGAAACCTGTGACAGTTTCCTCACACTGAAGCTCACAGGCAGACTTCTGGAAATCTTTCAGGCATTGACTTTATGCGCAGACTGGATGTGAGTTCGCCACCACAAGCAAAAAATGCCTGGTTTGTGTGCTATGAAGTCTGCTGGAGATAATTCCACAACCAATTGCTCCGCACTTTCATAGATTCATGCTTTTGGTAAATAGATCATCCAAATAATGCTGGAACATTATTTTCTCCCCAAAGTCAGCCTGCATTTTGAACACGGTTCTACACAAGTAAGAACAGCATCTGAAAACCCCCTCTCATTGCCTTCAATGTTGTGTTCACGGTAGAAACCGATTTGCCAGGTGTGCATCCAATCTCTGCAAGGAAAAGGGGTTTGCAAGGGTTGAAAAAGAACCATGGGATGTGGTGTGAAATCAATCTCAAGTGCACTTCTGAATAAATTTAATTCTTCTTCCATGGGCAGCAACTTGCCTAGATCTGCATGTGTCCAAAATCCAGTTCACGTGACCAACCCCAAACTTGTGTGGCTCATCAAATTAAGGAATTGTCACATAAGTTAATATGGTCAGAGTCTATTTTTCAGCCCACGGTTCAGCTTTAGGGTGATTCACGCAACCAAGGGATGACTTGGGGGAGCAGAGGTCAAGGGGCCCCCACTCATTAGAGTGAGCAGGAAGACACCCCCAAAAAGCACCAGTTGTCGCTTATCACATTTTGAAGTGAAGTAAGACACATTGTCATCTAAAGAGCACCCACCTCCATAAGACCATCACGTTTAGAGACTGAAGCTGCCTGACTGCACTGCACACAACCAAAAATAAAACTGACCCTTGGCATTCAATGTGAATTCCAGCTGCCTCCTCCCCAAAGCAGGCAAGTGGTCTGGTCATTCTATGTGAACAGATAGAATTTCATCACAGAATGACGATGTTTAGCTTTCCAGCCAAGCTACGTTCTGACTTAAAAGTAGTCTGGCCCTGTGGCAGAGCAATCGGACTCCTGCTTTGCCAGAGGGTCAGATAATGGACAGTGAGCTCCCCTCAAGCCGTGGGCGGATTATTATGCTTGCTTGTGAATTAAAGTGAAGAACTTATTTCGTTTGCTTTGTGGTGAAGGAAGTTGACAACTCTATTGCAGCGTTTTTATCATTTTATTTTATTTTATTTTAATTTTTTATTCCAGAATTGCAGCGAGTGAAACAAAAAAGCAGCCGCCCTCTTTTTTGACAGGAGCAGATACATGGGTGCAGCCAGGAGGAGGCAGGCCTAGATTAAGTAAATAAATAAAAAAATACTTAACTAACCAGTTGCATTGCAGATAACTTGGTTCTGCCTCCCCCTAAAGCCTGCCACCCCAAAAATAAATCCTGCTACGCCCATGAGCAGGTAACAGATCAGAAAATGAAGATTACACTTTTGAGTCGCTGAACCATTGTTAATCCAAATAAAATAGTTGGATTCAGACATAGCAATTTAGAAACTTCGGACACCAACTTCGGCAGTGCAGTGCCCTAGCTGAAATAAATAAAATAACAAACTCTTTCTATCCATCCCCTGTGAGCAACATTTTAAATCCTAAAAAGTACATACCGTATATGCCCGCTATGGATTTCCAACGGGGGTGGGGTGGGGGTGGATAGTCAACTGTGCAGAAATGAAGGGCTTTAGTGACCCCTTGTGGCGAAGGAGAGACTCGTCCCGAGCCTGACGGTTGTTCCTCCGCCGCTGCTCCCCCCTCCTCCTCGCCCGATTGTAAGCGATTAAAGCTCGCCTAGCTAGCTTTATTAATAACAGCGTTTATAATCGAAGAAGGCCTCCAAGAGGAAGAGCGGGAGGGAGGGAGGGAGGGAGGGAGGGAAGGAGAGAAATAAAGCAATAAAACTAAATTGTTTTCTTTTGATGGGGGAGATGAGAGAGAGTTTATTTGCAGATGCTGGGATAAAGCGAGTTGATTTATCGACAGAGCAAGAGTGTCGCTCTCAGGACGCCACAAGTACATATTTCCTGAAATATTGCTCAATACAATATCTAATACACACCAACACTTCACGAGTATCTGCTGCTACATCGCTCCGCGCGCGCGCTTCTTGAGCTGGGCCCCGCGCAGGAAGTTCAGGGTGGTGGGTGGAGGCTGGAGCGGGTGGGTGTCGGCTGAGGTCTCCAACCTGCTGCCACCAACCGAGAGTTTGCTTTCCTCCCCTCCTTTCTGCCGTCTCCTCTCCACCTCCTCCAAGTAATCGCACGGTGATCGGTCCTTCATAAATACAATTGAGAATTGTCTTTATACTTTGTAAATATTGGATTAGCTTCTCATTGACCAGGCCTCTTGAAAAGACCCTTTAAAAAAATCCCACGCCAGGTCTAAACTAAGCCTTACAGTCAATAGGTAATGAAAGTAGGTTATTTCCTGAGCTTAAAGGGGGTTTTCAGCTCATTATCAGGTTAGTTGATTCTCCCTAAATAGCTACTCCAGTGACGGGATGCGGGAGAGAAAGCGATGAGGCGGTGGGGGGGGGGGAGAGTAGAAGAAAACGGCTCAGAAAGGAAGGCTTAGGTTGCCGTTAGGAGAAGCGCTCCAGTGCTCAGGAACACGCGCGCACAGAGACCTGCAGGTCCAGGAACAATCCATCAGTTTTCAAATGAACGGAACATTTTTTTCATTGTCCTCTTTCTCTCCCTTCCCCCGCCGTAGTTCTTTCAAATTGCCTCCTGCTATTGTCTTCAAAAACCTATTGAGTAACAGCGACCGCTTAACCAATGAACACAAAGATTTCGCTCCGGCGTTTCTATTGAAATACCGAAAAATGCGCTTTCGTTCGAGGAGGCTGGGCTGCTTGGCCACGATCGAGCCACGAAAACACGCAGTCCCTTTTGAGGAACCGAGGAGGCTGGAATTGGGCTTGTTTTGGCTTCGCAAACTGGTGTCCTTTGGAATGCGAGTCAATCGCTATTGTCAATATGGCCTTTACTTGTTGTTCGGTACCGTGGCTTTCAGTGGGAAAGTCAAGCAAGCGCTTAATCACTCCAGTTTAAGCAGTATTCGCACTCCGAGCCTAGTCAGATTTACCCGGAAACAAGGCCTGTTGGTCTCAATGGGATTTACTTCCCAATAAGTAAATTTACTTCCCAATTGCCACAGTCAAACGGCGTAACTATGCGTGCTGCGTCCTGGCCGTTCGTGACTCCGAAGAAACTGACTGGCTGAGGAAGGACTGCAGGTTTGGAATAAAAGCGTATCATCAGTGATTTTTGAGAATCACACCCCGGTATACTAAGGAGGAGGGTACTAAACCAGAAACGCCCTAGCTTCCCTAGATAGACAGAAAGACAGATGTTGGAATACTCCAACAAACACGCACGCGGAAGAGGTACAACCCCAGGTGTACCGATTTTTCTCAATGGCCTCCTATATTAACCTAAGAGCTGTGATTAAAAAGGCACGACCCAAGCACAAAATTAAGCACCTTTAAATCTTATCGATTTCCAAAGGACAGGTTTAAGCAAATGCTTAACTTTCCCCGTGAAATCAGTGGGACTTACAAGCGCTTAAATTTGCCTGGATGATGTCCATCAGTCCTCCTCCAGAGAACTTCCTGTGGTCATTCTAGACAGCGTGGGGATGGTTCTCGATTTCTCTGGAGAAAGGCAGAGAACCACACACATATATCATCAGCCAGCAGCAACCGTATCCAGTTGTGGTCTGAGGAGCCTCTGCATAACATTACATCTCCTCGTGAATGAGATTCCTTGTTTTCTCGGCGCAGCTCAGCGAGCTAAACAGCCAGCTAAACAGTTAGACAAACAGGCAGCCAGAGGAACTACAATTAGGATGGACTGGGGGGGGGGGGAATAGGGAGGCATAAGACCATTTTTTTAAAAAAGTAATTTTATGGCTGAGTTTTTGTTTTAACCTCTGTGTAGATACAAGAACCTAATTGTCTGTGAAACTAGAGGCATATTTTCAGTAGACTAGAGAAAAAAAGAGGCCATGTTTGCTTTCAAGAAGAGGGAGGGAAAGGACTCTTCTTCTTCTTCGAATAGATATAGCACGGATTTTTAATTCGTCTTCCTTTCACAGACAACAATACCGGTTTTGAAAGGCAGATACAATTTGGGTTTTGTGAAGGTCCCTTTCTGCCCTCTCCCGGCCCAGCTGTCCATATGGAATACGGCATGTGCAACGTGGCTCACAATGGCACCAACTGACAGGCGGAACAAAACCCGAGGTAGTTCCCCCTGACTCGGGGATGCTCTGCTCATTCCAGATACGCCAATTGATGAATTGCATTTAAACACACGCACCCACCCACACCCCGAGAAGAACAAGGGAAAGAAGAGAGAGGGAAGGGAAAGCGCTTTCTCCCCCCCCCTCTGTCCCTTCCGCGGCTTTCTTTTCTTTCCCCCACCCCAACTTAATATGCACGCCTCTAACATCCTCAACTCCCAGCCTCCCTTATTGTGCCGTTTTGTGATGGGTACTGTATATTGTGCAAAGATAGACTCCCCCAAACTCCCGCGCCACCACCGGCGTGTGAAATGGAAGCCACTGGGGGTTAGGGCCACACAAGACTTCGCCAGCTTGATAGACTGTCTTAGTAGAGACCGGAGAGACAGCGGCTCCCCGCACTCCACACAAACACACCGCCCCTGCTCTGGATGGAAGGTTTGCTTTTAAAAAGAGGGGGAAAGAGAGCATTTCACTGGGACGGTGCGCTTGAATGTGAACCACGATAGATATGTTCTAAATATTGGGTTTCTAGGAGTCGAATCTGAAATCGGGGCTTGAAGCAGGCCTGCCACTGGGTGCAAGCAAGTCGGACAGAAGGAGCAGGTGAGCTCATATAAAGACCCTCCCTAGCAGGGGAAAAGGCTCCCCCCCCCGAGAAAAGCAAACTCAGCTTCGAGGGACAAGCTGCCTGCCCACCGGAGGCAGTTTCGATGGCCCCAACCCCAAATGGGCTGCCCCACAGAGAAGACTGCAGCTGGTCCACCGCCGGCCGGGCTGCTCTTTTGCGAGAGACTAGCAGAGAAGCCACCCCCCAAAAGGAGGCAGATTTTCTGCTTCGGCCTCAGAGTTGGCTGCGGGTCCTCGAGTGCAGCCGTCGAAGGCTGGCTCCCTCAATCCCCAGCCTCGCCAAGAGGCGAGCTAAGGCTGCAGCAGAAAGAGATCTCGGCGCCAGATAATCGTGTTTGCTTTGGATGCGGAGTTGAACCGTGGCCAGCTCTGGCGGAAGCTCCACTGGGACCACTCTCCGTGCCCAGGGGGGTGCCCCTTCTCTGGATCCACTTGTTTGCTGAGCTTCGGGAAAGAGCTACAGTCTCCGACATGGCGCAGCATTGACATGTGAAAGTGCTTTCGACGGGCCTGATTTCAAATCGCATTCTTCGGGCAAAGCAGACAAGCGGCCCGGATAACCTGTCAGCTAACGCATTCAGCTTGTATCAAGCACCACCCGATCCGAATTAAGTCCCCACATCTCTTTCTTCCTTCCGGATACGAAATGGACGTGCTCACGGTCTCCTCTTCAGAGGAAGGTCTTTGGGGTCTTAAAACGTCTCCACCAGGCACGCTTCACCTCGTTAAGCGGCTCCAAACAATTCCCACTGTCTAAATGTCTAAAATGTCTTTCCCTACCCAGGAGGGGGGCAAAAAACCCACACCTTAGTGAGATTCAGATGTCCCCCAAAACAAGACCCTGAAGTAGCCCGCGGTTTCGTCTGCGTGGACGTGTGAACATTGGCCTCCCTCGCCAAGGTCGCGGGAGGGAACCTCGCGGCGGGACTTCCAGTTTCGAAGTAACCAACCTCAACCCAGCTGAGAAAGTAAACGCCATTGAATTGCTATTGGAATCAAAAGCTTCTCATCTTGAAGGAGCACTCTGACATTTAAATGAGGCTGCGGGAGGATGGGGGAGGGGCAGAGGGGAGGCTGATTTTTCATTTCCACCCGTCACTTTATCTCCTTATTAGTATCTCAAGTAGATAAACTTGAGCAGGCAGAAGGCAAAGAGGACGAGATTATATTCAGCTTCAGCTTGAAGAAAGTTTGGGCGGGGAGGCACCGCTCCTGTCCCTTGTCCTCAAGAGTTCTAAGACTCCGAGTCCTCCTCCGGCTACGGCGCACAAGCCCCGGGCAACTTCGCTCGCAAGGCGCCGCTTAGGCCTCCTCCCACAGCCCCTTGCACGGATCCAAACCGGAGAGCCACCCATTTCCCTCTCTGCTGCTGTCTCCCAGCAGGAGCCCCTTCCTCAGAGTTTGTTCCAGTGTTACTAACAAAAGAAAAACGAGAGAGGCTAACTTAATGTTTAACCACAACAAAAGCGTTCCTTTTAATGTGAATTTAAAACAAAACAAAACACAGCATTCTGATTAAAATTCTTATAAAAGTCTCAAAATCTCCTAGTTTTCTGTTCGGATTTGTACATGTATATTTATATGGATACTTTTTCATTCCGTATGTGTGTATACATACATATATACACGCGCGCGCGCTCCTCCTCCCCCCCTTACGGGGAGAGAATTTCCTATCCAATCAGAAACAAACCAAAAATAAAGGCCGGCCTGAATTTATGTCAACAATCACTAAATAGGTTTACCGTTAAATAAAATAAAAGTAGAAGTGCTAATAGTGGTCAGAATTTTATACATGACCATAAATATCTCTGCAGAAATTAGAAATAACGTTCTATTTTTAAATTACTCGCTCCTTGGTTAAAATACAGCTGACAACAGCTTCTACGGCACACAAACATACTTTACAAAAACCACAAAAGCGTTCAGTTTTTAATCGTTTTTTATTATTTTTTTAAAATCTGTAGTTGTAGGTAGACAGGACCACTAGCAACGGCGTATTCTCCCCTCCCCCTTGTAAACATGGCGCACAAAACAACCAAAATAATGAAAACTGACCCCCGCCCCCAAATAAGGAAACCCCCTCCCCACCCCAGCCTCGGAATCTCAGTCTTGACCCGTCCACACGCGCGCACCCTCCTCCCCCAGCATCCTTCTCCTTGGAGTCTCTGTGGCTCTAGAGAGAGTTCACCAAGTCCATTGCTGGGCTTGTACCAAGTGGTGCGCTGAGGGGTACTGGGGGTTGCTGGCCGAGCTGTACTGGGCATTGTATTGCATGTGCTGGAGAGACTGGGCGCTGTAGGCTGAGAAGGGGATCCCCGCCTGGAAGGTGGCGGCAGCCAAGTCCTGCGCCTTGAGCGTGTGGCACGGCTTGCCGTCCCTGACTAAGACGGGCACGGCTACCCGGCGCGGGGAGGGGAGAGGAGTCACTTCCATACCTTTCTCGGCCCGGGCCCGCTTCATCTTGTAGCGGTGGTTCTGGAACCAGATCTTCACCTGCGTCGGGGTGAGGCGGATCAGGCTGGCCAGGTGCTCCCTCTCGGGCGCCGACAGGTACCGCTGCTGCCGGAAGCGCCTCTCCAGCTCGTAAGTCTGCGCCTTGGAGAAAAGCACCCGCCTTTTCCGTTTCTTGCCGGAGTCGCCGTTGCTCGAAGTTTCCTTGTCGTTGTCCGGAGACTCGTCCGCCGAAGGCTCCGGAGATTTGGACGCCGAGTCCTGTTGGGAGTTGCTGGATGCCAAGCCGTGCACTGAGGGGGGGCCACAAAAGAAGCAGATCAGAAGAAAGCCGGGCGGGCGAGCAAGATCGCAGGGTGTCCCCCCACCCACCCACCCTTCTCCCCCTTGGTGACCCGCCGGGCTCGGCTCCTTCTCAACTTCCCAACCCGGTGAAAGGAAGTGACGGGACTCCTCTGCAACCCCCTCTTCCTCAATAAGAAATGAGCCTCTGGGTTCACCAAGACTAAACGTACAACAAATGGCAACGGGGAAACCCCAGTTTAGTTCTGCATATATGTGACAACTAAGTGCCCAACAGCCCTTTGGATTAAGTGTGTGTTGTTGGAAACATCTCTATCCGATGTGTGTTTGTCACAGCCACACATTCTCCTTCCCCATGTGAGCTATAGGCGACTCTGCGTTTTAATCTTCTTTCCCTCTCGGAAAATTACAAACTCAAATAGAAAGCATAGAGGCAAAACAAGGTGACTCTATATGCCATGTTAATAAATCTGTTAGGAAACACAGTACAGAAATAGTAAGAGATAAGGATTTGTAGATAGAGATAGACCATGGTCACCATAAAAATCTTGGGCGCAATCCACAGCGGTCTTGCGTAGCTCCCAATCATTTTAATGCAGTCTTGCGCAGGAGAACATCCCGCTGGAGCCCCCCGCCCCCGCTTTTTACAACGTTTGGACTTTGGTCTCTTCCTTTAACAAACAAACAAAACGGACTTCTTCTTTCTGGGCTACGTGGATTGATTTTTAAAGGATAATTCAACAAGCCATTCTTTGATCCAGCACAGCCAATGGGACGGTTTACAAACGTCTAAAGCAAGGCCATCCAAAATTTCCCCACAAAGCACACTCTGTTGGTTAGAGAAGTAGAAAGAAGGATTCAGGAGAAGCGGGAGTGTGTGTGTGTGTGTGTGTGTGTGTGTGTGTGTGTGTGTGTGTGAAGAAACACGGTTGGGTGACTGGGAGAATTTTGGAAGGCACATTTTAAAATCTTTTCAGACTGGGGTTTTATTCTTTCCTCAAAGAAGGACTGAAAGCCATTATTTTGACTCGGTTCAGGTAATTAAAGAACCCAGATTTCCCATTTGTTCCCGTCATTTCCAAGAAGAAGTTAAAACACACACGACACACAACAGCAATAGGAGGAATTTGGCGAGGGGAGAGTAGCGGCGGAGAAGCCACACGGCCTCATCCGGGCTCCTGGCGAGGGTGAGAGACTCACAAAGAGAGGGGTCCCCAGTGTAAGTTTGGCTACTTACAGGAATACTGGATGCTCTCGGTGGTGGCGAGCCAACGCGTGTAGGGATTATCGGTATTGTCGTAAAAGGGGTTCTTCAGAGGTAGCGTCTGAACAGAGTCCAAGGCGGTTGTCCCCAAAACCCCGGGCTTTTTGGGGGGTTCCGGCCCCTCCGCCTCTTCGTCGCCCCCTTCCGCGATGGATCCGTCTTCGTCATTGGTGTCAGGCAAGTCCAAGATGTCCTTTACAGAAAAGCCGGTCTTTGTGTTGGTCAGAGACATATTCCGGGCAAATCTGAGGCAGGAAACTTTGAAGGACCAGATTGTCAATCCTCTTGCTTCGCCAAACATACACCGGTTGGGGGGGGGAAGGTGGGGCGGGGGGGAGAGAAGAAGGAAGTGGGGGGTGTTGGGGTTGGAATAAAAGAGGGGACGCGGTGGCAGCGGCGGAGGAGGCGGAGGAGGGGTGGCGGTGGAGGGAGGAGGAGGGCAAAAATCAGCGGCGGTCCTTCAGCATCTAATATCTGCGCTTTTCGGGCTTGGGTGCTAAGAGCCGCGGAGCACAAGGGGGGGGGGCAACTGGCGGGGCTTCCGCAAGACTTTGTAACTCCAGGAAAAATGCCAACGTGCGTTTACTTGAGGGTCTGCTTTAAGCACAGCGCGCTGACGGTGCCTCCTCGAAAAAAACAAGCCATTGCTGAGACGGGCAGTCCATATAAGGTTGGTCTCCGCACATGAACCTGCCGAGAGGAGGGAGAGAGAGAGAGAGAGAAAAGGGGGGGGGGGAGAGAAATGCATTAAAAACGCAAAAGGTTGGCCACGTGTGGGCGGGTCTTAGGAGTCAAGTGGATGAAGACAGTGTTTGCAGATGTGAAATTGCGGGGTTTTTTGGGGAGGGGGGATGCGAGCCTCCACCATTGGTGCTGTAGCACATGATGAGTGGTATAACGTGTCAATTAATTACAAAGATGGGGAGGGCCTTTTCTCCACAGTATTTACATACAAAGGGGCTGCAAGTAGCCAGATATTCCACATACTTGAAAGTACATTTTAACAAATTGCCTCTGGTTTTTTTTAACCCCCCCCCCCACACGCAACAACCATCACTACCGGTACCATCTCTAACCCGATTTTGCATTCATTTCCCATTCTCGTTGCTGACATAAAGCTGCTTCTCTCTCTCTCTGTCTTCCTTCTTTCTTTCCAAGCAAGCTAGAAAATTCACTGTTTTACAGTGGCTTGAGCTAAATTCGCCACCTTTAGAAGAAGAAAGTGAAAAGAAAAGACAGAAATGGGGAATCTATTCAAATTAGTGGTTACCTAAACAAGATGTTGTTGGGATGGCAAGAGCCCAACTTATGTAAACCTCCTAGGTCAATATTTTGGTTGAGGCTTAAGGATGAGTGCTAGAAATTAAACAGCAAGTAATTGATTCCAGTTTGCTCCGAAATCAGCTAAACTGGCAATAAAGAGGGTAATTCAGCTCCTAGATAGAGTCGAACGATTTTTTGGTGTTTTCTTTTTTTATTTACACATGACTAATTTATTTCACTCTTCCGTTTTCTGGAGAGATTACTTGTGCCTTTAACAAGGCATACCGCTGTAAAAGCCAGAGCTAGCTTTTTTAAAAAAACAAAACCAATTCTGTTTTAAACTGGAATTTTTGAGACCCCCCCTCGAAGCACACATTTCAAAGGCACTCTTTTTTAAAAAAAGAAACCAATGAATTTTACGTCTTTTAAAATAGCACCTAAATTCTCTCATGTATGTGCCCAGAATACGATGCTACTGCTTATTCAGACAGTATTAAATAGCCTATCTTAGGGACACTGAAAGGACAATAAACCTTGTGGATGGGAAAATTCCCAGCATTTTCTGTCTTCACTTGAACCAAACTCCCCCCCCCCGCTGGCTCTCCCCTCCCCCTCCGTTCTCCCCCCCCCACTTGGTTTGGTCCCCAGAGGTTCACGGCTCGTAGCCTTTTCTTGGGACTCTCCCCCCACTCTCCCCCCTCCTTTTAAAGAGTGAACTCTCTGTCCCTCGCTCTACGGCTGGAGGCGGAATACAGCAGCATTGTTTATCTCCGAGGGAATCTGGGTGGGGCTGCGGGGGGGGGGCGGCGGCGATGCGGACGGCAACATTTCGGGCACAGCCGAACTCGGTGGATGGATCCTCCTGGGGTCTTCAAAGCCGGCTTGGGGGAAGGATGGTTTTCAAAAGGGGAATCCAACAGGCCTGCCCCCCACCCAGTAAAAAACCCTTCTCCCCAAAGCCCCCTGACACTTTCGGAGAAGATCAAGATGCTATAGTTGTCAGAGTTTCTCAACCGCTTGGAACTGGGACTTGGAAACTGGGACGCGGTTGTCTGTGTGTGTTTGTGCTGGAGCATGAGGTGGGCGATCCCCGAAGACCGTCCGAAGCAATTAATGGTGGTTTATCAGTTTATATCTCCCTGTCCCCCTCCCTCCTCCCCATGCCTCCCATCTAGTATGTGATGTGGATGACAATGGTTCGGTTTCGGGTGTTTTTTTTTTTTTATAAAAAAAAGCTAGTCCCTGAGCGCATCCTGGGTGGTCGGACCGGGGCAAACACAAATACAAACCGATTGCTAAGCTGCGGACAATGGGCGAAATGTAGACAAATGTCCGGCTTCTGTTGGAAGCCTTTGTCCTAGACCAGGTTTTGCATTTATTTCACTGGCGAAATAATACATGATTGACGCCCTCTTTCAATGTGTTCTAACTGTTTGGAATAAATCTGAGGTTGTTCCTAGTTGTCATGGCATTCAACGTCTTTCAATGGACTATCTCTTCATTCATTTCGGAATCTTGCCACAATATTAAGGAAAGCCCCTTCATGTGGATGCGACCGAGCTCCTCTCCTTTTTTCACTCGACTAAAAAATAAAAATACACATTTTGTATATGTGCGTGTGTGTATCTCTGTGTGTGCGGGGGTCGATTCAAGGAAGCACTAAATTTTAAACTGATATGCATAGTTTTTTATTGCATATACTGAGAAGGGAGGAAAGCGATGAAAAGCCGGCATTTGACATGCATGCAGGAATTATTCAAGTTAATAATAAACGTGTCTATAAAGTGACCCCCCCATTTTAAAACACATGAACTAACTTGAGATAATGTGCTCAAGTAATTTAAGGCAGCAAGGCAATCCAGGGATTATGAAGGGGAGGATTAAGCAGCAAATGTAGTCAACACATGAATTATAAATTTTACTTGGAGAGTGGTGAGATGAGGGGAACCTTCATTGTTCTTCCGGGTTGTTATGTAATTTTTTGAGGCTTGGGCGGGCGTGAGGGGGTGGGGGTGGGGGTGGGGGAGTAACCCGTCTCTTTGGATCCTGGCCAAGGCGACAAGACCCACAGTTAAAGAACAAGATTTTTCAAAAATGTTAGCAGTACAGTTAACAGCAACAAACCGCATCGAGGACAAGCAAAATACAACTTCCCCTCCAGTTCCTGTTCCCTTCTCTTTAAGACAAAGCTTGTGAAGGGGTGGAGAGAGGTGAGGAGGGGGAGACAGACTAAATATCGCTGCCTTAGCTGCTCTCCTCCTCCTCCTCCTCCTATGGGCCCTTCCTGTGGTTGGGAAATGGTTTTTTCGTCCTGTGTCGTCCTTGTTTGTGCTTGCTTTTAGGTGAGGGGGAAGTGTCCACCTGGACCCTTGCTGTGCTTGGGCAGTGGACAAAAAAAGCAGCGTGTTTTCTTTAAAACCCGGATAAAAGTCTCACTTGTTGAATTGTATCAATAAAGACCTCCTGGCAGAGTTACACTCTGGAGCACACGCTTCCCATGTGATGGGCTCGGGGCAGATTCGCTCCCTCCGGCCACCTGATAAGCAAATATTTTCCTAAGGGAAAATCAGGGCTCCTGTGGAACATTAATCAGCCGCCCTTCGAACGGCGATGACAATAGGCCATTGAGAAGCACACACACACACACACACACACACACTGAGCGACACAGCTGGACTGTGACCAGCTATTCTCCTTTGTACACAAAAGACCTGCAATAAGTCATAATTTATATTCCCGTCGGCACCACTTCGCCCTCCCCGTTCCGAAATCAACCTATAGGACTTACTTACAAGTTTGCCTTACATACGAAGTTCCCACAAGAACAAAGGAATCGCTTAGGAGGAAGGAACACCCCCCCCTTTGTTAAATATTTTCACCCAAAAACTTCTCTCTCTCTCTCCTCGGCCCCACGGAAACCTTCGAGTGGAGCGGGAACGCGAGGTGGGGGCGGGGGCGACAGGCCTTGTGGTCTTCGCTAGGGGGTCGATGAAACACGCGGGTTTCCACTCCTATCTTTCCACTTCTATCTACTGCCTGGTAAGGATGGAGAGGAAATACTATATTCCGGCCTAAATGGGTGAAATGCAGCCCGCGTCGCCCAGAAAGACCTCTGCCCAGTCTGTCGCCGGTGGGAAAAGCCCCTCGGAGAGACCGAGGCAGGCTAGTGGGGAAGCGGAGGAAAGACGTCCACGCCCAGCCAGGCGTCCCAGGTCTGGCTGGATTTGTCTTGAGGGTGCGACAGATTTTTAGCCACTACGGTGAAAGGCCGCTAGACCTTCTGAAATAGGACTTAATATTCCTAGAGGTTATTCTTCCCTTTCAAAAGGGGTCCTCGACTTTTCCTCTGACCTCCTTTTAGTGCTTGGTCGTTTCCACCAGCCAGTTGCCCAGGCCTTCCTTGGCCTTCTTTTCATGGGCTGGTTTGTCCCGTAGATTGGCGTCCCAACCAAGCTATTGCCTTGCGTTATGCAGAAGGGCATTTAGCCTGCCTGCCTGCCTGCCTGCCTGCCTGTCTGTCTGTCTGTCTGTCTGTCTGTCTGTCTGTGCTGAGAAGCCGTGCTCTCAAACACCTGCCAGAGAAACCGACCTGGAACGTCAGAATATAGAGATTCTTCTCCAGGCCACATTCGTATGTTTTGATCTGTTTTCCTTCCCGGTTCCTCGTATGTGAGGTCTAATGGACTCGGCCAGGGCGGTTCAGGGTGATGATGACATTAATCGACATTCCTAGGAAGAACTGCATGCAATGAACCGGGGCTTGCCTTGGGGCTCTTGGGACCTTCTTGAAATGCCTCTGCAGATATCACGGAAGGCTGAAATCTGGTTGTAGCATTGTCTCGTTATTCGCTAGTCGAGGAAAATCCTACGGAATAGCGTGCCTCAGATGAGCGCTCACTTATTGAACCTCCCTCAACGACAGCAATACAAATAAATCTGACAATGGAGGTGGGGCAGACCCGCGGTTGTGGCTTCTGGAGACCCAGGGCGAATGGAGCAGCGATTCTGTCCGCCCATCAGTTTGAGAATCCTGGAAGGCTCCTCCATCCAGAAACTACGGAACCCTAAGCCCTGGAATTAAAGGATGGAGGGGGGTTATTTGAACAATTGAACAAGAGGCTGAAAAGGAGAGGTGCGTGTACACAGCGTAAGTGCTTGTACTTCAGCACAAGTGCCCTCTAGGAGCGAGGAAGTGTTTACCTGTTTACTTTTACAGGTAGCTCAAACACCAGGCTGCTCACTGATTTCTGCAGAGGTCTTCACCACCCTTCGAGCTTAGAGGAAGTATTCAGCGTCCGAAAAGGGGATTTAAACAACAACAACAGCAACAACACAAGGGAGCCAACAGTTTGCAGGGCATAAGAGCAGGGAAAGAGGCCCTCTTAGCCACCACACTCATGTAAATTGCTTGTGCACTTCTAACATCGAGAGCTTACAGCTCAAGGAGGGTTTGCTGAAGGAAGCCGAATCACCGCCAGGAGAACTAAAGGTTCTTCAGCAGCGGGAGAATTACGGTGAATTCGGAGGCAGGACTCGAAAGTTTGCAATGCAGGTATTTGCTCTTAAAACCAGGAGAATCTGAAGACACGAAACTTATAGCATACCATTCGATTCGTTAAAGTGGTTGGTCCTGAAGTTGGTCCTCAATGAACACGGCACTTTAGGATCAATTCCTAGTCACGATTTATAGCAACAGCGACGTGATGCTGTTTGGTACCGGTATATAGGTCTCTGCAACGATTACAGTTAAATTCCAGCCAGGGGTCACTATGCACTCTAATATGCCTCACACCCTGCGAGGAAAAGATGCTGCAGGCAGCTAAATGCACCCACCAGGGCTGCCAACGTGAATAAAATTATGGGGGGGGGGAGGTAAGCCCCACCCCACATAATCGATCACATGACGCGGCAAACGTACACCATTTCAATGGCAATGTCCGCCAACTTTGTGGGCCATGGTCCCCTCAAATATTTTAGGGGGGGCAGAGGAGTTGGCTCCTATGGCACCCGCTTGGCCTTGATGCTAAAGAGCCAAAGGCATTATCTTGGTCTTCCCCTTCTTCTGCTAGTGGACAGAAGCATTCTCAGCCATTAAAAAGTTCAAGGTCTTTCTATTCATCTTGAGGCACAGGATTGTTGGGCTTGATTTGTGTTCGTTTTTCTTTGACTGGAGGAGGAAAAGGTGTTTAGCAGGAGTCCCTCTTTGTGGGTGGGGGCGGGTGCGCGTGCGTGTGAAAGAGAGAGAGAAAGAGAGCGCACTGTACAGTATATAGGATTGATTTTTCACCCATCACAAAATCCCATCTCAGATAACAGCCTTCAAGTGGATTAGTTTATTGTTTGATTAGAGCAAAGGTGCAAGCAAAATGTTTTTATTCGCTCTGTGCAGACAAAAACACACCACACCTTTAACGCTTCTTGTGAAGATTAGTTGGAGGCAGACACAAAGCCTTGGTTGTGGGAATGGCGTGTTTATAGGGTATAGTGTCAGGATAGAGTATACTTAAAATCAATAGGAAAATATACATAACAGATAATATGTAAGTCAACCTACTTATGATTATTGTTTTTAAGTGATTCACTTCCACAACACACCCTGAAAACAATGAAGTCGCGTAAGCCTTTGTTTTAAAAGTGTATTGTAGGGACAGGGTTGGGGGAGAGATTGATAATTAATGAGTGCCATCTTTTGAAGCTTATAATAAAGCGTCATTTGACAAATGCAAGGCACGGGAATCACCTCTACGTAGAAAACTTAAAATTGCATTTGACTGCAGACCACCCCGTCCTTTTGCTGATGTGTGCGTGTTCGAACATTTTAAAAGGGCCAGATTTATCTCTTGACGAAAAAGCATTTTTTTCTGGTTTTATTTGCCGAAAAGCGATGTGCAAAAGCTACTGAGGTCAGAAAAGATAACAATAGCAAAAGTAGTATACTCTAAGAGAATTATTCTAAAAGTAGAAAGCTTGGATGGAATTGTTTTGGTAGTACCGTACTGTCTGTACAGAGGAGACTCCTGGAGTGAGGAATTTCGAGACTCTTCTGGTTTTGGAATAAGCCACCAATTAAGCTATCTTTCTCCGGTCGAGAAAGTTCTGAGTTGTCAATGGGGTGGAATTGCCTTCAACTTACTGGAAGAACAACATAAATATTTCCACAGTTCTAGGAAGGGAGGAAAAGAGCCAGCGATCGCTACACTGTCAGTATGGGTTACCCCCGAACCCTAGTCTGAAAAAGCAATCTGTTCCTTGTCATCCGCATAGTAGAGAAAAAAAGAAAACAGAAATTGTGTTCAGGATCTCTACATCTAAATGAGCTTTTTATTATGATGGTTATTATGAATTTTTCGCCCCCTGCAGCCCTCGCTTTGATAACAAGCTTTCCCCAATTCTTTCGGAAAATCTCCCAAGGTCATAAATTGTAATAGACGTCATGGATTTTTCTTTCCTGCAGGCTAATCGGTTATTTACGGGCTGAGAGAAAGCCAGAGGGCACGTGTTAGGACTTTGATAAAGCGACTTTAATGAGGTTTTCTCAGAAATACCCAAATAATATAATATAATAAATTAAGTTGTTCCACCAACTACCTAAGCAACCAAAGGAGAGTCTTGGCGTTACCATATAATTCCGCGGGGGCTGTAGAAATCGGACTCGTCTTTCCGCTGTAAATATTATTTTCTGCAAAAGCTAAGTCTAGCCTCCGGGCATCCTTTCGGTTCCAGACTATTATGAGCGTTTCATTTGTAAACTAAAAGCTTCCTTCCCTCCAGCCAATCCTTCAGCTTTATTCGTTCGCGGCTCTCTAATGATTAAGCGTGCCTCAATGAGATTAAACATTGTCAGCTTGCCTTCAGAGCTGTTCTCTGCAAAGATCCATCCCTTTCCTTTTGATAAGAACAATTTGAATAGAAGAGATTTCTGGTTCTTTATGCAACACAGAACTGAAAGCACTTGGCTATCAGAATCAACTTTGTATGTCCTCTACATGTAGCTCGAATGCGGGTGAGTAGGGGGACAGGGGAAGCCATTCACTCAAAATTCACTCATATTTGAAGCGATTTTACGAGCGATATTCAATTTATACACTTTAAGCTAATCTCACGAGTTCTCTTAAGGTGAGCTCATATGTGAAAATTATGATCACACCAAGTACAAGAGCGAAAGTTGAAAGCTGGGGAACTCTTGGATTAACACATTGCAACACCGAAATGCATCCCCCCAAAGGGGGAAATGAATGAAATGAAAGGCGAGGTTTCCTTTTAAATAATAAGAAGCGGGAGAAAGTCAACTAACTGCCAGAGAGCGATCTCTAGCTCCGATCCCATCCGGCTGATTCTCAACTATTCCTGATACTATGGCGAACTCTGCTGACTCCCTCGAGAAGTGTCTCTCCCCCCTCTCCTATTTCCTAGCAGTTCCTTTTTTGCTCCTAGTAAAATGATCTGCGTTTGAGAAAGGGACCGGAGCAGACGGTCTGTCCCAGCCAGGAAGGATCCCTACGCTCAGCTCCCTCTGAGAGAAGCCAGGCTCAACCGACCAACAGAGCTAAACGTTGCTGCATCGAGTACTAAAGGGCGCCTAGGTCTCAGAGGAACCCAGCAGGGAGCTGAGCGGTGGCCAGACTTGTCAGGAAGTGGGGCAGAGGGCGCGCGCATCCGTCCGCAGGGGCGCGTGCACTCTAGGCAGGTAAACGTGGGTCTTGCTTCCCCGCGAGACTCTGCCGGAGGGGCGGAGAAAGGAGGGAGCTCTCTTCCACGCGCGCCTGCTCTGGAGGCTGCGGGCAGCAGGCGGCTCCTCTCTCCCCTTCGTGACTTCGCAGGCGAGCTGGCTGGTAGGGAAAACTCACCGAGGAGCGAGCGCAGCCTGCAGTGCCCGCCGCCGGCTCTTCTCTGAGACTGAGAATATCTCCCTTCTTTTGCCCCTCCCTCTCTCCCCTAGCAGGAGCTCTGAGGCGACACCTGATCTTCACTTGGCCAGGTGAGCAAAGGGCTTCTTTCGGGCCAGGCTCTCCGCTGGCTCAGCTCCTTCAGAGAAGGCGGCAGCGGGGGCGATGGCCGCCGGCTCAGTTAGCACCACCTGCCCGGAAGCGAGGGCATGGCCCTTCGCTCCCCCACAACCGCCTCGTTGTCCCCCTTTCCTCCAAACCACAGCCGACTCTACGCGACCCCCAGGCGAAGCGCCTCCGTGGCACCCAAAGCGCGCCTAGGTCTCTTCACTTGTCGGCGCCAAAGTTGTTCCGCCAGGTAATAGACTTGCCCGCGCCCCGCCTCCACACAAACACACCACCCGGACCTCAGTCCTCCCCAGTCCAGACTTGACTTGCTGCGTTCCCTCCACCCTCCCTTCATTTCCAGAAAGCGGAGCGCCTCACCTGGTGGGTGGGTGTGCGCGCCTCTGCCTCGCGGTCTCCCTGCGCTGCTCGCCTGGCTGGCCGGCTGGGTGGCTGGTTGGGCACGAGAGATGGCTTGTATGTGTGTGAGAGAGGCGAGGCGGAGGTCAGGAAAGGCTCCGCCAGCCGATGCGAGGAACTGCTGGTAGCGCGGGCTGGCGCGCGAGAGGAAGATGTAGATGTGACTGTGTGTGTGTGTGTGTGTGTGTGTGTGTGTGTGTGTGTGTGTGTGTCTGTCCGTCCAAGCGGAGGCTGCTGCTGGTGGGCTTTATATAGACACCCCAGAAGCCTGGACTCCTTCCTTCCTCCCTCTGCGCTCCCTCACATTGTCTCAAATCAGCCAGCAGCTCTTGACTAGCCGGGTTAGCTGGGGGCCCCCTGCGCTCTCTCTCTCTCTCTCTCTCTCTCTCTCTCTCTCTCTCTCTCTCTCTCTCCTCAGCGACGCGATCTTGTTTGCTTTGCTTCCCGCTCTATGACGTGGGACAAAATATTGGCCATATGTTCATCGGTAATAAATTGGTGCGAAGCGCAAACACAACTGTTCCTGGATGGCTCTCTCTCAGCTGCCACCGCCACGGCTCTGCTCCTGAGCAGATGGACTTACACGCCGCACCACCAGCACTGTCCACCCCTGCTCTCGCACTCCCTCTCCGCCGCAGCCCCTCGGTCAGATCCCGCCGGATCTGAAGGTCTAGGAACCACAGTTACCGCGGGACCCTTTCAGGCTTTCTCTGCCTCCTCACCGCTTCTCTGGCGCAACCACCCCCTAAACTTGGAAGTTTTTCAGGCTTATCCGCTGCTCGCTGCCCAAATTCCACCCCCGCCGCCTCCATTTTTAACGAGCTCACCTCCCCATAAATCGCTGGGTAGCTAAGGCGCTATAAAACCCCCAGGGGCCAGATGTGGCACGTTATTTATGTGTGAAAGCTCGTTTACATTAGATATGCTGATTCAAGCTTTGATAGCGCGCTTTGCAAGAGATTAAGGCTGGTTTTCCATCGGTGGCTCCAGCTGCAGCCCCCCCCCCCGCCGTGGTAGTGGTGGAAAAGGAGCTGCGCGGAGAGAAGGCGGGGGTGGCCTCGGTTCCACAGTGCCTAACCTCAGACAGGAGGAGTCCACACGTTCTTCCACTCGCTAGATGCTGACAGCGGAAGCCTTGAAGAGGTAGTCTTGGCTACAACTCACTGTTGCGCCTTTCCTCTTTTCCTTTAGGTATTAGGTTTCACAGGACGCATTTTATTCCGTATTTACTACCTCGAAGGGAGCAAAAGAACACTAGCACTCCACCTACAGGAACACACCTCTGTGTGCTCCGTATAAATTAACCCGGGAATTACTAGTCACGTCCTTGGTTCCTTAAGCGATGCAGACGCCTCTACTCCACCTCAAGCACGCATCGGAAGGGTGAAAGATGTCCGGAGTTTTTTAGTCCAAAGATCAAAGACGTGTAAACAAGACCATAAAAACCACCCTCATTCCATTTGATAACTGCTGGAGGCCTGGTAATAGTACATACAAAAGTGAATGTTAATGTCAGAATTGGGACCGGTAACCCACATAGGAAAGAGCTCCTCAGGTTAACATTAAGATTGCTGGAGACGGCAACCCAATAAAAAGTCAACTCAATTTGAAGTGTTATTAGCAAATGAGAAAACAGCAGCTGCGGCAAGGTTACATTTCCAAAATTGTGTGCAGTTTTGATAACTCAATCTAAACCAAAACCAGCAGCTCATGGAGCTCGAAGAAGTGCGGGAAAGGACAGCCAACGTGATCACGGACTTGGCTGGAGGATCTTCTATAGGAGAAAAGGCATTCGAAGGGTTTTTGCTTAAACTTTAAAGCAAAAATGGCTATTGAGGGGGGCGGGGAGTAGGCCAACCGAACGGTGACGGAGGGGTACGACATTTCCATCCTCTCTCCGAACGCTAGAAGTCGGGTATGCAATGAAGGTGACAGGCGGTAGGTTCAGAACTTCGCCACAGAACTTCTTGCCGCAACATGTGACGATGTAAAATGTAAGCAGATGAAGGCATTAGCAGGATTGCAATAACACTCTTAATGTAGCAAGTTCTATGGAGATTATGGACTATTGAAAAAGATGCAGTAGAAAAAGTTTAGTAATACGACCCACCGAGGGGAAGGTGGGAAGTCCAAAGATTTGGAGGAATCTGTAAATGTGTATGTGTATGGCTGTATTGTTATAATTTTTATATTTTTAAAATCAAATAAAAATGTGAAGGCTCCTAGTGAGAAGGTCGCATTCTTAAGAACTAGTGCCAAATTGCACAATTTTAATCCAAGTCTGGAATTTTTAGCTCAGTGGCCAGGCACAAATGCAAGGTGCAATCCTGAGCATACTAGCTTAATACATTGGGACCAAACTGGCTAAAATTATGTTATAACTCTACCTTCAGCTGCCCTGTTCTCTTCTGTGGGATGTGTTATTACTAGAGCAGTCAAGAACAACATTTTCCTGTTGCCTAGAATGGACACATAGGGGAATGTGGCTCGACAGGGAGGACTTCCTGTCATACCTGCTCTGGAGCTTCTTCCCCCTGTGCGTGACCAGGTAGATGGGTGTGACCCAAGATGGCCAGATAAAAGGACTGGCCACACAACCATCTCTCTCTTGGACTCTTACTCTCTTACTCTCAGTGCTTTCCCCCCCCTCAAAAAATGTTTAGGGGTACTCTCATTTTGACGCAACCATTTTATAGTTCAAATTGGGAAAAATAAGGACAGTAAATGGAAAAAAAGTACAAAGATTCACAAAATGTTTAGGGGTATGTGTTCCCTTGCGTCCCTCTAGAAAAAAGCACTGCTCTCACTCTTGGACTCGCGCTCTCCTGGCTCTTAGCCAGCGCATGGCTCAACATAGCTTCACATAGGATGGAGCCCACAAGCAGAAAGTCGGAGATGGAGTTCAGACTTCTTTTCACTGTAACCACAAGATAAAGCCTGCCTTCAGATTACAGCTGTGAACTGAATGTGAGTAAAACTTTGTTCTTACTTTTAAAGAAGACTGTGTTGTGTTATTATTATTTTAAGAGGGAAATAAAGGGGAAACTTACCAGGAACAAGCCAGACTGGATTGCTTAATTATATAATAATAATAATAATAATAATAATAATAATAATAATAATTAATAATTTATTATTTATACCCCGCCCATCTGGCTGGGTTTCCCAATACAGCATCAAACATTAAAAACTTCCCTAAACTTCCCTAAACAGGCCCTCCTTCAGTTGTCTTTTAAAAGTAAAATAGTTGCTTATTGCCTTGACATCTGCTGGGAGGGCGTTCCACAGGGCAGGCGCCACTACCAAGAAGGCCCTCTGCCTGGTTCCCTGTAACCTCACTTCTCACAGCGAGGGAACTGCCAGAAGGCCCTCGGGCTGGATGATGGGGGTGGAGACGCTCCTTCAGATATACTGGACCGAGGCCGTTTAGGGCTTTAAAGGTCAGCACCAACACTTTGAATTGTGCTCGGAAACGTACTGGGAGCCAATGAAGATCTTTCAGGACCAGTGTTATATGGTCTCGGCGGCCACTCCCAGTCACCAGTCTAGCTGCCGCATTCTGGATTAATTGCAGTTTCTGAGTCACCTTCAAAGGTAGCCCCATGTAGAGCTCATTGCAGTAGTCCAAGTAGGAGATAACTAAAGCATGCACCACTCTGGCAAGACAGTCTGCGGACAGGTAGGGTCTCAGCCTGCGCACCAGATGGAGCTGGTAGACAGCTGCCCTGGACACAGAATTAACCTGTGCCTCCATGGACAGCTGTGAGTCCAAAATGACTCCCAGGCTGCGCACCTGGTCCTTCAGGGGTACACTTACCCCATTCAGGATCAGGGAGTCCTCAATACCAGCCTGCCCCCTGTCCCCCAAGAACAGTACTTCTGTCTTGTCAGGATTCAACCTCAATTAAAGGATTCTAACGAATAATCAACTTGCTTCCAATAAGTTGCAAAGGGAATGTGCTCTGCTGTTTACTCACTGCATGAGTGAGGAGGGATAATATCAAAACAATATATCCTCTCCTACCTTCCTTCACATTCCCACAAAGGGTTATGGGGCCCAGAGTTGAGTATTTTTGGTAGATGGCACTGGATTGAGATCCTGAGCTGAAATGTATTTTTCTTTGTCTACTTCCTGATAAGCACATGGTCTATTGTTCCATTGTGTGAGGGGATTAATCCCCCCACCATTCCCTCAGAGTTCACAGTAGCTGAGGCATTGAAGAGTTATTTTTATTTTTGAGATTTTGATAATTTTCTCAAATTGTAGTTTTTTTGAACATTTTTTCAAATTTCAATTTTGAGATGGCGAGCGGAATCTTCTTCGGTGATGCAAGATTTAGAATGCCTAAATTAGAAGGAAATTTTATTTCATGGAAAAATCATTTGATAGCAATTTTTCAGGCAAATAAACTTTTAAATGCAATTACTAATCAAAAGCATACTGGTGAAGATGAAGATTCTATTGCAGCAATTAATCTATGAGAAGATGAGAATGACCAAGGTAGAGCTACCATTTTAAGTGCAATTACAGATGTGCAAATGGCACAGGTTAATACATTAGATGCTGCTGCCAAGATCCTTAAAGATTTGGAAATTGTGTATGGAAGTACCAGCAAAAGGTCTCACAGAAAGTTGATGCAAAGCATCCTCAAATTAAAATTAGATTCAAAGACAGACTCTCTCAAACACGTGAATGAGTTTATAGCAATCATTCAGAAACTTGAATTGACACAGTATAATTTGGTCGAAAAGCAAATAATTTGCTATTTCCTAGGGTCACTAGGACCCAAGTTCGATACTTTTGCAACCCTGATGGATGCTAAAGAAACGTTAACATTTAAATAATTAATTTCATATTTAAAAGACGAATGTGAAGGAAGAGATGAGTCTCCAGTAAGGAGTGCAAGGGTCAATGACTTTAGCTATGTGGCTAGACACCATGTGAAGGCCAATGCCACATCTAAGAAAGTTATGTGTTTTCATTGTGACAAGGAAGGGCCACGTTGCAAAGAATTGCAGAGCTCCAAAGTCGCAGAAACCCTTCCTTTTAAGCAAAGAAGGGGAATGGTCAGCGTACCTTACTATTGCAAGAAAAGAGCTTAACTGCTAATAATCGTGAAAACAAATCAAACAAGTGGTTGATTGATAGTCGGAGAACGTCCCATTTTTCATATAATCATGATTTATTTGAAGATATTAATAATATTGATAAATCCCAAGGTGGTGATTTTGAAGTTGCAGATGGCTACACTGTAAAGGCTCATGGAGCCGGGTTGGGGTTTTTAAAATGTACAGTACAAAGAGAAATAAAATATGGTGGAGAGTTATTTACGTTCCAAAGCAACATGCTCAGTGTGTCTACTTTGGACATAAAAGGTTTTGAAATAACATTTGGAAATAAGAAAATGCAAGGTAACTAAGGATGGTGAGGTGTTTGTTGAAGCCAATCTAAAAATGATGTGTATGAGATTAACCTTTCAAAACTTCAGCCTGCTAAAGAGGCATGCTCAAACCAGAAGGATGAGGTGGACTTCGAACTCTAGCATAGAAGACTTGGACACAGAGACACCAATGCCATATTGGATCTACGAAGGAAAGAGCTTGCAAGAGGACTTCAGGTAACACAGAACAACTCAGCACCAACAAAAGGTGTAAGTCATGTCACTGAGAAAGCTGTTAAACCTTCATTTTCTCCTTGTACTGAACAGAGAAGCACCAAAGTGCATAGTCTGCAGTGACTTATGTGGTCCAATCAATGTTCCCTCATTGGGAAAGAACAAGTATATACTAATTTTTCTCGATGATTTTTCAAAGTACTGTGTAGCATATTTTCTCAGAGAAAAGAGTGAAATGCTGGAAATGTTCAAGAAGTACCTTGCCATGGTGAGAAACAAATTCCAGAGAGCACCAGTTGTGTTAATGACTGATAATGGGGGTGAGTATTGCTCACGTGACATGCAATATCTTCTAGAAAAGGAAGGAATTGAGCATATAACCACTGTTCTTTACACCCCACAACAGAACTCAATAGCTGAAAGAAAGTTCAGCTCCATTATGGAGGTGACAAGGTGCATGTTCAAGGATGCATCTCTACCCCAACACATGTGGGGAGACACAGCAGCAACTGTGGTGTATCTTCAGAATAGACTGCCAACAAAGGGAGCTAACCTTACACCTTTTGAATTTTGGCATGGGAGAACTCCCAACCTGTCACACATTCATGTATTTGGAAGCCTATGTTTCTATCACATTCCCAGAGAACATAGACATAAGCTTGACTCTAGAGCGCAAGCAGGTATCCTTCTGGGATACACCACTGGAGGAAAAGGTTACAAAGTAATGGACCTGGAAGCAGGAGAAGTGAGTGCACGACATGCAGTTTATTTTGATGAACACAACCAAGCTGACACAAGAAATAGTGCTGTGGACTTTTCTGAGGAATCAGAAGAAATTTGTATACTTGCCCTCACTAACTTTTCAATGTCCAGATCTGCCTTCTAATGCCATAGCCCCCTCTACAGGCAATGCACAAGAAGAAGACCCAGAGGACCAGACCAGAATCCTAGCGGCAGCACCAGAGATGAAGAGCAGCTTTATGCAGACATGCCTGCATTGGAGGAGGAGGAAGAGGAGGAATGTGGTTCCAGAACCACAGGTCAGACGCACATCCAGAACCAACAGAGGCATTCCACCATTACAGCTGTCCTACTTTGCAGGGTTGGTGTTACATTGGGAACCTTCCACGTGGGAAGAGAGAGAGGAGATACCAGCTGTAGAAGCCCGTCTCTGGAGCTAGGCTGCAGAGGAGGAGATGGATGCACTGCATCAAAACAAGACATGGACCCTTATTGACCTGCCTCCTGGGAAGAAGGCCATAGGAAGTAAGGTTTTTTGTTTGTTTGTTTTTTTAATTAAACAAGGGGTAGAAGGGGAAGTGCAGCACTACAAAGGCAGATTTGTGGCTCAAGGTTTTAATCAAGGTTTTGGGGAGGACTACGATCTAGTTTTCACACCAACCATCAGATACAGTAGCGTAAGAATGCTTCTAAACATACCGGTAGCAACCTCTAAACAAATAGACATAGACATAAAGACTGCTTTCTTGCATGGATAAATTTCTGAGGAAATATACCTGAAGCAGCCTAAAGGTTTTGTTAAACCACATGTGGCACATTTAGTGTGCAAACTGCAAAAAGGACTTAAACAGGCTGCTAGAGCCTGTTTATGGACTTAAACAAGCTGCTAGAGCCTGGAATCAGAAGCTACATAAAATGCTAACACAACTAGGATACAAGCAAAAGCATGCAGACAAATGCTTGTACACCACGTCTAACAATGGACAATTTTCTTACATTCTTGCCTTCGCTGATGATTTGATCATTGCCATTGTAAATGACAGAGACTACACACAGGTTGTGAAGCATTTAAGCAGAGATGTAGAAGTCAAGGAACTGGGAAAGATCCAGTACTATCTTGGAATTCAAGTGGAAAGAGAAGAAGGCAGTTAATTTCTTCTTAGCCAAAAGCAAAAGATTTCTGAACTGATCCAAAGCATGCAGATGCATTATAATTTAGCCTGCTTGCTGGCATATATCAGTGGCTGTGGAAATATTGGAAAGAATTTTGAAAAGCAATTGATGGAGGTGTTCAGGGAAGCTCCGGCGTCCTAAAATATGGCTTGGGAAGTCCATATAAAAAAAATATTATAATAATTAGGCATAATTGGAATGTTTCTTTTAATTGGGATTGGGATTTGTATAATTAATTTGGATTGTAATTTGAAATGTAATTGGGAATAATTTCAATAATTTCAATAATTTCAATGTGAATTGCTGTGATTTGTATTGGAAAATTCAATAAATAGATTATATATATATATTTTAAAAAAGCATGCAGATGCAAGAAGAGTACCCAGTTGCCACATCCATGACTACTGACTATTTAAGGAATCTAGATTATTCAAAGCAGTTGCCAGACAACATTGAGTACAGATTGGAAAGTTTTTGTATCTTGTTACTAATGCATGTATACCTGACTTAGCCAGTGCTGTGGGAATTCTAAGTAGAAAGTGAAATGCTCCCACTGAATATGACTGGGTGGGTATGAAAAGGGTGGTTTGGTACTTATGGGGTACGATAAACTGTAAATTAAGATGACCAGCTGTTAGTAATCCTAAAATGATTGGTTTTACTGATGCAGATTGGGCTGCATGTATGACTGATTATAAATCCACAGGTGGATAAGTATTTATGTTTGGAAATGGTCCCATTTCATGGGGCAGTTATATACAGAATTGCACAGCTTCCACAGACTCTTAATACATTCCACGGAGTCTTAATACATTGCAGCCACAAAAGCGTGCAGATAGATGGCCTACCTCGATAAACTAACCAAGGAATTTAGGTTGGTGAGAAAGGGGCCTGTTAGTCTGATGGAGGACAACCAGTTACCTAAAGCTCTTCAGGATTGAGAAATTTCATGCAAGGACAAAGCACATTGGGGTGAGGTACCAGTATGTATATGAGGCCGTTCAAGAGGGACTTGTGGAACTATCTTATTGCCATACCAAGGAGATTGACTGCAGACATCATGACGAAGCCCCTACCAATGGAGAGTTTCCAGAACCTTCGTGTCAAGTTGGGACTCTGGGTGCTTGAATAAAATTTATGTACAGTTGTACCTTGGTTCTTGAACGCCTTGGCATTTGTACATTTTGGCTCCCGAATGCCGAAAGCCCAGAAATAAGTGTTCCAGTTTTCAAACATTTTTCAGAAGCTTCTGCTTGACGCAGCTTCCGCTTGAGTACAGTAAGCTCCTGCAGACAATCGGAAGTTGCGCCTTGATTTTTGAACGTTTTGGAAGTTGAATGGACTTCTGGAACAGATTACGTTCGAGAACCAAGGTACAACTGTATATAAATGTATGTTGTATTGCCTGAGAAGGGGTATGTGAGATGTGTTATTACTAGAGCAGTCAAGTACAACATTTTCCTGTTGCCTAGAATGGACACATAGAGGAATGTGGCTCGACAGGAAGGACTTCCTGTCATACCTGCTCTGGAGCTTCCTCCCCCTTTGTGTGACCAGGTAGATGGGTGTGACCCTAGCTGACCAGATAAAAGGGCTGGCAACACAACCATCTCTCTCTTGGACTCACTTACTCTTACTCTTGAACTCGCGCTCGTCTGGCTCTTAGCCAGCGCATGGCTCAACATAGCTTCACATAGGATGAAGCCCACAAGCAGAAAGTCGGAGATGGAGTTCAGACTTCTTTTCAGTGTAACCACAAGATAAAGCCTGCCTTCAGATTACTGCTGTGAACTGAATGTGAGTAAAACTTTGTTCTTACTTTTAAAGAAGACTGTGTTGTGTTATTATTATTTTAAGAGGGAAATAAAGGGGAAACTTACCAGGAACAAGCCAGACTGGATTGCTTAATTAAAGCATTCTAACAAATCATCAACTTGCTTCCAATAAGTTGCAAAGGGAGTGTGCTCTGCTATTTACTCACTAGCATGAGTGAGGAGGGATAATATCAAAACAATAAATCCTCTCCTACCTTCCTTAACATTCCCACATCTTCTCCTCACCAACCTTTGAGCAGCAGCTACGACACTAGAGAAGCCTAACCGTCTCCAGGCTTGCTCACCAGACATGGAAACTGTTTCTCATTGTCAGTCATTGGAAAAGGTGAATAAAATAACAATTCTTCCTTTATTGAATAGCTGTGGTTAGGTAACATCTAGGAGCGGGAGAAAATGAGTCTGAATGTGGGAAAGCAGACAATCCAGCAGGTGCAAATAGAGCTATAAAAAGGCACCTTTTAACCTGAAGTGCTGAACATCAACAATAGCTCTCTAACTGTGAGTTACCTCTTGCCTCTTCACAGGGCACCGAGAAACCTTTAATTACTGCTGTAAAATCTCAGGCCACGCTTATGCCAGCAGTAGCTGTTGATCTTGACATGGTTACTATTGTACTTCACACTTCCTCACGGAAATTAAGTCTTTATGGTTAAAAATGGGTTACACAGTTTTATCGAAGGGTTTATTTCACAGGTAGGTAGTGTTGGAAAAGTGTGCTTGTGTACACTCTTCATGGAAACATTATTCCTAGAATCATAGAATTGGAAGGGACCACAAATGCCATCTAGGCCAACCCCTGGCAATGCAGGAATCTTTTTGCCCAAGGGGACCCTGTGTCTCAAGCTCTACCGACTGAGCTATCCCAGGGATGTGAGAGGAAGGCCTGGATTTGAATTCCTCTTCCCCTTTGGACAAAAAGACCTTAATTACATCTCACTCTCCATGAAACCTTGTTCTTTGCATCTCACCACCAGCACCACAGCCAAGAGGCATGTTGGACTGAATTCAGGTACTACGGGGGGGGGGCAGTAGGGGGTAGAGGGAATGAGGTCCTTGGCTACTCCAGGTACAATCAACCACCTTGCTAGTACTCAGGTTCAGGTGAGAGTTTAAGCTTTGATACGGTATATTGAAAATGAATACTCAGTATGTGTGTATGGCAGAGAATGTTCTGATGCAAAATATGAATGTAACTCTGAAGGGTGCCATCAAGCCAAAGTGAAGCACTTTTAAGTAGCATTCATTTGACTGGGAGAGTTAAATCTTTTTTGCTCTAACTGGGGCTTAAAAGTGATCCACTCTGGATGTTGGAAGGGACCCCAACTGTAATCTAGTCCAACCCCCTGCAATGCAGGAATCTCAACTAAAGTATCCATGACAGATGGCCATCCAACCTCTGCTTAAAAACCTCCAAGGAAGGAGTATCCACAACCTCCTGAGGAAGACCATTCTACTGTTGAACAGCTCTTACTGACTGAATTTTTTTCTCTGATGTTTAGTTGGAATCTCCTTTCTTTTAACTTGAAGCCATTGGTTTGAGTCCTACCCCCCAGAGTAGGAGAAAACAACTTTGTATTCTCTTCCATGTGACAGCCCTTGATATATTTGGAGATGGTTATCATATCTCCTGTCAGTCTACTCTTTCTCAGGCTAAACATACCCAGCTCCTTCAACCGTTCCTCATAAGGCTTGGTTTCCAGACCCTTGACCATCTTGGTTGCCCTCCTCTGTACATGTTCCATCCTTCTTAAATTGTGTTTAAGATGTTTTTGAAAGTTGTCCAGATTAAACAGCAAATATTTCCCAGACATCATGGTTGTGTAATACATGTTGAGTTTACCTTCTTGTTCATTTTTGATAAACATTTTTTGCTAGGTGTTCCAGTCCAAACAGGAACAAATAACAGAGAGGGGATTCTTGCTCAAGACCTAAATTTCTGACTTTATTTTTTTTTTAAAACTCTAAAGTATTAATGCATTCCTTGAATGTGCAGTACTATTAAACTTACATCTCAAACTTTAAGTTCTGAACTTTCAGAAATTGCCAGATTTTAATGCATACTTGGCAGGGGAGACACCTTGATCATGAAAGAGATTTTTCCAGGGTGACCCTCATTCATTGCACCATGGGTGTGCTGACCCCTGAGATGCGCCCAAAGAAAAAAGAAAAGAAAAAAAGAAATGGACATATTTTAAAGGCTTTTTCAATGTTCATGTTTATTACATGGCCCCAGGGTATGATTTGAAGGAACATTAGCCCACCACCTTGGTGAAGCTAAGTAGGATTAATCTGGTCTGTACCAGGATGGGTGACCACCTGGGAACCACATGCATGCCATGCTGCTTTGAGGTTGCTTCAGCAAACAGTTAATAATAATGCAGTATGCTTATAATGTATTACAATATATTTTCTACAGTGCAGTATATTTTTCTACAACAGCCTATGCGCAAAACATAGCTAGATAGATGAGATACTAATTTATTTTCCCCTTACATTTATAACATTTTATTTTTTAAGATAAAAAACCCCAAGCGCATACATTGAATGATAAGTCACCCACATTTTAAACTCTTCATCAACATGCACTGAATGTGTGGCTAAATCTATCCCTCTAAGTAGCTTTTCTGAGTATTTAAAGATTGTGAATAATCCTTACATTTGTAAGGTAGGCCTGTATCCTTGCCTCTTTATCACAGATGCTTGTATACAAAGGCTGAGGTTGACAGATGATAGCTTTCCTAAGGCACTTGGTGAATTTGAGGTTACAAGATGTCCTGCTTCCCAGCTCACACTCAGGAGCACAACGCTGCATGAAGGTCTCACACAGAGAGGTTGTCACCAAATTCGGCTGGCATCACTGGTACAGTGGAACAGAAGGATTCGAACTCAATGCCACGTGCACACTATTGCTGAAAATATCACTCCTAACCTAGTGAGGCTGCATATGAAGGCTTCAAATAATTCAGAAATAGACAACATCATCTCATGTTGTCTATTGCTTAATTATTTGAAGCCTTCATATGCAGTCTCACTAGGTTAGGAGTGATATTTTCAGCAGTAGAAGGAAGGTGGTTGCAATGGTAATCTAGAACATTTTTAAAAAGAACAACAGCAACAGGAAAAATGCTGGTCTTCCAACATCTTTTTATTTCATTAAGGTTCGGCTATGCTGCCTAGTCATCAAGGGATAATTTCTCTATGTGAGTGAGCTACTTGCTAATTAATCATCAGAGAAAGTTCACATTGCACAGTATCAACTTGAACATAATACTATTTAATGGAGATGGTTCACCCATCTGGTTGTGAGTCTTCAACTGTTGAATAACCAAATTGAAAAGAGACCAGTGCATGTGTCATGCAAGTGTAAACCAGCTATATGAAATAGTGACCACACGTATCAGCTGTGTGCAGGAACATTGGCACAATAAGGAAAGTAAGAGGTTGGCATATAGACCTTGATAATTTGTGTGTCACCAAGCCAAACACAGCCTACTAAGCATGTTATGGCAGCCATCCAGGAAATCAATATACCACCTTTTTTTTTTTTTTGCCTGTGAGTGCAAAAAGGTTGTGTGAAACACCTGAAATACTGTAATATGTGACTAGTGTACTGCATTTGGCTTGGTAGGTCACAGGTTGTGCATGACTGCCTTAGTAGGGTTCAGTTCTGACTCCCATGATGACAGATGTGAAAATACCAGCTCATATCAACAGAGCCAGGATGTTACACAATATTTATAAGTGTCATAAACCAGTTCTGATTAGAGCTCATTTTCGCTCCCACTTATTTCAATGACAAAGATCCTTCTGAAACACCTTTGTGCAATACTTCAAAACAGGTAATCCCTTCACCTCTGCATGCATGTTGGTGTCGGCTATCTCTATATTTGGGCAGCCAAGCCTAACCATATCTCATCTAGTAGATACACACCTGTGATTAACAGATGGTCACTGCCTATGATGCCTTTTAAAAGCACACAAAACAATCCGGCAACAGCAAGCTGTAATTAGTTTCATATTTACCACTTTGTAGTTTATTATGACTCTGATGTAATGACAGCTACAAACATGGCTCTTGCTGCAGTTTATTTAAGACCCTTTTCACTTTTGATAGAATTCTGGTAAGATTTCCCAGAACAGAGAAATTCCAGTTGCTTTACAGTTTAATGCTGATAAACAATACTTGTGCAAAATAGTTCATTGTCATGATAGTAATAGCCATTGCCATGGTGTTGGTGTCTATCTAGCCACTGAGAATAGTTCTTTTGAAGCAATTGCTGTGGAAAACATGAACTAAATTGAGTGAGACTTGAGAACTTCTTTGACCTGGAGGGTTCAGGTAGCAGGGAAGTCCAGTTTTTAGGAGGATTAAGGAAAGTTACTGCCTCACACATAAATACAGGTGCACTGAGAGAGATGCAGGAACAGTGGAATCTGAGCCCCTCCCCCAATGCTTCTAGGATTTCTTCGGCTTCCTCTTTACAATTTGCCCCTGCTCTTATTGTCTCTTCCCCACACTTCCTTTGACATTCTTCAGATTTTTTTAAACAGCAAAAATGGTTTTTGATTAAGGCAACAAAACAATTTGACCTGGCCTGGAATGCTCAGATGCTTGAATGGCAATGCTTGAATGATATTATAACAACAACTACTACTGCTACAGTTTTGGAATAATGATTATTCCTTGAAAAACAATGGGAGTCACACGTGAACACATGCCCATGAATGTTCACACATCCTTTTCCATGATATTCACCATGGTTGTGGGGCATTGTTTTGCTTAAGTTGTAGACACTCACGTGCAAACAGCATATGGTCCCCAAAGGGGGAGCATGTGCTTAAGTCAAATAAAACACACAAAGAACTAACACAAAAGACAAATAAGAGCTCTGTATGATACACATGCTTTTGCTTTTTATGTTAGCTCAGTCCCATGTGAGACTGTATCATGTTAGTAATGTTTACTTTGTGGTCTAATTACACAGAAGTGGCTGGCAGAATGATTTTGTCATGAAGTTTTTATGCAAATCACAGCTGATCAGCTGAAAATGCACATGCCCTAGAAGGGTGCAGGTTTTATTCAGATTATTCCTGATAGCCTGATAATTGGAGAAAGGGAAGGAAAAGGGGTAGGGGAGATATAGTGAAATAAATGATCCAAGCCAGTTCACTGAGCTCTGGAATTATCTGGTATTTTAACAACACACCCTAGAACACTTATCTTTCACATGCATGTGGAGATGGGACACCATACACCTCACTTTAGTATGTCATCATGGGGATATGGCTATGCATTTTTTCGCCAAACCCCATGTTGGGCTATATTCTTACAATCTCAAGATGATTTAGCAGCTTAAGGTGCAAGCCTAACCATGTCTAGTTAGAAGTACTGTAAGTCCTATTAAATTAAATGGGATCTACTCCAAAGTAAGTGGGGTTATTATTGCAGCCTAAAACAGACAATCCAATACAAATATAATAAATAACATATACACCCCCACAATTATCAATTAAATCACTACAAGTGATCACACAGTGATCAAAACAATCTCTCTCCCCCCCCCCCGAAACTTAAGCATGGTCACTATTAAATCAGCAAAAAAATAGCCGCACAACAGTAGTGATGTAGTGTTAACAACTGGATGCCCGAGAAAGGAGAAAAGACTTAGAATCATAGAGTTGGAAGAGACCACAAGGGCCATCCAGTCCAACCCCCAGCCAAGCAGGAAACAGCATCAAAGCATTCTTGACAGATGGCTGTCAAGCCTCTGCTTAAAGACCTCCAAAGAAGGAGACTCCACCACACTCCTTGGCAGCAAATTCCACTGTCGAACAGCTCTTACTGTCAAGAAATTCTTCCTAATGTTTAGGTGGAATCTTCTTTCTTGTAGTTTGAATCCATTGCTCCGTGTCCGCTTCTCTGGAGCAGCAGAAAACAACCTTTCTCCCTCCTCTATATGACATCCTTTTATATATTTGAACATGGCTATCATATCACCCCTTAACCTTCTCTTCTCCAGGCTAAACATACCCAGCTCCCTAAGCCGTTCCTCATAAGGCATCGTTTCCAGGCCTTTGACCATTTTGGTTGCCCTCCTCTGGACACGTTCCAGCTTGTCCGTATCCTTCTTGAACTGTGGTGCCCAGAACTGGACACAGTATTCCAGGTGAGGTCTGACCAGAGCGGAATACAGTGGTACTATTACTTCCCTTGATCTAGATGCTATACTCCTATTGATGCAGCCCAGAATTGCATTGGCTTTTTTAGCTGCTGCATCACACTGTTGACTCATGTCAAGTTTATGGACTTAGCACTTTTCAGTCCGATTCTGATACAGGGTGGGTTCACACAAACTTTCTGTGACAATGATTTTTAACATTCCACCCTCCCATAGAGGCACATGCGTTGTATACTCCTTCTTTGCTTAAAACACAGCTAGGTCATTATTTTTTCTCAATTTGGATCAGCAGTTCCTAAGAAGCAGCATGGATACAGGATGGATATGGATGATGGCTAATGTTGTGTCTGCTCTGCTTCTGAATCCAGTGGCGGGAGTGCACTGGATCTGGATAGCAGTGTGTACATAGCCTTGGTCTTTTGAAAGGGATCAACACATGCTAAGCTTCTTGGATAAGTACAAACATCACTCAGCACATCAGGCTCTGACAGGCTTGGCCTCCAGACTGAGCCTGCTCCATTTTCAGACTTCCTCTTGACTGCTAAGACCTACCTGTTGACCCTTGCTCTTCCAGGCCAGAGCTCCACATTGTACAAGCAACCACTGATAATAACCTTGCATGGCTCTGGTAAGTACCATCAGAGTGAAAACATGTCTTCTATGCTTCTTCAAGATTTCATTCAAATCCAGAAAGGAGTTTTGTCTGGGTTTTGATGTGGCATTCAGTAAATCGGATTCAGGCCTTCATTCATGCCTTGTAACTTGTCAAACAGAACACAACCCAACCCTTTAATGTTGCCTTTCCCCCCTCCTTAGCTAGGACTGCATAAGCAGTGCCCAGGACCTGGCAGACTTGCTGGATGGTCTGTGTCCACCTTGGCAAGTAGGTGGCAGCCACCTTATAACTATGGCAAAAAAACAGTAACAATTCTAAAATATACCGTAAGATAAACAGCGAAAAGATTTTAAAACAGCAGGTAAAAGCAGCACAAAACCAATAAAATCAATGTGAGAAATTCTTTAACAGGCCTAGGGAAATAGATAGATATTCAGATGGTGACATAAACATAGCATTGTGTCACCAGACAAGCCTCTCTGGGAAACATATTCTATAGATGGGGCACCACCACCGAGACAGACCTCTGTCAGGTTGCCGTTCACTATACCTCAGTCCACGGGGCACCCAGTGATGACCTCTGTGCATGGGTGGGTGCTGCAGAGGTAGGTGGTTTTTCAGGTACTCCAGTCCCAAGTCATGAATGGCTTTAAAAGTCATCAACAGTACTTTGAATTGTGCCTGGAAATGGGTTTAGAGAGTGAGTGCACTTGTATGAGGCTGGTAAAATATGTCCCAACATGCAGTGTGTTGGTATGTGAATAGAGGTTAGGAGAGGATGTATTTATTAGATATTATCTTTCCTTCCTCAGGTTTATGAGTTTAGCAGAGTGCCATCCCTTTGCGGCTTAAAAGGAAGCTTAGATAGGCTACTTTTAGCCTTTTAGTTTAAGTAATCCAGGGTGCTTTAAGGCAGACTGGATATTCCTTGCATTATCCACTTTTATCACCCTTAAAACAATAAAGACACAAACAGTTTTGTAAAAAATAAAAATAACATTTACTCATTCAGAATCAGGGCTGTAGCTAGGGGGTGGCGAGGTGGGCCCCTGCCAGGGGCACAGACGACCCCCCCCCCGCAAAATCAGCTTAAAAATATGTCCATAAATATAAATTTCGATTATTGCCTCATAATAAATGGTTTTAAATAGAGGGTGAATTGAATGGATGGGGGGGGGGTGGTTTGGAGGAGAGACGGAAGGAAGAGCTAACTTGTCCATGGCTGGGGGTGCAATCTGGATGGTTCTGCCAGGGGCTGTGTTCAGAATACTTGTTGAAGAGTAACAGATGCAGCAACTTTGTTCAGGTAGGCTTAAAATGGTAATTAAGTTACAAAGGCATACTTAAGACAAGCTTAAAATGGAGTCTGAGCATGTACGGTAGCTCAGGAAGAGACAAAAAGGAGGATGTGCCCATGCAGGTAAGAGACTATATATAGCTACTTCCTCCCTGACAGGGCACAGGGCACTGTGTATCTGAAGAAGTGTGCATGCACACGAAAGCTCATACCAAGAACAAACTTAGTTGGTCTCTAAGGTGCTACTGGAAGGAATTTTTTTATTTTATTTTGTTAGGGCACAGTAGGAGTGTCTCTCAAAGTTCTCTCTAGCAAACTTACAGGAAAACTCTGTGAGCTTCAGCTCCTATCTTGTGCCTACCTAGCACAAGGGTATAGTGTGGGGAGGGTCAGGGGTGCCATAGCCCTGGGCGCATGATTTTGAGGGGGCATGAGCCAGGATCTCAAGGATCCCCACCCTACCTGCTGCCGGGGGTCTCTGGGCCCCAGAGTCCAGCCTGGCCTTGCTGCTGAGCCCCCAGCCGCCTCGCCACCCAGCCAGAGTTGGGGGGATGTGCCCACCAAGGGTTGCGTCAGCTAGATATGCTCCCCTGAGTGGGTGGCAAGCGGTTAAGTGCAGCACAGTGCAGCATGGCTGCGCGAACCCTCTGTGCCCCATGCCCACCTGCCGGGCACTGGTGGCAAGGCTTGGGCTGGCACAGCAGGGGTTTTCTTACCCCCCGTGTATGTACACATGCACACCCCAGGCACCAAAGAAGGACATAACACCCATGATCTAGCAAAACATGAACTGTTGGTTTTGACTGCACTCTATTCCACACAGAAAACTATAGCTAGCAAATTAGTAGCTGGTTTTTTTAAAAAAATCAAGTGTTATTTCCAGGTATTTTATAAGGGCAGCCTCATGCACAACCAGGCCCTTGCAGAGCCAGGCAGAGGCCAGGGCCAGGTAGATAATGTGGCCCCTTTTTTTTTTACCCTGGGGATCTCTGATAATGTAATTTTTTTATAATGTATTATCATTTTAAATACATTTCACAATAAATACATTATTTATTTTTAAATGTATTATACAATTTTTAATAGTTCAAAATGTATTTAAAAATCTATTTTTAAGTAGACAACTTTGACTATTATTTATTATCTTCTTATTCTACTCTTAAAAAAGATGTATGCTTGTGAGAAAGCCACTATTGCTCGTAAGCCACTATTTCTTTAAAAAACATGGTTTCCACCAAATTTTATCCTCATTGAGCTATATGTACTCCTTGGGTGTAAGTAATATTCCTGTTAGCAGGTTGAAACGCACCACCCTCCTGCCCTTCACGTTTTCTGCCCCCCCCCCCGGTTTTTTACATTCACCTCAGGTGAGCGATTGTGAATATGCTGACTGAGGCCCCCTTTGGAATCGGAGGCCCGGGCCAAGTGGCCCATATGGCCCACCCTCTGTCTGGGGCTGTGCACAACACATTACAATAGTCGTATCCGAAGCTTACCATGGCACAAATAACAGTGGTGAGGTGATATCAATCTAGAAGAGTTGCTGCACCATTGGCAGTGATAGGGTGGGCGGTACTTCCAATTGCGTTGCTGTTGCATTCTGGGACAGTGAAGGGGCAGTGTAGTGACCTTGGGGCACTTGAGGTGCATCAACTGCTGGAAGACCTGGTCTGTGGCATCGCCTCTCCTTACTAGCAGCTCCTGTGCAGTTTAATCTGGTGGAAGTCACTCCATGACATGGAGACCATTTGGAACCTTAGTGGCAAAGAAGGATCAAGAAGCATCTCCAAGTAGCAAAGCTGATCCCTCACGGGGAGCTTAAACCCATCAGCAAGGCAAAAGGACAGCTTCCTTCTAAATGAAGAGGCTTGTTGCTAATGAAGAATGGAAAAGACCTGGTTATTCTCCATGAAAAGAGGCCTGAAGTTTTGCAGTAAAGTAGAAGATGGAAAAAGGATTGGCAGAAATATTATAAAGTGAAGTAATTCCTTTTAAAACTAAAATTCCTTTCAGGAAGAACACATCAAAATCAAAGTATTTCCTGAAGGGCAATGGAATATCCAACAGGTACAGCACATGGGTCTTAGCATGCTTAGCATCCCTTCCCCCCCTTCTCTCTCTCACGCCCTCCCATCAGAGCTCCAACAATCAGGCAATCCATCTGAAGAACTATCAAAGTAAGGGGAAACAAAAGCTATAAGATGAACATTTTTTCTCTGGGTGGTGGTTTTGCACAACCCTAACTGTGGTGGTCATTGGAATTTTGCAAAAGTGATATAGCAGGTGTGGGAATCCTTTGGCCCGCTAGATGTGGCTGAACTACAACCCCCATCATCTCTGACCATTGACCATGCTTCCTGGAGCTGATGGGAGTTGTAGTTCAGCAACATCTAGCGGGCCAAATGGTCCCCACACCTGTGATATAGGAAGCATATTTGGGAGTATCTCCTCACTGGGGCTCAGAGGGCTGAGGGCAATTTTCATCTCCTTGACTATGAAGTCAACTAATACATCTTTAGAATAATTAAGTCGGTCTCTGTAAAAAATGTGTGCAACTAATTAGCCATGTCTTGGAATTAAATGGAAAATTAGTATGATGTGTGGCATAAATAAACTACATAAATGTTTCAAGATGCTCTAAATTGTGAAATTTAGCAACAAGTATGTAAACGTTAAGAAGTGCTGCAGAGAGTCATTGTGTGAGTGTTAATGGATGCCTGCAGCAAAGATAACAAAAGGTACAGAGCAAGTGTGAGGACAACAACTATAGCGAGATCTAAGCCATTAATGCAAGTGAATTTCATTACTGGAAGGTTAACAAATGTCAGGGAGAGCGGGAGGAAATAGCAGAGAGTAACGATGCTCCATACAAAGCAAAAGAAATTGTGTTTCAGAGAGGCAGCTAGTCAAGAGAGCCACATCTCTAGGTAACAGTCATCTGGAAGTATAAAATGTAATCATTGTTTTGGCTGGTGTGTGTGTGTGTGTGTACTTCCACCTCTTAACGAAGCACACAATTCTGGGCCAACTGCAGAGATGCTAAAAAGAGCCTCCAAAGCATAATTGTTTTGCTGTACATTAGTTCTATAGGCTAAGAATGCAAGGAGTGTTTAGTTCATCTAGCCCAGACCCCGCTACTCTACATAAATGATAACATGTAGAAAGAGCTGCAAAACTGATGTGGTGAAGTAGTCACCATGGCAAAGAAATAGAAATATACCTATATTGCGCTACCAGTATTGTAGCCATCTTCACTGTGGAAATATACATCTTGGCATGCCCAACCTATACTGCCTCAAATGGTTACAATTTCCAGGCTTTGAAACATTCCAACACATTTCATGTAATATTCCACATAAATTTCTATGGGGTAAGTCAGCCTCATATAACCAACATGGTTAAGTCTAATTAATGCATGAAGGGGTTAATATCATAGAGCAACCTATCCTAGCAGGCTTAGCTAGGTCACTCCCCCTTGCTTTGGGAGAAAGAGTTATCAAACATTGTTATCTCTCATTCCCACCATGTGAACCCTACCAGTAAGGAGATCCAAACTGGATGCTCCAAGCTTAGACCACATAGCCTAAGCCAGCCATCTTTGTGTTTCTATACAAATAATTTAGACACTATTACCACAACCCCAGAGTCGGACACGACTGGACCTAATGGTCAGGGGTCCCTTTACCTTACCATTTTAGAATCTAAGTTATACTGCCTGTATTTTCTTGCTGCTGTATGGAAAGCACATGAATCTGACCTTGGAAGAGTTTGTAAGTACAGTAAACAATTCTTAACTTACCAAACGGGTCTCTTTCTTGTGGGATGTATCAACACTGTAGGAGTCAAATACAACATTTCCTGTTTCCTAGAGTGGACAAATAGGGGAATGTTGCTCCAGATAGGGAGGACTTCCTGTCATACCTGCTCTGGAGCATCCTCCTCCTGTGTGTGACTAGGTAGGTGGGCATGACCCTAGCAGACCCTATAAAAGGGCCAGTCACTCAGCCATCTTCCTCTTTTGCTCTTTGCCTCTCTTTTGGACTCTTTGGTCCTTTTGCTTTTTTGTCATCTTCCTCTCTGCTGGCTCTTAGCCAGCAGCACATGGCTTATCGTTATAGAAGATGAAAGCCACAAGGTAGAAAGTCTGAGGCCTAGCTCAGACTTCTTTTCTCTACAAATGTAACTGTAACTACAAGATAAAGCCTGCCTTCAGGACAATACTGTGAACTGAATGTAAGTAAACTTTACCATTACTTTTAAAGAAGACTGTCATGTTATTATTACCAGTATTTTTAAGAGGGAAATAAAGGGGAAATTTACCAGGAACAATCCAATCAGGACAAGCCAGACTGGGTTGCTTAACTTAAATGATTCTAACGAATCCATCAACTTGCTTCTAGCAATGTGCAAGGGAATGTGCTCTGCTACTGGCTCACTAGTGTGAGTGAGGAGGGATAATATTTAATCAATATATCCTCTCCTACTTTCCACAACGTTCCCACATTTCTATGCTAAGGGAAGTGGGGAACTTTGGAAACAACTTAGAAGGGGATATTTTAAAGGTATCAGGCTATATTTCCCCACTTTACTTTGCTGGAAGTTTTGTGATTTTGTGATTTCAAATCTCTTCTGGAGTTCTCCCACCAAGAGTACTTGCCCCAAACAAGGGAAAATTCTTTTTTATTTAACCAATATTTTATCATTTTACCAAAACCAACAATTTCTACATTTGATCTTTGGTTACCACTAGCCCCCTCATATCAAACTTACAAATTTAAATGCATTTATATAAATTTGTAATTTTGATCTTTTGTTCCCTCTTGCCTTCTGGGCTTCCTTCCTGAGAGTATAACAGCATGTGTTGACCTTTGTTTCACCCTGCCTAATAACCTCAAGTCTGGTTTGCCTTTGCGTCAGTTTCACAGGTAGGTTTGTATGAGTAGTGAGCCTGGTCTTTTGAATAAGTCTCCAGCTTCCAATCGCCAGATTCCTGTTTTTAGTTAGAATCCATTTCCCAACTTTCAGTGGCATGAACATTGTTGTATACAGGGCTTTTTTTCATTTGGTACTCACTGGAATTCAGTTCCGGCCCCTCTCAGGTGGGCACCATTGCCATTCTAAGAGAATGAAGGAGGAGTTCATGGTAAGTTATGGCACCTCTTTTTCTAGAAAAAATAGCACTGGTTGTATATATGCATTTCTGTGGCTACTGCAACTCCAGTTTTTAGGATTTAGCAACCTCCTCTACTCTCCATCAAAGAGATCCATCATCTCCTGGACAGATGATCCCAACTTGAGATAATGATTGAAGGAGCAGCCATCACAGGGGCCTGAAGGCAGACACCACACACACCAACACAAATGACTTTTGAAGCTAATGGGCATTTCCAAAGTAGTTTGTGGTATGTCAGGATGGCCTGCTGTTCAATTTCTTTTAAAAATAACATTGCAGGCAAAATCCACCAGGTTTGTTAAAGTAGCTTTTTGGATTCATGCCAAAGGATGGTTTCACTATTAATACTGAAGGAAGGGTAGGTAGAATGTGGATTTCCAATTGGACCCTTGGGCTTATTTCTAGCCTGACTGGGGAAAAAGAATAAACACTAAGTGGAGTTAGCAATGCCTCATTTAGGGAAGTACTAGGGATCACATCTTAACATTCTTAAAACATAGGCCTTATGGTACTAAAAGGGACCTCAAATTCTTAAAGCACAGATCACTTAAAACTTTCCCTCCCCCATGAGTTACTGAAGGAAAAATATTTTCAGCCAAATAAATTAAATCTTCGGTTGTCTTGTGCTTGAATCCTTTTGTTTAAAAGCAGGAGAAACTTTCAGTAGCGGGTCAGATTATTCTATGCAAATCTCCAAGGAGCATTAATACTAATCAAGATGCTGAATACTACCTGTAAGCCAAAGTTTTACATCAAAGTGAGAGACCTGTACAAACAGTAGAGCCCAGTAATGAGTAGCAGGAGGGGATCCACATTTTAAAGACTCAAAAAACTTGATCCCTGCTAAGATAAAAACTTACTGTGGGGGGAAGTGAAGACAACCCCCCACCCTGCTACAGATTTAGGGCCCTTATCTCCAAAAGTGGGGTCTATAGATAATGCTGCTCTGCTTCCCTATCTCCCCTTGCCTCACACATGCACTTTCTCTTCATACTGTATGCATACAAGATTTCATTCCTTACAGGTGTCAGGTAGATTCTGCTCAGCAGAATGCAAACAGTTCCCAGTTTCTCTGCGTAGACGTAAAGGGACCCTTGACCGTTAGGTCCAGTCGTGTCCGACTCTGGGGTTGTGGCATTCATCTCGCTTTATTGGCCGAGTGAGCAGGCGTACAGCTTCTGGGTCATGTGGCCAGCATGACTAAGCCACTTCTGGTGAACCAGAGCAGCGCACGGAAACGCCGTTTACCTTCCCGCCAGAGCGGTACCTATTTATCTACTTCCACTTTGACGTGCTTTTGAACTGCTAGGTTGCAGGAGCTGGGGGGAGCTCACCCCGTCATGGGGATTCGAAGCACCAATCTTCTGATCGGCAAGCCCTAGGCTCAGTGGTTTAGACCACAGTGCCACCCACATCCTTAGCTTCTCTCCATACTAGATTATAAATGTGCGTAAATCTGAAGCTTCCATTGATCATCATAATGCTTTGCATTTATATAGCATTGTTCACAAACTTCACATACATTATCTCAGAACCTTACCAAACTTGTAATTAGCGTCATCCATTGCCCCTCAAAGCATTAATAGCAGGCATGCTCCCCACAATTTTTACTGGGATCACAGGACTTCGGAAAGGGGAGGTTTAACTCTTTCCTTCCCCCAGCATAGTTCCAATGAAAATAGCCCTCCACACTAGCTAGCTGACTTGGAAAGGAAGCTTCCATTGGCAAGGATGAAATTTAAATTCATAGTAGCTGGAGGGGGGGCAGGGGGGCAATTGTCCCTCCTAGATCCACAAACATTATTGGAAAGCATTGAAAGTACTCAACTGGCTCCCCCCCCCCCCACCAAATCCTAGCTATACCCATGGACAGAGGTGGGGAGAAAAATGTTAAATTTCACCTTCCTTTGTGCTCTGGTCTCTACAATATTTGCCCCCTACTGCTACTAATGTTTTTCTAAAATAAAAAGGAGATTGTTGCTTATGATGTAAATATTGTCAGTTCTACCTTGACCCCCAGCAGTATCCCTTACAATAGCCAAACAAGCTGGAATAGTATGATGACCCTCCTATGGCAGAGTGGGGGCTGAAGGGTTAATTCAGGATGCTCCCTTGAAGTGCCTTTGAAGTCCTGGCAGGTGGAGCCTTGAAGCAGGACCAGTTCCTGGTTCTTCCATACCTCAATTTCTTGACCGCTGTTGTTGCTGAAGGTGTTCCCTGGGGGAGTTGGTTTTCGGATCTCATTCCAGATCCAGCTAACAGCTCGAAATAACATGTGTGGTTTCTGCATGGATGCCTGTGTAGCTAAATGTACGCTCTGCACTCGGATTGCTCTCGCTCTCTCTCCTCTGCAGCCATTACACCATTTACAACTTAAATGAGAAGAATGGAAGTGCTAGACCGGTCACTGCATAATCGTCCACTGTATGCTTAACAAAGCACCTGTCATTCTGTTGGATGGGGGATATTGATAGATCTCTTTACTGTAAAGACTCACTGTCTGAGGAGGCCAGGACACCCAGTGTCAAGAGCAAGAAGCAAATTTTGCCACCGCCTCAGTGAAGTGCTTGGAGTGAGGTGGTTTCTTCTACATAGTTACAGGTAGAGAAGGAAGGATAAGTAACAAGTAAAGATTCATACTGAAAAATGCTTAATAGTATCTCTGTTAAGTGCTTGCGTCCCCTCCTTCCTTCCACTTATAGATAGCTCTCAAAATCATGCAGTAGGATGAAGTCAAATGAGCCCCTAGGAACTATATTTGTGTTTCTCTCTGTAATCTCTATGTTTATTTAAATGTTTCTGTTGTAGTTATTTTCTGAAACTCATTTTTTATTTGCGACATCTCCTAGCAAATAACTCTCCTTACACTATAATTTCAGGATCAACAATAATGTTGACAATGGAGGGGGGGAAATCACATCTGTGAGAAAGGAAGAGAGAGAAATCTATCCATGCAACCGCTTCTAACATTCAGAAAAAGAATAACTTACATAAATATAGTTATTGAAAATCAAATTGGTAATACTTTTTTATTTTTTGGCCCAATTTTGCAGCAAAGGCTTGAAGTACAAAAAGTATGCAAAACAGCAAACAGATTAATATTAAATGTGTAAGTTAACACAGAAGCAACTAGAGCTCCTCAAGGATAAGAGGGTAGGTATGCAGTCTAATTCACTAAAAACAGAAAAACAGAAAAACAAAAGCCCTTTTTCTTTAAGGCAGGGATGGGGAAGGATGAGGGAGGAAAGTGAATGGAGCCAGGAATAAGTGTGAGCGCAAAGCCTTCTGCAGTTCAGATCATGGGCAAGAGTGATTTCTCCCTCTCCTGGACACCCTCGGAAGGAGAAAACAGAGAGAAAAGAGGGTGTTCAAGGGGGGCAGGGAGAGAGACAGACATGATGGCCCCACCAATGTTTGGCTCTGGCCCTGCCCACCACTGCCAGGCAAGGTGCCCAACAGAGTACTCCAAGGGAACATAGCCCTTGATGGGAATTAACTCTTGACCAGCTAAGCTATGCAAGACGACTTGGATACCAATTGAGAGAAAGGCCTTGCTTGCTATTTTCGTTGGCTGGTACCTTCAGTAAAAAGGAGAGTAAGAATGTCCTCACTTGATGTTCACAGGTTCGGGAAGCCATAACAACGGTGCAGGCACGACCCAAATGGCGTCCTGTGTTGACAGCAATGGCAAGAAGATGGCACAGATGGACACAAGTTCAAAGAAGATGTACTAGGAAAGAATGCGCTGACTGAATAGTTTGTGAAACTTGGGACAAGCATCAAAGGACCCCCAAATGGACTATGCAGGGACACTCCAGTTGGGTTAAAGGATACTGTAAATGTGACAGTAATGGGGACAGGTGGACATTTCACCTTCAACTGGTGGATAATTTAATCATTCCACCATTGTGACTCCATCTCTGTTATATAAGTCCATGTAGCAGAGGCTCTGAGGCAGTTCTTTGCCTCACCACCAGAGCCTTCACTTTGCTCCTGATTCTTCACTGAAACCAAAGGATCTTGGTAACTATGGACTCAGACTTAGGGCTTAGCTTAATTTCTAAGCATAATAATTACTTGCTGAACTTATTTTAGTGCCTAATTCTACTGAAAACTTTAAATACTTTGAAATACTTTTTGAATTCTGGTAATTCTGCTGGATGGTTGCATTTTGGTTCTCATATTGTTGCAGAAAACGTAGATTTGACAGATACAGATTTAAATGTGAATGGAATCAAATTTATCCCCTACCCCTAGTAATAAATTACAACCACACAGGCCATTTGCTCTGTACTCACAGGAGGAAGGAAAGATTGAGAAAGGGCCTTTGAAGATTTTGCTCATGTCTTGGCACCATGGATATTTTCCTTGAACTTCATTCTGCCATTCATAAGCTCTACATTCTTTTCTGAAGGACACCAGAGGTAAATTTTTTATTCAGAACTGTGAATGTTTGCAAAACTGTAAAAGAAGAGAGTGAAGATGCAAGGGCAGGACACAACAGCATGCCACAACTTCAGCATCTCTTTTGACATGTAATATCTGGGTATGTCTCTGTGTCGCTGTTGTTTTTTTTTAAAAAAACTTCAGTTGAGAAGCTTTAAATGTGTTCATAACTACAGAAAGAAAAACCAGCATGTAAGTGAGGTGGTAAGTGTCAAGTGACTAAACATTTTAACATTTTTATTATGCTAAATGCCAGCACACAATGAATAAGTCAAGGTTTTCTATATAATGTACAAGTTTCTTGTACATTGTATAATGGGCTCTCTCAAGCTAATAGAAAAATGATCAAGTGGTAGAATATTTTACTTCAATGCCTGTTCTGGACTCATGCTGAAGCGTGCTGCAATCAGGTTTGCTTATAGTAAAACTTGGGGGCCATTCTTATTCTATCCCTTTTGTTTCTCACTAGAGCTGAAACGAATCTTTCCTCCTGCCCAGTGACATTCAGACTTGAACACAGGACTTCTACAAGTTGCAGAGATTTCTGGGGTGGGTGTTCTACGGTGTACACTCAGGTCACTTGAGCCACTATTAGACACCCATTCACCGATTGTGAAATGGGATGTGGCCTTGAGGTCAAATCCAACATTTGCCTGTTGTTGAGGGCCAAAAGTAAAGCGACATGTGAAATCCATAGCTGGATCTCCCTATGGCTGTTTTCACTACAGAATAGCCCTGTGGGCTCAGAGTTTACCTGAAGAAGTTGGGTGAGGACAGAGGGCATCAAACCTTACTCCAAACCAGTGCCTTAGACTGCTGTTCATCATGCTGCTAAACAGCTTCAGATGGTTGGTCATAGCTGGTGTTCGATGAGCACTTTGCGTAGACATTGGACCACAGGCTGCCAGAAATCACACTTTGATGACATACCGGTACTTACTTGGCAAGCTCAGGTCCCTTTTCACTTTCCCAACCCCATTTCTGAAGCTACGTCTCTCTTTCATTCTGCAGTACTGCTTTGCACCCCTGTTTTCACCCTCATCTCCCCTCTCCTTTTTTGCAGCCTCCCTTCCACACAGACCAAGCCCATGATAGCTTCCTGCATCTTTCTCCTCCTGCACATTAAAACTACTTAGCACACTTTTCACATTCCACCCAATTTTGAAGCCACCCCCCCATAAGCCCAGGACCGGTATGAGGGGCAGAGCATGAAGGTGGCTTCACAGAGCGGGATATTGCAAGTGAAACTGCTGCTCCTGACCTGAATCCCTCTGCTACCAGCGGCGCTTTCAACATTGGGCTGCTGGTACCAGATGGACTTAGGAGCAGTGGCGGTTTTACCCACGATATATTGCTGGGTGAAGTCGCCATGCTCTCCCCCCTCATACTGCAGAGGGAGGAGCAAGCTGTATCGCTGGGCACATCTAGCCTGTTCCTCCCTTGGCTTCTTTAAACTGCTCCACTAAGGCATGGGCAGCTGCACACTCCTCAGCAGAGCAGTTTAAAGCAGCCCCCCACCTCTGGCTAGCACAAGCCAGAGGTGGGGGGCGGGTTCCGTTAAACTGCTCCCACCCACCAGCCGAGCGAGCCCCGACACCTTGTGTTCAATCTGGAGAGGCATTGGGGCTCACTCGGCTGGGGGACAGGAGCAATTTAATGCTCAGCTGGGGGGAGGGAAGCCTTTGTGTGTGGGAATGTTCAGGGACGCAGGAGAGGATATATTATTTTATTATATCCTATTCCAACTTGTGTTAACAAGTTCACTATTTAGCAGAGTTACTCAGGTTCGCTAAAACCTCTATAATAATATTGTCCTGGTATTTTCCCCTTTAGGGGACCCAGGTGGCGCTGTGGGTTAAACCACTGAGCCTAGGGCTTGCTGATCAGAAGGTCAGCGGTTCGAATCCCTGCGACGGGGTGAGCTCCCGTTGCTCGGTCCCAGCTCCTGCCCACCTAGCAGTTCGAAAGCACATCAAAGTGCAAGTAGATAAATAGGAACCGCTCTGGCGGGAAGGTAAACGGTGTTTCCGTGCGCTGCTCTGGTTCGCCAGAAGCGGCTTTGTCATGCTGGCCACATGACCCGGAAGCTGTACGCCGGCTCTCGGCCAATAAAGCAAGATGAGCGCCGCAACCCCAGAGTCGGACACGACTGGACCTAATGGTCAGGGGTCCCTTTACCCTTTACCTATTTCCCCCTTTATTCCCTCCTAAAAGATAATAATAATAATAATAATAATAATAATAATAATAATAATAATAATATTTTTTATTTGTACCCCGCCCATCTGGCCGGGTCTCCCCAGCCACTCTGGGCGGCTTCCAACAGATATTAAAATACATTAAAATATCACAGGTTAAAAACTTCCCTAAATAGGGCTGCCTTCAGGTATTTTCTGAATGTCAGATAGTTGTTTATCTCTTTAACCTCTGCTGGGAGGGTGTTCCACAGGGCGGGCACCACTACCGAGAAGGCCTTCTGCCTGGTTCCCTGTAACTTTGCTTCTCGCAGTGAGGGAACCGCCAGAAGGCCCTCGGCACTGGATCTCAGTGTCCGGGCTGAACGATGGGGGTGGAGACACTCCTTCAGGTATACAGGACCGAGGCTGTTTAGGGCTTTAAAGGTCAGCACCAACGCTTTGAATTGTGCTCGGAAACGTACTGGGAGCCAATGTAGATCTCTCAGGACTGGTGTTATGTGGTCCCAGCAGCCACTCCCACTCACCAGTCTAGCTGCTGCATTCTGGATTAATTGCAGTTTCTGAGTCACCTTCAAAGGTAGCCCCACATAGAGCGCATTGCAGTAGCCCAAGCGGGAGATAACCAGAGCATGCACCACTCTGGGGAGACAGTCTGCGGGCAGGTAGGGTCTCAGCCTGCGTACCAGATGGAGCTGGTAGATAGCCGCCCTGGACATAGAATTAACCTGCGCCTCCAAACAATCACTATCATCAGTGCAGGTAAGAATTTTTTTTTTTATCATCTACAATACTGTCTTATTTATTTTATAGTACAGTACATTGATTATTGCTTTCATTTTATGGATCAATGGTCTTTTTAGATAGTAAAATTACTGTTAAATTGCTGTTTTAGGGGTTGTTTTTAAATGCCTGGAATGGATTAATCCATTTTGTATTACTTTCTACGGGAAAGCGTGCCTTGGTTTTGGAACGCTTTTGTTTTGGAACAGACCTCTAGAATGGATTAAGTTTGAGAACCAAGGTACCACTGTATATGTAAGTTATCAACCTTTGTCAACCTACTGCCCTCCAGATGTTTTGAACTACAAACAGTGCTTTTTTTCTGGGGGTACTCAAGGATACGCAGAACCAGCACCTTTCTTTCCTGGAGAAAAGCACTGGATAAAGGTGTGGCATTTACTTTAACAACTTCATGGTGAGTACTGGCACTTTTTTTTCTAGAAGAAAAGCACTGACTACAACTCCCATTAGCCCTAGTCAGTCGCAGAGCAAATGATCAAGTTTTTGAATATAGCTATATTTTATTACACTTCTTATGATTGCCAGATAGATATATAGATTTTCTAGCATTTTAATTCTGTATTTTACAGCTGTATTAATGTTAGTGTTAGATTTTATATTTTCAAGCTTGGAGAGAACATCCATTATTGTTTCTTAGCCAGCTGGCATCATCCTGCAACCTGTCTTGCACCCAGTGAAGCTAACCCAATTACTATTCTTCATTTCATGTCATGTATGAATCGCTTCCCATGAGGCAACCTGAAGCAATTTACATTTGCATGATTCCCCTGTGCTCCGTTTTCAGATCGCTACGAACTCCAAACTTTGGGAGCAGGAGTGTCACACTCCGCTTTTTCTTCTCCGCCACCCACTTGATTTTGTTTTGTTTAATATCTAGCTTGATGAAGAGTTCTGGGAATGCAAAAGTGTACACATGACTTTGAGGCATTTTAGTCAGCCCCTAATACCATTCTGTGGCTTTGGGATCCAAGTATCTATGTTCCAACGTGACTCTAGAGCAAGATTACATTCTGAGCAAGGTGTTAACGTAAGACCTCCATTTTTATTCTTGAGCCTCCGTGTTTATTTAGCTGAATCAGTCTGCTGCTGCTTAGAGCGGTGCCACTCAACCTCTAGCAGCCCAAGAGCCACTTCATCACTAAGCAGATGCAGAGAGGTGGAGAGCTGTGTGCAAACTCCCAGAAGTATTCGGCACGCTGAACACCCAGGCAGGCGCATGGAGGAACTTTACAGCGCATGAATAATTCATAGCCTTGTCAAACCAGCTCAAGGAAGGTTGCGACCAGAGAGGAGCTCTCTAGAGCTCAGGGACAAACCAGCAGCAGAGGAGACCTTTGTTGTTGGACCAGGGAGGTCTGAGCAGTGGTGTTATCAGAGAGCAGGTCTCAGTCTGGATGCAAAGACCCCATTCAACAGAATGAGCAGGAGGGCTACCAAATGCATCAGGGAAGGTTTATTCCATCTTGGAAATAATTAAAGTATTATGCACTGATATCTCAATATCCCCCAACCCATGGGGCTCTTAAGTGAGAAGTTTAAAATTACCTTGCTGTTGGAGCTGGCCCACCTATGAGGCAAGGTGAGGCAACCGCCTCAGGTGGCAGGGCCCACGGGGGCAGCAGGTCTAGCTTCTAAGGAATGCACTGCTTCCTGCTGCTGCTACTGCAGGGGCAGCGATGGTTGCAGCACGCTCCTTGGTTGCTGGATCTGCCTCCTCCTTGGCAGCCCATGTGGCGGGGGGAAGAAATGGAATGGTGAGGGCTGCCCTCTGGGGTCTCCTGGGGTCTGCACCTGCCCAGTGTGATTCAGAGCAGGTCAACACATGCACAGCTTAGATGCTAGCTAGATCGGTAACTGTGGCATAAATGTTTATAATTAGGCGATGGCTCTGCTTCTCAAAGATGCAAGTTTAAAAGAGAAACGAAAAGGCACAAATGGTCACTTGATTTTTGTTTTTAAGGAAGAGCTCAGGTTGCATAAGCTGTGAAAAGTATCCATTATGATGTGACCCAATGGAGCACCAGCCACATATGTCTCTGACTCTGACTAAGCTATGGCATCAAAGTTGACATGGACACCAGCTAATTTGCATGCAGAATATACAGTGGCTGCTTCCCATTAGCCTTTGGGGCCTGTTTTGGGATCCACAAAAACGAGCACTGCTGGGCATCAGTGAGCAGACTCCAAGGGAGCAGGGAAGTATGCTTTTTTCACTGCTATCATCACCACAGGGTAATATTGCAAGTGGCTCATCTGTATGCTGTAAGACTTCTGCCATTTCCACTCTAGTCATCAACCCTGGTGTTTCCTTGCATTCAGCTCCTGGGAACACAGGTGACATGAGCATGGCTGGGCTGTGGGTGCCTGGGTACAATTGTATCAATAGCCTACATCATATCTCTATTCCAGGCAGAGAAGAGGGCATCAACAGGACTTCCAGCTAGGCCTGCAGGAAATACCTCAGAAAACCCTCTGGATCGGTCAACTGCACTAGGAAACCTGGAAGGCACATCTGGAAGAGAGACACCCTCCACCCAGCCAGTGCCTTGAGTCACTGTAGGACTTTAGAGGCCTGAAGTCTTATATCTTTTCCTAGTATGTATTACAAGTTAGCCCAGGGGTCAGCAACCTTTTTCAGCCATGGGCCGGTCCACCGTCCCTCAGACCATGTGGTGGGCCGGACTATTTTTTTTGGGGGGGGGGATGAACGAATTCCTATGCCCCACAAATAACCCAGAGATGCATTTTAAATAAAAGGACACATTCTACGCATGTAAAAGCACTCTGATTCCCAGACCGTCCGTAGGCCTGGTTGAGAAGGCGATTGGGCCGCATCCAGCCCACAGGCCTTAGGTTGACTACCCCTGAGTTAGCCATTGAAATGAACAGGTGTGACATTAAAAACAAAGCAGATGCAACTTTGTTTTTGCCTCCCATAATGGATGATTGCCTCACTATGGGGCATCGTGGGACATCAGATGCAAAGGATGGCCAAGGCCCTGTCTACCTTCACAAGAGGTTTCTTCAGGCAGGTGCAGCTTCCCATGTGGGGTGGACAAAATCTGCACCAGCTGAAAAACAAACAAGGGCCAAATTCCATATTATATGCAAATACATGTGGCTCCAACAAATGGCAGACAACTGAAAGAGTTAAGCCTCTCCGCGCCAAACTGATTCTCTGCTCTCAATCACCCACCCACCTCATTTCTGATGAAACATTTTAATCCGGGAGCAGGGGATTGCAGATGGGTTACATGCCTTTGAATGTAACAGAATTCTCTGCTAAAGGACTGCCCAACATAAAAAAGAGAAAGATAAAAATGTATTGTAAAGGCAAGAGGTTTATGCCAATGTAGCAATAAAGCTTCAAATAAATCTATATGTCTGTTGCCCCCCTTCCCCACCTACTCATTTGTGTTTGGTGCCCTGGACTCTTCTGGGAGGAAGGGTGGGGAAACAAACAAACAAAAATTAATTAATATGCCCCGTAATTTACCAGGAATGTCTGTTTTCAGTTGAAAAGAACTGGAACTAAGGCTTCATGGAGAATGTGGGTTCCGGGGAAGGTTTTCTATCAGGAGAAAGAGCTGGCATCACCTAAGTGGCAGAAATGGGTGGGGATGATGTGTAGGAGTGGAAATTTTGATAGCACAGCTTGTTGCGAAGTGCCTAGAAAAGCAGTCCCTGCTAAAATTTCCTCTTCTATATAATTATTTTGGACAGGAGCCACCTGCGCCTTCCTAAACTGTTCATTAAGGGATATATAAATTAGCAAATGGCTTGCTGTATTATAAATAATCACAAAGGTGATTTCCTAATTTCCCACCATGCTCAATTTTTTTATTTAAACCACTCATTCCCCATCAACGTACTGTATTCAGTTAGCAAGCTAAGAACAACCTTTCATGGAGGTGTGGAATAATGAAGAGTTCTGTCTGTGGAAAAGTATAACAATCTCTAGTGACACCTTGTGGAAGATGAGGAGGGAGTTACTAAAATAAGGACCTTTGTATACAATCCATCAGCACATTCTCCTGCAGTAGCCAAACTCATTTATAAAGGGCTCTGTCTGTCTGTCTGTCTGTGAACAGGTCAGTGATGAGGATTGCATCTCTTTCTAATATAGGCTACTTTTCAGCATAGATGAGCATTGGATCCTGGAGGTGAATGGCTCAAGAGATAAGATGCAGGAACCCAGATAGAAGGAGGACTCTCCCCACCCCTCTTTCACTCTTCCAGCAATCACTACCAAGGCTCTGCAGGGTTCTTCTTCTCTCTTTCAAATCGCAGGCATATTGGAGAACAGGGTGTAATTAATCAAATAAAGAATAAGGACATTAATAAATTTTGCTCATCATCAGGCACGACAGGAAACAAAATGAATAGAAGTGACCCATGACATACAGTCCTCCAGAAGTTTCCCTTTGCTGAGTGCTCATTAACATGAAAGGGAGTTTTGCACAAGAACTAGAGGCTTCTTTTAAGTGCAGGTAAGTCCTATGACAGGGATGGGAAAGCTGTGCTTGCCTCCAGATGTCGTTGGACTACAATGGTCATTGTTCCATGCTGATCATGCTAGCTGGACTTACAGGCGGGGGTAGGGGCGGGGGGCACAGCTGTCCCTTCGCTGTCCTACAGGGACTAATGCTTTGAAGATCTGTAGGAATGCTATGAGCTACAACAAGCGAGTATGATGCGCAGAACTATGAATTTTCCATCTGGGGCCACGAATGGCTTGAACTGTCAGATCACAGTTGACAGCTGCACCCAACAGGGTGTTCATTCTGCTTGGCTACTGCCAACAGCTCTGGTGGCAAAAGCAAGGAGACGGCAAGTCAGTGCCACCTGTGGTGGTAAAACATATCTATGAATGTTCCAGATTTGTTTTTGTTTTTTTTTATAATAATTTTTATTAAATTTTTCAAACTTATATTCTACTTTCCTTCAACATTTTTCATATACAATTAACCATTCCTGCAAAAACAAAATACAAAATACACAATCCAAAAACAATACAATACAAAATACAAAAAACAAATTACACAAAACATATCACACAATCTAAACAAACATATAAAACACCTCATAGAACTAACCCCATTCTTATTTCCTTAAACTTGTTGTTGAACTTCCCCCGTCTCTCCTGTCCCGTTTCCTGGCCTTTACATATTTAGCAGTTTCTTCTCATCATTATACACATTACATTATAAACTCAAATTCTTATCTACTTCTTGTATACTTTCCCTTAACTTATTTATCCTCATAACATAGCTTTTTAATATCTTAATCTTAACTTATCATAACTCTAACTTGATCTTACTCTTATCTATTATTAATTAACTTATACCTTAAAATAAACTCTATACTGTAAATTTCTAAGAATCTTCAGGGTTATCTATCTAAATAATCTTGCAATGCTTTTTAATATAAATTTTAAACTTTCTCCACTCCTTTTCCACCGCCTCTTCCCTCTGGTCTCGGAGTCTCGATGTCAGCTCAGCCATTTCCATGTATTCCATCATCTTCATCTGCCATTCTTCCAATTTTGGTAAGTCTTTAGTTTTCCAATATTTAGCAATCAATATTCTCGCAGCTGTTGTGGCATACATAAAAAAAGTGTGATCTTCCTTCGGTAACTCTTGGTTGATCATGCCGAGCAGAAATGCCTCTGGTTTCTTAACAAATGTGTTTTTCAACACTTTCTTAAGTTCATTATAAATCATTTCCCAGAAGGCCTTCGTGCTTGGGCATGTCCACCACATATGATAAAACGTTCCTTCTGTCTTTTCACACTTCCAACATTTACTATCATGCAAGTGATAGATTTTAGCTAACTTGACTGGGGTCAGATACCATCTATACATCATTTTCATTACATTCTCTCTTAACAAATTACAAGCAGTAAACTTAATTCCCGTCCTCCATAACCTCTCCCAGTCTGCCAACATAATATTATGTCCCACATCCCTTGCCCAATCTATCATTGCAGATTTAACAAATTCATCCTGTGTATGCCACTCCAGCAATAATTGGTACATTCTAGATAGATTTTTGTTGTTTGGCTCTAGCAACTCTGTCTCCAATTTGGACTTCTCCATTTGAAAACCAACTTTTTTATCCATCTTAAAAGTTTCATTAAGTTGATGGTAATGAAACCAGTCTCTTACTTTACCTCTCAATTGTTCAAAGGGTTTCAACCTGACACTTTCACCTTCCTGTATCAAAATGTCCGAATATTTTGGCCATTTACCTTCCATATTCACTTCTTTACGGGCCTTAGCTTCCAGTGGTGATAACCACCTAGGTGTTTTCTTTTCAATCAAATCTTTATATTTCATCCAGACTCTAAACAATGCTTTCCTGATTATATGTGTTTTAAAGCCCCTGTGAGCTTTAATCTTATCATACCATAAGTATGCGTGCCAACCAAAACAATTATCATGGCCTTCCAAATCTAAAACATCAGCATTTTCTAACAGGAACCAGTCCTTCAACCAGCAGAAGGCCGCAGCCTCAAAGTATGTATTTATGTCTGGCAGGGAAAAGCCCCCTCTTTTCTTATCATCTATCAATATCTTAAACTTAATTCTGGGTTTTTTTCCCTGCCAGATAAATCTTGATATATCCCTCTGCCAGTTTTTGAACGGTTCCATCTTGTCCACAATTGGAAGCGCCTGGAAAAGAAATAATATTTTAGGCAGCACATTCATCTTAATCACCGCTATTCGGCCCAACAGGGATAAGTTCAATCTGTTCCAAATCTCCATATCTTTCTTTATCTCCGTCCACACTTTTTCATAATTGTCCTTAAACAAGTTCAAATTTTTCGCCGTCATGTTAACACCCAGGTATTTTACTTTTTTCACCAATGTAAGGCCAGTCTTTGTCTCTATTCTTTCCTTTTCCTCTGATGTCAGGTTCTTCCCTAATACTTTAGTCTTTTGCTTATTCAATTTAAATCCAGCTACTTGCCCAAATTCCTGTATTACCTCCAGTGCCCTAATTGCACTGGATTCTGGTTCTTGAAGGGTTAAAACCAAATCATCTGCAAAGGCTTTCAGTTTGTACTCCCTGGCCCCCACTGCCACTCCCTTTATGTCATTGTCGTTTCTAATCATATTCAAAAGCACTTCCAGCACCGTTATGAACAATAATAGGGATAGTGGGCACCCTTGTCTTGTTCCTTTTTCAATTCTAATATCTTCCGATACCACATTATTCACAATTATCCTTGCTCTTTGCTCGGTATATATTGCCTCTAATCCATTCATAAAACCCCCTCCCACCTCCATCTTTTCAAACGTCTTTTTCATAAAATTCCAAGAAATGTTGTCAAAGGCCTTCTCCGCGTCAACAAACATCAAAATCGCCTTAGTGTTTTTTTTGCATTCTAGTCTTTCTAGGATATCCACGATATTTCTGATGTTTCCATTTAATTGTCTCTCTGGAAGGAATCCAGCTTGATCCTTGTGGATAACCTCCATCAGCACTTTCTTAAGTCTCTCGGCCATTATATTGGCAAATATTTTGTAATCCACATTAAGGAGGGAGATTGGTCTGTAATTTCTCATCTGGGTCATATCAGCATCTAACTTGGGTATCAGAGTAATATAAGCATCTCTCCAAGACTCGGGCGCCCGACTTCCCTTCATAATTTCGTTGCATACTTCCATCAATGGCTGAATCAACCAGTCCTTTAACTCTTTGTAATATTTAGCTGTTAATCCATCGGGTCCGGGTGCTTTTTCCAATTTCATCCGGCTTATTGCCATTTCTAATTCAGCTCTTGTTATAGGGTGGTTGAGTGGGCCTTTCTTTTCTTCTGGGACCCTATGCAGTCCATTTTTCTTTAGGAACTGCTCTATTAAATTCTGATTTTGGCTATTTTCTTTGTACAACGTTTTATAGAATTTTTGAAAATTTTTCCTGATCTCCGCAGGATTCTCTACATTCCTTCCTTCTATTACCAATTTAACGATGGTATTTTGTTTCTGTCTTTTTTTCAATTGCCACGCCAACAGCCTGCCACACCTGTTAGCTGATTCAAATGTCTTTTGCTTTAACATCTTAATCTTCCATTCAATTTCCTTATTGATCAGCTGAGAGAACTCCGCCTGCAGATATTTAATTTCTTTCTGTATTTGAATATTCTTTGGCGCTGCTCTCAGCTTCTTTTCTTTTTCCTTGAGCTGTTGTAAAATGGCATCCTTTTTTTCATTTTGCAACTTCTTCCTTATTGCTTTCTGCTGTATCAGGAATCCTCTCATTACTGCTTTGCTTGTGTCCCATATGACCCTTTTCTCTACTGATGTATTCAGATTAATTTCAAAGAAATCTTTTAGGGTCTTTTGGGCCTTTTCGCAGATCTTCTCATTCCTGAACAGCGAGTCATCCATTCGCCATCTGAAAGAACCCTGCGTTGTCAGTCTCAAGTCCAGTTGTACTGCATTATGATCTGAGCACGTTCTAGGATGTATTTCCGCACTGAGTATCCTCGGGGACATCTCCCTGGACACCCATATCATATCTATTCTGCTCCAGGATTTCGTTGCCTCTGAATGGTACGTTGCTTCGGTGTCTATTGGGTGTTTCAATCTCCAAGAATCAATCCAATCCAGATTGTCCGCCATTTCAAAAAATGTCCTTGGCAATCTCCCATCATTTGTAAATTTTACTCTTTGCGATCTGTCCATCATGGTAGATACAACCGCATTAAAGTCACCCATAGCCACCATTTTGTAGTCCATATAGTCCAGCAACTTGTCATGGAGCTCTTTGTAGAAATCCGCCTTTGCGTCATTAGGTGCATAGAGTCCCAGTATCAAAAGTTTTTCGCCTTGCACTGTTATTTGTATTGCAACATACCTTCCCTCCTCATCCTTAAAAAGTAATTTCGGCTCATATTTTTCTTTGGCATATATTACAACTCCTCTTTTTTTCACTTTCGCAGAAGAAATAAATTCTTGGCCCAATTTTTTATTTTGAAGTACTCTTCTGTGGGTTCTGATCACATGTGTCTCTTGCAGGCATATCAAGTCCAGATTTTGTTTTACTAAATTATGAAATACCTGATTTCTCTGCGCTTTGATATTCAGACCTCTCACATTTAATGTTAGGATCTTTAGGGCCATTTTGCCTTATTCTGTTGCTCCTCCTCCCGCTCCTAGGGGGTCGTTGAATCCTGGTCCTGCGCCTGGTCCTGGTCTTGTGTAGTCTGGTCTTATAGTTAGGCCCAGTTCTTGTCCTTGCTTCTCCACGAATTTCCTTTTATCTTCCAGAGATTTGATTCTGACTTTCTTTTCTTTATACGTGAAGGATATGCCTTGTGGGAATTCCCACCTGAATTTCACTCCTTTCCGACTTAAGGCTCTGGTTAGATCTGTGTAACCTGGTCTTAAGTCCAGGAAGTATTTCGGTATATCCTTAAACAAGATAACCTGTTGTTGCTGTACTACCAGGTTATTTCCGTAGTGCAGGCCTAAGATGTAATCTCTTTGCTCCTTGTTATGCAGCTCTATCAAACAGTCACTGGCTGCTTTAGTGTCCTTCTTTCTTTTGCCTCCAAATCTGTAGGCCTTCTTGATTATTGATCCAAGTTCTTCTGTTTCCAGATTCCAAAATTTTGCAAACTCTTGTATAACAAATTCCCGCAGGTCTCCTTGCTCCAGTTCCGGAAGGTCTCTCACTCTCAGATTCCCCTCCCTCTGCCTCATCTGAATGAAAGCAATCGAAGCCTGAACATCTCTTTGACCAGCCTGGTCCTGGGTTCTCCCCTCCTCCAGGTGCTGGACCCTGGTCTCAACTCTTGCAACTTGTTGTTTAGTATCTTCAATCTCTACTTTTAAAAGTCCAAAATTTTTAATTGCTTCCGTATTGTCATCAACTTTTTTGCTTACTTCTGTCAGTTGCTTTCTTATTTCTTCAAGTGCCGCAAGCACTAAATCTGTATGCCCAACATCTGCTGCTGAGTCTCTCCTAGGCTCATCTTTTTTTGCTTTTGGAGGCATTGCTTTCAGTCTGCTTACAGCCTTAGTTTTACAGCCTCAAGGTCACTGAGATAAGATAGTGTCCTGTGCAGCTGTATTTTTCCAGTAGCAGGCAGCAGGAAATTTTAAGTCCTTTGTTGTTCTCACCCCCTTCCAGAGCAGGAGAAAGAAGCAACCATTTTTTGCACATAGAACAGAATTTTCCCAGAGTTGTAACTTTAGCCAAAGTATTAGAAGAAGCTAGTATGTTGCACTGAATAAAATGTGTCCCTCTAACTGCAACTGTTAGAGCACAGTAGCTGTTTCTTTAGATCAAAGCGCCCAAATCGGAAACAAAGGTGTCAATAGTTCACAGAGTCTGTAGGTTGAGATACTGTCTGCTGCTCTGCCCGGGCTCCTCAATCCTGAGGGTGAGCAGCACTTTAAGTCCCTGTTGCTCTTTTAAGTCCTTACTTGTTAATCACAAGCATTGCCTTAATCCTTTGTAAATTGCCTTCAAACTCCTGAAGGTTTAAAAGTTTAAACAGTCAGTCTTATTTACAGCCGCTTGGTTGCTGCTTCCCAACTTACGCGGCAGGGAGAGATCGGACTTCCTTTTTTCATTCTCTCCCGTTCCGAATTTTAAATCAGATGTGTCAAATCTTCTACTCACGGTTCTGTTGTTTTTTCTCACTTGCTTTGAAGAATTTAGCGCTTCCCTCCAGCCAGCAATCAGCAGCTTCGTTGCTTCGGGAAAGCCGCTTTCCCCGATGCGCTCCGGACTTCCACCTTCGCCGCTCCCTGGAAAACGTTCCTGGGGGGCTAGGGAGTCCGTTCAAGCGCCGCCGGGTTCCTCGTCTCCAGACCGCCCTGTCTGGAGTTTCTTCGGAGGTCCGTCTTCGCTGTGACGGTACCTCCCGCCCGAAACAACCGGTCTACTTCGCGGAGCGAAGCAAGACCCAGCCGCCCGGAGAGCGCGCCAAACCGGAAGTTATGAATGTTCCAGATTTGGGGCAGCAAGCTGTGCTTGGGTGGAACAAGACAATTTTTAGAAAGATTCTGTAGGTCATGGACACTACAGATGTGGCCTGTTTAACCTTTAGAAACATGCCACTGTGAACCTCAGTATAGAGGGCAGCACAGAAATTTGAAAAATAAATAAATAGCAGGGTTTTTTTCTTGTGGCGATGCCTTTCCTGTGCAATTCCTTCCTCCAAAAGGCCTGCTAGGCCTGTTCTGCAAAGACTTTTCGAAAGTTTGTAGAAAGCTTTTGGCTCCACCGGGTTTTTGAGGGATGATGTGATTTTGTTTTGTATGTTTTTGTATGGCTATATTTTTACTGTTATTTTTATTGGCTTTTATACATATTTAGTTGTTGTTTTTAGGATATTGGGATTATAATGTGAGCCATCTGGTGGTCTGTTAGGTGGAAAGTTGAGTCTCTATGTGTTCTACTTTACAGAGGACAGTTCTTTATTCAAAGGGCTGGTAGGGGACAGTTCTCTATTTGAAGTTGTCCTCTGTTTGAAGTACAAGTCTAATTTAAAGATAAAGAACCATAGGAAGAGAGTGTCAGGGCTTTGAATTGGCCCACCAACAGTCTGCATTTGCACAGTTGACTGAGCAGACACACAGGCCCCTTGATCACAATCTTACTCACTAGGGTGAGAGCTATTGTATTTTTACTTAATAAACAATAATTGTTTCTAATTTCACATCTCTCTACCGGTATATAAATTAGCATGTCCAATTTTAATGGAAATTTGCGCCCTCCTTTCCTCCGTTTTCTGGATGATGCGTTTCCTCTTCTTTGGCGATGTGTAAGTGCTACCCTTGTAGAAAGCCAGGTTACAATTATGAAAACAACAAACCTGAAATCTATGTAGCCACTCTTTCTGAATGTTCTGTGTATTCCTTGCCAAGCTGGTTTGTGTGGGAGGTTAATTAGTACAATTAATACTAATGAGTACCCTAATTATAGGCGTTTAAGCAGGAGAGTTTGTTGTTATTATCTTGTATGAAGTCATTACCAAACACTTGGATGTCTTTTCATTAAAACAAATAAGGCAACAATTAGGCACAGAGTAATCCAAATGCTAGCAGGAGAAATGTATAGTAATAGCCCATGACAGTGAAGACAAAAAAAAGTCTCTAGAGTTATTCATACAGTTAATGAATTGGGTGATATCATGTCTGTTCACACAATGCTTTACCCATCACTTGATGACTTGATAGTTGAATGTACTCTCTGACTCCATTGAAAAACATGATTTTGAAGATGAAATGAAAGAGAGCCAGTGAGGTGTAGTGGTTAGAGTGTCAGCCTTGAAGTTCCCCCCTCAACCTTGAAGTTCCATGGGAGATTTTGGGACAGTTGATGCCTCATCTAGCCTGCCTGACAGGGTTGTTTGGGGGATTAATTGAGGAGCGGTAGAACCTTGTAGCTCCTTGGAAAAAAAGGTAGGATGTAAATGCAGTAAATAAAGTTTTGTTGATGATGCTGAACTTGAGAAGATTTATTCACATGCACAGTTACATGTGTGTGTGCACTGGCTTGTGCAATCTTTACTTTTGTACAATCAATCAATCAAATAATATTTTGACAAACCTTGAAGTTATGTAATTTAATTACGGATTCTTTATCTAGCATTGAAACTCCTTGGGTCTGCAGAAAAGCAATTATATATTTAGTCTGGAAAGGGTGTGTGTGTTTATAGGGTTGGCAGGGAGAGCTCACACACAGGTCCTCTCATCTGGGGGGTATAAGCAGGGGTGGAGGAAGGGGGATGCGGTGGGGGCGGGCTGCCCTGGGTGTCACCACTGAGGGGGGTGACAAAATGCTGGGCGGCACTCACTGGGGGTCCTGCAGTGCACCTGAGCCATGCGTCTCTCCTGGGAGTGACGCAGTGGGTTCAGCGCCCGCAGGCTCTGCGCTGCCTCAAACGGCCCGCCCGCCACCTCCCCCTCAGCTGTAGGACGGCTGAGGGAGAGGAGGCAGACAGACTCCTTGGAGGCCCCGCGGAGCGTCCTGCCTCTGCTTACCCCGCCCTGTGGGTGGCTGGCGCAGGGTGCGTACACCGCCCCAGGCACCTGATCGGCTTGCTGCGCCACAGGGTATAAGAAAAGGAGCTTGAGAAACAGGGAAATTGAAGATCAAGAAGCTGAGGAGTGGGGGGGGAGGTAGACACAGGGGGGGCAGCTTACACAACACAGGAAGGGCTAGGTGCTGTTTGTGAGAAGTGATGCAGGAATATGCGAAGGGCTGGATTTAACACTGATCCATAAGAACCAGCCAGGCTTTGGGTTGCAGGCCTCTTTCCAAATTCAGCAGGCATGGAACAAAAGCCAAGCCAAATGAACATTTGCTCTTTAATTCTGAGTTCTGTTAATGAAAGCCTCTTTCTGATCAAATTAGTATGCAGTTCAAGTATTGGTAAAAGGTAAAAGGTAAATATGTGTAGAATGTGCTTATAGGAACTGGAGTTTAGTGATAGCAACTACATTATAAGCAAGGCATGACACTGTGAATGAGAGTTTCTTCTCTCCTTTCAGTGACACGATTCATACACAATTTATCTCTTTTATGGACCTGAAGATTTTTCCAGATACATATCAAAGACCTTTCCATGCCTCTAACATGAATAATAGATTCTGCTGCAGTTTATAATAAATCATCTTAGTTCCTCATTTGGCTGTGAGCAAACACTGCTATTTTAAGCACAGCAGTCAGAACTGCATTGCCTTTTCGCCCATTCAAAATGGTTCCACTTTCCTTATGTTGGCTTTGATACAGCTGGTCAAAATTGGCGAGGCCAGAATGAAGTAACAGGTTCAAGGTTATGACAACAGCCTTCAGTCAGGAAATCTTGCCGGCATAAAGTATGAATGCATTTTGATTTCTCCAGGCCAGTTTCTAAAGTGCATGACTGCTCCATCCTTTGTATAGGTGGATGCGAAACCTACCATTTTGTGGCTGGATTCATGCTATATAATGACACTCCCATTCTAAGCCTATGCACTTGGTGGACGTAAAGTCTAGTTCACCCACTCAGCTGGCTAAGGAGGGTTTCATGGAGGGAGTGGTTCCTAGTTGCTAATACTTGGGGAGGCAGAATATACCTGGGTGGGACCTGAGGGCCATAGAACATTTGGTCTGAGGTTGGAGGTAAGTAAAGGTAAAGGTAAAGGGACCCCTGACCATTAGGTCCAGTCGTGACCGACTCTGGGGTTGTGGCGCTCATCTCACTTTATTGGCCGAGAGCCAGCGTACAGCTTCCAGGTCATGTGGCCAGCATGACTAAGCCGCTTCTGGCGAACCACAGCAGCGCATGGAAACGCCGTTTACCTTCCCGCCAGAGCAGTACCTATTGATCTACGCGCAATCCTGTACATGTATAATCTTAATTTGTGCAATACAATCCCCCCATTAAATGGGAGAGAGTTCAGAAGAACCGGCTCTGCAGATACCCAGGCCATCATGTGGATTGCATAGGCTGCATCGTGTCTTATGCAGTAGATGGTTAGTAAAGTCACTTCAGTGTAGCCAGAGTCCAGTGGGAAATGTCTTGATAACACTTCACTGAACTGTTGTTGTTCAGTCGTTCAGTCGTGTCCGACTCTTCGTGACCCCATGGACCAGAGCACGCCAGGCACGCCTATCCTTCACTGCCTCTCACAGTTTGGCCAAACTCATGTTAGTAGCTTCGAGAACACTGTCCAACCATCTCGTCCTCTGTCGTCCCCTTCTCCTTGTGCCCTCAATCTTTCCCAACATCAGGGTCTTTTCTAGGGAGTCTTCTCTTCTCATGAGGTGGCCAAAGTACTGGAGCCTTAACCTCAGGATCTGTCCTTCTAGTGAGTACTCAGGGCTGATTTCTTTAAGAATGGAGAGGTTTGATCTTCTTGCAGTCCATGGGACTCTCAAGAGTCTCCTCCAGCACCATAATTCAAAAGCATCAATTCTTCGGTGATCAGCCTTCTTTATGGTCCAGCTCTCACTTCCGTACATTACTACTGGGAAAACCATAGCTTTAACTATACGGACCTTTGTTGGCAAGGTGATGTCTTTGCTTTTTAAGATGCTGTCTAGGTTTGTCATTGCTTCACTGAATAAATTGAACAAAACTGTATACCGTATATACTCGAGTATAAGCCGACCCGCATATAAGCCGAGGCACCCAATTTTACCACAAAAAAACTGGGAAAGCTTCATAGGAGCCACTGCCTGCCTCACTCGAGTATAAGCCGAGGGCGGCTTTTTCAGCACAAAAAATGTGCTGAAAAACTAGGCTTATACTCGAGTATATAGGGTAATTTGAGGAGAAATGAACAGAGCGGTTTTGTCTTTCTTACTTCCGGCCTTGTACATAGCAGGAAGGCATTCAACAACACATACTGAGGACGCAGGTGGCATTGTGGTCTAAGCCAGGGGTCAGCAACCTTTTTCAGCCGTGGGCTGGTCCACCATCCCTCAGACCCTGTAGTGGGCCAGACTATATTTTGAGGGGGGGGGAACGAATTCCTATGCCCCACAAATAACCCAGAGATGCATTTTAAATAAAAGGACACATTCTACTCATGTAAAAGCACTCTGATTCCCGGACCATCCACGGGCCGGATTGAGAAGGCGATTGGGCCATATCTGGCCCCTGGGCCTTAGGTAGCCTATCCCTGGTCTAAACCACTGAGCCTCTTGGGCTTGCCAATTGGATGGTTGGCAGTTCGAGACCACATGACAGGGTGAGCTCCTGTTGCTTTGTCCCAGCTGCTACCTTACCAACCTAGCAATTCGAAAGTACGCCAGTGCAAGCAGTTAAATAGGTGGGAAGGTAAACAGCGTTTCCATGCACTCTGTCTTCCGTCATGGTGTCCCGTTGCTCCAGTAGCAGTTTAGTCATGCTGGCCACATAGCCCAGAAAGCTGTCTGTGGCCAACCCCAGCTCCCTTGGCCTGAAAAGTGAGATGAGCACTGCACCCCATAGCCGCCTTGGACTGAACTTAAACGTCCAGGGGTCCTTTACCTTTCCTTTACCTTATTGAGGAGAAACAACTTCAGAACTACACAGGCAATCAGAGTTGTAGTTACCTCAGTAAGGATCATGTCACATTGCCTAGCACCATCTCACTTGGTTGCTAACTGTAAACAGAACTAACCCTTAGGTTATTAACTGAATGATCCCTGCTGTCATACTTCCAACATATATATGATGGGGAAGAGTCACATCATAATCCCTCTCTACCACTCTGCAGGCTCAAAGATCTTTTCCATCACTGCTGTCTGATGCTTTTTAAACTGCAGGTGGTAGGGACTGAACCTGGAATCTCCTGCATGCAGAGTGTGTTCTCTGTCATCAAGCTTCCCTTCCCTGTTCTTTGTGCTTTTCTCTGATGGCTCATCCAATCTTCTACATGTCCCGTGTTATCTTCTGCTTGCCCCATGCTTTTCGTTCATCCCACTGCTTTCCCTGGGAAAACCTCCTGCTTCCTGCTGAATCGGAACAAAACGTCAATCTGCAAACAATGCCTGATTGGCATCTGTTCTGATTCAATGGTAAACAGCAGGTTGCAGAGAGGAAAGTGGCAGCAGGGGTGGACTTTGTCTTTCAAATTTCAGCAGCACCCTCTCTGTGTGAGGCCAAAATTCAGCGCCCCCCCCTTCCGTTCTGCTCAATTCACTATGACTACGTCATGGCTGTGACACCCTGCAGCGCCCCCCAGGCTCAGCGCCCAATGCAGCGGAATTGGTCACTCTGCCCTAAATCCGCCTCTGGTGGAGGTGCAAATGAAAAACCTCTCCACCGCATGCCTAGAAAAGACGCCACGAGCGGAAGTATGGTTGAGCCCTTGGAGCATCACTCCTGCCACATCTCACTCCTCCCTAAAGATGCAGAAATGCATGTTCTAATCTTACAGTGCTTACACTGCTTCATCACCACACACTTTCTTGTATATATCTTGTATATATCTTTATCTTTATTGTCATTGTACAAGTACAATGAAATTGGATTTAAAATAATAATAATAATAATAATAATAATAATAATAATAATAATAATTAAATAATTTTTTTAAAAAAGTTCATTTAACAGAAGTAAAAGCCATATGAAACAATTAAAAATAAGGGAGAGCACTGAGCAGCCGCTGCGTCTATGCACGCCGCCATCTTAGAACTCTTATTAGAAATAACAGAAATTTAAACAAAAATCAAAAACAAAGCAAAACAGGCCTCTCTGCCAAGCGGTGGTAGCAGCCTCAGCAGTTCTTGTAGGCCTGTCAGGCCCCCCTAGGCCAGATGGTGAGTGGCAGGACTGGGGCCCTCAGGCGCTGGGCAGGGGAGTCCTCCCGGGTGGTAGCAGCCTCAGCAGTTCTTGTAGGCCTGTCTGGCTCCGCCCTAGGCCAGATGGTGAGTGGCAGGACTGGGGCCCTCAGGCGCTGGGCAGGGGAGTCCTCCCTGGTGGTAGCAGCCTCAGCAGTTCTTGTAGGCCTGTCTGGCCCCGCCCTAGGCCAGATGGTGGGTGGCAGGACTGGGGCCCTCAGGCGCTGGGCAGGGGAGTCCTCCCTGGTGGTAGCAGCCTCAGCAGTTCTTGTAGGCCTGTCTGGCCCCGCCCTAGGCCAGATGGTGAGTGGCAGGACTGGGGCCCTCAGGCGCTGGGCAGGGGAGTCCTCCATTTCCTGATCCATTTTCACAATTCATACACCAGTGTTAAGCCTTTGCTCCACCCCTGTCCTTTATGTTTCATTGCATATTCAGCAAAATATTCACAATGCAAAATTAATGTTTTCAAAACATCTCATGTTGACTTAACATACCAAAATGTGATGTTGGAAATAGACTTTAGGGTGGGATCACACATGTGTGCTCATCACTTGATATACCATCATTTAGGGCCAGACCATCAAGTGATGGCTGCATGCATGAATCAATCAATCCATGTTGCAAGTAGAAGTTTCATGTCAACAGGTGTTGATTCAAAACACAATGCTTTAGGGTGCAGATGCCTCACTCATTCTGCTGAAAGTCACCAAGTGGAAATTAACAGATGCTGTAGTCAATGGCTGATAATCAGGTATGTGTCTATCACCCTGTAGGTCTGGTCTGCACATGTACCACTTCAGTTTTTAAGTGGTGGCAAGGAATACATTTTTCCATTGTTCCCTGCAAGCAGAAAACTGGTTTAGCAGATGGTGCTATGCAAATGTCCTAGATTTCTACGTTCATGCATGTTCCCCCTACACCCCACCCAAGGGAAAACATTTAAAAAATGGCACCCCCAACCTGCAACCTGACTTAGCATAGCCACCCCTCTACTACCTTATGATTCCATCACTGAATTCTGCTGCATGTGGTGAACAAGCCTTATTTTCTATAAGGCTTCTTTCCTATAGAATCTTTGTCTTTCTCCTTGTAGCTACTTACATCTAGGGAGAGAATTATGAGTACTAAAGGGCTCTTCAGTTTCATAAGTATTTGGTTTATGCATTAAGATACTGTAATTTGAGTTGTTTAAAAGATTGACCAGATATGCATTTTCAGCATTATGTGATATGACAGTATTCTGAAGCAATTACATTGAGTTCAGAAATTAGAGTTTATGGTGTGCATATTAAAATATACTGTTGGTGCTAGAGCCAGTATCTCTGTTGATTTAAAGGATCATTTTTTATATATATAAAAAATCACCTTGGCATGTCTTTTATCAGAATATCATCCTGAAACTTTTTAATTTATGGGCTTTTATTGCAATCCTCAATTCATCCTGAGTAGTCTATTATTAAGTGTTCTAGAGGCTCTTATTGTTCTTTATCGAAGGATTGTATCTCTGTGCAATTCATCTGTAGTCATTCTTCACAGAGAAAATCTTTCATATTAGGTTCCTTTCATCATTCGATGACAACTCTTGAATGCATCATTATTCAGCAATGGGTTTAGAAATTATAATCATTAGGCAATTTTTCATATAATCTGATTTTATAAACTGTTTCTTTTTATTATCTTTTGATGGAAAACAGTAAATGCATCTGTCTGTTTTGATCCTCCCTGATAACTGTAATAGAAAAACGAAGTAAGAACATCTTATTGAGGAAACAGCCATGCTGGATTTCTCATATGCATGAACTGAAAGGTTATTTAATGTGAAGGAAGACTCCCTCTCCTACTTAATGAGACATTCTCAGCACAAATATCTAAACATTAGTACTCTACTCCTTATGCATGGCTGTCAAGGTTCAATTGACTTTGTACTCCAGAGAGGGTTATTGTGTCACATAAAATGTACAATTAAAAGGAAAACAGGGGGTGGGAGGATGACAGCATTTCATACATATTTAGGGCCCACTTCTCAGTTACTTTATGAGGCCTTTTATCCCTCTAAGGATTTCTACAGAAATCCTGAAGGAAAAAAGTGCTATAACGGGGAGGCTTGGATTGATAGAATCTGGATTCAAATCCTGCTCAGCAATAAGCTCACTAAGAGTCTATCAATACCACAAGTGTATGCCCTTTTCATACCAGTTTAATGGTCATGATTTCCCCCAGAATTGATGTCTGTTAAGGCTGCTACTGATTATCTGTTAGACGGCTCTAGCCTCTCTCGCAGAACCTTGGAAAGGGGCAACAGCTTTTAAGCCAGCCTAACATGGTAGTGTAGATATGCCCTAAGTCACTGTGCCTTGCACACTTATGGGGTCCTATTCACTCATACTCTCTCCCCACCACCACCATGTGATTGCCATCGTAAGATGGTGAGCCTGGGAAGGAGCCTGTGTGTTGTTGGGGGCTGAACATCTACTTCAGTAGGTTCAGGATTTAGAATCCTGGAACAGAAGGGTCCTCAACTGTGGTGGTGCTAGGAATAGTCAAGCACAACAGGATCCCTGCTGCAGATGCTCAGCTCCCAACATATGTGGAGGAATAGTGCAGGAATAGTGGGAGGGATGGGGCAGAAAGGGTAGGGCCATTGGGCTCTTCCTGCTTTCTTGAATTGGGCTTCTGTCTGTTTTGTAATTTGTGATTGGCTGCGCTCACACAGACAGGGTGAGACAGAAACCTTGTCCAGAGTGAAAAAGGCCCTCAAAACAGCAGCATATGTGAAACAAAGGAACAGAAGAGTTTCCAAAGGCCCCTTCTTGACCTGAAAATCAAAACTCATGAATATTAGCAGAGTTTTCTGAAGGTGAAAATGCTACCTATTCAGGTTGAGGAATATAATATTCTAGGTAATGATATAACAAGGATAGGAAACAAAGTGAAATGTAAAGATGTAAAGTTTAATTTTGTAAACCATCAGATGGGAGGAAGGGAAGTCGTTAGGCTCAGTCGAGCCAAAGAGATAAAACAAGAGGGTACAATGTTACGTAATGTGATTATATGTTAAACCGATATACTCATGAATATTTGGCACAGCCCTGTTCTTTTGTACTACCGGTGCTAAAGACAACATCAGTAGCAGAGGGTGTGGTAGGGCAGAGACACTTACCTAATTCTGACCTCCCAGCAGGTGAGTTGCTGCTGCATGCTGGGAGTGGGAGGGCAGGGCAGCAATGACGTCAGCACAGTTCATTTTGCTGGTGTGTTTGCACTGCACCAAACTCATCCCCGCCTTGCCCCCCCCCTCCTGGTAAGCAGCAGTGACTCTCCTACTGGAAGTCAGGTAAGTGCCTCTGCCCCCACCCTGCCACTTTTTACAGCTTGGTATATTATACAAAGGGAGAAATGGGTATCTTCGTGCATAAAATCTTTTGCCGATAAATAGTTGCAAACAGTGTACACACAGTAGTTTAAAGGTGATTTGATGTACAATATATGCCCATGTTTTTCACATCAAAGTTAATAGACTGCCCTTCATTTGAGTATCACAGAATGATTTACAATATAAAAACACAAAAATGCATAACACAACAACAAACAATACAATACAACCCCCTCCCAGTTTAAAAGGCCATAGATAGTTTAATCTGCCAAAGGCTTTGGAGAAAAGGAATGTTTTTGCCTTGTGCCTAAATATATACAATGAAGGTGCCAGGCATGCCCCCTGGGAGAACATCCACAAATGGAGAACCACTGCAGAAAAGGCTCCTTCTCGGATATCACCCACTGGACCTCTCATGGAGGAGGCACATCAAGAAGTGGAGATCTTTCTCTCAGTCTGCACTTGCGTTGGAAGAACCAATGGCTTTGTTTTTCATTGTTTTATATATGGAACTGCTTTTAACTGCTTTAGCATTTCTTTTGCTTTATTGCTTTAACTGTTTCATTTCATTTTATAATTGTGTATTTTGTTGTAAGCCACTCTGTGGCCTTATGGTAAGGTGTGTGTAAAAGGTAAAGGGACCCCTGACCATTAGGTCCAGTCGCGGATGACTCTGGGGTTGCAGCGCTCATCTCACTTTATTGGCTGAGGGAGCCGGCGTACAGCTTCCGGGTCATGTGGCCAGCATGACTAAGCCACTTCTGGCGAACCAGAGCAGCATATGGAAACGCCATTTGCCTTGCTGCCTATTTATCTACTTGCACTTTGACGTGCTTTCGAACTGCTAGGTAGGCAGGAGCTGGGACCGAGCAACGGGAGCTCACCCCGTTGCGGGGATTTGAACCGCCGACCTTCTGATCGGCAAGCCCTAGGCTCTGTGATTTAACCCACAGCGCCACCCGCGTCCCTCTGAAATAATGGGGCTGAGAGACTTCAAAGAAGTGTGACTAGCCCAAGGTCACCCAGCAGCTGCATGTGGAGGAGCGGAAACGTGAACCCGGTTCACCAGATTACGAGTCTACCATTCTTAACCACTACACCCCACTGGTGTGTATAGGAATTCTAATAAATCAATAATATTATTATTAATGTGCTCAGAATGTGATGAAACTCAGGAGCATAAGGCAGAAAAAATGGGAGGCCAGCTCTGGATAAAATTAATGTATCTACTGGATCCATTTTTGTTGATGCAGGAATATTAATGACTTCAGTTTGGACAAAATTTTCTACCTAATGAAGTTTCATACACTGCCAGATCAACAATCCTATGCATGAAGTTAGGATTCCATCCAATTAAATGTATTACCTTACCCAATTTGTATCTGTGTCTTAAATATGTGGGAAATAAATGAGGAAATGGTTCATTGGGAATATCATTTTAATTGGTTGAATTCTGCTTCAGGGTGTAAAGAAGAGTAAAACTATACTCAAATGTATAAAAGAATAGCTGAAATAGAGCCCAAAGATCTCACTTTTTCGTCTGAAAATGTATGAGGCAGCAGGTGAGAGAAAGAGGCACAGCCAAACCTCTCTGCTGTTCAAACACAGCAAAAAACAAACAAGCAGTTTTATCACTTCCTCTGCTTGCAGATTGTGGGCATTGCCTGGTATTTTCACAGTTGGGGATGGGCTTTTTCCCTGCGATGCTTCTATCCCCCTGCCCCTGCCCCCATCAAATGATGGATTGTTTCTATATCTTGAAGGACACATGAGAAAGAGAAATTGATAAAATGTACAAATAGGCACCAGATGCCTCAGAAAGGCATGTAAGTCCTGGGACTTCCTAGTTCAGCATAGTGACCCCATAGTGTGGCTCAAGGCTAGAAATTGTCCATTATACATACCAGTAATTTTGGTGGTATGAGGCTTGCTAATCAGTAAGTTTGTGTGATACTAAAATGTCCAAGGTCATTAAAACAAAAAGACATTGTGAAGAACTTCAAAAGAACCCCTTAAAACTGAGTGAATGGGTGGCGAAATGGAAGATGCAATTCAAAGTAAACAAATGATAGGTTGGGGCAAAGAATAATAATCTTAATTTCACACATACACTCATGGGGTCTGAACTGGTGGTGATGGACCAGGAATGAGACCTTGGCATTATAGTGGAAAGTTCAATGGAGATTTCAACCCAGGTGTGTGGCAGCTATGAAAGAGGCAAGCTCCATGCTATCATTCGGAAAGGAGTTGGAAAGAAAACCTTCCAATATTATAATGTTATACAAATCTACGGTGCAACCATATTTGGAACATTGTGCACAGTTCTGGCCACCTCACCTCAAAAAGGATATGATAGAATTGGAAAGGTTCAGAAAAGGGCAAACAAGATGGTGTGTGTGTGTGTGTGGAGAGACTCCCCTATGCAGGGCTGGCCCAGGAGTTTTGGTCACTAAGGCAAAACAGAACATGTGCTCCCTGCACTCCGACCGCGGCTGACTCCCCACACAACCCCTTTCCCCTGCTCTCCCCCAACCCCACCACCTAGAAAAGGGATGCCCAAAAGTAGGGGGGGGAAGCAGTTGTTATTGACAGTGGGTGGAGTTGGCAGCGTGGGGGAGGGGAGGAGTATACTATATACGACTGAAGCACTGTATATGACATGGGTGTAATGAATTTTATTTACAAAATGAGTGCAGAACATACAAAAACATGCATTATGATAAGAATCCCAATTAATGTCTAATATTTATTGCGCGTGTAGGGCAACCGGTCATCCCCCCCTAATGAACTCACACAGGAGACATAATTTTTGGTTTGGTTTTTGGGCATTTTTGGCCACATTTATTGAATACAATTCACGTGAGTGGTTGCGTAGGCATTGGTTCACACTGTCCACAGGGACAGAGCTGACCCTAGTCAGCAGCAAGACTAGCTGTCACAGCAGGACAGAGCTGACCACTTGTCAGCGAAGGGAAACCATTAGCTGGGGAGAGTTAACAGGGCCGGATCACACGGAGCCTCACCCTCCCCAGGGGTCCACAGGGACTCCTGCATGGCCCTACACCCGCCAGGTTTGGACAGCAATGTTGAGTCCCTGGATTCCTTTACGGAATTCCCAATACCAACATCACCCTATGGGGGGCACAGCCCTCCCATACACCGAACCAATGCCTAACCGCCACGAGCCATCGGCTCACCGCCAACCACTCACAATCCCAGCCAAGCCTTCAGGGCCTCCCCCAACGCCCCCAACCAAAGATCATTGCCTAACGTTGAAAGATGCACCCCATCAGGCCTGAAAAGGGGTGCATCCCTAAAAGTAATTGAAGGATGAGAAATCCCAACTCCACCCAACTCAAAAACCACCCCCAAAGCTGCACTGTTAGTGCGACTGCGGGCCCTCTCCACGGCCACAGGGGAACGTGCACCTCTCCAAGATCGTCCCTGCAAAAGGTGGGACCAAAACAGTTTAACCTGTGGGAATAACTCAGCAATTTTCTGCAAATCATGCCGCATCTGGATGCGCAGAACATGGTTCTTTGTTGCTGGCAAGTCATTTTCCCCCAGTTGCAGCACCAATGCATCAGGTGGACCCTTTCCGGCGGCATGAGTGAGCAACATAGGGATCAACTCCTCCCACAACATGCCCCTCTTGCCCAGCCAAGAAATCAAAACATGGGGTGGAAGTCCAAGGTTGGGCGCAGGCCCTGCCTCCCGCGCTCTGGCGCCAGCCCAGAAGACGATGCTGTGCCCGACTATCCAAATTCGCACGGGTGCAGAACCTATGGAACAAACCACACAAGTGAAATCACTTAACGTCTCACATAACGCTTGTAAGCATTCGACTTCCACCGCCCCAACTCCTTAATTCTGTCTGTGGATAGCCCCCAGCGGGCAGCAGACGTCGCGGCACCGATTCTGAAGGAGTGAGGAGCGTAACCAGCCGGCGAGCGCCCACAAGCTGCAATGGACTTGCGCATAATTTTGGCAAACTGCTGCCTGGTCAATGGCAAGCCATCCTCATGAATCAAGAGGGGGGCATACCCCGGGGGGCGCACGGCTAAATACCGCCTGGTGTCCTTCACGGGGCATGGGCCAGCCCCGTCAGTGGCAGGAAGCCGCATCACCACCCCCCGACCCAGTTGGTCGGTCTTAGAATTGCGGATGGTGATGGCGACCTCTGCTGCCATAAGATCGACATCCCTTAACAACAGCCCCCTGGAACCCACCAAACTGGCAGCTTCAAGAACCACCTCCCCCACGCGAAGGGCTCCGAAGAACGCCAAGGAAAAAGCGGCAGCGAAGAGGCGCGCTTCAAAACGCGACCAACAAACCCTGCGCAGCCCGGCACGCATTCTGGTTAACAAACCTAAAGTAACCGGGTGCCTAGCCTGGGCCTGCGATGGCGCCATTCTAGCCCAACCTTTCAAGGTCTGGCGGACATAAAAAACTGAACAGGGATCCCTTTCAAAATATAACTTAGTGAAAAAGGAAATAGCTGCTGCCTGGAGCCGTATGGTCCTAGGAGCACGACCAATTGCAAAAAGATGCGTCAGATATTCCAAGGCCATATCAGACGTTGGGGGCACTGCAAAGTGGCCCCCCACTGCCAGGCCAAAGAACCTGGAGAAATCCGCCCAGGCCCTCTTGTAAGAAGAAAAGGTGGAAGGGGCAACAGAAGAGGCTACTCCCTGCGCGGCTAAGTGCCTCCAAGACTCCACAGGCGATCTGGGAAGGACTCCGGATGCTCCCTTGCCTCCGGAGCTAAGGATCTGAACCGGGCCATCTGAAAACGGGATAAAGCATCAGCAATATCATTAGATAGGCCCGGCACAAAGCGTGCTGAAAAAACAATATTAGCACGCAGGCAATGGAGCACAAAAGCCCTGAGCAGGGACGATACCCTAGGGGAACGTGATGCCAATTTTTTCAGCACGCTCACCACCGCCATATTATCCGTCCAGAAGCACACACGATGGTCCTTGAATTCCTCAACCCATATATGCACTGCCACTGCGATAGGAAAAAACTCAAGAAACGTCAAGTCCCGTGTAATTGCTTCCCCCCGCCACGCTGCCGGCCAGGGCATGGCGCACCAACGACCCTGCCAGTATAAACCAAAACCCAGGGAGCCGGCAGAGTCCGAGTGGACCTGGAAATCATTGCGGAGGTTCAAAGTGCCCTGCCACAAGGAGACACCATTGTATTCCCTAAGGAAGGACAACCACATCCTAAGGTCCTCCTTCACCTCCCTGGGCAAATGTATATGATGGTGAGGCGCCCTCAATCCAGAAGTAAGTCTGGCTATGCGGGCGCAAAATGGGCGCCCGGGCGCCACTACCCTGCAAGCAAAATTTAGATGGCCAAGGAGCGACTGGAGCTGACGCAGGGTCACTTTTGTCAATGGAAGCGTTTCCTCTATTACCTGTTCCAATGCGACAATCTTGTCACGCGGCAGACTAGAAGTCTGCGCTACCGTATCCAGTAGGATCCCCAGGTAAACCAACTGAGTAGCTGGGCCCTCGGTCTTGGCCGCCGCCAAGGGAACCCCCAGCTCCTCAGTGAGTTCAGAAAACGCTTGCATGAGCGCCACGCAGCCCCCCGTGTCACCCCTTGACCCGAGCAAAAAATCATCCAAATAATGAGTGACGCCCTGCAAGCCTGTCTTATGGCGCAAGGCCCAGTCCAAAAATGTGCTGAAAGCCTCAAACGCCGCGCACGCCACTGAACAGCCCATAGGCATGGTCTTGTCGAAATAATAGGCATCCTCAAATTTGAAGCCAAGCAGCCAGAAATCCTGGGGATTAATCGGCAGCAGCCTGAAAGCCGATTCAACATCACATTTCGCCAATAAGGCGCCCTTTCCAAATTTCCTAACCATCTTTATTGCTGTGTCCAATGTCGCATAGCGCACAGAACACAGTTCCTGAGGAATCACATCATTGACTGATGTGCCCCTGGGGTGAGACAGATTATGAATTAGCCGGAATTCCCCCGGCGCCTTCTTGGGCACCACCCCCAAGGGGGAAAGATGAAGGTCAGAAAATGGGGGAGCATCGAAAGGGCCAGCCATGCGGCCCAATGCCAACTCCTTCCCAATCTTTTTTCTGGCCACATCCGGCAGCTCCCTCACTGACTTTTGATTCATAGGATTACCAGCCACGGGCCTCGTTGATATGGGAATCCTAAAACCAAGGGAAAACCCTTCCCGCAGGTAGAGAGCCGCTTTCCGATTGGGGTAAATTTCCAACCAACGCTGCAACGGTTGCAACTTGACTGGAGTTGGCGCCAAGGAGAAGATGACGTTACTTTGAAGGGCCTGGGGTAGGTTGGGAGGGGGCCTGTTTTGCAGGCTGTTGCCCACCTCCCCTTCCCCCCCAAAAGGGCCGATTGCCCCGTGAACAAGAGGTAGCCGGGTGAGTCCCCCCGCATTTTTCACAAATGTGGGGAAAATTACATGGGGATCGCACACAATTCCCTTTGTTGTAAGACCAACAACAAAATCTCTTAGAGTTCTTGGAAAATGGCTGCCTAGGCGGCCGCTGCTCTGGCACCCTTTTTGTCACGTACGGGGCAACGCATGTGGCCCAGACGTCCACATCCCTTCTGTCCCACCTGGCAGACACAATTTTGTGGGCCCTGGTCCTAAATTTTTTATCGTAAGCCAAAGCTGCCGCCTCCCCAGCAGCCGAAAAGGCAGAGCGGACAATGGATTGATAAACAAAAAGATGGAGAGAGCGTCCGGGATAACACGAGCAGACCACACCGGCAAAAACTTGGAAACAGTCCAGCCAGCGCTCGAAGGTCCTCTCGACCCTCCCCGACGATCCTCTCTTCCTGGAGGTGGCACCCGCCCCCTCCAGATCAGGGCGACCATCATCTGGGGGAGCCAGTTTAAACATGTCCACATATCGACCCTCCAGGATCCTATTCCGTATCCTGGAAGGCAGATGGCTACCGGGAATGATGTCCCTAGTGCTGTTAGTGGAAACCTTAGTCTCTGGGACAGGGCGACCATTCAGGTACTCCATTGGGGCCCCATACCTAGCCCTGTGCGTGTTAGCCCGCCACCGCCATGCCCATCTCGGTAAACCTGAGACATGTTCTCCAAAACACCAGTATAATTTTAATTCCCCCCCGACTCAGTATCAGTGGAATCAGAATCACCTGAACTCGATTCAGACGTCAGATGTCGCCGCCTCTTAGTGCCGTGTCTGCAACAGCCATGGCGCTGACGCCGCTTTCCCCCGGAAGACACTCGGGCTGCAACCTGCAAGCAGTCATCAGGAGATGTTTCTGAGTCAGGTTCCCTTCGAGTCGATGCTGAGGCCACCGGCGACTGCCTCCGCGGCTCAACCGCGCCTTCCACATCCGAAGAATCAGAGGAAATACGCCTGCGGTGATCACCGCCGGCTCTCGCCGAGGCCGCCGCCCTCCGCCTCCATTGTTCCTTGCCACGTGCTCCATGCGCCCTCCGACGCGGCCGTCCTCCCGTTGGAGAACCCTGACCCGGGGACAGACTGTCTTCTGCCGATGAGGCGGCAGCTGCAGCTGCCAGCTTGGAGGTACCTGGGCGTGCAAGAAAAGACACAGAGCGTGAAAGAGCCGCCTTACCCTTTCCGGACACCTTCTGTTGCCGGGGGGCACGCGCTTTTTCCCTGGTGCCCCACGTTTTCCGCCCCCTAGCCGGTGTTTTCTTAGACGCTGCCCCCCCCTTGGCCTTCTTCTTCACCGCAGCCAAGGCAAGGGCCTGGGCCAGCGGAATATCCTCATCCTCCCATGCTGATGACCCAGATGCGTGGGGCAAGGCGGCGCCTTGAGGGGAGGGATCCCCCTGCGCGGATCTCTGAGGGGAAGAAAGCAAAAGCCCATCCAAGTTCGCCTCAAATCGAGCCAAAGCCGCAGGATCACCGGACAGGCTGGCCATAATGTTGCTAATACGCTCCAGTCTAGCAGCAGTACCAGGCGGATGCAGGGCCTGCGATGAGCCTGGGTGCGTCCCTTTGGCTGGCAGAACCTCAGCAGCCTGCTGAGTGCCCTCCATCTGGGACATCCTGAATCACAAATGACACAAGGCAACAGTTATAGGCAAGCACACCAAATCAGGAACAAAAGTCACACAGTTGACGGATTCCCCCAGCCCTTGAAGAGGCACCGTGGATTGTGCCAGTGACCTTCTGCATGCAAAACAAATGCTTTTACCACTGGGCCTCCGCCTGAACCATAACACAGAGGTCAAAACGGATTAAATGCCAGATAGCCCAGTGAATAACCCATAAGCTTAAACAGGACCCACACTCTGCAATGCAGTCGGGCCGCAGTGCTGACCACGGCCACCAGAGGGCGCTGCAAGCCTGCAGCAACGAACTCTGCAAAATGGCGGTCGCGCCGAAAGACCAAAATGGCGCCCGCTGCGCAGTGCCGACCCTCTCCAAGTCGGCCTCCAAACGGAGGCCACCCAGCGGCCGGCGCTGGCCTCCCGGCCGCGCGGAAGAGCCGGCTGAGCTTTCCCGGCAACCAGGCGGCGGGCGCCTAAGGCAGACGAGGGGGGGCGCGCCGGAGCCGCTAATGGGCGCGCGAAACCGCCCCCACGTCCCCGCCAGCCGCGGCGCGCCGGCTGCGAAAAGAAGCGAGCCGAGGCTCGCAGCAGCCCCCCCGCACCCCCGGAAAGCCGCGCTGCCCGCTCAACGGCCGCCGCGTGGGGAGCCTGGCAGCGCGCGGCGGCATCCCACGGCGACCACCGCGTCTGTTTAAAAAGGGGGGGGGAACCCTCCAGGGGCCGAGACGACGCCGGGTTAAAGCGCCAGGTAAGGCGTCCCCTTGGCCGCACTGAAAAGGAGGAATTCTGTGACGGGGGGGTGGGGGGGTAGGGGAGGGGGGGAGGGAAAGGAAGGAAGGAAAGAAAAAGGAAAAAAAAAAAAAACAAGAAAGAGATCCCGGAGGGGGAAGCAAGGGCAAAGGGTGGGTAAATCGGGAGTAAATCAAATTATATACAATTAAACTTTAAAGACAGGAGTTAGAAAATTAGGCTACAGCAAAGCCTAGGCCAATACAACCAGAGCCACGATACCACTGCAAGGTCCGCAGAGATCCGAAGCTCTGAAAAGAGTGACCCAAGACCCACGTGGGGATCTTTATATGGACGCTGGGACGTCCTCCTCAAGTTGCTACATTCCAAACTGCCCAGCAACAGGCAGGTCCTGGCAGCTGTGACCTTCAGCCCAAACCCAAACCAACAGGGATGCCCTACCTGCCCACCGCGCAATGCCAGCTCTCCTTGAGAACTCTTCTTTGCAGAGCAATGGGAGATTGCATTGCAAACCATAGCCCTCTCTTGCATCCCTGCCATATTGGTAGCAATCCTGCTTATATCCTGGTAGCAGCACATGCTCAGCAATGACTAGGCTATCCTGTAGCGCATGTGAAATATACTTGGAGTCAAGTGTGAATTTCATGCTCCTTATTCAGCTCATAGTAGCAAGGAATGAATCTTTCCCCAAAACGTCTGCTATATATACATTATTTACACAATGGGCCCCACGTGATTGGCTAATTCTGGGCTACTCCTGTAGGCCGATCAGGTTGCGGATTCACTTTATCCAGGAGCCTGATTGGCTGCTCTTTCAGGCCAATCAGGTCGCTGATTCACTTCCACCTGGAGCTGGATTGGGTGGCTCCTGCGGACCAATCAGACTGCTGCATTCTGGATCCTATTGTTCTAGGACCAATCGGACTGCTGCATTTTGGATCCTATTGTTCTAGGATTCAGCTCAGTACACAACAGCATGTCTAACAACACCCTCTTCCAGCACGGGCAGCCGAGAAGTGGTGTACCTCTGCTGTGTCTTGAGTCTGCCAAAGACTTGCTCTGCTACTTTGCGGCAATGTTGGAAACTCCTGCTGTTAATGGTCTTCCCCTATACAGTTGCAAGAGCCACTTCCACTTAGGGTGGGTGCCTTTCAATTCAGATCATGATTGTTGGGTGCCTGGGATCTAAAGTGCCCTAATCCATAGCCTGGCAGGCTGGCACAGTGCAGAGCTACGGAAGATAACTGCATTGTGGTTTCTCCCACGCCATCCTCCATCAATGTCAATAATGTGCCTTGTGTGGGATGAAATAACAATTATTGCAGTTGATGAACTCATCTGCCTGCCCAATAGTAGCAAGTATGGGCAGATGTGCCTCATCAACAAGGGCAGTGCAGTGAGGGAATTCCATTCATGAGCTATAAAGGAAAAGAAGTAAATTAAATAGGAAATTGTCCCCCTTGCTGGATGAGAGGTTAAATGGATGCTTGAATCTGCTTCCCATCAAACAAAAACACAAATAATAATTTGCAGTATTCTGCAATAGATTCAAAATGTAATAATTTGTTCAACATACTTGTTTACTAATCCCAGAAATGTAAAATGTTCCATTTTTCATAGTGAAGTTCAGAAAACTCATTTGAAAAGAATGTTCTACTTGTTGATCTTCCTCTTTTCCTTCTCCTTCTAACCTACTAATGCTGTTAGGCAGCTATTTAATTAAATAATGCTAAAAGCCCGCAATTTATTAAGAGTTAAAGCTATTCTATGCAGCTTCTTTTTCCAAGGTGAAATCCATAAAGTATTTACAATGCAAGGTTTAGGCAATGTGAGTGCTTTTAATATTCTATTTATAATTGACCTGGCTTTTCTTTGGCCCTTTTTGAAATGACATGAACACACAGAGAAATTCCAATGCTAAATAATATACTAGAACTGTCTCTCAAGAAGGATAAATATGCTAGGTGGTAATGAAATAGTCTGTAAAGTTAACATTGTGCTTGTCAATCTTTGTGCTATGCACAATTGCACTGTGCTTTAGACAATATACTATTATTGGGTTTGTGAAGTAGCAGATTCCCCTAACTTCCTGGATGCCAGATTCTCCTCATAATTCCTGAACTTAGTAGAAGTTAGAACTAATCAAAGTTTAATTAAACATTGTCAAACACGAAAAGATTTAGTTAGGCTAAAGAGTCAAGCTGGCTTGGCAGTGCTGGCTGGCTGGGCAATAGCAGGGGACAAAGGCTGGTGATGGCCCATCCAAGAAGCCATCAGAGGGCAAAGGGGAGTTGTGCCCAGTCACTCTGGGCAGGAGTGACTAGCTGGAACAAAGAGATACAGAGGATGTCCTTTGAATGCAATGCTGCCCTTAAGGGGAAGCCAGACCCTCATAGGAGGTGAATGCTCTGCAATCTCTCCATCTAGGTTCAGGTTGGCCAGGGAGGGGGGGGGGATGCAGTACCATACACAGATTTGTTCATTTATAAAAAGCATAGATCATGTTTGAACAATTGCACAAAACAATCTTCTTAGAATAAAACAGAGTTTATCCACAGTTCATATTCAGTAGCAATCTGTAGGCAGGCTTAGGTTGCAATTACAGGTGCATTTGTATATATATAAGGATGATGGAGCCTTTTTGCCTCAGATGCCACAACTAGCGATATCTCTGTAGAGATGCAGTGGTAGCAAGATGCATGTAAGAGAGAGGGGGAGGGGGGAGAGATGACCACAACCAGCCTTTAATATGAGTTACGCCCATCTCTACCTGGCCGCACCCAGGGGAAGTGGCTCCCACAGGTTTATAATAATAATAATAATAATAATAATAATAATAATAATAATAATAATTTATTATTTATACCCCGCCCATCTGGCTGGGTCTCCCCAGCCACTCTGGGCGGCTTTCAACAGAGCATTAAAATACAATAATCTAACAGGAAGTTTGACAGGAAGTCTTCCCTGTTGGACCCACATTCCGCTGAGTGCCCATTCCAGGAAACAGGAAATGTTGGATTTGACTGTTCTTTCTGGATATCCCATACTGCTCAGTAGATGACATAGTCCTTCAGTCAGTGCCTTAGTGTCACCTGGCAGTAAATGGATAAGTACAGCACTGGCACAATAAGGTGAAGTATCAGCAGTAAGGAGTAATGGTTACTATTCACCACCATGTATAAACACTGAACCGGCAGTCATTCTGGAAGACTTCCTCAAGGAACTCTCTTCCCCAGCAGGTGGTGCGGTGGCTCCAAGATGGTTGCCTTATTTGGGAGAAGCCCATGGTGGCAGTTAGGCAGCCTGAGGGAGGCATGCAGCTCCAGTCTTGATTTGGGTGAAGGTCTGGCTGCATCATGGATTACAGTGGTACCTCAGCACTGGCGGAGGAAGAGGAGCACGGGGGGAGCGCACCGCCCCTGACAGCGCGATCCCAGCAGGGCGCCATCATGGCTGCCCCCACCCCGCCTACAATCCGCCCCCCAGTGCCAGAGCATGAAGCTCCACCACTCAGTGGAGTCGCAAGGGGGGCGGGGTGTGTGGGCCGCCCCGGGTTCCAGGGGAGGGGGGTGACACTTGGGCTGGCCCCACCCTACCTGCGGGCCCCGAGCAAGCCGCGGAGCGAGGCCGCTCTGCTTGGTGGCTCATGGGGATGCCCCGCCGCTGCTTTTTGCGCGGCGGCTTGCAAGGCTGCCGCTGAAGCAGTGGCGCCGGTCAAGACGGAGTGTGCATGCGCGAAATGCTGCGCGTGCTCACTCCGTCGCCGGGCCGTTGCTGCTCCTGCTGTGACCTTGCGAGCCACCACGCAAAAAGCACAGCGGCGGGGCCCCCCCACGAGTCGCCGATCATGATCGGCAGCTCGTGGGGGTAACCCGCCGCTGTGCTTTTTGCGCGGCGGCTCACAAGGCCGCTGCAAAAGCAGCGGCGCCAGTTAAGACGCAGTGCGCATGCGCAAAATGCCACGAGTGTGCACTCCGTCGCCGGGCTGTCGCTGCTTCCAGCAGCAGCGGTCCGGCGATGGAGTGCGCACACGTGCATTTCGCACTTGCACACTCCATTGTGACATTGCATCATGACGCCCCGCCCCCAGGGGGATACCTCCGTTCGCCGCCCCAGGTAGCGAGGAGGCTTCCTCCGCCCCTGCTGCCACTGTACCTCGGGTTAAGAACTTAATTCGTTCTGGAGGTCCGTTCTTAACCTGAAACTGTTCTTAACTTGAGGTACCACTTTAGCTAATGGGGCCTCCCACTGCCGGTGTGCTGCCAGCACACGATTTCTGTTCTCATCCTGAAGCAAAGTTCTTATCCCAAGGTAATATTTCTGGGTTAGTGGAGTCTGTAACCTGAAGTGTCTGTAACCTGAAGCGTCTGTAACCCAAGGTACCACTGTACATGTAACTTATCCTGGGTAAGGTGGATACCCAAAGCATTGATGCAATATCCCAAGAATGTGAAACTGGGAGTTTTAATTTCACATTTCTCTTTTTAAACTCAGGCTCCTGGTGCATCAAAATGCCATAGGGCTTCCTGGAGTCTTTCAGGAAGTTCATCCTCAGTTCATCCCATAGTTAGAACATCATTAAAGGGTGGCTCAACACCTGAATTTCCTTTGAGTAAATATTTGAAAGATGTGGGATGTGAAACACAGAGCAGCCAAGTACAACATCCCTAGAGTGGACATAAAAAGGGGATGTCTGGACCAGCCAGTCGGAACTTCCTGTTTCCTCCTAGGCTGGGACAGACTTCTTCTACATGTGACCAGCAGTGGGCGTGGCCTCACCTGTGCAGGTAACAAAAGCATAGGCCTGGCCGCCATCTCTCTCTCTCTCTGACTACATTCGTTGAAGAAGCAACATCTGCTTAGCCTAAGATGCTCTCTTGGCTTCCAGCTTTCAGGCTGAGGGAGCCGGCGTTTGTCCACAGACAGCTTTCTGGGTCATGTGGCCAGCAGGACTAAACTGCTTCTGGTGCAATGGGACACTGTGCAGAAACCAGAGCGCACGGAAACACCGTTTACCTTGCTGCCACCCATTTATCTACTTGCACTGGCATGCTAGGTTGGCAGAAGCTGGGACAGAGAAATGGGAGCTCACCCCGTCGTGGGGATTCGAACTACCGGCCTTCCGATCGGCAAGCCCAAGAGGCTCAGTGGTTTAGACCAAAGCGCTACCCGCATCCTAGCATATAATCACATCCCAACATAGCACACGCAAGAGGTGCCTTTCCAGATTCTGCAGTTTCATTAAGCAGAGCTCACAATGTATTTGAAGTTGGTAACTATTTAATTCCTAGAAATAATCCTGCTCCACCTCTACTAATACTTCTTCTCTTTCCCCTTTTCCTCTGAAAGCTGACATTCTTGGGAAGTTGCATTCCAATATTGCATGCTTTGTTCTTCTGCACTTGGCTGTGTGACCAGCAATGGAATGGAAGAGCCACTGAGGTGGATGACCCAAGGTATAGCAGGCCTCTGTGGAGAAATGGGTCAGAGGGAAGCAGAAGATGAAGCCCAGAGATGCTTCCAAAATGAGCAGGGCTCTTGCTTGAGTTATTCATTTGCCCAGCTTGCATCAGGACTCTTTATCCTCCCAGGACTCTTCTCCAGCTCAGGTCTTAATCCAAGCAGGATGGAAACTGCCTGCCTACTACTTGGCCTGGCAGCAGCTACAACAGCAATGGCTGCAAAGAGGAGGCCTGAGAGGCCGCCCCCCCCTCCTTTCCTCCATATTCCTTCCTGGTGTCTGGAATATTAGCAACCAGCATACCAGGAAAGAGGAGGAAGGGGGAGGAAGGGGCTCTCCCTGCCACTGCCTCTGCCATTTCAGCAGTTCCTTGTAGGCTAGGCTAAGAACATGAAGGGGGTGGAGCTTGTGGGACATTCAGAAAACCTCCTGAGCTGGAATTGCCCATCACTAATGATGAGGACTTACTATCTGCATGCTTGAAAGAGGGAAGATCTATTCTTGATTTTAAACAAATTCTACTAAGCATTTGTTAGAATTTCTGAATGAGTTAAGGCTCTGTCTGTCCACAACTTATACTGTGCAACAGAGCAGACCCTCAAAGCTTTTAGCAAAGAGGATGCTTTGATGTCTTACTCAGCTCATTTGTGTTCAGCCTTCAGTGACATGAACCAATAAAGCATTGTTTATTCAAAGCTTAGAGGGGCTCATGATGACTCTAATCCCTCCACAGATAGCAAACAGATAACAGAGACAATCACCTTTTCCCTACATCAGAGAATATACTGAGGAATATAACACACAAGCTGTAAGGCAAACCCATTATTGTGTTTAATATGAGAGAAGCCATTTTAAAACGGTAAAAGGTGCCACTCAGTGCCTGATTTATGTAACGAAGAAAAATAATGTTTTGTTATGGGCTATGAATGTTCTGCAGACAATTTTTCTAGGCTCATATGCTCAAAAGCAGAGAAAGGGAAGTTAGATCAGTGAATATGATTCACATGAAAATGCATTGTGCGTTATGAACATCACAATAGATTGTGCCTAGCATCATTGGCTGGTGAGCAAACAATGCAACCATGTTCCTTTGCCAATCTATGTACTTGGAAACATTATTTAAATGTGAAAAGCATGAAGCCATTGTGTTAAAATACACTCTCTTGCCAGTTTACAACGAGGATAGTGAGATCCTTGGAGACAGTGACGGGTTCTTTATGCATGATCATCGTTTAATGATTGGAATAATAAGCAGTGAGGTGTTTGTGAGTGCGCAAGCGTGAATGAGCTGGAGCTGGAATGAATTTACTCTCCAGAATTCCCTTCTGCGGATTTTGATGTTGATTTTGATTATCCACAATATTTGATGAGTATTTTATATCTGCATTTGACATCTAATGATATTTGATTTCAGTTATTTGGTATTTTACAGTATTTGTCAGTTGAAATGTAAAGATATTTATTACTTCCATATGTAAGCTCACACAACAGCTGCAGTTGGGAGATCAAACCCAATTTTGGGTAACCTCCATGGGTCAGATTAGAACCGTGATGGCTCCGAGTAGGGCGTTTCCTGGTGTAGTTCCAGGCCTAGACTCTGGAAGGATCTGCCTCCTGAAGTGGAGAGCTGTTCTCCTTTGCTCTCTTTTTGTAAGAACCTCTGTTCTGCCTTGCATTTTGCTGACGAGCTGTTGGCTGCTTTTAGCTATTGCGGATATATTTTGTATAGACTGCTTTGGGTGCTTTTGTGGAAAGCAGCCTAGAAATGTCTTAAATCTACATTTCACAGTCTTTGATAACTGACATGCAATGGTATTTGAACAAAATGGGTTTCGAAGTTTGGCATGCAATACTAATGAGTAACTGACAGTCTTTGATGGATGACTTGCAGGGGTATTTCAGTATTTTTGACAGCTTGTGAGATTTAGATTAAGTTTACTACTGGAACAATCACAAGAGGCCAACACATCTAAAGCAGTAAGTTTTTCTGATTCAAAATGTGAATTTCATATTTCATTTTCCATATACAAGCCAAGCAAAATATATTTTGGCAAATTTCAAATATTTTTGAGTGTTTATTTTGGCTCTGGAATAACCCATCCAAAACATGACACAGTCATCCAGCTGTGAATCCTTAGGTGACTGTGCTGCATACACTGGTGTGAACAGGCATGCATAAAATGAGGTTTTATGAAGCATAGATCAATCACAACCAGAAAAGCTTAAAATCCAGCACCTTCAATCTAGTTAAGGGTTGTATGATTCTGCATGTAGGGACTTAGCTGCATTAGTAAAAAAAACCAGTGTTTTGAATGCGTTATAAACATGCAACACCAGATGGCACTGGAGAGCAAAAATAAAATTAATGCATTTTTCCATAGCATTTTTCCTCTTTTGTTATAACAATTTAGTTTCAGATTTATATATAGCTCCCCCTCGCCCCACCCCGTATAGATCCACTGCAGATCTCCAGCTGGAAGAGAATTGTACTTTTGGTACCCCTAGGTGGCAAAATCTTGAAGTGGACCATGGCATTATAAAAAATAACCCCCTATGTAAGCACTTCCTTGTAAATTTAAAATTGTGAGGTACGTTACTGCATGATGCCTCTCCCACCTCATTCCCCTCCCCCATTATGCTTTGTGACTATCCTGGTTGACCAGATGTTTCCTTTTAGTACAGCACAATCCTGTACAAGTTTACTCAGAAGTAAATGTTAGGCTTTAGTGGCTAATTAAAACCTGGATTTTTTCAGAAGAGCAGAGAAAGATGCATCTGTGGGATCATCCAGATCGGTGCAAAGGTAGGGAGTGAGCAGCTGTGTAAAAATATGCTCATCACAAAGTAAGCACAAAGTGAACTTGAAATGCCCAAACCAGATATGTAGCATATGTGGACCTAGGTTTCTTAGAACATCTAAAGGGATGCAGTCTTGGACAGGAGCATTAGTACTCTTACTGTTAGGACTATCGCTTCTGTGCATGTTTAGGGAATAAATGCAGGACAATGGAAGGTAGTGTCACTATGTATTCTGCACTAAAAACATAATAACATTTCAGCACTGAGGCAGCTCAAATTCTGCTCCAAGAAAAAGGGTTCATGTGCAAATTATGCAAATTATCTGCATTGGCATGATTTCCCTTGTTTTGCATAATTAATTTTGGTTCTGATAGTCATTTCGAAGGCAAGCTGCTAGAAAGGGCACTGAAGAATCACCCTTAGATACTGGAAATTTTAGCCTGCAATGTTATGCGCACTTGTGAGTGCAGCCCATTTAACTCAATGGCTATTGCTTCTGATTAAACATGTTGTTATTGGACAATTCCTCTAGCTTTTGAGATTTCACAGGTCTCAATCCTGTGATCTCTGCATTCTGCGGTATGTGGCACTTGACAATAGCGGAGCACAGAGCCGTCTCTCCTTTAGCACAAAGCTCTTTCTGTCTACACAACAGCATCCTTGGATCACTGTCCAAATGTTTTTATTTCCCATTATATTTCTAACCCAACTGTAGGACTCTTGAGGTACTACCGTGCATGAAAAATGGGGGGGGGGGAGAGAGAGAGCATTAATTTGAATAATTGAATCGAACAGAAGCCACTACTGTAGTTACTTGGTTCACATTTTGAATTACGGGGGGCATTTCAACAAATGAAAGGGCAGAGTGCCATCTTCTGGCAAACTTCATAATTGCATTGAGTAAGTGGAGGTTTAACGTTCAACAATATTTCGGATTCTATCTGTGAAATATCCCAATACAATCACATTTTCCTCTGCTTGCTTCACATTGTAGGTTGCTTCCTTCCTTTGACGGAGATGTCACCAAATCTTGTGGGCATCTGCTCAAAGCTGAGGTTAGTTGATCATCAATTTATGTCTCATCTTTACTCAGCTGAGAAAAGCATTCTTTGGGTTTATTCATTGGCAGATGTACATGCCCTGCATTCTTTTGTGTCATGGCCAGTAAAAGAGAAGTAGCAGAGAGACACATTTTGATATATTCTGCTTTACTACAGAAGAAGGTTGCATCATTCTTGATTTCGGGATTGATAAATAGCTTTTAGGATAGCTGAATGAGAATGTATTGGATGTTGTTTTTCTATTACTAGACTCAGACAGCTGTGGCTCCATGGAAAAACACTTGCTTTTCATGCAGAAGGTTGCAGGTTCCATTCCTGGCATCTCCAGAAAGGGCTGGGAGATTCCCTGGTGGGAAAACCTGGAGAGCTGCTACAAGTCAGTGTAGACTCTGCAGACCTAGATGGACTCATTGTCTGACTTAGCACAGGGCCATTTCCTATGTTCTCATGCATGTTCCCCTATTATGCACTACATGGTTATTTGTAGGTGAACATATATTACAATAACACGTTTCCTTACAAGCAAATGGGCCCTATAAATGGTTGCCTCTAACCAGTGCTACTTTTCTAGGAAAAGAGGTGTCAGAACTCAACATAAACTCCTCGCTTGTTCTCTTATGGTGCTCACCTGAGAGGTTCTAGTGAGTTCTGGCTGAAAGTCACTGCCCACCACCTAGGATTGTGAGGAGCTTCAAAACCCCATTCCTTGTTCATTGGGCTAGATATTGTCAGAGGGAGGTTGGAGTTTGATGTCATGGCAGCAGATCTGTGCATTTAAAGCCAGTCATGTGGAAAGCTTGGGTTGGGGGGATCTGAATTTAGATGCAAAAGGGCTACAGAGGTGAGGTGCAAACCCCTCTCCCTGCCTCCTGCTTACATCTCTGTAGCCAAAGTCCCCCCCCCCCCCAACTAAACTTACTTCTGGCTTTGGAGCTTTTCTTAGGAGATCAGTGCCCAGGGAGACAGACTCTGAAGCAGGAAGCCAGAAGCAGAACATGAAAGCAATAACCTACTGCTCCCCAGAAAATGGTGCTCAAAGGCATATCATAGTCATCATGACCAGTAGTCATTGATAGTCCTATCCTCCTTGAGTTTATTTAATTCCCCTGTAAAGCCATCAAAGTTGGTAACCACCTCCACATCCTCTGGCAACAAATTCCATAGTTTAACTCTTGGCTGTGTGAGGAAGAACTTCTTTTTGTCTGTCCTGAAGCTTCCACAGGTAAAGTGTGGGCAAAAGAGAGTTCAACTAATACCTTTTGACCACATACACACATGCATATATTCCCTTTTGCTGTTAAAATCAGGCCCTGACTGGGGCAGCATCTTGGTTTAAACAAACAGATCTGCTGCCATCCTGTCTAGTTTGGCCCTTAGTCAATGCCCCTGTGACGTGTGGATTAGCTATCATGGGAGGCAGAGCTTTTCCCAGGCTTGCCACTCCGGAAACTGACAGCAGGTATCATATTATATTTGCTCAATCACCGCCTCTGGTGTGCCAGGCATCTTGTGCCTTGACAGGTATTCTTTAACATGTCTATCACAGGCACAGGGTTCGGCTTGTGTGACTTGTTGGGCTCCCCCCACCTTTTTTTCCTACGGAAGCAGGGTTCTTTGTTGTTGTTTTTACTCCTAAGGGTAAAAACCAAGCTCCTGATGCAGGAATGCTGGAAAATGTGCATGCAGTCCCTATATGCACACAAAGTTGAGCTAATCTAGATCCAGAGTGTCCTGCATGTTGGAGCTGAAACTGTCGTTCTGGCATCCTGTTGGGTGAGGTTGGGGTTAGTGTTAGAGGTGAGACTCATGTCTGGAGTGATTCAAAATAACTGCATCCATTTCCATTAGGATTTTTTCAGTTTAAAAGGGTCAGGTCTGATGCTCTAGGGGCAAACAGGCTGGCAAGCGGTCAAGTGTTGGGATGGAACTCCATCAGCAGCTCAGTCAACCCTGTGCCTGAGAGACAGCTTACTCAGACTGAAGAAGCAGACCAGAGTCAGGGCCTGATGGAACCCTCTTCATTCCTGGTGCCACTTAATATAGTCTAGGTTATTAGCTGCATTTCCACCCTCTGGACATAGGTAGCAGAGGTCCTGGAAGCACAGCACAAGCCACCAGCAACTGCTCTCTGAGATGCTGCCACAGAGGCACAGAAAGAAAGGAGAATGGGTTCTCCTGCTACTAGACTCCCTGATCCAGGATATATGTGGTTCATAGGAAAGGGTTCTTACTCTTATCTCACTGCAAATAATCAACATTCTGCACTGAGCACATTGGAACAAATGTAAGATTATATAAAATGTGCATATTCACAGTCACACCTTTCTATATTGTTATACAGCTAATGAATTGTTTTCTGGTTAATTACCGGTATATGGGGAAATCAAGGGGATTTGAAATTATAGGATTGAGATTACAGAACCATGAGATTAATGCCACAGCACAGCTAAAAGCAGCTCGGAATGTACTACCGTATTTACTCGAATCTAATGTTCACCTTTTTATCCAAATTAAGTTGCAAAAATTAAGGTGCACATTAGATTCGATGGCACATTTACATTCGCCAGCAAATACTTTTTTTGGTTTCAAGGTTCTGAAAATTGAGGTGCGCATTAGATTCGATGGTGCATTAGACTCAAGTAGATACGGTATGTGAGCAGAAGTACAACAAGGCACATAGAAGAAACTTGAGCAAGATTTTAAATACATAATGGATAAACACAGGATTTCAATAGCAAATATGCTTAAATTTACATATTTCAGCAACTATATGCTTAACGTGAAAATTTTTACAAACACAGCTTTTTCAATAATAATAATATATAATAATAATAATAATAATAATAATAATAATAATAATAATAATAATTTATTATTTATACCCCGCCCATCTGGCTGGGTCTCCCCAGCCACTCTGGGCGGCTTCCAAAAGAACATTAAAATGCAATAATCTATTAAACATTCAAAAACAAGTCATGCCAGATGAATCTCATTACGAGCTTTGTGGATCAGGGGAATGCTGTGAACATAGTGTATCTTGATTTCAGTAAAGCTTTTGACAAAGTCCCCCATTATATTCTTGCAGAGAAGCTGGTAAAATGTAGGCTGGATAAGGATACTGTTAGGCAGATTTGTAGCTGGTTGACTGACCAGACCCAAAGAATGCTAATGGTTCCTCAACAGCTTGGAAAAAAGTGAGAAGTGGGGTGCCGTCTCAGGACCATTGTTGTTCAATGTCTTTATAAATGAGTTGGATGAAGGAATAGAAGGAATGCTTATCCAATTTGCAGATGACACCAAACTGGGAGGGGTAGCTAATTTAGGGTTGCCATATTTCAAAAAGTGAAAATCCAGACACAAAAGTTGAGCTTATTTATTTATTTATTTTCTATATATACAACGCCTCTTGCTTGTCTGGATGCAGGATGAGAGGGTTATGTGTAGAAATGAGCCTCCGAAACAAAAGTAAAAATTACATTCACTGCTTTACCTACTTTTGCCTCTGGCTCCATCCACCACAGACATGTGGTTCTTGGGTTGAAAATGGTTCCCAGTCCTTGATACAAAGGATTGCAGGTTTAAACCGTAATCTGCTATGAGAGCCTGGCGTGAGCCCTGGTTATTGTGTCAGGTGTAAAGGTGCTGGGACATCTCAGTCGGTAGAATAGGTAAAGGTAAAGGGACCCCTGACCGTTAAGTCCAGTCTTGGATCACTCTGGGGTTGTGGCGCTCATCTCGCTTTACTGGCCGAGGGAGCCGGCATTTCTCCACAGACAGCTTCTGGGTCATGTGACCAGCATGACTAAGCTGCTTCTAGCGAACCAGAGCAGCGCATGGAAGAGCCGTTTACCTTCCCACTGGAAGGTATTTCCTATTTATCTACTTGCACTTTGACATGCTTTTGAACTGCTAGATGGGCAGGAGCAGGGACTGAGCAACTGGAGCTCACCCCGTTATGGGGATTCGAACCGCTGACCTTCTGATTGGCAAGCCCTAGGCTCTGTGGTTTAGACCACAGCGCCACCCATGTCCCTAGTCGGTAGAATATGAGACTCTTAATCTCAGGGTCAATGGGCAAAAGATTCCTGCACTGCGGGGGTTGGACTAGATGACCCTCACAGTCCCTTCCAACTCTACAGTCTGGGATTCTATTATTCATTCAAGTATCACAGTTCTGCCCATACAAATGTGCTGAAAGAATTTCCTGGGGACAATCCACTCACTGCTCTTGCACCAGCTCCCTTGAAATGAATAGAAGAGAAACAAACTCAGAATTGGAGGCATGCAAAAGGACTCCGCAGTTCAGAAAAATTTGGCTCACCTGCATCAGCCGCAAAGCTTACAGGCATGAATTGTGCAGACTGCCATGCAACCAAGAGTAAAGATCAACAAGCTGAAACACAGGCAGAGGGTCACTACAATCCCAGTTCAAACAGATCATCTTTCCCTCTGCATTTCAGGCTGAGCAGGTTTTCCTCAAACTGAAGTTGATATCAAGTTCAAACTTATAGCTGTATTGACAAAGATTTTCTCAAGAAAAAGATGTTGAAGGATGGTATGTTTGTGGAAGAAGTCATAAGAAGGTGAATCAATTAGAGATTCCTTCTCTGTGGAATAAATAGCTCCATCATTTTATTATTATTTTTTAAAGCTTACAAAGGTAACCATAACAACAGTCCAGGTCTTCGTGCAAACTGCATTGAAGTGAGGGCACCAACACCCCAACATTACATTTTCTGTAAGATACTGTTACAGGTATGCCTGTGTATGTAGTGCTGATCACTAGATGCCTGATCTCTCTCTTTTCGGTGAGAAATGTTGATGAATGTTTTTCCCTAGTGTTGACAGAGTGGGAGTCTGTCAGTCTGGTGAGAGTCAGCACCCACAGGTGAGAGGCACAGGTGGGCAAATGACACAGTACCCCAGGTGAGAGGTGGGCTACGTTGCCTGGGGTCTTATTCCCTCCTCTCCTATGGCCCCTTTTCTATCCTGCTTCCTTCTGCTTGTTTGCATCTCCTTGTTGTGTACTGATGGGTTTGAGTGGGTTGTGAGTGGTTGACATATTGAGAGTTTGGGGAAATGTTGGTTTGCCACCTGCAGCGTGTGCTTGGGGGAGGATTATTTATTTTCTCTCTTTCATAAAATTTATACATCAATTGATTGTGAAACAAACAAACAAATCTCATGGCAGTTTACAAGGATATCATGCATCTCAGTGATTGTGGGGAGAGGTGGGCATGGCCAGAGGTGAGGAGGTCCAAAAAGGAATAAGGGTGGGGCAGCAGATGCTTGCATATACCTGACTCCCATACCTGACTCCCCATGCCCCCCATGGTACTATTGGGTGATCAGTCACTGTGTCTGCCATATTGAGGAGAATGAGCAGGGCCACAGTTTCCCCATCTCTCACCTGACAAATGTCATGAAGTTGGGAGACCAGGGCCATTTCAGTGCCATGACCATGCCTGAAGCTAGACTGGAATGGATCCAAGTAATCAATTTCCTCTAAGCATGTCTGAAGTTGGAATGCCACCATCTTCTTGACTGCCACCTTGTCCCACGGAGTGATATTAACTAAACACTTCTGGGTCCAGGGAGGTCTTCTTCTTCTTCATCATCATCAAACATCATTATCATCATTTTATTTGTATGCCGCTTTCCATAGTTGAAACTATGCTCATGGAGGCTTACAACATGATAAGATTTACATAATTACAAACATAACAGAAAAAACAATAAATAAAACACATCAAAAAGTACAAAACCAAATGGAAATGATTTCCACGTCAACCATAAGATCTAAAACTAAAGATATAACAATAATATCAATAACAGCAACAAGCTCTCCCAACCTCCCGTAAACAATACTCCACTCCAGCCCAAGAATCTGTTCAACAGTTGCAGCTTTTGTAGCTGGAGGCAGGGGTGTCTTACCCATAGAGGCTAGGGCGCCACGGTGCCAAGTTCTGGAGGGCACCAGGGAAGAGGTGGAGGCTGGATGCTGCGCCTCTCGGTATCAGCTCGCCACCCTCGCCCGCCTCCACCATGCTGTGCCATCCCTGGAGCCTCCTCCCTGCCGGAGGAGCCGCCCTCCAGCCCCACCGGCAGCGCCGCCCTCGCCCACCTTCGCCATGTCATGCCGTGCCCGGAGCCTCTGTCCCGCTGGAGGAGCTGCCCTCCAGCTGCTGCCCGCCTGGAGGGAAATGTGGGGGTGGGGGTGGGGGCGCCGGAGGGATCCTTGCACCACAGCGCCAGATAAGCTTAAGACGGCCCTGGCTGGAGTCAGTCAGCACTCCACTCTCCCAGGCCAAATGGGAAAAGGCCAGCAAGGCAGAGTGTAGGTGTTCCAGGGCTCACAGCCATTTAAAACCAAATAGAAATTAAAAACAATTTAAAATAGGAGCCCTCTCTGCTGAGCAGCAGCCGCAGTCCTTGTGAAGCCCATCAAGTCCTGCCCCAAACCAAATGGAGAGAGGCAAGGGCCGGGCCCTTCAGGCCCTCAGCAGGCAGTCCTCCTAGGCAGCAGCAGCCCTTAAAAGCCTGTCAGGCCCCACGCCAAGCCAGGTGGAGAGAGGCAAGGGCAGATGCTGCATCTTCTCTAGCTCCAGCCTAACTTTGCAGGATCACAAAAGCTGCTTTGGTGAATGAAGAGATAATTGGTTGGGAGTTTGGTTTGTGACGGTTTTCAAAGCTCCAGACAGTCTCTTCATGGCATTCGATTGAGTGATTTTGCTTTAGACGTGGCTGGAAAGGGTCATTTGGGCTGCTGTTCATATGTGAAGGTGGCAGGGATAATTTCACTGATGAATCCAGCAGGGGCTGCCCCATTGCCTCCTTCAAGCTAGATGGTGCTTTCCCCTTCTCCAGTGTTGAGCTCTAACTGACTGCTGCTTATTAAGTATGGAACCAGTTCCAAATGAGCTGAGGGGAATTCATCCTTCATTCCTGCTGAATACTGGAAATAGCTGGAATCTGACAGTAAGCTTTAGGATCTACCTTTGCAAATTTGAAGCACAGCTCCTGGTGGTAGGGGCATCCTGGAATTTGCAACAGGTCCAGAAAAAAAGCCATTTAAGTGCCGCTCTGGTATAGTGTACTGTAAATTTGCATCCAAATATGCATGTGCTTGAATAATCCCAATTTATCAGAGACAGGCATTTCTCACTTTTGTTCATCAGCCGTGAAATTCAGCACCATTTGGAGAACAATAATAAAATACCTATCAAGACTCATGGATGGGTGAGTGTTATCTGTAGCCTATCTGTCCCCCTCCAGACATTGTTGGACTCCCACTCCCACCACTCGTCACTCTTGGCCTTGCTGGCTGGGGCTGATGGGAACTGTAGTCATCTGGAGGGTTCTGTGATGTCTGTCCCCAACTTAACAATCCTGCTCAAAAGACAGGCTTCTCCATTGCAAGGAAGCTGTCATGCCATGCACCTTCCATTTTTCTCCAATATACAGGATGAGCCTTCCCCCTGATATGTTCTCCCTAGCAGGAAGTGAAAAACATGCCCTCTTTTATCACCTTTTAGCTCTTCTTCCTTGCATTGAAAATAATAGCTGATCAGAGTGAATGTGTGTGTAGTCTGACAAGCCACCAGGGAGACAGCTGTCCCTCACCACCTGTCAGTCTTCCCCTCCCTGATCCCAGGGGATAAAATGAAACTTTTTTCTCTGTGATTTTGCTTGTCATTGAACAGCTTAGAGGAGACCCTTACAACTGCAAGGTAGATTATTGATCTTAGGTGTGCCTTTCAAGGATAAGGTTGTTTAGAACTCTTCTGTTTCATTTTATGCTACTTTTTGTTTCTCCCAGAACTTTTACATTTTGGATCTTATGAGCTTGCTGGACACATTGCATTACCCAAAGGATCTGTCCCACCTGAGTGCCAGACCATTTGTTCATGCAAGAAACTGGTCCATGGGGAGGTGAGGAGAAAGCAGGCTGAAACTTGCTCAGCAATCACAGTAGCAGAAACACTGGCTAATCAGCTGGATCAGAGGGGAATGGGTGGTGTCCTCAACAGCTGGAAGGCAAGAGAACCAGGCCATGCTGCACAGTCTTGCAGGGACTGTTCTGCCACATGCCCCTGCCCCTCCACTACATGCCAGGTAGCAATGGAACTTGCTTTGATGCAAAACATGTAAGAATCACCCCTGCCCACCCCTGTAGTAGGCTCCCTCTACCCTTCTGCTGTTGCAGCAGAATGTGAGGAAGACGAAGGCTGCAATCCTATAGTTAGTTCCATGGGAGTAAGGCTCCATCAGCACCATACATTTAAAGCAGACTCATGGGAACTGTTCCTTGTTAAGTGTGGTGAGAATTGTGGTGCTCCCCACCTTCTGAGAGGGAATAGGGGCCTCCCAATAATTATTAGCACCTTTAACGATCTAGAGTTCCAATGATTTCTTTTTGAGGGTGGGAGGAAGCTATGATTATTTAAAGTATTTTGATATTGCTGCAAGAATTACCCGGCACCAACTCTGATGTCCTTTTGGTGCCAGGCAAAAACCTTTAAATTTCCTCAGGGTTCTAATTCTTACATTTTTGGAAGAATAAATATAAGGGGAGTCCTGCTGCCTTCATCCCCCAGGTGTGGGCTACCTGGCATCTGTCCAGCTGCTGTTGGAATAGGAAGGATGCTGGAGTTGATGGCTTTCTGCTCTGATCCAGCAGAATTCTTATGATCTTCTGAGCCAGAGCTGAGGAATGCTCACTTCCATTAATTCTTCTTTCACAGGTGTGCTTCGTCACCATTCAAACATCGTCGTCACCTTCATCATTTAATTTATTACCTGCCCTTCACTCAAAGGTCCCAGGGAGGGTTACAACAATTTAAAATACAACATTTTAAACAAATTAAATTACCAATAATGCAATCACATGAAAATACGATGGGTCCGGAACATAAAGAGGTGCATCTTCAGCATTTGTGAATAGGTGTGTGTGTCCATCTGAACTCATTTTGTGGTTTATCACTATAGATCATGGCATAGGTAAGAAAATCGTCATAACTCTAATATGACAGGAGACCTTCCATTATGAACTCTTGTGACCCTGGTACCAGTCTGATCTCAGACTGGATTCTTCTGCTCTTCCACTCAAGGTATGATTTGCTGCCTCCTTAAACTGTAATGTTGCTGTCAGAAGCAGCATTTGCATATATTCTGTCACTTTTGTTTCGTATAATAAACCAAGGTTTCTTTAGTCCTCTTATGTAAGAAATTCCTGTGCACATTGGGTTGAGGGTAGACACATGTTCATAACAGACATGTTATAACTGCAGCAAAAGATCCTAAACCTCTCATTAGTGTGTGTGCTGGACACGCATGTGAGTTCAAATACATACTTGTAACAGTTTAATGAGGCTGCCAGACACACCTCTGTGGGGAGGAAGTTCCACAATTTAGGGGCTGCCACAGAGCAGCCCTCTCCTGGCCCACCCCCACCCTGAGCTTCTGGGGGTGGCAGAACCACCAAGCAAGCCCCCTCTGCCAGTATTAGCACTTAGTGTAGTTCTGCCTATCCCTCTTTACATCTCCAGTCCAATTCCTTGGATACAGGCTGCTAATTTTCTGTTGTACAACATGACTTTGTTATGGTGCGGCAAAGCAAGGGTCAGGCAGTGGCAACAGTAATATAAATGCAAAGCAAAGGAGGCAGCTATACGATTGGCTCTCTGTCGAAAATATCTCTTTGTTCGGGACTTCCGGCAAGGGCGCGCTGTGAACTGGGTCGTACTCTGGAGCCTTGGCTTGCCGGGGCGTCCAGGTAGCGGCAGCGGTGTGAGGGAAGGGAAAGGTGCCACATCCCTCCCCCGTCCCAAAGCGGGATAAAGCGAAGGTACGGGCCCTTCGTGGATAAAGAAAGCGGTGTCTAAAGAGGGCAGAATTCCACGCCGGCGCCATTCTTGGCCAGGAGTGGAAAGGAGCCAGGACGCACACAACGAGCCACCGCGAGCCGCTGGGCACCCGATATACTCAGCCAGCTAGCGCCTGAAACCTCTCGGGGGGAGCAACATCAAAAAAGAGCAAGACCCGTGAGGTAAGTAACATACCTTATTTTATTGAGGGTTTAAAGAGGTGGACTCCGGGGGATAAGGCAACCGAGAACCGTTGAGAACCTCATGAGCTATATCCTGTGTGGTTGGAAGACCCTATCTTCTATATCAATTTTAACAAGAGACGGCAGGTCGGATTCTTTTTCGCTGACTTAGACAAGCTAGCAGGAGCGCAGAACGGGACTGCTCGGGGCGAGCACGTAAGAGGCGGACGCCACTGAGCTCCCAAGCGCGAAGGAGAGAGAGAGGAGAGAGAGAACGAATCTTTTAAAGGGAAGAAGACGGCGTTTTTTTAAAGAGCAGGGAGAGGAAGGAGGGGAACGGGGAAAGAATGACTGGCAATAAACATGGAGGACAGTTTTGAGGAGTAAAGTTGCTGAGTTCCGCTTCTTCACGGAAGTAAGAAAGGGAGGAGAGGTACAACAAAGATATAAAGAGTGAGGAAGAAAACTGCTCAAAAAGAGAACAGCGACCTCTAGTGGGAGGCGTGGAATTACACCTGAAATCAATTAAATCTATTATACTGTACACTGCTCTTATCCTCCTCTGTCCCCCCCCTCCCCTGCCTAGACTGAATTTAGACTGAATTTATTTCTGAATTCTCTACAGGTGAATAACTGATAAGATGTTCCCTTGAAAAGAACCCAGATAAGGGGAACACCCAAAATAAAAGAGTTTGAGCTTTAAAAAGAAGAAGAAGAAGAAGAAGAAACGGAAAAGAAGGTCAATCACCAGACCAAGAATGGCGGGGAAAAACAAGGGTGCAACAGCTCAAGCACCCAGCTAATTGCCGAGAAGACAATCAACGGCCCCAAATGGTGACTCTGAAGCTCTGACAGACATTAGAGAAGCTCTTTTCGCAATAGCGGAATCAAATAAAACCCTGAATGAAAAAATGGACGATGTCATCTCCAGAGTGGACGCCAATTCGAAAATAATGGAAGGAATGTCAGAACAAATAAAGGACTTATATGCAAAGAATAAAGAAATGGATAAGAGCTTGAAAGAAGTCAACACTAAGATCTCTAAACACGATGACTCATTGAAGAAATTGAATACGGAGTATAAAGAATTAAAGAAAGCACATGGAAAGGAGGAAGAGGAAAGAAAAGAGTTATGGAAAATTCAGGAGGATCTGGCGGACCAGATGGCGATGCTCGAAATGAAACAGAGGGCACACATTCTCCGTCTGAGAGGCGTCCCCGACTTGGGGAACGAAGCGGTGGATGAGAGAATTGCAAGAGAACTGGCCACCTGGTTGGCAGTAAGTGAGCAGGAGCTGACGTTTGATATCGACAAAATATACAGACTAAGACTAGATAAGTCTAAAGGCACCAAGGGGGTGACAAGACCAGCTGATTGCTTGATCTTCTTTAACTCAATGCTATTGAGGGACAAAATTCTACAGAAGAAGAAACAACAAGACCTCATAATTGAAGGAAGAACCATTTCAATTTATAAGGAAATTCCGAGGAGATTGACTTTAAAGAGGCAACGTTATAAAAAGCTAACTGAAGCTCTGAGGAAAAAAGGGACATGGTTCGCGTGGGAGTTCCCCGAGGGGGTCTCTTTTATTTTCAAAGAGAAAAAGAAAACATTAAGAACGGCAGAGGAAGCTGAAAGATTCTGTAAAAGGTTCAAGAAGGGAAGACGACGATCAACTTGAAGAATAGAAATAATAGAAAGAATAGAAAGAGAATAAGAGAATAGAAGTGTTAGATTATTAAGTGGTAACGAAATTTGATTGCTGTGTATCTCCTATTTTTATTTTTATCTGATTAAAGCAGTTTAAGTAGAATATCCTGTGATACAGTGTAACTCCTCCTTACTTGATAAGATAATAAAGATATGGATTTTAGTCTTGTATCTTCGAATGTTAACAGGCTAAATAACAAGGGGAAAAGAAATAGAGTGGAACATACGTTAAGAAAGGGTAGATGGGATGTAATATGTCTCCAAGAGACGCATGTAGCACGGAGACAAGAAAGAATATTGGAGAATAAGAGTATCGGTACCGAATTTATCGCTTCAAATGTAAGGAAAAAGAAAGGGGTAGTAATATATGTTAGACAAGGAATCAAAGCAGAAAAATTGTTTCAAGATGAAGAGGGCAGAATATTGGGTATTAGAGTGTCGACGGTGAAAGGGAATTTGATTATAGTTAACATCTATGCCCCGAACGGATGCAAAATTGGCTTCTTCAGAAAGCTAGAGGAATTAATTGGTGAGGCAATAGACCAGGATGAGATTGTATTAGTAGGGGACTTCAATGGAGTGGTCCAACCTGAATTAGATAGATCAAATAAGAAAAGAAAGAATAAAGGGAAATTACCGGGAACTTTTTTCAGTTTAGTAGAAAACTATGGGCTAAAAGACAGCTGGAGAGTTAAATACAGAAATGAAAGAAAATATACTTTCTATTCAGAAGCAAAGCAATCACTATCAAGAATAGATCTAATATGGCTAACACCCAAATTGATGCTAAATACTAAAAAATGTGAAATTATGGAGAAATCACTGTCAGACCACAATCCAATTATGATTAAAATAAGTGAGAATGAATTTAAAAGAGATAGATGGAGGATGAACGAGAGCATATTGAATGATGAAGCTTTTGTTAAAAAATGCAAGGAATTGATGGCAGAATTTTTTAAAAATAATACAGAGCAAGATACGGACATCTATACGATTTGGGAAGCTAGCAAAGCTTTTATTAGGGGAATATACATCCAACAAAAAGCCTTTAAAAAGAAAAAAAGGGAGAAGAACCTAAATAGGATCAGAGATGAGATAGGTAAAAAAGAAAAAGAGTTAGCTAAAGATCCCAAGAATATAGAATTGGCAAACCAAATTAAAATATTACAGAAGGAATTAGAAACTGTATTAGGGATGGAATTAGAAAATAAAATTAAATGGGCAAAACAAAGAACATTTGAGTCGGCAGGGAAAGTTGGCAAATTTTTAGCATGGCAGTTAAGGAAAAAGAAGAAGGAAAGAACAATTAATAGTATCAATGAGGGGGATAAAAATTGGACAGATTTAAGAAGTATTAAAAATTGTTTGGTAAAATATTACTCAAAATTATACCATGGGGGTAGAGTAGATGATAAGAAACTAGAAGAATATTTTAATAACCATAAGATGACGAAAATTAGAGAGGAAGATAGAGAAACTCTAAACAGCCCGATTACGAAGCAAGAAGTAGAGAAAATAATCAATAATCTTAAAATAGGGAAAGCACCCGGAACAGATGGCCTGACATCTCTACATTACAAAAAATTGAGAGAAGAATTGGTAGGACCTTACGTGAAGTTGATAAATGATATAGCAAAGAGAGAAGCACTTCCTAGATCGTGGCAGGAAGCCCACATAGCCCTAATCCCCAAAGGAGAAGATCCCAACCCAAGTGTGGGAAACTTTAGACCAATATCCCTGTTAAATACAGACTATAAGATATATGCGACAGTGCTAGCAAATAGATTAAAAGAGGTCCTAAGTAGAATAATAGGGCACAACCAACAAGGTTTTCTGCCTAATAGGAAAATGTCTGCAAACATGCGAATACTATTGGATATGATAGAGTATCTGGACTGGAAGCCCAGCAAGAAGGCAGCGCTGATATTCCTTGATGCCGAGAAGGCGTTTGATAATTTAGAATGGAAATTTATGACAAAAACTGTAGAAGAGATGGGGATTGATGGAAACTTTTTGAAGGGCATAAAAGCAATATATAGTAGACAATTCGGTAAATTAATAGTGAATGGAGAGACAACACAGGAATTTAAGATTACAAAGGGAACCCGTCAGGGATGTCCGCTATCCCCATTATTATTTGTTATGGCAATCGAATGTCTAATTAGAGAAATCAATCAAGAGGAGGATATAAAGGGAATTAAAGTAGGAAAAAGTACCCAAAAAATAAGGGCCTTCGCGGATGATATTTTATTGATGATTGAAGACCCACAAACCACGTTAGGGAGACTTGAGGAGAAATTATTAAAATATGGAGAGGTGGCGGGCTTCAAAATTAATGAGAAGAAAACCAAAATAATTATAAAAAATATCAAAGGAAAAGATTTGGAAAAATTAAAACAGAAAACAAATTGGGAAGTAGTTAAAAAGGTCAAATATTTAGGCATAATAGTTTCAGAAAAGAACACAAACCTATTTGAAGATAATTATACGAAGGTCTGGAGAGAAACACAAACCAATATGGAGAGGTGGGGGAATTTAAAATTATCAATGTCGGGTAGGATAGCGGCAATTAAAATGTCAATATTACCGAAATTATTATTTTTATTTCAAATGCTCCCTATTGTAGGCAAAAAAGAGATTTTTGAAAATTGGAAAAAGGATATGAGTAAATTCATTTGGGAGGGAAAAAAACCAAGAATACAATTCAAATTATTAACGGACAGTAAAGAAAGAGGAGGATGGGGAGTCCCCGATCTCAGACTGTATCATGCGGCGGCCGGATTATGCTGGGTGAAGGACTGGATTAGATTAGAGGACATAGACCTATTGGAACTTGAAGGCTTTAGGAACATAGCAGGGTGGCACACATATTTAACACAGGAAAAAAACTGCAAAGAATTCACCGATCATGTAATTAAAAAATCTTTATTTAAAATTTGGAAGGAATTCAAAGCTCTGCTGGAACCGAAAACGCCCTGGTGGCTATCCCCATTTGAGATCACAGCTATAAATAAAAAGAGAGAAGAAGGAAATTGGTTAACATATCAACAAATTGTAATCAAAGATAATAATCAATGGAAATTAAAACCATATGACCAAATCCAAAATTTCTGTTCAAGTTGGTTTAATTATAGACAAATTCAGAGTATGTTAAAGAAAGATTTAGAAATAGGATTTACAGAAGGGAAGTCTAAATTGCAGGAATTATTAATTGACAATACAAAAAAGCCATTAGCAAAGCTATACCAATTTTTATTAGAGTGGGAATTGAAGGAAGAAGAGGTAAAAACGGTAATGGTCAAATGGGCTCAGGATTTTGGGAAAATAATATATAGAACACAATGGGATAGCATTTGGGAAGAAAGCATAAGATTTACGGCGTGCACAAAGATAAAAGAAAATATATTAAAAATGTTCTACAGATGGCACATCACCCCGGTCAAGATAGCAAAAATAGATAGAAAGTACCCAAATAAATGCTGGAAGTGTAAGGTAAAACCAGGCAACTTCCTTCACTGTTGGTGGAGCTGTGAAAGAGTGAAAGAGTATTGGAATACAATATATGAAAAATTGAAGAAAATGTTAAAAATCACTTTTAATAAAACACCTGAGTCATTATTATTAAGCATCTTACCTGAAAACATCCCGGAGGAGAGAAAAAACATCTTTTTATATGCCAGTGCTGCGGCCAGAATATTACTGGCACAATACTGGAAGGATGAGGCGTTACCAACTGTACAGGAATGGTTTATAAAAATTGTGGAATATATGAATTTAGCAAGGATGACCGCGGCAATCAGGAACATCCCAATTCAAAAAATTAAAAGAGAATGGTCATTTGTAGAGGATTATTTACGTGGTGAAGGTATTAACACGGATCTGAGGATCTGCCTAGAGTAACTATGTAGAAAGAAAATAAGAATAGATTATACTGTGTAAATAAGCTATATCATCAGATAGGTTTAGTAAGATAAAGGATATAACAAAATTTAACACAAGAAAATAATGAAGAGTATGCAAAGAAAACATGAGGGGGAAAAGGTAGGAGGTAATTTTAATATGTTGGGGAAGGGGGGAGGGGGAGGGGGGAAGGGAGAATATGTATGTAAAAGAATGGAATATAGGGTATGTATGGAATGACCTAAATTTAAAGGGGGGAAGGGGCGGGTAATTAAAATTGCTTGAAAGTTAATGTGATATTGTTTGTCTGTATTGAATGAACCATATGTAGTATCGATTGTATTGTGTGAATTGAATTGTTTTGAATTGTATGAGAGTTTGGTATGAGTAAAAAAAAGAAAAAAAAAAATATCTCTTTGTTCTACTTTACGCCCCCACTGTAATTTTAAAATAAGTGAAACATTCTTAGTTTTATTAAAACCTTTATCCATACTCATTCTTTTTCGTTTGCTTTGTCCTTATCGATGAAAGGAGCTCCGTCTGTGACAGACATCCCTGGTATCAAGTTTTCAAATTCTTTATGAGCTCATTCTTTGGAGAAGCAATTTGAAAAAGTCAAATTAATTTTGAATGGGCAACTTAAGATGGTGACAAAAAAAGAAAAAAGAAAGTGGTGTGATGTGCCTACTCTCAAGATAACGATAAGACAGAATAGAGTGTGAATATATTATCATCTTTAGCTTATTCAAGTGCTATAATTGCGTGGCCTTCTGTCGAACTCAGCTTCTGTGACATTGAATGGCAGGGGCTGCTGCCAGCATGAGCAAGCACCCAGATACTCAGATCAGTTGGCAAGCTTCCTCCAGAAGATTTTGTTGGGAGTGGGGTGTATCACCTGACCTGCTCTCCCTTGTTCAGAGAGCTTGGTGTCTCTGCACTGCACTCCTTTTACCAATGGTGAGTTAAATTCCTACCTGACTCCTGTCAACTTAGGAGCAGTTCAAGACCTGCTGCAGTCTTGACCCTTAATGCAAGCAAGACAACGGATAACAAGCTGCCAAATCCAGGACTAAGAGGAAGAATATCAGAGAGAAGGGCGCTGCAGCAATCAAGATGGGATCAAACAAAAGCGTGATTTTTGAACCAACATCTTAGCAGATGAAACAGAGAGATAAGAGCAAATTTTAGTGAACAGAGATTCATTTAATCTTTCAACTTCCTTTAAAGTTTATAACATGCCTTCATAACTGTTTAGCATATTTATAGCTTTCTTCTGAATTCTCTCCAATTTGCCTATTTCCTTCTTAAATTATGGCAACTTATCCTGGATGCATGATGCAAGCAAAGGCCTAACAAATTCTGTGTCAAGTGTTGATGTTACCTGTCCCCATGTTTAAAATGGCTTGCTTCTGACTATGTATGTGTTTCACTAATGCATTTCCTATTTTTGAGCAGGCACCAAATTGCAATGGGAACACTTGTTTCGAGTTGTGTTTTGAAAAAATGATGATCTATTGGATTTAATGATGGCCACTCATCCTGTCTCCCTCCCCACTATAGTCTCTCTTAAGGTAATCTTTGTGTGCTTTGCTCAGTAAATTTCCACTGCCATTTTGGTTCCATTAGTATAGCCCAGGCACCCACTGGTCTAAGGGAAGTACGAGATGACAATGGCTGGACTAAACACCACAGAATCTTGTGGTACCTTAAGGACCACAACGATAAATAATAATGAATCTAAATAATAATAATAATAAATGTAAATGAGTAATAATAAAAAATACAGGAATGACTAAGTGGAAAGGGAGGAAAAAATGAGTGGAAAACAGAAATAGCTGAATGGGAATGGGAATGGGGTTATGGCATCGGCTCCACAAAAGCTTGTGCCATAAGAACTTTTTCAGCCTTAAAGGTGCCAAAAGACTCCTTTAGCTGGCCTAACATAAGACTAACATAGAATCATAGAATCATAGAGTTGGAAGAGACCACAAGGGCCATCCAGTCCAACCCCCTGCCAAGCAGGAAACACCATCAAAGCATTCCTGACAGGTGGCTGTCAAGCCTCTGCTTAAAGACCTCCAAAGAAGGAGACTCCACCACACTCCTTGGCAGCAAATTCCACTGTCGAACAGCTCTTGCTGTCAGGAAGTTCTTTCTAATGTTTAGGTGGAATCTTCTTTCTTGTAGTTTGAATCCATTGCTCCGTGTCCGCTTCTCTGGAGCAGCAGAAAACAACCTTTCTCCCTCCTCTATATGACATCTTTTTATATATTTGAACATGGCTATCATATCACCCCTTAACCTTCTCTTCTCCAGGCTAAACATACCCAGCTCCCTAAGCCGTTCCTCATAAGGCATCGTTTCCAAGCCTTTGACCATTTTGGTTGCCGCCCTCTGGACACGTTCCAGCTTGTCAGTATCCTTCTTGAACTGTGGTGCCCAGAACTGGACACAGTATTCCAGGTGAGGTCTGACCAGAGCGGAATACAGTGGTACTATTACTTCCCTTGATCTAGATGCTATACTCCTATTGATGCAGCCCAGAATTGCATTGGCTTTTTTAGCTGCTGCATCACACTGTTGACTCATGTCAAGTTTGTGGTCTACTAAGACTCCTAGATCCTTTTCACTTGTACTGCTCTCAAGCCAGGTGTCACCCATCCTGTATTTGTGCCTTTCATTTTTTTTGCCCAAGTGTAGTACTTTACATTTCTCCCTGTTAAAATTCATCTTGTTTGCTTTGGCCCAATTCTCTGATCTGTTAAGGTCATTTTGAAGTGTGATCCTGTCCTCTGGGGTATTAGCCACCCCTCCCAATTTGGTGTCATCTGCAAACTTGATCAGGATGCCCTCAAGCCCATCATCCAAGTCATTGATAAAGATGTTAAATAATAGCTAGCCTTCTGGAAAGAGCTCTTATTATTTCTTGTATACCGTAGGGCAGAAATGCAGGTTGCAAACCAATATGTGGAACTAAGTCCTGACAACTGTTTATAATCACCAATGCATTTTTGGAGGGAGGGGACAACTTTGTGTGTCATCAGCCCTTGCCCTGCCTGCCACTTCTTTGCCATTCCTGCCAGCTATTGTTTTATTTATTTAATTTCTTTTCCACTTTTTTGATCCAAAATGATCCTCAAGCGGCTAACATATCGTTGTGAGTTGTGGGGTGGTTAGTCCCTTCTATTTCTGGGGGTTCTGAATCCAGCAAGAGTTTAATTTTAATGCAGTGGTTCTCAAAGGGTGTGAGAAGGAGAGGTGTGGCAGGAGAGGATGGCAAGGGTGGTGGAACAATTCAAGGACAATCAAGGAAACTAAATATTTCAGTGCAGTGCAGTGCAGTATCAAAAAGAATTTTTCAAAATGATTGTGTGTGTGTGTGTGTGTATAAACACACACACATGACTGGAAAGAGTATCCACTCCTGTCATCAACAACATTGGCTACAGCAACATTGGCTATTCTTCTACAGTTCTCCATATTGTTCTGAATAAGAATTTTCAACTCTGACAAATGTGAAAGCTCAGAAAAGAGAAAAGCTTATTTATGCTGATGAGATGAGTGTTAGTCTCAATTTAGGCCTAATATAAATGAGTTTACCTGTCAAAAACAAGTTCACACCTCTCATTGAGTTTGCATGCATATTTAAGGTACATATGTAAGAGATTCGTTTATAATTATATTTTGGGAATGATTCATGTTCTTATGCAGCTGCATTGTTTTATACTTTCTGGATGTCTCACAGCCAAGTGCGCGAACCTAACAAAGCATGCTGTGGATTGTCCCTTCCCTGCTCTGCCAAAAGTCATTAATGAAATTGTGCTTGTTTTCTTCCATGTAACATCCAAGTTGACAGTAACGTTGACTAAATATTCATAACCAGCCACCCCATCTAAACTCTGTCCCATGGTGTAGTGAAACAAAACCCTTTCTGGATATTGTACCAAAACTATTGGAAATGTTTTCTTCTTATCAGCTGATATTCCATATTTTAATAGTTTTGTGTCTTGGTATACATCCATGCTAGGGGGGAATGGAAGGCCAAGAATAAGAGAGCAGGAAGTCCCACTAGAAAGAGATTTTAGTGTCCAAATGTTATTTTAAACCTCTTCTTTGCACAGTACTTAGTAGTTTCACTAGTTCTGAAAGACAGCAGCAGCTAGAAGCAGTAATTCATTTAGTATGATTCAGTATCCCAATTCCAATGCAAAGGACATAGATAAGTGTTCTTAACTTCCAGAAGAAAATTATGTGACGCTGCCATCCTTACGCCAATAGTCCAGTGCCTACTGTCACATACCACCCCAATCTCCATAGCAGGGCGAGATTTCAGGGGTACATGTTTCCATTGAAAATGAGGCAAAGACTGTGGTGTCTTTATGACATGTGGTTTATTTACACATACTGTATACACAACCTGAGCCTATGATGCAGGGGCTGCCAGCATTACACTCCAGGAGGGTCCTGTGTCTTCTATGGCTGCCACCTTGTATTCAAACTCTTCTTCCGCTTGGTTACATCAGGGAAAAGTGCAGTCCTGAAACTCTAGTACTGGCCTTTGTTCTTCTACCTAACTCTGACCTCAGGGTGGGGCTTTACCCATTTTCTGGCTGGTCCAGTCTCTGCTTTGCTGATGGCTTTCTTAATGAGACTTCATCCTTCCCTTTGTGCTCTTTTCAGTACTCCATCTCTCCAGACAATTAGGAGAAATCAGGAAGCTTATATCTTAACATGCTAAATTCAGTGTATGAAACCCAGGAATTAGAAGAGGAGTCCAGGCACCCCACAAACTTAAATGATGCAAAGCATCAGTGCTTCCCTTGTTTGCCAATCCCCCTCGTACCTTCATAGGCCTAAATGCTGGAAGGTGAAATCAAGTATAATGCTTGCTGAGCAGGTTTGGTAAAATACAGGCGCCATGCTTTCTCTTGCTTTCCATAAGTAAAAGGCCTAACTATGTACTTTCCCCCTGACAAACCAAGGAAGGCACCAAATGATATGCCTGGAGGAGGGCTAAGCAACCCCCACCCCATGCCTATAGCTCTGGCCTTGGGTCTCACAACTACATTGTGTTGTGCAATAGTGAGGGCGGGGGGGGGGAGTGAATTGGGCACATGCAAATCATCCCTCCTTGTTTCCTCAGACTCCTTCTTTCCCCCTCTCCAGGAAAGAGACTCTGGCTGGGGGCCAGATGTTACTCCAACAGGCTCTGTCATTTGCCAAGGAAGCTCTGTTTACCATTTTGCTTCCTCTTCCAGCCTTGTGTCACATTGATGGAGATGCTGACAGATCTCAAGCTTGCCTCACCAAGCAAGGCACAAGGTTTTCATAAGCCTATTCATCTTGAAAGGCTAAATGTCAGATCCATGCAGCCAGCCAGTGAATGATGTTGTAAAGGCACAGAGGCTAATGCTGAACATCCACTGCCAGCATCAAGAAGAAGAGAGCCTCCCTCTCCCAGCCAGCATTAATACTAGATGGAAGCATTCAGATATTTAAATTATGCTTTCATATTATGATGACAACATTTAAAATTTTAATCAAAATAATGTAGTGCATAAAATATTGTGATCATTTTTCTAAGCGTTGTGGTGTGGCCTTAGATGTGCCCGTTTCATGACCACTGTAGCACTGTCACAGAGTGACCTGGAAGCTTAGAGGCTTCCTGATCCACTTTAAGACCGCTTGTCTATCAAGAGAGTATTCCAGTTCAGGAATGTGAGATCCTGAGCCAAATCACCCTGATTCACATTGTTATTTGAGCTACGCACAGAGCCCTAGGTAATATGCAGACTCAGCCTTTGACACTTAAGGCCCCTTTCATGGCTACAGACAATCCCTTGAAGGGGGAGAGGCTCTCAGACCAAAAGTGTGTACATGCAGTGACAGAGAGGTAAGGAGAGAGAAGTATATATTTTTAGCTTTGTGAAATAGCTGAAACTGGGGCTCCCTGGGGGCCTACATTCTGTTGACGGAGTGCCCATTTGCCTCCACTTATGCTCTGTGTGCATATTTGTAAATGAATAAAAAACTATGAAGGTGTGTTATGAAGGATATGCAGTGTGAAGATAGCAGTAGGATCAGAGGCTTCCAGGACCAAGGGTGTAGCCATCAGCAGCAGATGTGATGGGACAGAGTGATGGGGCTGCCCTTCCAAAACTGGAATAAGTTTAGATTACCTGCAAAGAAGGGCAAAAGCAACATCAGAGTTGTACAGATTTACCAGTGGCAAACCTATACGCCCTCAACTTTGGCAACCCTTTGTCCAATCCCAGCATCATCTGGGTAAATTGCAATAATAGCTGCATGGCTTGCCCAACCACACCATGACATCTAAACTTTGGCCTGAGGAGATAATGTCATCACTCTTGACCATGGAGGCTCTGGGCAGATTAAGTGCTGCTTGCAGGTCACACCACATTCATTTCAGATTAGATACAGATTTGAGATTATCTGGAATCCAATAAGAAACAAAGCCATGGGACCCAGTCCTCCAAGCCTGCCACAAAATTCCAGTTTATTCTGAAGTTCAACACCAATTTTTGTTTATTTGACCATATGCTTGAAAGTTGCTGCTATGTTCATTTAGCATTGTGGGAATGTTTTGGAACGTGGATGGAGATTTATAATTTAATATATCTCATCCTAACTTGTGCTAACAAGTTCAACTAGCAGAGTAACATTCCCTTTTAAAATACACACAGCGGAAGTTGCTTTGATTCGCTAGAATCAACTTAATCTAGTTTCCTGGTTTGTCACTATATTTCCCCTTTGTCCCTCTTCAAATAAGACACAACACACGTCTTCTATAAAAAGATATAAAATGTTTACTCACATATATCCAGCTCAAGACAAATCCCAAAGAAGGCAGGCTTATTCTTAGTAAAGATATTTACAATTGGAATCTCCCCATGTGGGAGAGAAGTCCACTAGGCCCCAGTTGGCAGGAAGCCAACTGAGCATCCTCCTCACAGTTCGAGTGAGAGAGTGGAATGGAAATAAAGAGGCAGAATGGCTGCTGGGCAGTTGGTTTTGCTAATACCTTCCCAGGTGAAGCCACTCCCACTTCTAGCTTGCAAAGGAAGATATCTCAATCCATGTGACCAGGAAGTTGTGGCTGGAGGACTGAGATACCTTCTAGCATTGTTGTACTTGACTGCTCTAGTGTTTACATCCCACAAACCCCTTCTCAGGCAAATACAACATACAAACATAAACAACTTTATTCAACCACCCAGAGTCCCAGCTTGACACGTAGATTCTGGAAACTCTCTTTTGGCAAGGGTTTTGTCAAGATGTCGGCAGTCATCTCTTTGGTGCAGCAATAAGACAGTTCCACAAGTCCATCTTGCACCATCTGGCGTATGTAGTGGTACCTGACCCCAAGGTGTTTGGTTCTGGCTAGGAACTTTTCACTCTGCGTCAGCTTCAGGCAACTTTGATTGTCCTCTAGCAGGCTGACAGGTTCCCTTCTCACCAGTCCAAAGTCTTTGATGAGTTCATCAAACCAGGCAATTTCTCTACACGCTTCTGTTGCAGCAACATATTCGGACTCTGTTGAAGACAAAGCTACACAACTCTGTTTATAACTTCCCCACACAACAGGTCCATCCCCAAACATAAAAACATGACCACTTGTGGATTTATAGTCAGCATTATCCCCGGCCCAATCTGCATCAGTGTACCCAACCAACTTAGGGTCTCTGACAGCTGGCAACTTTAATTTACAATTTATTGTACCTTTCAGGTACCTAACCACCCTTTTCAGCCCTGCAAAATCATGCTCAGTGGGAGAATTCACTTTTCTGCTCAGAATCCCCACAGCATTAGCTAAGTCAGGTCTACATGTGGTAACTAAATACAAAAGTTTACCAATTACCGACCTATATTGACTGTTATCTGGCAACAGCTTCGAATCCTGCTGATTCTTCAAGAAGTCTGTAGCCATGGGCGTTGCAACCGGGTGTGCGTCTTGCATCTGCAAATACTCAATCAGTTCATGAATCTTTTGCTTCTGGCTGAGAAGAAATGAGCCGTCTTCTTCTCTTTCCACTTGAATTCCTAGGTAGTACTTGACATCTCCAAGTTCTTTTACTTGTACCTCCTTGCTGAGGTGTTTTACTATTTGTGTATAGTCTCTAGTGTTTTACTATTTGTGTATAGTCCCTATAGAGGACATAGATGATGCCTTCCTGGAACAGATGACCAAGCATTCAAAAGGAAATGAGATAGTAGTAATGGGGGATTTCAACTATCCTGATATTTGTTGGATGTCAAACTCAGCCAAGAGCATAAGGTCGAACAGATTCCTCACTGGCCTTGCAGACAATTTCATTGTCCAGAAAGTGGGAGAAGCAACAAGAGGATCAGCCATTTTAGATCTGGTCCTAACCAATAGTGATGACCTGGTTAGTGGGGTAGAAGTGGTAGGATCATTAGGTGGGAGTGATCATGCTCTTCTGGAGTTTATTATACATCAGAAAGGAGCAACCAAGCATACTAAGACTCAAATTCTAGACTTTAAGAAAGCCGACTTCAGAAAACTTAGGGAAATGCTGGGTGTGATCCCATGGTCAGTAATACTAAAAGGGAAGGGAGTTCATGATGGATGGGAGTTTGTTAAAAGGGAGATATTAAAAGCACAACTTCAAGCAGTACCAATGAGACGAAAACATGGAAGGTGCCTAAAGAAGCCAGGGTGGCTATCTAATGAACTTTTAACTGAGTTAAGATTTAAAAGGGATATGTACAAGAAATGGAAAAAGGGGGAAACCACCAGAGAGGAATTCAAACAAATAGCCAGCACATGTAGAGACAAAGTCAGAAAAGCTAAAGCACAGAATGAACTCAGGCTTGCTAGAGAGGTTAAAAGCAATAAAAAGAGTTTTTATGGGTATGTCCGTAGCAAAAGGAAGAACAAGGAAACAGTGGGGTCACTTAGAGGAGAAGAAGGTGAAATGCGAACAGGGGACGCAGAAAGGGCAGAACTCCTCAATACCTTCTTTGCCTCAGTCTTCTCCAAAAAAGAAAACAATGCCCGACCTGAAGAATATAGAGCAGATGATTCAGCAGGGGAAACACAGCCCAGAATAAGTAAGGAGGTAGTACAAGCACACTTGGCTAGTTTAGATGTATTCAAGTCTCCAGGGCCAGATGAACTACATCCCAGAGTATTAAAAGAACTGGCAGAGGTGATTTCAGAACCACTGGCAGTAATCTTTGAGAATTCTTGGAAAACAGGTGAAGTCCCAGCAGACTGGAGGAGGGCAAATGTTGTCCCTATTTTCAAAAAGGGGAAAAGAGAGGACCCAAACAATTACCGCCCAGTCAGCCTGACATCAATACCAGGAAAGATTCTAGAGCAGATCATTAAGCAAACGGTCTGTGAGCACCTAGAAAGGAACGCTGTGATCACTAAAAGTCAGCATGGGTTTCTGAAAAATAAGTCATGTCAGACTAATCTGATCTCATTTTTTGACAGAATTACAAGCCTGGTAGACGAAGGGAACACTGTGGATGTAGCCTATCTTGATTTCAGCAAGGCCTTTGACAAGGTGCCCCATGATATTCTTGTAAAGAAGCTGGTAAAATGCGGGCTAGACAATGCTACCATTCATTGGATTTGTAACTGGCTGACTGACCGAACCCAAAGGGTGCTCATCAATGGCTCCTCTTCATCCTGGAGAGAAGTGACTAGTGGGGTGCCACAGGGTTCTGTCTTGGGCCCAGTCTTATTCAACATCTTTATCAATGACTTGGATGATGGGCTTGAGGGCATCCTAATCAAGTTTGCAGATGACACCAAATTGGGAGGGGTGGCTAATACCCCAGAGGACAGGATCACACTTCAAAATGACCTTAACAGATTAGAGAACTGGGCCAAGGCAAACAGGATGAATTTTAACAGGGAGAAATGTAAAGTACTACACTTGGGCAAAAAAAATGAAAGGCACAAATACAGGATGGGTGATACCTGGCTTGAGAGCAGTACAAGTGAAAAGGATCTAGGAGTCTTGGTAGACCACAAACTTGACATGAGTCAACAGTGTGATGCAGCAGCTAAAAAAGCCAATGCAATTCTGGGCTGCATCAATAGGAGTATAGCATCTAGATCAAGGGAAGTAATAGTACCACTGTATTCCGCTCTGGTCAGACCTCACCTGGAATACTGTGTCCAGTTCTGGGCACCACAGTTCAAGAAGGATATTGACAAGCTGGAACGTGTCCAGAGGAGGGCAACCAAAATGGTCAAAGGCTTGGAAACGATGCCTTATGAGGAACGGCTTAGGGAGCTGGGTATGTTTAGCCTGGAGAAGAGAAGGTTAAGGGGTGATATGATAGCCATGTTCAAATATATAAAAGGATGTCATATAGAGGAGGGAGAAAGGTTGTTTTCTGCTGCTCCTGAGAAGAGGACACGGAGCAATGGATTCAAACTACAAGAAAGAAGATTCCACCTAAACATTAGGAAGAATTTCTTGACAGTAAGAGCTGTTCGACAGTGGAATTTGCTGCCAAGGAGTGTGGTGGAGTCCCCTTCTTTGGAGGTCTTTAAGCAGAGGCTTGACAGCCACCTGTCAGGAATGCTTTGATGGTGTTTCCTGCTTGGCAGGGGGTTGGACTGGATGGCCCTTGTGGTCTCTTCCAACTCTATGATTCTATGATTCTATGATTCTATGACTCTATTATTAGCAGTAGCAATAATAATCAAATCATCGACAAAAGCCAATATGTATGAATATTGTCCATTACTTGACTTGGTGTACAAGCACTTGTCTGCGTTTCCTTGCTTGTACCCAAGTTGCACAAGCATGCTGTGCAATTTCTGATTCCAGGCTCTAGCCGCTTGTTTAAGCCCATAGATTCCTTTCTGGAGTCGACATACTAGATGCGCCTCATTTGGTTTTGTGAAACCTTTAGGTTGTTTCATGTATATTTCTTCAGAAATTCTCCCATGTAAAAACGCAGTGCATATGTCAACGTGCTTCACGTCCAATCGTTTAGAGGCTGCAATGCTCAAAAGCATTCGGACGGTACTATATCTTACGGTTGGTGCGAAAACTTCGTCGTAATCTTCACCAAAACGTTGTGAAAAACCTTGTGCTACTAGCCTTGCTTTGTAGCGTTCCACTTCCCCTTCTGACCCCTTCTTAACCTTGAACACCCACTTGCACCCAATGGCCTTCTTACCAGGAGGGAGCTCTGTCAGGGTCCACGTCTGGTTCTGATGCAGTGCATCCATCTCCTCCTGAGCGGCCTTCTTCCAGAGACTGGCTTGCGCAGATGGCATCTTCAGAATCTCTTCCCATGTGGAAGGTTCCTGTGGAGACACCGACCCTGCAAGGTAGGACAGTCGTACTGGTGGGACACCTCTGTTGGTTCTGGATGAGCGTCTGACCTCTGGTTCTGGTTCCTGAACCGCATCAGCTTCCTCACTCCCTTCCAACGGTGGCATGTCCTCATCTGAGTCCTCCTCTTCGTCTCTGGAGCCGCCAGGGGTCTGGTCATCTGCGTCTTCTGGTGCGTCGCCTGTAGGGGGTGCTATGACACTAGAAGGCAGATTAGTACCATGTGGGGTTTCAGAAGGAAAGTTTATGAGTTCTTGAGTCCATTCTGACTCCTTGGAGCAGCCAATAACAGTGTTCTTTGTGTCTGCTTTTGCGTGTTCATCAAAATAAATTGCATGGTGCGCACTCACTTTGCCTGTCTGTAAGTCCATTACTCTGTATCCCTTGCCTCCAGCAGCATATCCCACTAAGATACCTGCTTGTGCTCTGGAGTCAAGCTTGTGCCTCTGTTCCTTGGGCACGTGGTAGTAACATATACTGCCAAATACACGTATGTGCGACAGACTAGGCACCTTTCCATGCCAAAGTTCAAATGGTGTGCGCTGTGTTGCCTTTGTTGGCAACCTGTTCTGGAGATAGACAGCCGTGTAAGCAGCATCTCCCCACATCTTCCTAGGGAGGGATGCTTCCTTCAGCATACACCTTGTCATTTCCATAATGGATCTGAACTTCCTTTCAGCTATGGAGTTCTGTTGTGGCGTGTAAGGAACTGTGGTTACATGTGTAATTCCTTCCTTTGCCATAAGGGCTTTCATCTCATGTGAGCAGTATTCTCCTCCATTGTCAGACATTAAGACACCTGGAGCTCTTTGGAACTTGTTCCTAACCATGGCAATGTAATTCTTGAACATTTCTACTGTCTCACTTTTATCTTTGATGAAATATGCCACACAATATCTCGAAAAATCATCAATAAAAATTAAAATATACTTGTTGTGTCCAAGTGATGGAACACTGAGTGGCCCACACAAATCTGAATGCACAATATCCAGAACTTTGGTACTCCTTTGTTCTGTGCAACGTGTAAAAGAAGGTTTTACTGCCTTTTCAGTAACACAAGTTATGCATTTTGTTGGAGCTTGGTTGCTGCTCCCTTTTACCTGCAAACCTGTGACAAGATCACTTTCCTGTAGACTCTTAATGATGGTGGTATCTCTGTGTGCAAGTCTTCTATGCCACAGCGTCAAATCTGCGTCTTCCTTCTGGCTGGAACGTGCCACTTTTGCAGACTGGTTCTCTGAAAGATTAACCTCATAAACACCATTTATTAATTTTGCTTCAATGTACACTTCACCATCTTTAGTTACACTGCACTGTCCATTCTCAAATGTGATCTTGAAACCTTTCTTGTCCAAAGTAGAGACACTGAGTAAATTGCAGCTCAGTTCTGGTACATACACAACATTGGACATTCTGGTCCTAAAAGATTCATTGTTTACATTGAATTCCAAATGCATTGAACCTTCACCTTTGGACTTTAAAATATTTCCATCTGCAACCTCAATTTCAGTCTCTTTATCACTTAATTCATTAAAACAGTCTTTTTCAAAACTGTAGTGGCTGGACGCTCCACTGTCCAAAAACCACTTATTGCGCGTGTTTTCTTGGCTCTGGACAGCTAAACTCCTTTCTTTCAACAGCATGTTGCACTCAAATTTCCCTTTTCTTTCTCCTTTACGCTGAAAGGCTTGGGAATCTTTCTCTTTAGCTTTAGGCACTCTACAATTTCTGGCTATATGGCCGATTTTATTACAATTGTGACATGTGACCTTCTTGTGTCCATCTCTGGACTGTGCAGGCTGTTTAAAAACATAATTGCTGCCTTTATTTCTAGTGCTCCTCTCTGGGGAATCAGATCTCTTTCTGCATTCCTCTCTTAATTCACTAGTCAGTTCCTTAAAAGTTAGATTCTCTTTATGATCCATCAAACTGACAAATGCATCAAAATGTGGCCCTAATGAGGCTAACAGAAATGATACCTTTGTTACTTCATCAAAAGATTGTGGAGTAAGTTCAAGCTTTTGAATAATTTCTGTGAATTTATCAATATGCTCTGTGAATTCTTCTTTTGAATTCATTCTCAGTCTAGTTAATATGCCCATCAATGTTCTGTAGGAGTTCTTTGTAGATTCTCCATACATGCGCTCAATATCTTTTAGGATCTGAGATGCATCATCTTTGCTATTTATTAACGATAGATGCTTATTGCGAAGTCCACTCAAAATTATGTGCTTGGCCTCGCTGTTCTGCCTTTTCCAGACTTTAACCTTGGCTTCATCATCTGTACCTTGGGGCTTTGCTTTCTCTATCGCATCCAAAACATCCCTTGCTTCTAAATATGCTATTAAGCGCGTTTTCCAGTGCACAAAATTGTCCTCATCTAGCAGCATTAAGCCTGGCTTTGCTTCACTATAAAAACTGGCACTAGCCATCTTAAAATCCAAAATTTGGAAAAATTTCAAAATTCAAAAATTTGTCAAAATTCAAAATCAAAATCTCAAAATTCTCAAAATGCAAAAAGCAAAAGCCTCAAAATAAATCTTCACTGCCTTTTGGGTCTTTTGTGAGCTCTGAGGGAGGGGAGGGGTAGCTTAATCCCCCTTTCTCTAAACAATGGAACAAAGGACCATGCGGTCTCACCAGGAAATGCTCTCAGAAAAATCCTACTCAACTCAAAAATGCAATCCAACGCAATCCTTCAAAAATACACAAAATACGTAGCGCTGGGCATACATAACCCTTTGTGGGAATGTTTTGGAACGTGGATGGAGATTTATAATTTAATATATCTCATCCTAACTTGTGCTAACAAGTTCAACTAGCAGAGTAACATTCCCTTTTAAAATACACACAGCGGAAGTTGCTTTGATTCGCTAGAATCAACTTAATCTAGTTTCCTGGTTTGTCACTATATTTCCCCTTTGTCCCTCTTCAAATAAGACACAACACACGTCTTCTATAAAAAGATATAAAATGTTTACTCACATATATCCAGCTCAAGACAAATCCCAAAGAAGGCAGGCTTATTCTTAGTAAAGATATTTACAATTGGAATCTCCCCATGTGGGAGAGAAGTCCACTAGGCCCCAGTTGGCAGGAAGCCAACTGAGCATCCTCCTCACAGTTCGAGTGAGAGAGTGGAATGGAAATAAAGAGGCAGAATGGCTGCTGGGCAGTTGGTTTTGCTAATACCTTCCCAGGTGAAGCCACTCCCACTTCTAGCTTGCAAAGGAAGATATCTCAATCCATGTGACCAGGAAGTTGTGGCTGGAGGACTGAGATACCTTCTAGCATTGTTGTACTTGACTGCTCTAGTGTTTACATCCCACAAGCATGTCATACAGTGAGACTGACAGAATTATTTCATCTTTGTATCAATGCCAATGCCACTGTGATTTGACACAGTAAATTTTTATGAGCCCTTTAGAGGGGGATGTTACTGAAATGTTTGAAATGGCCACATTGGATTGTTTAGGTTCTCTCCCCAGGGCAGTCAGCAAGCCGTGTGGCAAGAATTAAACATATGAGATTGCTTTAAACAGTGTTTGGAGCCCTGCCAGACCACAGGCAAGGAGAAGCTGGTAGCTTGTTTTAATCTAATGGTGTTGAAGTGTTTCCTTGCAATTAAACATCTGAACATTAAACAGAAACAGTCATTAGGCCTGCTGATACAAACCCATTAGACCATAGAAAATAAATTATATCAAATGGTTAATGCTTACACTATGTCCCAAGCAGAAAAAGTTATTATCAGCAATTTAAAATCATTGGCACTTAATCCCATTGAAATTAACCACTTCAGACAAATGTTCTCGAGGATAGAGCACATGTTACCATCACCATGGGATGCTGCTGAATAACAGAATTCCTGTGGCGAGTTCATCTCCATCCCAGCTGTGGAAAGTTGCCACAACTGTCAGGAAAAGGCCAGAGATGCAGACCCCAGACTAGTGGGCCCTGAGCTTTGGAGCAAAGGGCCTGAAATGCACCAGGCAGGCAGACAGGCAGGCATTAAGGCTCTGCTGACCAGTCAAGGGAGGAGGACAGATTTCCAGTAAACTACCGGTAGGGTTGGAGAATCTGTGGCTGTGCAGACATTGAGACAAGTCCCATAATCTCTGGCAGCTGAGTTGCGGGGGGGCTGATGGACGTTGGAGTTCAGTAACTTCTAGGCCACATATTCCCCTGATTAAGCCAATCTTGGCAATCCAGAAACGTCATACTGCCTGTCAGGAACAGGGATGTTTCCCTTCAAGGTCTGAAGAGGGTTCTGCACCTTGAACACACCTTGGGTTCAGGTAGCTCACTATGTTTAGGGGCTAATTACATTTGCTTGATACAATGCTCTTTGGTTAACATTTTTTCTGGGATTTCACCCCCCCCCCAAAAAAATATTCTGAATAATCAGTCAATGTTTACTGAAGCTACACCTACGTACCTTAACTGGGAGAAAGCCTCGCTGAACTCAATGGGACTTTGTGATTAGTCATTAGTTTTCACCAGGAGTCCTATTAGGGAAACCCAGTTTGCTGAGTGCATGTTCTGGAAGTTAGGCAATAGGGGCAGTACAGGATTCCTATTGGTGTACCGACCTCCCCACTACACCAAGGATTCCCTGCCTGAGCTGCTTCAGGTTGTGTCAGATGTTCTCCTGGAAACATCTAGTCTGGTGTTCCTAGGAGAAATGTGTCCCAGGTGGCAGTTTTGGGTTCATTCTCCATGAGTCAGCAGTGATAACTCACTCCTCACCTGCGTGCATCTTGTGACTCTTTTATCCGTGTTACTGGGAAGATTTGGCAAATAACCTTATGTATAAAAGGGTTCAGGTTACAGCATTCTGTGTGGGTTGTGGTAGATTCCAGGTGTATATATTTTGTAACTCAAGTCTGCCTTCTGGGATCCATCTGTGAACAGAATGTGTGTGAGTAAACTCTTTTATACAAGACTGTGTCATGTCTATCTTTTTATGAAGGAATAAAGTGGAATTACCAGGAAACTTATTTTAGAGACTTAAACAAGCCTGGCAAAGATGTTATCCGCTGTACAAGTTTAAAAGGGGAATGTTACTCTGCTAAATTGTAGAACCTGTTAACACAAGTTGGGAAGGATATAATTAAACAATATATCCTCTCCTGCCTCCCTGAACATTCTCACACTTGTCCCTGCACTAAAGCACTTATACATGGCAAGTGAACATTCCTTTTCTCCATCTCATTCCCTGCCACTAATCCCCCATCTCTCTTTCAAAAGCATTGCTGGGCACAGGACATTTAAAAAGAATTCAGTTCAGATTTTGAAAAGTTCTGCTTATCAACAAATACCTGTCCCCAAATAAATAGTCTTAGCAGCCTGATTTATTTGTTTATTTGGGGGCAAGTCTCAGAGCATTCAATGGGAATACCCTTGCAAAAAAAAATAAGAAAGCTATTGATAATCTCAGGTAACCCAGGATTCAACACAGACTGGATGTGGGAATGTTCAGGGAGGCAGGAGAGGATATACAGTGGTACCTCGGGATAAGTACGCTTCAGGTTAAGTACGCTTCAGGTTAAGAACTCCGCTAAGAACAGAAATCGTGCTCTGGCAGCGCAGCGGCAGCAGGAGGTCCCATTAGCTAAAGTGGTGCTTCAGGTTAAGTATGCTTCAGGTTAAGAACAGACCTCCGGAACGAATTAAGTACATAACCCGAGGTACCACTGTATTGTTTATTAATATCTTTCCTAACTTGTGCTAGCAAGTTCCTTTACTTAGCAGAGTTTTACATTCCCCACTTAAATGCACAGCAGATAGCTGGTTGCAGGCTTGTTTAAGCCTCTCAATATTAGGTTCCTGGTAAGTTCCCTTTTGATCCCTCTTAAAAGAATAAACACGCCACAATATTGTGTAAAGTAGATAAAAGAAGTTTACTCACATCATCAGTTCACAGTTGGATCCCTGAAGGCAGACTTAGTTACAAAGTATGTACATGTTGATCTACCCCATATGGGGGTTAATCCCAGTGACTGCAGACTGGCAGTCACTGAAGTTCCCACAACGAAAGGAAGATGGGAAAAGAGGAAATCAAAGAGAAAGTGTGTGTTGTGTGCCCTGCCCTTTTGTTACCTGGGCAGGTAAGGCCACGCCCACCTCTAGTCACATGCAAAGGAAGTATGTCCCAGCCAGGAGGAAACTGGAAGCTTTTGACTGGCTGGACCAAACATTCCCCCGCATGTCCACTCTAGGAAAACAAGGAATGTTGTACTTGACTGCTACTTGTGTATCACATCCCACACTGGATTTTCCTGTTGTTTCCCCTATAACCACACAAAACAGTCTTCTTATAAGGAAAGAAAAAAATTACTCATTCGGTATCACAGTAGCTGTCTTGAGGCAGGCTTAAAAGTAGTTATAGTCATATGCTGTAGTTCAGATGAAAGTGGAGTCTGAGCTATGTCTCCTACTCAGAACATGGACCTACATCTCTAGTCATGGATGAGGCATGAGAGATGAGACAAGACTGCAAGAAGCACAGGAAGAGGCAAAAGAAGGAAGAGCAGGCATGGGTGACTGGCCCCCTTTACCTGGCTGGACACAGTGGGAAGGATTTCCTGTAGACCCTGTGAGACCCAACTTCCTCTGTGCGTGCCTTTCTAGCCCCACACCACATATTGTTGCTTTGACTGCAATGTAAATATCCCACACTTTGGACAGCTGCTGGCTTCTTTATTTGGCAACTAAACCTGAAGAACCACGTCCTCCTCCTCCCAGTCTGACCACTCACTTCAAAGCGATCTTGGTGCCCCACACAAGATTGGTTGGTTTGCTCCAAGGGACATGGGGCCAGTGTAGACTGGTCCATTAGAACCAATGAAGCATTGCTCCACCAACTTCCGTCTGCTCTCATCCCATTCCCACCTGCCTGCCGTCTGCCTGCCTTACAACCAGCCCAGGGAGTAGCGCTGCTTGCCAGCTTCCTCCTCCTCCCGCTCAGTGTTGCCCTTGCAGATCTCAGCAGGGAGGAGCGGGGGAGGGGGCGAGATTAGGATGAGTTGGCTCCGCCTGCCATTGACTCTGCCCCCACCCTTTACGTGGGAGCCTTGCATTCTGCCCAACCAGTCTCCGTGGACACGAGCGGCCACCACTAGGTGGGGCTGTCTCCGTGACCGCACCAGTGCTGTGGAGCAGCTTGCCACGGGAGACGCTTGAGGGACTCCTAGCTCAGATGGACATCCCCGGGGCACGAAAACTGGCGACCCCCGTCCCTCCCCACCGTCCTCTTCCGCTTTTTGACTTTTATTGAAGGCAGTGTAGTATCTGACCTACCTATCTCGGTTCTGTTTTTATTGTTGTTGTATTTTGCTGCTGTGCTTTCCATGAATTTAAACTGCTTTGAGAAAGTAATCTCTATACCAGCCCAATTTAGAAAACTCCCCGTCTCCGTGACGCTTTAAGTAGTCAGCGGCTTATCCAGGGGAAGGGAGGGAGAACCGCTTTAAAACCTGTCCGACACCTAATTTTGTGGCACAAATACATGTATCACGATAGCGAGTTTTCATGCTAGGATTTTAGATAGTCGTTACAAACAGGAAATGAGATCGGAGAAAGAGCCCCACGTTGGGCAAAAGATTCCTGCATTGCAGGGGGTTGGACTAGATGACCCTCGTGGTCCCAGCTCTGCGATTCTATGATTCTATTACTGCAGGGGTGGCCAACTCCCAAGAGACTCACTGCGATCTACTCACAGAGTTAAAAACAGGCAGTGATCTACCCCATTTTGGGGGGTTCAGGTTGTTGAGCTTTTTTTAGGGAGGAAAGACCGTTTTTTAGGGGTTCAGGTCAAAGTTGTTGAGCTTATTTGAGGGGGGCCAGTGATCTACCACAGACGTCCAGTGATCTACCTGTTGGATGTGCCTGGTCTAAAGCATGGTAATTCTAAAAAACCAGTGATTCGGATCATGATGATTTCGAAGTCGGAGATTCGCATTGTTGCGATTTTAAAATCAGCTATTTAAATCATAATGATTTTTAAAATCAGTGGTTTCAATCACGGTGGTTCTGAAATCATTGATTCGAATCATGTTGATTTTAAAAATCAGTGATTTAATTCATGATGATTTTGAAATCAGTGATCCTAATCGTGACGGTTTTAAAAAAATCTGTGATTTAAATCATGATGATTTGATTTTGAAATATGATTTGAATCACAGGTTTTTTTTAAAAAAAGAATAATCATGATTTCAAAATCAATGGCTTGAATCACTGTGATTTTAAAGTCAGTGATTTTGAAATATGATTTAAATCACAGATTTTTAAAATTGTCAGCTGATCATGATGATTTTTAGAATCGGTGGTTTCGATCATGATGGTTCTGAAATCATTTATTTGAATCATGGTGATTTTAAAAATCAGTGATCTATTTCATGATGATTTCAAAATCAACGATCCGAATCACGGCGATTTTAAAAAATCTGTGATTCAAATCATGATGATTTGATTTCGAAATATCATGATTTGAATCACAGATATTTTTTTTGAAAATCATCATGATTTCAAAATCAGTGGCTTGAACCACCGTGATTTTACAGTCAGTGATTTAAATCATTATGATTTTTGAAAATCAGTGCCCCTTAACACAATGCCTCCAAAATTGATGATTTACCAGGCACGTCCAACAGGTAGATTGTGATCTACCGGTAGATTACTGGACGTCTGTGGTAGATCACTGGCTCCCCTCAAAGAAGCTCAACAACTTTGACCTGAACCCCTAAAGAAAGGGCTTTCCTCCCTAAAAAAAGCTCAACAACCTGAACCCCCCAAAATGGGGTAGATCACTGCCTGTTTTTAACTCTGTGAGTAGATCGCAGTTTCTTGGGAGTTGGCCACCGCTGCTTAGACCACTGATTTTAAAATCACGATTATTTAAAAATGATTGATTTAAAAAAATACTGATTTAAAAATCGTTATGGAGGGAGAGATTCCCTCCCTGAAACCCTAGGGAACTGCTACCAAGGCATATGGGTCAGTTGTCTTACTCAGTAAAAGGCCTTGAGCCTTCAGCAAAGAGATGCATTGCCATCCTCCCCTCCTCACCCCCCCTCCAAAATCTGAGACACAGTCAAGGTTGTTTGTACAGGAGGAATGCCTCCTTGTGGCTGGACGGGATGCCTGCACTGGTCTCTGCCTGGAAGCTGCTCCAAGGACCACTTGGTTCCCACTCTTGCAGCAGATCTCAGCAAGGGCAAAGCAGGTGCTGGAGTCCTGAGCTGGGGGGGGGCGATGCTCCAGGTGTTGTGGGAGGGTGCCAATGCCTGATAGGTGAATTTGCATCCCTGGCGAACCCTTAGGTACAACTATGCAGCCACCTGTGTTCATGAAAAGCATCTATAGCTCAGTGGTTAGAACATCTGCCTCACATGTGAAAGGCCCAGGTGCATTGGACGAGTGGTCTGACTCTGTACAGGGAAGCTTCCTGTAGTCCTATCTAATCCATCCCATTATTCAGAACAATGGGCCACATCAAGGGTCCCTAGGTGGATGCCTTTTACTGAGTAAGTCAACTGACCCATATGCCTTGGTAGCAGCTCACTAGGGTTTCAGGGAGGGAATCTCTCCCTCCATAACGAAGGGGATTTTCAAATCAGTATTTTTTTAAATCAATCATTTTTAAATAATCGTGATTTTAAAATCAGTGGTCTAAAGCAGGGGTGGCCAACTCCCAAGAGACTGCGATCTACTCACAGAGTTAAAAACAAAACAAAATAAAATATAAAAATTCCTTCCAGTAGCAACTTAGAGACCAACTAAGTTTGTTCTTGGTATGAGCTTTCGTGTGCATGCACACCTCTTCAGATACACTGAAACAGAAGTCACCAGACCCTTGTATATAGTGAGAGGGTGGGAGGGGTATTACTCAGAGGGGTGGTGGAAATGGGTGATAGGCTGATAGCTGTGGGTGAAAGGTTGATACCCCTCCCCACCCTCTCACTATATACAAGGGTCTAACCCCTCCCCACCCTCTCACTATATACAAGGGTCTAACCCCTCCCCACCCTCTCACTATATACAAGGGTCTAACCCCTCCCCACCCTCTCACTATATACAAGGGTCTCCACAGCTATCAACCTTTCACCCATTTCCACCACCCCTCTGAGTAATACCCCTCCCACCCTCTCACTATATATCAGGGTCTGGTGACTTCTGTTTCAGTGTATCTGAAGAGGTGTGCATGCACACGAAAGCTCATACCAAGAACAAACTTAGTTGGTCTCTAAGGTGCTACTGGAAGGAATTTTTTTATTTTGTTTTGTTTTGACTATGACAGACCAACACGGATATCTACCTTTAACTAGAGTTAAAAACAGGCAGTGATCTACCCCATTTTGGGAGGTTCAGGTTGTTGGGCTTTTTTTAGGGAGGAAAGCCCATTTTTAGGGGTTCAGGTCAAAGTTGTTGAGCTTCTTTGAGGGGAGCCAGTGATCTACCAGTGATCTACCACAGATGTCCAGTCAGTGATCTACCTGTAGATCACGATCTACCTGTTGGACGTGCCTGTATTACTGTATCTGAGCTTCACTTCGTAACCGAAGAAGTCCGCTAGGTGTGCAGAAAAGGAACTCAGATTTCCGACAGAGGGCGACAAAAGGTCAACAGTCTGCCCTCTGACTGCCCCACTCTGAGACAGATTGCAGCGCCGTCCTAACCGCGTCTGCTCAAAGGTGAGTCCTTTTGAATCTAATGGAGCTTGGCGCCCAGGTTAGGACTGCAGCCTCAGAAAGTTAAGTTTTGTCCCTTAGGGCTTAGGCGGGACAAAAAAAAAAAAAGACTTCTAGTAATCATTGGTTCCGGGTTATCTTTTAGTGCTGCGGAGGTAATCTTTCATTTTTCAACTAAAAAGATGGATAGCGATGAGAGGCAAATGGTTTTCAAGAGTGTGTGATTTCTTTGTGCAATCCGCCTGTCAAAGGAGGAAGAAATTAAGAATGTGCTACATATGTAGAGTGAGTAAGTAAGTAAGTAAGTAAAGTTATATTTAAAGGTAAATCATGACACCCGTCCACCTCTTCTTCTTTTGTAAACCGTTTTGAGGTTTTTTCTTCAATAAAGCGGCATACAAATTTTCTGAAATAAATAAGTAAAATGAAACATTCTCCAGTCTGGGGATCAAGGGGACTTGGAGGAAGAGGAAGGACCTCCTTATATACAAAAATGTATCTGTGCCAGTAGGTTGCGGAAATCCTTTTCTGGATCCGGCCCATTTTGTTTTACGGCCAAGAGCAAGCCTTTCTCATTATAGAGGGAGGCGGAGTATTAGAAGAACAAAGACACGAGGCGAGCTAAGCCTCCTCGAGGTCCTGGAGCCTTTCTGTGGCGTTTGGGCGGTAGACTAACGTGACAGTTCCTGGCTGTCAGAGTTGGAGTTCCCAGGGGATCTCTGTCCGCTCCGCCTCCAACCTGTTATTGTATATTGGGAAACCAGGCCAAGTTCAAAGGGCCTGGGAAGGGCTTAGGATGCAGTTTCTCCATCTCGTGTTTCAGACCACGTGTGAGTGTTCTTCAGGAGAAACTATGAAGGATAAAACAGTAATTATCCCAAATGCCCCTTAAACTACGCAGGCACGTGGAATTATTCAACGTAGATTCTATCGGTGTGGTAGCGAAGCGGGGCGAAGCGTCGCCACTTATTTCACAGCAGGGACGGTGACACAATCTCTTGGGATGCTATTTGCCAATCCTCCGCATGCCAAAGTAATGCACTTCCCTCGGAGAGAAACCGACCAGGATAAGCAAAGCAGAGGAAGAGGTATTTTACACTGGCCTGCATGGCTAAGGGTTAAAGTGTCATTCTTATTTCGAAAAGTCCTCCTATTATGACCAGCCAAGGTGTCACAAAATAATTGGCTTTTGTATATTGAATCTTCCGGAACTTTTCATCAGGCTGGATGTTAAACAAAGCGAAAGCCGGGAAGTTGGGGGCGGGGGGCGGCGGCAAGGAAAAATAGCTGACTTGTCTATGAAACGCAAAGTCTGCATTGGTTTAAGGTTCATTTTTGTTGGATAGCATCGAGAAGGAGCGTGGCTATGTATCTAAAAGCAGGTTTAGGAGCTCGATTTGTATTTCTTGCCAGCCACACCCTTGATAGGAGGCCCCTGGCGAGGCTCAGTCCCAGTTAAGTGTGCCTAACTCTATATTTGTGTTTTTATATTGTTGTAAACCACCCTGTGATCTTCGGATGAAATACGGTATAGAAATTTAAATAGTAGTAGTAGGAGTAGGGCGCTTCTGATTCCTCCCCCCACCTCCCCCCACCCCGCGATTAGCTCAGTGAAGTTGGGAGTTGACGGCTTAACTTTGATGTGGATCTAAAATGCATCAAATCCATCTGATTTGTAAGGCCCTAGATTAGAATTATCCTTCAAAGTCAGAATGCCCAGGTCTTAAAGTGGTGGGCGGGGCTTACAGATCTGGGGTTTAGATCTTTTGCGGTTATGAGGAAATAATCCAGATTACTTCCGAATTTCTTGCGCAAAGGGCGGACTTCTGGTCACAAACCACCAAAAGCACTTGGGATCCCCGGGAGGTTCGTGACCTCTAGGTGCTTCCTATTTTAAGAACACAAGAAGAGCCTGCTGGATCAGGCCAATGGCCCATCTAGTCCAGCATCCCATTCTCACAGTGGCCAACCGGATGCCTATGGTGGGAAGCAACACAAGCAGGATTCGTGCGCAAGAGAAGCGCTCTCCCAGCAACTGGTATCCAGAAGCGTTGCTGCCTCCGACTGTGGAGGGAGAACGTAGCTTCATGCCTAGTCGCCATCGAGAGCCCGCTTCTTATTCCGAGCACAGCCTTAACAGATTGGCACTAGACAATTCAGTGTTCTAGACAGAGTTGGGCGAGGATTTGAATCCGGTTCTCCAGAGTCCAACACTGCACGGCACTGGCTGGCAAAACCAAAAGATTTTATTACGCCCCACGCGCTCAAGCCGCTGGGCAGTATCCTACGGAGCTGAAATGAAGAAAAGCTAGACAACTTCTCGGTGGATCTTGTCCTTTATGCCTTTTCCACATTAATCCGACATTATGCTTAATCAACGTTACGCACGTTTCTTTTACTGCTCTATGAACATGCCTTTCTCGGTATATTTTGAAACTCCGATGGAGTGTTGGTCATTTTCTCCAGTTATTTATTACCCCTTTCCCTACTAATTGACATATAAATATATGTTGCTTGCCAGCTAACGATGCTATTTCGGACCAGCCAGTCAAGGTAAAAGATCAGGGTCAGGGTCAGGGAAAGGCTATTATCTGCCCCTGTCCTGATCTTTTCCATCTGTGTGCCTTTGCGGGAAGAAAAAGCGGTATCCATTATAAAAACGCTTGACATGTGAACATTGGATGCCTGCTTACCGCCCGGGACGGGAGAAAAAGGGCGGGGCTCTCCTGAGGTCGCCTCATCTATTCCAGTGGGACTCGCGCGAGGAATTGTGCCCGAAGACTGCCAGCAAAGATGGCGAGTTGTCATAGGGATCTGCTACGCAGGACCCAAGATCACATCATTTGTGGGAGATGAGAGGAATGTGGATGAGGGAATATTGTTTAATATTTCCTATCCCAGCTTGTGCTAACAAGCTCCAAACTAGCAGAGTTTCTCATCCCCAATAAAGCGCAGCAAAGCGTGGCGTTTAAGTTCCTATGAACTTCTAGAATAAGGCAGATCCTGGCACATATTTCCCCTGGTTCCCTCTTAAAAGAAAATACACGACACATAAGCTTATAAAAGTATAAAGGTTTTACTCACAGTCATTTCAAGCTTCTACAGTCTCAGAAAGGCAGGCTAGCTTAGATTAAATGTATTTACATGTGGAGATTCTCCTTAAGGGAGAAAGGCTCCATGTGGGCCTCTCTTGGCTGGAAGCCAAGAGAGCATCTCCTGAGATGTTGCATCCTCGGAGTCCTGGTGGGAAGAGAGGGGGAGAATGGCTTCTGACCTCTGTGCTTCAGGTAAAGCCACTCCCACCTCTGGTCACACAAAGGAAATGATCCTCCTCCAGGCACAGGAAACTAGCTGGAGGACCAAGAACCCTTGTGTACACTCTAGGAATGTTGTGATTGACTGCACCAGTGTTATACATCCCACAAACCCCTTCTCAGTCTGAACAACATTTAACAAACATAAAACAACTTTATTCAACCACCCAGAGTCCCAGCTTGACACGTAGGTTCTGGAAACTCTCTCGTGGCAAGGGTTTCGTGAGAATGTCCGCAGTCATCTCCTGAGTATTACAGTAGGACATTTCTACTAGTCCATCTTGGATCATCTGGCGAATGAAATGATACCTGACCCCAATGTGTTTTGAACGTGCAAGGAACTTCTCGGTTTGCGCTAGCTGCAGGCAGCCTTGATTGTCCTCCATCAAGCTGACAGGTCCTTTTCTCGGCAAACCAAAGTCTGTCAGGAGTTGATCCAGCCAGATGATCTCTCTGCATGCTTCCGAAGCTGAAATATATTCACTCTCTGTGGACGATAAGGCTACACATTTCTGTTTATAACTGCCCCATATGATAGGTGCATTTCCAAACATAAAAACATAACCACTTGTGGATTTGTAATCCGCCTTATCCCCAGCCCAGTCTGCATCACTGTACCCAACCAACTTAGGGTCCCTTACAGCTGGCAATTTTAATTTACAATTCATTGTACCCTTGAGATAACGCACCACCCTCTTGACCCCACCCAAGTCATGTTCAGTGGGAGAACTCACTTTTCTGCTTAGGATCCCCACTGCACTTGCTATGTCAGGTCTGCTGGTAGTAACCAAATACAAAAGTTTACCAATTGCTGACCTGTATTCGCTGTTGTCTGGCAGCAGCTTCGAATCTTGTTGATTCTTTAGAAAATCTGTGGCCATGGGTGTCGCGACAGGGTGTGCATCTTGCATCTGCATACTTTCTATCAGTTCTATTATCTTCTGCTTCTGGCTGAGAAGAAATGAGCCGTCCTCTTCTCTCTCAATTTGAATTCCCAAGTAATACTGGACAAGTCCCAATTCCTTTACTTCCACCTCTTTGTTGAGATGTCTGACTATGTCTTTATAGTCTCTGTCATTGGACGTTGATATTAATAAATCATCGACAAAAGCCAGAATGTAAGAGAATTGTCCATTTCTGTTCTTAGTGTACAGGCACTTGTCAGCTGTTGACTGCTTGTACCCAAGCTGAACCAGCATTTCATGTAATTTCTGGTTCCATGCTCTTGCAGCTTGTTTCAAACCGTAAATTCCTTTCTGAAGTTTACATACAAGATGTGCCTCATTTTGCTTGATAAAGCCTTTGGGCTGCTTCATATAAATCTCTTCAGAAATCGTCCCATGAAGAAAAGCTGTTGCTATGTCGACATGACGGACAGATAGGCCTTTAGATGCTGCAATACTTAGAAGTAATCTAACACTGCTGTATCGCACTGTAGGCGCAAATACTTGATCATAATCTTCGCCATACTGCTGTGAAAATCCTTGTGCTACAAGCCTAGCTTTGTAGCGTTGCACCTCCCCTTCTGACCCCTTCTTAAGCTTGAACACCCACTTGGACCCAATTGCCTTCTTACCAGGAGGTAGCTCTGTCAGGGTCCAGGTCTTGTTGCGATGCAGTGCATCCATCTCTTCCTGCGCGGCTTGCTTCCAGAGACTGGCCTCAGCAGCTGGCAACCGTTGAACCTGTTCCCACGTGGAAGGTTCCTGTGGTGGCGCCGACCCTGCAAAGTAGGACAGTCGTAGTGGTGGAACGCCTTTGTTGGACCTGGAGGAACGTCTGACCTCTGGCTCTTGTTGAACCGCATCAGCTTCCTCATCTCCTTCCAATGGCGGCATCCCTGCATACGGGTCCTCTTCGTCTCTGGAGCCTTCTGGCATCTGGTCCTCCGCGTCTTCTGGGGTGTCATCTGTAGGGGGTGCTACAACACTAGGAGGTACAATACTAGGAGGTGGATTAGTTTCTGGTATGGCTTCAAAAGGAAAACTTACAAACTCCTCTGTTGCTGGCTCATTGGAACAGTCAATTGCTGTGTTCCTTGTGTCAGCCTTTTCATACTCCTCAAAATGAATCACGTGATGTGAACTTGTTTTCCCTGTTTGTAAGTCCACAACTCTGTAGCCCTTTCCTCCAGAAGCATATCCAACTAGGATACCAGGCTTTGCTCTGGAGTCAAGTTTGTGTCTGTGCTCCTTGGGCACGTGGTAATAACACAAACTTCCAAATACACGTATGTGTGACAGATTTGGGGCTCTTCCATGCCAAAGTTCAAATGGCGTGCGCTCTGTGCCTTTTGTTGGCAGCCTATTCTGTATATAAATCGCAGTATTTGCTGCCTCGCCCCAAAGTTTCTTCGACAAGTTGGATCCTTTTAGCATACACCTTGTCATCTCTAGGATGGACCTAAATTTCCTCTCAGCAATAGAGTTTTGTTGAGGTGTGTAGCTTACTGTGGTCACATGTGCTATGCCTTCCTGAGCCATGAAGGCTTCCATTTCACGTGAGCAAAACTCCCCACCATTATCGGACATTAGGGTGGTGGGTGCTCGATGGAATTTGTTCTTGACCATGCTTACGTATTGCTTGAACAATTCCACTGTTTCACTCTTCTCTTTGAGAAGGTATCCCACACAAAACCTTGAATAATCATCCAAAAATATCAAAATATACTTATTTCCTCCTAAGGAAGGTATATTCATAGGTCCAGCTAAATCAGTGTACACAATGTCCAGAACTTTTGTGCTTCTCTTTTCTGCACAACGTGGGAAAGAAGGTTTGACTCCTTTTTCACTTACACAAGTTATACACTTTGGTGTGGGTGTGTTACTTTTGTTTACCTGTAGACCTCTCACAAGATCTCCATTCTGCAGTTCCTGGATGACTCTGATATCCCGGTGACCCAGTCTTCGATGCCAGAGCTCCAGATCTGCTTCATGCTTCTGCTTGGATTGGGCGACTTGTGCTGATTGGTTTTCTGAAACGTTAATCTCATAAACACCATTGATTAGTTTCCCTTGAGCATAAACCTCATCATTTTTCGTTACATTGCATTCTCCATTGGCAAATGTAACCTTGAAACCTTTCTTGTCTAAAGCAGACACACTAAGCAAGTTACAATTCAATTCTGGGACATATTGAACATTAGGCACAGTTGTTTCAAGAGATTCATTGTTCACCTTGAATTTCAAACGCATTGAACCTGCACCTTGTGATTTTAGAACATTTCCATCAGCAATCTGGATTTCAGTCCATTCACTATCATTAATTTCTCTGAAATATTCTCTTTTATGCGCAAAATGGCTTGTGGCTCCCGAATCTAAAATAAATTGGTCACTTTTCCTTTCATTTCTTTGCACATTTAAACTCTTTTCTTGCAGTAGAAATGTACGCTCGTGACCCCCCTTCTTTTCACCTTTTGGTTGAAAGGGGCGGGACTTATTCTTGGGCTTCTGGCAACTCCTTGCAATGTGCCCTTTTAAATTGCAGTTATGGCATATTAATTCTTTGGACACTTCCTTAGACTTGGGAAATTGCTTAGAAACATAACTTGTGTCCCTCCTTGGATTCCTTTGTGGAGAATCAAGGTAATCTCTGCATTCCTCTCTTAAGTGATTTGCTAGTTCATTAAAAGTCAAATCTCTTGTGTGATCCATTATACTCTTAAATGAAGCAAATTCTGGTCCCAATGATGCTAGCATAAAAGTCACTTTGGTTGCATCATCAAAAGCTCTGGGAGTTAGGGCAATCTTTTGAACAATTTCATTAAAGTCCTTAAAATGCCCTGTAAATTGTTCTCTGGAATTCATCTTTAACTTCAGCAGTTTATCCAATAAATGTCTATAAGAGTTCTCTGATGATTGTGCATAAACCCTCTCAATATCCTTTAGAATCTGAGATGCATCACTTTCATAGTCAATCAGAGATAAATGCTCATCTTTCAAACTGCTCAAAATTATGTGTTTAGCTTCTGCATCTTGCCTTTCCCAATCTGCTTTCTTGGTTAAATCAGCAAAATCAGGTTTGGGATCTTTCACCGCTTTAAGCACTTGTTTTGCACCAAGATGCACTAAAAGGCGCTGTTTCCATTGCACAAAGTTACGATCATTCAGCAGCATAAAGCTTGATCTTGCTTCACTATCAAAACCTGAGCTTGCCATCTTAATCCTCAAAAATTTAAAAAATTCCCAAAATTCCCAAAAATGGCTAAAATTCAAAAATCAAAACTCAAAAATCTCAAAATGCAAACTAATCTTCACTGCCTCTGAGGTCTGTGAGCTCTGAGGGAGGGGAGGGGTCGCTAATCCCCTTTTTCACAGCACAATGGAGAACAAAGGACCATGTGCTTACCAGGAAGTACAAACAGAAAAATTCTACTCTGCCAAAAATCACAATCCAAAGCAATCCTTTAAAAATACACAAAATACGCAGTTCTGGGCCTCAAAACCCTTTGTGGGAGATGAGAGGAATGTGGATGAGGGAATATTGTTTAATATTTCCTATCCCAGCTTGTGCTAACAAGCTCCAAACTAGCAGAGTTTCTCATCCCCAATAAAGCGCAGCAAAGCGTGGCGTTTAAGTTCCTATGAACTTCTAGAATAAGGCAGATCCTGGCACATATTTCCCCTGGTTCCCTCTTAAAAGAAAATACACGACACATAAGCTTATAAAAGTATAAAGGTTTTACTCACAGTCATTTCAAGCTTCTACAGTCTCAGAAAGGCAGGCTAGCTTAGATTAAATGTATTTACATGTGGAGATTCTCCTTAAGGGAGAAAGGCTCCATGTGGGCCTCTCTTGGCTGGAAGCCAAGAGAGCATCTCCTGAGATGTTGCATCCTCGGAGTCCTGGTGGGAAGAGAGGGGGAGAATGGCTTCTGACCTCTGTGCTTCAGGTAAAGCCACTCCCACCTCTGGTCACACAAAGGAAATGATCCTCCTCCAGGCACAGGAAACTAGCTGGAGGACCAAGAACCCTTGTGTACACTCTAGGAATGTTGTGATTGACTGCACCAGTGTTATACATCCCACATCATTGCATGTGCAATCCTATACATGCACGGGACTATGTCCTGAGGTTGCAATCCTGTGCACTCTTTGAACGCACAGAAACTCAGTTCCTCGTAAGGATGTACCTTATTATATAATAAAATCAGACTGTTAGAGCTGAATTTCAAAGGGTTTCGGATCCCCAGGATACCTTACCGGTCAGCAATGAATGCCCACGGTCTGATAGCTACTAAGGGATGTCCAATCCGCACCAGGACTCTGAAATTATGCACACTGCATAGGAAGTGAGCTCAATTGAAAGCATTAGTCCTTACTTTCGAGAAAACATGCACGGGGAGTACTCCGCACCGGCTCTTTCTGAAGGGAAGAGAGGAACGTCTTTCAGGCTGAAAATATACTGTACTCGCTTATCTTAGAGAAAGTCTCGCTCTACACAATGGGACCTGGAGTACATCGCTTCTGAACTCGTTGTTGTTGTTATCGCTCCTTTCTCCCAGAACCAGTACTCAATTGTGCACCTCGGAGCCTTCATAGTGCAAAAAGGGGAGGAAGGGTTTTATACGTTTTTTAAGAAGGAAGGGAGGAAAATAAAGGCATTGTTCTCTCTCTCTCTCTCTCTCTCTCTCTCTCTCTGTGTGTGTGTGTGTGTATGTGTGTGTTTACAATTCTTACAAAGTATGTGGGGCTGTGCATTATGTTTACACTTGGGAGAAATGAAGCGGCAGCCCGATTTCATGCCACAACCGAGAAGGGTCTTTCAAGTCTGAGATCACGTTGCGAAGTTACAGTGCAATCCTATTCATGTTTACTCAGATGTAAGCTCCTCTGTTTCATGGTTCCTGCTTTCTCTTAAGTGTGCACTGACCGGAGACCTCGCTGCGACCTATTATGCAAAAGTTATTTGGCAAATTCCGTTGAAACCAATGCCTTTTGCTTATCTTTCAGCTCCCGTTGATTTCAGCTGTGAAGCATTTTAAGCATTTGCTTGACGGTCTCCCATTAGAATCAAAAGAGTTTAGCTTTGGCTAGATTGTGCTTAATGAGTGCTGTACTAGGATCGGGATGTTTTCGTTCATAAAACAGCAGCAACAATCGCTTTGTCCTTTAATTCTGGTTAAACCTTTTCTGCCTTTTTTCTCTTTTGACGTCCGGACAATTAGCATGTGTTTACAATGCTGCTCCTGCCCTGCCCAAGTTAATTAAGCACTTTTAAGCCCCATTGATTTCAACGGAAGAGGATTAACTTCTCGTACCGAAATGACTGGGGCATGCAAAAGGCTGCACCTTGCTATCGGCAAGGCTAGCAAGCCACAGCCTGCGTAAACATTTACACAAAGTCAAACGAAGCAAATGACCGCCATCGGGAGAAGCTGTCAGACTTCGCGCGGCTCCAGCAGGTTCCTGCAAGGTGTTTCACTCTGGAGGATTGCGACAAGGTCCGAAACGGAGTGAATTAAAGCAGCAGCGCCAATTAACATAACAGGAAACCTCCTATAATTCCAAGTTGCGGGATACCGTCCTAAATTTATCCTGATCCATGAGTTAATAGGAACACAGTAAGTTTAAAACGTGCAAGAAGCTCTCCAAAAATACGTTTAGTACACGCGGATTCTTTCTATGTTTGTTAGCAAAAGGAAGAAATCCAGTACAGATCCAGTGTTGGATTTTCCGCATTGATAGAATAAAACAACATGATTTGTCTTTCGCAGCATTTTAGATGACCTATAATCTTTCAAAATCGGGATGGAAACATTTTTAAATATATATATTCGTTTCACCTTTTTCTAAGCGCAATTACTTGGATGAGGATCGCAATGAAATTATTGGGATTTACCCCAATCTTTGGGTAAGTTCCGATTTATCTAGTTCCTGTATGTCACAAAGGGGAAACTGTTCTGAAAGTAATAATAATAATAATAATAATAATAATAATAATAATAATAATATACTCTGCATGAACAAGCTCTGATGAAATCTGAGGGTTAGAATTTCTGAGAAGAAAGTTGAGTTTTTAAAAAATCTGCTTCCGAGGAACATGGCAAGATTATGGTATGTTAAAAATAGGCAACATGCTGGGGAGGAAAATCTCGTCTTTCCATTTAAGGTGAGAGCAATGCCACACCCGGTCCTACCTGTGGGGCTTCCTTCCATGGGTTACTTGCTTGCTTGCTTTAATAGAGTAGAACAGGAGACAACCGCAATCTTTGACTAGCTGCTTAGCTAGAAACCAGTGGTGAATTACTTAGGCAAACACGGCCTTTGCCTCCTTACTCGAAAGGAAACGGATCCAATGGGTCGTGCAACTCGAGTGTATACATATTTACTTGGAAATAAATATGCTTAGTTTGATGCGGCGTCACTGAAAGTAAGCGCCCCGCCCAGCCCTCAACATAAGTCGATTTACTTTCGCGCAAACTGCGCAGCAACGCGCCGCATCTCTGCTTAGCACCGGGTCGCTGAGACCTCCCCTGTCCACCTGGGCACATTTGCAAGCGGCAGGCGATCCACCTGACCTCACCCATCTCGCTGCCTTGGAGGAGGTCATTCTAGCCCAACCGAGGCGAAATTATTTTTTGTCCTCCAAAAAGATCGGGCCCTCTTGTCCAAACAGGAACCCAGAGGACAGTGATCACCTGATTGGGGAAAATATATGTGGTGATTCAAAAGAGGGCGCCACCCACTCTCTACCGCCTCCAGGGGTGTTTGGGGGGGATCGTCTGGAGGTGGGAGATGGAGAGGGCGGGGTGGCGGCTTGGGTTGAAGGCGCACCCCGCTGCCTGGGCCGCTTAAAGTCCGGCCTGGGTCTGCTCCGGCTCGACTTGCAGGAAGGGGGGGGGGGCGCTCCGGCCGGGGCGGAACCCAGGCAAGCCCTGCCCGCCGCACCTCGCCGGGCCTCCCCAACCGGGCCAAGAACACCCGACGGGAGCCAATGAGCGGCCAAAGCCGCGCCGGCACCTCCGACGCGAGCCCGGAGATTGGCGTGGGAGACACGTCAAGTTGAGCCGGGCCGGAGCTGCGGGTTCAGTGCCCCCTCTCGACGTCGGATGCGGAGCAGCGCACCTCGGAGGGCGGCGTGTGGGCTGCCCCGGCCACCGCTTCGACTTGGCCGGGGGCGCGGGCGTGGAGAGGGGCCCCGCGAGGCTGGCCAAGGCGCTTCACGAGAAAGCCCGGCGCTCGGCGCTCGATGCACCCGCTTCCCGGCGCCGGGACGGACAGGCAGAGGCCGCGGATCGACGGGCGCCTCTCCTAGCGGGCCATGGGTAAGTGGGAAGCGGTCGGCCCGACGACGGGGGGGGGGCAGGAGGGACGGAGGGCAGCGGCCAGCCGGCTGCCACGCGGCTTGCGGGGAGAGGCAGGAGCGCTTTCGCCTCGAGAGCCAGGAGCCGCCTTTCTCTCTAGGCCGCCGCTTTGGGTTTAGGAAGCGGCCGCGCCGCAGCCCCGCTAGCCGCTGGTTCTCGGCCGGCATCCACCGGCCGGCACCATTCCATCCTGGCCGGCAGTCTACTTCCCGCCGGGCTCAGCCAGATGTCACTGGAAATCCGGCTTCTCCCTAAGCATCGAGTGCATCTGCTACTCCGTGGTAGATTGCCCCTGCATCCGGAGGTTCTAATATGCTATAATGGTCAATACCCTCCATTAAGTCCTCTACTGCTCCTCTCCTATATGTAGATGTTTCCATTCCTCTTTTATTAAATAAAAAAATTGGTGGCAGGGAGTTCCAGTACTTACACCCTAAAATATTTTAGTCGGTCTTAAGCTTTCGCGTTCAGAGAAGTTTCGTTATAACAGAAATGCATTTCCATCCGCCTCTTATAACTCATCCGCGTGGAATGAGGAGGGGATTCCATTTCCTGATGCTGAAGGAGGAAGAGATCGTTGCCCTGGATAGCTTTGCCTGGAACAATTAGAATAGTATTTTATTTTTAGAAGAGGGTGCTGCACCCTCAGCTAAGTCCCAACAGGCAGCTCTCCTCCATCCGTGGCCACAATCGCAAGAGCTTAGCGCTTCCCCCCCTCCTCTTCCCCTCCCTCCTCCCCGCTTGCCTCTAGAGCAAACGTACGGCGAAGTGAACCAGCTGGGCGGCGTCTTTGTCAACGGGAGGCCGCTGCCCAACGCCATCCGCTTGCGGATCGTGGAGTTGGCGCAGCTGGGCATCCGGCCGTGCGACATCAGCCGGCAGTTGCGCGTCTCGCACGGCTGCGTGAGCAAGATCTTGGCGCGCTACAACGAGACCGGCTCCATCCTCCCCGGCGCCATCGGCGGGAGCAAGCCCAGGGTCACCACGCCCAACGTCGTGAAGCACATCCGAGACTACAAGCAGGGCGACCCGGGCATCTTCGCGTGGGAGATCCGGGACCGGCTGCTGGCGGACGGCGTCTGCGACAAGTACAACGTGCCTTCGGTGAGCTCCATCAGCAGGATTTTGAGGAACAAGATCGGCAACCTTTCGCAGCCCGGAGGAGCCTACGACGCCGGCAGTGGCGGCTGCAAGCAACCTGCCCCGCAGCCCACCCTGCCCTACAATCACATCTATCAGTATCCTTACCCCGGCGCTGCGTCATCCGCCGGCACCAAGATGGGCAGCCACCCCGGAGCGCCCGTCTCCGCCGCCCACGTCAGCCTCCCGCGCTCTTGGCCGTCGGCTCACTCGGTCAGCAACATCCTGGGCATCCGCACCTTCATGGAGCAGAGCGGTGAGTGGGGCGGGGGGGGAGGGGGGCATTATTGCACCCGGCGCGGCGGAGCTGTTATGACTCTTCATCGGGGCGCATGGAGCTTCTTGAAGGGCGACAAAGATCGTTTGCTGCCCCGAGGACACTACAATGTAAAACAGGACTCTGGAGAGCAACAGAGGGAGGGAAAGGCGGGCAGTTCATTAAATGTGGGGCCTATTTAAAGACTAAGCAATTGAGCTTAAGGGGTTGTTGGTTTTTTTAAATGCAAAAGGGGGTCTACTGTTGAGGGTGTGTGCGTGAAAAAAGTGAAGGGGGGAGGGAGAGAGAAGCCTCCAACCAAAGAAAAACAATTTCTCCAGTCAGGCTTTTGAACTATTATTTCATTTAATTTCATCGTTTTGAGTCTGGACTTAAACACACACACACCCCAGAGACGAAATATGCCATATGCAAGAACGCAAACAATCGCCATTCCTGTAATCAGAATATTCATGCATACTCGGAAGTAAGTCCTACTGAGTTCAATGGGGTTTACACCCCCCCACACACACGCAAAAAGTGTGCATAGGTTTGCAGATCTAATGTACAACAATGGATGCCCATTCTGATCTTATGGCTCTTCATCACAATCTCCTGAGGCAGTTTAGACCTGTGATGGGCAGCTGAAGGTCGTGGAAGCCAGAGGGGTCTATATGCAGCAATTTGATCTGGTCCCCGCGAAGCTTCTTCAAACTTGGCCCAGAGTGATGGCCTACTGGAAACAAGCTTGTTTCCCAAAGAAAGGACAGAGAACTGTACACCAGTCAGTGTTAATTATTCTTTGGTGCCCTGCGAGACCCTTAGGGTAGGTTGCATACCCGCCACCTCTGACAGAGGAAGGCTCGAACTGTGTAGTTGTGGCGCCGTTTCGCTGTGAAGTGTATGTGTATGGAAGCTGGTGAGGGAGATAGTCTCAGCAACCCTTAAAGATCCCGGTTTGAATTTATTCAAGACTTCCGTGACAAAAGAAGGCAGCGTATTTACATGCCTTGCTCACGGTTTCATGTTTATTAAAGGTAAAGGGGCTCCTCTATAGGCCGAGGGAGCCGGCGTTTGTCCGCAGACAGCTTCCGGGTCATGTGGCCAGCATGACTAAGTAGCTTCTGGCGAACCAGAGCAGCGCAGGGAAACGCTGTTTACCTTCCCGCCGGAGCGGTACCTATTTATCTACTTGCACTTTGACGTGCTTTCGAACTATTTCTCAACGGGTCAGACAGGTTTTGTTTTTGTTTGTCCTGTGACAAGCAAAAGGTTTTGTGCCTTTGGCATGACACCCATCTGTCACTCTGTCGAAAGCCATGTACAGAACTCCTGGGTGCTCCTCTGACCTTTCTAAATGACACCCCTGGATGTGGCAAAATATACTCTCCCCCCAGCCCTCGCTCTCTCCAGTACAGAAGTCGCCCATCCTTGCTTTGTGCTGAGAGCTGCTAGCGATTTGCTCGAGGGTCTTTTTCATAGCTGAGCCGGGATTTGAATGAGATGCTCCCACGTCTCAACGCGCCACATGTTAATATCTCCTGCACCTCGTTACTGGAAGCCCAGAGGCGCCCTGGAAGCTGCTGCTGTAAGAACCCGGAGGGCCAGAATTCAGCAGACAGAACTCCGGCTGTTGTTGCAAAGAAGGCCCGGACATCTTGAACTTCTTATGAAAAAATGTGGAAAATATTTTCGTAGCGATGATAGATTGCCAACCGCAAGCTCGGAGCCCTTATACTGTTCCCCTTCGTTTTTTATTTAGGAGAAAAGAAAAGAAAAAATGGACCCAGCCAGTTCATTTCGTGATTACCTTTTTTCTCCCGTCCAAATATCAAATGTGGGAGAGGGGTTTTCTCCCCCTGCCTCCTAAAATGTTCACTCGCCTTCCGGTTGAGAAAGACTCGTTTATTTATTCCAACGCTTCTCGCTGAGAGTTTACTTATTTTCTAGAACTTCAGGAGATCCAAACGACTCATTGTTAGAAGGAAGCGGCAGCAAATTATTTGGAATATTGTATTTTTAGGCTCTGGTTCTCTTCTACGATTTGTTACTACGTTTCGTTACGAGGAAACCGTGTTCTCTCTTAAAAAAAAAAAGACTTTATGTGGGAGAGAATGTTCCACTTTGTGGATATAAAATTCAGCCAGTCACAGATGTATAGAAGTTATTTGTTCTTAATGGAATAATTCATCTTTCAAGCGCATTTACAGGTTGTTGTTGTTTTTTTAAAAGGGAGGAAAGAGGCGTCCCACCCACTCCCAGCACCTCTATCTGGTTTCAGCCCCATATAATTAATGGGTCTGTATGCGCCAGGTAACGCATTCCAAAGACACACAAATCCTTTTACTCTAAAGGAGGTGCCCGCTTCTCCTGAGTCGGTAACAGTTCTGCTGAACTGAACTATAAAACAAGAAGTCCCAAATGCCTTAAAAATAAATTTTCCCCCAGCTTAACATTGAATGTATCGAAGAGCAGGCAGTAGGGAATTGCTGAGCCTTGTTCCTGCTCACTGAACAACTCCCCCCCGCCCCATCCCACAATCTGAAACGGGCCCCCTGAAGGATATGGGAGCCAAAACCCCGGTCCGTGTAAATGGAATAGGCATGGAGGTGGAAGATATGTTTCAAATGAAATGTTGGCAAAAGCTGTTTGCAATTTAAGGCCTTGCATTTTCTTCTATATGTTTCCCCTTCGGATCACCCTCGTTTGTAACCTTGCGTTTTACGCGACGTTCAGAGCGGCATCGGTTGAGCAGCTTGCCTGTAAAACACCGAGAGCCCCCCCAGCCCCCCACCCGTGTCTTCCGAAAGCTCAGCTCCCCTGGCCCCCCCAGTCCGCCAGAATTTATTCTCGAAGCACTTCCCACCCAAACAGAGGCTGTAGCGGCGATGCTGGGAACGAGCGCTTCATAAATAAATCTGGATTGCGTTTGTTGTTAGCCTTTTTTACAAGGCTGTTGCACTACAGTTAGGGGCGAAATAAAAAGAAGTCTGGAATAATGTAATCCTTTCCTGGCACAGGAAAGACTGAGAACTGAATCAAACGACCTTTGGGATCTTCCTCGGAGGTTGTCCTTCCCCCCCGGGACACTTCACCGAGCCATCCTGCTCGGAGGGTACAGCTCATCTGTCCTGAGAGTTAATATTCCCCCCAATCTATTTCTTTCCCATCCCAGGCGCTCTGGCTGGGACAGATGGCTCTGCCTACCCTCCCAAACTAGAAGACTGGCCAAGTGTGAACAGGACCACCTTCCCTGCTGCCGGGCAAGGTGTCAGCGCGCTTGACAAATCAGCAGCGGAAGCAGACATTAAATACCCCCAGGTAACAGCACGGCCAGCCGGGAATTCTATATCTGAGACGGGCTGGGTGGGGGGAAAAGCTAAAAAAGTAAGTACGATGACGACCATCCCTTCCTGCGCGATGGGCAGAATGTCAATGTTCAGTTGTGCGTTTACTCATGTAAGATCTGTGGATCTCTGGAAAATATACGATATCTATGACCGAAAATGCTGTGAGCATTAAAAAGAGAGTCTGTAAACACACACACACACACACACACACACACACACACACACACACCCGTTTAAAAACCATCTGACTTTATACCTAAAAAACACACAGATGGAGAATCTAGAGAAGTGGAACAGAAACACATTCTCTCTCTCTCTCTCTCTCTCTCTCTCTCTCTGTGTGTGTGTGTGTGTGTGTGTGTGTGTGTAGAACAGCAAACCGCTCTTTCGAATGTGTTATTGTCACAAACCCTTTCTTTGCCTCACATGGTAAATTTGCATTTCTATTTTACTTTATTTCCTTGCTTTAGACACAGGAAACTTTAGACACTTTCTACTCAGATCTGGTCACCACAGTATTTATTTTCTTTTTAAAATCTTACTATTCGTTTAGAAAAACCCCTACAGCAACACACATTTTGCATATAGGTTTTTATAAAGTTACCTGCGTTTAGTTATGTAAATTTCGCGGGAGCCAACACTTCTTTGAAAAGCTAACTATCTGCGCGCTTGTCCTACTTTCTGCGCTTAAGGCAGGGAGGATTCCAGAACGGGATGCGTGTCCTCATTAAGTAGGGAGGATAGAGCTTATCTGTCTTTTTGTGCAGGTGTTTTTGCAGCCTCTTTAGACTCGTTGCAGTTTCCTGTCGCTTACTTGGAAGTGAACCGGATTGATAATCCATTTTAATTTACCTCCAAGACAATGTTTAGAATCGGGACCGCGGGCTAAGCTTGTCTTTTCGTAGGCGCCGCCCTCTAATATTTTCTCTTTCTCTTGCTCTCAGCCGCCTCCTGGGCTCTCAGCTGTCAGTACCTTCCTGTCCCCTTGCGCCTACCCGTCTTCAAACCAAGCAGTCTACAGCGGGCCGGGAGGAAGCTACCTAAGTCCGGCCCATCATCACTGGCAGACGCAAGGCAACCCCTTGGCTCATCACCACGGGCCCGGCGTGGCCATATACGGGGGAGACCCGGCTCCCACAGTGGCCTTCAAACATCCCACCCGAGAAGGTAGGGGAAGGGGAAGGGCGGTCCACAGGTGGGAGAAAGGCAGCTGAGTGAACAGGAGGCACCTGTTGAGAAACACCGCATTGTAACCCCAACACACACTCATCTGGTGGGTGGGAAACCAAGGGAAAACAGTGGGATTTATTTCCAAGGAAGATCGGGGCTCCGCGCGTCTCCAACCGGAATCTGTTCATGTACCTGGGCTGCCTGGTTCAAGGGAGCCGGAGCGAGGCAGCTGCCTCCTTGCCTGGCCGCTGACTTGGCTACTTCCTTCCCATTCTTTGCTGGCCCAGTTTTCTTAAGGAAGCGCCTCCATCCCCTAGCCACGGACTTCGAAGGGCGCTCAGTCCTGCTGCCAATCAGAGAGTCAGAGAGGTTGGGGAGGGAGCTGGCGACCAGGCCAACTAACCTATTTTGCCGAAGGCGGAGAGGGAAGAATTAGTAGGTGCCATGGAGAGGAATAATTTCCTGCGCAGTCAAAAGGGATGCGGGTGGGGGATAGTTAAGGCCAAAGCACATCCCCCCGAATCAGTAGGAAATGTCACGGGGAGAGACTCGAGGCTGGGTCACGTGGAGGAGCGAGAAAAAGAGACCTCGGGGGTTTCCTGCCTGTCACTGCTGTCCTCGCTAGAGAGAGACCCGCTCTTTAGTCTGCCTCGGGCTGCCGTGACTCTTCAGGCATCTGTAGGAGCTAAATCATCGGGGGTGCTTTCCGGGTGGGAAAAGAATCTCCATCCTGCCAAAATATTTTCTTTCCCCTTGCATCCCTTCGCCCCGGTACAAAGCTATTCCAGCGCCTTTCCTATAGCTGTACCTTTTATTTTCCTTATAATCCATTGTGCGCAGTCACTAGCTGTGTGTGGTCCCTTTTCCCAGCATTAGCTCGAAGTGGGCGCCATTTAAGCCTGGCGCAATTATTGACAATGATTGACGACGCTAAACTAGTGCGTCATGCGTGCGTGAAAGTGGCCGGGAAGGGTTAGATGTTTTAAAAAGTTAAAATAAAGAAGGAAAGTAGTGATAATTTTCTGAGTACTGCTTTTTCCTTTGTGAATTTTTGTGACTGCGTATCCTTACTAACTTAGAACATGACTGTGTCAAAAGTGTGCACTAGTAATAATGCTCATTCAGTTAAGACCCCTATTGCAATCGCTGGGACTTGTCTGGTAAGAACCTAAGCACGTTTACTCAGAGCTCAGCACCACTGAATTCAATGAGATTTACTTCCTGGTATGAATAGTACCATCTTAAGACGGTAGACAAAAAGGAAGTTTTGTTCTGACATTTGCTTCATGAAAATGTCAGGAAAGAGCCCCACCAAAAACGAAAGTTTTTAAAAACAAAACCCTACTGCTCCCTCCTCAGTGGACCACGTGGATGTTTCCAAACTTACTTTTAAATAGTAATTCAGATATTTTACACAGTCTGTCAGCCAAACAGAAAGCAAGAAATAATTCGAAATACCTCTTAACTCGAAAAATATGCCTTCCTTTCCCCCTCCTCTCTCTTTAGGTGTCAGTTCATAAAATAAAATAAAATGAGCAGTTCTGGGAAAACCTTCCAGGGTTTTAGTAACCATCCTTTGAGTGAAAGCAGTATTTGCATATTTTTCTTGCAGGCGATGGAACAGAAAATAAATAGGTCAGGAATATACTATGAGCCAGAGCGCACACTTCCATGCAGAGACGTGACAGATATTAATTTTATTTGAGAGAAATAATAATTTCAGTACCATAGGTAATCATTTTATGGAAGCAGTTGACCATAAATCTTGATAGGGAGCAAGTCCGTTTTCTGAAGCAATAAAGAGAAGCATTACATGAGGCGTTATAGGTTTAAGTAAGCCTAGTTTGTTCTCTCTCTCTCTCTTTTAAATAAACTAAGAAGTTTTAATTAAGTAACCTATTAATTGCATGACTTGATTTTAAAGTCTGCAAATACAACAAACTGGCTTATATTTTAGACACCGCTTCGTTTTCTTACTCCCCAATTTTCTGGTGTACTATTTTACTTTAAGAATAAAATGCTTACTGGGAATTGGATCCTACTCAGAGATTAATTTTTGAATAGACGTGATTAGGACTGGACTGTAAATAATACTGAGCCATTTCCCCCCACCGAATTTCTAGTTAGTGGGTCCAGTTCACATGCACTGAAACCAACAACAAAATTGTTGTTGATTAGGATTGAGCAATGTTGAACCCTCATCCTAAAGATACCAGTTGTTTCAGCCTTTTTAAGTATATGACCGAATGATCCGTCGGGAACTGCTCCATACTCAAGTGAATTGTTGTCCATTTACTTGAAGTTAAGGATATTTCATGCACCATGTTTCACAAACTAGCGGGAACCAACTATTTTAAAAGAACTATTATCTCCCCCAAGTCCTTTCTCTCTTGTAATAAAAGCGTGAATTAAAAAAAAGAAAAGAAAAACATAAGTGTATTTTACAGTGGAAACCGGCGTTTCTGCTTTCCTTTTGCTGAACATGCAGTGTTAGGCTGCGATCCTAAACATAGACCGTGTCACTGGAATCAGTGGGTTTAGGATTGTGGTGTTATTGTTCTACGCTGCCTAATGAGAAACAGGCGCGCCCTTTCTGCCTTTGACAGTCCTTTAACAAAACCGGCCTCTATCCCAGTGGCTAAACCGATATTTTCTGCTAAACAGAGTCGAGACCTGAGGCGGTTGTTTTTTACGTGGCCCCTAGACACGTAAAAAACAATACTTCTTTACTCCCGGCAAAAGTTGGAGTCAATGCCTACGGAACAGACGCGGCTCCCCTCTTCTTTTTAAATGTGGCAGGTGGAAGTCAAGCCAGTCTGTGTCTCTGAGACGCAACGTTTACAAGGCACGACTGTTGCTATAGTTTGGCAATGGAATCGCAATGGAATCGCCACTTCTGGTTTAAATCTCGCCTATATCACGAACTCATTCTATTGCCTAAAGCAAGCTGCATTTGCCCCAGCCTCACCCCCCCCTCAGGCTCTCCCCTCTGGAATTTTTTTTGGGGGGCGTGATATACCTTACAGGTAAGGACGGCAGGATGAAAGATGGGAAGCGCTCTAGACGCTCTAAGCCCAGTGTAAGCTGTTGTCGCTCTTGCTATTTATTTTCAAAGTTGCAGCGGCCAAAGTCTGAGAATTCCCACTGGGAACATGCAAGGAGGAATTGGTGCACTTCGGTATGAAATGCATGAGGGAAATCTGTGGCAGCACGTTCTAAAACCTACGCAGCCTCTTTGCTCACGGGTTTTTTGTTTTGCTTTTACTTACAGAAATAAAGTCACTTTCTGATTAGTTTCGAAGCTGGAGTCAAGCTGCCTCTGTCCTTGTCAGCCTGACATCCACAAATCATTTAAGTCAGAGTGTCCCAGTCCTAACGATCTGTGAGGGTACTTGGACTCTAATCGCCCACGGTACACGTGTCAGCAGCAAACGCTTGTTCAAACCCTGCTACGTCCCAACAGGTATAAGGAATGGGTTGCACCCGATGATTAGAGCGATGATTAGGGGGTCGTGTATCCTCCGCTCTTACTTGACTTCCCACAGAATTTTCTCCCCACCTGCCTTCCCCCCTCCCTTACTTACCAAACCGGGAATAAGAAAAGCACTTGGGGAAAGAAGTGGCTGCGGGGACCTAAGAGGCTCTGAGCTTCTCACCACGTGACCTTTTTGTGCTAAAATCCGCGACGCAGCCCAGCTTTCTAGGTGACTGAGGCAGAACCCCGTCTAGACCCACAGGGAACCTCTCCTGCATAAGCCTGTTGCAAAGAATGAGTACAGCGCAAGAGAAGGATGCATTGTGCAAAGGCTTCTAACGCCGCTATGGAAGAGCTGCTGTATTATCAGTGCTGTTCCATTGGCTTCTGAGGTGGTTCTCCACTGGGGTGTGGCAGGAGAGGATACCAAGTGTGGCAAAAAGATTCAAAGACAATCAAAGAAACATTCAAACATTTCAGTGCAGTATAGTAGAGTATCATTTTTATTTTTTTTAAATTTGCAGGATATGAATATATACATTTTCAAAATGAGAGCAAGAGCACTGGCTATTCTTCTATAGTTATCCATGACATATTGTTGTGATCAGGGATTTCAACTCCGACAAATATGAAAGATCAGAAAAGGGAAAGGTTTCTTTGTGTTGGTGAAAAGATGAGAGTTTGTCTCAAACTATAGCTACTGAGTTTGCAGGTATACCTAAGGTACATCTGTAAGAGGCTGGTTTATAATTATATTTGGGAAGGATTTGTGTTTTATACCTTATGATAATATTATAAATTAGTTTTGTTCTATGTTATAAATCATGTGCTGGGAGTTGTTTCTTTTGGTTTTCCTATGTATTTCTTATCAATAAAAAAATTCGGTGTGGCACAAGCAAATTTTTATTCTGAAAGTGTGGCCCAGAGATAAAAGTTTGAGAACCACTAATTTTTTTCCACATGTGAGTTTTGGTGCTGGGGATTTCTGTTGAAACAAAAAGTGCTTCATATTCGAGGGTAGGGTTGTTGCACAAGACTTGATTTTTTAAAAATAATAATAATAAATACACACATTTAAAACAACAGGCACAAGAATATGTTCACGTTATCTTATTTCAGTTCAGTTTATCATTGTGTTTAGGCATATCACCACCTTAAACTATTTGTAAGTTTTCATTGTGGTTTATGTTTCTAGTGCATTTAAGCACCGAGATCAATAGCACTTCTAATACTAATTAAACATTTACTTCTAATTTAGGAAGGGGGGTGCAAGCAGTGGGCAGCTGCAGTCTTAAACAAAATTATTTGGAAGCAATCTGGTTCCCATAAAATGAGCAGACCTTAATTCCAAGTAAATGCATTTAGAAAATGGCTATGCAAAGGTACAGAAGGTATTAAGCACAGGTGTGTAGGGTATCCTGGGTACTTCTTAACCTCTGCCAAAAGCAGGCCAGGTTTCAAGTGCTGAATTTATTGCAGCTCCCCTGAAAGCATCTGCTTCTCTTTTTACTGTGTTGCTGAGTGAAGGGATCCATCTGCAGAATGCAGAGTAATGGACCCAGTTTAGGAGCATAGAATTAGATTGCATGCCAAAGGGTTTGGTGTTGCTCATGTTGTACCTTGCCTCTTCCTCCTTCCAATCTACCTTTGGTGGTGGTGGTTGTTTTTTAAATCATATATTAAATCCTTATAAATAAGCATTTTACAGAATCAAAGACTGGTTCCTACCCATTTCGCAAGCAAATGGCAATAAAAGAACACACATGGGACAAGAGGAACCAGACAGTAAATGTTTCATAGTAATCATCACAAGGAACGGATATGAACAAATTTAGTTACATCCATTTAAAGCTTTCTTTTGGGTAGGTATGAGAAGGAAAGGGTTAATGGGTGTGATAGGAGAAAAGAGAAGGAAAATTGTACAAAGTGAAGTTGTGGGTACAAGTTTTTCTGTGCACATTCTTTTCTAATCAGCGGGAGCAGTGTGCTGGTGTGATAGTGTGTTCCAAACCACAGGTCCCTGGTATTTCCATGTTTAAGATATGCCTTGGGGTTTTGGGATTGTCAGGTGTAGCAGAATACTCTTTGATCATGTTCACACATGCATGTTCATTAGCTGCAGTCAAGTGGTGACTTCCATGTGTGAATGATTTGCCACACATCAGAGAGACAAAAGAGGTTTCATATCAGCTCACATAACTCTTCAATGGAGGCAAATCACACAGTCAACTGACAGTTCTAGATATCAAGTACTGTGTAATGTGGTGATGGGAGATCAAGTGACACGTGTGAAAGGACTCATTTTGTAAATATATATAGTCCGCTCTACTGTTATTTGAGGGACGCGGGTGGCGCTGTGGGTTAAACCACAGAGCCTAGGGCTTGCCGATCAGAAGGTCGGCAGTTCAAATCCCCACGACAGGGTGAGCTCCCATTGCTCAGTCCCAGCTCCTGCCTACCTAGCAGTACCGCTAGGTACCGCTCCAGTGGGAAGGTAAACGGCGTTTCCGTGCGCTGCTCTGGTTCGCCAGAAGCGGCTTAGTCATGCTGGCCACATGACCCGGAAGCTGTATACCGGCTCCCTCGGCCAGTAAAGCGAGATTAGCGCTGCAACCCCAGAGTCATCTGTGACTGGACCTAAAGGTCAGGGGTCCCTTTACCCTTTACCTTTACTGTTATTTGAAGAAGACCCAATTATTTTAATTCATTGGCTCCTTGCTGAAGTTTGCCAAAGGAGAGCACTTGCTCTGATTCTCCACAGTGAAAAGAAAATAATTTTACAGGGATTCTGAGTAACCAGTGTTATGAAGCTTGCTAGGTTGTGGACTGATGGTTGTTCTAGAAAGAAGAGAAAAACGGTCCACTGTCCCCATGGCAGAAATTTCCCTGCCACTGTCTGTTCCCACTTCACACAGCAGCTACTGTAAGTACCAAGTGTACATAACGTAACAGTCATGACATGTACGCATATCTTTCAACACCTATGTATGCCTGCCTGGCAACTCTGACTGGGGCACGCTTCCCCATGTATGTGCATATAATTGTTTCACACATTATGCAGCAGGAAATGTGTACTTACATACCCTAGAGAAGCCTTATCCACTCCTAGCCAAATATCTTTGTGTAATACATATGCAAACCCTCTGTCACATTCAAATGTTAGCTTTATTGGGTAAATGGAAACATTTTCTCAAATATCCCTTAAAACCACAAAGTGTGAAGCAACCCAAGATATACGTATGCTACCCTGTCCAGTCCTTATAGTCCCACCCAGCTATAGAAAGCAGTTCAATGGAAGATAATGGATGGCACCCTTTAGTCCTGGCTTTTAATGTGATTAAAGGCCTAATTCTCTTTGAGGCAGCAAACGTGTGCCTGGGTGGTACCACTACATGTGGCATATTGGGAAAGAACGTTTCCTCATCCAAGAAAAGAAAAGAGAAAATAAAAGTTTCCCACAAATAGGAAAGCAGGGGAAAGGCTGGAGCCTTTCTTTGTAATATCTAGTTTTCCATGTGCTTGGAATTGATTTGTATGGCAGAGGATTCCATGAGGTGAAGGGCCTTTTGCCACCTGAAGAGAGACAAAGGTTTATCACCTCCCTGAGGGTACAGATGTCAGGTTACAATTAACTACAGCTGGATTTGGTGCCTTAATTTTATAGGAAACATGGGTATGATTTCTGAGCACACCTTTGTGCCTCTGCTACACTGTTGTGTCTCTGCTGCTGACGCAACTTGCTTCACACTTTTCTTTATCTTCTTTAATAGGAGGGCTGCCATACTACTATTTTTACTGTACTGTAATTATTTGTATGGTTTTACTAGAATATATATATAAGTGTGTGTGTTCTAATTCTATCAAGGTTGAATTGTTTTTAATGATTGTTCCCCCCCCCCTATGTTTCTAACTGCTCTTATTTTTTTATCTGTAAGTCATCATGAGTCCCTGTCAGGGAGAACGGCAGGGTGGGGGTAATAATAATAATAACAAGACCCCGCCCCCCTTGTCTTGCAGCTGTGGACAGAAAACAAGCCTCCAGCCCTGGGGGCAAAACCCCAGCAGACTCCCTGGCAGCCACCATCCACGGACGTTCTGCCCCGGCCTCCTCATCCTAGAAGGAGAAAGAGGCGGGAAATGGCATCTGAGGCGAAGGCAGCTTGGAGGGGGCCAAGAGCCTGAGCAACTCTTCCCCACTCCCCTGCAAAGCGAGGTTTGAGGAGATGACAAGGCTGCAGCAGTGGTGGAGGCCCCAAGTTGACTGGATCGCAGACCAGAGGTCCTTGGAGGGTGGGGCGGGGGGGTGGCTGGGGTGAGGGTACCAAGCCCAAGGAGAGGGGTATGTGGGCGAAAACCAACCAGCCACAAATGCTTTGCCACCACCACCTTTTCTGTGAGTCTCAGATGAAGGCACACTCCATTGGATTTATACCGCTGAGGGCAAGGGGGAACCCCAAGAAAACATTATTGGTCCCTGGCTGCAGACATTCAAATGTCCAACTGAGGTGAGAAAAATAAAAGAATTCTAAAGGGCAACCGATCTTTTCCCAAGACATCTGTTTAAAAATAAAAGACAGTTTTATGGGTTTTAGTACCCAAAGTTTACTGCTTCATAGTCCGGCTGGCCAACTCTGCAACTCTGACTTCACCTCACAGCAGGGCTTGCTTTTTCCCTCCAATGGGTCTGGCCTCAAAGTGTCATTGAAGCACTTTTTCTTTTGGACAAAAACGAATCATTGAAAAATATTTCCCTATATTTCAGAAATGCATTCTCACAAACAAAGAATAGTATCCCCCAGTTTCTGTCTTTTACAATCTTCCTCATCAGAAGATAGGCAAAATGAACGAAGGTGGATCTATATTCTTTTTGAAGGGGGATTCCGTCCCCTCTTCTTCTTTTTTAATTTAATTGTGATGCGTTTTGGTACTGGCAATGTGAGCAAAAAGGCATGTTTTAAAAACATGAGGTGGCAAGAGAAACCTTGCTCTGGGCTTGCTGCATGCAGGCACATAGGTCCCCCCTCCCTTTTCCAAGGCTTTCTACCCCACCCCCCTGACTATGCTGTGAAAGCCCTATTTTTGCCAGTGTATACATGCCTCTAGCCCCTAGTGTAAAAGGACAAGTCTGTATTGATCTTCTCTGATTTTATATTTTTATAGCAAACAAATAAAAGATGGACAAAAACTTCTGTTTGCGACTTCATTCCTTTCTCTGGTCTTCTGTTTCTCATGAAGACCTTCTTAGCAGCACAGTCCTAACCATGTTTACTTGGCAGGAAACCCTGTTGATTTCACACTGGATAGCTCAGTTGGTTAAAGTGTGGGGTTGACAATGCCAAGGTTGCAGGTTCGATCCTGTCCTGTAAGTGTCACCTGTATATTCCTGCATTGCAGGGCATTGATCCTAAGGGTTGTTCCAACTCTATGATTCTATGAGATAACCCCCTCGTGGGAGAAAACCCTACTGCGACCTCTTTACAGCTGAAACAAGTATTCAAATATTCAAAAGTTGCTTGAGGTTAAAATTTGATCTATCAAAATGTGAAACTCAAAATCTGAATGTTAAAAATGTAATTTTACTTCAGAAGCTTTTGATTTATCATGGCAGTAATCAAATATAAAACTTCAAGCTTGTAACTGTCAAATGTGACATACCATGCTTTTTTCCAGCTGGAACTCGCCAGAGCTCAACTCCAGCACCCCCCAGGTGGGCGCCATTGCCATTCTAAGAGAAAAAGGGAGAAATTCATGGTGAGCTCCAGCACCTCTCTTTCTAGAAAAATAGCACTGCATGGCACATTAGCTAGACAAAATGGTAAAATATCAAGAAGTACTAAAATCAACTAATAAGAGCTCGGCCATAGTCGTCAATATTTTTGGACCCACTTTTAGCCAAAATGTTCTTTTGAGGGCCAGCAAGCATTATTATTTATAACTGGGCAATGAAGGGAGCAGAGACCCCAGAAGGCAGGGTGGTAGGTCTCTGTGAGCTCAATCACTGTTGCCTTTAGGCACTGCATTGAGGACCCTGCTGTTTACGGGAGGTCACTACAGTACACTGGTTAGAGTGCTGGTCTCAGAAAATCCAGGTTCCAGTCCCAACTTGGCCATGAAACTCACTGGGTGACACTGTGGGCCAATTACTGACTCTCACCATAGCCTACTCCACAAGGTTGTTGTGAAGATAAAAGGGAGAGGAGGGGGATTGTGTAAGCTGCTTTGGGTTTCTTGGAGGAAAAAGGTGGGATATAATTGTAATAATAATAATAATAATAATAATAATAATAATAACTAACTAACTAACTAACTAACTAACTAACTAACTATGGTTGGGCTGGTTACTACTATGAGCACTGTCTGTGCCTGCAAACATCTTGCTCATGCTGTCAGGATGAGAAGACAATACCACCAGTAGAGTTTGGTTTATGACCCCCCCCCCTTCAAGTTAGTGGGATTCTAAAAGAAAAGAGTTGGAAAAATCATGCAGTGCTGCCAGCGTTGATGTGGCCCCTCCGGTGTGAAGCCTGGGGCAACTGCCCCCTGTGCCCCTCTTTAAAAAGACCCTGTGGGTGTTCCTGGAGCAAAAGTACTATAGGTAACCAATGGTGAAGTCATGTTGCATTTTTGTTCTGATCTCTCCCCACCTTCTTCCTAGACTATTTCATAATGTTTGGTTGATGTTCCTGCTGTCTCTGATATTACAGTTTCCGCTTCCCATGGTGCCAGTTTTCTCAAAACAGCTGTAGGACCCAAAACCTCCAAAAGGAAATTCCTTATCTGGAGGTAGTGGAACCTTGGAGGTGTCCAACCTCCCATCTCTTGAGTACTAGGTGCCCGTCTACGATGAATTCTCCAAATTTAGTGATTGCTAGATGCCTTTCCACTTTCAAAGACTTAGAAATTTACTATGTTGCATAGCTGAGGCTAGTGGGGAGATATCTGAGCTTATTCTTCCTGCCTGTGCCTCAGGTACATTGCCCAATCATTAAAAAGCCCAGCTCAGAGCATCCCTGCCTTTGAAGGCTTACTCTGCCTTATCTCTGGAATCCTCTACCTGAGTCCATTTGTCACATGCCCATTCTTATTGCTTTTAAGTGTCATTTGAGGACCTTTTAATTCTCCAAAGCATATTATTGTTGATCTTATTGCTAGTGTCAATGCAGTCTTTTTACTATGTACACCTTTAATTCTATTTTCAATAAAAAAATTTTTTACTGTGCTTATAAACCAGCTCAATATCATGATCTCTGGAGAGTTTGGCTGAGAGGAAGAAATATTTTAATGATTAAATAAAATAAAATAATAGCTACAAGTTGGAACACAATTTGCTTTTAAAACCAGGGGAGAATAAATTCTAGTCATGGCTGTCAGTTATGTCCAGATAGGAAAACAGCAGTTGTCAAATAATTGCTACTAAAATGAGGAATTGATAATCTGTCTTTTTTCAGCTCAGTATACACCACTTGAAATACTTCTTGTAAATGTTGAATAAATGCTAACAAGCTAGCTAACAATGTTTTTCAGAGGAAGTCTGGAAAAATCCCAGAGGGATAAATTTTGCTTGTTGCTGCCACTGATGCGTTTTATCATTTGGTGCCTATAGTGAGCGATCGCTTGACTCTGTCATAAAGTGGTTTGGAACCCAACACTGAATTGTGGTAACAGCTACAGAGATGAACTGCAGAATCACAGATGACAATCTGTAGCAAAATGTTGCTTTGTATCTACAGTCCCCAACTGTTTAGAACAGGGGTCAGCAAACTTTTTCAGCAGGGGGCCAGTCCACTGTCCCTCAGACCTTTTGGGGGGCCGGACTGTATTTTGAAGGGAAAAAAATGAACAAATTCCTATGCCCCACAAATAACCCAGAGATGCATTTTAAATAAAAGCGCACATTCTACTCATGTAAAAACACGCTGATTCCCGGACCATCCACAGGCCGGATTTAGAAGGCGATTGGGCCAGATTTGGCCCCAGGGCCTTAGTTTGCCTACCCATAGTTTAACAGCCAGCTTCCAAAGGAGCTATGACCAGCTCAAAACATTTAGCTGCCTGAGACATGAGTGGTTATTGGGGAGGGGCAGAACCAGGGACCTGGCCTCTTGACTGCAGAATCACTGTTACCTATCAGGATGGTGGGGGAGGGGCAGGTAGGTAGCATGCATCCCCTCCACTCTAGCTGGCCCATGTCTCCTACTTTTCGAAGAACAGCTCTGCCTGGTTTAAAGAGAAAGTTCCCTAACTCACTCTCTCTCTCTCTCTCTCTCTCTCTCTCTCTCTCTCTCTCTCTCTTGTTTCAGCTAATATTATTTAACTCCAATTGACATGAAACCATTTTTTTTGTTAGCTGGCTTGATCTTCCCAACAAAAAGAACCAAGAAGTATGCCAGAAGTAGTTTATATGCTTTCTTTTCATTGTGTTTTAAAATATGTGACCAATGTAAGAGTTTTGCAACCTCAAGAATTTATCTGTAACTTGGGTAAGCATTTTCTCTAAAAAGGCAATACTGTATACATAAAGAGCAGATAATAGTAATGTTTATTGGAAACTGAAAAAATGTTTTATGGCAAGTGATTTGTGCCCAATGTAATGTGACCAATATAACATGTGACTTGCGCATACAACATTTTACTCTGCATTCACAAGTAGCAGGTTAGCATCAAGCTGTAATGCCCATGGGAATTTACACTTACAGGCAAATGCCACCTAAGTCCTTTTTAAAAAGAGTATTTCATACTAATTACTATCATACTACACCACCCAGCCAACCATTTTTATTTTCAATTTTGCAAACTCAGCTGGCACCAGCACATCATTGGCTGTTTCTGTACCTTCTTTCAGGATAATCACATTTCCCACCGGGACATTTTCCCCTCTGTGTGTAGTGTTTGCTTTAAATTGTGTTAGGAATTAATTTATACTTTGTGGTCAAGACTCCCTTTTCATGAAATGTCTGTGGACTGAGAGACATTATTGTGCTCCCCACCTAATATCTGCTTTCAATTCTGTTCAAAATTGTAACCGATAACAATGTGTTCAGTCTGGCTACATATCTTGATGACAATAACCCATGGAGTGGGCTTGCTAAAATGGTAGAGAAAAGAAAACAAGGGCGGCCAGAATGTCAGGAAAAAAGATAAAGGAGAGGAGTCACACTTTAGCAGACAGCCCTTGGCTCAATCTCTGGTATTTCCAGTTAATACGGAAGAAAAGCAACTACTAGACTCTGGCAAGTTCTCCCGCCTTCTTTTTTTTCTGCGGGTGCCTTATTAAAATGTCGTTAGTGTGCCTATCGGAATATGTCAGGGTTCATACCTGTGTTAATCACAACTTTCATGAGGCAGTTCTGCTTTTACTTGAATAGCCACACTGAGAGGGGCAATTCTGAGCAGACAAACATCTACCATTCCTCCACTCTGTCACTCTCAAGCAGCTCTCCCTCTTTGGGTCTCTGCAAACACAGGCCTGCTGCAGGGAGAGGAAAGTCTGCCAAGGGAGCTGAGGGTGATTTGGAGTAGGGAAAGAGTGACTATGGAAAGGATTAACTGTCGCCTCCTCCTTGCTTCTCCACTCTCAGTCATTTCTTCCTGAAGTGGTTGCTCAGCAGTCCTTTTTATTTTAACACACACTTGCTGCTTCCACAGTATGGAATAGATCATACTAAACACTTTATCAGAATTATTAACTAAAAGAATCTACCAGTCCACCCTTCCCTGACATAAAAACTCACCCCCCCTTTCTGATTCATGTGAGAATCAGATGAGAATGTTACAATCTGAGTCAGGGGTGCCAACTTGAATAAAATATTGGGGGGCCCAGGTAAGCCCCATCCCACATAACCAATCACATGACACAGCACACACACACCATTTGAATGGCAACTTTGGGGGCCTGGTCCCCTCAAATATTTTATGGGGTGGGGGTTGAAGGGACCTCAGACCCTAGGAGTTGGCTCATATGATCTAAAATCACATAAACTTAAGATGTTGTCAGCTTCATTACAATTTTTCACACTTTCCTTCTAGTAAAACTGCTCTCAGGAAGATGGCTAATCCTGACCAATTTACTGGAAACTGGCCGGCACAGCTGCCACCACGAGTTTTGTTTTAAATAAGTAACATGTTCAAAAAAACACCAATACAGAGGAAAGGTTTTCGCTATGCAAAAGAAAGTAGTCTCCCCTTAAAGCACCAAGTGCCTTTTGCTCAAGATATGGACTGATGTTTCTACTGTGCCAGATTCTCAGTAAATCAAAGGGGAGTCATGTGATGTGGCCCATGATATTTAGCAAAGTTTAGTAGGCTAATTATAGAAAATGTGATACCTATAAAATGAGAGGTGATGATAGTACATGGGGACATAGGGAATGAAAGATGAGAGATGAAGGCCTGCTTTTGTGGCTATGCAGATTATAAATGCTGAAAAAGACTCTGAGTTTGAGGGAGGAGTGAAATGACTTCACTCTTGGATGCTAAGCCTAGTTTGCATTCATACTGGCTTGAATGTTTGCAAGGCAATAATTTCTGGTCTGTGAATAGAGGCAATGACTGTTGTTTAGAATTCAGACATATTATTGACAGACGGGGGTATTATTTGAAGTTAAGATGTGCATGAACTTGGAGCATGAGTGGCAAGGTAAACTTGTATCATCAATATTTGTTCTAGATGGGACTTGAGGCTATTGCCATGACCCTGGTACTCGTCTACACAGCCGGGCCTGTTAGATAATTGGCATCTGTGCTGTTCAGCTGTTCAGGGAGTAGTAGTGGGGAAGGGCAAATGCAAACACTTCTTTATAGGAAGCCAGGCAAGGCTTTTTAGTTTTGAAGGGAAAACACCCCCACTAAGGGGAACATGATACAATTTATGACATTATGCATGGTCTGCAGAAAGTAGATACACACATGTGCCCCCCCACCACCAAAAAACAAAACAAAAAACAACCCCGGTAGAATTCAAAATCACCCAATTGGTACATCCAGGGCACACAACAAGAAGTACTTCTTCACACAACATGTAATTAATATATGGAATTTACTGATGGTCACCACTGTAGATGACTGTAAAGGGGTATTAGAAAAATTCATGGAGGATAGTACTATCAATGATTATTGATGATGATATTTGAATGAATAATGCTACTGAAATATCACTTCCTTGTTGTCAGTGGTTGATTTCCTCCCAGTGCAAACAGGAACATTACAAAGGAACAATTTTCATTATGGCCGGAGCAAGAGAAAAAAGGGTAAAACATTTTTGTAAAAAAATAAATTACTGTGATCTCAAAAATTGTTAGTCCTTCCTAGCAGTTGCTGTTTTCATTTTTAAAAATGTGCTCTTAAAATGCATTTATTAACAAAAGTATGCACTTTGGAGGAATTGGGCTGCATCTTTATTACTTCCAGTTCTGAGATTTTGGATGGTTTGGGGAAAAGGCACTTTTACTGTGGAATACTGCCTTTGACCTTTTAAGGCTTTCATCTCCGTAAAGTGAGAATAGTGACAGCCATTTAGCACAACTTCTGCCCCTCTGAAACTTGCTGTCAGGGTCCTTAATAGGCCACCCCAAACCTTTCCCTATCAACTCACAAAAATATGTCGGTAGATTTAGAAAATAAAATTCTCAGTGCAAAGTCACACAGATCTTCTTAACTCAAAGAGTTGTATTCAAGTAAGTAATACTCAGAGCAAACACACTAAAATTAATGAACCTAAGTTTGTCGTGTTCATTAATTTCAGTGGATCTACTCTGATCTGCAGAGGTTCTGCCCCCCCAAAAGGCCTGCCCCCCTAACAAACACCCTTGCTACGGCCATATCCTTCAATATCTTAAAAAGTTAAATATCAGGCTATGAAAATGAAGTGTATGCATACTGCACTTAATAAGTAAGAAATCCGCAAGAAGGTAATCCAAACTCTTCAACAAAAAAAGATAACTGCCTCCTTACTATCTGCACAGTTTATTCTGCTTCCGTAAGTCATGGGGAGAGTTAAGGAGCTACGGAGAGCACCGAAGCCCCTCCTGGCTTCTAGCTTCAAGTATATCTTCATAGCCATAAAAGCTTGAAGTGAAGGATAGAGAAGGGGAGTAAAGGGAAGACAGGGACTGGAGCGGGAGGAAAGAGAAAGAAAAAAAGAAAAAGAGAAGCTGAGATTTTTTGGAAAGCAGAATTGTGCAGACCATATCACATTTTACAGCTTCTCTGAACTCCTTTGGAACCAAAGCATACACAAAGACCCAATTTTATGCCTGTTGTGGGCCCTACAGCGAAACACGCATTCCAGACAGCACAGAACTGAGAAATTTTGGGTTAGATTTGTAGGTGTTCACAGATGTCACTGAATGCAATGAAATGTTTTAGTTAAATTATTGTTTCTAACAAGCTATTTTGCATTTATAACTACAGGAGGAATTGTGAAATTGTTTCACTTATTTTAGTGATTAAATGTTGACCTTTCCCAACTAAAGTCATAATAAAGAACATACCAAGTAGCTTTGTTCTTATTTATTTATTTATTGTTGCTATTTATTTCCATATCATTGCCCCCCCAAGTGATGACTTGCATTATCAACATAACCAAATAAACAATGGAGCACAATAAAATGCCATAGATCAATCAGCAAACAAACTATAAGGCAGCCAAATCACAACACAGGGATTGAGGGGGGGGGGGAGTCACAGAAAAATGTTCCTAGGCTAGAGGATTAAAAGGCACTCTCACCTACCCTAGTGGCTTCCCAGGTACTGCTGGACTACAACTCCCTCCATTCTTGACCATTTGGCCATACTGGCTGGGGCAAATGGAGTCTGGCAACATCTGGAGAGCCACATGTTTCCCATCTTATTACTGCACACATTTTGGTTTGGAAGAACAGAGGAAACAGGACAGCAGGCATACTTGCAGGTATGGAGAGCTGTGGAAAGTTGCAGCTTGTGCCTCTATTTGTGTAAGACTCTTAATCGCAGGGTTGTGGGTTCGAGCCCCATGTTCCTGCATTTTAGGACTAGATGACCCTCATGGTCCCTTCCATGGGAATCTTAAGGAAGGTAGGAGAGGATATATTGTTTTAGGAAAAGGTTGACAGCTCTAGTAATAATACACCCCACACCTTCCAACTCTACAAGTCTATGATTCTATCCCTAAGAAAGATTTTTTATGCAAAACAATGCAAAGCTTAAAACACATATGATTTTTAGCGAATGGGCCATAACCATGACAATATTATGGCTCTTAGCAGAGCGTGTATTACTTGCAGATGTTAACTTGGCATTTGCACATGAAGGCATCCACATACATGTACACACAAAACTTTTCTTTTTCTTTTTCTATAGTTTATTGCAATCTGGAGCCGCTTTAGCTTCGCAAACTGATTCTAAACACTAATTACCTAGAAACATGCTGTTTCTGATATGTAGCCTGCAAACTTCAGTTCTAAATGTAAAATGCAAAATTTAGGCTAGAATCCAAGACAGTGATGTGCTGCGGTTTGCTCTGTTTTTTTCTGTAACCTTTTCGGCTGCCAAAGAAACAAACCACTGATCAGTCAAATAAAAAAAATGGCTGGTCTTTTTGTCAGTGGGGAGAGTTTTCAAAAAGCAAGCAAATCTGTATTTCATAGAATTATAGAATTGTAGGGTTGGAAGGGACCCCAAGGGTCATCTAGTCCAACCCCTTGCAATGCAGGAATCTCAACTAAAGTATCCATGACAGAGGGCCATCCAGCCTCTACTTAGAAACCTCCAAGGAAGGAGAGTCCACAACCTCTCTTGGGAGTCTGTTCCATTGTGAAACAGCTGTAACTGCCAGAAAGTTTAGCCATTTGTACACAAGGAAACTTGTATCTGAAGATGAAACTGGCAGGTCAGCTCAAAGACTCCTAAGCAATGGTAATATGTCTTGTCTGCCTCCTTCTGGCAACTCCTGCAGCCAGGCTGGTGCCAAACGTCTTGCTCTGCTTTCCTTTGGACCACCTCAGCAGGGCCAAGAGGGAGGGGGTTGCCTGGGCAGCCCACTACTTCCATACTAACTGCCCAGGCTTGTGCCCCAGAGAGGCCACTTTGATACTGCTAACATGGCAAAAACAATGTGGGAGGCAGCAGTTACACGTTACCAATCTCTGCAGCCACAGCAGGTGCTGTGATTCTCCAGTGATTTGGCTTCACCCTCAGAGGCGCACTCCATTGTCTCTCCTGAGAGACAGATACCAACAAAGTAGTAAGAAGTGGTGCACTGTTAAGAAATACCAAACCTTTGAATTCACAGCAAATAATGACATTCTGATAAAAGAGCATAATAGCACACACCACATGTGTGTACAAAATAAAAATCCAATCTTCCTGGTTGACGTATCATAGAATAGAATTCACCTGAGAAATACCTACATTTCTCCAATTACCCTGGGGAAACATTCTAAAGCAGGCATAGGCAAATTTGGCCCTCCAGATGTTTTGGGACTACAATTCCCATCATCCCTAGCTAACAGGACCAGTGGTCAGGGATGATGGGAGTTGTAGTCCCAAAACATCTGGAGGGCCGAGTTTGCCTATGCCTGTTCTAAAGGCATGGTAGTACAACCAAGGAGATTCTCTCCTGGTCGCCACCCTCCCTCAGATTACAGGGGTTTCAGATAATGATCTCAGTGATCATAGAATCATAGAATCATAGAGTTGGAAGAGACCACAAGGGCCATCCAGTCCAACCCCCTGCCAAGCAGGAAACAATTGATCAGGTAGATCAATTATGGGTGTAGATCAGTGGTTTTCAGCCAGTGTGCCTTGGCACCCTGGGGTGCCTTGAATGATGGTCAGGGGTGCTGTGGGCAACACTGGCCTCTGTCCCGCTTTCTTTCCCTCCGTCCTCTGATGCCCTCCCACGTCTGTCTCCTAAAGGCTTTCACAGCTGTTTGTTGCAGCAGCCCTGGCTACAAGCTCCGCAGGCGAATGGTGCCTCTGGGGCTGGCCAGGGGGTGCTTCCCAGGCCTCTGTGGGGCAGTGTGAGGAGGCACCTCTCTTTGGGGTGGGGGTGGGGGCAGCTCAGAGACCAGCTGTGGCTGCCCAGAGGACTCCCACAGCAAGGGGAGAAAAGAGGAGGCTGAGGGAACACTCCACAAGGGAGTGTTTGAAAAAGGGTAAGAGGCTGCCAGCTCTGCAGACAAGGGGTAACATAACTGGGCTCCTGAGCCCCCCAGGGGTGCCGCAGAAAGAATGTAGTTGGTCAAGGGAGCCACGGACTCAAAAAGTCAAAAACCTCTGGTGTAGAGGATCTGACAAATCCCTTGGCCCTAAGCCATGAAGGGTTTTGTAGGGAAGCATCTGCACAGTTCACTGAGCTCTGAAAGGGACAGGGAATCAGTGAAGCTGTTTCAGTACAGCTGAAATATGATCTCGGTTGCTATGCAATGACTGTGTTTTGAACTTACTGCAGTTTCCAAACCAGCTTCAAAAGCAGCTGCGTGTACAATATATTAATCCTATAAGGAAGTAACAAGAGCATGAATAACCATGGCCATACTATTTTGATCCAGGAGGGGACACAACTAGCACAGAGACCGAAGGTGGTGTTCCAAACCACGGAGGTTATTATTATGAGTCATTATATTTGCTAGCTGCTATGAACCTGTTCTTGAAGGGATGTATATTCTAGAAATAGCTAAGTAAATAAACTCAAAAGCACACTCGTCTAAGCAGTTTCTAATGCACTTAGGGCTGCTCTGCTCTGGCAGAACTCTCCCTGGGTTTTCTGGTTTTGTGTTTGCTCCATAAGGTCAGCCAACATAGAGCAGTGTTCCATTGCAGGGTGTGCCTGCCTGCCCATCATGCAGGGCCTGTCTCCATGACACAGACTCTATGGAGGGTTTGCTCACCTAACAAATGAAGGTGGTGGATCTGGCATTTTGTGATTGGTCCCATCTGCCAATCAGTCTAGCGTTTAATGCCCAATAACCTATCATTTTCCATTTGTTTAGCAAATACAAATGGAAACCCAGTAACGTTGCCACATCATCTCAGAATTGGGATGTTTTCAGGATTAAAAGTATTGAAATCTATTATTCCTGTCCCATATATTAGGCAGCTTGATCCTACAGCAATGCCTCTATATTTCAGTGGCAAGAACAGGCCAGTTATGAGAGTTCCTGATATCCATCTGTGACTAAGGCCCCTTGAAACCAACCCAGACACTTCATGGGAAATGCTAATAACAAATGTTGGTGGGCACATTTCATTCTGTTATCTCCTCAGAGGTTAAATTACACCATTCATTCAATCGTTTTGCTTGTTCAGACAATGAGGGCAGGTCAGGAGCAGGCAAATAATCCTTTTAGCCTGTCCTCTCTGAAGTGACATTGGAATGAAGGGGAGCATTTTAGAGACATATCAGTTTCCATGGTAAGACTATGCAAACAGGCACACACATTTGCAGCTTAGTAATTTTACCTCCTTCTCCATTTGGGGACAAAGCAAAACAGCCATTCTTGTAATGCTGATAAAGAGATGAAACAGCTTCTGCGCAGGTAAGCAAGTTTTCTGATAGAAAGCTTGTTTATCTGTCAGCAGAAACACTTCCTTAAGAAGGAAAGGTGGATAAAAAGGCCTACTAGAAAAAGACCCTCCCTATATCAGGACACAACAATAATTTGCCATTGCATGTATATTGTTTATAAAACACATAGGCCCACATCCAGAGGTAATAATGTTGAAGCCCTGGTGGACCTCAGGAATGGAGAAATGACCACGGCTGTTGACACGATCGCCCCTGAGCGTCCTCTCTCATGGAGTGGAGCCTGTTTTAGAGATAGGAAGGATGGATGGAGGCTAACAGGTGATCTGAATGGTCAAGGCTGGCTATGCTATATGTTCATTTGATTCTCACGCTGTCCCAGTTCACAAGGCCACAACATGCACAGCCCTTCCTCTTCTTAATCCATTCTCAGTAAATCATGTGCAGCCAAGCCATTCCTCCAAATGGCTGTGAGGCAGCAGTGCTCACCTGACCTCTTTGCACCTTCCCTCTGTGGCCCCCTAGCCTCGTGCTGTGGCCCCTCATTTACACATTTTTCACCTGGGGCCCCCTTGGAATATTCTGGGGCCCCCCAGAGGGCTATATGGCCCGCTTGGGGAAACACTGCTTTACCTTACTTTTATACCCTACACTGCCAGTTACCCCCCCTTTCCTGAATGAACTGCTGCCTTATATCTGGTGGCAGGGAGATCTGAAGGAGGTTCCCCAAAGAGAAATCGGATTAACAGGCAGGCTTGCAGTGCCGGAGCGGGCCGAGAGCAGGCGGGGGCGGGGCTGGCGCGCATCCTGGGGGCGTGATGTGCCACCCGCAGGAGCTTGGTGCCCAGTGCGGGGGGGGGGACCACTGCGATGGCACCCCACCGGGATTGCGCTGCCAGGGGCGGTGTGCTCCCCCCACACTCCTCTTCCTCTGCCAGTGCAGGCTTGTATGAGGCAGAGGTGACTCTTGAGATATTCTGGCCCCAGAGCTTTCAAAGCAAATTGGTAAGTGAAGCTTGTAAAGGACCGACGTCATGCAATCCAACTACCTTAGTGGTGACAATAACATAGGATGGCCAGAGATGAAAGTAGACAGGGCTCCTGCTTTGTGGGGAGCGCAGTCCCTTCCAGAACAGGATGTGGGTGTCCTCACCAGATTCCCTCCCTACAGTACCTCTGTCTGACCCAAATTATAGCTTTCGCTTCCTTGCCCTCATCCAATCCAAAAGGGCTCTCAGACATCAGTTCAGGACTCCCAGAGCCTCCCCAGAATCCCCCTCACATCTGGGACAGACGTTGGTTATCTTTTGTACTATGTTGCCCTGTGCAAGACCAAAATTTGTGTAAGACCCACAAATGGATCTTGTCAGTTATGGTCCTTCTCCATTTTGTGCCCCCTGCACTGTCCTAAATCTGGCACTGCTCACAAGTTCACAGTTTGGTGCAGTTCAGGTAAGCAATGGCCTCTGTGCGCAGGCACAGATTTACAACCACAATATCTCCAATACTTGGGAACATTCCATTCATCTATACTGGTTATATAGGATTTCCTGATATTGAAAAGAATGTGGCAGTATATCAGAGCCCTGTAAAGTTTAGGCTTAAGACTGATATATTGCACATCTCAAGGAGTGCCTGGGCAGCACATGATGGCAGGATTAATTTTGCTCAGGCCCACACAACTTATGAACCACCAAGCCAAGCGCAGCCCGTCATCTGTCTGCAGTGATCTGCCAGGTGTTTGACAGTCCCATGTTTTACAGGCAACAGCCAGAGCAGGATGCATACTTGGTCTCTGATAGACTCTGATACATGGTTGTTCGGTTGTGTTTAGCTCAAGCTGTGGAAGCCTGGTTTAGTTTATCTGGCTGACTAGAATGATTTGAAATTTCATCAGGCTTCCTCGTATGAGGAAGCAGCTTCCATAATCATGCCACATATTGAAACAAGGCATGGGGCAAATGTGTTGCCATTTCCCCCACTAAGCTTGAAAAATGAGCACATAGACACAGATGAAAGAGTAAAATAGAAAACATCAACAGCTCCAAGCATACTTAATAAATGTCGTAAGGAAATCATAAAAAGCATAAGGTGATTGTGCTTAAACAGAGAAAGGTTTTTGGCACAATCTGGCAAGTGTTAGTTGTGAATAGTTATCATTGAAAGCAATAGCATGGAACGTAGTTGTAGACGCCGGGGTTTGCGGGGTTGCACCTTACTGTCTTTATTAGTCAGCTTTAAAGGGAAAGGGGACCACTGTTAGCGTGACTCATGTCCACAACAATTCATGGCTTTAGTGTTGTGGGCTCAACTCTGTAGAACTCCCTCCCACTAGAAGTCAGGCAAGCACTGTCCCTGTTGAGTTTCAGACACTTGGTTAAAGCCATTTTATTTCAGGGTTTTTTTACTTCATGAATGTTCCTGGGTTTAACTTTTTTCTGATCTTCTTTGTTTAAATTTCTGGGGTTTTACATTTTTGAGGTTTAATCTATGCTGCAAATTTTGTACATTGTATATTTTTATTGTTGTAAGCTGCTTTGGGACCTAGATGGTGAAAAGCAGGATATAATTTTAAAGGTTTATCACCTTATGTAATGCCATGGGATACCCCACCATGGCAAATCTCACCCCAGAAATTGGAGTCACCACTGAGCTGATTTCAAATCTCAATGGGTTCTCTACTCATCCAGTGTCACCCCACCCTCACTTGATCATGCCAGTTTAAATATCAATCTGGGCTGAAATGTGCATTGGAGCGAAAGCATGAGGAGTCTGTGTAAGGTAAAGGTAAAGGGACCCCTGACCATTAGGTCTAGTCGCGGACGACTCTGGGGTTGCGGCGCTCATTTCGCATTATTGGCCGAGAGCTGGCGTACAGCTTCCAGGTCATGTGGCCAGCATGACTAAGTCGCTTCTGGCGAACCAGAGCAGCGCACGGAAACGCCGTTTACCTTCCCGCCAGAGCGGTTCCTATTTATCTACTTGCACTTTGACGTGCTTTCGAACTGCTAGGTGGGCAGGAGCAGGGACCGAGCAACGGGAGCTCATCCCGTCGCAGGGATTCGAACCACTGACCTTCTGATTGGCAAGCCCTAGGCTCAGTGGTTTAGACCACAGCGCCACCTGGGTCCAGGAGGAGTCTGTGTAACAACCATTAATCTAATCTATCACTGGATTTTTCTTCTGCCTATAAGGGCAGGCCAGAAAGGATGGAAGAATCAGAGACATGATGGACGTGGTGGCACTTGAGGCCCTTTAACTATCTTGAATCCCTACAGCAATAAGTCTGAGGTCATAGCAGGGGGACACCACAACTTTGTGGAAACTGGTGCATTGGAAGGTCCAGTGCCTCTCTGTTTAGCTGAGATGCTTAAAAAAAAATTCCACAGTATTTTGTTCCACACTCCCTTGCCTCGCTTACCTTAGCCTCGTTGAAACTTTCTCTATCTGACTTGAAGTCTGGTGGAATTAAGAGTTGAAGAACTTTCCATGTGGCATTTTTTTTCTCATGCAGTTTTTGAATTTGGAGCAGGAACTGCTGTGGTTCTCCAGTGAGAAAAAGCCAGATTGACTTTAGGCTGAATTTTGGAGCAATTGGGACAGAGGTCTCGTACCTCTTTCCCATTTACATTAGCAGGAGGTTGGACTAGATGATCCTCAGGATCCCTTCCAGCTCAACAATTCTATGAGTCTCAGACTTAAAAGTCTAGAAAATTAACTAGAAATTGATCATGCCATGCACACTTTATATTACTTCCCTGTTGTGCAGCGTCATACATACTCAAGAAACAAACCTGTGACTTATGAATCTAAAGGCCCACAAGATAACCATTTTCTTGTTTAAGTTTAATGGTTGTGCAATGCTACACACCCACCCACCCACCCACACCCTGATGTTGCATGCCCCCTTGCCAGTGCACGATCTGTTTGTCTGAAGAGAGCTGCTTTCCTTGTGTCTAGGATTTCCAACATGAAGGCAGAATTTGTTGGTGTTGGTGCTGACCTTTAAAACCCGAAACGGCCTCGGCCCAGTATACCTGAAGGAGTGTCTCCACCCCCATCATTCAGCCCGGACACTGAGATCCAGCGCTGAGGGCCTTCTGGTGGTTCCCTCACTGCGAGAAGCAAAGCTACAGGGAACCAGGCAGAGGGCCTTCTCGGTAGTGGCGCCCGCCCTGTGGAACACCCTCCCATCCCATGTCAAAGAGATAAATAACTACCTGACATTTAGAAAACACCTGAAGGCAGCCCTGTTTAGGGAAGTTTTTAATGTGTGACATTTTAATGTATCTTTGTTGGAATTTTAATCTATCTTTGTTGGAATTTTAATCTATCTTTGTTGGAATTTTAATCTATCTTTGTTGGAAGCCGCCTAGAGTGGCTGGGGAAACCCAGCCAGATGGGTACAAATAAATCATCATCATCATCATCATCATCATCATCATCATTATTTGTGGTCATTCAGGGTTTCAAATATGACTAACAGGCCAAACATTGGTAATGGGATTTTATTAATGTATCTTTATGTTACTTGCTCTTGGAAGCCTCCTTGGAATGATTTATAGTTTTAAAGGTGAATATAAGAATGAATAAATATGAGGGTTGGATACACCTGATTCGCTCCATCACCAGAAGCTCTGCACAGGGACTTCTGTTTATGCAATTCCGTCCTCTCCTCACCCTGCACCCAAAATGGGCTGGGTCTGTGTGTTTGGAACTGCCCCCCCCCAAAAAAAGTGTGGGTGGAGGAAAGGGGGGATTGTTCCTCCACCAAGCTGAAAGAATTGCACACAGATGGAACAACAGGAAGAACACAATGTTGGATTCCACTTTATGGGTCTAGATGTTTTCTTCTTCCAGAAATTCTGTTGTGATCTGAAGTGACAATACATTTTTGGTAGCTGAGGTGAATCACCAAATGGTGTCCACGCCACCCTGCCAGGGAAGAAGGGCTGGGTGAAGATCTACATCAGGGACAAGGGAGGAATAAAGCTCTACAGCACGATCAGCGGCTCCTGCAGATTCTGCCACCTGCGGCAATTGCCTCACCTTGCCTCATGGCTGGGCCGGCCCTGCATACAGTCACCCATGAAGTTGATTTAGGAATTGACTACCACAAAATGTGATGGCCACTAGGTTTAAAAAAAGATTAGACAAATCAATGGAGGATAGGCTTATTCATCATTATTAACCATGATGGCTCAGTGGAACCTTCAGAAGATGTCCTCCTATTGAGTCCTGGGCAGAGGCCACAGGGATTAGGGTCTCCTTCACAACCTGCTTGTGGACTTCCCAGAAGCATCTGATTGGTTACTGTTGAATGCTAGTCTAGATGGACCAGCAAAGTAGTGCTTATATTCTGATCAGCACATAATTTAAATTAACATTAATTCGGTTCAAAAATAAAATGCTATTAAACTATTCCACAAGTGTTTTTTTTGTTTGCTATGTTTTGTGATATTTTAGGAAATATTTACTTTGAAATAAACAACAACAAAAAGGAAATACTCAGGTACAGAAATGTTTGCTTTAGATTCTTTATTGCAAAATAAAAGCAATTTCATGGGTTGCAAAGCTGCCAAAAGGGAAAGTGAGCCCCCTGCTGTTACAATTACTCTGCTGCTGTCTGCTCAAGAGGAACCCTACCGTTTCTTGCTGCATTTCTTGGTGGTGTTTTCTTCCAGCCAATCTACTCTGAACATGCTTCAGAGCAACCTGCGGTGCTAATTGGATTTGATCAAAATAGCATATTTCACAAGCATGACATCATTTCCCCTGCCTCTTTCTGCAGGCTGATTCAACAACTGGTTTTGATTCTGCTTCAAGACTGGAATCAAGCACAGCTATGAGATGTGCCTCAGCCTTGGCAGCAATTTAGCTACAACTTAAATTTATGACACATTCAAACATTTATATTCATTTAAAATGAAAGGCAGGGGGAACAGTGCAAACATTTCTCATTCGCTTTTGCTATCTGTACTAGTTTTACTTTCTATAGAAATTGTGTATTGTTGTGGACAATAAAGAAAGGAAAATACCAACCAGACTATTACAACATTAGAGTTTAAGTTCAGATGATTTGCATGCAATTAATAATTTGTATAATGGGGCACAGTTTGTAATTTATGTATGGCAGATTGTGCAAATTTTGGGACAGCACATAAAGGTGCGCACACACACACACACACACACACACATATACCATATTGCCGATTACAATTAACCAATGTTATGAAATATATGGATGAAACAAAATATAATATGGAATTTATGTGATGACCAAGCACTGCAGGGAATATATTAGAAGTTTGTTATACCTTACTAAATTTAACACGCTGTTAAAAATTAAGTCCATGTGATTTTATATTCTTAGCTGCTTTGAGCATAGGTTTCCCGTGGAAAGGTAATTTGCAGTGCAATATTAACCCACAATCTGTGCCAATGCAGGCAGTTAGAGCAGAGGGGATGCTCTGCTAGATGGCACTGAGAGGCGCCTTCACGGGACTCTTTTCGGGGCCTGCTAAAAACATTATTGTTTAGAACAGCCTACCCAGATGCATACCCAGACGCGGGTGGTGCTGTGGGTTAAACCACAGAGCCTAGGGCTTGTCGATCGGAAGCTTGGCGTTTCGAATCCCCACGATGGGGTGAGCTCCCGTTGCTTGGTCCCTGCTCCTGCCAACCTAGCAGTTCGAAAGCACATCAAAGTGCAAGTAGATAAATAGGAACCGCTCTGGCGGGAAGGTAAACGGCGTTTCCGTGTGCTGCTCTGGTTCGCCAGAAGCGGCTTAGTCATGCTGGCCACATGACCTGGAAGCTGTACACCGGCTCCCTTGGCCAATAAAGCGAGATGAGCGCCACAACCCCAGAGTCGTCCGCGACTGGACCTAACAGTCAGGGGTCCCTTTATCTTTACCTTTACCCAGATGCATAGAAAGTGGAGGTAATTTTACTCTGTTTTAGTATTTTAACTTTTGTATGCTTTTTGTAAGTGTGGCTATACATTTTTCTCAATTTTATTTTTAATCTTTTTGTAAACTGCTATGAGGTGTTTTATATTTTTATTTTGACAATCAAGTGGCGTATAAGTTTTATGAAATGAATGAATGAATGAATGAATGGGGAGGTCTCTGCCACTGCACCCGGCAGGGCAGGAAGCTACTGCTGGCATTTCTTGTGCCCATGGCAGCCTGCAGAAAAGCCCTGAAACTGAGTGCTTTGAGATGGGGCAGCAGTACAAATTCCCCGAAGAACTGTTGTAGTTAAAAGAAGAAGAAAAACCCACCCCAGACCTTTGTACCCTGGATGGCACAAGAGGCAGGGCTTCACTCCACCCCAGTACTATCCTGTTGGGGTTTAGGATTACTTTGTAACACGTTTTAATAATGACAAAGCCCTGTTTCTAGTAATCGTAACAACGGCAACAATATATTTCATATATGGAATTGATGTGGTTAAATTTGTAATCTGGGAAATTTCTGGTTCATATCTCACCTCATCTTTGAACTCGGCCATTCCACAGCCTCAGGCCTTCAGAGCTGTTGTAAGATTGCTGATATCATAGCCAAACTGTTGACACATCCAGTAGCTGCACAACTGCATTATCAGCTGCTTGGTGGGATGGAGGAGCAGGCAGGGATCAAATTAGCCCCATGGCTGGGTTCCTCTCTTTGTTCTGCCTGAAGCTGATTCGCACTACCTCCAATTTTGTGACATTATATATTTGGAATACTTATTGGCTCCTCCTCAGCGTAGGCTCTCAAGCAGTTCACAAAATCAGACAGTAAAACAATACGATGGCAATAAATCCAGATACAATAGAGCAATATAAAAATAAAACCTACTATATCTTTTGGAAATTGGTTTTTCTATTTGTCCATCCATCCGTCTTCTAGGTTTGGCTGCCTCTTGAGATATTATTGCCAAACTCATCACAAGGCTTCCAAAGGTGAGGGTGGTGGACTTCATCACTTTGGGGGCACTAGACACCATTTTGAATCAAGATGGTGGACTAAAATGTCACCTTGGTGGGACTGGGGCCATCCTTTGGCATAAGTTTGGCTGCCTCTTGAGATTTTGTTGGCAATCATGGCATGGGAGTTCCCAAGGTGGGAGCCACACCAATGTTTGGGTGCCAGGCGGTGTGCTGAATCAAAATGCCAGACTGAAACATGATTTGGGTGTGGTTTTGCCCATTCTTTAGCAGAGGTTCAGCCACCTCTTGAGACATCATTCCAAACTCAGCATGAGGGTTCCTGAGGTAGGACCAATAGCCTTCATTAATGTTTCAATGCTGGGCACCATTTTTATTCAAGATGGTGGACCAAAATGTGACTTTGACATGACTTTGTCCATTTTTGGCATGATGGGTCCAAACTTACATATTGCATGATCCAATTAGAAACCACAAATTTTTTTGTTTCTAAGAATTCCTTGGCAGTGCCAGACAATCTCCATTAGTGCCATAATAAAGCCACAGTTCTATGTAAAATACCTAAATGACATGGGCATGGTTTGCAATAATGTATGTGAAGTACTTTGACACTTTAAACAGACTATATAAATGCTTCAAATTATTATTGGCACAATCCAGCCAATCATTTATTTCAATTAAGCATTGAATTAAGCATGTGCTCAAACTGGTCTTATTAATATCACCAGCACCTGCCAAATAGCTCATTTTGCAATAATCACGCTCTGACACTCCCACCATAAGTGATTTATGCTGTTGTTGTTGTTGTTGTTGTTGTTGTTGTTGTTGTTGTTGTTGTTGTTTTATATGCCATTGTTTTAGGAAGCAAATGAGATTTATATATGATAGGATCACTGGTGTATAGTACCACTTAAAAATTTCCTTAAGAGTGGATTCCTGAATCTTTGCTGAAATTGATTTCTTATGCACCATTCTTTTCTGTTTTTCTATACAATAATGTCGATATTAGGCACAATTGCACATAAAAATGTGTATAACAGGATAAACTTACACAAAAATGCTGACAAATTTTAATAATAATAATAATAATAATAATAATAATAATAATAATAATAATAATAATTTATTATTTGTACCCCGCCCATCTGGTTGGGTCTCCCCAGCCACTCTTTTCATGAGAACTTGGTTGATTTGTAAAAATAAAATAAAATAAAAAGCAAACTGATGTGGAAATATGGAGAACTGAACTGATGACTGGAAAAACAAGAGATGGACAGAAATCAAAATCGACATATTTGCCCATTCCTTGGGGAGACCCCAAACAACTAACTGAGGACTGAGCATGCCAGTGGACATGGAAAACCCTGGAGGAAAACTAAAATAGAGCATCCTAGGAAAAGGCATAGCTGTCTGGCTGAAACCCTAGAAAACCCCACATGCTGCCACATTTTGTTGCAAGACCCACTTCCATTACTCAATGTAGAAGCTCTGCTATTTTTAGAATATACTTTTGTTGTCCTACATCTCCGGCAATTACTATGGTTAATTTTTCTTATTTATATTTTATAGAAATGCTGTTGGTTCTCAACTTAAAAGAAATCAACTGCTCCACAATCTGTTGAGTGTTCCGCTTATTTTATGGCTATGATGACACATTTACCTCCATATAAAATCCATGGCTTAATTACTAAGTTGTTCACACATTTTATTCTTCTTAAAAGGAATGGAAAACAGTTGTGTTGCTCACTGCATCGTTCCAGATTTGGGAGACAAGAGTTTCTCTTTTCAGATTTTTTCCAATATTCTTTCTAAACATTGCCATCACGGATCTGCACAAAACTAACAAGATAACCTCTAGTGTGCTGTAATGCTAAGAAAGAAAGAAAGAAAGAAAGAAAGAAAGAAAGAAAGAAAGAAAGAAAGAAAGAAAGAAATATTTGAGAGCCAGGAAGTCCATGACAACAAATCTCATCTCCACCATGAACTCACTATACGTAAGCAATTGTCCCTCACCCTCAGGTCCCCTGAAAGCTGAAACATGGTGACAAGGACACAGGATCCTATAGACCAGAGGTGTCAAACTCAAATTCATCGGGGGCCGCATCAGCAGTTTGGTCACCCTCAAAGGGCCGGTGACCCTCAAAGGGCCGCCCTCCCCCTCTCCACTGTGTGGAAAAAATATTTTTTTCTGGTTTTCCTCCTCTAAAAGGCTGGGAGGGAGGGAGGGAAGAGAGAGAGAAGGAAGGAAGGAAAGAAGGAAGGAAAGAAAGAAGGGGTGAGAAAGAGAGATGGATGGATGGATGGATGGATGGAAGGAAGGAAGGAAGGAAAGAAAGAAAGAAAAATAAAGGGAGAGAGAGAGAGAGAGAGAAGGAAGGAAGGGAGGGAGGGAGGGAGGGAGGGAGGAGGAAGGAAAGAAGGAAGGAAGGAAAGAAGGAAGGAAAGAAAGAAAGAAAGGAATGAGAGAGGGGGGAAGGAAGGAAAGGGTGAGAGAGGGGGGAAGGAAGGGGTGAGAGAGAGTGAAAGAAAGAGGGAGAGGGAAGGAAGGAAGGGGTGAAAGAGAGAGAGAGGAGAGAGGGGAGGGAGGAAGGAGGGAGGGAGGGGTAAAAGGGAATGAGACAGAGAGAGAGAGAAGGAAGGAAGGAAGGAAGGAAGGAGTGAAAGAGAGAGAGGAGAGAGGGAAGATGCTGCTTGCTTCTCCACCCCCCCACCCGAAAAAGAAGGCTTTTGCGAGGGGGGGGGGCGGCCGGGAGGAGCAAGAAACGTCTCCTCCGCTGTAGCAGAGGGCATGTTGCTTGCTTCTCCACCCCCCCCCACCCGCAAAAGAAGGCTTTTGCGAGGGGGGGGCGGCCGGGAGGAGCAAGAAACGTCTCCGCTGTAGCGGAGGAGATGCTGCTCATTCTCCCCCCCCTCCACCGCTGCCTGCTGTTTGCAGGGATTGGCGCAGCGCGGGGTGGTGGTGGGATCGGCAGGCTGGTGCGGGGGGCTTCCCCGATGCGGCAGAAAGCCGCGCGGGGCACCCCCGAGGCGGCAAAAAGCCGCGCTGGGCCAAAACGGCCGAAAAAAAAAAACCTTGCCGGGTTTGCCCGGCAAGGCAAAAATGGTGCGGGGGGCTTCCCTGAGGCGGCAGAAAGCCGCGCGGGGCACCCCCGAGGCGGCAAAAAGCCGCGCTGGGCCAAAACGGCCCGGGGGGGGGAAACCTCTGCTCCCTTCCTCTCGCGCGCGCTGACCTTCGCCGCCCACCGCCAATCAGCGCACGCTCACGGGCCACATGATGAGGTCTCGCGGGCCGCATTTGGCCCGCGGGCCTTGTCCTTGACACCTGTGCTATAGACCTTCAGCAGCCTAAGTTCAGCTGGTCCCTACTGGTCTGTCTAGGCCACTCCAAGCTGCAAGCAAGCAAGCTTCTTTTAGGCTTTTACCAGTATTGTCTCCTCTTTCTAGAAGCTGCTTGCTGCACCAAAGATAATGCAAAGCAGTTGCCTAGCCTTCCTTCCTTCCTTCCTTCCTTCCTTCCTTCCTTCCTTTCTTTCGGAGCTGGTTCACATGGCTTGCCAACTCTAGGGAGCCGAAGGCATGTGGTGTGCACTGCAGGTCCAGTGACCAGCTCCTCCAGAGCGCTCAGTCTCCTGCATTGCGCAGCACACGTGATGCCACAAGCGCCACTGCCCCCCCCATCTTGGGGGCAACCCCGTGCCTCTGGCTGAGTGTGAGAGCCATAGCTGAGTGTGGTATGGCCATGCTGGAATGAACCCACATGGGCCTTGGGCTCACATACCACATGGCAAAGAGGAGGGGTTCAAAAGCCTTGGCTTCTATTTGTAGTTAACCACAGTTGGTCATGTCATCAGCACTGACTGCTATGAATCACACGCTCAGTCCCAAGGTATGGACTCTTGGCTCAGTTATTCCCAAAGGTTTTGTTCCAAAAATCACGACATAGCTCAAACATAGATCAAGTTACAGGTTATGCAATTTGAAAGTTCAATGCAGAGCTCTAAATTGCAATATTGGGCATAAATTACTGACAACTTCTTACCTACCCTATGCTGTCCTTTTGGAGACTGGAGTGGGCACAGTCATTTGCATGGTTCATGTCTTGAGTACTGGGGCAGAACAAGATAGTAGACACCTCTGTGAGCCAAATAGTGACACGTCAGTGGAGATGGGGGATGGGTCTGCTTGGCAGACTTGCTATCAGACACAGGGGTACCCTTGCTCTGATTTCTGGGGCAACCTCACCATCAGTAGGCATGATGGGGACCAGTTTGGACAATGTCTCTCCCTTTGCTGCTGAGACTGATGAACTGCTCGGATCCTCCCTGCCCATAATCTCCATGGGCTCACCCCAGTCCTCCTCCCGCTCTGACCAGTTCTGCTGAGACATCTCCACTGGGCTCATGACACTGACAAACTTTGGTTAACCTTATGGGTGGGGGAGAAATTTGGTCCAGGTGTCTAGTTTGCCCTTCCCAAAGCAATACATGAAGCAAAATGCAGCTATCTTTTGAAATTCACACTGATAGAAACTAATTTTTAAAAAGTTACATTTATACTAAAATTAAACTAATCCCCAGCCCCAACTAAACAGTTATCCCATCCCCAACAGAGCAAAACAAAAACAACAAGCATTTAAAACACCACAGATTAAAAACTATTTTAAAACATTTAAAAGCATTTTCGGCAGCAGCAATGTCCCCGTGGCCTCTCAGGAGCCTTCCAGCTGTTCTGGGTAAGTGTTGGCCCCGAGGCCACCAGGGGGAGATGGGCCTTGAAGGAGGGAGCAGGTCTGCCCTCCTTATTATTATTATTCATTGTTTTTATTTGATTCCCAAAGTTTAAGTGCATAGTGTGATCAACCAAACTTCTAGGACTGCTTGGCTGGGCCTTCTGGATTGCTTCCCCAAACAGAGATGAAGTATGAATTACAATTTCTTGTTGCTTAGACTAATTTGTGCAATTTATATGGTGCCAGAATATATATTGATAAAAAGCAATGTTTCTTTTCCCCCTTTCTGGTATTCCGCTCCCCAGTCTGTACACAAATGGGTTATGATCCAGAGGTGATCCGGCGCGTATTGCCCGCATGTTACGAATTCCGTTCTATGGTCCTGCAGAACCCAGTGAGGCAGCGATAGGTAGGACACCAGAGAGTAACCAAGTGAGAATGAGATTCATTTATTCTAAGATATTTGTTGTTCATACTTCATTGCCGCATACCATGCTTGACGGCTGCTTCATTGCTATAGGCTACCAAACTTAAAATGAAACAATGATAAAACACAGCTGAAAATATATTAGCCATTTAAACCACCAGTAGACCTTCTAGAGCAGCAAAAAGAAAAAAGAAAAAGGGCAAGAGTCAGCCGGTGTAGTATTATTATTATTATTATTATTATTATTAAACAAAACAAGGACAAATATTTGCATAAAATGTGAAAATCCAAATCTATATGTGTAGATGCAAATTCAGAAATGATTACTATAATTTAAATAGAAATACATCTCACTGTAGCAGGGAAGACTGTGGAAGAGGTGCTAACTCTTCATGCACAATTGGAAGCTGCCCAGAGTGGCTGGGGAAGCTCGGCCAGATGGGCGGGGTACAAATAATAAATTATTATTATTATTATTATTATTATTATTATTATTATTATTATTATTATTATTATTATTATTATTATTTCAAGGCCCCTGCTTGCCTGACCTACTATTCCTGATCTTTAAATGAGAAGTCTTTTCAGACTTAGGACATGCTTTCGAGCTGGAGCGGCAGTCAGCTCTGTTCCTTTCCTCAGAAAGCAGATTACAGCAACAGTAGTTGAAGACGGACGCTCCCAGATGTCAGAGGAGGGCAAGGTTGCTGCTCTGCCTGATCCTTTCTCTCCTTCGTTCTGCAAGCAGTTGAGTCTAACAATAAAATTCATAAGGCACAATCAAGAACAGCATAACTGTGACCACCCTGCTTGTGTGGAGAAGAAAGGCAGCTATTAATAATACAGGAAGTATGAAACAAATTAATACAGTGATGGCAATGTGCATTTCATTAAATTAATGTGATTCAGCTTTTTTTTTTTTTTAAATCTAGCTGTAGTATTTGTTCTATGGAAATAAAGGATCCATCTTTCATTTTCAGAGTCTTTCCAGATTATCTTTGTGTGTGCACAATAAATCCACACAGGATGCCAACATATTCTTAACTTAAAATTGGCTTTTCTTGGAGGCATACTGCATTGTCTCTGACTCACACTACTATTTCAATGTCAGGAAAATGTGATTCTTTCCCTAACTGCCCTCCCAGCTGCTACTGTGAACACTGTGTAAATATCACAGGTTCATTAGTGAAACTCATTGGATAATGCCTGTGTGTTTTTGACACTAAGCAGTAGTAACAGAACTCCTCCCAATTCATCTCTACCCCATTCTTTTAGAATTTTTATCCCATTATATTCTTTTATTCCTTTTCTAATTCTTTTTTCATAGAATCATAGAATTGTAGAGTTTGAACATGTAAAATACTGAGCTGGAAGGTTCCCCCCCCTATTTGAGTTGTGTGTTCCCCCACCCATTGGCAACAGTTCATTGCCCACATAGGGTGGAGAGGTTTTTTCCCTTTAACTCATGACATAAATCTCCCCAACCCTACAGTATATAGGATATCCGTTATGAAATAACCAGCATGCTTAGGCTAATAATTAATGCATGAACTAATGCATAATTAAGACCATAGTGTAAGTTGTCCTGCCAGTCTTAGCTAGGACCCCCCCTCACCTTAGGAGAAAGGGTTATCAAGCCTTTGTTCTTCTACCATGTGAACTTTACCAGTAGGTAGGTCTAAGGTGGATGCTCCATGCTTAGACCTCATGGCTTCATCAAGTCATCTTTAAGTTATACTGCCTGACTTTTCATGCTGCTGTATGGAAAAGCACATGAATCTGACATTTGAAGGGTTTGTGAGTAAACCAAACGTGTGGTCTCTTTCTATGCTAAGGGAAGTGGGAAACTTTGGAAGGAACTTAGAAGTGGATATTTTAACAGTCTAACAGCATGTATTCCAATGCTTTACTTTGCTGTATGTTTTTGTGATTTTAATTCCGCACCAACATTACTTGCCCCAAACCTGGATCTAGGCATCCAGGGAATTCTTTTATTTTACATAGTATTTATTATTTAGCTAAATTACCGGTAACCAACAGAGTTCACATCAAGGATATTATAGCTCTTTATCTCTTCCTCTAGTTTCCTTCTCTCTTACTTTCAGGTGACACATCCAGTATCCCATGGTAAGTCTGCCCTCAATCGTAGACAACATTTGTGGAAAATGCAAACCTTTTTAGAACTAAAATACCCACCGGATGAAGTTAAACAACAGATCAACAGAGCCAGACTGATACCCAGAGAGAACTTGCTGCAAGACAGACCCAAAAAAGAAAACAGCAGAACACCACTAGTAATCACATACAGCTCCCAAGTTAAAACAGTACAACGGATCATCAGAGATTTACAACCTCTCCTAGACCATGACAGTTCTCTTTCTCAAGCTCTGGGAGGAAGACCTTTCATCGCCTACAGACAGCCACCCAATCTTAAACAACTCCTCACCCACAACAATACTACAACCAGACTAAACACAGACACTGGCACCAGAGCCTGCAATAAACCCAGATGCCAACTTTGCTGCCACATACACCCGGACAACACCATTACTGGCCCCAACAACATCAAACATACCATCTCAGGACTATTTAATTGCTCATCATCTAACATTGTGTATGCCATCAAATGCCAACAGTGCCCTTCAGCTCTCTATATTGGACAAACAGGCCAAACCCTATGCCAAAGGATAAATGGACATAAATCTGACATCAGGAATCACAAGACAGAGAAACCAGTAGGAGAGCACTTCAATCTCCCAGGACACTCTATACAAGATCTCAAAGTAGCTGTCTTATTGCAAAGGAATTTCAGAAATAGACTGGAAAGAGAAGTTGCTGAATTGCAACTCATTACCAAGCTTAAAACCATGGAGAGACCTGGTCTGAACAAAGACATTGGATTCTTATCTCATTATACATGACAAAGCTTTTTTAACCTTCTCACCCCTTGCTTTTTCCTGTAAGACTAATTGCAGCCGTTAACAGTCGTCAACAGGTTTACCACACCTATCAACCTTTCACCCATTTCCACCACCCCTCTGAGTAATACCCCTCCCCACCCTCTCACTATATATCAGGGTCTGGTGACTTCTGTTTCAGTGTATCTGAAGAAGTGTGCATGCACACGAAAGCTCATACCAAGAACAAACTTAGTTGGTCTCTAAGGTGCTACTGGAAGGAATTTTTTTTATTTTATTTTGTTTTAACATTTGTGGAGTCACTTAGTCTGTCCAACTTCTTCCCCCTTGTTTTCCTCCATGAGGGTGAAACTGAGAGCTCCCCATAACCAAGGGACAGAACCAAGAGTTTAGTGCAGCTATAATGTGGCAGCAGTTTCCCACATGCCCCTAAAAGGAGTTTTTGCCTTTGGCATCCAAGTACCGTAATTTGTGAATCCAAGAATTCACTCTCCAGACTGTGGAAAAGGCAAAATACTAGGGATCATTAGAAAAGGAGTGGAAAATAAAATAAAATTGACAATATCACAATGCTGCTGCACAAATCTATGGAATGGCAGTGGAATGGTCTCCCTTGGGAGGTTATGGACTCGCCTTTCTTGGAAGTTTTTAAGCAGAGGGTGGATGACCACCTGTCCTGGATGCTTTAGTTGAGATGCCTGCATAGCAGGGGGCTGGACTAGGTGCCCCCTGGGGTCCAACTCTACAATTCTATGATTCTGTTGTCTGCAATTGGAATACTGTGCACAGTATGTGTTGCCTCTCCTCAAAAAGGATACTGTAGAGCTGGAAAAGGTTCTGAAAAGGCCAATCAAAATGATCAAGGGGGTGGAGTGACTCCCCTACAAGCAAAAGTTGCAGCACGTGGGACTTTTTAGTTTAGAGAAAAGGTGAGTAAGGGGACACATGAGTCATGAAGCTGAGATTGCCATTCTAAGAGAATGAGGGAGGCGTTCATGGTGAGTTCTGGCACCTCTCTTTCTAGAAAAATAGCTATTTTGCAGCCAATAGTCTTGACATGGTGCAGAGATGAGGTTGTGCTGCTTCAGGAACTCCAAGAGGAGAGTGGCTGAAGCCGGAGGAAGGAAGCCATGACTCTGCTGTAACTTTGAAAAGGAAACAACAGTCTAGCAACAAAACCATTCATTACATTCTGATCTACTTGTGAAAAAATTGCTGAAGCTCCTTGGGAAAGCCAGTGCCCTTTCCTGGGGATAAGAAGTAGGCCAGATTAGAAAGGTTTCTGCTTGCTATGGCCCTCCACTGGAATCTCCTGGTCAATTTGCACCACGTTGCTTTGAACAGCTTTTTAAAACCAATGCACATTCCAGCCCTATTGTTGGTCTCTCCCCTGTTTTCGATAAAATAATGGGGAGGGGGAACTGGTTTGGATAAATCTAAACAATCTTTCTTAATTCACTTTGTAAACTAAATTAATTTGCTTGTATAACTATATCAAAGCAATTAGGCATTGCCCTTACCGCACATATCATATTAGTTCCATATATATGTGCTGGCTTGAGGAAGTGTGCTGAATAAAACAAAGGAGAATGAACAGATTGGTTGCAGATAATCCAAACATTTTTGATTAAAATGTATAAGAATTTGAATAAGAATGCATTGTTTGGAATACATATAACCCAGTTTCCAAAAGACTATCTGGTTGCAAGTATATGTGGCTTTAATTAACTGCCCAAAAACTTTTAAAAGACATTGGCTAGAACTAATTTTTATAATGGTATTTATATATTTGTAAATGTGTAATTATTATTTGCAATTGCGAATTTAATTGGAAGATTGCCTATTTGAGAGGGAAACATAAAAAGATATGTGGGAGGATTCAACCCAATGTAAACACTTTTAAGTCACATTCATTTCTGTGGGGGAGCTGGCAGATGTGGAGACTAATTTTTTAACAAATTGTGAATTAATGGCACAGTTATTTATATTTTGAACCTATTTTAATTCTGGTGTACTACTGCAATAGAAGCAATAATATTAAGATATGGCCATTGCTTCTAACAATAAGCGATAGATTCCCCTCAGGCTCTGATGTTCACCCACTCACACCATGTTGGAGTTCACACACTGAGTTCAGAGGAGCTTACGCCTATGAAATTGTGTATAGGGTTGTTGTCTCTGGGTTGTATACCCTACAATAGAAAGAGCAAAAGGCGCAAGAAGTACAAAGGTAGTTGCTTTAGCAACATCTCCAAATAACTCTAAATGGGGGAGTCTCTGTTAGCTCATATCCACCAGAAGCCATCCTGAGAAGATGATTCTCTGGAAGTCCCTCCCAGCTGAGATTAGGCACCCCACCCCCACCCCATTGAATGTCAGGTGCTTGACAAAGATATTTTCATTTCTGCAGGCACTTTAATAAAATTTTCTTGTTTTAAAACAAATGTTCTTTCTTTTCTCTTCTTATTTTGAAATTTTTATGTATACCACTCAAAAACAGGTAATTAAGTGGCTTATAAATAGCCTAAATAAATAAAATAAATGCACTTAACAAAATAACAAAATGTAGTTCATCTCCAGGGCCAGATGAACTACATCCCAGAGTATTAAAAGAACTGGCAGAGGTGATTTCAGAACCACTGGCAGTAATCTTTGAGAATTCCTGGAAAACAGGCGAAGTCCCAGCAGACTGGAGGAGGGCAAATGTTGTCCCTATTTTCAAAAAGGGGGAAAGAGAGGACCCAAACAATTACTGCCCAGTCAGCCTGACATCAATACCAGGAAAGATTCTAGAGCAGATCATTAAGCAAACGGTCTGTGAGCACCTAGAAAGGAACGCTGTGATCACTAAAAGTCAGCATGGGTTTCTGAAAAATAAGTCATGTCAGACTAATCTGATCTCATTTTTTGACAGAATTACAAGCCTGGTAGACGAAGGGAACACTGTGGATGTAGCCTATCTTGATTTCAGCAAGGCCTTTGACAAGGTGCCCCATGATATTCTTGTAAAGAAGCTGGTAAAATGCGGGCTAGACAATGCTACAATTCAGTGGATTTGTAACTGGCTGACTGACCGAACCCAAAGGGTGGCTCCTCAAGGGCTCCTCTTCATCCTGGAGAGAAGTGACTAGTGGGGTGCCACAGGGTTCTGTCTTGGGCCCAGTCTTATTCAACATCTTTATCAATGACTTGGATGATGGGCTTGAGGGCATCCTGATCAAGTTTGCAGATGACACCAAATTGGGAGGGGTGGCTAATACCCCAGAGGACAGGATCACACTTCAAGGTGACCTTGACAGATTGGAGAACTGGGACAAGGCAAACAGGATGAATTTTAACAGGGAGCAATGTAAAGTACTACACTTGGGCAAAAAAAAGGAAAGGCACAAATACAGGATGGGTGACACCTGGCTTGAGAGCAGTACAAGTGAAAAGGATCTAGGAGTCTTGGTAGACCACAAACTTGACATGAGTCAACAGTGTGATGCAGCAGCTAAAAAAGCCAATGCAATTCTGGGCTGCATCAATAGGAGTATAGCATCTAGATCAAGGGAAGTAATAGTACCACTGTATTCCGCTCTGGTCAGACCTCACCTGGATTACTGTGTCCAGTTCTGGGCACCACAGTTCAAGAAGGATACTGAGAAGCTGGAACATGTCCAGAGGAGGGCAACCAAAATGGTCAAAGGCCTGGAAACGATGCCTTATGAGGAACGGCTTAGGGAGCTGGGTATGTTTAGCCTGGAGAAGAGAAGGTTAAGGGGTGATATGATAGCCATGGTCAAATATATAAAAGGATGTCATATAGAGGAGGGAGAAAGGTTGTTTTCTGCTGCTCCAGAGAAGCGGACACGGAGCAATGGATTCAAACTACAAGAAAGAAGATTCCACCTCAACATTAGGAAGAACTTCCTGACAGTAAGAGCTGTTCGACAGTGGAATTTGCTGCCAAGGAGTGTGGTGGAGTCTCCTTCTTTGGAGGTCTTTAAGCAGAGGCTTGACAGCCACCTGTCAGGAATGCTTTGATGGTGTTTCCTGCTTGGCAGGGGGTTGGACTGGATGGCCCTTGGGGTCTCTTCCAACTCTATGATTCTATGATTCTATGAAATGTTGCCATGCTGCTTTTTGTTGACATATTACGTAAAGGGTAAAAATAACCATGTACTGTATTCACCAGAAGCCCAGAACTGCAGGTATAAATCCATCTTGAATCTGTTTGTATGAACTGCCATTATTAGTAAAACCTCAAAAAGGCATTTAATGTGCAGGGGAGGTCTATTGCTTTCATTTCCTTCCTTTCCATTTTAAGTGAAATATACTGATATTTCTTAATATGAATTAAGAAATGTGCTAGACATTGATCAGTTCATAAATTCTGTTCGTTGCTCCAACTAGTCCAGATTATCTATCATGATTTAGCACAGAATGAGGAAAAGGATGTTCTGTGAAGCCTTTAAAGGACTACATGAGCCAATTCTCTTTTCCAGTGCTGCCAACAATACATTTGCAGTTGATATCACTAGGAGCAAGAGCAAACCTCTGAAATCTAGCAGTGGAACATACCTGCTTCACCCTGTGGTGGATGATGGCCCAGTCAGAATTGGTCTGCAGAGATTGTTCCCATGGCGTTGCCTGGGCTAAGTGTCAATCATGCCTCTGACAGCAAGCCTGCTGCTTCACTGGAAGTGCTGCTCCACATTTTAGCTGACCTTAAAATTAGGAAATTGCTCATAAAATTAGGAAACTTGGAAGTAAGGAAGGAATTCAAGTTGAGAGAAATGGCACATGTGGAAACAGTTACAATAGGAAAACCAATAGAGAGGATTACAAACGAAGACCCAGATCTCGTTCTAGAAAAAGGAAGCAGATAAGAACAAGGTGGGATGATAGGCAAAAACATTTGGGGTTATGGCAGGGAGGGGGAGCCACTGGCTCTCTAGATGTTGGGCTGTGTCTCCTATCAGCCAGTGCTCTGGGAAGATGGGAGTTCAATGACATCCTGAGTTGGGATGACTCAGCAAAATATTGCACCTGAAGTAGAAGAAGGAAAAGGAACCTTTTGAAACCAGCTCTTCATTTTCCCTCTTCCTTTTATTTACTCATCAAAACTAGTGTGGCTTTTGCATGGGATTTCCATTTCCATTTCTGTTCTAAATGTGAAGGACCAGGTTTTTGCGGAAAAGTCACCTGCCTTTGTGCATTTTGACCGGTTCCACTTGAAAGAGCAATATTGAGATCAATGCTGTCATTTGCTCCCTTCACAGTTATATGTCTCAATTTCTTTTTTGCCTCATGGGATGTATAGTATTAGAGATGCATTGAAAGAGCAAATATGTACAGAAGAAGAAGAAGAAAAAGTCAGACTCCAAAGAACCATATTTGTGCTACTGTTTCATGCTGTTATTGTTGCAACCACTTTGAGTTCCTAAAATTGAATCAGGATATCAGTTTTAAAACAAACAAGTAAAGTTTCCCTGGAGGCTTTAGACTGCTTCTCTTGTACAGCAGTTCCCCGTGCAAGATGACAAACAGCTTTTATGTCTGAAGGAAGTTCCAAAAGCAGTTTGTGCTATGGTATAGCTGTCAAAGAAAAGAAGTAAAAATAACTGCACTGGACTAGTGAAAACCCTTTATGCGAGCCAGAGCAGTTCTTTGGACCAGAGCCAAGAAGTTATTGCAGTGCTGTTGCAATCCGAAATCCCCCAAATCCTGGATACGGGTTAAAATGTCAGTGGGCTGGGCAGATAACGAAGTGGGATGATTGTGAGCCGCATAAATAAAGACCCCTGTCTTTAATTACTAAATTTTGTTCTCTAGAATTACTTTGCTAGTTGTAGATTGTAAGTTCTCCAGGAGGCTGGTACAGTTACCTGTCTTGAGAAGGTTATCTTAATATGTATGAACCATTTCAAATGCTTAGAAGCCTCTTAGAATTTCCTAGCTAATTAAAATCATAAACATTAAGTAGCTCCAAAAGTAATGCCAAGAATAATAATTGTTGTTGTTACAGCTCCTGGTTGAGCATCCTTTGTTAAACTGATTTCTTACTAATAGTGGGATGATCTGTTTCTTCACTTGGTTACTAGATTTATAAAAACATTCAAAAATTACATTCATTTCATTTCAACATCAATTTGCTTTTGTTAAAATATCAGCGCAAAAAATCATATGGCATTTCAGAAAGAGAAAACCCCAATATTTCAAACACAGGAATGTCTCTTTTTCCTGAAGGAAGGTGTCATCTCATTGCCAATTACTTTGCTTAAAAAACTAAAGAAAACTATCACAAGCAGTTAATCGTCTCTGATTCTCTCCTGCTAAATGCCAGGAAAGACGACCCACCTGTTTATTGTCATTTATTTCTTATTTCACAACATTTATATGTCACTTTGATTACAGTCAAAGTCTAAGTGATATGCAATTTTTAAAAACATTACAGCTATAAATAAAAAACCCTCTAGGCATTTAAAAACACTCAACAAAACCACTTCTGCTGTTGACACACTGGACTTCTCTTGTTTCTGGGAGAGTGAAGGCAAATGAAAGGGAAACCAGCCCTTTCCCGCTTCCCCAGCCAGAAGGGGCAGTGCATATAATTATTTGAGGGAAATAATATATAAGAACACATTTCTATGAATGTAAAGCAAGAGTCGTGTCCAGATTTTCCCTTAAAATTTCTAAACGAAATGATGTCAGAAATAGCTAGATAGCTTAGTCTAGCGCTGACTGTTTTTATAATTAAGAAATTATGTATCTTAGCTCTCTGCAGACATGTGCACACACGCTTGTGTGGCATGTGCAATTGGTGGATCATTCCATGTGCAACTCCATGTGCAGCTCCCCTCCCACCTCTCTTTTGTTTAAATGGGTTGAGGGCCAACACAGACTTGTTTTTCCTCACTAGATCATGCCTTGGGATAGAAGGATGAGCGAGATGACCCAAAGTATTCTAGCCCAATCTAAGATCTTGTGATTTATATGATTTCACCATTCGACACGTTATGTTCAAGTTTGGCAATATAAATATATGGGTCTGGGACTCTCAGGCTCTTCCAGCATTCCATCCTAAAGCCCAAGGAATAGAGGTTGTTAATAAAGGCCATTTATAACTTCTGCTGTTAGGAAATGCAGGAACTTTCATTAAAGTGCCATTTAACTGAAATTATGAATGTAAAGTTCAAATGGTTTCCTGTTATGTCAAATATTTCATTCGGTTAGTCAGATGCCCTCCTTAAGTGAAAAAGTTGATTCAGTATTTTCTGCCGTAATTTTTAAATAGTAAGAGTGAAAGACTTGTTGCAGGGGATGGGGTGAGATTGACTTGAAAATCAGCACACTTCAGGGACTTGAAAATCAGGAATTCTTTTTGAGGATAAAATCCAGAAATATATATACACCAGTATATCTATATTTTTCTATATCTGTATCTATATCTATATATTGGTTCAGTTGGATATGGATATGCTGTAAGCTGCCTAGAGTGCCTGGGGAAACCCAGCCAGATGGGCGGGGTATAATTATTATTATTATTATTATTATTATTATTATTATTATTATTATTATTATTATTATTAACTATCTGGGTTGCTTGCAAGGTTCCTGAGAGTTAACAGTTGTGGAGAACAGTAACCGGCCAACCAAAGTCTCATTCACTCTCAGTGAGGTTCTGTGTATTGTTTCTGTATAGGAATCCTGTAGCTGTAGATGACACTGGTCCGTGTGAGTAGTGGAGGATGAAGTTTGCTTTCACTGAAGCTCATTCCCATGTGGAGCATAGTCTTCTTCTCTATAGCTATGAAAGGCTACTATTCATTTACAAAGGAAGTGAATAGGGCACTATGAGTGAACATCACTGAGGTGGTGATTAAACCCAAAGCTGGTGAAATATTCTATTTTCCGACTATATTGACCAAGATATGGACTATATTAGATCCTCAGTTTTTAAAAAAAATCCATTTATTAAGATGTTTCATGGGGCTGAAAATATATTTTCTACCTAGGGCAGGAGTGGTGGCTGCAGCTTGGTGGTAGAACATCTGCTTTGCATGCAGAAGATACCAGGTTCAATTCTCAACATCTCTAGGTAGGGATGGGACTTCTTAGAATCATAGAATCATAGAGTTGGAAGAGACCACAAGGGCCATCCAGTCCAACCCCCTGCCAAGCAGGAACACCATCAAAGCATTCTTGACAGATGGCTGTCAAGCCTCTGCTTAAAGACCTCCAAAGAAGGAGACTCCACCACACTCCTTGGCAGCAAATTCCACTGTCGAACAGCTCTTACTGTCAGGAAGTTCTTCCTAATGTTTAGGTGGACTCTTCTTTCTTGTAGTTTGAATCCATTGCTCCGTGTCCGCTTCTCTGGAGCAGCAGAAAACAACCTTTCTCCCTCCTCTATATGACATCCTTTTATATATTTGACCATGGCTATCATATCACCCCTTAACCTTCTCTTCTCCAGGCTGAACATACCCAGCTCCCTAAGCCGTTCCTCATAAGGCATCGTTTCCAAGCCTTTGACCATTTTGGTTGCCCTCTTCTGGACACGTTCCAGCTTGTCAGTATCCTTCTTGAACTGTGGTGCCCAGAATTGGACACAGTATTCCAGGTGGGATCTTCTTGTAGGCCTGAAGAATCACTGCCAGTCAGAGCAGATAATATTGAACTAGACAGACCAATGGTCTGCCTTGGTGTAAGGCAGGTACAATTCCCAGCATCTTTAACAAACTACAGCTCACAGGATTCTAAGGGTGGTGTGTTACATGTATGGTGTGTACACACAGAAAGGAATTCATGGAAGTTCAAGTGGCTGAGTGGAAAGCTGATGATTTGTATTAGCATTTAAAACTGTTTTATACTGTAATATCTGACATTTTAAAGTGTTTTAAGTACGGTCAGGACCGGTGCTGGCAATTTTGGCGCCTTAGGCGAGGGGGCGGGTCATTGCGTATGACGCACGTTGCGGAGCGGTGCCCCGCCCCCTGCCCGGCCGGGCGCCCCCCCGCCGCCGCGATTTGCTTGCTCCGCCGCTGGTTGGGGCTGCGGCGGGGGGCAGGCTGGCCAGCGCCCCCTCCATTTTGGCGCCCTAGGCAATTGCCTAGTTCGCCTAAATGGACGCGCCGGCCCTGAGTACGGTAAATGGTCAAAACCTCTTTGATCAAACAATAAATTATACTGCTGCTGAAATATTTTACCATTTTGATATTATTATTATTATTATTATTATTATTATGATGATGATGATGATGTTTGTACCCTGCCCAACTGACTGGACAGCTGTTTGTAGTTCCATTGGAAATTGTTTTCCAGATCTTATTTTATTGTAAGCCCCTTCACCTTCTTCAGTGCCTGGTGGGCGCTGCAATCCAAACCTCTTTTGTGCTGGGCTGGGGGGTTGTATTGGGTGAAGGTGTTGCTCTGCTGGTGCAGATCTTCCTGTTCTGTTTCCCTATTGTGGGAAACCTGCAGAAAGCTCTGCTAGCCTGGGATTTGCTGGATCCTGATCTGGCCCCACTGTCATCGCATGGCAGCATTGGGCACAATGTCAGCTCCAGGTCAGCACAGTGATTTGTCTGCCCCTGCCTTCTGCCCCAGCCAGCATGAACAACATGGCTGTGGATGTGTTAAGAGAGGCTCTTCTCTGATAAGAAGGGCATTGATTGCACCCTAAGGCTTCTTTCGTCATCCTGCATTACTCACATGGGTAATACAGTGCCAGTCCGGGATCATGTAAGGGAAAAGATGTCACCATTATGTAACTACATAGCCAATCAGATTTGGCTCTGTGCCCATGTCACCAAGGACAAATCAATTTTGTGTGTGGGTAATGCTTCATGAATTGGTTACTGGTTTTGAGGTAATTACCAAAAATTAACTAAAAGGGAAGCTGCTTTTCAGTGTTGCCAAAAACAAGCATTTCTGAGAATATTTGACTTGCTTTAGTCTAGGCTAAACTTATTCCCTGCACTTGGAGACTCTGTAAGACTCAGGCATGCTCCTATCTGCATGTTCTAATTCTTGGCTCTCATACTTGGTCACACTATTTATAAAGCATAATGAAATTTTGGCAGAGTATTGCAGAATGTTGGAAATTGGATTCACAAATCTATGTATATTCCTGATGAAAGCAGCACTATTCAAGAATAGATGTTACTCAGGGTACCAAAATTTTTACTGGGAAAACGTGTTCACATTTTAAATGATTGACTTTATGCACGGTTCATGAAATAGCTGAGCATCCATTTAATCAAGGGTGATTTGTTTTTGTGCACAACGGTTATTAATTGATTGGAATGTGAATTTCACAAATATAGAATCTACCCCCAGACCAAAATATGAAAAATGTGGCATGCATATTATATTATTATAATAATATATAAAAGAAACAAACAGAAACACACATGGGATCTGATTGTTTAATACAAAGCATCAGTTACTGGCTGTGGTTCAACACAGAGAGATAGGCGTGATTAAGCCCCTTGAAATCAATGGACTAAACGTGCCCAGCTCTGTGTTGGATTTTGGCCATTCAGTGTGTAATGTAAAGTTTATATACTAGATTCACTAGGGGGGAAACATGTGGCTGCCTTTGCCATCTACGTAAGTTGGATTTGCAGAAACATGTTTTTAAAGGGAGCCCCAAGCAGTCACTGAAATGGTGCAAGACATGATTTTATTAGAGTTTAGATAAAAAGATTTAATGTTTTTAGTTTTCGAGAGCACTAGAGGTTAAAGTCACCATCTGAAGTTAGTTTGTGTTTTCATAAACCATTTTTTAAAAAACAGATCTGCTCATTTAAAATTTTTCAGAGGTCATCAAAGCCCACTCAATAAAGTATTTGATTTGCCTTCATTTGGTTTCGAAGGAAAGGTCTCTTAAGAAACGGGAGCTGTACAATTTAAAAAAACATTTCCTGGACTTTTAACTGTTGCTATTCCCAAATACGAAGTTCATCTCAAAGACTGACTGGACAAGCTTTCGAAGGCCATCTTTCAGAAGTGGGTTCATTTGCCTGTGTTCCAATAGTATTTTATAAAGTTGTCAGCCCCTGGCTGCTTTATTACAGCAAAGATGAAATGACGGTTACTGGAATTCCTTTTGCCCATAAATTACACAACCCATAGACATTTCTGTGTTCATTAGAACAGGACGACTAGGCAGCAGTCAAAGCATTTTCATACAGGATTCTTGATGAACTGAGTCTGAAGAGGTAACATGCTAGCATAGAGACCAGGGCACTATGTCAAAGTTTTAAACTCACTTATCCTACCTCTTTAGCCAAGACAGTCAGGGGAGTATCAAAGGGTGCATAATAACTTGCAGGCTATGCATCTAAGTCAGTGCAGACTTTATTAAGGGCCTCAAGAAGGCCAATCAATATTTTATCTCTAAGGCCAGCTTACTAGAAATGCAAACTGAATTGAAAAGAGGAGCAAATGGAAGTTGCCCCCAGTGTGGCTTTGTTGAGGACAATTCCCTCAACGCTGTCTTTTTCTCCCATCCTTTTCCAAAAGCAAAGTTGGATTTTTCCCTTCTGTGTTGATAAATAATAGTGGCCAAGCACATGCAGATGAGTAACTAATCTCATTTCCTTAACAAAATGCCTATATAGTGGCACTTGACTTTCCAAATAGTCTGAAAGGATTGGCAATTTTGTTTGTTTCTGTATTCTGTTAAATTTGTATCCTGCACTTCCTCTCAAAGGAGCGCAGGGTGGCAATGCCTCTTTCCTACGGTATAAAGCACGTCTAACTTGTCTGGACTGAGTGTCAGCTTGTTGGTCCACACCCAGCTTCTGACTAGTCCCTCATTGTTAGTTTGGGACTTCCACTGACTCCTGGAAGGATTCCTATCAATGTGCGTGCATTCAGCAATGTTCTCAGCTGTTCCAGTACCATTTTGCTTTATGTATGGTAATTCTATCGACTATTCTCCCCACCTGCATCTCTGGTAGGTTATTTTAGAATCATCTTTGGTCTAGTCAATGAACAACAGGCTGGAAGTAAAGCTTAAACAGAATATTGGCTGGCCCCAATACTAGCCCAGGAATGTTAATAATACTAATACTAATACTAATTCTAATAATACCTGCTGCACTTTCGAGGGATGGAGGAAGAAGGTACATCATTCAGATGTTCCACCACCACTGAGGCAGGACTTTGGCTGTGTACACTTTACCATTTCCTAAAATTCGAGTGTGCTCCCGCCACTGATGTTTGAGCTACAACCTGTATGCTTCCCATAGCTTTTTGAGAAATCCTGCTGTTCAGGGTGTTTCCCATCAAACCAGCTTCCATTTGATTTGAAAACCTAAGCCGTGGTTAAGCTGAGGTGTGTGCATTTGAGACAGCTGCTGCACATACACAGAGGACAGCTTCAGTGAATGACAAGACCCCCCTCTTGACCCTCTTGAAAGGAAAGCAGAGCAATACATTTGGCACCAGCTTGGCTGCAGGAATTGCCGGAAGGAGGCATACAATACGCCATCCAACTGTCTTAGGGACTCCACTCTGGATTTGTGTAGGGTTTACTCTTTAGCTTTTTCTTCTTCCAAAGATATCCTGCAAGGCAGCAGAGATTTAGGATCAGAGTTTTCAGAGTCCAGAGAGTGGCTAGTTGGAAGAGCCTAGTGAGGGGTAGGGGTAGGGAGAAGATGGCCCTGAAGATTTTTTTTTTGGGGGGGGGACACTGAACCTAATGGTCTTGCTGCTTTGTGAGTGCCAGACTCCCTTGTGTTATTAGATTTAGACTCCTCTTGTTATGGGTTTCTGGGTGATAGTCAAAGAACTCCAGGCCAGTTTCTGATGAGGTAATTTGTGATAGGCCATCAAGAGAAGAAAAGAAAGGTGACAAGCCCTTAGGAAAACCAAAGAGAGGGGGCTCTATGCCAGAGGGCAAATGGGAGGGTCCCCTCCTCCAGCTCTTAGTTAGAAGACAAAAGCAGAGTTGAAGCGGGATTGAAGCGGGATTCAACTCTGAATGGCTGTCATGTGACTTATTGGGGGGAAGGTTGCAGGCTGGAAAAGGCAGAGGCAGAGCACAAGGGTTGCTTTTTGCTGGGATCCAAGGCTGCAGCTATGGGAGAAACAAGACCCTTTGCGGGTATTAATCATGTAAACCCCTCCATTGCAGGCACAGGTTGTATATATGTGTAAAGAAACCATATATCATAAAGACAGCACAGTCTCTACTGTGTCTCATTTCCAAAAGGAAACATGGACCCTGGCTGAGTGCCTGGAACCCCTGGAACCTCGCACTGCTTAGCAATTGGGGTTGCATATCCCTGTCTCCCAGGGGCGAGGGGCATCTAGGGTCCCTGCATATGATGTCCTACGAATGAAGGTAACCGTAGACATATGCGGTATAGATGTACACATATATATGCTGAACATAGGCTGGACGGCTCACAGCACTGCAAAAGATCCTGCTCCCCATGAGGCAATAATAATTAATTAATTAATAATTAATTAATTAATCAACAGAAAATGATAACAACCTGTTATCACCATGAATGAGGTTTCAGGGCAGGTTGCACAATCAGAAAATACAATTTTAAAACAGATAAAATACATAAGGCCATTCCAAAATGGATCAGAGCAATATAAATTCAGCAAATGAGGTGCACCATGAAAACAAAACACCTTAATGGTCAAAGGCCAATGTGTAGAGGTATGTCAACAGCATTCAGTGAGACCTGTACCATGAAGATGCCAGACCAGGCATGGGGAAACTCTGCCCTCCAAATGTTTACAAAGTACAATTCCCACTTGCCTCATCAACTATGGCCAATGGCCAGGGATGATGGGAGTTGTAGTTCAGCAACATCTGTAGGGTGAAAGGTTCTCCGCATCTGTGCTAGATGCACTTCTGTGGGGAAGGAGTTCCACAGGGAATGCCCTCTCCCAGGCACCACACCCTGCACTTCCAAGGGTGGCAGAACTGCCAACGCAGCCCCCTCTGCAGATCTCAACACCAAGACAATTGGTAGGGATGGAGATGGTTTTTCAGATATTTGGGCCTAAATTGTTTATGGTGTAACTTTTAATGAATCAAACCAGCTTGTTTCTTCAGAAGTATACTCTAAAAAGTTACAAAAGAACTAAAAGTTTGTAACTAAAAGTTTGTAACTAAAAGAAAAATAGATTAAAGATACAAATTTGGGCTGTGCTGAAAATTATCTAGCGTTGATTTGCAGGTTTAAAACAATTATTTCAGTCAGGTAGAAATATTTCCAGGAAAAGACAAGTGTTGTTTTTTAAAAAAATGTTTAGTACCACTGTTTCCTTTGGAGGCAGTTACCACTTCACTTCGGAAACCTGTGAAACCCTGAAAAACATTTGTGTCAGAACTGAGAGCAGGGTTAGTAGATGCACCCTGAGCTGAAATCCCTCTTTTGTCCCATCTCCATTATTCTGGAATGATCTATTGACCCATCTATAGCTGTAAAGTAGCTCCATATACCAATTTCTGATAACTGTATGTAAATGAAGATTCATGCTCTTCTGATAAACTCTCCTAACCTTGTGATCCACATGTCACAACATAATATTTGTTGTGATGACCTAATCTATTGCTCCTTCCACTTCCCCACGAACCTCTTGGTTAAAAAAAGGAAGAAATCTGTTAACTTTTGAGACCACACAAGTGAGCCTGGTGCTAGCAAATAACTCGACTGCCCTCTGACTTCATTTTAACAGCCCTCTGAGGAAATAAGGTCACAAGTTCACTGAGGGCAGGAAAGACCTACTGGTGGCCTGGGCTACCCCAAACATTTACTGTACAGTTCCCAATTTATAAAGGAGGGACAGCAGGGTTTTGATTTTCTTCAGAGCTGGATGAGTTTTCCATATGTTTTATATTTTGGGTTCCTACCATCTTCTTTCGAGTGCACCAAACATGTGTTGCAAACTTGCCCAGCGGCCCCATATTATGATAATTATTTTAACTGCTGTTTTGAAACATCACAGTGGTACAACCCAGAAACTTCCTCGCCAGTGTCCTGCACAGTTGGTTAAACAAAAAAATGGATCCCTAGTCAATCAAACACATCTAATAAGGTGTAGATAAATAGATGATTTCATCACCTATAGTATGCACATCCAGAGGGCAGCAAGTCATCTCAGACTAGGTGTTGATATCAACCTGTAATAAATGGGGTAGCCGTACCTTCATGCTAGGCAATAAATGAGCTCACAAGACGTGCTGCTATTATAAACTGAAACAATACAAATGTGCAGGAAGGAAAATACTGCCCATGGTGAGCAAGGCTACCCAGAAACATGCCTTAACTGCTAGAGACATAAATTAGCCCTTATAAATCTCCTGGGCTCTCTTTGTCCTGACATCCACCTCCTGCCAAAATGTTACATTCTTTGAAAGAACTGTATGACTCGATTAAATGGTTTCTCTCCTTGGGAATGTGGAAGACTTTATTTGTTTTTGTGGAGCGACTTTTAAAATAGCCTCCTATTATACGTCAAACAGATGTCCAAGCAAAAATTCTCCTGGCCCGTTTTAATATTATAATTGTTATTTAAATATAGAGTTAAGCTTTCGCAGGATCAGTACGGTGGGATTCTCTGTCTAACACCTGGCATAGTTAGCATGGCAATGATTTTAGGATGGCAAGATATGTGACTTTTAACATGAATGCTCCAAAAGGTAAATGCAAACCTTTTTTGGGGGATGAGTTAACAGCTCTGACAGGCTTTCATGTGTGGACTTGGAACAACGGTTCAGGACTATGGATGGACAACAATTTCTAGGACAGTTAACAGTGGTAAGATAGAGCCGCCATTGTCCATGTTTCTTGTGTCCTTTTGTCATTTCTGCTCAAAATGGTTTTGCGGTTTGGAAACACCACCACAACTCCTGATACCCCAAGGCAATGCTGGGATGAGTGTGTACACCAGGGATGGTTCACCTGTGGGGCAGGTGCAAGCCTTGGCCTAACTTTATGTGGCCCTTGGTCTGATTTCATACATGTGGTAAGGAGAGAAAAACAGAGGGGTGGCAGAGAGATAAAGGGGTTGGGCCCACCCATTTTGGCTCTCGCCCTGCCCATTGCAGCTCCCAGCAGTGACCCCTTAGACTGGGACATGCCTTTGACAGGAAAATAGATTGCCTGCCAACCACACCACGGATAAGAACAGCCCTCTGAAGCAACTCCCACCCGTTTGCAGGCTGAGGTTTGCACTTTCTCTTTTAAATAAATGAAAGGGATTTTTTTTTGTATCCTCCATCTTCTTGATTCAATCCATGTGCATAGTTGTGACTGAAAAGTGCTTGCTAGCAAAATGAAAGAGGCAGCGTAGAGGCCATTTCACACATTGAGTAGAGGTAATTCCAGCTTTGTGACCAGATATACATTCAATAGGAAGCTGTGGGCAATTGTTGTTCCCTGACAATTAGATGATGCAATGCTTTCTCTTATTATTTATATTTATTTATGCCCCATCTTTCCCCCTGACTGGGACTCAAGGCAGCTCACAGCTAAAAACAGGGATGGGGGAATAATTAAAAAACAAACTGTGTGTGTGTGTGTGTGTGTGTGTGTGTGTTATTTAAAACATAGACAATAATAACATTGTTCTATTCATATTTTACTTCTATAGGTGTAAGGATTAAAACAGTAATGCATCAACTTGTCCAAGATTTAATAAACAGGTCACTTTGTCCTGTACTACTGATTATTATTAGGATTAATTTATTGCCTCATACAACAGATTCTGTGTGACTCACTGAAAGAGCAAGAAAAAGAAGATTTAAAATCAATGCAACAACAAAATTAGTAAAACAACAATACCCACTAATTTAAAACAACAACAAAATATAAAGATGATGTACATGAGCCAAGGTAACCAATTTATCACATTTCAGCATATGCAGAGGATAAGAGATAGGTCTTAATCTAATGCCAGAAAGGTGTTACTGTTAGCTCTGGTCAGGCCTAAATGGGATGAGCATTTGCGTGGGGCAGGAGGGGGCACAACTGAAAAGGTCTGCTAGGAAAAGTTTCTTATTATAGAAACCTACTACTCAGTATTAGGTATGTATGATTGTTACTAATATAGTTGACTATGTGGAAGCTCAAGATGTTCTACTGAGCACCATAAAGGAAAATTGTTTTCAGTTCCATCACACTTCTGGCCAGTTTGATCCTGGCATCTACCAACCAGGTCATAGCTGGCATAGCAGTAGACCAGTTCATACAGCTGGCATCCCTCATGTGGTCTCTTCTGGGAATGCACGAGACCTGGCCAGGATACCTGGATTTTCCTTTTGAATAAATCACAGAATCACAGAATTGTAAAGTTGGAAGGGACACCAAGGGTCATCCAACCCCCTGCAATGCTGGAATCTCCACATGCAGGCTATGTATATGGCTGAATAAGACCAGCAAAGCATCAAATGGTTTGGTGCAATAAATTATTCCTTATTCCTTATATATCACTCTGCTGTTCCTCAAAGAATTTCCTGCAAGGAAATCAAATCTACAGTAAACAACAACTCCAGAAATTAATTGCTTCAAACAAGCCTGCTCTTCAGTCTACCCTTTACCAATTAAAATATTCCACTAAATTAATAAATTAAATGTTTGTTGATTAATCAACTGATTTAATTGATTTGCAGTGCTATCTCATCCATTTCTACTCAAAAGTAATCCCCATCAACATCAATGAGACTTACTCCCAAGTGTGTGGACTCAGGAGTTGAGTCTACATGTCCTCCTACATGGAATCAAATCAAGATAATGTAACTTAGCAGTCATATGATGTACTGCTAGCAAGCTGGGCACCTAAGGCTATGGTCTCAAGCCCTATGCTACTGATACGAGACTAAACCTAAGCGAGCGCGAGTCTGAGGACGCCTGCATGCATGACTGCGGGAATCCTCTGAAGCTCCCTCAAGGAACAAATGTACAATATAGGTTTATCAATCCATTCATTATATTTAAATTACTTATGACACCACTTTCCTAGACATGATTGATCCCAAGCAGGTTATAATTAAAATCAAACAAAAAGGGACAATATGTTAGAAAACAGGAGTGTGTATCTGGCAGTCTTGGATCATGACACAGAAAAGAGGAGACTGAGAGAAGATATTATAGCCACCTTCATATATTTAAAGGGCTGTTACATGGGGGTTGAAGCGTGCTTGTTTTCTCCTGTTCTGTGGGGCAGAGCCCAAACAAATAGCTTCAAGTTACAAGGAAGGAGATTATGACATCAGGAAGAGCTGTTTGGCAGTGGAATGAACCTCTTTGGAAAGTGGTGGACTCTCCTTCCTTGGTGGTTTTTAAGCAGAGGTTGGATGGTCATATGTCATGCATGATCTAGTTGAGATTTCTGCAGTACAGCAGGTTGGACTAGGTGACCATTTGGGTACTTCCAGTGCTACAATTCTATGATTTGATGCTATCACAGTACAGGGATCCTCTTAGGATTGTATCTGGTTGGCAATTTTGACAAGAGGATTCTGGACTTTACATCTTGTACTGGACCAAACTGCAGGAGAGCATAGAAAGATAAGAACCCTTCTGGATCAGAAGAAAGGCTCATGTCCAGCATCCTGCTCTCATGGTGGCCACCCAGATGCCACCCAGAAGCCCACAAGCAGGACCTGAGCGAAACAGCACTCTCACCGCTTGCGATTCCCATGTGCAGTCAGGTATTAAGAGGCTAGGAGGAATCAGTCCATTTTGGTTTCTCAGTTTTCCAAATCTTAACTTCAGTTCTCATATTTCCACATTTGCATTTTAAAAATAAAATAAAATAAGTCCATCTTCTCAACAAATGCCCCCAGTATAATGTATTTTGTATGTTACTTTTACCAGTCCATGCATCTTTTAATGTACATTTAACCAAATATATCCATTCCCCACCCCCTACACATTACTCAGCTGGAGAACTGTGTTACAAGATTTGGAGAAGTGCAACTGTCAAAGGTCACTGTGTTTCAGTGTGCATATTGTTTCAGTAAGTCTGAATGAGGCAGGTTCACCTTTAAACTATCAGAGTCCTACTGTCTCCAGCAGTGAAGGGAGAACACAGCCATTATGGCTAGTAGCTGTTGATAGCCTTATGCTACATAAACTTGTCACATCTCCATGTTAGCAGCCATCACAACATATGTGGTAGAAAATTCCACAGTTTAACTATGCACAGTGTGTGAAGGATAGCTCAGTTGGTTTGTATGCATACAGTATGCTGCCCAAGTCATTTCTGTATTCAACTAAGTGACCAGGGCTTCCACAGGACTCGCCCGCCTCACCAGCCAGCATTTTGATGATATGTTGGTGTCACTCAGCTTCCATCAGCACAATACAGAAAGGGAGATCATTTCCATGATTCCACCTCCCCACTGCAGCCCTCAACACACCCAAAATCTGCTGCAGAGCATTGGAAGGCTCTTCACAGCAGATTAAGAGGAATACAGCTGAACAGAGGAAGAGGTGCCCTGTTCCACTGATAGAAGCCTTACCATCAGTTGAGCGTAACTGTTTCATACAACCCTGTGCATCTCAGGTGTAGAAAAGGAGCATACCAAGGATAGTCAATAATAATAGTTGACAGTAACATGACAATGAGCCCTTACTTGCTGCATTGAAATCAATGGGGCTTATTTTGACATGCATAAAACTGAGAATCGGAGCGCAGAAGAGACAGGGCAGCAGAAAAGGTTTTCTTCTTCTTTTCCTGCATTGTTCCACCCAACAATCTATTTGCATATGCATTCTTCCACAGAAACAGATGCACATGCAATTTGCAGTATGAGGTATACAGGTTTTTTAAAAAAATAATACTTAAATATTATTAATGGGTAGACATAATCACATCTGCTGATACTTGGCTCTTGTTCCTCTGTCTTCTATCTTTCATCCGTTGACTCTTGTCTATTGAAATTTAGGCTGGACATTATTTTTTCTTGCTCTCACAGAAAACTGTTGTAAGATTTTAATATGTTGGCATTTTACTCCATGGAGATGAGGAAAAACTTACCCAGATGTGTCTTCCAACACTTGACATTGTGCATAAGCTAAAGACAGTGCAAGTCTCATTTGGTGATTCTTACACAACCTGGTGTTGGGGAAAGTACTAAAAACTAAAATGGAGGAGGACTATATACGGTATTTCTGCCACCTGAAGATGGGGCTTTACGTTTCCTGAGGGTTACAACCAGTAATGCTACCCAATTTGCCTGCTATATATTTTATAAAACTAGAGCACCACCCAAAATTAATCTCCAACGTTGCGAATATAAAAACCTCCATGTTTCTGTTTCATTTTGGTTTTTTACCTGGAATCTGTGTGTTTTGTTCAAGGCTTGTGACAAAACCAGGTGACTGTGGATTTTACATTTTCAAAATGGGTTTCTGTGTCCCAGCAACCCTTGATGCAATCTGAAACCTATGTAACACCTGGTAGAACCTAATGAAAACTGTTGCCTAATATCCTGCATTTTATTTTAATACTTTCAATTCTGTCTGTGCTGCTTTAACACCAAGCTAGTCCCGCCTCCCTAAACAAACACTTAATATCCAGCCTGATGAAATGTTCTGGGAAACTCAAAAGCTTGTTCAGAGTTATGAGCGCTTTAGTTAGTCTTAATAACATTAAGTTAGTCTTGTAACATCATTTAAAACAGTGATTTAATTCCTCCGGACGACTTTTGCCAATTTGGGGTATTTTAGAGAGGTACATTCAAGTTATAATGCCGATTTATTATCACGAGTAGAATTTTAATAACAATGGAAAACAAGGTAGCTTCATCTATAAGGCAATGGGAAATAGAAATGTTTATATTTATGAAGTGCTTAAAATTAGTACATAGTCTGAGGTTCAGAGACAGGAAAATTAAAGTATTGGAACAGTAGCTTTTTCCAATATTGGGAGAAAATCCACAAATTTTGGTTAAACAATTGGTTTGATTTAATGATTTTTAAGAAGTGAATTGTAAGATGCTCTTTTACTAATTATAACACTACTTTTTTAATGATGTCAGATGTGGTTATTCAAAATTTTATATGTATGTGTCAATATGAATATGATGGTTTATATGCAGTGCTTTCTTTCTGGGGGGACACAGGGGTAGGTATACATTTTGTGAATCTTTGTACTTTTGTCCATTCACTATATTTATTTTTCCTGATTTGAACTATAAAATGGTGATTTTCTTGAGTCAAAATGAGAGTACCCCTAAACATTTTTGTAGAAAAAACCCCCACTGTTATATGTAAAGGTAAAGGACCCCTGGACGGTTATGTTCAGTCGAATTTGACTATGGTGTGTGGCCCTCATCTCCACTTTCAGGCAGAAATATATTATATTAAGACAACATACATTGAACATTTGGATCCCTCCACGAATTAAAGCACATTTTCAATATTGCATTTTAAACATGTATCTTCTAAGCATTGCAAAAAAAATAAAAAAAAGTCACTAATTTTGCTAACTTGGTAATTTCAGCTCACTTCTTTTCATGAAATACACTTGCACATATTTCAACCCTCTAAAATAAAATAGGAAAAGCCATAAACATTCATATCATCATTTCATTATATCAGCAGAGAGATGGATCACAGTGAATGTAGATTTATATACAAAATAAATGGAAACAGCTAAACTTTTTAAAAGTGGCCTCAACTTGGCCTTAAATTTTGCATCTGCAATCAATTGAGGGTGCAAAGAGACAGGTATAAATTATAGAATAGAGAAAAGTATCTGCATTGTTTGAGGGTGAAATCAAATACACAGTTCTTTAAATTCACTGAAGGTGTCTTACAAAATGATGGGTGCAAATTTCAGAGTGTACTTTAAAACATTGATCATAGTGTTAAGAAGTGTTTGACCTGTATCAATAGAAAATGTAACATTGTATGGTTTCAGATGAATGTGAGGTGTACAAGTTGTTTCTATATATATTTAAAATAGGATTAGTTTAATTCTTGAGAAAACAATTATGCTAAGTAAAAGAGGGGCACAATATGCTCCACAAAAAAGCACCCAACGATTTTGCAGCCATACAGCTCTTGCAGTGCACCACTTCTTGTAAGAGTGAACTCTACTGAACAAAGGTGGGTCTTACTTCTGAGTAAGCATGAACAGAAGGGGCTAGAAGCCCTGGAACAATTTAAGAGGGTTTATTCTTGTTTCATGAGGTATCCTTTTATTGTTTTAATATACAGTATTGTAAAATGTATCAAGGGCTTTAATTAGGAAAAAATTATTTATCTGCCATCCCAATCATCAAATATCAGCTGCTGCACATCAGATAGTGCTAAATGCTGCCTAGCACAGCTAATTACTGACTGCAATTGCATGTTGGTTCTCAGATGCTTGTAAAGTATTTCTTGATGCATGTCAAATGCTACCAGATGTTGAATGGTCAAATCATGTTGGATATCAAATCTTCCCTGAATATTTACAGATCCAAGAACATTCGCTGTTAAACTTTGCAGAGGATATAATTTTGATTAAGAAGGGGTGTATGTGGATGGAGTGCACATTCATGTCAATCTTACTGGTCACCAAAGCTGCTTTTCAATAAAATAGGAATAATTATGCCATGACACTTTCATGGAGACGGCAATGATTTGGCTTCTCAGTCAATGTCAGCCACAAATTCCTGCTTCTGATCAATGCCGTAATACCAAAACCGTCATAGTTAAGAAGCTGTAGTAACTGATTTTTAGTAACTGATTTATTTGTTTATTCATTTGATTTAAATGAATATCCAAAATACAGTAGGGATCCCTTAACAATTTATTCTGACTTAAAAGGAATAATAATAATAATAATAATAATTTTATTATTTTTACCCCGCCCATCTGGCCGAGTCTCCCCAGCCACTCTGGGCGGCTTCCAGTCAAATATTAAAACAATACAGCATTAAATATTAAAAACTTCCCTAAACAGGGCTGCCTTCAGATGTCTTTTAAAAATAGGATAGCTGCTTATTTCCTTGACATCCGCTGGAAGGGCGTTCCACAGGGAGGGCGCCACTACCGAGAAGGCCCTCTGCCTGGTTCCCTGTAACCTCACTTCTCGCAATGAGGGAACCGCCAGAAGGCCCCCGGCGCTGGATCTCAGTGTCCGGGCTGAACGATGGGGGTGGAGACGCTCCTTCAGGTATACAGGACCGAGACCGAATTGACTCGCAAGTGATTCTATCATGCAACAACTACCAAAATTTTAAATATACCTCTGTTTTCCAGAGCGGAATATAGCCAGCAAGATTTTATATCACATCTGATCTGCAGGCACACAGTCATAATTATTATCAATGCAATGGTTCTAGCCAGTGTGGTGTAATGGTCAGTGTTGGACTAGGACCTGGGAGACCAGGGTTCAAATCCCTGCTGAGCCATGAGTAACTGCATCTCAGCCTAGCCTACCTCACTGGGTGATTGTGAGGATAAAACAGGGAGGAAGAGAGCCATGTGCGTCACCTTGAGCTCCTTGCAGCAAAGGTGGGATACAACTGTAATAAATGAAAAATAAATTCTACTTCACCATGTTGGATGGACAGCAGAATGACCAAACTAGCATTTCTCAAAATGGCCCTGCTATACCACTATTAACAGAGCAAGGGGAAGCCAGTAACCATTCATGGAACTATAATGATGAATCCTTAGGCATCTCTTCTACTAGTTAGAATCTCAAACATTTCCTGGGATTTCTTCCCAGGCCTATTATCCTTAATAGATGACCACATGGCAGTTGTTTTAATGCCACTAGGCGGAGCCCTTCTGTGATTGTTCAACTATTTACCAAACTAACAGTACATGTCACCTTTTGCTTTGCAATAAATTCACCCGAATAATCCACTATTAGAGTGCACACATATTTCCAAGCCTAAAGTATGGCTGATCTGACTCATTATTTTATCTGGTTAAATTATCCAAGACTCAGTCTGGAGTAAACCAATGATTTGTAGATTCTGGGCACAAATCCAATGAAGGTTAGTTGCACCGGCATCAAAAAACTCAAATTTGCAGTTGCAGTCTGAAGAATACAGTCCTCTGCTCAGTCAATGAGTCTTCCTTTTGCGCAGGCATGCATAGAATTTCACTGCAAAGTATCGCTGGTTTCAAACTGAGATTTGAGCCAAACTGACTTTTGTTGGGTTGTGACTCCTGCATTAATTGCAAGCTGACCTTCAACAGGCCCTGACCACCATAGGTGACTTTGGACTTCACCCAAAGGTCACAGAGCAGTTTACAACATAAAACACAAAATACATAACATAATAATAAAAAGCAATAGCCCCCTCCAACACAGTGGTGCGTATGAAATATTTGGGTCTGATGTGAATAAAAACTGAAACTTATCACATGCCCCAAATTAACAAGTGTCTTATAATTTGAGCCCCACTTTGAGCTTGAGATCCAGGTCAAACAGCTGCGCTGCCTTTCCCCACCCTGGTCACTGAACCCGCCTACAGCCTATCACTTCAGGATGCTACTACCTTATTATGCATAGATCAGGCCTAGGATTGTTTATTTAGCACCCTACTCCAGTCACTTTGCTTGGCAAAGATCCCACTCCAGTCACACACACCAGAAAGGTAGCTGGCTGAACCAACTAGATACGTACAACATTTGACTTCCAACTGTATTTGTAGCTGTGGGAAGCAGCCCAATCTATTTTGAAACCACCCTGTGCCTTTCCAATTACTCATTATTCAGGACTGAGTTATGCATGTTAAAAAACAAACAAGAGGAGAGGGACCCTCCATATGTACACTCATGATGATTTGCACTCATGATACTACTGGACTATATGCAATCTTGCTTTCAATACGATTTGTGCCTGAAAAAGTTTAGGGGTGGTTACCTTGCTTCATTTCAATAGATACATATCCTGCTAAGATACCATAACTTCTCATACCACATATGTTCTGAGTTTTGTGTGTGTGTCTGGGCAGCAATAATGTGGTAGCATTGGAGAAGCATTGCAGAACAAGAAACAGAGCAAGGAAAAAACAACACACCATTCATGCACACGAACATGTTGCAGATTATGCATGAAATACAATCCCAGTCAGGAGGGACCCAATGTCTCCTAATTGATTAGATCAGTACCTGACATGGAAACTGTTATAAGGACCAGGGTGGATCAGCTGACCTACTCTAGCCCGTTGGTGTTAAGATATGTCATTGCTGGTGTGACTGGTCTTTGTGTCGTTCCTTCCTTTGGCCCAGAACTTCTGCTCTTATTGCCATCTAAGCTGAGATTATAAGGAAGGGCAAACGGAATATATAGCACACTGTCTCAGATCACTAGGATCTTGTGATAAGAAATGGGATGTGTCTGCATCCTGCCCAACAGTTGAGAAGATTCAGTGCAGTTGCTGTGTTTGGCACAAATCAGCTGTAGCAGTTAACAAATCCTGGAAGTCTTCTTGGTTGTGACAAACATTTTGGCTTTGGCATTTCCAAAACTGCTTTCATCTTTTGTGGAGATTTATGTCTGCCTTTTGCATCAGTAACGTGCCCGCAATAACCTATCGAGTTCTTGAAAAATTAGCATTTTATGCTATTGGCTCTTAACCCATATTCCTCTAGACATTTTAAGGCCTTTTGTAGGGTTTCCAGATGTTTTTCATCACTTCCACCTGTCACAACAAAGTAATCCAAATAGTGCTGTATTTCCTAAAATAAGTTGCAAAACGTGGTCCTGTACTCACTGCCAGAGAGCAAAAGTTGAAACATTACCAAATCCCATAGTCCTAAACTTGCAAAAAACATTGGTTAAGGGACACAACTGAGGTAGCCACAGTTCAGCCTTGTTCTGTTTGGGGCTTCATTAATAAGACAGTCGCCCACCCCCACACTTGGTTGCTGCTTTAGTTTCAGTTGTGCAAACCACTATCTATACAGCAGCCACTAACATGGCCCTTGAAGGCTAGTAAACTATGTTTCATCCTTGGAGGCCTTTAAGCTATGCGTATTGTGCCTTTGGAATAGCCAATGTGGCTTCCAAAACCCAACCCAGACTTGTGGGAATATTGAGCAAAAGTTCACTTTGACTTGGGGCATGTTTTGTCTCATGATGCTGAAAGCTATGGCTGCAATTACTGGGATAGTGTTCCAGATGAATAGCATAGCTGGCTCCCCCACCCCCCTTGGCTGAATAGAAGGTTTGAGACAGTCTACCATGTTATTTCCCCTTCTGTGTTTTAGGGGGACAAAGTGGACCATTCAAGCAACAGACAGGTTCACCGCCGGGGGGGGGGGTTAAGACGTAATTAAGTAAGATATTAGTATGCTCTTGTGGTGATGAATCTGGAGTTGAGGACTCATGTAACAAAACACCTTTTTATATGAAAATATACACCAAAAAACACTCTTTTGGCCACAACAAAATAAAATTAAAAAAATCCTTCCAGTAGCACCTTAGAGACCAACTAAGTTTGTTCTTTTGGCCACATTAGCCTAATATCAATCTATAAATGGCTGTCACTGAAACTGCTCCCCCATGGTATAGCTCCACTGATCCTTTGCGACCAGTTCCAGTCAGGCTGGCAGACAGCAGTCCTGAACACTCTTCAGAAACTGGGTTTTGCCCCTCAAGCCCTTCTAAGTCTGGGCTTGGGCCAAGCAAAAGCTATGGTTAGGCAAAGAATTATAGACACCGAGAGACAACAGGACTGCTTAAGGTGCCCCAACTACAAAATTGTAGAAATTGAGAGAGATATAGCTGTATTATTTAGCTGCTTTGATGCTTTCCACCTTGGGCTCCTTTGGGAGGAAAGGTCAGAAATGTAATAATTTGAAAGGGGAAAATATGGAACTAAGCGGGCCCCATTGATTAACAATATGAAAAATAGATACTGATGAATATAACAGCATTGCCACATGGCAAGAGCACACTGTCAGAATTGTATTATTGATTACTGGTTGCGGAGGCAATCCTATACACAACAAGCTGGCATAAAGCAATCCCACGTAAAGTCAGTGTGAAGTTAAACCAGATCCAAGCTGGCTGATCTGGCCTATGCCTGGCAGAGGGAAAACAAGCCTTTACAATAGTTCTTGAGTTGCACCAGCCTAAGCCCCCTCCTCTGCTCCTGCCCCCTTTTTAGGGCAACTTGAGACCCACCAGGCACAACGGAGTATCTCTGGCTAAGGATGAGGAGTTAGGAACCTCCCAGCTCAGCCAGAGATCTGCTGGATCCTAACCCTGCTCATCCTGGCTGATCATGCTATGAGGGGACAGACACACAAACACACACTTGATATTGAAGAGGGAAGGAGGGGAGCTAGGAGCACCTGCCTTCTGCAATCAAGCATTGACTTGTAGCTGCTTGCTTAGGTTCCTTTTGTCTTGGTTTTCCCTGAGGGACTCTGCACCTCACCTGTTCTAATTTGCATGTTCTCTGTCATTTGACTTTAATAATCCCTTAAAACAGCTTTGCCATTCACCTCCAACCTCCCTCCCAGCAACAGGCCATGGAGATCAAGTTCATTCCAAACCATTCAGAACATTTAACAGAAGGAATACAGCAAAATTGAGGGAATGCTAGTTTATTTGGTATAATGAAGTTTAAAACGAGGCAAACTGGGAACTGCTTAGCTGGCTAGATAGTTTCTCTAATTTGAATGGGAAAATTCTTACAGATGTCATCAGAAATGACATGACTAAACAATGAAAACATGAAAGACTTCATAAAACAGCTGACAATAGAGCAAAAATAAATTTAAGATGGGACATCCCTTTGAGCTGCTCTCTGTTTATGTTATCTGCTATCAAATATTTGTTATTTGGCAATTGTTGGTTCTGGTCTCTATTAACATCACGTTATTGTGTTTTCACTTAGAATATATCTGCTGACAAAGAAAATGGAGAAATTGCTTGATCTTGTAGCATTAAAGTTACTGGGAATTGTGGGCATTTACCACCACAGAAGATGCTGAGCAGACCTATTTAAATTTTTTGAAATGAAAACCATTTTTCTTCCCCAAAACAATTGACTTATCAGGAACAGATTAGGTTTCTACATGGGTTGCACAAAATATGAGATACAGAATATATGAGAATATAGCTGATGGAACTTGCTAATTGTCAACCCACCTGCGCAAATTCTTCATTTCTGCAAAAATCCCAAACAGGATGTAATGGCAGAAGAAGCCATAATGTTCCATGACTGCCTAGAGGGAAGCAGTTATGAAGGAGAGAATGGAAACCCAGGACCCCGATACTCCTGGAGGAATTTGAAACTCCATTTCAACTGGGGTTCAGGCCTCAGTCACCCTGTACAAGGACCTGAGTCAGGAGGGAGAGAGGGGATGTCACTTTGTGGATCATCCTTGAATGACCTCTGATATTTTGAAACCATCAGTCATGGTATCCTTCTGGTACAACTGTCTGAATTAGGGACTTGGGGCCCCCACATTGCGGTGATTCCACTCCTACTTGCATGGATAGCTTCAGAAGGTATTTTTTTTAGGAAGCACCACTCGACTCTGTGAGTATGTCAAGTATGGAGTCCTACAGGAAATGGTTCTGTCCCTCATGTTCTTCAACATCTATATGAAACTACCAGATAGGGTTATTCAGACTTTTGAAGTGCATTGTTGTCAGTATGTCAAAGACATACAATTCTGTTTCTTCTTTTCATCTTCTGCAGGTGAGGCAGTGGATGTGCTGAATCAGTGCTTAGTTGCAACAATGAACTGGATGTGGCTCAATAAACTGAAAACTAATCCAGACCAGACTGAGATGGTGCTAGTGGGTGGTTCTTCTCTCCAGCTGGGTGGTGTGCAGCCTACTGTAGATGGAGTGAAGGAGTGAATTCTTAATCTAGGGTTCTCTTGGATCCATTGCTGTCGCTTGAGGCACAGGTGGCCTCAGTGGCATGGAGTGCCTTCTACCAGTTTAGGCTGGTGGCTCATTTATGACGGTACCTGGAAAGGGATAACTTGGCTACAATAATCTATGCTTTGGGAGACTTAAGAGTAGACAACTGCAATGTGCTTTACACATTATGCCTTTAAAAATGGTTCAGAAGCTTCAGTTAGTGCAGAATGTGGCTGCCTTCCTACTGACAGGTTTGAGGTGAACAGATTTTATAACAGTTGGTGGCATGGAAAATACAAGTATATAAAGGGGAATTCCCTGGATGCCAAGTACTTTCCTGGGGCAAGTATTCTTTGGTGAGAGAACCCCAGCAGAAATTTAAAATCACAAAACATGCAGCAAAATAATGCATGGAAATATATGCCCTTCTGAGTTCCAAAAACATACTTCTTCCCCTAGCCTAGAAAAAGACCACACATTTGGTAAGTTAAAAATGGTGTACTTACAAATTCTCCAAAGCTCAGATTCATGTGCTTTTCCATACAGCATTCAGAAAAAATTGCAAAGCCAGTAAAACTTTGGCTTAGTTACAGTGGTGTAAGTTTCTAGATTACTGGTGTAGGAATTAAAAAGAGGTTTGTTAGAGTGAGCAACCAGCTCAGACCTCCTCACACACTGAGTGTCTCTGATAGACAGGAAGTACAGTGTTACCTCGGGTTAAGTACACTTCAGGTTAAGAACTCCGCTAAGAACAGAAATCGTGCTCTGGCGGCGCAGCGGCAGCAAGAGGTCCCATTAGCTAAAGTGTTGCTTCAGGTTAAGTACGCTTCAGGTTAAGAACGGACCTCCGGAATGAATTAAGTACTTAACCTGAGGTACCACTGTACAGCAATACAGGAGCATAGCATGGGGAGGGGGCCCTGGGCACAGATTTTTGTAAGGGTGTGAGGGGGCGCAACCAGGCATCCCCACAACAGGCTCCCTCCCTCACCAAGCAACACCTGGACCGAGCCTTCCCCTTGTGGCCAACAAAGGGACACTCTCGTGCCTAGAGGGAGGGAGGACACTGCCACCCACCAGCTTCCTCCTCCTTAGTCTCAGAGTTGCCCTGTGTAAAGGAAGGAGGATGGGGTGAAAGCTAGAGTTTGTTGACTCCACTTGTTGGCTCTGGTTCCACCTACAATTGCCCTCTCTCCCTTCTGCCCCAACAATTCCAATGGGCACCAGTCACTGCCAGTACATTATCTAGAACATGGCAATGCTTTTTATACCATTTCGTTTTTGCCTTAGCATTATTCTCTCTTCTGTTTAGTATAAGCTGTTAAATTAGGTTAGCTTATTTGTAGAGCTTTATACACTGGTGTATGGCTTGAATTGGGGGGGTACTTAATTTGATATTATTGATTGTTTCTAACATGTTTTTTGAATTGCTATACTTACTGCTCATTTGACATGTTGTGAGCCACTTTGGGCACAATTTTGGGGGAAAGCAGCATACAGATGATGGTGGTGTTGTGGCTTTAGTTCTGACTGATTATACACAGTCACTTTGGGTGCCTATCATGCAGAACGGCAATGGATGCAAAAGGGGAAAAGGTTATCCAGTGGTGTTGTTAAGTGCCAGAGTCAGATAGATCTTCCACCAGTCAATTAAATAAAGAGGTGGATCGTATTTGAAGCCTGGACATCTTAGTCTGACGGTTCCCCCACTGTGAGAAATGAAGCTACAGGGGACCCGGCAAAGAGCCTTCTCGGTAGTTGCACCCACCCTATGGAACACCCCCCATCAAATGTCAAACAGATAAATATCTATATGAATTTTAAAGACACCTGAAGGCAGGTTTTTAATGGTTGATGTTTTATTGTGTTTTATATATATTGTTGGGAGCCCCCCAGAGTGGCTGGGGAAACCCAGTCAGATGAGTGGCTTATTATTATTATTATTATTTACACTTAACAATTAAACAACAACAACAACAATGCTTCCAGACAGAACTTCGCTGCCACTGAAGTACACAGGGGAAATACCTCTTTTTCTTATGCGAAGGAGCCAGCGAAGCTCCACTGCAATGCTGCCACCTGCTGTATATAGAGAAAGAAGGGGGGGCAGGAAGTGCTTTTCCTAATGGAGGGAAATGTAATTTTAGTATGAATATCAACTAACTGAAGCTTGTTTATTGACCAGTCAATTAATGAAAAAAGACTTGTAACTAATTGATCAGTTTGCTCTTTAATTATATTAATGGTATTTGCAAAGCTTCAGGCAGGATTCCTCTGGTGAGCCCTGTCCGTGGAAGCCGGGCACATTGGCACAAGGGCTTCTGCTTGTGCGCCAGGGCTTCCTTCCTCCCCCCAAAGTGGCTTGGCCAGGTGCCAGGAGAACCCCAGAGCAGCATGTGGGGGAAGGAGAGGGGGAATTGTTCCATCTGGCCAGCTGAAATACTTGTGCAGACGGAACCTTAATCATAGTGCGACAATGAATCCCAATCTTAAACAAAAAATTGAGGAGTCTGAAAGTTTGGGACAATTTCTAAAATGCAAGTGTAACAAAAGCCAGCACTCTCTCGCTGAGCCTGTGAGGTAGGACAGGCTGCAAGATGTTGGTTGTGCTACCCAGGCTCTTGTTTACATCTAGGCAGCACTGAGGGTTGGTGACCCTTCTGAGTGTCACATGCCAGGTTGGGCACACCTGCACCACAGACAGATAACATACACGCAGGCAGGCGGGCACTTTCCATAGAGGGGGTATTTATCAACAACAACAACATTTATAATCCACTCTCCCTCTCAAAGGGGTCCAGGTTGGCAAACACACAAATAGTAAAACAATAAAAACAATTCCAATACCAAGATCTCTACTTAAAAGGCTTGTTGGAAGAGGAAAGTCTTCAGCAGGCACTAAAAAGGTAGTTGAGATGGTGCCTGTCTAATATTTAAAGGGAAGGGATTCCAAAGTATAGGTGCCACAACACGGAAGGCCTGATTCCTACATTGTGTGGAATGGACCTCCTAATAAGATGACCACTGCAGAAGGGCCTCAGCTGCCAAATGCAGTGATGGACTGGGGGTATAGAGAGAGTGAGACTTCTCTTACTCCATCTTCCCTCCCAGTCACATCATCTCCCCCTCCAGCTACACCATCTCTCACGTTCTCTTCTTCAATCCTGGCAATGAAAGCTCCTCAAGGCATGCACAAGGTTTTGCATGTTCTTAGTCTATAGCACATTGGAGGAGCCGCATGCTTTCTCCCAAGGAATATGAGCTACCAATGGAGTTTTGGCCATCACAGTTTTGGAAACCATGACCATCACACATATGCCACCCACCTAGAAGACGTGGTTCACGACTCACACTTCCTTGTGAGTTCAGCCCCACAGTGGCTCTGTGCCGTTCCAAGGGGACTGCAAGGGAGGGGGCCTCTGTGGATGTTTTCTGCATGCCTGGATGGATGTCTAAATATTTGTCTTCTCTGACATTATGTTATATCACATCACACTTTTTCAGTTTAGGGCATTCCAGTGTAGCCCCCAGTAGAACTAGGATTATGCTTGGTCACCGAAAGCTCCCCCCACTAGCATGCAAATTGGGGGCTATTACTTGGACATACTTGAACCATCACCTCACACCAACATCCCTGGCATGACAATGACATGTTAACATTTAATGGTTTGGGGATATGGAGACGCAGTCCATCAACAGTGAAATAAATATTTCAATTATAAGTTAACCCAAGTCCCCCTCCTGTGTTTTGCATTCAACTGGAAATCAAACCTCTGCCAGAGCTAGATCTTTAGGGTTCTAGCCTCCAGGGCTTTCAGTGTCCCTCCTCCTCTTCCAGATTCAAGCACAAAGGCAGTTAAAATGTGGAAAATTCAGGAAATGCAGAACACATCATTAAATCATCTACTCAGGAAACCTTGGCAATCTTTACTTCAGCTCACATAAGGTCTACTATAAATGAAATCTGTATTTTAATTATTTCCAGTTTGGAGACTCCCGACGTGTGCTACGGAGCTGAAACTCTTCACCAAAGGACGAAAGAAAAAGAAAAAAGAAAATTGGGTGGTAGAAAAGAAGAATGTTGCGGCTAATGCGGAACAGTTGCTAGTTATATTCCACATTGCCCCAAGCAAACCTCTTCCTTTTATCTTGGAGAAAAAGCCATCCATTTCCCCCCTCACTGCAGCTTCTGGACTCACATTCTGTTTACTCATGAGTTCTGACAGGTTTAACCAGAGCAGCTTAGTGAAGGAGCCACTCTCCAAATAACCACTGAGGTTGTAATTCTTTTAAGTTCCAGGAGTAGCACAGAACAGATAGGCTGGCCTTTCATGATGCTGGGTAGGCAATGAAAGCTGTTGACACATCTTATGTTTTGCATAGCATTCCTGACTACAGAGAGTGGAAGAACCACAGACGTTTTTCGTTGGTCCTCCACCTCTTTTGTTTTCTGCCCAAATTGGATGCAAGGCTGGTTGCAACCTGTGAAGGCAACTACCTTCAAGTTCTCCAAAACCCCACATGCTTACTGAGCAGTTTCTCATTGACATTTCTGAACTTTTGAAAGGACCAGGCTCTAGTTTCCAGAGAATAATGGGAAAGGGCTGGAAATACTTTTTCAGTTAAACTTCCATGATGCATGTTCATGTGAAGAACAGAAGTCCACCACATAGACGGCTGAGCAGTATCTTTGTCTTTTGGAGCCACAATGGCATGCTTGGTGACAGGCCTGGTTTGGGGAACCCAGGTCAGCTGCAGATCATCAGAGGAAAGGGAAATTTGCAGTGGAGAAATAGCATACCCAACCCTTCCCTCACCCACCACTTTCCTCTGTCCCAGCCATTTTTACTTACAAATCCCAATATGGCAAACCCACATCTGAACCACAGCTGGGGTGGAAGTGGATTGGTGGAGGGAGTTGAAAGGGGAAAAATAAGCAGGCAGCAGATGGGCTAAGCATCCCCCTCCCACCTGCTTCTTTTTTGCAGCTAATCTCCCCCTTAGAAACATCACTTTGCAGCTGTGTGATGGTGACTTGGGATCTTACATTCATATGATCTTGTTCTGGCAGAGACAAGTAGATCTGTTTGGAGTTGAGATGGTTTAGGGCTAGAAATAGCCAGAGAATTTACCTTGATCAGTTATCTCACACAAATCTTTCAGGCATCAGTGAACTATCATCCATACCTTCTGTCAAGAAAAAGCCTAGTCTCTAGCCCTTCCATTTCCCTCAAAGCGAGCCCAGTACTTAAGCCTACCAGCTCCTGAATCTACACCAGCAGGATATATTCTCTGGCAGAAAAAATTGAGAAATCCCAGTTACGATTTACACCAGCAAAAACCATCCATGCCTACCTCAGAGGCTGTCTATCACCTTCCCATCTCCCAGCCAGGTGTCACACTATTTAGTTGCCAAATGTGGCAAAATAATAAAAATATCACTACCGGTAGTATAGGTGCAAATTTAGGAATGATTGCTAAAATTTAAGTAGAAATGCAACACATCTCATGGGAAAGAACTATATGCCTTCTCAGTCTGCTGTTGTTGACGGTCAACTTCAAGGCCCTTGCTCTCCTTTCTTTAAATGAGATCTGGAGTGCACAGCCCTGCAAAATCACTGAAATAAGAGGACTGTTCTCAGTATAGAAAAGCATATCCCCATCCTACTCACTTCTATACTGTTTAATACCCCTACTATCTCTTTCCTGGAGCTGAAAAACGTCTGTACTCTTATACCACGACTGCTAAGTTCACTCAAAAGCCTTTGGTGAGAAAGTTTGGCAAAAGTGTTTTGGAAGTCCAGGGCTGCTTGTTGATACTCTTAAAGAGCTTCAAAATTTTGGTGAAGCAGGATTTCCCTTTGCAACAGCCATGCTGATTTTTCCTCAGCCAGCTTATTCTTCTATATATTTAATAATTCTGAAATGAATACAGCGGTACATCAGTTTAAGAAAAGCCCTGTTTACGAACTATTCGGCATACAAACTCCGCAAAACCGGAAGTAGTGTTCCAGTTAGCGAACTTTACCTCGGTCTACGAACGGAAGCTGAACAGTGGAAGGGCACCGGTGGCAGGAGGCCTCATGAGGGAAAGCGCGCCTCAGTTTAAGAACGGCTTTGGTTTAAGAACGGACTTCTGGAACAGATTAAGTTCGTAAACTGAGGTATCACTGTAGTGCTTTCCATCAATTTATCTTAAACTGAGATGTAATTTGTAAGCTCCCTCCTAGACCCCCCCCCATTTTAAATTAAAAAAACAGTGTTCATTATTTGTCAAAACTAAAGTTTGCACATGTTAGTCTAGTGCAGGGGTGTCAAACTCAAATTCATCGGGGGCCGCATCAGCAGTTTGGTCACCCTCAAAGGGCCGGTTGTATCTGTAGGACTATGTGTCCACTCTTTATTATCATAAATTATTGTCACTGCATTCAATTATTACTGTTTTTTGTAATAATGTAAGTGATAACTAGCTCTGAAAGCAGAAACATAGTCAGAATAATGGCAAGTAGATATTCAAATGTACAATTATTGTACAATTTATTGAAAAATGATTTTTGGTAACAGACAGCATTTTTTTTTAAACATACAAATATTGCCAAACACTGTTTATTACACATATGGCAAACACAAGGCATTAACTTTTTTATTTGGTGCATACATCAGGGAATCAAGACGGGCTCTTGTGTGTCCTCTTGTCCAAATGTCTACACAGCAGCAAAAACAAGCGTCAAACCAATGCGCAAAGTGACCCTACTACAAAGGGGAGCAAAGTGTGGGGCACCCCTACAACTGGGTGGGGGCAAATAAATCATCCCAGTATTGGGGGGGGGAGGTACGTTGTAGTTCTGCAACAGCATCCTGAAATAGCCATTCAGAGGGATGCACTGCCCGTCTATTTGGCCTGCCTGTGGGCATCCCCACAAGACGACACCTTGCCCGACCTCTGGGGCAGGTCAGCAAGGCAGAGATTTTGCCAAGGGCAATGCCCGCTCCAACGCCGGGAGGTCTGTAGGGCCACCTTTCCCATCTCCCTGCCCCTAAAGTGAGGAGACAGGACGCGACTGCACTCAGCTGTGGGGGAGAGAGAGGTGCACTGGCACCCTATTAGTATTCTGATCCCCCCCAAAAATAAAATGCAACTGGGGTGGGTTGCGAAAGTGGGGAGAGAGTGGGGGGAGCAAGGCGCAGACGTCTCGTCTGGACGTGCAAATCGGTGGGGTGGCGCACGGAGGCTGCCTGGGTCTGGCGCAGGCTGGTCCCGGGGGCGGGTTCCCGGTGATGGCGATGGGTAAGAGCCACGCTGCCCGTGGGTCTGCCCCATAGGGGAGGCTTCCCTCATCCCCGCAACCCAACGGAGAGCATGGCGTGAACGGACCCTGCCTGGAGCCGCCGCAGCCGCCGGGGCGAAATGGGATTCTGGCTGCCCAGGGTCGCCGCTCTCGCGCGCCTGCCACGGGGCTCGGTCTGCCTGCCTGCCTGCCCGCCCGCTTCGCCTCCCTGCCTGCCTGCCTGCCTGCCTGCCTGTACGCCTACCTGAGTCCCGAGGAGAGGGGCCTGAGCCAGCGAAGAGCCCGCGGCTGCGCTAAGCCAGGCGTCGAAGGAGGCGCCCCTTACCAGGCCCGGCCGCCAGCGCCCCGGCCCGCTCGCCCCGCCGGCACTTACCGACCCCGTCAGCTCCGCGGTGGGCTCCATCGCCGCCCGGGCCTGCACAGGCCTCACCCAGTGCCGGGCAGCAGCTGCCTCAACATGGCGGCGGAGGGCGTGGGAGGGGCTGAGCACGGGGCGGGGCCTCGGCGGACAGGCCCACTCGCGCGCCGGCAACTGACGGGCAGTGCACGAGCTGGCTGCTCCCGGGGCGCCGGGCGCCCCAGGCGCTCTGTGCAGCCGCCATTTTCGCCTCTGGTTGGGGCGGCGGCGAGCGGGGGGCAGGCTGGCCAGCGCCGCCTCAATGGACGCTCCGGCCCTGGCTACACGGGCCACATGACAAGGTCTGGCGGGCCGGATTTGGCCCCCGGGCCTTGTGTTTGACACCTGTGGTCTAGTGGATGAAAAGGTACCCAAACCTGACAAAGTATAAGGGTTGGCAACACTGATTACTATTTTGGTCAAAGGTAAGACGGCTGGTGAAAGCAAGCCAAACCTGGCACAAAAAAACATTACTATTTATAAGTGCACATGTGACCAAACAAAAGATGTCAGGGTTTTGAGCTATTCACCAAAATTTGGTGCCTGGGGTCCTAGGTCAATGAGAAAATGTGTAGTGTAGCATTCTATGATAGGTTTCAGGGGGTGGAAGGAACTGATACTACTTGGCCAGGTAAGAAGAGCAGGTGAGAAGTAACTTCTTTTCTTTTTGGAAGAGGGCCATAGGCATCAGTTCAGAATTTCCCTAGCTTCCAAGTTCCTTGACTCCCTCCAGGCATAACATGCCTTCCAAAAGGGCAGGTTGACAAAACTGAGGTACTGAACACCACCCCCTGACCTCTCCTTCCATGAAAGGGACTACGCTGAAGGACTGGCATAATCCACCCACAGTCTTCCCCCTGCACTATGGGCTAGAACAATGATGGGCTTTATCTGCATTGACATTTAGAGAGACTGTTACCAACCTATAAGAAAACGACAGCTTTCTGGTATGAAATCAGACCATGGGTAGGCAAACTAAGGCCTTGGGGCTGGATCCGGCCCAATCGCCTTCTTAATCCGGCCCGTGGATGGTCCGGGAATTAGCGTGGTTTTTTTTACATGAGTAGAATGTGTGCTTTTGTTTAAAATGCATCTCTGGGTTATTTGTGGGGCATAGGAATTTGTTCTCCCCCCACATAAAAAAATATATAGTCCAGCCCCCTACAAGGTCTGAGGGACAGTGGACCGGCCCCCTGCTGAAAAAGTTTGCTGACCCCTGAATCAGACTATGAGTTGGAAATACCACAATCTTCTGCCTTTGCTCCTGCTTTTTGTTTTGTCATAGCACACCACAGCTACCGGGAAAAGCTGCTGTGTTCACTAGGCCTGGCCTCCTGAGCTGCTTGTTTCTTTGAATAAAGAGTTAAATTCACTGACACCATGTGAGTTATTACTGATCTCCTCCTGGCACCTGCCCATGACAACTGGCAGGAGGGGCACCATTTTGTGGTTCTCCTCAGGTGCCAAAAGATCTTGGGCTGGCCCCGGTCACACTCTAGTCTTTAACTACGGTAATTTGCTAAATCTGCTTTCCATAATGTTAGACATCGTTATGACTTCATTCATTGGCTGAAAAGTGGGAGCAGATTGGTTTCCCCCCAAACAAATGAGAATAATAGTGCCTGCACATATCGCCTCATGTCTCAGATTTGACTCTTTTTTTTTTTTTTTAAAGGGAGCCTAGGGATTATGGTTTATTTGGGGTGGGGTCTGCTCTACTTGCTTCATCTGCAGATGCCCATGCTCCCTGCACTACCAGGGTTGCTGGGCAGAAGAAGGAACCTCAGACTGTTGAAGCTAGAACTGAACTGAACAGAATCTTCCTGGATCTGGGAAACAGGTGATCCCAGAGGGCCAATGATTGCAAACCTTCCAGCCTATGTGCTATTTGCTAGTCTAGCCTTTCCCAAGCTGGTGCTGTACAGATGTTTTGGACTGCAACTCCCACCAGATTCAGCCAGCATAGCCCAACTGGGACTGATGGGAGTTGTAGTCTAATATATCTAGAGGGCACCAGGTTGGGAAACGCTATGCTAGTTTATCCCAGGTACTTCACAGCGCTTAGACCTGATAGGCTGTCACTGGTAGAAAGGCCAACTTTACTATTTTTATAATTTCTTATTACAGCAACACATCAGAATAAATGGCCCACACAATGAAAGTGTGCCATTAGCTGCCTAACAGTTAGTAGGTGAAAACAAAATAAAATAAAAAAAATCCTTCCAGTAGCACCTTAGAGACCAACTAAGTTTGTTCTTGGTATGAGCTTTCGTGTGCATGCACACTTCTTCAGATACCATGCACATTTTCATGCATGCACACGAAAGCTCATACCAAGAACAAACTTAGTTGGTCTCTAAGGTGCTACTGGAAGGATTTTTTTTATTTTATTTTGTTTTGACTATGACAGACCAACACGGCTATCTACCTTTAACAGTTAGTAGGTGGTATATTTCACCCCACCTCTCTCTCACTCTCGCACACAGTATTTACTTTTAACAAATATTATTAGCCTCTAAAGATGAATCAACTAAACCTTTCGATTTAAAGGTTGCAGGTCAAGTGTGCTAGGGATTGCCCATTATTGTGTGCGAACTGATGTCACTGCACTTGTTGCATGGTCTTGTCTATGCTGAGGCTCTTTTGAAGTTGAGGAATGTGGTACAGCCTGCCAGACCCTTTTACAAAGAAGAAAACGAGTCCTCCTGACTGAGTTTGGCATCTGTGCACTTCTACCCCCCCCCCTTTTTCCTTGCCTCAGTTCTGAGTTCATGCAGTGAAGTAGGATTAACAGCTTGTTAACAATTCGGGAACAGGAGGCGGAGGCCCAGCAATGAAAAAGTCAAGCTGTGAAAGCTGGAGACAGGCAACAGTTTAAGATCTGGAAGTTTTTAGAGAGGCTTTGTTTCCCATTGGATACATACAGACATTTCTTTTAAAAACTGTTTCCTCTGGTCAAACAGGTTTGGCAGGGTTTAAAAACAATGTTAAAACCTGCCAGACCTATTTGTCACATGCAAATATAGGATGGAACTACCCACAAACAGTGATGGTTATATTTCTGTGATGTTATTTTAGCACTGTGTTTATTGAGCAGGTTACATGGTCTCTCAAAGGTCTTACCACCTCTCTTTTCAATCACTGTTGGTGCATGTAACGGGGTAGCATATTTGCTAATTTGAAAAGGCTTATCAGCATCTTGTTTAGAATTCTGTAACAGTCTGAGCTGCATCATTTACCTCTTCCTCCAGTCTAATATGACAGACAAAATAATTACTGGTAGGTGCAGTAATTGGTAGGATTGAAAAGGAAATGGAACAATTCTCCTCTTTATCACAGTGATCCCAGGGAGTGGCACAATAAAACAATATAAAGCCATTACAAAACAATATGCCATAAATCAATATTCAGTGAAACCATAAAAGCACAGATAACAAATACTCAGGAACCAGGACAGCAAAAACGACAAGGGGCTTCAGATACCCTACAAATCCCTGGGCAAATAAATAGGTCTTCAGTTGGCGGCCAAACTTATCAGAGTTGGCACCAGCTGTCTCTTAGAAAGGACATTCCACAAACTGGGTGCCACCATGGTTATAGCAGTTTAGGGGACTTCAAATGTTTTGCATACATGATCTTGCTATAATCACACCCACCCTGTAAGGTGGGTTGGCATTATGATCTCTTGGAGTGACTGAAAGATTGGTAGATTGCTTGAGGCTGCCTTGGGGGTTCAGGCAGGGGCAAGATCTGAACTAGGGACTTCCTGACTCACAGCTCTGTCTCTTCCACTACAGCACACCAGCTCCTTGCATTTGCTGGATTTCTCCATTATCATTAATATAAAGCTAAATATCTCACCAGATTGATACACAGTTAAATGGAAATCCAAACAGCCCCTTCTTCAGTCTGCTCTCTAACCAGATGGAATGCTGTTAGCCCAACAGCAGGGCCCAACACAGACTGTGTGCCTTCAAGGGGACTTCTTGTGCCAATGCCCCCCCCCCATCCTATGCCTGAGCAAAGTGTGGCCGGGCAGAGCTGCAGATATGCACTGCTATATGGAAGGATAGATTGGATCACACCCATCATATTAATTACATACTCAAGAGTTCAGCATATGAGATCATGACCCCGTTTGCTGGAGAACAGAATTTCATAGGAATGTTCTCACATCCTTAGTAAAGTCAGAGAGCATGTATGCAACAATATTGCATCAACCCAAATTGAAAGATTGTTTAAAACATGATGAAAATGTTGTTTTTAAAGAAAAGCAATGATGATTAAGGAAAAAAAAATCCAGGAGCAAGTCATATACAATGCACATGTCTGTTCTGTATATCTAACTTTTATATCAATGGCAGACTGAAATCATCGCTTAAAGTAAAGTCAAATGTCCATTTTTCAGATTTAATTAAGACATCATTTTGATGAAGGCTAAGCTAACATAAACAAGTTAGAGAAGCGGGATATGAAAAATGAACTGAACACAAAACCTGGAATGAGTTTGTATGCCTGAATTGCATGACTGGAGCAGAAAATGATATGAGCCCTGACATTTACTTACAAGGGAGTTTTGTTGTGCAAAAAACATAAAGAAGGAAATATCAAAAGTATTTGGCAAACACCCACGTGAAATGAACTTGTAGAAGTTAAACTAAGATTCCCTAAAACCATGGTTTTCAAATTTTCAACCTTAATGGATCCCTTTCCACACTAGCATACTGTATTTGCTGGGGAACTTTTGCACAATGCAAAGGATTCTGGGAAACGTTCTAGGCTAGGGCACCATCAAGTTTGCAAGGAGTTTCAGCAGTCAGCCTTGTTGTGCTCAACCTACGCATGAGCACCAAACCAGCACTCCCCTGAAGCTGCAAGAGGGAGTCTGCAGTACTAGACACACCTGGAAGTAAGTCCATCAGAGAGGAGATAAGCATAAGATTGCACTTGACATATCTTGGTAATAATATATAGGGCTGTAACCTGTAGGGTTGCCACCCACCCCTAGAAAATGTGTGATCATCCAATTTTGGAGAAAAGTGTCCCCTATCCTGTTTGGACTTCAAACAGGTTGGCTTTTTTCATCCTCATCCTCAAAACTATGCAGGGAGAGGGGGAGCCTGATGGGGGGAGGAGAGCGAGAGTTTGTGCGGACAGAAGAGAGCCCAGAGTGAGAGCGAGAGTTATCGCAGGATGCAGGCAGAGGGTGGGGCGGGGCCAGGAGGAGGAGTTTGAAAGAGAGAGTTTTTGCAAGGTCAGAGAGTGGGTCACAGAGATGGAGAGAGTGGAGACTGCCACTGTGGAGTCTCAGGTTTTGTGGAGGCAGAGAGTGAGAGGGGAGGTTTGCATGAACCTGGTGGAGAACGGGGTGGTGGTGGAGGGGAGGGGGGAAGAGTTTTTACTTGGGCACTGATGGGTGGATCAGAGATGGAGACTTGGAGTCAGAGCGCGCACGAGAGGAACAGATTACTTTGAAGTAATTTCTGCACCAGGTAAAGTAATTTTTAGCCCCCCCCCCGACCTGTCCATTATTTTGCCCAACCAAAGGTGGCAACCCTAACTCAGAGAAGAACTATTGAAATTAATGAGCAGAATTAACTTACCCTATATACTCGAGTATAAGCCTAGTTTTTCAGCACATTTTTTGTGCTGAAAAAGCCCCCCTCGGCTTATACTCGAGTGAGGCAGGCAGTGACTCCTATGAAGCTTTCCCAGGTTTTTTGTGGTAAAATTGGGTGCCTCGGCTTATATTCGGGGCGGCTTATACTCGAGTATATGGTAGGTCTGTTTTTTAATGGATCTACTTTGAGTAGTTGTGTGCAAACTCCCCCCCCCTCTCCTCTACAGGATCAGGTGTGCCCCCAGAGCAGCACACGGGAGAAAGAGACGGGGGACCATGCCATCTAGCAAGCAAAAGTGCTTGCACTGATTTAACAATCAGAGGAGGGCAACATTGAGGAGGGCAACACAATCAGAGGAGGGCAACACATATAGTATCGATGCATTTTTGAATAGTCTAACATTTAGGTAAAAACACTTGTTATTTCTAGAGCCCTGTAAGTAAGTAAGTGGAGGAGACTCTTGAGAGTCCCATGGACTGCAAGAAGATCAAACCTATCCATTCTTAAAGAAATCAGCCCTGAGTGCTCACTAGAAGGACAGATCCTGAAGTTGAGGCTCCAGTACTTTGGCCACCTCATGAGAAGAGAAGACTCCCTAGAAAAGACCCTGATGTTGGGAAAGATTGAGGGCACAAGGAGAAGGGGACGACAGAGGATGAGATGGTTGGACAGTGTTCTCGAAGCTACTAACATGAGTTTGGCCAAACTGCGAGAGGCAATGAAGGATAGGCGTGCCTGGCGTGCTCTGGTCCATGGGGTCACGAAGAGTCGGACACGACTGAACGACTGAACAACAACAACAAGTAAGTAAGCAAGTAAGTAAGTAAGTAAGTAAGTAAGTAAGTAATAATAATTTTATTATTTATACCCCACCCATGCAGATGGGACGAGGGTGGAGACCTTCAGGTCTCAGTGCATTCAGGCCTGAAGTGAGAATGGGACCAGGCCCAGTTCCAAAGCTGGGTTCAGACTCAACCACTTCAGACTGAAATTCAAAGCTGATGTTATCCTCCGTTGTCAGATAAATAAATTGATAAAAATTAACAAATATCCCTGCACATAGAAAAGTAGCATGCCAGAGAGGCTAGGCTAGAACCCTACTTCCTGATTTGCTGGCTTGCAATGTGTAGTGATTCCCTCCCCCCAGAGCAACATTCAATCATGTGAGCGTATATTAGCAATTACAGCCCCCCCCCCATTTACTACCTCAATGAGAATCAGGCTTTTGCAATTATGCTTAGATAATATTCATTTAGCTTGAGGAGATGTGTCTCCAGCAACAAACATAGAGAAAGCTGCGGCACACTTCTCATGCTTTAGCCATTTGTGGTGGCAATTTTTTTTTTTTTTTTTGAGCCAGCCCAGTTGCTCTAAGTTGTGTTCTTCTCTATCAAATCCAATACAAATGAAGGGGCGGATTATACAAGGAACAGAATTAGGTGGTAGTTTTCCCTGGAGGGTACCACACCAGCCTGCAGTTGATGGGGCCGAATATTTGAATGATTCCGAGAGGGGGTGGGTAATAAACCCTCATGCACATGGAAATTAGCATGCAAAGGATATGCTAGCCAAAACTTACCATTGACAAGATAGTTTTCTATATGCAGAGAATGATTTGGTGAAACATTCAGACATGCAACCTTCATCCCTTGCAAGGTGAAGTGGGAAAGTCCAGGAGAAGCCTGTGGTGGTACAAACTGATCCTAAGATACCAAAATCAAGGGTTTAAGGTAATTTGTAAAAGGGTAAAGGGACCCCTGACCATTAGGTCCAGTCGTGGACGACTCTGGGGTTGTGGCGCTCATCTCGCTTTATTAACCAAGGGAGCCGGCGTACAGCTTCTGGGTCATGTGGCCAGCATGACTATGCCGCTTCTGGTGAAACCAGAGCAGCGCACGGAAACACGGTTTACCTTCCTGCCGGAGTGGTACCTATTTATCTACTTGCACTTTGACGTGCTTTCGAACTGCTAGGTGGGCAGGAGCAGGGACCAAGCAACGGGAGCTCACCCCGTTGTGGGGATTCGAACCGCCGACCTCCTGATCAGCAAGCCCTAGGCTCTGTGGTTTAGACCACAGCGCCAACCGCATTCCCAAGGTAATTTGTAATAATTTGTAATTTATAATAATGCATAGACCACTGTGGATCACTCAAGTCAGGTTGGATGTCTCAGAGTAATCCGTGGCTGGTGAGGAGCATTGGGTGGCAGGGGGAGAGTGGGGTCAACTAAGCAGGCCCGGCCCCAGTGACACTAGGGATAGAAAAAGGCTGGAGTGACCCCCATCTCCCCCTTCCCACTGGTCACCACGATGTTCATTTGACTACCCCTAGTTTCAAACACCCTTAAAAAGCTTGACAGGCTAATAAAATATCTCTAGTTCATTGCACTAAATCTACCTGTTTTATCTTTATTTTCACTTGCCCCATCCAAAGGCCAAATCAATTCAATAAAATTAAATGTTTGACAAAATTCTTCCTAGTTACAGTTCAGGCTCAAACAATTTGGGCTGGATCTAAATGAAGTTAAAACCCTTAACTCCACTGAAACCACCATTAAGTCTCAGCACCATTTACTAACTTCCTCTAGATCCAGCCTATAATGCTTATTTCCTAAAGCTGAGCTATAATTTCTCAGAACCATATTTTTTTTTTGGCTGAAAAAAATTCTAACATTTTCTTCTTTTTTGACTTTCTCTCCAAGGGGAGAATTTTGTCAAATATTCTCAAATATTTTTGTGTGTTTTTAAAAAACACAACTAGATAAAATTCTGAAATGCCTGGTACCAGGCAAGCTTTGCTGGAGAAGAAATTCAAGATGGAGTGAATTCCATCCCACCAGAGCGAAGTCCCTGTCCCCTGTCACTACCTGCCTAACTTTAGAAGGTGGTAGGCGGGCTGTGGGGGGGGCGTGATAAACTGGATATTGGAGGTTGGCATATAGTGCATCTGAAGTGGCCACATGGCCTTAAAACAGAGGAGTTCCGTAGAAGACAGGGCTTTCTTGGTAGAAAAAAGCAGAAAGTTTTAAAACCTACTAGTCAGAATTAAACACTATGGAACTTTCAAATACAAACTTTTATTTTTGGTATGAACCAATGTTAGCATGTTTTGCTATTTAATGTTAAAAGAAGAAGAAAGACGCATTTTAATTTGTTCCAAGCCACGCACCCCATTTTAAAAGGTGCTATACATTCCCTTCAGTTGTGAAGTCTGTGCACCATGTTTGCCCTACAATATATTTTGGGTTTTTAGCCCTTTCTAACATTTCATTTTTCAGCCGGTATATTTTTCCAGTAGTGGAGCTCTGCTTTTTTAAAGTCCTACCTAGAAAATTTTCAGTTACATCATTTGCACAAATATGTTGTTGTTAACATTGAAAAACCTCTTTGCTTGCAGTTGTATATTTTATTTGGCTAAAAAAGGTGCCCATGTCTAATACATCACATGGCCCTTTGGTGATACTATTTAAGCTAGGAATTCCAAAACTCACAAATACCGAATAGCCAAATGTTCCAAAGCTCTCCTCGTACCCTAAACATGCAATATATCTCCTCCTTCTCCAAACAGAAATAGATTTCTCTCTGATTGGTTTGATAAATTTGACCCAAGATTTCCATTTGGAGTTATTGGAGTTCCTACTGTTTTTCTGTGTGTTGGTGGGCCAACCCTAATCGCCCACATCTCCCAGGGAGACCATAAATTATGGCAATGAGATGGAGCTTTGTATTCCTTCTGCTCAGAAGAAGGCAAATCTGCAGCGGCATTATTTTGACAGCCCTGAATTTAATTCATTGTTTTATGACAGATGGGGAAAGCGTACATGCTCATAGTACTGATTTATGATCATTTGGGTCTGGAGGATTCTATAATTTGCAAGTAATGTGAAAACAGATGGATAGACAGACACTAAAGTGCAGGCTGACCTGTACATTCTCACTGTTCATTCCAAATGGCATCCATATGGCCCAAACCTCCTTCAAGGAGATCTTCATTAGCAGACTTGGAGGTGGGGGTTTTTAAAAAACATAAAACCAGGTTCATTTATTGTTGAGAGGACATTACTGATGTCTGATTTGTGGAAGTTTAATTAATGAAGCCCAGTGTGTCCTAAACTTGTCAGAGTGGAGGCACACAGTTTTAAAATGGTCAAATGGTGTGCTGTATGCAAATTCATGTCTTTAATCCCCAATGGCTGGTTATTAAAAAGCAGCTTTGGGAGGGAACAATTTTTGTTGGAAAAGCAGCAGGGAAGGGTTTATTCAACTCTTTCCCCTGCTTTTTCCCAGGAACCTCCTATGCAGTTGTACGTGGTTGTAATGAAAAATATTTGTGGGATGAAAGCAACTGTGTGTGTGTTTTGGGATGGATGAGGTTACAGCAGAAAAGTGGCAGGGGAGGAAAAGGCTGTGTACCACCTCCCCACTCTCATTTCTCCCTGAAAACCATCTCCCCCTGAAGTTGCTTTTTGTTCCAGGAAGTCTCTGCTTGTGTTTAAACTTGTGCTTGCATGTGCTTGCATAAATGTGCTTGCATGCAACACACAGTTTGAATAGCCCATTGGGCTAGTGCTAGTCACTGCCCACGTTTCTGTGGGAATTACTGTTCTGACTGTGTCTCCTCAGCACAGTGACTCATGCAGAGATTCACTCAGTAGCCTTCTCTGAAGCTAGGCAATTCTGCTGTGTGACTTTGGATTGAGAAATAGAATGATCCCCAAACAGAGAAAAATGGTCAAATTACCCCACCTCAGTGGAGGCAGATGAGAAAGAGGCGAAGGCAGAGCACTGAAACAAGCAGAGATGGAGAGCAGAGCTTCCATGCTGAGGAAGGGATCTAGTTCAGCAGCAGAGCATCCCTGCCTGAAATTCTGGACAGCTACTGCCAGTCTGTAGACCAGGCATGTCCAAAGTCCGTTTCGGGGGCCTAATCTGGCCTGCCAGTCAGTTCAATGCAGCCTCTATGGTAGTTTATTTCCTGGGGTAAAATCCTAAAAAAAACCCTCAACAATCCTAAAAAAAAGCTCAACAACTTTGGTCAGCCCTTTGGTCGGCCTTCACAGCCCTTCACTTCATCAAATCTGGCCCTCTTTGAAAAAAGTTTGGACACCACTGGTGTAGACGATACTGAGCTAGATGGGCCAATGCTCTCAATTTGGTATAAGGCAGTTTCCTACTTCTATGTTTAATTGAATAAATTGTTAGATTCACAGACTTCTAAACTTTTAATTAACTAAAATGGTTTCCTTGGGTTAGCCTGGCAGCATGTGTATACGTGAGTTTGTTTATAGGACTATCTCTGAACTACCAAGTCATTAAAAATATATTGTGGTGGTGTACAATAAAATCATTAAAACATAATGAAATATAGAACAAATGACCAACAAAGAATCAAATTGTGCGCACACACAGAGAGAGATCTACTAGTGCTTATAAAAACGTCACATGGCCAGCATCACCTTAAAATAGGCTTCTCTTCTTTTCTCTCCCACAGGGAAATAATGTGTTATCTTTAGAAAAAGGAAACCTTTGGAACTGCTACCCAATGTGCAAATGAATGCAAATTTAACCACCAGATTAATTCACTAAACTCATACAATTGATTAGCTGCGCAGCAGAACCAATTCAGAGGCCGGCAGAGGAGTGTTTTGGATCCCCTTGGGGCCTCAGATTTCAGTGGCACCCTGTGCGATGCCAAAATTCATTGACCCACCGCCTCTAGCACTCCAGGGCAACCAAACCAGTTGAGCTCCCCCATAATCTCTGGCCACCTGAACCTGCGGAAAGCATGGGGCGTTGGGCAGAACACCAACAGTGTTCTCTCCAGCGGTAGTTACCGGTAGCAGCCGTGAATCCACCAGAATTTACACCAGTCCTGAAGAGGGATCCAATTCAGGCCCTTCTGCTGTATTAACTTGGAGATGTTACAGCAAAAAAAGGGGGGGGAATACTCAGAGGCCTACATAGGCTCTCTTGTGCCCTTGGCAAGAGGCTGTATCAGCGTCTGCCCCCATCCTTGCACCCTTGGCAAGGAGATGTCGGCTGTCCGGAGCAGTGGAGAAGTGACCCAGGGAGTGGGCAGGCAGCCTCCTAGCCAGAGTGGAGGGGCATGGTTTTTGCACCTCCCCTGGGCCTGCACCCAGGGTTGGCCAACCCGGCCAACCCCAAGGTTTACCCCTGGAACACCCCACTTTCTGTTCCAACTGCCACAAGCGGCCAGGGCTTCCGATGCAGACGTGGCTCCCAGTCCTCCTCAGCCCCTCCTTTGGATTGCTCTACCCCTTTCTTCAGGATTCAGCTGTTCTTGAATAATTTCTTAAAGCACACCCACCCACCCGCTTGTGATCTTATTCTTAACGTCTTGCAACACGTGGTCACCTTGAATGAGACTGCTTTTTTAGGAATTGTTGACATAGAGGGGTAGTATCTCTCCTAAAGATGTTCCAGGCCTAAATTTTAAGCATTTCCAAAACAGTGATTTTCTAGCCTTTTTGCATATGGAGATGCAAGGAAAAACCTGCCGGCTGCCTTCTTTCCAGTTGTTTAGTAAGAAGGAACCTCCCTCTGCCACCCACTGTTTTGGCACTGAGCGCAAATATACTGAGATGATTGACAACCATATGGGCACCTGGTATGTATTAATTTTATTTTATTACAGTATTTGCTAAATGAAATCAAATATTTTGCTACTTGTGTTACATTTTTTTTTTGCTGTTTTGCATTAACTTGCAACATTGTTGTCTCCACCACTACTTCCCCAGAGCTTCTATTTTCATCTAATGCCCTAAGATTATTATTTTTTCCTTTTGGAAATGATGCCAAGTCTAAAAGGTTGTGATCTTCTAAATTAACAGTTTCAACAGTTTGTTCAAGCTTGTTTGATGTGATTGCTGACTTGTGCTGATTTATGAACTGGGTATCTGTAGTCCCGTTCCTCCTCCCCACTCCAACATACTGCATCTAAGATCTCTAGTCTTTTCAGAATTCTTCAAGTTTTAGCGCACTTGTTTTTCTGGCTCTCTAGGGCACATGTGGGGAACTTGTTTTGGCCCTCCTGATCTTGCTGAATGACAACTCCCATCACCTCTGCCCATTGGTCATGCTTGCTAGGGCTGATGTGAGTTGTAGTTCAGCAACATCTGGAGGGTCATGGGGAAGGAGCAAAGTCTCAGGGCAGGCTCAAGGGGCAGTCTATTTTCTTTCTAGATTGAAAGCATTTCCTGTTCACTCCTAATATTTGCTTGGCACAATGTCATCTAACTTCCCCACAAATAAATCAGGAAGAAAGCTCAACAAATAGGTCATCTGGTAGTGACTGAGGAGACTCTGCCTACAACCCACTACAAACCATTTACCAGGCATCACTTGCTACCTCAAAAGAACCTCCTTTCTCCCTCACCCCCAGATATGAGCCTGTTGCTACTAGGGAGAGGACCTTTTCTGTGATGGCACCCAAGTTCTTGACTGGTCTCCCAAGAGACACCCACCTGACACCTGCTTTGAAGTAACTGCAGCAACAGGCAAAGATCTTTTTGTTTTCCTCCAGCCTTTAAAATACCTTAAGCTTTTTAAGGGGACAATTCTATGCTCCTTGGAAGGGTGGCTAAGGGGGCTGTGGATTTCCCACTCCAAGGGAGCAGAGAGTTTCACTGCCAGAGGGAGAAATAGCAGCATCTCCGCTGTAGGGGAAACGGCATCTGAGTGGGACATCTTAATCAGGAAAAAGATATAGAGAGAAAGAGTTAACTTCACCTCCTCAGCACTGCATGTCACAATCCACAACAAGAACAAGAGAAGTGATAAAGGATCTTTCAAGAAGAGTATCAGAAGCATCTCAGTTGCAGTAGATCAGCCCCTTGGGTCTGTGACTTATTCCAGAATACACATCCCTTCTGGTAAGGGTGAGGTCACACAACAGACCTCCGACCAAGTCTCACTCTCACTTACTTTAATGGGTGTTTTGCCGCCTGAAAGATGGTTGAGTCAAATGTTCCATCATTAACAGTCAGAGTGTAAATAAATAATTTTTTCCTTGACAAGTGGACTTGGAGTTTATAAAATGGGTGCACTGAATCAGAAAGATAGTTAGGGAGAACTGGAAGTAAACTAGCAGGGCAAGTCAGCTGTCATCAATCTGGCTGTTGTTAAGAGACATGAAGTACTAATCAGAAGATCTTTGGAAAATTGCACCTGAAATATGATGACTGCTTTGCTTTGCTGAGGCACATTATGATATTTTTTATGGGAGATGAAGGGTAGAAAGAAAAGACTTTTTTTTTTTTTACAATTTCAGTAGGAAAAAAAACTATGTCATCACCTCTGATGTATCACTCTACTAGAATAATTTGCTAGTGTGTATCTCTTGTTCATTTTCTTTTGCCTCATTTACTTTACCTGCTAGTGAATTTCCCATCAGGTAGGGCCAGGACCATTAGTCAGGAGGGAAGGAGCGCTAGTCTGGGGCAGGGCTTAGGGCAGAAGGAAAATTTCACTCTACTAACTGTATGCCAATATACCAACAAAATTCAGTGCAAGCCAATGAGCTTGCTCCAATTTATTTATTTATTGCCATTATTTATACCCGGCCTTTCAGCACACAAATCCTTCCAACATAGCTTACAAATAACACCGAAAGTTATTAATAAAACCACACTTAATAATATAAAAATAAGAAACTCTCCAGGATTCTTCCCAAAGGCAGCTAGTGGTCGATGTCTCTCTCTGTGGCGTGAAACAGGACCAGGTCTGGTGCCTGTTGTTACTCCCGTCCTCCGTCTTCCTCTCTCTATTGGAATCCTTTCCACAAGGCAGCAGGTGGTGGGAGGCCCAGCTGAAACAGACCCTGGGAAATTCTTCGCCTGCCCCTCCCTGCCTCTCTGTCCAGCTGGAACAGGAGCGGGTGGCTGGTCTTATCCCTTCTTGCTTCCCTCGCTTTCCAAAATGTACATTCTGCTTTCCAATCTGTGGATGGTCCAAGGCAGCTTACAGAGTAAATGCTAAAGACCATAAAAAATGTATTAAAGCCACTTTAAAAAAAAACCCACCACAAAACTTTTTGCAGGCAGGGTTATAGAATAAAACAAATCCAAAACTAGTTAGCCAAACAAATTAAAACACTTGCTGGAATAGATACACTTTTTAACAGTCAAGAAAAAAAAAGTCAACAGGGCGAATGCCAGATGGATTGACCCAAGCCGGGAATTCCGCCACAACCTTTACGGAGCCACAGAGAGCAGGCAGGTGGTGGTCAGGGACGGAGCAGGACACGGCTCCTGCCACTTCCATAGTTGCCACTTACATGATGAGCCCCCTCGACTCGAGAAGCGTTAAAGGAGCAGCAGCCCTGCTCTCTTTTGCACCTGGCCCTACCCTACTCTCACATACAGTGACTGTAGTATTTTTAATGCTGCTGTGATTATTGTGAGCCGCTTTGTGAGCTCATTTGTTGTTGGAGAAGTGGAATACAAATCTTGTGGGGATGGATGTAAATACTAGGAGAGGCTATATATGGTTTAGATATTATCCTTCCATGCCCACATGAGTGAGATCAGCAGCTTAAACCTGGAAGCGAATACAAGGTTCCTTCTATAATAATAATCCAGGATGCTTGATTTTCCTGGTATTATCCCTTTTCTCTCCCTTAAAAACAATCATCACACAAACATTGTTTTATGAAGAAATAAAAAGTATTTGCTTACATATCCTGCATCTTGATGTAGCAGTTTACAGTACCAAAAAGAAGGCAGGTTTAAAACTACTAAGTTACAAAAGTACAAAACTTAAGTTCAAAAATGGTGTCAGGCAGGCAGGTGTGGTCAGCTTGGCTGAAGAAAGACAAGGCTGCCCAGGCAGGAAGTTTCCTCCTAAAGACAGACAAAGGAAGTGATCTCACACGAGTTCTCTCTAGCAAGTTTACAGGAAAATTCATTAAATTTTTATTTACACAACATTTACCGATATACAAGTCTTTACATCTCGATTCCCATTATTACTCCCACCTCCCTCCCTCCTTCCCTACCCCCCCCAAAAATAACAAAAATAAGACACAACAAATACATAACATTAAAAACATTGACTTCCTGTCAAACACAAAAGCATAATCAATCATTGTAAAATGAATGCTTTCTTAGTTATTATTTCTCTCGTACCTTTTTCCTAATACATTCCTTTATCTTTCTACTCCCTTACCAATCTTATCCTTCTCATATCTTTTCCTAGGTCATTCAAAAGCTGTCATGGTTATCATATCTTTACAATAACTTTACAGGAAAATTCTGTGAGCCTCAGCCCCTTCATGTGCCCATCTGGCAAAACATGAATTGTTGGTCTGACTGCAGTAATGTTCCACAAATCAAATCAGATCAAACCACATGTTCCCACCAAGAGTGCCTCAGATTGAGGCATACCGTATTTTTCTGTGTATAAGACTAGGTTTTTTTACCAAAAAATTAGGTTTGAAATTGGGGCTCGTCTTATACATGGGTAGTGCTGAGGGGTGTTTTCTTAATTTGGAGTCCCCAAAAATAGGGGGCGTCTTATACATGAAAAAATACAGTAACTTGCAAAAGATATTAGAGGGCAGCAGCTTCATAAGGAAGGAGCTGGTCCTTTGGGTATCCAGGTCCCAAACCTTTTAGGGCTTTAAAGGCAGGAGCCATTAATCGCTACCTTGTACGGGGCCCAGAAGTGGAATGTGTAATCAATGCAACCGGAACAGTAAATAAGTCATGTGTTCCAGAGACATAGTGCTATCAAAACTTTAGCAGTACTAGCATTTTGCATCAGCAAAAGTTTCCAAACACTTTTAAAAAGCAGCCCTGCACTGAGAATGATATGCTAGTCCAAACAAGAGGTAACTAAGGGTTGCTAGTCCTACTTAAGAGTATAGCAGTTTAAATTAATGAAAATGACTAACGTTAAGTCCATTAATTTTAAAGTGTCTACTCTGAGTAAAATTTAGTTGGAGACAACAATTTGTCATTGTCACAAGATCTGCCCTCTCTAGAAACGGTGTGCAAGTCTTTAAAGCAGCAGCAGTCCCTGCAAAGCGACAGCACACAACACTTGCCGGTCTCACGTGCTGCTTCTTGCAAGCCAGCTGCAAAAACACACATTTCTGACCCCTCCCCAAGTATGTGGTCATGTTCCTCTCATAGTTACCAGCCATCAGAAACCATTGAAGAAGATATGTCTTTTAACTATTTCTACCCATTGAGGAAATATATTACAAATGTCTACGTAGAAGGCCACAATTTTACTTATGTACATGAAAAATGCATGGTGGTGGTTTGCTTTTATGTGGTGAAAACAGAAAGAGATACACTTTATGACTTTTTGTTTTATTCATAAGGTAGTTTTTTATTATTATTTGTTAAATAAAGGGCATGTGAAAAAACGGAGGTTGGTTTCTTTCTTCTGGGTAGGACACAAGGTTTCTATAAACTTCCAAGCTCAGCTCCTCGTTGAAAGGGCTTACGTTTTCCCTTTTCTCTCTCCCTCCTTCACTCTCTCTTAATTCACGGGGTCATTAGGGTATTCCCATATAGCTCTAATTGAAGGAACTCATGTTTATTGAGTCATGAGGATTTGTAGCTGCATGCTTCTCCCAGGTAGCCTTTCCATTCTATATGCCTAAGATATGAATTGAGTTAATTCTATTTTACTGTCTGAAATATAGTATTTTGATTAAGAGAAAAGACAGAGCAGATCTTTAAAAAAGCCTTAAATTATGAAGACACTTTTCTGTATGCTGAATTTTTTTATTACTCTTTACAGATGATATTTATAACCCAGCCAGCCATATGTGGTTATAAAGATTTATTATGAGACTGTGGAATAAGTCCTGTTAATGTGTACAGTAAACGTCTGAGGTTTGACTTTGTAAGCCTTGGAGAGTTTTAATAATATGAAGCTATTTTGATAGAATGCCAACCAGGGTAGAATTGGAACAGTGCCTTGTATTGACAAGGGGGGTATGCTATGTGCAGAAGTCTGTAGATACGGTGTGTGTGGTTTAGTTGAAAGTGCTGGAAGCAAAACCTGCTTCTCTCTCTCTCTCTCTCTCTCTCTCTCTCTCTCTCTCTCTCTCCCCTTGACTGAAGTGATCCTAAATAGCTAGAAAATGGACAGGCTCAAAAGTAAAGTGCAAATATTTTTACAGTTCTGAATGCCTGCAATAGACGTCCTATTGCTCAGCCCAACATGCATGTGCTCTGAGATGAAATAGAGGCTGAAGAGTTGTTCACACGCTGGAAGCTCAAAGACACACTGTGTTGCTCCCGTTGACATGTCAGAAAGGCTACACAACATGGTGTTTCTCCTCAAAATTAAGAACACCTTTTCTGAAAGTGTTCCAGTTCAGTTTATTAAGTAGCATGCTTAGACTTGGGGAGTGGGCGGGACGGGCTTATTTTTAAATGTTAGCATTAATCCTCAACTCACTAAGAGCCCAATTTCTAAATCAAATCACTTGCTTTAAAATAAATTTACATATTTTAAGTATTAATATATTATTGAAAGGCTTTCAATTATAAAGAAATAAAGTGATGCAAAGAAAAAGAGGAGAAGAAAATAAATTTTCATATTGATAAACTTTGATGAAGTGTTTTGAGGATCATGAAGAAAGTATCAGGCAACCTCGGCCCTCTGACTGTCCAGGTCCCCTTGGGTCTCTTCAGATGCAAATGATGAGCAAACACTCCCATTTACTCTGCATCAGCTGCTCTCCCACTGCGGTTGAGGGAAGTGGTGTGTACATGACATTAGCCACAATCCATGTCTATCCTGTACCTATCCTGTCATTTCTTAAGAAATACTGCATTTTGATGCATTTTTGCTTGAACTAGCTTTGGTCCAATTGAGAAAATGAATAAGCTAGCTGCATTTTAAGCCAGCATCATTTGATGAAAGGGATCAAGGGCTTATTCAAAGGCCCTGGAGCCAAGAGCTTCAAAGGACACTTTACAGGCCATTTTGAAGCCAACCCCTTGCTTCTTCCTGGTCACAAATGACATGCAGGGCATCATTAGCAGTCAGGGGTTTGGTGGAGGCAGGGTGGGAGCCCCAATTTGAGTTAGGCCCAAATAAAAGTTTAGTGGATCCACTTGAATTGAGACTGGTCTCTTCAAGTAACGGAGAACATTTTGAGCTTCTCCCTCTCTCCGTTATTCACCCAACACATTTTTGTCCCATGAATGTAGTAGAGGTGGGACATTTGCATGGGAGACTTGGTGGAGGAGGTGCCTTCTCATTGATTCTCTATTGCAGACACTTCATTTTTCACCAGCTGTGCTCTGAGTGGAAGTAAATTCAGGGGTGAGATTACAGTGGGAAATTGGCTGGTGGGGAAATGTCAAGGACCCCTCCTCTTACCTGCTGTTTCTCACTTGCAGCTGCCTTCTCTTCCCTGCATTCATGTTATCTCAGCAAACATGGATTGCACACCCTGCAACATTCCTCAGATGAAAATAGGGACATTTCTTACTCTTCCTCAACTGATCCTCCTTGACCCCCCCTCCCCATTTTTGTGCCCCTATCAGGAGAAAGGCAAGCGCAGTCGCCACCACCCCAACGGGAAACACACACCCTTCACTGTCCTGAGAAAACCCCTTAATCACAATTTTATATTGTTTTATTTACAAAATGAAACGAACGCACCAATAAAGGGCCAAGATTAGACGGGAATGCACAAAGCGTTTTTTTAAATCAAGACTCCTTGCACTCCTCTCCTCGTCCGCTCCCTTCCCTCCAAGGATGGCCCTGCTCTCTGCCTGGCACCTCACACAGGGCTGGGTCTCAGCTGCCGCAGTCTCTCCTCCTGCTTGCTTTGACTGCAACCTCCTCCCCAATATTATTTCCATATATAGAGAGAGCTAAGCAGTCCCAAGCGGGTCTGGTCCAGAGACAGTTTTACAGCTATATAATAGTGGCCAATGTGGAAGCACAGAGACATGGAGCTTCCCTCCCAACTGCAAGGCTAGTCAGCGGTGTGCTCCGGATGTTTAGGCCTACAAACTCCCACCAGCACACATGGCCAATGCTTGGGGAGGAGGGGAGCTGTAGCCCATAACAACCTAGAGGACAGAACATTGACTAACCCTGCACTACAGTGTATCTGGATGCAGCTGGGGGGGGGGCAGTGGTCTAATTCAAAGGGTTGGAGGTAGTGGGATAGCAGCTAAATAATGCTAAGATGTGGGCAAGCCCCTGGAAATAATAGATCTATGGAAATCTGTAAAGGCTGTGTGTATTCATACTAGTCAGGCCCTTTTGGAAAGGAGTCTCAGGTACCTTGGAAGTAAAAATGTCAAATCAGTAGATCCCTTTTCAGTCTATACATCTTGCAGCCTACTTTACTGTATTCCCCAGCTTACAATTTAATAGCTGTTTATGAGTTCCCGTCCAGGAAGAGAGGCATACCTGGAATCATCTAAATCTGGAACTCCATTTGCTAAATTGGTTTTTATAACAGCATTTAAGTTGTAGCACAATTAAAACCCTTCAGTTGGCTACTTGCCACATTATTTAAAACAAATGTGAGTGTAATAAATGTAAAATGAGGTAGACAGTGTTGCTTTTCTTAATAATGTGGGAGGACCCTCAGTGTGATTCCCCCTTGAAATATACTCCGAGTTGCATAGTGATTTCATGCTCTTTACTGCAGCTCGCAAAACAGTGAATGAATTTCCCCCCAAACCTCAGGCTTTATATACATTATTTACACAATGAGTCACGTCTGATTGGCTGATTCTGCTTCCCTCCTGGAGCCTGATTGGTCTGCTCCTGCAGGCCAATTAGTTGTTGCATTCTAGGATCCTACCTGCCTATTGTTCTAGGATCCAAGCTTAGTACATAACACCACAGCTCCCAATTCTTGATAATTTGGAGAATAGACTAGTTTGGTTGGAACTTACACCAGTCTAGGAAGCAGAGATAAAAATACTGACAAAAGAATAGCATAGATTTGAAAGAAGAAAACCCCATAGATTTCAGTTAAAGGTAGATAGCCGTGTTGGTCTGTCATAGTCAAAACAAAATAAAATAAAAAAATTCCTTCCAGTAGCACCTTAGAGACCAACTAAGTTTGTTCTTGGTATGAGCTTTCGTGTGCATGCAAGAAGAAGTGTGCATGCACACGAAAGCTCATACCAAGAATCTGAAGAAGTGTGCATGCACACGAAAGCTCATACCAAGAACAAACTTAGTTGGTCTCTAAGGTGCTACTGGAAGGAATTTTTTTATTTTATTTTGTTTTGCCCATAGATTTCAGTCTCAGTAAGAAAAATCTCTGTTTGCAGCCAACCACAACTTGCCATGCTTTGTCATTGGCATCTTTTAGAAGTGAAATAAAAACACTTTTGTATAAGGCCTTGTTTTCACTGAAGTAGTAAATCTGTACTGGAGTTGCTTTACTTTAGATTAGGAATGTGCAGTGGATATGGGGGAATCCTGAATTGAAGGGGTCCATGGAAACTGATTTGGGGCTTCCCTGAGTTGAAGCAGAATCTGTATAATGTGTCCCAAACTGAAGCTTAGACATCCCCTATAGCGCTTAGTGGTGCTCTGGTGATTCAGATGACAAAAACCATACAAGATGCTGTAGACAAAGTAAAGTAAAACTAATATCTATAGTAAAACTAATAGTATACAAAGCCTTTAATAAATTGGGACCAGTTTACCTATGAGGTCACCTTCCCCCCACATGTGACTAGTTGACTGTTTCAATCAATGGGATTGGCACTACTACAAGTGCTACATAATGCCCAATCCTCTAAGAACTCGGTCATTTTGTGTGACAGCATCTATACTTTGGAACTCCCTGCCTATTGAGATCAAGCAGGCGCATTCCTGTACTCTTTGGGGTATCTTCTAAAACATTCCTGTTTATACAAGTGTTCCCAGGTGCTTAGAAAGTTGAGATACTTTTGATCAGTTTTAGTATTTTAACATTTGTATACAGTATTTTAAAGTTGTGATTTTTTTCTTGATTTTACTGTTTTACCATATTTTTCTGTGTATAAGACGATGCTTTTTGCTAAAAAAATTAGGCAAAAATTGGGTGTCGTTTTATACATGGATAGTGAATGCAGAGGGGGGAATGTGTGATTAATGGCAGCAGCAAGCAGGAGATTGGCAGTGGCGATTGAGTGGGTGATTGGTGGCTGCAGCAAGGCCTGCTGGCGATTGGCTGTGGCTGCGGCAACTGGGCAGGCGATTTGGTGGCTGTGGCAAGTGGCGGGTGGGCTGTTGGTGGTGTGTGATCAGCAGTGGTTGTGGCAAGCGATCGGCAGTGGCAGGCAGGCAGGCGGGTGAGCAATTGGCAGAAGTGACTTCCCCCACCCCCCTAAAAAGCTAAACAACTTTATTTCTTAATTTTGGGTTAAAAAAAATAGGGCTCATCTTATACATGAGGGCATCTTATACACGGAAAAATACGGTATTTATTGTAAACCTCTTTGAGGGACTTGTGTCTTTTTCTTTATTTTTTTGACAATCAAGCTAAATATAAATTTTATGAAATAAATAATTCAATACATCCAAAGTTACCATATAAGAAAAGGACCAGGGGAAATGGGCAGCAAAGATGAGGATGTCAAGAGGGGAAAGGAGAGCTCCATTGTGACTGACTGGTCAAGCCTGTAATTTTAGAGAATTATTATATCAGGGCTTTCCAGGGCGGTTGTTTGTATTTTTGAGTCTGAGTGCCTAAGTTTGTTTTTCCTTGTTCTTTATTACAGACAGCAATACCTGTGCACTTATTTATCTGCAGTTTATCTGTAAATTGACAGGGGAGACTACTGTGCCTGCAAATTTCATCCACTTCTGTCAAAAGCAAACAAAAAACTTACAGCTATTTTCAGATGCTCCCATAATAATGAGGGAATGAATCCTCAGACCCTGAACTGAATCCAGAAAGCTCCAAAGCACTTTGGATTAAGGCAGACTGCTTTCCAAGGTGCTGGATCAGGGTTGATTAGGCCCATTGTTCCTGATGTGCTAGTTTTCTATATACAGTATAGCACAGGTGTCAAACACAAGGCCCGCGGGCCAAATGCGGCCCGCCAGACCTCGTCATGTGGCCCGTGTAGCCTCCGCCAGCCGCCAGCCTTGCTCCAACTCCTGGACTGCAGGTTGCCACCACCGCCTCCTCCTCCTCCTGCTTTTGCGGCCTCCCCTCCTTCCCTTCCCCACGCGCTTGTTTTTAAAGTTTATTTCACAGAGCCGGCAGAGCCCACTAGGAGCGCTCCGCGTCCTTGCAGCCTCGCTCTCTGGCTCCCTCCCTCCCTCGCCGGAGCGAGCGAGCAACTTGCGGCGCTCTTCTTCGGCGCGGCTGAACTTTTCCTCAACTCTTTCGCCGCCTCGGCTGAAGTTCACCAGCGATCCTTCCCCGCCCCCTCCCTCTCTCTCTCGCCACCACCCCGGCAGACAAACACACAAACAGCGCCGGGCACAGCCAAGCCAAGCCAGGGAGCAGAGCCGGGACTTCTCCCCTCCCCCCCACGCTCCCCGTGTCGGAGGCGAGGAAGTGGGGAGAAAAGAGAGAGGAGAGAAACCCAACGTGCCGCCGCCGCGCACCATCTCTCTCTCCAGCAAACCAGCCGCGAGGTGGATGGACGTTGGGCAGCTGAGGCTCTCGGGCGCCAGTTCTGCGCCGGGGGCGGGCCGGATCTGTGGGGCCAGTGGCTGACCCCCACCCTCCCCGCCCCTCCACCCAGAGCGGAGCCCTCTCCATCCCACCCCACGGACCCACATCTTTCCCGGACGCCTAGCAGGGCAGAGAAGGGAACGCGCAACAGAAAGAGCGATTGCACCTACTTGCGGCCAGTTTCCTCGCTCTGCCTTTGGATCGCATTGCTGCCAAATCCCACGGACGTTGCTTGGATGGTTGCTTGGGGTGGGGGGGATATCTGGGGTCGGGGTGGGGGGTGGGGAGGGAAATCAATGGAGGGGCTTTCCCCCCTCTCTCTTTCCGTGTTTCCCACCCTTCCTGCTTCCCCCACTCTTTTCTTTCTCTCTTTCTCACTCACTCTGTTTCTCTCTCTCTCTCCCAACCCCAAAGCTTGCTATCTTCTCCAGCATTGTCAGTTTGGACACCTTCGCACATGCGCAAGGGCGGCTTCTCCCTCTCGCTCTCCTCTCGCTCGCCCTCCCCGCGCAACTCACCCCCCCTTTCAACATCTCCCGGGCGCCGCAAAAAAAAAAAAGTTTTGAGCGATCTTTCACTTTTGGATTTAGGGATCTTGGGCAGAAGATCGCAGGAAAGAGGCTAAGGCGCGGGGCGGGGTGGTGGAGATCTCTCTTTTGCTCGCTTGGGAAAATCTAAGCTAGGGAGAGAAAACCAATTGACATAAGCGCCCATGCAGACTTTTAAGAGAGGGAGGGAGATGCCGGATGATGAGCTGATACGACCTGCGATTTATTAATTGTGGACGGCGATTCTTCTTTGTGCACCCTTGGCCGGTGCATTCCCCCCCAAACACACACACTTTTCTCATCAGCACAACCATTATTTCGCAGGGCGACCCTAGGAATGAGTAAAGCAGCGCTTATGTGCAGTGGACCAACCCGGCTCCCCCATCGCTGCGAGGCGGCCTCAAGGGCGCACCTGGAGGTCCTGGCAGGTGTGCTGCTGCTGCCTCCGCCATCTGCATGGGGAGCCTCTCTTTTTTCGCAGGTGCAGCCATCGGGGATTTTGCAAAGAGGCAGGTCACCTAGCTTTCCCATACACACACACACACACACACACACACACACGCTTTTCCTCTCCGCCAACCCAGAATCCTTGAGAACGAGCTCTAGCAGGGGTGCCAAATTGAGTAAAATAGGAGGGGGGGCGGCTCAGGTAAACCCCACCCTGCATAACCACAAGATGCGGCTCGCACACACCAACCATTGATTTTAATGGCAATGCCCATCCATTTTGCAGGGGCCCAGCCCCCTCAATATTTTGTATGTTTTAAAAAAAAATTACTGTCTGTTACCAAAAATCATTTTTCAATAAATTGTACAATAATTGTACATTTGAATATCTACTTGCTATTATTCTGACTATGTTTCTGCTTACAGAGCTAGTTATTACTTACATTATTACAAAAAACAGTAATAATTGAATGCAGTGACAATAATTTATGATAATAAAGAGTGGACACATAGTCCTACAGATACAACCGGCCCTTTGAGGGTGACCAAACTGCTGATGCGGCCCCTGATGAATTTGAGTTTGACACCCCTGCAGTATAGAGATACTGTGAGAGAGAGAGTGAGAGACCATTCAATCACCTAAGCCTCAACTGCAGGCTGAAATTCTCCATTCCAGATACAAGTTTACCACATTTATGCAAATGAGGCCTAAGAGCTTCTAAAGAGATTACAAACTGGAAATTTATGCAGATGCATTAGGAATTTAATACAGTGGTTTCAGTTTAAGTTGCATGTGAACATGCAAGTTTTAATTGCATGGACACATTGTCCTAAGACCCAGGGAAGGAAGGCCTTTGTGCTAAAGGGGCTGGTCACAGAAAACACCTCGAAACCACAGTAGGCTAATGAGTGATGAGGACTTAAACCTCCTTGCAACAGGTACATGCATAACCATTAGGCACTGAGATTCAGGGATGGTGTAGAGTTCCAAGACCACCCCTATGCCAGTTGAAACCCTGCCTCAGCTATAAATATACTAGGTTGCCTTAAGCAACCATTGCATCTCAACCTCAGCCCTCCTGACTAATATATATTATAGGGCTGCTGCAAAGATACTGGGTGGAATTCAACTAAGTTCTTACTCACAGTAGACCCATCAAAAATAATGAACATGATTACAAGCATATGTAGTTTTATTTGTATGTCAAACCATGCTCAAGGTGGCTTACAACATGAAAAAAATACATAACTGCAACATAACAAAAGTAGTCATAAACAATATATTAAACAAAATAATAATAATACAAAAACAAACTGAACATAAATCAATGGAGAAGAAGTTATTGTAGACTATTATAATATTATTTGGAGAATCTTCCTTGGGCTTATTGCATCAAAAGAATTAATGAACTGGAGAGTCCCGGATCTGAATACTAATTTGGACTGACGAGGGGCGGCAGATCCAGACTCCAAGGAGCGCACCTCAGCTGTTGCTGCCACCATAGCAGTAGCAGCAGCGGCAGGCGATGCATTCCTTGGAAGCTGGATCCTGCTGCCTGAGGCGGTTGCCTCACCTTGTTGCTTGGGTGGGCTGGTCCTGTTGTAATCCCTGAACATGCAAGTCCTACATTGAGGCTAATATAAAGATTAGTGAAGAAATAGCGTGGTGATTACATAGTCAACACACCAGACAGGAAGAAATTTAAAAGGGGGCTATACATTGTTTTCTCTTAGTTTAATGAACGCCCTTGATAGCATTTTTTATTTTTTTAGTTTGCTTAAGCAAGAGAAACCTCTATGTCCATTTTACTAGTATTCAGCCTCATGCCAAACTTGCACTCTACTACAATTTCCTTATTTTATACCTCTTGGGTCTCCTAAGTAGTTTTGGTAATCAACTACCTTCCATTTGGGCAAGTTAATATATATTTAAAAACGTAAGAAATTGAGGTGCGGTAGAGGTTGCCATAAAACAAGTTCTTCCTTACCAGGAAATACAAATCCAAGTCTTAATCCTTCTTTCATTGAATATGTGGCCTTCCATTTCGGAAAGTCAAGAGCTACTGCTGTTTCCTAGGCCTTCTCCCCTTTCATTTGATGTTTAAGAATGTGAACTATTACACACTACTCAAGTTCATTTTATATGAAATACTAAGATTTTATATAATTGGGCCTTAACCTTTGATTGCTGAAATGCTGAGTTTAAACCTGCCAGGAACCTAGACGCCTCATCCATTGGGGCATAATCAATCTACACTGGTAATTTTATTTCTCTATTTATGATTCACATATTGGAATCTAGTGTGACCCCTCCCTGAGAGCTCATGACAGAAAACATCATGACAATAAATTAATATAGACCAAACAACTATCAGGACAACCCTGAAATAATTAGCAAAAAGAGACAACTCAATATGCGAGGTTAAAGGCATTTCAATCATTAAACAGTTACCACTAAGCATAAATTCAGCTGGGTATCTTACAGGCAAATGAGATATTAAATGTAAATGTATGTAACATGCTCCGAATTTCCCCAGTGAAAAAGTTGCCTTGGGATTCACCAAAGAGGAGTGGAAGGGAAGAGGAGCAATGCTTTTCCATCCAGCAATTATCTGCGTAACAATGACCCCAGCTGCTTTTTGCGGTTGGGAGGAAAAGATTCAAGCAGTGGTGGCTGGTGCCCAGCGCATCTGGGAGGGCTGCCATGAGGTCATCAGGCCTGCGCAATGAGGTCACAGGGGCAGGGCTAAATTGTTCTCATTTTCTCCCCATCCTCCTCCCTTGCAAGGATATGGTAGACACTAGAATACTGTAGTATTGCAAACAATGTTTTAGTGTCCCCTGGAATTTTTGTTTTAATTGTTTGGCTTTTTTAATTGTTTGTTTCACTTGGTATGCCTAAGCCCTGGTTGCTCCAAATGACCAGTGGAGACAAGTATGATGAGACTGGGAGTTTAGGGGATTTTAATTGGGAAATGGCCAGCAGAAAAAAGTCAAGCACCCTTTCTCTTGATATTCTTTTGCTTGCTTCTGGTCGCAACCTCCTAAGGCTGCTTTTCATTAGAAAAAAATGGGAAGACTGCTGCACACATCTGCATGAAATATCAAGTTTGGCCCTCATCCAATTCTGTCTCTCTGATGAGTATACTTGTATGATACTCATGTTTCCACACACATAGTTTCTAACATTCATTATCTAATTTTTGGTGGTCATTTTTTGAACTCTTAGGTGTGTAGAGATTCTAATTTGATGTGGAAATGAACTGTAGGCTCACACACACCAATTTAATTGGAAGGCTCTTTAAATCTTAATGTCTTTATTTAATTATTTTATTGTGTCTTTTAGTTATGAATGCTTATATTAAATATATTGTTTTAATGTTGAGGAAACATGCCTGAGAGCAGGCCAGCCTTGTAAGCGTAAGCCCCCTGCCAGTGTAAGAGTGCCTGATGTTGCTGGCAAGTTTGCAGTTCAAAGGTCCCTGTGAATTGCTTCTACTTCTTCCATGCCTTCGATGCTCCTCACAAATGGGGGTTCTTTGCAGAGTAGGCTACTCTGTGAAGGGGCCTGCTCTGAATCATGCCAGGCAGCTGAGGAGCCCGCAGCCCCCGCCACGTCCTCCCGTGGGGTGAGAGCAGACCAGCAGGGCCTCCTGGGCATTGGGAGGCTGCTGTAGAGGCAGCACGAGTGGGAGGGACTGCCCAGGAGAGCACCAGGGCTGTTGGTGCCACTCCTTGGAGGCCAGGCCTGCTGCCCTTGGGGATCCTGCCGCCTGAGGCAGAGGCGTAGCAAGCCCAGGTGGTACCCGGGGCAGACTTTTTTTGTCACCCCCCCACACCACTTTAATTTTTTAAAAATTGAAAAGTGTCACCCCCCTCTGATGGTGCCACTTTGTGAGGTGTGGGGGGTTGTGTGTGTGTGTGTCTATTATCTCTTTTTTCAATAAAGTTAAAATAAAAAATAATAATAATAAAATGATAAAAAATTTAAAAAATTAAAGAAAATTAAAAAGTGTCACTCCCCTCTGATGGTGCCACTTTGTGAGGTGTGGGGGGGTTGTGTGTGTGTGTGTCTATTATCTCTTTTTTTCAATGAAGTTAAAATTTAAAAAAAATGTTTTAAATTTTTTTTTATTTTTTTTTTAAGTGTCACCCCCCTCTGGGGTGGAACCTGGGGCGGACCGCCCCCCCCGCCCCCCATTGCTACGCCCCTGGCCTGAGGCAATCACCTCACTTTGCCTCATGGGTGGGTCATCGCTGAAGTGAAGGCCTTTTCATTCATTTAGGTTTGTTAGCATGTTTTAATTGATGGTTTTATCTGGGGGGGGAGGGGGGTCCCGCTTCTTTCATTATAATTGCCAATTGCATTTTAATTCTGGGTTTTTACTTTATTTTTTAATGGAAACTGCTTATGAAAGTTTACCTAAGCAGTGGAACAGACACTGAAAATCAACCAATAAGGGCAGCTTTAAATAATAACACAACAGCAAATTTATTTATTTTAAATTATTCAGCAGTCTTTTCAAAGGAATTATTCAGATTCTGAAAATTATATTCGTTGCATTGGCGTTCCCATTAGTGATAACCCCTAACCATTTTCAGGGGCGGATCCTGCTGAGTACCCAATATCAAGGAATGAGTGATGTCCCTCTGGATAGAGAAAAAAGCAGGCATTGTAACCATGTCAGACTAAACGCACTAGCAAGATTTGTCTTACATGCTGACCTTTCATTGATATATGAAGAAACATTAAAATGTTATCCAAAGTGCTCAGTTTCTATGTGAGAATATTCAGGCCAGTATCCCCTTGTTTCAGTTTTCCTGACTAATGCAGCCAGAGTCTCTGTGGATGAAGGTTTGTACTAGCATAAATGTCCTGACCATCTCAATTAATACTTCATGAAAAGTCGGAAAACGCTGTGGGAATGTCAATATTTGGCAATAAAGAGCCCTGGCAGTCTGAGGATTTACATCTTCTTGGCCTACTTCTCACTGAGGTGATAAATCTGTGCCTGGGATGGACCAGTTTAGACTGCTGGAGGGGGGGAGGGGGCAGGGCTCACGTGACCGACTGCTCTTTCATATGAAACCATTCCCTCCATGTGGAAGTCTTGGTGTCAAGCAGAAGGGATTTATCTTAGCCTTCTAAGATAAGGAAGGAGGCACTCAGCAGACTCTGATTCTGTTCCTCATCCTCCAGGAGGCAGGGGAAATTACACGTCCCAAGCACCCCAACAAGCCGTGATACACCTGAGCTGCCCATAAAAGTTGTGCCCGCCCTCTCATTCTTTGTGGCTGAGAACTGCAGTGGATCCTGGCTAGTCTAACCATTTGCAACTGTCCAATACAAGTTCTGAAGCTAAGCTCTTGCATTCCTCGGATCAGATAAAGTCTTTTTCTGGCTTTCCAAATTACCTTTTCCAGCACCAGCAGTAGGTAACTACTGTACATTAATGTACGGTAGCAGCGAAAGACTTCACTTCTTTAGCGTTTGCATTGCTACTTGAGCAGGGAGCTGATTATCACTATTTTGTTGTGCTTTGGTTGAAAAACTACCTGGCTACTATACAGTAGGTGCACATGTGATGGGGCACAGCCATGGAAGCGCCTTCCCAACACTGGTGTTGCTGCTTGCTTACCTGGTCACAGCAGGTGTGGGGCCAGATTGAGGCCACACAGTTGCCAACCCAGCGCTTCTGCTGGTGCAGTTGTATGGCTCCCAACCTCACCAATGTGAGCAGCAGCAATGCTGTTGTCAAGAGGGCAATCCAGGGCCCTGCCAAGGACTGGCACCCAAGGCTTGATTTGTACCAGGACCCAGGTTATCTCTCTGTGTGGTGTTTCCAGAGCAGCCTAAGTCCTGGCATCTCTTCTTTGCCCTCTAAAAATTTAGCCCCACTGTATCCCCAGAATTCTTTTACTCTGCCCAGAAGGAGCAGCACAAAACTGCACTGGATCTTCCAGATGAAATTTAATAAGGCACTACCTTTGGTCAAGGGACACGGGTGGCGCTGTGGTCTAAACCACAGAGCCTAGGGCTTGCCGATCAGAAGGTCGGCGGTTCGAAGCTCTGCGACGGGGTGAGCTCCCGTTGCTCAGTCCCAGCTCCTGCCAACCTAGCAGTTCAAAAGCACGAAGTGCAAGTAGATAAATAGGTACCGCTCCTGCGGGAAGGTAAACGGCTTTTCTGTGCGCTGCTCTGGTTCGCCAGAAGCGGCTTCGTCATGCTGGCCACATGACCTGGAAGCTATACGCCGGCTCCCTCGGCCAGTAACGCGAGATGAGCACCGCAACCCCAGAGTCATCCGTGACTGGACCTAACGGTCAGGGGTCCCTTTACCTTTACCTTTGGTCAAAGGCAAGCCCTACATAAGAGGGAGTACATCCAGACGTAGAACTAGCAGTCACGTGCTCATTCAGATACAACCAAAATATTTTTCTCTGCATTCATCTCCTTGGTTTTTTTTCATAACTTCCCTAGAACCTCAAAGAATCAGCCAGTTCTAAAATCCAAATGCCTAACTGTTATTTACAAGGAGTCCATTTAAAATTGGCAAAGAAGAGAGAATACAACCTGGCTGAATGTGTATCTGTTTACTCTCTGTCTGATTCCCATTCCATTGCTCAGACAATCCAAAATAAGATTTACATCCAGTTTAGGTCCCAGGTAGTATTCCTTTGTGAACAATCAACATTACTTTTCACATTTAGGGACAAGGACTTATGTTTGTGTTTGCATTTATTTATTTTTAAAGTTTTTATCCTGCATTTTGGACCCCAAAGGCAGTAAACAAAACAGGAAATAAACAATTGGTAACGGCTACATTAAAACAGCACAAGTAAATGTGAAATGATTTAAAGCTATTAATGAAATTATTTCAAGTGAAAACATTGGGGTTTGATGATATACACTATCAGTCATCAGTCTTTTTGGATCCAGAACCTCACTATAATCCCCAGTGTCCAACACTTTTATTTCTGTCATATACATTGTCTTCCTCCATCATCCCTCTATATTCGTCATCTATATTCGTTCTCTTAAAATAAATCTAAAAAGGAAGGGTTGGCGGAGAATTGATCCCAGGTATGACCCATTAGTGCACATGCCAACCCATCCGTTGAAGGCCAATGATGTAAATAAAAATGTTGCTGTGGCTAATCCTCAACATCAGCGCCAAGCCTCTTTTTTGTATTTGTTTTGTAACTCTATGAAATTGAAATTAAATTAAATTTGGTGCATGCAGAGCTGAAGGTATAGGCCAGCTCCTTATGCAGCTTTTGCTTACTGCTGCCCCCTGCTGTCAGACAGGAGACACGGCAGCTCTTTCCCTGCCCTCTGAGCACAGCATCAGGAACTGGTTATGAGGCTGCGGTTAGTGCTGCTGCTGCTGCTGCTGCTGCTGTTATGAAGTGCAGTTTTCTTTTAAAAGGACAGCACCCATTTTTCGTATGACTGTGATTAGAGAACCTTTAAATAAGCAGAATGTGACAGGCGCTTTGAGTCATGCTCAAATGAGCTGTGCCCTGGTTTCTTGGCTGAAATGAATGTTCCATTGCAGAACATTGGAGACAGGGAAGAGACGCATGCAAAATAACTCAGGGAGCATGGCGGTGTCTCGCTAGATTGAGCTTTGTGGACCTTTCATAATAAAATAAAAAGGCAGACAAAATTTGAAACAGGGTTTGATCATTCTTCCCCACATTAGGCCTCAGGCTCCTGCTCTGTAGTCAGTTGGCTTACTTGGTCTGTTGCCTAGCAAGGGGGGTAAGGGGGGAGCCCAGTTGCCTTTGCTCATCACTGAGCCCCATAATTTGTGGGATTTGCTTAGGAGTCGAAATATTTGGGTTTGGGATCTCCAGAGTATATGTGTCAGTCCCACCCCCCGCCCCCACCCCGAAGACTTGCTCTGCTTTCTTTAACATTCAGTCTTTGGGGGGACCTGGAGGTGGTTGGTTCCTTTGTACAAGACAGATGTTGCCTTGACAGAACAACCTTACTCTAGGTAAGGCGCAAAGATTTTAGTATTTCATATTCACATAAAAAGTTGAGCTATTGTTTTATATATAGTGGACTGTGGTGTATATGTGTGTGTAAGAATATTATCTTTAGTTCCCTTCATTCTAATTCTCTCCTGTCTTCAAATCTGCTACTTTTTTTCATTATTTTCTTATATATAGTCCACAAAAGCTTACGCAATAACAATAGATTTGTTAATCTTTAAGGTGCCAAAGACTCTTTGTTGTTCGGATTATATTTATCACCAAGGATCTTTTTTAAGGATCTATGTATATGAATGGATTTACTGACTGATTGTATATATTTTATTTCATCAGTCCTATGTAAATCTAATTTATTTAATTTTTTATTTTTATTTTTTTACGGATTGTAAGAGAGGCTTGATCTGTGTGCCTATTTATGTATATATGTTTGAGCTTATAGCTGCAATAAAGTTATCTATCTATCTAATGGATTTACATTATAATAATGCTTTCCCATGAAAAATTAGAAAAGATTTATGGTTTATTATCTATTATATTTAGCAGTGTACAGAAAGTATGTTTGGTGTGACTGATGTCATTTTGCGTTATTAGATGAAATTTTAGGGTTTGTTCCATGCATAATGTTGTTGTTGTTTTTTTAAATAAAAACAACCCACAGGTTATTCTATTATAATTAATACCTATGTTTATAGTCATCTGTATTATGGTAGATTTATTCAGTTAGAGGCTCATTCCTTTAAAGGTAAAGGGACCCCTGACCATTAGGTCCAGTTCTGTTCCGACTCTGGGGTTGCGGCGCTCATCTCGCTCTATAGGCCGAGAGCCGGCATACAGCTTCCGGGTCATGTGGCCAGCATGACAAAGCCGCTTCTGGCGAACCAGAGCAGCACATGGAAACGCCGTTTACCTTCCTGCCGGAGCGGTACCTATTTATCTACTTGCACTTTGACGTGCTTTCGAACTGCTAGGTGGGCAGGAGCTGGGACCGAGCAACGGGAGCTCACCCGTCGCAAGGGATTCAAACCGCCAACCTTCTGATCTGCAAGCCCTAGGCTCAGTGGTTTAACCCACAGCGCCACCTGGGTCCCTTTTTCTCATTCCTTTAGTGTGCCCCTAAAGAAGGTTGTTATTAGCCACAATGCATTTGCTTATTTTATTCTTTTGCAAGGACTATGATTCTTTGATAAGGAATCATTTTTCTTTGGATTTTGGTGCTATACCCTTTCCACACACATATATAGCTGTTCCTTTCTGAGTGCAATGATATGAACCAGGCCAAAGCACAGGCAGATGAGGACTTGGAACATTAATGTGTGTCATCAAAAACAGTGGAACATAGTGGGAGCATCGTGGCTGAGAGACTGGAGTGATTAAAAACAACATTCCTGGTTCGTCTCACCTCTGCCTGGTGAGTCTGTTGGCAGGGAAAGGGGCAGCAGAAGCCAAAATAAAAATGCACACATTGTGTACAACATGATGGCACACAGTCCTAGTAATCAATACTTCTCAAATTGACCAATGACAGATTGGCCTGTTGTCGGCTGGAATGCAAATAGCTGCCCACAGGATTCAGACAGAGGGTTTGTCACTGAAATTGTGGTCAAAATTAACAAATTCTGAAATCTCTTAAATGTGCTTCATCACCATTAAGGTATCTCAAATCCATCTTCAGTAGAGATGCTGTTTGCAGTTCTGCTGAGTTGGTGGGATACAATATAATGATGCCACCTCCATAGAAGCAAGGATCTTGTTCTTGCAAGGATCAATGGATCACACATTCCTGACCCATCCAGGTGTGGTTATTATTTCTTTGGGTAAAAAAGAACATGTAGGTGAAACTGCCTCACCTGTGAAGTTGAATAGAAACCATTCCGCTAACCCGCTCTTGGATCATCTAAGTGCTATAGGAGCATTAATGGCCTTTCAAAGCAAGAGCTCCTTAAACTGAGAAGATAACATTCCCCCCCCCCCTTTTCTAGGCACGGTCTACTTACAAAAAAGGTCACCAACAACATGATAACTTTGCAAATGGGGATCCTGTGGGCTTGTCACAGAGACAGTTTTGGGAGATCAGTTTTTTTAAAAAAAAATCTCAAATTGAGTCAACAGACCAGATCAAAGCTGTGTTAGAAATATAGATTCAGTCCTATTCAATGGTATCAATCCTTCCCTCTAGGGACTCAGTCAGCTTATTTTGGTGGTACAGAATGATGATAAGAGATGACCTGCACCGTCCCAATCCTGGAATTGGCAAGATGCATACCCTCCAACATTTCTATAATGAAAATAGCGACATCCTATTCCATCATAATATTTTTACTATTTGTACCCTGCCCATCTGACTGGGTTTCCCCAGCCATTCTGAGCAGCTTCCAACATATATAAAACCATAATAAAACATTAAACATTAAAAAAAAAAACAACTTCCCTATACAGAGCTGCCTTCAGATGGCTCAGGGTCAGATAACTCCATACCCTCCAACATTTCTCTGATAAAAATAGGGATGTCCTAAGGAAAAGGGGGACATTCCAGGATCAAATCAGACACTTGAATGCTTTCTGTAAATCCGGGACTGTCCCTGGAAAATAGAGACACTTGGAAGGTCTGAAGGTGCTAAGTGTGTGACTAGAGCAGTAGCTTCAAGTTTGGATTTGATATAAAATGTGTATGAAATGTGCTCCCTGTTTCTGATTAGCACTGTTGCTAACCTCTTCCAGGCCAGGCTGAAGCAGCTCTCATGGTGCTGTGAAAATGCATGAATCTGGCCTCAGAGGAATACTAGCATGGAGCTATTTGCTCAAATTTAAAGCTGGAATTTTGAATCAGTACTCAAGCTTTACCAACCTTAATGTCTAAAGGCCATAATCCAGTCCCCTGAAATTAATAATGAGAGAACTCTTCTTGACTTGATTCAGAATCAAATCAGCAATTACAGGCATATCTGGATAATTCATTGTTGCCTCAGAATTCTTCTCTATGTGTTCCTGCTCCAGAACATATGTCTGCCCTCACAATTCACTGTAAGCTACATAATATGGAGGTTGGCAGAACGCGAATAAGGATAATCCATTTATCACAAAGAAACCCAATCTGCCAAGACACACACAGAAAAACAAAGGATGCCGTCCAGCAATCTGTCCCATAACCTGCATCCGGCCCCAAGGCCACCCTAAGGAGAGCTCAGATTTGTGCTTTGTTTTGACCTGACCGGACTCTGGTATTGCTTTCACTTACACTGTGTCCCAGCTTTAGTAGAACAGGATGTAACTGTGAAAAACTCAGGCTCATTCCATTAGTTGAGCAAGAGAGACTTTGAACTCCTCTAGAACTACCACTGCTCCAAATTTGGGGCCTTTTTGCCAATCCTGGGTGGAATCCACACAAATATAAAAAACACTGTGGAAATGCTTTGCTTTAAAACGTTTTGAAAAATATATTGAATTCGAGTGTCACATTTAAAATGTTTTATTTGCAGCTGTGTAGCTGAGTCCCTGGCTGACTGTTCTTGCTTAGGTGATGCAAGATTTGATTGGCCATCCTACATGCTCAGGATCACGCTTCTCATGGCCGTGCTCAACTTTTTCAAATATGACAATTAGCAGTCAAGGAAAGTTACAGTCTCATTTTTAAAAATTATTCTACCCAATCAAGCACATTCTTATTGAAACTGAGAGCTTAAAGTACGTAATCTGCTTCTGAGCAGGCACCAACAATGCTCAGAGTGCCCAGAGTGATGAATGCAGGCTGTGCAGGTACAAAATAATAATTCATGTAAATTATAAGCAGAGAAAGAATTTCAAGATAAAAGGACTTCCTCTGTAATAAAGCCAACAATTATGAGCAGGGGAAATTTGTATTCTGAGTTTGTGTTATTTTCAAACTTCTGTAGCATCCCTATCTGAAATAGCTGGTCTCTCTGATCTGCAGTGGTAGGACTTGCCGAATTCTTGATGATGATGTGGCAGACTGGCCTGTTTTGCTGCCAGCTGCAATTCCCAGAGTTCCTGGGAAGAGGGATTTGACTCTTAAACCACTCTGAGAATTGTGGCTCGGTGAGCTGAATGAAGGGCTCCTAATAACTCCAAACACCCATGACAAACTACAGTTCCCAGGATTCATTGAGGGAGGCAAAGGCTGTTGAAAGTTGCATAATAATGCTTCAAATGTATAGAGCAAATGGACCCTTTATATTTGCAGTGGGGATGGCAAGAGGGGGAGGGAGACAGATGGTTGTGGCATGAGAGACAAGGGCACGAGCTGAACAGGCCTTTTCTGTGGTGGCTCCGTTTGCGGAATGCTCTCCCCAGGGAGGCTCTCCTGGTGTCTTCATTACATATCTTTAGATAGCAGTTGAAAACATTTCTCTAAAACCATGCCTTGGGCTGATTAATCTATGGCCTTAATCTATCGTTAATCTGGTTAACCTTTGGTTTGGGGGTTATTGGCTTGTTTTTGTTAGTTTTTGTTAGGTATTTTGTTCTCATTTTGCATTTTTATGTTGTGAACCACCCTGTGATTTTCAGATAAAGGGTGGTATACAAATTTAATGAATAATAATTATAATAATAAATGCAAGCAATAGTAGCTACACATAATAAAACTTGGCTACAGATGAGAAGTAAGAATTTGAGTCAAAGTATAACATATTAATATTTTTGTTCCATAATGTTTGATTACAAGGTAAAAGCAGCAAAGTGGTATTTATCCATCCTGTGGAAATTGGGTGTATGCAGAAGTTTTGGCAAGTAAAAGTCGGAAGCAGGAGGAGGAGGTGTGCAAGTGTTGGGTCAAAGCCCAGCTAGTGAATATTGAGAAAGGAAGATCACGGCAGAGCTACTGTACACCTATTAAAAAACTTACGGTAATTACAGATGAGAGGCAAGAATTTGAGCTAAAGTGTTACATAGTAAATTTTATCCTTGCCAATAGATGACAAGAGACAAAGTTATATTCGTTCACTTAGCAAAGACATTACCGGAGATAAACAAATGAATGTAGAAATGTCAGAAGTCTCCAACCTTTCCTAAAAGCCTCCTAAAATGTTAAGAAATACTGGTAAATCTCAGCATTGACCAAGTTTCTGACTGCAGCACACACACTTTTCTGTATCTATCTTAAATTATGTGCAGATTATATGCGGACAAATTCTGTGGGTCACCTAGATTATAGTTTTATAGATATTAGAGACTTTAAGCAATATTTGAAGTTACTTCAGGTGCAATTTTTACCGTAACTAGTGTCTTAACACTGTAGTGAGATATTTTATTTTATTTTATTTCCTGAGACTGTGGATGTTATAAATTCAGAATTTGACAGAAAGAGGAATGTGTTCATCTGTGTGGCTTGTGTGAAACAGTTCCTTATTACATCACCATAATTTGATCTTTCAGCAGGACAGTGACAGTTATGCCACTCTAGCCGTGTAGTAAAACAGATTCAAATCACATCATGTAAAATCATTTGTTTGGGGGGCTTCTTTTGTTAGTGACCACCCATGACTGTTGGCAACGTTCCCGATGATGAGTTTTCCAAACCCTGCTGTTTGGCTAGCAGCTGACTGATCAGCCCTCGCTTTTAAGCATTCCAGTTGGCCTTTTCTTTAAAAAACAAAACAAAACCCTTGGCAATTTGGATGTTTATTCTTCTTCACCTTGATTCCTAAAAGAGTCAGACATCTGATAGTCAGGTCAAGACTTCAGGAAATGGCTATTCCAGCTGAAGACAGTACATTTGCTGTTTTATTTTTAATACCCTCATTTTAGCTTCTTTACTGAAGGAAAATCATATTCAAATAAATGTAGCAGCAGAAAAAGCTTAGGTTAAAAAAACAATTCTGTCATTGCAAAGGAAGATCAGTCAAGATCACTCCGATCTAATTTAACAGAAATAGTAACTATAAAAGGATAGACTTTCCTATACACTTTCATAAATCTTTTTTTTTGTCACAACAATTTTAGATGCTTCTAGTTGTAGGTTTTAAAAGAACCTGCCATAAATAATTTGCAGTGCAATTTTATGCATTTCTACTCAAAAGTAACTTCCATGGATTTCACCAGAGCTTACACCCAGGTAAGTGGATAAATGACTTTATCCTATGTATGCAAGGAAACCTCCATTTTGAAATTCATCCAACATAAAAATGATATGAAATGTATGTGTATCAGGTGTCTCCAGAATATATAGTCTCCATCTTTTGAGGTGTCATAAATGAATGAATGCGTGAATGAATGAAAATGTTCTTACTTGCTAGCTTCACATGGAGGATATGTAGGCCACAGCAAATGTTTTCAGTGCTTAATAACTGTATAAGAAGTGGCATGTGATCTCAAAAGAGAGTATTTTGTTAATTTGTGATTTTTAAAAAAATAAACACCTAAATAATCAAAAGGCACAATTTGACATAAAGTAAACCCCCCCCCCCCCACAGTTAATGAAAGGTTCCTGTTTGTGACTCTGAAGACTTTGGCTTTGAAGTCCAAACCTCCCAAACCGAACCAGGAATTTGCTAGTGATTTATTACTATTTAGACAAGTGGTGAACAGAGAGTTACTATATGGGAATTCTGCATACCATACCTGTCATGGAGCACCACAGAAACCCAGGAGACAATCTCCCCTTTCTCCTCTGGCTGATGTCTCCTGTTCCCTTTTATAGGGGTCCCACGTCTTAACATTTTCTTCAGGGCAATATCTGCCTTCTGAGTCGTGTGGGAATTGGTAGAGATCACATGAAGGATGCAGGTGTCTTGACAGGTTGCATTATCCAAATAAGCAGAAGATGGCCTTGAGTTATTTATTATCACAAGTTAAATCAAAGATATAGAAGAATCTTTGGATCCCCTGCTGAATGTGCCCAGTCTATGACACCCGAGGGATTTGCCACCTTAAATCACTGCAGGATATTCGATTAAAAAACAGCCAGCGGGGTGGAGCAGGGAACTGCAAAACCCTTGTGTTCTGCATGGCTATTTCAACCCACTGGAAAACGAGTGTGGTGCAATTGAGTGTGGAGACTTGAACCCCTAAGAGATGTGTTCAAATCCTCATTCATAAACAACCAAAACCACCACACAATGGCTGAAAATGTAATAAAAGATTTACTGGAATACTCTTCTGAAAAACTAATAGTCCTTCAATTAAGCCACATGATTAACAAAGCCATATATAAGTGATATAACAGAATGTATAATGTTCACGTAACTGAACCATTCAGCAACAGGTTGGGTATAGCAACAAAATCTTGGTGCCAACAAAACGTTCACAATTAGTTGATGGTGAATAGATAGTAGAATTCTTCAACGGTTAAAGGCAAAAATCTCATAGATATAATAGTAGATGAAGAATATTTATATGAGTCTTGCAACATCACCATCCAGCCGAAATCAACACAAGTGGCACATGAGAAGGACGAAGAAGACCTGTCCTCCGGATTACTCACAGGTTTCGCTATATAGCTTCATCAGTTCTGTACAATATAAACAATACCCAAATTACAATGAAACATTTTGCATGAATCGTACAAAAATGTTTACATAATACCATATATCACCTTACCAGGTTAAACATTCTGATCAGTACAACATGCGAAATACTCCACAGGCACAGCTTAGTAAAAAGGTAAACTTCAGAACTTAAATACACCAATAGGTAAATGCACCAATTAACATATACGGTAATGGCTTTCTTAAAGGTACAACATATCTTCTCTGGAACCATGAAACCTAAACGTAACATTCCAAGTCAAACTCTGTGTTAAGGCCCTTGGGATGGAGAGTATCAAGTTCAAATATTAATTTGTACTCTTTCTGTAATAGCACTCTGCGTATATCAGTAGATCTAAAAGGAAGTTTTTTAGGAGTCCATAAGATGAAAAAACTTAAATCATCCTCAGTGTGAGCTGCTGATTGAAAATGTTGGACAACATTTATATTTGAACTTGATACTCTCCATCCCAAGGGCCTTAACACAGAGTTTGACATGGAATGTTACGTTTAGGTTTCATGGTTCCAGAGAAGATACGTTGTACCTTTAAGAATAAAGTGGGATAGACCCATGTTTGCCCATTTGGAAGAAAGGTCAGTTATAAAAAAAGTGAATTCATAGTGGTTGGAAGCGACGTGCCTACATTTTTGGGGCCCTGAAGCTTGAACTGTCATTTGCAACCAGCAATGAGTTCTGGGCAACCACTGTTAGCTTCCCAAATGGGGTTGTTCCATGACAGGTCACTCACCAGCCCTTTACAACATCTGTGCTACTGACAAAACAAATAAAAATTACAACAAAAATCAATCAAGTTAAGTCATGTGACTCAAATTGGGTCTACTAGACCCAACATTTTTAAGCAATGTGGATTAGAGTAACTTCTAGGAGCCCTGAAGCTTAAGCTTCATTTGTTTCCTAGTAGATCTGCCTCTGGTGGTTGGGCATACATAGGAAAAATCGAACAAGTCAGCACCAAGAGGAGAGGCCTTATGTGCATTAACCTGAGCCCCATGGAGGGAAAGTGGGATATATAGATAGATAGATAGATAGATAGATAGATAGATAGATAGATAGATAGATAGATATAGATAGATAGATATTCCAAATATCGACCCTGTTTTAGAATATCTGAGCGCCCAAAGACAGAAAGCAAAACCATAGATTGAAGCAGGTTTCCCCACCATTGGTTTCCAATTACTTGTGCTCTTAGTATGCATGAGCACCTAAAGTGACGCCCATAGCCAAGATAAGGTTCTCCCTACATATAGTTCACGCAGCATCTGAAGGGCTGAGGAGCACATAGCTGAGCTTCTGGGACCTGCAAGTGATTTGGAGAAGTAAGTGTGTCATAGGTCAACACTCCCATACATCTGGTCTGCACCTGAGGAAACCTGAGAATTTCTCTTGCTCCTTCAGTAAATATAAATCCTGAGCCTTCCCTGCTGCCTCTTTGATTCTTTGTGGAAATGTAGCCAGCGACTATGGAATTTTTAAATTAAAACATTTTTTATGCATGAAGAAGGATCCAAACAAATATATGTAAAGAGAAAGGAAAGATGCTCAGAGTGGAGTTGCTGGCACATTGTCACAGCCCTTAACTCACCTTGTCTGGTGGTAATTGGAGAACGTTTATCATTCCACTCCATCTCTGAAGGCACTCCGCCTCAAAGGTGTAGCTGAGGAACACCTTCCCAGTTACCAGGGGTGGAGCTTCTCCCCTCTTTGCCTCTCCCAATGACCATGAGACAGAGAAGTAGGCAAATGAGCCAATGTTCATCAAAACGGCATAATTTATTCACGTTGCAAAATTAAACCTTGTGAAAGCAGAACTGGGGCAGAAAGTAGTGTTGCTGTTATTTCTTTATATAAATAAATTGAGGCAACTCTCTCCTAGAGCTGTTGAGAAACAGATTCAACCAGCCATTTGTGAAATTGACTCAGTAATTTGAGGGAAATAGCTTTGTAAAATTGTCCTCCACCAACTTTGTCCCCCACAGGGTGTCATCACATTATTTTGGCATATTTGCTTCAGAGCAAGTTGCATTCAACTCTGGGAGCTTATTTCTATGAGACATGCATAAGGCTATGCTATTATTCATCTCTGATTCATCCTCGCCCCTGGTTTTTTTAAAAAAGGACCATGGGATACCTTTTAAATCTTTTGAATAGAGAATTTTTGTCCTGCAATTCTTTAACATCCTAATTAAAAAACAAGAAATAAAGTGAATAGCAGTGGCAAAAGGTTTTCCTTAAAATTTCAAGCTTTAAAAATAGGCTGCATGGATCAGTACACAATAACTGCATATTTCTGACAATATAATTTCTTTGGACCCAATGAATGAATCAAATCAGAACAAACAGAGCGGGACTGAAACATACAGGACTGCTTCCAAATTCTACATCTTGCCATCCCTGCACATCTTAGCAGGGCCAGCCCAAGACATATTGACACCTGAGGCAAACCACAAAACGGCACTCCCCTCACCGTCAGAAAAGAAGGGGCAAGGGAAGATCACCATCAGGAACAAGGGGGAATGAAGCTCAACATCAGGATCTGCTGCCCAAGGCGGTTACCTCACCTCGCCTCATGGGTGGGCTGGCTCTGACCCTAGGTTTTTACCACAGCATCTCTTCAATAAAAAGAGCTTCTGAAGAAATGAACCACCCACTCTTTAAAAGTGTCTGCTTCTTTGTAGATGAGATTCAGCTGCTATCAGGGGTGCCAACTTGAATAAAATATTGGGGGGGGGCAGGTAACCCCTACCCCGCACAATCAGTCACACAATGCAGCACATACACACTATTTGAATGGCAATGCCCATCAACTTTAGGTGGGCCCAGCCTCCTCAAATATTTTATGGGGGAGGCAAAGACCCCTCGGCCCCTAGTAGTTGGCTCCTATGGCTGCTATCCACTATAATTGTGGTCCCCAGTGAATAGCAAAGAAGGCAGCCGTTGTCCCTTCCCCCATATATTTTTTTTTAAACACACACATCAGAACAGGGCTTTCATGGGGGAACAAAATGGCAGCCACCCCCATTCAATTCCTGTCCCCAAAAGGAATTTCACCTCACTAAAACAAATCAGCCAATCTTTCAGGGTGAAATGGGTCAGAAATGGTTGCATGTGGTAGATAATATTTTCATGGGTGGCATTAACTGCTGATCCTGTCTCATTGATCAATTGTTTTATATTGTTTTACAAAACTGAAAGTTTAAGTGCTGCTTTTGAACCAAAAGGGCAGGATGTAAGTGTTATATTAAATAAATTAAGATGCTGTCATGAAGACTCTAGCTCCCAGCCTAGGAATGCAGCCGGTAGCAGACCACAGTTTGCAACTGATGGGATCAGATTTCTCTCAGACAGAGGACAGAAGGCAGATGCGGACCCCCCTCTCCTCTTGACCTTGAGAGGCAGCCAGATAAGGCTGGAGCGGAGACTGTGCTGGAAAGCGGTCATGGCTCGCAAGAGGCACAGGCACGAAAGAAAAGACTGACAGCCTGTCTTCTCAGGAAGAAGTTGGAGAGGATCCAATGAGCCCACGAAGTTGTCGCCGGGGGAGGGTGTTTGACAGGAAACAAAATAAGAAACGCAAGGGTCATAGGTTCAGTTTATTCTGCTGGAAACGGAAGGATTCTTTAGAAGGGTCAACTTGATGATGCCAGAGGCTTGGCTAGAGCCATCCAGAGCTAATTGCTTGTTTTTGCAGTAAATCCTCCTTTTTAATTACACGTTTACTGTGTTATCAAGCCGGGAACCTGGAAACCTAACAGATGCATAGACTTGCACTGCTAGGTTTTTCCCCAGCTACCTTCCCACGCACCCCGAGTGCTTCAGCATTTGGAGAACATTTCCTGATCCCTGGATGATTTCAGTTGACCTCATTGCCCTTGACCAGCTCTGCAATGCCTATTTTCAGAAGGGGTGATCAGAACAGCTCAGAGGTTTCTACTTCTGACCTAGGCACAATTGGAGGCATTACAAAACCATAACTGGGGATATTTTTGTGCAGCATCACCCCTATGTTTGAATGGAGCTTGTGTGACAAAACTAGCTAGTGGATTGTGTCCATAGTCTCTTTCACAAATACCTTTCCAGCTGATTTTTAGATCTGTAGGCAGATCTGTCTCAGGAGAATTGCCTGAAGGTAGGGATGGGTTCCTCTCAGTTTCTACCTTTCCCAATCTTCAATTCAATTCATTTCCACATCAGTTTGCTATAAATAATCTTGAAAAACCAAAGCATGACTGTACATTTTAAAGGCTGTTTGGAGAGTAGACTTGAATTTGTTCTCTCTCTCTCTCTCTCTCTCTCTCTCTCTCTCTGTGTGTGTGTGTGTGTCACAGACAGAAAAACACAGGAATGGAAGACAAAGGAAGGAAGGAAGGAAGGAAGGAAGGAAGGAAGGAAGGAGGGAAGGAAGAAAGAAAGAAAGAAAGAAAGAAAGAAAGAAAGAAAGAAAGAAAGAAAGAAAGAAAGAAAGAAAGAAAGAACCATCTGGATAGGGCAAACTTTTCTAGACAAAACTATCCCTGTGGTTTTTCAGACTGTTTGGGGGAATCCTGAAATTCCTTGGAAGCTGATCAGGGATTCTTCAATGAAGAGCCCAGTAAGGATAGATGCATCCCTAAAATGCAGCTTGCTTGCCAATACTACTCTTCTCCTGTAATGTGCAGGATGGGAGGGTGGATGGTGTCATAGAATCATAGAATTGTGGAGTTGGAAGAGATCATGAGGATAATGTAGGCCAAGTCTGTGCAATGCAGGAATATTTTGCCCAACATGGGGCTTGAACCTACAACCCTGAGATTAAGAGTTTCACGTTCTACCGAGTGAGCTAAACCTCATCCTAAGTCATATTGTTTGGCCAAGTGAACTGGTCTAGAACATGCCCCATAACCCTCTGGTTCTGTTGCAGATGCTCATGGCTCCTTTGGTGGCCAACTCTGGCTTTGCTGATGTTCAAACACTGTGCACACTGTAACCGAGAGCCTGATTTGAGTGAAAGGCTGGCACCTGGAATGCTACGCCAATGATGCCATTATGCTTCTCCTGTTTCCTTTATGTCCCAAACCTTGTGTTTAAGTCAGGTCAGAATTAATGTCTGCAAGTGGTTCAATTGCTTGAAATGTGCTTCTATCAATGTTGTTATTTTATCCGAAATCGTGACTTGTACTTGGTACCAAGCAACTCAGCAGAGAGCTGGCGGGCATTTGTAACATAATGTATAGGAAGCAACTGATAGCAAATTAACTTGAATAAGTGCTGAGTAGGATGCAGGTGAGGTTTATCCCACTGCCATAATTCAACCTGCTGATCATGCATCTCAGGATCAGATGCCCCATTGCTGAATACAGGAAGACATATGGGACCTGGGCAGGTACAAGTCCAGGGGGGGAAGTGGCATTTAATCCATGCTATCCTAGGGAATATGTGGGAGCAGGTGGGGTAACAGGAGATCTTTGGGAAGTGTGCCGCTTACTTCTCACTGCTTTTTGTACCTGGGTGTATGTTTTGCATACATGTTTTATAATTTGCCTAATTTTTGCTCTGTTTTCCAATCTTTTGTGGTGATTATTTTCTATGCCCTGCCTACGTATTGCATCCTATGGGCAGTAGGTATACACATTGGTCTTTGTGTCTGCCACTGTACAGAACCTTGGAGTTATAAATGCAGAACTGGTCAATTTACCTCTTTCTTTCTTTTCTTTTTTTAAGAAAGAAGGATTAGGGAAACTGGGCATGCACATTAGTTTTTATGTGATGTGCCAGGCAAACGCAATCTTGAGGTCCATTCCCAGTTGCTTGTATTGAGTGTGGCCAAAGCTGTGTATATGTTGTTCTTAAACAAGCAAACTGAGGAACAGTGGCGGAGCTTCATTCTCTGGCACCAGGGGCGGGGAGCAGGCGGGGCGGGGCTGGCACACATCCCGGGGGCGGGGCATGCTGCCCAAAGGGGTGGGGCATGCATATTGGGGGCGTGGTTGCCACCCACAGGGGCGTGGTGCACGTTCTGGGGGGCGTGACGTGCAGCCTGCAGGGGCGGGGGGCATCCACAATGGAAACCCCCCTGGGATCACGGCAATGGGGGCGGTGTGCTCCAATCGCCCCCACCTTCCTCCACCCATGGTGAGGAACTCAATTTGGTGGCCCACATATTTTATCCAAATTGAAGCAATTTGCACAATTTGAGGCAATTTGCACAAATAATCACTTGCATAATTTTGGCTGCATTTTTTAAAAGTTTGTTTTATCATGGGGGTGGGCACTGATGCCATGCTCCCAACCACCAGAAGCCTTGTTCAGCTGCCTTCCTCTAATCTGATTTTTCAGGAGGCATTCACTGAAACATTCTCAATCTTGTTTTGCACCCACAAGGGGGCTTCCAGGTGGTACTCAAGGGTACGCAGTACTGGCACCTCTTTTATTTTGTTCTTTAAAAGTGTGACACTTACTGCAACAACTTCATGGTGAGTACCAGCACCTATTTTTCTAGAAAAAAGCACTGGCTAGAATCTTGCTTTTTATATAAAATAAGGGCCAAAACTCTATGGGACTTAAATTCTGGTCCAAAACCACATTTTGTGCCTTTCCTGACTTCTCACTCAGCAAGCACTGTCACTGAAGCAAAGTAGAAGTTCCTATTTGAAATGATCAGGCTGGATGAGAAGTAACAAGCAGCTCCGAGTTAGAGGTTGCAAAATACCTGTGCTCCTCTCTATGGGGGCAGGTGGCTGCACTGTGCAATTTTTCCTAATTAGGTGGTCTTTTCCTCATGTCTCCGGTTCTGTTTGTTCTGTGTTGGATACAGAGAATGAGAGCTGTAAAAATTTAAGATGCTCGCTCCTTACTCAGTGAACTAGAAATGGCTTTTCCTGTTTCATTTTCAAGAAAATGTGGATACTTCTGAGCATAACAATGATATCTTCCAAACCAATTTTTAGGGACTCAAGTAGCATCTCAGCACACCACACCTGATGCTGCCACCTAGTGGGGTTATGTCAGCATAGCTTCTTTTTTTTCAAAAAGTTGCCTTTTGATAACCTTACACATACTGAGCCCAAAAATCTTTTACTCATACCTTTGACACCGTATATACAAACATATACAATACATTGTAAACAATGTAAAATGTTGCTCATATTTGGTGCTGAGATGAAAAACAACACACACACACACACACATTTTGGTAAAGATTTTCTCAGAAAGTGGATTTTCTTGAAACGAATTGGGAGCCAACCAGCTTCTTTAGCACCTGCCTTTGTTTGTTTGTTTCTGGCTAGAGATGGAGAAAATTCCATTCCGTTCACATTTAAAGGCAAATCTACCAATTCCACACTTTCTGAAACAATATGAGAACCGAAACACAGCTAGCCTTTGAAATTCACACTTATCTGAATTTTGTGATACAGTTCCCTAATGAGGTAATGTTTACAAAAATGCATAAAAGTGACTATATTACTAAAAATAACATGCAAAATGCATTATGTTAGGGGAAATTGCTTGTAAAAATGTGTACATTATTCAAAACTGCATACAAAAATGTGTTTATTCGGAATTGGTACTGCAATGCTGATGAATTTTCATGAGTTTTAAAAAATGCAAATTGCTGCAGAAATGTGTGCCTGGTGTGCTCTGGTCCATGGGGTCACGACGAGTCAGACATGACTTAACAACAACAAAGTTAAGATTGGGAAATTGGTATTCTGAGAGAACCATACTTCACAGATCCTTCCATCCCTGTTTCTGACTTCTACAATTGCTTTTGATCCCCTCCATAGTGCAAAAAGTGTTTACTCGTTCAGATTAAGAGCAGGAACCATCACTTCAAATGGGTTACTTGAGGTCACCTGCTTGGCTCTCTCGTGTCTCCATGGCATTGTGACATCACTATCTGGCTACATTGTCCATGACTGGGTGACTGTGGCAGAGCACTGCCAAAAAGTTTCCAACATCCAGCAGTCCATGAAAAAGGCTGAAATAATGGCCTTTCATGTATTGAGGATAAATAATTTTTGGAAAGAATTTTAAAACTTAGGATTCCACACTTAGTGTTTCTGCATCTGCTATATGTATTGGAGACTGTTCCCTATGCATTTGGACATATCTCTATCATTACCAAATTTTACCTGAAGGTTCCTGAGGTCAAGGAACAGGTTTTGATCTATGTTTGGATACAATTGGATGCCATTTAGAATCAAGATGGCAGACTGAACCTTTCAAATCTGTAATGATTGGTTTTGGTTTCTTATAAGTCCCAAGTGAAGCTGCTGGTATACGCAGACTCTTCTTTTCTTTTCTTTTCTTTTCTTTTCTTTTCTTTTCTTTTCTTTTCTTTTTCCCCTTGCCAAGGCACATAGTCAGTGTTTCATCTTGGTTGCCCCTTCCTCAAAATTAATGAGCTGCTAAAAGTACTCCCTCCACAATTACATATCATTCCATATCATTACCGCATCAGAGGACTTCCCAGATATTCTTCATTCAACCAATCACCAAAGGTAGCTGTAGTTTATGACACAGCAGCAGCTAAGTCCATATTGTGCTACACACAAGTAAATGTCTATAACTGTGTGTTGATTGTAGGAAAACACTGTCCTTTTTGGTTCAATAACAATTTGAATTACTAACAGTAACTGTGAATATAAATATATAATAAAGATTATAACTGTATGTCGCCACAAAATTTTGTGTGTGAGAGAATCTAATCTGATGCTCACCCAGCCTTTGATGGCTGGTGCAACACTATTTCCCTTTAACCATCAGAATGACTGTGCCCTTAGTTTGTTCTGCACAGATGCAGACAGAGAATTGCCCAGATTTTGCAATAAAAACAAGGTTGGCTGTGGGAGCACCTGCTTTCCATTGCTTAATAAAACAGAGCTCCCTTCTTGCCTGCTCATCTGTTTACTCTTGCACAAATTATTTTTTGTTCTCCATTGACAAAGATAAATGATGGGATTAATATATATTGGAGGAGTCCCTGCGAACAGTTTGCAAGCCGAGAGGAAGGATTGCTATTATTTCCCACAGGTAACATAGCACAGACAAACTGGATTAAGACTCATTTGCTGTGGGGCTTAGATGTGATCAGGCACCATTAGCGGGACGCCATTTAGGGAAATTGCTTTTTCTGAAATGAAAATGAGACTGACTTTCATTACCTTGCTCATTCCCTCACAAGGGAAAGAAAACAAGAGAGCAAACTTCAAGTGATGGTGCAGCGGTGAAGTCTACTATGCAGAAATGTATGAATGTTGATGATACTCCATCAACTTTTTCTCTTTGTCCAAATACACTTTGACATTGTTCTGTCATGCACTGAAATGGTTGCCTACAACTAGAGAGGGATGGTTTTGTCAAGCGCACACAACAGAACAGCTGTGCTGGATCAGACCAAAGGCCCATCTTGTCCAACATCCTGTTCTCACACTGGCCAACCAGATGCCCATGGGAAGCCTGGAAGCAGGATCTGAGCACAACAGCTTTGCCCCCAACTGTAATCTCCAGCACTTGGCATTCAGAGGCATATTTCCTCCAACACTGGAGGCAGTAGGTAGCCATCTTGACTAGTAGCGTTGACAACCTTATCCTCCATAAATTTGTCTAACCCCGATTTTAAAGCTGTCCAGGTTGGTAGCCATCTCTACATTCTATGCAAGTTCAACTGTGGGCAGAGGAATGAGTCATTTTGTCTGCTGTGCATCTTCCAATTTCTAGTATAGAGAGAGGAAAGAAAAAATTACTTCCACTTTCTCTGCATCGTACATAATTTTATACACCTCTATTTTTTCTCTCATTACTCACCTTTTTTCCAAAATGAAAGCTCCCAAACTTGGAAGCTTTCTTTAAAAAACAACAACAAACCAACACTTTATCAAAGCTTTTCATAAAACATTAAGATAGAATAAACTAATCTAAATAAGAACAAAAACAGAGAAAAGAGAATGCAGAGTCCTCTGTCAAAGGTCGTTCCCTCCCAGTTCTCACCTGGGGGCTTTCTTTTCTTCTCCCAGTCTCTCACCCCGGGAGGTCTTCCCTTCTCTGCCTCTCATTCAGGGTATTGATATAGCACATAAGAAGGGCCTGCAGGACCAGGCCAAAGGCCCATCTAGCCCGCATCCTGTCCTCACAGTGCAAAACACCTGTGGAAAGCCCGCAAGCAGGGCAGGGGTTCACATTTTAGTGCAAATCTACCAAATTCACACTTCCTAAATCAATGTGGAGACTGAAATGCAGCTATCCCTCGCTGATGTCACTCGCCGTTCCAACTCTGATAGCGCAGGCTTCCCTTTTGCGGGGCGGATTCCAAGTGCATCCAGCCAGGTACACAAATAATCTCCCTTCAGATCTCCCTGCTCAACACAGGAATATTGTGGGCAGAGCCAGAATGTATGGGGACATGGGGGTGGGCAGAGTGAGTGTGTGCAGCCTTGCTCCTCTCTCCACAGATTTGAGCAATGGTGCCTGAGTGTGGTCATTGCATACTGTCCACACTCCAAAATGAAGAAGTGACCAGCTATGTTATATTTTCTGTTTGTCTACTATTCAAGTTGCAAGGCAGTTGTGTGATATGTTTATTAAATTGGAAGGAGGGAACCTTTTTTTCACACAAATACAATTTGTGCAGGGATTAACTCAACATGGGACGTGTGCTGCTAACCACATATGGTACTGATATCTTTTTAGACGTTTAGGAGTTTCATTCTCCATTTTAATTTAAAACAGAAAAAACAAGATGTCAGCATCTCTATATCTGTATGCTCCAGTATTTCCTTGCCAATTCTAACAACGCACACCCTTCCCGTTTCTGCAGACCTGGTTTTCATAAACCTTTTATGTCAACAGTGGTTTCAGTCTGAAGTTCTGAAGTTGTTAGATGTTGCTATGGCCCTTGATGGTAAGGGCTGCCTGGGATTTGTGCCCCTTCCTGTTCTGCCCACAGTTTCCAGGGGGAGAAAGGCCTGGGGATCCACAGGCTGCTTAGAAAAGAGAAATCCCACAGTGTGGTGACTTGCACTTGCTTGGAGCATATGTCCTCTTCTCCCTCTTACATATTCTGGGGAATGGAACAGAAAAGAAGGAGCCATGATGCCCCATTCAGTCTAACCTTTCAGGGTTGATTACAGAGCATTCCAACATGAAAACACGCACATGCCTTTGCCTCTTTCTTTCCCCACTGGTTTTGGAAGACCCTTGGAAGGGAGCAGGGGACCTTTCAGCAGCTACCCCAATATTATACCTTCCAAGTGTCCCTATTTTCCAAGGACTCCCGGAATTAGAAAAGTCACCCTGGCTTCTGATTTGATGCCGGCATGTACCAATTTCCCCCTCTCAGGAAGCGGGCTGTGTCGGCACTTGTCCCAAGCGGCAGCTGTGGTGGCAGCTGTGAGGGAGCATCTCATGGCCTCTCCAGCTGCTGCCAAAGAGGAAGAGGGGCTGCCGCCACCAAGGTCCAGCCTTGCATGAAGTGCCAGCTCTGAGGTGCAGACAGGCGGCAGGGTGGGGAGAAAGGAGGAGCGGGAAGGAACACTAGGAGTCTGGATTTTTGTGCTTCTGCATCTAATCTTGCCCCTTTCTAAAATTTATTTATTGATATGTTTCTTTTCTTTTTGTAAATCAACCGAAGAATAAAATATAATAAAATTGGGGTTTCCTCAGGACGGTGGAGGGTGTGTCTGCTGTGTCCCGTTGGTGTCAAGGTGGCGGCACTCGCCCCTTCTCTGATAGGAAATGCTCTGCCGGGGGTGGGGGAAGGAAGCAGACAAAAATGGGGAGTCGAGGAGGGTCTGTTGTGGGGAGTGAGAAATGTACCTATTTTCATCTGAGGAATGTTGGAGGGTGTGCATCGTGGGTTGCCCATACGGTGCCCAAAGGCACTTGCAAGGTTCCATCCTGTGCTGCCCAGAAATTAGGCTTGGAAGACGCTTTATCTTGCAGAAGCTTTCCCTCCCTCCCACGCTTAATTGTGGTACAGGGGGCAAATCAAGTGCGGGAGGAGTTACATCTGGGGAGAGGAGACATAACTCCTTCTCTTCTCAGCTGCAACCCTTCCTCTGAAAACACCCTCCTGACAGCAATCAGGCTAGAAAAAAGACTTCCATTGGTGACAAGATTTTCAGTTTGTAACACTTCACAGCATTACAAGCAGAACATATTCTTACTCTGAATCGGGTAATGATGGACTTGAAGTCACCCCCAGCCACACCTCTCAATACCCTGTGGTTGTGGGCGCCTCTAGAAACCATGCCAGCCTCTCTCCAACACTTCAGAGGCACTTCAGTTGTCTTGCGCAAAGTGAAATCATTTCAGGCAATTTGTATGCAGGTCAGTCAGAAATGCATAAATGAAGAGCTGCTCTTCTTCAAAGCAATCTTGGAAGTTATATAAGAAAGCATTTACTGACTTATTACTTTTGGCACTAATATTTCCATAATGGATTTGGAAGAATTTCTAATTTAGCTGAGCTCCAAATACCTGGATCAGATTACCAGGGAAAGGCTGCATTTCACACTCTCGGTGCTCTACCATAGGGAGACAAAGAGACTTTGCAGAAAGGAAAATAACCCTGCATAATATCTCAGTGAATGAATGGGAGCCACAGAAGAGAGCTACCATACTGTTACATAGATCCAAGAAGATCACCCAGGACTTCATCCTGCAATGCTGCTATGCATTGCATGTATATAAGCAACATTAACTGATGTGCTCGGGGCTGGGTGGCACAGCCCCGTTCTGAAAGGCTTAGAAATCTAAGCAGAAGGAAGACTCCGATCCTAAAACACTGCTGCCTTCTCCCTCATTCGTGAGAAAGGCTTCGGGATGAACAATCTGTACCCTCTGCCTTGTGGGACACCTTTGGGAGAAGAAAAAGCTAAGGAGTAAACCCAACACAAATCCAGAGTAGGTTCCCTAAGGGGGTTGGATGGTGTCTTCATACCTTCCAAGATTTCTCCAATGAAAATAGGGATGTCCTATTCCATGATAAAAAATAATTTTAATATTTATACCCCGCCCATCTGACAGGGCTGCTCCAGCCACTCTGGGCAGCTCCCAACAGATATGAAAACATTAAACATTAAAGAAAACTTCCCTATACCAGGCTGCCTTTTAATGTCTTCTAAAGGTTGTATAGTTATTTATCTCCTTGGCTTGGGGGGGGGGCTCCTGCAGCCCAGCTGGTGCCAAATGTGTTACTGTGCTTTCCTTTGGAGCACATCAGCCCAGGACCTCCAGACACACGGCCCACCCTTGCACCCCAGGGAGATCACTTTGGTGCTGCTAACGCAGCATAAACAAGGCAGGAGGCAGCAATTACAAGTTACGTGTCTCTGCAGCCACAATGGGCACTGTGATTCTCCAAGAGTTTGACTTTGCCCCTGGAGGCGCACTCCATTGTCTCACAAGACAGACAGATGTTAACAACAAAACTAAGGCATGAGACACTTCTATGGGAAAATAAATAGTGTGCACACTGATTACACCAGGCATAGGCAAACTCGGCCCTCCAGATGTTTTGGGATTACAATTCCCATCATCCCTGACCACTGGTCCTGTTAGCTAGGGATCATGGGAGTTGTAGTCCCCAAACATCTGGAGAGCTGAGTTTGCCTATGCCTGGATTACACCATTGGGTTGGGTGTTAAATCTGCTCCCTGCCTTTCGAGACCTGAGCTGTGGAGAAGGAAAGCAAGCCTTTTCCTGGGTATATTCTGCATAGGCCCATCCTGAGTTCTGTTCTTGGCTGTAAGAAAGTCACGGCATTCTGGGAATTGCTTAATATCTAGCGAGATGCTGGTGGCTAGGCTGGGGATATCTTTCCTCCCTAAAGGCCCCAAAGAATTAAAAAAAAACCCCTTATGATAGTCCCATTGCAACTCCCCTAAAAGATACATAATTAAAAGAATAAAACAGCAATGTCGTAATTAGAAGGGTCCTAATTCTGCGAAGCACTTGGTGACTGAACTCAGAATCAGCGTTGATCCAGCAATCTTTTTTTAAGGATAGAATATTATTTGCTTAAAGAATATTCCATTGGTTGTGCCTCACTTTGTCCACTTGGTGGCTCCATAAAACAAGTTGTGCATTTTCCCAGACTGAAGCAAAACTCAAGTGCCTGAAAAGCAGAAACCTCTGTGAATACTCAACTTTCCAGAGGGCACCTTGGTCAGCATTATGACTGGTATATGCAACTGCCTTGGATGTGAACATCTGTTTCATTAATATGAGAGCTACTGGGGTGTGGGGAATTGAATGACTTGGAACAAAGGACCTTGGTTGGAAATCTCTGCCAGCTGTGAAGATCACTGGGTGACTGTGCTGAGGCCACCTGCTCTCAGAATAACCTTTGGGTGGGGCATTTTTAGAGGATAAAATGGGATAGTCATGTGAACACTGTTCTGAGGAAATTTGGGGAAGGAGGGCTACGTGCAAAGCACACATTTAAAGCACCTTCCCGCCCCAAGAATTCTGGGAACCCTGGTTTTTTAAGGAGGTTGGGAATTGTTACTCTGTGAGGGATAAACTACTTGTTTGAATGGGCCATAACAGAGACAAAAAGTCCTGGTAGCCTGCTTCTCTGTCAGTGGCGTCACAGATTCAGTGTCCAGTCATCAATCTGTATTTTCATCACTTGATGACTCCAACATCAAGCAATAACCTGCATCTGTATAAATCTGTATAAATGAATCTAGTAGGGTGGCGCTGTGGTCTAAACCACTGAGCCTAGGGCTTGCAGATCGGAAGGTCGGCAGTTCGAATCCCCGCTATGGGGTGAGCTCCTGTTGCTCGGTCCCAGCTCCTGCCCACCTAGCAGTTCGAAAGCACATCAAAGTGCAAGTAGACCAATAGGTACCACTCCAGCAGGAAGGTAAACGGTGTTTCCATGCGCTGCTCTAGTTCGCCAGAAGCGGCTTAGTCATGCTGGCCACATGTTTGCGGACAAACGCCAGCTTCCTCAGCCTATAGAGCGAGATGAGCGCCACAATCCCAGAGTCATTCACGACTGGACCTAACGGTCATGGGTACCTTTACCTTTATGTCATTAGTATGATCCTTAGCAGAAAATATAGCATAAAGGTAATTAGGAAGCAAAAGAAAAAAGAAAAAAACATTTTACAGTGAGCAAAGAACTTCTGAAGACAGCAAAAAATGTTATCAAGTAATCTGGAGGATGCTGCAACACACACACACACACACACACACACACACACACACAATGTGGAGCATGCCATACAAATAGTTTATAAGAATGCTATTGCTAACAATAACATTAAAGGATTAATAGATATAAATTATATTGTAAAGTGAGGTTGCTATTGTGTAAATATTGAGAGTATTTATCTTGTGGGCATTCTGCCCTTCTGTGTGGGCTTTGGCATCTGTGTGCTGCCAGTGTGTGTGTGTGTGTGTGTGTGTGAGAGAGAGAGAGAGAGAGAGAGAGAGAGAGAGAGAGAGAGAGAGAGAGAGAATGAATGAATGAATGAATGGCTAGGGGAGCCATATTGAGTTGGGTGGTAACTTGAAGGGAAGCATACCTACGTAATGGGCAAGGGGTGCAGGTACCAGGATGGACCAGGAACGCAGAGTCAAGCCTGCCTGTTCCTTTCCAGACCTGAGCTTGAGGGAAATGTTAGTTTTGCAGAGTTAAAAACAGATTCCAGCTCAGTACAACACTGACTAACTAAGTGAATCCCAAAGTGGGCAGTACTGCCCCCTGGGGGGGGCAGATTACCTAGTGGGGTGCTAAGAGGCAAACGAGTGGTGGGGTGGGTGTGCTAAAGGTGTAAATGACTATCATACCTTGAAAAGTTGGCATCCTTAGATCAGGTTCATCAGTTAATTAAACCAAATAATTTTAATTAGATTTGAATTTTATGGTGTTCTTATCTTCTTTTGTGGTTGGCGCAGGCCACTAGTCTGAATAATGCTTTGGTAGGGGGTGGGGCACTGTGGATGAGTTTACAGAACCAAGGGGATAGGGACCCCAAAACATTTGGGAGCCTCTGGACTCATGTGGTGCTAAGGTGCCACCATCACCCTTTTCCCAGAGCAGTTAAAAGGGTAGATTTGTTGCTGCTGCTGCTGTTTCTGTATGAATTTCTAATCACATAAATAAATGAAATAATAACTATGGTAAATGTGCAAGGAACATTTAAATAATTTAAACAAAGTTGTGCATATATTTCTTGTAGGGTAGGGGCAAATCAACAACTATTTCAGAGTTCATAAGGGAAACAGCTACACCAGCTGATTGAAAATCACTCCTGGTTTGCTGTTGGGTACACCCAAAGACACAGGTGTGATATTTACAGCTGATTTGCAGAAAGGAACCACAACTTTCTAGGGCTTCAGAGGCATGGCACTTTCTTTGGAGACCTAATTCTGTTTTGTAGATGCTAACTGTTGGGATGCTTGCTCCTTGATACTCAGCTTGAATATCGGAGTGTGTGTGTGTGTGTGTGTGTGTGTGTGTGTGTGTGTGTGTTGGGGGGGGGATAGATAGAAGAAACACCATGGTGCACCTGTAGCAACAAAACCAGATGCCTTCATTTGCCCCACCTGCAATAAAACATGTCTCTCCCGTATTGGTCTCTACAGCCACAGCAGGCGCTGTAACTCTCCGACAGTTTTACATTGTCCCCAAAGATACATTCTTCCATTGTTTCCTGACACTGACACACACACACACACACAGAGAGAGAGAGAGAGAGAGAGAGAGAGAGAGAGAGAGAGAGAGAGAGAGATTCAGGCTACAGTCTCTCACCTGGGAGAAAGCACCTATGAAAACAACAGGGCTGACTTTTGACTAGAAACATACAGGATTGTGTAAATCTTGCAGCGATGGCCCTGGAACTTTTTGCAAGGATGTGAATGTCCACATGCTGCTCATGTGTAGCGAGCGCCTTCATTGAACCATAGAGTATCATTCGCTGAGTGATACTAGCTCATCAGGCATAAAACATTTTCTTTGATCATCCCTTGCTTCTGACATCTTACTTAACTTGCTGACAACTTTCCCTTTCTCATTTGTAATATATCCCCCTTCCACCCTATTCCAGTGCTATTGTTACTGAAGAGCCAAGAGAGAACCCTGTGACTAGTGCAGGAATAGGAGCAGCTCAAAGTCACCAGCAGACAATACCTGAGGTAATCCCTTGAGCTGCTTCTAATCCACAATAATTGCTTTGGGGCTTAATTGGACAACATAATTTTCTTACTTAAGGATTGGTAATACTTTTTCCCTCCCAGAAATGGATGCAGGTGGCTTTAGGGTTAACTCCTGGCCTGCAAGCCACATATATATTTTTAACTTTCAATTTTTCAATAACTTGACTGCTCCTCTGGGTCCCCTTCTGTGATGCCACAATGCTTGGAGGGCTGTGTTTCGCCCTATGGCCTGAGGTTCTTCGCCCTTGATCTACACCTCCGTGCCCTCCAACTTATTCTCCAGAAGCATAGGGATCAGGACAATTAGAAAACTAGATGAATATTTGCGGAGAGAGTTGCTGTGCCTCCTCCTTGTTCTATCTCTCCAAGTAGGAAGATTATGTGAAGGTGCCAAAAGAATGAATTGGGTGGTTTGAATCAGCTTGAAAGCTGCTTTTGGCTGGCAGGAAATAGGTCACTGTGCTCCCGCTTCCTCCCCACAACACTGACAAGGCACATTCTCTCTGACTGATCACCAGAACTGCCAAACAATGGTTCCCCCATTGTTCATTAACTAAAGGCTTGGGCTAATTTTGTATTGTAATGGATAAGATGGAGATCTAGGAGGCACAGGAAAGGGGAGAAGAAGGGCATATCAAAGGCAGAGCTAAAACAAATTTGCTCCCCACATTTATCCTCTAGCAATTTGATGTGGTTAAAGGCCAATGCCTCCTAACTCTGAAAAAGCTGAATTGTGACTCAATGACATTAGGCAAGAGACCAGGCTGTATGACTTTCTCCACTGGGAGGTGGTACATGACAGGCAGTTAAATATGTATTCAAAGAGTCCCCCAGTTATTTGCAAACAAGTAGGAAGTGAATGCTAGGAGGAAGTTGGCTTTTCCTAGAAGCTACTAAAGAACGGGCTGGTAACAACTCTGAATTACTATTATTTCTTAAATAGGGAAACTTAATCATGAGTGCTTTTTAAAATGTAGGTAAAATGTGTGTGATTCTGAACCACTACTAGCAACTTCACACCCTGCAATAAAACTGTTAGAAATTACCTAAAGCACATTCCAGTGGTAGGTTCTTCTGCAGAAGCACCATTAAATGCAAGGCTCTTACACAGCTCCCATTCCTTTCAACGGCACTTGCACAGCTATCCCCACCGCACCACCCCCCACCCCAGCTCAGTGACCATTGCATGAGGAGGAGACAGCAGAAGTAGAGGTGGCACCGTGTGAGGAGTGTTTTGGGTGGGGGCTCTGGGCCTAAGCAGTAGCATGGAAGGAAAGGAGGTCATTTCAGAATCCAGGAGATGTTGAGCAGCTGAGAGCAGAGAGCTTGAGCAGCAAAGGTCATCATAGGCCTATAGTAGGAAAGAAAGGCAGAGAAAAAGGTAAGGCAAAGCCTTGGAAACCCTTTAGGAGAGGGGCAAGGAAAGTGTTCTGAATGCAGAAAGGAATCAAGTAGCAGCTGATAGTGTATTTCCCTTGCTGAAATATTCCTCGTCTCTCCATCTTCTCTCTTGATCGTAATTTTCATATACTTTACTTCTCAGCCTCAAACACAGATCAGGAACAGAATTCCCTTGCAACCTAGTTTCCAGACTTACAGCCCCACCAACAGAGTTATTGTGGACAACCTAACTGCTGTTCCAATGCAAACACTATTTCGGCCCAAGAACCCAAGACAGGGTGTAATGCTGACATTGTGGAGGCAAGACAAAGACATTGCAGGCAAATTTGCTGGTGCCAAATGTTCTGAATTTAAGCACCCATCAAATTGGTCTATCAATTATTAAACAGAACTCTGCATAATTGTCGCTCACTTTATATAGATCTCTGGTAAACAACCATCTGATTGATTTGATTTGATTTTTTTTTTACCATCATGCTGCTAAGGACCAAAAACAAACACAATCACACTTCTCTGCTCAGCAGAGAATCACAGTTGCCAGAGGCAAAAGCAGCTTTATAAGTGTGCATATTTGGGCTGTATGTATGAGAAATCTTGGAGCCAGCTTAATCAGCTGCCTGGAACTGTGCGGAGATAAGCCTCAGAGCCCCTGCAGGAGAGGAAGAGAACTGGGGCAGCTGGAATGGAGGATGGCCGCTCAAGACTAGCTCTTGACTAGCTCTGGCAATCACTTCAGTTGCAAGCTAGAAATAGTTCTCTGCATTTGGTGGATTTCCTCATAGAAAACTCAGTGGAGAAGGGTTCTAGCCCTGATGTGCATAAAATTATTCTCTATTGTGGAATACTTAGTCATGAGGTGGTAAAACCGAAATAAGAGGTTTATCCACCTCAGGAAGAAGAAAAACCTACTTACTGTTTTCCCCTGGATTATGCTGTATGGGTTGTGATATGAGCTAAGAATACATTTTCCCTCGGAGGAAATTGGCCCTTAACAAATATATAATCTTAATTTTAGCCAGGATTACTTGGATGGAATTCAGAATTCCCTGGGTGGTATCCTTCTCTGAATTTGTCAGTTATGAACAATTATGAGCTGAGAGAAGAGAGATATAATTTTTCTCCTTTTCTTATAATACAAAGAATGTTTGGCTGGATTCCAATTCTTTGTCCTATTAGAGTGTGACTTTATATTGTGATAGAGATGATAGATAGATAGATAGATAGATAGATAGATAGATAGATAGATAGATAGAGATAGATAGATAGATAGATAGATAGATAGATAGATAGATAGATAGATTTTATAGAAAAGTACAACTTGACTAAATCCTAGAAAGTATTAAAATGTGCAGCATCAGAATGCAAAAACAGAAGATACTATGTTTTGGTTTCTATCATGAGGAAGCCATGAAGAGGGCTGAAATAAAAGACAATTGTCTGCAATTTTCTTAGGCAAATGGTTTGTCCATTTGTTCAGCCCACCTGCTGAGCGGCTGTATGGCGGCTTTGGCTGCAACAGGGCCATGTATTGATGCCATTTTAAGTCAATGGGAGTTCTGCCAATGATTTCAATGCAAGTAATATTGAGGTCATTGTAAGTGCGAGTTCATATAAAAACAACACCCTGAAACCGTCTCAAATAATCCTATCATAATGACAGCCATAATTTTCATCTAAATAACAACGAGGCCATAGAAACCCTTCCGCAATCAAATCAGCAGTCAAATAACCAACGGCAATTGGAAAATCAGTTAACATACTAATTCTTTTGTTAGGTTTAAATATAATAATAATTGGGGAAGGGAATGTATAGTTTCACATGAATCGTCCTGTTGACATGCATGGGAAAACAGGCTTTTAAAGAACAAGCTACTCACTTAGTCTATTGAGTTCTTAACAAAATGACATGAAATCTAACAGGCAAAAATGTGTAGAAACATGTAAAACAAGTGGATCCCTCAATATTACTTGGAGGCATCCCCTTCAACGATGGATGACCACCTCCAAGATTAGGCCCATAAGAATGACTTGGAGTGCGGACTGAGAGTGCCCTGACTGTGGCAAGCTCATTTAGTCACAAGAGGCAGTAACAGAAGCTGTTTCTTTGGGCCTTCTCTTCCAATGAGAGAGTGAACACAAGGCCAAGTGCTGGAGCTGGATAAAAACCATTGTCACTAACTCCAGCATAAGATACTAAAAGGCTGACCAGTCTGAGACCACTAATTGGCTGCAAATATGTCCCTCAAACAGAGTTATGTGGGCTTATGTAAGAGAGTGGCAGATTCCCCCTCATTTCCAGCCAGGGCCAACCCACCCATGAGGCAAGGTGAGATGACCGTCTGAGGCAGCAGGATCCACAGGAGCTGCAGATGCAGCCTTGAAGGAAGGTACCAAGGAATGCACTGGCTGCTGCTGTGGACAGCTGCAGCACCCTCCTTGGAGGCCAGATGTGCTGCCTCCATGACAGTGCCCTCTCCAATGCTGCCTCTACAACAGCCTCTTGGTGCTGGTCTTCTTCCACCCTTGTTCCTTCTTCCCTGGTGGAGGGAACACCATTTTGTGGTTCACCTCAGGTGCCAAAAGGTTTTGGACCCGCCCTTCTTCCAGCCCAACCTAGTCAGAAATGATCCCTGCCCCTCTGCCACCCCAGAAGACACTGCCTAGATGTACTCCAAGGGATGGAAATATCATTTTTATCCTATTAGATCTTCTTTCTGCTTCTTTTCTAACATATACCCCTGACAACCTCAGGCTGACCTTTTTACTTCATAACTTTCTTTCTTAATTACTTTTTTTTAAAAAAGAAAGCTCAGCATCTCTCTCTCTCTCTCTCTCTCTCTCTCTCTCTCTCTCTCTCTCACACACACACACACACACACACACACACACATGCTGCCTGAGGACACCAATGAAGGCCTCCAACATTTCTCAGATGAGAAGAGGGATATCCTATTCTACAGCAGGAAGCTTCTCCCAAGTTTGATCTCGCCACGCACACACATACATAATATACACATATACATCTCTAAACAAGAATAATTTAACAAGAATACTTTAAGAACAGTAGTAAAGCACAGTAGGTAGAAGCTCAACAGTAGAGCACAATGACATATTACACCCATCTGCTTAGAAGACTTTGTAAAGCCTGGGGAAATAAGAAGGGCACCTGGAGCCAAAATGGCATCAGGATAGGCACCAGGTGAACTACCTGAGGGAACAATTTCCAGAGCCCACCAAAAAAGATCTCTTTCTGGGAGGCACCCATCTTACGTCAGAAGGTCAGGGCAGCTGAGGAAGAGCCACAGAGTATGACAGAGTACATGAAAAGATGGCTCAGCAAATACCCGAGTCCCAAACTGGCAGGCACCAGTTCTGAATATCAGGTCTTGGGGAGAGACTTCTGGGCAGGGCTTTTGCCTTCGCAGCTTCCCAAGTGCACATGACTGGCTACTGTTGGAAACAGCAAAATCCACTCCCACCTATTTTTCGACAAAATGGGAAGACTTCTCAGCAGGTGGAAACAACACAGTAAAGAGAGTTATTGGGGGCATCTGTCTACATCATGGAACTGGTTTATAACTTATTTCACAGAGACTGCTTGCTTGAAGTTTTGTGCAGAATAAGATTTAAGATTTCTTTATTGTCATTGTACAAGTTCAATGAATTTGGATGCCATCCCATTAAAATAAAACAAAAACAAAATAAGTGGAGTGGTTCTTTTCCAAGTTTACTTGGAGCTGGTGTACTAGTGACGGCCTTGGTGCCCTCAGACACGGTGTGCTTGGCCCACTCCCCAGGCAGTAGCAGGTGCACAGCAGTCTGGATCTCCCGGGAAGTGATAGTGGATCACTTGTTGTAATGGGCCAAGCGGAAAGACTCGGCAGCAATGTGCTCGAAAATGTCACTGACGAAGGAGTTCATGATGTTCATGGCCTTAGACAAGATGCCCTTGTCCAGGTGTATCTGCTTGAGCACTTTGTAGACATAGATGGAGTAGCTCTCCTTCCTGCTCTTCTTGCTTTTCTTGTTGCCCTTCTTATGGGTCTTGGTGATGGCCTTCTTTGACCCCTTCTTAGGCTCAGGAACGGACTTTGCAGGCTCTGGCATATCGAAAAGATTCCAGCCACCGCCGAGAGAGAAAGAGAAAATAACTTTGCCTCCTCCCTAAGGGGATATTAATCCATGGGGAGCCTGGTGCCCTGGCTGCCCCACAGTAATGTTGTTTGGGTGAAAAATAATAATCTCTTACAGCTTGTCCACACTGTAACCCAACCTTTAGGAGTTTCTAAATGAATGTAATAAACACAGGTGCAGACTAGAGGGCAGTTTGGGGCGGGGGGGGGGGGGAGAATGACCTTAAAGGTTTTTGTTTGTTTGTTTCAGCTCACACTGCATTGTTTCTAAACAGAAGACCAGCTTACTCAAATAACTTTTGACCTTTGTCTTTTTCACTTGTGACCCAGTTTTGTTCCAGAACCCATTTGTTTTCAGCTGTGTTACACCACCCCTCTTTGTGTGTGTGTGCCAAGATTGTGGCTATGGGACTGTCTCAACACGGACTCAGTATCACTGCTGTTTCTTCCTTTGTGACTGACTCCTTTTTTTCAAATGCAAAGGGAGAGAATGGACGATGTGACTGCCATGAAAAGAAAGACACCCCCCCCCTTCCTGCACTATGGCAAAAGTCTTTGCTGAAACAAGACTGCCGGGTCTTTTTATACCTTCTAGCCTATTACGGTAAAATCGTTATAAAATTACTTTGTCAACCCAATCCCATGTTCACTCTATAGATCTTGCTGGAATTTTCTATATACAGGGAACCAGGTTGTGTCACACTTAATGGTGACCAAGAAATGAAACTCAAGGTGCCTGGAAGGGGCTGCGTTAACACAGAGGATGCCTCTATACTCAGTGTCTTCTGTTAACTTCTATGGGACAAAATATGCAAGCTGCCATTAGGGTGCTTCCCCCCAGAACAGCATCAACAAGCTCTTTCTGTACCAGTTATTCTACAGGGAAAAGTGCAGCACTTAAATCCATAAAGAGAGCCCGGTTGCATCAGCGGAAGGTCCGTCTGGTTCAGCATTAACAGGTCAGCCAGATGTTTTCAGGAAGCAGGAAGAAAACAGTCTCCCTGGTGCTGCATGGGCAGTTCCATTAAGTTACTCCCTGCTACCTCTGAAACTATATATGTCGACTTTCTGTTAAAAGGGTCCTCCTCCTCACCTCTCCCCAACATGATGGGCATTTATTAATCAATACTTATTTATTTTGGCATTTAACAACGGCCTCTGAGTGGTTCACACATCTGAATTCAATAACATGCAAATAATAAGCATGGCAAGCACCTTGCCAGGCTTGTGAACTGCAGAGCCACTTCTCTGCTGCTGGGATCCAGTTCTGCTGTGCTAGGCATCACCATTGTGTCCTGGAGCCAGTCCCATGTTTTGACTGGGTGCTTAGTGGGTGTAACTCAGCAAAATAATTGAGCTGATAGAGGCATGTGCTCGCTATCATGGTTTTTGTGAGGCTGAATGCAGGATATGGCCCAGCACACTAGTCTGCTTTGCCCTTTATTTGTTTGTTTGTTTTAAATGATTTTGTAATATTTAAAACATTCCAATTCTTAGTAGAACTGTAGCATGGTTCATATTATTTTCTCAGCTGGCAAAAAAACACCCCATATTACCAAATCAAGAGTGCCATGTGAATATTGCTCATTGAGCATCACATCACAAACATTTTGTGTGAAAGGATCTTGTTGCTTCTCTGACTTCATGGCTTTTGGAAATCCACAGGTGTAATGCGACACCACCTGGGCAGCTACACTGTCCCTCCTCCAGCATGTAGCAGGAGGATGTGAACGCTGTGAAGGGTTCTTTGGTGGACACAGCTGCCAGAGCACTTTGAAACGAAAGGGAACAAAGGCTGCATTTGGAGCATATATTGTTCTAGGCTTTCAATGGGCAGAATATGCAGAGGAAGCACAAAGACTGTTGCATGTCACAGCTGTTCTTACGTGTAAAAAATGGACAATATTCATAATACACTTGGTTGCTTAGGGGGTTCAAAGTGCTCTGCTGGCAGCCGCCCTGAAGGCTCTTCTGAATTAGGTTGATGGGATATAAATCTCAAGAATGAATAAATAAGATAGTGAAGAGAGAAGAAGAAGTGACTGGTTAACACCTGCACATATTCAGACTAAGAGAAATGAAGTGCCAAGTGATGGCCACTGGGCCAAAAGAAATCCTAATTTGCACATACCCTTTTGGGACCTGAGCTGGTCATGATTGACCAGGAAACAGATCTTGGAGTAATGGTTGGCATCGCAATGAACATGGCAGCTGTGAAGGAGGTGAATTCCATATGAAGGATCACTAGGAAAGGTTCTGAAAATAAAATGCCGTTATACAAATATATGGTATGACTGCATTTGGAATGCTCTGTACAGAAAGATGCTAGCTTCAGAAATGATATTGTAGAGCTGGAAAAGGTTCAGAAAAGAACACCTAAAATGATCAAGGGACAGAAGCAGCTCCTCGACAATGAATATGTGTTTAAATTTGGGGCTTTTTAGTTTAGAGGAAAAGTGTGTAAGGGGGAACTATGTGGAGAAAGTGGTTTGGGAGATGTGTTTCTCCTGCTCCCATAACACTAGAACCTGGAGCCTTCCCATGAGGCGCAGTGTTGGAAGATTCAGAAAAGGCAAAAGGAAGTACTTCTTCAATAGTACATAGTTAAAACCATAGAATTTTCTGCCACAAGATGCAGGAATGGCCAGCAACTCTGATGTCTTTAGAATGCAACTCATTACCAAGCTTAAAACCATGGAGAGACCTGGTCTGAACAAAGACATTGGATTCTTATCTCATTATACATGACAAAGCTTTTTTAACATTCTCACCCCTTGCTTTTTCCTGTAAGACTAATTGCAGCCATTAACAGTCGTCAACAGGTTTACCACAGCTATCAACCTTTCACCCATTTCCACCACCCCTCTGAGTAATACCCCTCCCCACCCTCTCACTATATATAAGGGTCTGGTGACTTCTGTTTCAGTGTATCTGAAGAAGTGTGCATGCACACGAAAGCTCATACCAAGAACAAACTTAGTTGGTCTCTAAGGTGCTACTGGAAGGAATTTTTTTATTTTATTTTGTTTTGACTATGACAGACCAACACGGCTATCTACCTTTAACTGGTCTTTAGAATGGGTTAGAGTGGGGTGTCAAACTCCGGCCCTCCAGATGTTTTGGAACTACAATTCCCATCAGCCCTAGCTAACAGGACCAGTGGTCAGGGATGATGGGAATTGTAGTCTCAAAACATCTGGAGGGCCGGAGTTTGACACCCCTGGGTTAGACAAATTCCTGGAGGTGAAGGCTATCAATGGCTACTAGCCTTGATGTCTGTGTGCATATTCATATCATATGTGCATATTCATATCATAGGGTATGTGTACCTATTCATCCTCTATAATAATCTCCCTATGTCCCTGCGTCCGCCGTCTGTGTGTCAGTGGAAATTTCCACTGCGCATGTCCCAGGCGGACGGACGCAGGGATTGGACGACGGGAGAGGGGGGCGTGTCCGAGAGGCAGCGGCGGCGCACGCGCGTCTCAGTTGGGGCAGCGCCGCTGCCTCGCACGGAGCTCGCGCCGCTCTCCTCTCTGAGCGATCCGCCGAGGGAGCGCAGGCTCCTGAGGCTGCCCGTCCGTGCTGCTTTCAAGCAGCACGGACAGGCAGCTCCAGGAGCCGCCACTCCCTCGGTGGCAGCGGCGCTCCCTCGGCGGATCGCTCAGCGGTGACTGAGCGATCCGCCGAGGGAGCGCCGGCTCCTGAGGCTGCCCGTCCGTGCTGACAGGCAGCTCCAGGAGCCGCCACTCCCTCGGCGGGAGCCCGCGCTCCCTCGGCGGATCGCTCAGTCACCGCGGGAGCAGACTGCTCCCGCGGTGACTGAGCGATCCGCCGAGGGAGCGCCGGCTCCTGAGGCTGCCCGTCCATGCTGACAGGCAGCTCCAGGAGCCGACACTCCCTCGGCGGGAGCCCGCGCTCCCTCAGCGGATCGCTCAGTCACCGCGGGAGCAGCAGCTGTGACTGCTCCCGTGGTGACTGAGCGATCCGCCCAGGGAGCGCCGGCATTATCTTCTAGCCCCCGTTTTTCAACGGGCCTAATTTACTAGTGTCATATAATTTCAGAGGCAATATGCCCCTCGCAACTGTGGTTGGGAATCACCAGGGGAGAGGGTGCTGTTGGTCTTGGTCCTGCTTGTGGGGTTCCCATAGAGATCTGGTTTTCCACGGTGAGAACAGGAGGCTGGACTAGATGGGCCTTTGGACCTCCTGACCCAGCAGAGCTTTTCTTATGAGCAGCTTGGGGAGTTCTCCTGTGCACATGCTGTGTTCTTGCCTGAATCCCATTAATTTCTTTGCGCTGAGTGTGCTCAAGAACCCCTCCTCAAGAACCAAAACACCGTCCCTGGAATGCATACGCCGGTCCCCTTTCCTATCTTCCTCCATCACAACTTCCCCAGCTGGATTCAGGAGAGCCACCGTGTAAAATTATTTGCATAGTACAGGAAAATAAAAATTATTTCATAAAAGTCAGACCTGTTTGATTCTTTGAGCCTTTGAAGACAGTGAAACTGCATTGTGCAATTATACTGTGTTTAATACTCAGATTATGGAACAATGAAAGATGTATGTTTGCATTTTGTAAAATTAAACTGTATGCAGTTATTTATCTTTCACCTTAATTGTTTGAGCTTGTTTCTAATGTAAACTGTTGTAATTTTAAATAAATATAATAGAAAAAACTTTCCTAGGTATCGGAAATCCAGAGCAAATTTACTTTGCAAATAGGCTTTGTGGGTCCGCTCTGTGTCGAGGATCTTAAACTGACACTTCCATTCAAAAATATTTTGAATAACTTTACAGTACTGCAAACAGCTTCTGAAGGAGGTGACTAGTGATATTTTGCGAAGAATCACATGCAAATTCATTTTATTTTAGAGCCAAAACCAAAGTCAAAAAGAGAAGGCTGTCATCCAAGCCATAATTTCTTATTCTGTTGATTTCAGGGAGGAGGAGTGAAGCCTGTGTGTTTAACTTTCCCAAAGTCATACTGCTCAAAAGGGCTTGATTTGCCTGAAACATCCCCAAAACTCACACCTGTTATCTACCCCCAAAATAATCATATTGCAGGTAAGGAAGTCCATCAGGAAAGGGCTGGAATGATTTGTATATCTGCATTTGCATCAAGAGCCCCTCCCCCCTCTTTCCTTTTTTCCTCCTGAGATGGAACTCCTATTTGGGGACTTCCCTGGCATTTCCCCCCAAATAGTTTTGATTTGAGTTCTACTGAAATGAGGCTGCACTTTAATGTTGTTTTTAATTCTGTTTTTAAGCTGTATTTTAATCAACTGTTTTTATACTTGTTGTTAGCCGCCCTGAGTCTTGGCTGGGGAGGGCGGGGTATAAATAAAGATTTATTATTATTATTATTATTATTATTATTATTATTATTAAGATGCATGTGCCTGAAATGAAGCTTAAACACAATTAACTGCACTTGCTCTTATGCATCCAGTATTCTTGCTGCCTCTCCCTCTTTCCTTCTTTCCTTCTCCTTCTGTTGTCATCTTTCGGTTGCACACCCAATCTCCAAGCAGTGCAAGGATCCAGGGTTTTCAAACACTCATCCAGAGTTCATATTTCCTTGTGGCAATGAGACACAGTGGAGACTGTGGTGTCTTTATGACATATGGTCTATTTACACATATAGACAACCTGAGCCTGCAATGGAGGGGTTCACAGCACCAATGCCCCAAGAGCGTCTTGTTTTTTCCATAGCTGCAGCCTTGGGTTCAAACAGACATCAAACATCATGCTCTGCCTCTCTGGCTTTTAGCCTGCAGCTTTACTTCTAGGTCACAACTCCCTAAACAGGACTTGTCCTTCTAACTACCTAAGAGCTGAAGGAAGCGGCCCACCCACTTGTCATGTAGCACAGAGGCTCCTTCCTTTTGCTCTGTTAATTGCTTAACACCATTCCTTTGTTCTCTTAATGGCCTGTCCCCCAGACAATTACTTCATGAGGAAGCTAACTTGGCTTCTATTTTATCACTTGCTGAATCCAGGGGGTCAGGAGGCATGATTAAATTCTAACACTTACTGGATCCATGAACTTAGATTGGTCCAGCACCTCACAAACTCATAACATTTCCTTTGAAATTTAGCTCATAGGCTTCCTTGGGTGATTTGAGGCAAAGTCTCACATTCTTGAGTCAGATTGTGCCATTAACAAGGCATCTGGGGGTGAATTAGACGCACCCACAACTACGTTGACTGGGGAGATACTGAGCATTCAAGCTGAGGAAAATGTAGAGAACTGAGAGAAGAGGGTGGAATAAAAATTACATATGCAGATTTCTTATCCAGGGACACCTCCCTTATGTCCCTAGCTTTCAAACTGATTCTTCCCCCCCTCCCCCCAAAAAATAACTAGGGGAGGGAATATGATTTCTGTTTTTCCACTGCCAAATAGTAAAGTCTGCCCTTGCTGGGGGAGCTGCTGTATCTATCTTTCTGAATTTTGCCAAGCTTCATCCCCTCAGAAGAGACAACCATGCTTGCTGTTTGCATTAAACTCCGGCAGAAAATAAAAATGTTTAAAGACCTTTCCTTTTAAAAAAATAAAACAAATCCATGCGCAAAACATGCTGAATATATGTGCCTGAAATTCATTGTGCTTTATTCACTCTGGAGCAGCTTCTTTGCCTGCAAATTTCATCCACTTATCTTCTTCTTTGGCGATCCCTCATAGCCAAGTAAGATTGTCTTCCATAAACACGGTTTAAACAATGAGTCTGTAAGTGACTGTGGAGGCCAATTCTGGATCCACACGTCCTTCCACAGTGGGGACATTGGTTTCTGGGCGGAAGTTGATCACAGTGTGGATTTGCCAAGCATGCCTTCCTCTTAGCATGTTTCTCCCTTGCATCCTGAGTTCGAGTGTCTTCAAAGCCCATGACACCTTTGGTAAAGGCTGTTCTCCAACTGGAGCGCTCACAGGCCAGTGTTTCCCAGTTGTCAGTGTTTATACTACATTTTTTAAGATTTGCCTTGAGAGAATCTTTAAACCTCTTTTGTTGACCACCAGCATTACACTTTCATTTTTAAGTTCGGAATAGAGTAGATGCTCTGGAAGACGATCATCAGGCATCTGTACAACATGACCAGTCCAACGAAGTTGGTGGTGGTGGGGAATAGTATAGCCATTTTTAACTTCCCAATTATAATCAATGTGGGCAAAACAGAGCTTCAGATTTAGCAGATCAGATTTGGACCTGAATAATTGTTGGAGTAACTGGTCATAAGATGGGTTAATTCCCTTCATGAGCATTAATCACCCCATGGATGAGCTAATTGCAAGTGCAAGGTCAGCCAAGCAAATTGCTTATGGCCCAGTGCTCTGATTATATCTGTGATTAAGATATATCAGCTCAGTTAGTCTGTGAGCCATCAGTCTGTTGACATTAGTGGTCCAGTGTTATGTCTTGAATTTGAGTTGAGGATGAAGCTAGGGTGGCTACAAAGAAGCCCTCTATCTGAAATCTAGCTTAAAGATAAAAAAAACCAGAAGAAGGGAGAGCAGCAGGGGCCTTGAAGTTGGCCATCAATAATTGGCACCTGGCTAGCAGATGGAACAGGCACCCTGGTCACCTGGTCACAGTCTTCTCCACTTTTTGCATATACAGTATGTGCAAATATTATGCAAATCTATACCCTCCTTCCATAATTTTGGGTGAACCATTTCCTCTTCTCCAGTGATGCATGTGACCACCATTGCCAAAGCCCTCTTCAACAGCCAGGATGGTCATATTTGAATTGCAGAGGTCCAGGGCCACAGGTCTTTCTGGGGCTCTCTACCCCACTCACAGAAGAGAACATAGTATTGCATACACTTTGTGTCATTTGCAAAATTGTATCCTCTCTTGTGTGGTGGAGAGTCCAAAAATAAATTAAGCACCAATATGCATGACACTGGGCAGGCAGAATGTCAACAAGTGAAGTTTAACCCAAAATTGTATTTCCACACTAGAAAAGGCTTAACTTGCTGAAGTTTCCATGACACACTGCTGTTGAAGGTGCAAGAACCCTTCTGCCAACCCTAAACCATGCAAAGAACTTGAGTTGCATGAGCTCTAAACCAGTTATGTTTTTGTATGTCTTTTATTGAGTGATCTTAAGCTGGCAATACTACATTGTGCAAGGCTAGGCATGGTATTTCAGATAAATGGGATGGATGATTTGAAAAGAGATTTAATATTTCAGCAACCAAGGTTCATATACCCATGCTTGGATAAATTCAGGATTAAACTGTTTAAAAGCAAGCAATGTATTCCAAGAGCATTTGTTGTGGATATTTATTATTTATACCTCATAATAACTACAGCACTGTTATCAGCACAAGTCATGCTGCCAGATTTCCTTTCTTTTCAGCGAAAAGGATTTTAGTCATTGACATGAATATTGTCATTTAAGGGTTTATACCAGCAGCAACTGCTCACCCCCAAGAATTCCCTATTCCTCCCCATGGGGATAAAGAATATAGGGCACCACCAGGATATTCAGGCCTAAAACATTGGACTCTGTCTGCCTGCCTTCAACAAATCTGCTGTGTGGCTGTCACAAGCTTGCTTGGGCAGGGTGTGCAGACCATGCGATGCATAGTCTCTGAACACTGACTTCTCATCTGAGCCATCCTCTGCACAGCCCTACTATTTGTAACAGCATTTGCCAATTAGCTGAATGACAAGGAAACGGTGGAGGCAATTTTTGACCATTCAAAATGTGATGCAGCCGAAAAGTTTAACTATTTGCACCACCGACTTCTCACAAACCACTGCCCTGTCTCACAGAGGAGAGATGGTTAGGAACTGTAAGCTTTGTAACACAGAGTTGGTCTGCCAATGTACATGGTGCCTGAAGCCAGCTCCCCATAGAGCACGTCCTTGGGGATCCTGGCATCTTCCATTCTGTGGACAAGACCAAGCCAGGGTACATGTCGCCGAGACAGGAGTGTGAACCTGACAAGTCTGGCATTCTCTTGAATCAGCTTCTTAATCAGTTCTCTTATCTCTGGAACACAAGACAGTGTAGGGACTGGCACTCTGTCTGGCCACCATTAGTAGTTTTATTTCTTTAAATTTAATAACAGGTAGCCAAGCAGTAATAGGGCACAGAGTTTGGTTAGAGGACCACTGAATTCAGAATGCCATCATTATCACTTTGAGTGGGCTGGACACCAAAGGGAAGCTGGAAACAGTGTGAGTCCTTTGATTTCCCTTTTTACAAATTATTTTATTTTTTAAATTGCCTGATGCAAAGCTGGGAGTGTTTGCAAAAGCCTGGGGGGAGGATGAAGATGGAGGACTTTTAATGAACCACTGGCAGTAATCTTTGAGAATTCTTGGAAAACAGGTGAAGTCCCAGCAGACTGGAGGAGGGCAAATGTTGTCCCTATTTTCAAAAAGGGGGAAAGAGAGGACCCAAACAATTACCGCCCAGTCAGCCTGACATCAATACCAGGAAATATTCTAGAGCAGATCATTAAGCAAATGGTCTGTGAGCACCTAGAAAGGAACGCTGTGATCACTAAAAGTCAGCATGGGTTTCTGAAAAATAAGTCATGTCAGACTAATCTGATCTCATTTTTTGACAGAATTACAAGCCTGGTAGACGAAGGGAACACTGTGGATGTAGCCTATCTTGATTTCAGCAAGGCCTTTGACAAGGTGCCCCATGATATTCTTGTAAAGAAGCTGGTAAAATGCGGGCTAGACAATGCTACCATTCATTGGATTTGTAACTGGCTGACTGACCGAACCCAAAGGGTGCTCATCAATGGCTCCTCTTCATCCTGGAGAGAAGTGACTAGTGGGGTGCCACAGGGTTCTGTCTTGGGCCCAGTCTTATTCAACATCTTTATCAATGACTTGGATGATGGGCTTGAGGGCATCCTGATCAAGTTTGCAGATGACACCAAATTGGGAGGGGTGGCTAATACCCCAGAGGACAGGATCACACTTCAAAATGACCTTAACAGATTAGAGAACTGGGCCAAGGCAAACAGGATGAATTTTAACAGGGAGAAATGTAAAGTACTACACTTGGGCAAAAAAAAATGAAAGGCACAAATACAGGATGGGTGATACCTGGCTTGAGAGCAGTACAAGTGAAAAGGATCTAGGAGTCTTGGTAGACCACAAACTTGACATGAGCCAACAGTGTGATGCAGCAGCTAAAAAAGCCAATGCAATTCTGGGCTGCATCAATAGGAGTATAGCATCTAGATCAAGGGAAGTAATAGTACCACTGTATTCCGCTCTGGTCAGACCTCACCTGGAATACTGTGTCCAGTTCTGGGCACCACAGTTCAAGAAGGATATTGACAAGCTGGAACGTGTCCAGAGGAGGGCAACCAAAATGGTCAAAGGCCTGGAAACGATGCCTTATGAGGAACGGCTTAGGGAGCTGGGTATGTTTAGCCTGGAGAAGAGAAGGTTAAGGGGTGATATGATAGCCATGTTCAAATATATAAAAGGATGTCATATAGAGGAGGGAGAAAGATTGTTTTCTGCTGCTCCAGAGAAGCGGACACGGAGCAATGGATTCAAACTACAAGAAAGAAGATTCCACCTAAACATTAGGAAGAATTTCTTGACAGTAAGAGCTGTTCAACAGTGGAATTTGCTGACAAGGAGTGTGGTGGAGTCTTCTTCTTTGGAGGTCTTTAAGCAGAGGCTTGACAGCCACCTGTCAGGAATGCTTTGATGGTGTTTCCTGCTTGGCAGGGGGTTGGACTGGATGGCCCTTGGGGTCTCTTCCAACTCTAGGATTCTATGATTCTATGATTCTACAATGCTCTACCATTGAGGGACTGAGCCCCACTCAGTGCACCGCACTGGGTCATTCTCTGTTTGCAAACTCCAGGACTACTATAGTTTTCTCCACTTCCCAATTATAGGAGGCAACCAAAGCCCAGAGCCAGCCTGATACATTTTGGCATCTGAAGTGAACTGCAAAATGGTGCCCCCCTCCCCACCAGGGAAGAAAGGGGTGAAGGAAGATCCACAAGGAGGGAATGAAGATCTACAGCAAGATCTGCTGTCCCTGTGGATCCTGCCATCTGAGGCAGTTGCCTCACCTTGCCTCATGGGTGGGCCGGCCTTCCAAAGGCCTGCTTAAGAATATGATTCTGACATGAAGATGGCAACTTTCTCTTCTAAATAAGATTTCTGGCTCCTACATGTGCAGCTTTTAGAAGGCCAGCGAACACCAACCCAGGCCAGAGAATTCACATAGGATAATTTATATGTTAATATAGAAATATACACGCGGGTGGCACTGTGGTCTAAACCACAGAGCCTAGGGCTTGCCGATCAGAAGGTCGGTGGTTCGATGGGGTGAGCTCCCGTTGCTCGGTCCCTGCTCCTGCCAACCTAGCAGTTCAAAAGCATGTCAAAGTGGAAGTAGATCAATAGGTATCATTCCAGCGGGAAAGTAAACGGCATTTCCGTGTGCTGCTCTGGTTCGCCAGAAGTGGCTTAGTCATGCTGGCCACATGACTCGGAAGCTGTACGCCGGCTCCCTCGGCCAGTAAAGCGAGATGAGCACCGCAACCCCAGAGTCATCTGTGACTGGACTTAATGGTCAGGGGTCCCTTTACCTTTACCTATAGAAATATATGCCACAAATTAAATAGAAATACAATACATCTCACCAGTAGCAGACAATGGGGAGGGGCAGCACAGCCTTCCTGACCTCCCATCAGCAGAGCTGCTGCTGCTTATGGGGAGGAAGAGTTGGAGGGTCAAGATGCTGGGGAGGCTGGCGCTAGAACCAGCAGGAACACTGTATTGGTTCTGCCAGAGCATTTGCCCAGCACTGACCTCCCTGCCTCCTTGCTGCTCCCACTCTTCCTCCCAGTAAGCAGCAGCAACTTCATTGACGGAAGGTCAGGTAAGCACCACTGCTATCCTGCTGTCCACTACAGCACCTCACCTCACCATAGTAGGGGAACTGCCTGCTCCGTCTACTGTCCAAGTGCTAACTGATGAAGACCAAACATCAAGGCCCTTGCTGCTCTCCCTTCTTAGGGTTCTTCATGCTCTCTCAGTGAGAAGCGTAAATTGGGCTCCAACATCTCTTGCCAGTCCTCACAATTCTGGAGCCAGCCTTCAAACCCTGCATCATTTCTCTTGTCCCAGGGTGAGCCCCAGCAGCGTCATTTTGAGCAGCAGGGCTCTGTAAGCAGGCTCTGGCTTGCCTTCCAGCTGCTATCAGAGATCTAAACTCTCATTTAAAAGCCAATGACTTAACTTGCAGAGCATACTAAGCATGTGACAATGTTAAGATAACAGGAGATCACATCCATCATCATGCCTGTATATAATGCGAATTATTTGAATCATCTCTGTTTCTTTGTTGTGTTTTAAAGGCTTTCGACGCTAAGCCAGCAATGTTAAGCAAAGAAGCATGTATAGCTGTTGACACAGCCCAAAGGGGCTGTTATAAAAATGTGCGTGTTTATTCTACTAGTAATAAAACACAAGAGGCAAATAGAGAAAGTGCATTGGTATGAAAGGTAATTGAAGTGATTAATGGCACATGCACAGCACAGTATCTTTCTCTAGGGGTGGTCTCACCAGTGCAAAGGTGGGCAAAAGGGAAAGTGTCTGTGGGCCCAGAATACACATGCAAAACAAAACAAAAAAGTAAGATTTTGGAATTATCTTTTCTGGCACTTTTGTGTGACTATGTCTTTTAAATCTCTTTCAGAAATGCTTCAGATTAGGTGGTTCATTTCTTCATGCAAACAGAACTCAAGAATGTTTACATTCCTTTTTTTATGAGTTACGAAACACAATGGGGGTAAGTCTGTGTGAAGGGAGGACTTGTATATTGCAAGGACCTCTGGGGCAGTGGGATAAAATGTGCCATTGAGCAACGACCCATTGCACCTTTCTTCAGCTTTCTGGCCTGTGGGATCTGGCCAGACCGCAGAGCACTACAAATGAAGCAATAGGGATCCCATTGCACACTAAGAATCCATCCCTCTCCTATCTGCATGAGTAACCAAACATGGGAAGGAGCAAGGTAGAGGCTGCAATGAGAAAAACGAAGATAGACTGAAAAAAGATGTGCAAGAGAAAGAAAAAAACACCTTGTTACACTTGAGAGGCAGGATAAAGCATGACACAGTGGTCCTACAATAGGTGGCTTTCTGTAGTGAGCTTCCATGGTTCCTGTTCCTGGGGGGGCATGGTTGATTCCCAGCTCCTGGTCAGGAGCTATTCTATGTGATCTCTCTCACCTAGAATACTAGGATCAGCAGTTGTTGCAGAGTCACTGGGTATCCTAGGGTTTCCCAGAGCTTGGACACCTACACTGACCAACAGTCTGTTCAGCAGAGTTCCAGATTGCATCCATTCTCCTGAGTCATGCCTTCCCCATTGAGTTTCACCAGGGATGCTTATATCACACAGTGAAACTCCTTGTCACACACTGTGAGAGACTGTGTACTGGTTCTCGGCTGGCTTCTTTTCTATCATAAGGTAAAGGTAAAGGGACCCCTGACCATTAGGACCAGTCGTGATCGACTCTGGGGTTGTGGCGCTCATCTCGCATTAATGGCCGAGGGAGCCAGCGTACAACTTCCAGGTCACGTGGCCAGCATGACAAAACCGCTTCTGGCGAAGCAGAGCAGCGCACGGAAACGCCGTTTACCTTCCCACTGCAGCGGTACCTATTTATCTACTTGCACTTTGACGTGCTTTCGAATTGCTAGGTTGGCAGGAGCAGGGACCAAGCAACGGGAGCTCACCCCGTCGCAGGGATTCGAACCGCCGACCTTCTGATCAGCAAGACCTAGGCTCTGTGATTTAACCCGCAGCGCCACCCGCGTCCCCCTCTTTTCTATCATGCTTATGACTTAATTCTCTGTTAATATGCAGAGTATTGAAGCTTTGTCCGGATGTCCAAAAGTCGGTGAGCATCAGCAAATATTGGCAAGACCAGATTAATTTGGAGAATATCCAGACACTTAAGAGAGAGATACATGGGCGCATGCTTCAAAGAGACCATCAGCATTCACCAAAGTATTCCAACCAGTAGAGGCACATACCAGTGAATGCGGCCATTCAAAAAGCAATCCATGTTCAGATCATAGAATCATAGAATCATAGAATCATAGAGTTGGAAGAGACCACAAGGGCCATCCAGTCCAACCCCCTGCCAAGCAGGAAACACCATCAAAGCATTCCTGACAGGTGGCTGTCAAGCCTCTGCTTAAAGACCTCCAAAGAAGGAGACTCCACCACACTCCTTGGCAGCAAATTCCACTGTCAAACAGCTCTTACTGTCAAGAAATTCTTCCTAATGTTTAGGTGGAATCTTCTTTCTTGTAGTTTGAATCCATTGCTCCGTGTCCGCTTCTCTGGAGCAGCAGAAAACAACCTTTCTCCCTCCTCTATATGACACCCTTTTATATATTTGAACATGGCTATCATATCACCCCTTAACCTTCTCTTCTCCAGGCTAAACATACCCAGCTCCCTAAGCCGTTCCTCATAAGGCATCGTTTCCAGGCCTTTGACCATTTTGGTTGCCCTCCTCTGGACACGTTCCAGCTTGTCAATATCCTTCTTGAATGCCAATATTTGCCACAGTTCAGGCAAATTTAGCCATTAACATATAAATCTCTGGGAATGTGTGGGCTTCAAAATGCTGACTTCTGGAGCAATTAGAGGACTGAAAAGGAAAATGGAGAAGGCGTTGCTTTAATGCGATGTCAAGATTATATCACTTCCTTTCCTTTAGATGGCACCATTCCACCATTCTGCTGTTTTCGGCACAACCTGACTTTTCCCCATGTGGAAATTAGTATGCATTGTACAAAGAGCAGAAAATTCCTTTGTTACACAAGGGCTCAGGAGCACCAAGAGAATTGAGATGGTGTCAGCATTTCCATTAGAAGTAATGTTTTTAACAGCACAGTTGTTCTATCCTTGCGAATAAGCACTTGTAAAGCCACAGCAAGCCTACAAAACCATTATAATTCCTTTAAAGTCTGATATGTCAAATTTTGTGAAGCAACTGAAGAAAGTGCACTCCTAAAACACATCTAAATCTGCCGAGCTTTGTTGTAGGCAGTAGTATAGTATAGTGTCTCTAAGGGTTGATTCACACATGTACGTATCTATGTCATCCGTGTGGTGCAGGGCTTAGAGTGTTGGATTAGGACTGGGCAGACAACTGTTCAAAGCCCTACTCGGCCATGTAGTCCATGGGGTGACCTTGGGCCAGTCACTACCTCTTATCCTCACCTACCTCACAAGGTTGTTGTGAGGATAAAAATGGAGAGGAGAGAAGTGTGCACGCCACCTTGAGCTCCTTGGAGGGTAAAATGGTAAAGGTAAAGGACCCCTGGGCGATTAAGTCCAGTCAAAGGCAACTATGGAGTGTGGAGCTCATCTCACTTTTCAGGCCAAGCAAGCCAGTGTTTGTCCGCAGACAGCTTACCAGGTCGTGGCCAGCATGACTAAACCACTACTGGTGCATGGAGGACTGTGACGAGTGCCAGAGCGCATGGAAACACTGTTTACCTTCCCACTGCAGGGGTACTTCTTTATCTACTTGCACTGGTAAGATGGGATGTAAATGTAACAGCTACATTCCATCCCTGCATGAGCCACATTGGACTATATGAGCTTTGTCACAGGAGAGAATCGTTTTGAAGTGAGGTGACAGGGCAGTTCCTTCTGTAGTGTTTGGCAATGGGACAACCTACTGCAGTAACTGGTGGGCTCTCCTTTACTGGAGTTGCTGAAGAACGGGCTGGGCAGCCATCTGCCAGGGATGCTGTGGTTGCATCCGTCATTGCAACTCCTCTAGGGAGTTGGGTTGGTTACGAGATGCCCTCCAAGATCCCCTCCCGACTCTATGATCCTGTGCTTGCTCTGTTTCAGATCTCTGAATCATTGGACAACATTGCAACCATGCATGGTTGAAGTCACCCACATTAAACTGGACGTGAAGAACACAATGAAAGCACACAGGGTGGGCAGTAAACGTGTGTTGGAAGGGGGGAAATGTAGTGTGAAATGAGACTGAAATGAATTTGCTCCCCCAAATTTCCCTCCGTGAATTATTCTGGCAAATATTGGCAGCCATGACAGAGCACACGGTTTGCGTGCAGAAAGTCCGGGTTTCAATCCTTGGCACCTGCAACTGTACAGCTCCGTTAGCAGGTGCTGGGAAAGAGTCTCTGCTGAAGAGCCACTGATAGCTGGAGCAGACGCCACTGGGCGAAATGCATCAATAGTCTGACGTGATATAATGCAGTTTCATATGTTCCAATATTCACTGCGTAGTCTCTGAACACTTGCCAAATATTTGGCAGTAGGTGGTAGCTGACAGGCAATAGCATTTCATGTCAATCAGTATTTAGTAGCTAACAAACAACGGTGTTTTGCATATGACAGCTAACAGATGATGAGATTTCCTCTCTGACATAGTAAAAAATCAAAAGAATCAAGAAAGCCAGTGTCTGAAGTGCTCATTCATTGCCAAGTTTCAAATATTCAGACATACACTCGCAGTTCAGCTCCAATTTCAGAACAGAATATGCCATTCTTGGAGAGTAAGGAGACCTGAGGCACCCTGGCGTGTTACCAGGATTGATATCACTTTATAGCATAGAGAGAAAACATTACTTCTTGTGATATCTCTGTATGCTAAAAATAATAATTCAAAAAGCTTCTACCAATTGGCGGGAAATGTATTTAACATTTTCCTATTGTCTCTAACATCAAGATGAGATCCCAAAATTAAATAAATCATTTGTAATTGGTGCTTTTGTCTTAATACTGGTCATTGACCGTAATAAAACAACTTGACTTGACTTGACATAGACAGGTTTTTTCTTGTTTCAAACTTTTGGCTTAAATGATTCTCACTCCCACAACCTTATTTATATGCAATAGCCACTTTATGTTGAGCTCTTGCATCAGGCTGTCTTTCATGTCTCATTATTAAACTCATATGAGATGAAAATGCCCCTCCCCCCAAAAAAATTCTTTTGCTTTCAAGAATGTCCATCCCAAGTGAATGAAATTCTGTGAACTGCACTTCCAAACCATTCATACAGTGGTATACACAGACAAGTTATGAAACATACCACACCTTAGCTATCAAAATGTGTGTGCGTGCATTTTATCACATGCATCTTATTTGTATTTTTATAGCTCAATCATATGCTCAGGAGGAAGTTCCAGTACATTCCATAGGGTGTGTTCATACTCCTGGGTAAGTATGTATAGGATTGCAGCATCGCAAGTATTTTTTGCCCAACAGGTTGTCAAGAAACATAAATTACAAACTCTAAAAACCAAACACCAACAATAAAGAAAAACATATACAGTGTTTGAAAATCCTCACAATCTTAAACTATTGACAGAATTTAAGGGCCAAACTAAACACGGACATGTTTATTGAACACTTACTGGCCTGCTAACTCACAAAGAGTGGTAAGGTATCTATTTTTGATATCAAAAGGAGTGAAACCTGCCTCATACTCACATTACCTTGCTCCACTTGGATTCAGGGGGCCATCCGATGCCCAGTAAGCCCAGCTGAGCTCATTGGGATTTACTTATGAGTGGATATTTGTAAGAGTGTGCATAAGTTGCTTTCCCCCAGGCCAACTTCATTACTAGAAGTGAGCCAGAATGGAAAGGGGGATTCAAATAATTCAGGTGCAGCAATTCAGGTGCAGCAAGATGAGGGAGGGAGGCTTGGGCTTTTCCTTGGTGAACTCCTTTTGATGTCAACAGGAGGCTCCACCAACACTTTAAAGGTAAACAGGTCAGGGCATGTTTAATAAGCATGTGTAATAAGATACTGGATGTGTTGATTTTCCAAAGGTTGGTAACAGCAGACATAGGGCAAGGAGAGACATACTGTGAAACGGAGATTCGGGATTGTAGCAGCAGGATGAAAGTGCTGCAACACAGCAGCCTGGATCTGATTAGAAGGCAACAGGAACACATCTCAAGTTTTGTTAAGTTTCCATCGTCCACCCTACCCTCTAATGATTATTATTGTTGTTAACAATAACAATAACAACAACAATAATAATGTACACTGTAACTGCTTCCTTTGGCCACTTCTGTACTTGTTCTTTCTGTTAAGCAAAACCCTAGACAATTTTCATATGCCCTTCTGATTTCCATTCCCTAAGGTGCTCTGAAGCTTTTCTTCACAACCAAACAACCTTTATAATATGATTTTCTAGGAGTAAGAAACACCATTGGAGGGACTTCACACACTGTTAAAGCTCTCCTCCTTAGCGCCCACTTCTTTCAGAGAGCTGCTTCCCCATGACGCTTTCAGATGCAGCTTTGGTATGTCTGGGATTCCTGCAGCCATGCAGGGGGTCAAATGCATAGGTCTTTCCCACCTGGTCATTACCCTGTGATCTTGCAGGGTGGTGATTGAGTAGGAAAGATCCACATGATTGCCTTCATTGACATGGTTGCTGTATTCACACACATGCCACAGCTGCAAGGGAGAGCACCATGGGGATAGCCGCTCCTGGTGTAGAGGAAGGGCCCCCGAATGGAAAGAAACACAGATGTTCATCTTGCTAGCATTATTGCTCAAGCAGCTATATCAAAATGTTGCTCAATAGTGCTCTTTTCTGCATTTAAAAAAATGCACTTACATTATCACTCTTTATGTCCAATCCATCTTGATCAATGAGGCCATTCCAAGTGCTGTTGAGTACACGGTAAAATAGCTTACTGGAACATTGGATAGAATTGTAGAATTGGAAGGGATCCCAAGGGTCCTCTAGTCCAACCCCCTGCAATGCAGGAATTTCAACTAAAGCATATGTAAGTCGGATGGCTGTTGTGCTCTGCGCAAAGCAGGAGTCTGGCAAAATTTTATTAATTTTATTTATTGTATTTCTACCCCACCCTTTCCTCTAAGGAGCTCAAGGTGGTGTATGTGGTTCTTCCCCTCCTCCTTTAATTCCCACAACAACCCTGTGAGGTAGGTTAGGCTGAGGGGCAGTGACTTGCCCAAGATCACCTAGGAGATGAACAACTATCTGACATTCAGAAGATACCTCAAGGCAGCCCTATTTAGGGAAGCTTTTAACCTGTGATTTTAATGTATTTTGTGTCTGTTGGAAGCCGCCCAGAGTGGCTGGGGAGACCCAGCCAGATGGGCGGGATACAAATAAAAAATTATTATTATTATTATTATTATTATTATTATTATTATTATTATTATTATTATAGTAGGCTTCATGGCTGAGTGGGATTTGAACCTTGGTCTCCCAGATCCAAGTCCAACACTCTTTAGCACCACACCACACTGGCTCTCAAGATGCTACTGGGATGAGATGGCACCAGTTCTAACCATGATGAGGTAAAGCTGCAGCCTGTGGCAATAACCCCACCATCACAACTGTGAAGAACCAGCCACAAAGACTCGTGAAAGCCAGGATCCTGTGAAATGTGAGCAACCAAGCATGTGCTTTATGCATGCCTCCCTTTAAGCCGCTGGTTAGCAAATGTGAGATGGAGCAATAGGCAACCAAAATGGTCAAAGGCCTGGAAACGATGCCTTATGAGGAACGGCTTAGGGAGCTGGGTATGTTTAGCCTGGAGAAGAGACGGTTAAGGGGTGATATGATAGCCATGTTCAAATATATAAAAGGATGTCATATAGAGGAGGGAGAAAGGTTGTTTTCTGCTGCTCCAGAGAAGCGGACACGGAGCAATGGATTCAAACTACAAGAAAGAAGATTCCACCTAAACATTAGGAAGAATTTTTGACAGTAAGAGCTGTTCGACAATGGAATTTGCTGCCAAGGAGTGTGGTGGAGTCTCCTTCTTTGGAGGTCTTTAAGCAGAGGCTTGACAGCCACCTGTCAGGAATGCTTTGATGGTGTTTCCTGCTTGGCAGGGGGTTGGACTGGATGGCCCTTGTGGTCTCTTCCAACTCTGTGATTCTGTGATTCTGTGATAGCTTGTAACAGTCTAGACAAGAGAAGGTGTGACTTTTCTCAAGCTGAGGATTGGGAGGAGCCCAGGACAGGTCCCATTCATACTGCATGGAAAAAACAGTGGAAACCCATGGTAGTCCTTCCTGAATTTGAATTTGCCCAAATCACTAAGTGATGCCTTGTCTACGCATATGGCAGAATGAGGCACTAGAATGGACTGTATCGCTAGAGACTCCATCTGGGCAATATAGTTTTTGCGTGTACCCTCATTGAAGAACAACCATCACATGAAAATAAACTTCCCTGCACAAATTGCAAAGGAGTATATCAAGTTTAAAGGTTCTAGCTTAGCCCATGGCCTGCTGTGCTAATCTTCTATTTCATGGGGAGTTTAATCATGAATAAACCCTTTTTCCAAAATAAGTAAATAAATGGCACCACTCATCTGCAGCTCAAACTGGCACAAATTATTTCAACCTCTTCTTCTGCTATGGATGTAGCCCATTGGTGGTCACCATATTTGTGCCAGCCAATTAGGTGTTCTATGAAGAAGCACTTTCTTTCAGCTCACCTGAGTCTACTGCCAACAAATAGCAGAAGAAATTGTAAAATTGTTATTGGGGGACTGTAGCGCTTTGGAAAGCGCATGATTGAAACCCCTCCCTATCATTAAAAAAACCCAGAAACTTCTACACATAGAAACAACTTTTTTCCTTGTATGCTGATTTTTCCTTCCGGAAGCCATCACTCAAAATCTAAATATTTCCCTGCAATCTGAAGTTTAGTTAAGTTTGCTGTATTTAGACACCACTTCTCATATACAACTTTAAGAGGTACAATTCAGGAAT